>JAVBHV010000066.1:4829375-6133750 GCA_033992175.1 Spiraea crenata
AGCAAAAGTGAAAAGTGATAATATTTGTCGGCTTCTTTACCACACACATGCACTCTAAACAAACACGTAGGCAAAGTCGTCATCAGCCGACAGTTTAAACCATACAGCTAGGGCATGCAACAATATTTACCTGTCTGTCTCCTAATTATATGTACTTAATGAACAAAACCAACTGGATTAAATGGACCACCCAAATTCATTGAATCACACACTCCGGGAAAGTACTTTTTAATATCTGTGCAACTGGATTATATATGAAAAGTACACAGAGTGTTACAGAGGTCAGATCATGTCTTCATATATATGCATATTTGTACAATTAGCTAATATTAGCCACAATTAAAAGGAATCGGGTACATATATGTAGAGTTACCATTTTGTCCATATATATATTGTCATCGATTGCGCATTCCGGGAGGTACAATGTCCCCAAGAAGTCCTTCATCTGAAGCACCATGCGGGCTATGCGGTTGGTGATCAATCCGATGGCGCGACGTCGTTTGGTTCAAATTGGGCGTAGGAATATTGATTGGTTCTCTAGGTTGAATTGTTGTTGGATAATGCATAAATTGTGAGACTGCAGGTGGCAGCTGCCCCAACTGGCCGCCGTGTCCTGAAGCATAGCCAGCTAATTGGTCATGAGCAGGGCCAATATTGAGCCCCATTCCTCCCCTCGGAAACGCAACTGTGTGATGACAATGTTGTCCTTCGTACGTCGTGATTACTACCGTCGGATCTTCAGAGGAACGCTCAACCCTTTTCTTCACCGTGCACTTTGTATTTGTGCACCGGTAGTAGCTCCTGCAAAACTCCGCTTTAGTGAGATGTTGCATATATAACTCCAAGGTTTTTTATCGTGAGTGATACTGACCTTTAAAAGTGATAATAAATATAGTATATGAATTTACTATTCAAGTACGAAATAATCCAATTGTGTTTAGTTTGAGTATTATTGATGATAAAAAACTATAACCGTAATGTACATATGAATATGTATGATACCTAACGGGAGTTACTGAAAAATGAGTTCCTATATCCGTGAATTTATCATCTTGTGACTATCGCACCAATGCCACGATGACAACACTTCAATGTTAGGAACTTATTTTTCATCCAGTCTCGCTACCCAACAATTCAAGTCCTGATTTAATGCATTTTGAAGAAATATTGGGACTACCCATCTTCTTATTACAATCCGTTTGAAATAATTAAAACAGAGATATAATAGATGGACCTTGGGAAGGGGCTATTCTTGACCGCTTTCTGTCCGTATTTCCGCCAGCGGTAGCCGTCCTCAAGATGATCGATTTCACTCTTGGTCATGAACGCAAACCGCGGCTGCCGGATCCGTTTCTGCCCGGCATTCTTCTTAACCTTAGTCCTACAAAATATTTCACCTACAATTATCACAATAAAAATGCAATATCTTGAAAATCCTCCACATAATAAAAATAAAAATCAATATCGAGTGGAGGCCAAAGTACACAATAAATAATGTGGGTATCTCTATTAGTAGTTAGAACAAATCAGAACAACCACATGCATTGCGTTTCCAAAACAGAAAAAGGGGATGCAATTCATCAAAGTAGTACCAAACAAACATTATTAGGGAAAAATCTAATCTCAAAATATGGACCACAAAATAAAGAAGAATCCCATCTTTGAATTAGGATTAGGTTTCTAAATAAAGCATTATTCATGGCATGCATTAATCACTTAATATCCTAATTTGGATCTTTAGTGCTAATTTAGCTACTATATTCTCACTTTTTCTTCCCACAAATTTCAGTAACTTTAGGACAAAAAAGATCGATCCCAAAAAGCATGAAAAGATTTCGAACTCCATTGCCGCCGGAATAACGGCGGTGCTCTAGTGCACAAAATAATTGCATTATTCTCGAAACCGCCCTTTATTTTGAACAATTTGCATTCCCACGCCTGTTTTCTCTTTGAAATCACGAAAATGCCACCCCAACTTGCATGAAAGTGGGAACCTCTTCCTATATTCTCTGTTTGTAGAGCGTACGGACGCAGGATTGAAGATTTTCCCAGATCTTCCAATTTGCGAATTAATTCATCCTTTCCCAAAAGAAACTTATATATCAGAAATATTTACGAATTCAGCCAACAATCAATACATGCAAAGCAAACCCACTCACGGTATCTCGGGCGGTTGATTGCCTCCGGAGCCTGTAGACGACCCCTCCGGTTGATCCTCGCTCGAGCTCGAAGCGGATCCGACAATCGGAACTGGGCTGGTGCTCAGAAAGGCGGCGCCGCTGCTGCTGCCACTACTGTTCTCGGCGGGAAAGTAGTCAGCAGCATCAAAACTAGTACTAGTTCCCGCCAAGTCGGACCTTCCGCCGCCAACCCGGATCGGGTCGAGGTCCGAGAACCCGTCGGGTCTGGAGTCGTCCGGAATGAAATTCCAGCCGAATTCGCTGTCCCGGTCGTGGCTGGGAAAGAAGTAGGAGGCGGCGCTGTCGGAGTCTCCCAGAGGAGGCCACGTGGACGGCGGATCGCGCTTGTCTCTGTCGTCGTCCATCAGAGTGGAGCAGCGCGATCCGCCGTGGAATATCGATAGATAGGTATTGGATTTGAGAACCGAGCATGAATTTGAAGAAAGAGGGAGGCCGGGGAAGGGGAGAGAGAGAGAGAGAGAGGGCTAGGGTTTTTTGTGGGTGTGTGGTGGGATTGTGTGGGAAATGAAAGGGCGCGCGTATAGGTTTTGAGCAATTGCAAGCTGAAATAACTTTTTTGAGAGCTTCAGCTTGGGTCTCGTCAATGCACAGTTGGAGAGAGTGAAATAAATAATTGGAAATGGAATCAAATCAAATTAGTAGGAAGAGAGAGATCGCGAAAGAAAGAGAAGATAAGTTTGAAAAATCGACGTCAACCTCAATCTTAGTACGGGAGGCTCAAATTTAAGCAACGACGACAGCTGGGCCCACACGGCCCCACACGCATGACGACTCACTCATCTCTCATATTATAATATAGCTACCTCAAACTTAATTAGCGGTAATTTTTAAAACACACAGTTTCGAGTCATTTCATTTCACATGTTTGTTAGAGTTTACTAATAATACTAATCATTAAGCAACCGGGGATGCAAACATGTTAAACATCAGAAAACCTTTGACGTGGAGGTGTTATGTCCTCCAAAATCAGACATCATATCATATTATTATCTCCTTAATTATAATTTATGAACGAAATTCTTATACAAATTATAAAGTAAATTACAATTGCATACTTTATAGTTTGAATCACATTTTAGATAATACATATTTTGCTTTTACTTGAATTTTGGTTTTTTCAGTTAAATAATGACGTGGACATTATGTGACCTACCTACCTGTTCATTCTTCTCACGTGCATTTTCCAGGATAAAATTATCTTTTTGTTTAATTATTGTAGACCAGTTTGCTTATCTTTTGCAATCGAATTCTATCGGACATGTTTTGACCATACAGTGAGGATGGAGACTGTGACGATGCTTAATGGAGAAGTAGAGATCAAAAAATTTGATATCGGTAAAGTTGAGATCGATGAGCATTCTAATGGGTTGATGGTTTCCATCGTGGTTGGGTAGGTTTCGGTGGTTAGTTTCCATGGAGGATGAGAAGAGTGAGGATGGCGATGGTGGCGTAGGCGTGGGCAGGTTCCCTGTGATTTTTAAGAGTTTATTTAGATTTTTAATTATAAAAAGATAAATTTACCCTTGAAAACACAAGATGGAAGAATGAGCTAGTGGGTCACATAGTGTCTACTTCATCATTCACTGAAAAACTAACGGTCAAGTAACAACAAAATAAGCTTGTAAGATTTTAAAAATATATGGTACCGAAATATAAAATAAAAAACTACATGTATTATTTCGAAATTTGAATCAAACCACATAATACGTAATTTGCCCTTCTAATGATGGGCCAAAGCAATTTTGTAAGATGGAGACTGCTGATAAGTGAATCTCTTAATCTATTCATGAACCTGTACCTGAGCCTGCAGCACGTCATTGGCTTTCAAGACCTTACCTTAGTTTACAATTAGAAAGGGAATATATACAAATTATCGGCCAGATGAGCTTGAATAGTGTCATGCTACATAATCGTCACGCTATCGATATATAACCCTAGACGAGCCCCTTTGAGGCTATGCATTTTAATATACATGAATGAATGCACGTGTACTATTAGACGGGCAGTGGGGACCAGTAAAAGTCAATCTCACGAGAGATTTGTGCGATGGAGATAAGAATAAAGTTAGGTACGCCGGGGGCAATTGGATTAGATCAATGGCTATGAATCGTCCACTTTTGGGTTGTGGGACCCTTAGTGTAAGTAAAAGTTGTACACTCTTCCTCTAGCTTACAGCTGGAATACTGAAGTCCCGACTAACTTCAAGGATCTACAAGCATATTATGCCCAAGCTGTTCAATATAGGACACAATTAATTAATGAGGTTTCTTTAGTCAGTGAGTTTCGTGTTCCAAAGGTTAATTCTAACGGCTCTTGGCGTGGATCAACTAATCTCCGAGTTTACGGGTGGATTTTAAGGAAATTTCCGAGGTGGCTTATGTACTATATTGTGGCGGGAATGGCAGCTTCCCATGTTTCTAGTTTATCAGCGGAAGTAGAGGCAGCGCGAGCTACAGTGATGCATTGCTATGAGGTTGGTTATCAAAGGGTAGAGAGGTTGAGAGCAACTCAAAAGCCTTTAGGGCTTGTTTGGTTCATAGAATTGGGGCTTGGGAATGAGAATCTAATTCTATTCCCATGTTTGGTAAGGGAGAGAATGGGAGGGAATGGGAAAGTGGAGGGAATATGATGGGTTTAAGATTCTCATGCATGTGGGAATCATATTCTCATCCACCCCCATGGGAATAGATTTTGTTTCCTAGGAATCAGAAATTATTGGACAAAAATATCCTTAGAAAAATCTACAAATTACATATATTACCCTTTAGACCCTCTTGAATTTAAAATAATTATAAGGGCATTATTGAAAATATCAACCAAACATAATTCCTATTACTTGATGTACCAAACATGGGAATAGAAAAAATTATTGTTTCCCAAGAATGATTCCTTGCTCTATCCAAACATGGGAAAGGAATCTTGAATTTCATTCCCCCGGGAAAATGCATAGGAATCATATTCCCGGGAATATGATTCCATGAACCAAACGGGCCCTTATTGATATGCTAACTGATGTTTTTTCGGGTGGTGTTGAGATTGATGGTATTTTATTTGATATTTTGAGTTTACATAGTCATTTTGCTGCGTTTTTATTTTATCTTCAGAGCATGGTAATAGAGTAGCTTATCGGCAGGAGCAGCGATAGTGTGATTGTTTTCTTTAATTTTTTGATATTTTAGCTTCGAATATGCGAATGTTTTTATTCATCTTTAACACATTTTCCCTATCATTTGAAAAAAAAAATATGAACACACAACTGCCGCCAACAGGTTATTATTAAGACTAGTAGCCCCCATGGTTCTACTCATTATCAATAAGAAAAAGTGGGTCTTAAGGGCATTGTACCATTATTTTTGAAACATTGAACCTTGAAGATTCTATATCACAAACTTTCCATTGTTAGTAAAATAAAATGATTACGTTTATAGTGGAGAGGCACCAAATGACCTTGCGTGACCCCTAACTGAGAGTGACATGCAAAATGATTTTCATGATCCAAAATATATATTGTATATATAATATTATAAAAAAATGACTGCTCACAGAAATATGCATGTCTGTCGAGTGATATGAAATTAATATGCTTTGTGCCTATAGCCGAGAGAGTTAAAGAAAACGTCTCTCCTCTCTTGTTGTTTAGAATATATTAAAATTCTCGCTTTGTATCACAAGTATAGTATTACCAAATTACATATGGGAAGATATGTTCATGAGCCCAATGCTAGCTAGCTTTGATGCACAAATAATTGGTGGAGTACTGTACGTACCTCTTCTTTAACTTTAGCTGTATATCCCAGAATTAAGTGGGGGCTTGCTTTATGATATGTATTATTTAATGTGCTAGAAATGAAATTAGGGAGGACCACATTCCAGCTTGGTGATAGAGAAGAAGCACTGCTTTTTGTTCATCCAAAAATGCTTTTGACCTAGTAAGAAGCGTTTTAGACACTAAAGAAGCACTTGACAAACAGGTTCAGCCATCATCTATAAATGTAGCTTAAAATTTGGGGAACTTTTCCCAATTTCAAAATGTATAAGTGAAATAGGAAAATTTCTAGAACTGTCTCAATTATCACAAGAAAACGCATATAAAAGACAAGAAAATCTAGCTCTTTTCCTGTCAAATTTTCTAGGTATACATGGATCGGTCACTGCTGAACTTGTACGAACCAGCCGCTTTTTTAGACAGACATCATCTGCACCATGTGTATATTTATATATATGATCTGGATTCACTTAAATAACGAGTAATTAACGACATTGCTAATTGTAAGCTCACCTGTTGGTCTCGATATGCTTCATCAACTCTGTCCTGGCCACTCTATATAGCCAGGCAATACCTTGCTATAACAAGAAAATAATCAGCCCGGCCATACAATTCCTTCCAAAGATCCCAAATTAGTTGACTGCGTGCTGACAGTGTTGCCATTCGTACGTCGTAATTACCTCGTTCTCGGATCTTCAGAGGAGCGCTCCACCGCTTTCTGTCCGTATTTCCGCCAACGGTAGCCATCCCCAAGAAGATGATCGATTTTAGACTTGGTCTTGAATGCAAATCGTGGCTGTCTGTCCGGCCTTCTTTTCAACCTTACTCCTACAAAATATTCTACCCACAATTATCATAATAACAAAATAAAATAAAATAAAATAAAGAAATATCCTGAAAATCCAAAGGGAAACAACAAGTATATGCAGTTCATCGATAAACAAATTGAAAGTACATGTGATGATTAGTGGAAGTTCATTATACTATATCCACAATTATAAGCCAACAGTATTAGGAAGAAATCCAAAATTATGGACCACAAAATCAAGAAGAACATTCTATATCGTTCAATTACGATCATCCGAATCCATTTTTAGTCTTTTTCTAAGAAGCATTATTCATGGCACGCAACGTCAAGTGCATTTATCACTTAATGTTACACTTATTTAAAGGGTGATTGGAATTTATTGTTTTTATTTGGGAGCTGTTAGTTCCACTCCCTTATCTTATTTCTTCCCCACATCATTCTATATAATATTTTATTAAAAAGTAAACTATTCATTTATTTCTAAATTACTCTCGTCATCTTTCCTTGTTTGAAACTCTAATTCTAAATAATTGTCACTCAAAATTCTATAGACCTCTGCCATCAGCCACCGAAAATCGCCCCAAAATTCTACATTAATCTAATTCAGGTGACCAGGGATGTTGCTGTTGGGATTGAGGCCAGTCAAAGGCATGCCCCTTTGAAAATTTCATAAAGAGCCCTTTACCTATACTACACTTCAATTTCATTACAAGTTAATGTCAACACCCACTGGCCCCAACTGACGTAGCAATATGGGCTAAGGACCATTGCATTGTTTTTGTATTTGAGACCCTCCAGACGGAACGAGTGCCTCCCACTGGCCCCAATCCCTGCAGCAACATCCCTGGGTGGGGCATCGGTTCTCGCACCTGAATCAGATTAATGTAGAATTTTGGGGCTGGTTTCGGTGGGCGACGATGAAGGTCCATAGAATTTTGAGTGATAATTATTTAAAATTAGGGTTTCAAATAAGGGAAGATGATGAGAGTACTTTAGAAATAACTGAATACTTTAAATTTTAATAAAATTCAATTAAAAATGGTGAGTGGAGAAATAGAATAAGGCGGTGAAACTAACAACCCCTTTTATTTTTGGCACAGGGGTGGGGGCTATTATCAAATAGTGCTGAAAAAACAATATCAATACCATTTATTTTCACATTTTCTTCCCTCTTATTTTAGTAACTTTAGGACCAAAAAAACTAACAGCCCCTTTTATTTTTGGCACAGGGGCGGGGACGATTATCAAATAGTGCTGAAAAAATAATATCACTACCATTTATTTTCACTTTTTCTTCCCTCTTATTTTACTAACTTTAGGACCCCAAAAATTCAGCAAAAGCGTGAAAAGTTTTTGTACGCCACTTCCTCTGCATCCATGTGGCCACCATCTCAGGCGATGGTTTTCCGTCAAATCGGACCTCCCGCCGCCAGCCATCGAGGATCGATCGGGTCGAGGTCGAGGAATGTCCATCATATCCAAATTCCTCAGGAGTGAAATTCCAGCCAAATTCTTTCTTCGAGGAAGATATGCAGCTATCCCGAGTCTCTGGGCCGGCCCTGAGGGGAGTGGGGCGAGACGGTCGTCTCGGGCCCCCTCTCGAAAAGGGCCTCCGGAAAAAAATTTTGTTATATATATAATATATAAATAGTTATAGGCCATTTAATTTATGTTGGAAACTTCCTGGTATAGTGGTAAGTTGTTGTGTATGTCACTTTCATGACCCAAGTTCAATTCTTTTTGGGGCCATTTTCTAGTTTTTTTTTCTGTTTTTTCAAATTTTCTTTTATATAACTTTTTTTATGCAAGTATTAAGTAAAAACGTATAGCTTTTTTTTATTATAGTGTTCATTTTTGTATGCTAAAAAAAATTATGAAGTACCAAATAATTTTTATATAAATAAAAAGTCGAAACATTTGAGGCCCCGTTTGAGATTCGTCTTGGGCCTTCGAATTCTCAAAGCCGGCACTGACGAGTCTCCAAGTGCATGGTGGGCACGTAGATGGCGTGCAGCACGATGGATTAGGGTTTGGTTATGTGGAAATGAAAGCCTTAGGTCTCGTCAATGCACAGTTGGAGAGAGTGGAAATTAGTAGGAAGAGAGATCAAGAAAGAAAGAGAAGTTTGAAAAATCGACGTCAAACCTCAATCTTGGTATGGGGTAGTTTCATATTTAAGCAGCCAGGACCCACGCCTGTCTAATCTGTGCCACACGCACCCAAGTAGTGATCTTTATGTGCTATTATTAACATCTACATTTTAAAATAAGTTCATTCCAATTATATGTAAAATATGAAAAGATAATTTAGACCTTGAATAAATTAACAAATACTGTAACACAATTTCAATTGAACTGAGAAATAATGAAAAAACACAACACTGTCCACTATGGAGGAACCCATGTCATTGTGGCAAGTCTCTTCCTTCCCTTCTCATTACCACCAATTCAATCCACTTCTCACTATCACCTAAGCTAATCGTTGTGTTCTTATATGATCAACTGTCTCAACCAGTGGCGGATCAAATTTTTAAGGGGTCAGTACGTAAAGTAATCTAATTTTTTTAAATAAAAAATATACTCATGTATAACCAAAATATCCATTAATTTTCACAATTCTTCCAACAATTTGTAACGTTTTTTCATGCTTTGATATCCTCGCATGATAGGTTCATTCTCAATACAAGTAAAAATATCTTTCTCAATGTAAACAAGTAAGCTATCATTCAACCAATTCATCTTCCATTCTATTGCGGAGTGGACCTTTTAGAATATTCATAGCCCAAAATGTCTTCTCCACTGATGCAGTTGTAATCGGAAGAATCAATGTCAATGTAGTAGACCAATATACATGGTTAAATGTCACAAATATACATAGTTAAATGTCATATGCAAATGTGTGTGGGCGGGGGAGGGATTTTTTTCATTATTATTGGGGGGTTGGGTTGGGAAGCGCTATTTGGGGTGAGGGAAGATTTTATTTGTTTTAAATATTAGGGTTGGTTTTGGGAAGCACAATTGGAAAATGGAGGAATCCAACGGTGTGATGTGTGGTTGAGGATGTTGAATTTCAGAGTAGCGCAGCAGCGGGCCGAACATCACTGATATTGTCTCCAACTTAACCACCTGTCAACCTCAGGTGTGGGGTTTTATTAAAAGGCCTCGGTTATATGAAGAGACAATTAGTTTACTATTAACTGTATGATATTTGTTGAAACTCTCGATGTGGGACAACATATCATTTCAACACTCCTCCTCAAGTGTGACCCGATACTATTGGGGTACACGTGGAAGGTAATGCTGGGCAGAATACCCGAATTTGAAAAGGACCAACATTGGGCATGAATAATTGAAATGGACCGCATTGGGTCTGAAATATCAACCCGCTCTGATACCATGTTGAATTTCAGAGTAGCGCAGTAGTGGGCCGAGCATCACCGATATTGTCCCTAACTTAACCACCTGTCAACCTCAGGTGTGGGGTTTCATTAAAAGGCCTCAGTTATATGAAGAGATAATTAATTTATCATTAACTGTATGATATTTGTTGAAACTCCCGATGTGGGACAACATATCATTTCAACAAGGAAGGTGGGTGTACAAAATATTAAGTTTTTTCATAATAAGGGTTATTTAGATAAATAAGGGATGGATATAGATATTTTACGGATATGAAAAATAATGATGAGTGCATTCATAATGTAGTGTGTATTCATCAAAAAGCGAGAATGTAAACTCACCGAAATGTCAAATTTACACTCTTAAAACTAAATTTCTACTCCAATTGGTCGGAAAAGTGAAATGTAAATTGTACATCTGGCCAGAAAATGTAAAAAAAACACAAATATAGAATTTTTTTTTTACATCTTCAAAATGGGTTTCATTATTGTTAAAGTATACTTTATTTAATACATTTTTATTCAATCAATGAAGATTATTAACCAAAAAAAATTCCAATGAGAGAATGTAAATTATTAGTATGAAAAACGAACGTATATTTTGAGAATTCATTCTCCAGTGAGAGAATGTAAATTTCAAGATGAAATGTAAACTTCTAATCTCAATATTTTGCAATTTTCTCACTGGAGCAAATTAATTTTACATGCTGAAATTTTCTATTAAGATGCAACCGGATTTGTAAAATTTACATTTACATTCTCAATTTTACATCTTCCCATTGGAGTTACTCTTACACAATTTAATCTCTCTGAGTGTTGATCTTGAAAATAACTAGCTTCAATTTGTATGGTCAAATGAGTCGAACCATACCCCTAAACACATTAATTATCTAGATTTTACTTAGAAGAAAACCTTTGACATGGAGGCTTATGTCCTCCCAAAACCAACCACAATAATCAAAATGGACGAAATTATTACTCAAATTTCTATGTATATATACGATTTCCTCATAACTACTTATTGTTAATTCATCGAAAGGGCCAAAAAAAAATTTCTAAAAGGGAGACTACTAATATTCATGAAACTGTCCTTGAACCTCAAGCAAACACGTCGTTAACTTTGGACCTCAACTTAAGAGAGCATTTTTGCCCACCGCCAAAAAGTGGTGGTGAGGTTAACCGTCATATTCTCTATCATTGGATAAGTAGAGTTATTGAAATTTGTGCACAAACTCTACTAATCCAATGGTGTAAAAAGTGGTGGTGGGCAAAAATACTCTCTCAACTTTATACCACATCACCACCACTTTTTGGTGGTGGGAAAAAATGCTCTCTCAACTTTATATTTACTTACAACAAAATGTATTATCGATCAAATGGAATTTGTCCTTGAAGAGCAAGGGTTGTCTAGTTCGTGTTGCATTGCTAGGCCTTCCCCATTGAAACAATCGATATGAATGCACGTGTACTATTAGATAGGCAGTAGGACCACTAAAAGTTGGATTGGATCGATGGCTATAAATGAATCGTCCACACTTTTGGGTCTGTGGGACCCTTTAATGTTGTAAGTAAAGTTGCAGACTGTAGCGATGGACTGGCTCACTGGTTTAGTGGATCCCCCAAAATCCCCTCTCCCAAAAATATTTGGGATCTTCTTGCAAGTTTTGGTCGGGTTGAGCATCGACAGAGACGCCGGGCTTGTCCTCGAGGTGGCACGCGGGCTGTAAGGTTCAAATTGGGTCATTTTATTGCCATTAGATCTAACCGAAAGAGTTCCGACAGCGAGAGTCAAAATCCCGCACATTGTTTATATTAAGGGAAATAAGCACTCCACATATTTTATTTTGAAGTTCACTTCTCCTTTATATTTTATATAAAACTAGAGTGCATAATAAAAAAAAAAAATAGAGTGTTAATAACAATTTCCTAAATTAAAGGATATATATTGGATGGATACACGCATAAATTATATAACAAATTACAATAATGTATCTTATGATTTAGGTTAAATTTTAAAATGATACCCGTACTTTTTTCCTTATATTTTAGTATCCTATACTTTCAAAATCTTACAAACTTGTTATTCGCTATTAGTTGTTCCGTCAAATGATGATGCGGATACTGTGGAACATACCAGTTCATTCTTCCCTCATGTATTTTCAAGGATACGTTTATCTTTTTATTTATATATTGATAGTCAGTTTGCTTATCTTTTGCCATCGAATTTCACCGGGCATGTTCTGGTCATACATCGATGATGGAGACTACGACAACGCTTGATGGATTAGTAGAGATCAAGAAATTTGATATTGATAAAGTTGAGATCGATGAGCATTCCAATAAGGGTGATGGTTTCTGTCGTAGTTTGGTAGGTTTCGGTGGTTAGATTTCATGAAGGATGATAAGAGTGAGGATGGTGATTGTGGTGAGCGGTGGTTCCGCCGATTTTTATGAATTTGTTTTGATTTTAATTAAATAAAAAGACAAATTTGCCTTTGAAAACACACGAGGGAAGAATAAACGGGTTGGTCCCACAGTGTCCACGTCATCATTTAACGGAAAAAGTAACGATGAAGTAACAGCATCTCAAGTTTTCAAGATTTTAAAAGTATAAGGTACTGAAATGCAAGAAAAAAAATACAGTTATCATTTCGAAATTTGACCCAAATCACAGGTTACGTAATTGTAATTTACCCTAAATTATATTAAACTCTTTATAAATATATGTTGATGTGACCTAATAATTTTATTTATTTGTAGATATTATACATTTAGGAGGTTGTTAGTTCATCTCTTTTCTTATTTGCACATGTGCACCATAATTTTATGAAAATTTTAACTACAATCATAAAGTTATTGTGAAATGACCTATAAGGATAGTGGCAAACAAAAAAAGAAAAACCTAAATTTTATGTTTACACGGTCTCTTCGTTTCCGCCGCAAAGCGCCTCCGTCTTCCATGTCTCCCCTCCTCCAAAACCTCCTACAATTTCCTATCTTCTATTCATCAAGTCCTTAAATCATTTAATTAATTTTGAGTAAGCAAGAAGACAATGGGTGCTGACGAGAACAATTCCAATGAAGAAGTAAGTAATTTTTTTTCAATACATCAAATCCTTAAATCGTTCTACTTTTTCAATTGCTGTGCAATTTTGAGAATCGATTTGTGGGTCCATGTAGTTTCTGGGACTAGAAGGATTTTATGTGACCTGTAAAAAAATCCTATGTTTTAGCTAGATTCCCTATGTTTGATTCGGTGTTGCAATAACTCAAGAAAACTCATTATTGGACAACACTGCCAGAATTGAGGGATGGTAGCTAGATTCCCTATGTTGGACTGGGTCGGTGGTAAAACATCTGAAATGTCTGCAATTGGCCTTCTTCCGGCAACATTCAGGTTGGAGACATTAAATCCGGTTTCGATGTGATAGTCATTATGCTTTCTTTATCATCATTTATTTGATCCTTGCTTCAGGGTATTTATTTGATCCTTTCTTTTCTATTTTTGGAGTTTTTACAAAATGGGTTTGTGTTTGTTTTTGTAAAGTTTAAACTTTTTTGTTGTTTTGATTGCGGATTGAATTGCTATGCTGATTTTTCTCGATGGCTTTGCCATAAGGAAATGTAGCGGGTTTCGAACTAAGTAATATATTCAAGTGTACTTTCATTGAATTTAGGTGTACCTAACACTCTTTTCCTCGTATACTGCACGGTTTTTAATATGGCCCCATGATATTGTGTTCTAGTTGCTTTCCTTGTACTTTTTTTTGTTTGACAGTTTGTCAAACTTTTTATTCAATAATTACATTAAAAAAAAATTGCTAGGTTGAAGATTTGATTGATATCAATTGGTTTTTGAATTGTGTATGTTAAGGGCAATGAACTCTGCATAATAGATTGATTTAGATTTGTTGGTTTTTTGGTGTTACGTTAATATGTTTTGGAAAATCTGAACTTTGAAATTTTGCTGTAATTTTCAGTTGAAAAAGTAAATTCATAAGGTTAGATATGAATACGATGGTATACTAGAATGTGCGAAATTTTTTGGTAGTGACTGAAGATAAATTTGGGGCATTTTAGGAATAATAGTGGGTAAAAATTTAATAAGGTGTAAATATAAAATGAATGTGCAAATAACATAATGGGATGGAACTAACACTCTCCTGCATTTATAGTGTAAGTTGCCATTAAATTTTTGATACATTTGTTAAAATTATTATAATTATACATCGAATATGTATTTGTAGAAGTTTTCCTACATGTGTTTTACTGATGATCAATAAGAAAAAGTGGGTCTTTAACGGTACAATTGGGACCTATCAGTCCAAAAACAACAGCATTGTACCAAGTAACATTATTGAAACATTGAAGCTTGACGAGGCAATGATTGCGTTTATAGTGGAGAGGCACAGAACAAATGACCATGCTGTGACCCTAACTGAGAGTGACATAAAAAACCATTTTTGACGATCCCAAAAAATGTATCTCCTATATAGAATCTAATTGACTGCTCACAGCGCCAGGGCATTTTGTCCAACAAAAAAGCTTCACCAAAAAAACACTAGGGCAAACCGCTCCTAAAATATTAAAAAAAAACCTCAAATATAACTAAAATATATTCTGTGTAATATGTTCCGATGGTATTTTGAAGAACATAATTGCTCTGCTTGTTTAATTTGGTTGTGGTTCCATTTATTTTGCAGGCATGATTGTTACATCTGCTCTCAATTCTTGATACTCTCCTTTTGTTTTGTTGAAGTTATGATTGTTGCATGGGCTTCTCATAGGTGATATCACCAGGTTTCGTAATGAACTATGATGCATCATTCTTTGGACCTTCTCAGGATGGTGCCACCAAAGTTCAACTTCTTTGTAGCTTTTCGGTTACGATTGCAGCAGAGGTGTCGCCGTCCAGATCAAGAGCAAGTCTTAACATAAAATCATTCCTCTACGTCGAAGATTGTGCCGTGAACATCGATATTTGTCTTTTCATGTTTTCAAGAAACCCTTAATTCTTTAAATGCCCCCTCAAACTCACTTTTCGCCATAATTCGCCCCTCCAAACAACAAAATGTCATAATTCGCCCCCCCAAACTCACTTCTGTTACACCGTTGCCCCCCTTTTGTGTTTTTCCGTCTATTTTGCTGATGTGGCAGTCAACACATTGCCATGTGTCAAAAAAGGGGACCCATTAAAATCCAACTAAGAAAACAAACACAGAAAAATTCAAAAAATAATAATAATAACAAATCAAGCTTCAGGGACTCCAGAGCGACACCGTGCAAGCTCCATCTCCTCAACCTTGTCGACTTCCAGACCCGTCCCAAGCCCGCTGCTCCAGTCGACAGCGTCGCCACCTCCGACGTCACTATCGACCCCATCGCGCTCTCGCTGTCTCCTCTCCTTCCCCATAGCAGCCGTTGCCGTCTTTCCCGCCTTCACCTTTGATGCTCAGGGTATTGTGCTTGATTGAGACCTTCAAGTCCTCTTTTCCAAGCCCGGGCATGTTCCCGGAGGTCCAGAGCGTCCAACGTCTCACGCACCGCCCACCCGCGGCGGACCCTAGCCCCGACGCTGCACGCAACGGAGAGGAAGGGATTCTCTGAGAACTGGTCCATCAGGTGCTGAGGCTCCTTCTCTGCTGGAAAAAGCGCCGCTCATCGACGATGGGCTTTACAGAGTCGTCGATGTTTATCTCAAGGTGTGTCTTCGACTATTACCGGACGCTCCATCTTGATAGGAAGAGCTGCTAACAAACTAAATACTAGGCATGAATTTCGGTGATCGGAAGAGCCAGTTTCCGCTCAATTTTGCTCCCGCTAAAACCCCCCCTTTCTTCTCCGGTTCAATATTTTTTTTCTCATATTCAATTCATATTTTTGATTGATTTCGAAAACCCAAAAAGATTCGATTTTTACTTCTGGGTAAGTTGTAAATTTCAGTGAGGTATCGAATTTCAGGTTTCGATCAGAATATGGGTGTGTTTTGAATCAATGTGGTTTAGTTGAGGAAGTTAATTGCTAGGTTTGTTAAAATGGATTATGTTTTGTATGCTCATTCATATATGTTGTGTGTTGAGGAAATCAGATGTGGGTTCTGTTTGCTCATTTTTTTCGGTTTTTATTTACTGAGCAGAGAAATTAAGGAGAGTATTAAGATTATCAAGGACGCGAAGAAGGCTGAAGCAGGCCTCGGCGGCTCTCCGGAGCTCTATTTCCAAACTCAACCCAGATCTCCTCCAATTGTAAAATATTTTTTGAGTTTTTTTTTCTTAGTTGGATTTTAATGGGTCCCATTTTGACACGTGCCGATGTGTTGGCTGCCACATCAGCAAAATAGACGGAAAAACATAAAAGGGGGCAACGGTGTAACAAAAGTGAGTTTGGGGGGGGGGGGGGGGGGCGAATTATGGCGAAACATTTTGGAGTTTTGGGGGGGGGGGGGGGGGGTTGCGAATTATGGCGAAAAGTGAGTTTGAGGGGGCATTTGAAGGATTAAGGGTTTCAAGAAAGGACTTTGAGTGTGATGATATTAACCTCCAATGAGTTTGTTTATCTCACATTTAGTACGATTTTAGGACGATATTACCTTTATTAAATATTGAGCTATTAAAAATAGTAAATGAGGCATCATATTGAAATAAAAGAACGTCTCGACTATACTATTAGCATAGGAGTAAACGAGGCATAAGTATGACTAAGGTGAGATCTTTAGAGCATCTCCACTCATTTTGGGTGGATTGCCTTAGTCTAAGGGCAATTTGGAAATTGCCCTAAGGCAATTTGGAGGCCGACAAATTGCCTTTGTTGTTTCCACCCAACAAAGGCAATTTGGATGGCAAGGAATTGCATTTTGTTTATGTGTTCAATTTTTCCTTGCAATGTTTAATTTTTTGTTATAGTATATTAGAAATATTGTGGTATTTATAGAAAAAATAAAATTTAGGGTATTTTCTGAAATTTTTTAAAAAAAGAATTACAAAGCAACCCAAAAAAACAGCCCCAAAAATTATAAAATTACCCCAAATCAACGGTCCAGATCTGCTTGGCAGATCAATCCAACGGCCCACAACAACCCTCGGTGAGTGCCCTGACGTCAGCAGCGCACTCACAATTTTTTTTTTTAAAAAAAAAAACGCTTCCTCTTTGCTTTTGCAGGTGGGTTGTCGGCGGCCGAGCGCAAGTCTGAAGACCTCGTCCGAGGGCGGCGATTGACATCGCCAGAGATCTCGCCCCTCTCGCGCGTTCGATTTGTGCCCCTGTGGAAGACGATTCGCGCGATCGCCGGTCTGATCTAGCGATTGCCCGTCCGAAAAGCTCCCCGGTGGAGATGCTCTTAGGCAAGAAGACACAGTAAATTTGACATGATGCTAAAGTGAAATATCGAACATAGTAAATAAGCCACGATGGTGAAGTAAAACATAGAGTCATTCATACAGTATAGAAGGCATATATACGTATGGCTGGGAGTATGGCAAATATATCATACTATTATACTTAATGGAACATAGTATTCCGATGGACAACATCGTCATATTTTCCAAATTTGGTAAACGAGATCACTTATTCAGCCATTTGTGACTTTTGGTAGCTCCGTCGGTATGTTCCGACCAGTTCTCCACTTTTGCTTTAGTTTTTCGAACTCCTGCTCATTTTGGCACGAATTAGTCAACAATAGATCATCTCCTCGCCTTAATAACACAATAATTGAAAAATACGTGGCCACATGAAGGAGATCATCGAGAAAAGTTTGATCTCCACTCCGCCTGGTTTCTATCCGAGACAACTTTCATAGGCTCGTTCTTTGGAAATGTCCTATCAAAAGTAATATTAAAATTCATTAATTGATTGGAAATTAATTAATGCTCCATTGATATTGGAAGTCTTCCCATTGCCTGATTTTCAAAGAGAGTTGATTAGACCCGGCCCACTATCAACTCATCGTGGACTTAGTTGTGAGGTAGCATTCATAAGATTGGTTTAGGAGGTTCTATCAACTCGAGCCAACCAGCCACTACTTCTGCATACATGAATGAGACTAATCGACTGGGATCCTTATTCAAAAGATCGATCTGATCAGCTAGCTCTTTGCAGTTTATGGTAAAACAACCGGTTCGATCTTCCATAGATCTCTCGCGTATTCATGGATCGTTCGGTCACTGCTGAACTTGTACGAACCAGCCGTGTTCAGGATCGACATCCTTGTCCATCTCTGCACCATATATATACGATCAAGATTAACTTAACCAAAGAGTAATTAACGACATTAGTAATTGAGCTCACCTTTTGGTCTCGATATGCTTCATCAACTCTGTCTTGGCACTCTATATAGCTAGGGAAGTCCTTTCCAACAAGAAAATAATCAGCCCGACCATAGCCTTCATTTCCTTCCAAAGATCCCATAAGTTCATCGTAGTTGTGGGGACCGAAAACCCCACTTCGAACATACGCCTTCACTTCTTCAAACCGGGGGTCAGCCACGAACTGTACATCAAGTTTAACGACAGATCGATCATAACTACGAAATCAACTATGTATACGACCCAAATGACCTGAATTGTAACTCTTGAAAACTATATGTAACTCAATGATTGTAATTCCCATCATGATTCTAGTTTTTATATTGTTACGGCTTTAATTGGGCTTAGAGTTCGAGTTTTAGATTACCCCAGGGGTTACGAAACCATGGACTCAATAAATCCTAAACTATGACATTTGTGAGCCCGTGTCTATAATATTTTTAAAGAACTAAACTGTAACTCGTGAGAATTAAAATGGAACTCATGAGGCATGATATTGATACTGTTATTCCAGTATGAGCATGTTGTGCAGCATATGATGTATATATACCTTTCCTTGAGCTCTCTCTTTCCTTAGGTCAGAAATTTCATGAGCATGTGCACCGAAGAGGAAGAAGTTGTCCTCTCCAACCTCTTGCCTTATTTCGACATTAGCCCCATCTAGAGTTCCTATTTGGATGCAGCCATTCATCGCAAACTTCATATTGCTGGTTCCACTAGCCTCCATTCCAGCAGTGCTGATAGAGACAAGCAGAGTATTAGAAATCTGCAGATGTGAAATAACATGAACATGATGAAATTGTGCAAAGAAATAATGAATCTAGCAAACCTGATGTGCTGGGACAGCTCACTGCCGGGAATAAGCACTTCAGCAACACTCACATTGTAGTCAGGAACAAATACAACCTATACATTGAACCGGAAAATTTATGTCCTTCAGATACGATCATATTCATTGGGGACATGGCGTTTGATGATGTTTATGAGCCAAAACATTTATACCTTCAAAAGGTCACCTATATCTTTGTCATGATTCACAGTGACTCCGACATCTGTGATAAACTTCACAATCCTTTTGGCTTGCACGTATGTAGCGAACGCCTTTCCTCCAAATATACAGACCCTTGGGACAAACCTTGCTTTTCTTTCCTCAAGACTCATTTCCTTCATTTTCTTGTAGCGATAAACAATTCCCATGATATTCAATAACTGTCGTTTATATTCATGAATGCGCTTCACCTGAAATTACATAGGTTTACTATATTATCTTCTTTAAGAGCTCAGAGAGGTTAAGATAAACTCAGATTGATGTAAATTTTTAACATGTGTTGTATGAGCAAAAGCAAGGTTGAGGCATTTCTAATGCACAAAGAAATCGCTACGTCTTTGCCAACACTTTGACTTCGATACTAGCCTTTTCAATAAGAACTGAAAAGTATAGTTGCTTGAGTAAAACATATCAGAACAATTCCTTGAGGAAAGAGATCTAATTATTAATGGGCAGAGAATGACCTGTACATCAAACATTGCATCTGGGTTGACTAGATAACCAGTTTTTTCCTTGAGGAACAAAGCAACCTTAATCTTCTTTCTCCTTTTGGCTTCCCTCCATTCCGATTGGAGATCTTCATTATCAGCAAACTGTTAAGAAGTGATACCATGTGAAAGGAGACTAGATAGCAGAAAAGTATACATGGTAAGATTGCAGATCAAGATTCACCAGATTTTTTTTGGTTACTAGGATCCAAGCATGCACTTCACTATTTATCATTAGTTAAATATGTAAGGCTGCATCGATATGCATGTCAATTACCAAATTACCATCCTTATATCATATACTCCATGCTTTTGTAATTTAAGAGCCTAATATGAACTTATGCATATCTCTGTACATTCTAGCCATACAAGTAGTTTGAACAAAACAGAGAGAACTTTAACATCTAATAACAATTGAGTTTTTATGAGAGGGAGAACAGGATGAAGCCTACACACTGGGAGAGGGGGTTTTGAAAGACCGAGTTTAAGCCAAGAAATATCGAATAACAAGCGAAAACGTTCAATGAACTAATGAACTAGAAGTTTGGATATGGCATTTTACCTTTCGAAGGTTCACCAACATCTCAGTATTCTTTACCCAGTCTTCTGTTCCAATCCACTTGGTTATGATATTACTTAAAACTGGATTGCAGAAACGTATCCATCTTCTTGGAGTCACCCCATTTGTCTTGTTTTGAAATTTCTCAGGCCACAACTGCCAGAAGTAAGATATGTAAAAACTAATGGAGAAAAGAAAATGCAGTTAATGATACGATGCAAACACCTCAAGTGGTTATAGGAATGGGACAGTCAATGGTGAACACAGAAACAAAATCAGAGATTTGATGTTTATACCTTGTAGAATTCATTGAATACTTCATTCTTCACTATTTCACTGTGAATCTCGGCAACCCCATTGACTGCATATCCACCAGCAATGGATAGATTAGCCATGCGGACCATCTTCGGAAGTTTAGGATCTGATTCAAATGTAAACTCCTTTTTCTTTTCAGTATCCAGATTTTGAGATTGGCCTGCCTCATCAGTGGTTTTAGCTTCGTTAGTAGAAACATCAGCCCGCTCAATGTGATCAACCCCAGAACTTTCTGCTGCTTTACTGAGGACTTCTAGGACAGAATCAGGCAACTCGATATTGTCAAGAATTCTCATTTCTCTCAGTTTTTGTGCCAACAATTCAAGATTCTCCGTACCATACTCAGAAATAATGGTTTGAATTAGCTGTCAAGAGATCAGTATGTTATAACTTCATAGATAGCAAAGAATGTGTCCATAATGGAGAAAAAAAATATCAAATGATAAATACTTATAGCTAGGTGCTTTGGTACATTTGCATTTATCCAACAGTAGCAACACTTGATTGAAATTTTAAATTTTGATTCTGATTGAAATCTGAAGTTCCCGACCTTAATATTACCTCCTCATCAATCAGTTTTATAATCTCAACATGCCGAGGGAGCAATTTCTGTATGAGCTGCAAACTCCATTTCTCCAATGCCTCAGGTAGAACTGTATGATTTGTGTATGCAACAGTTCTGGCAAATTGAATGAATAAAAAATTACAAGCTGTGAATGCAATTTCATATAAGGTAAGGAAAGTTAAGCACCTTATATCAGAAGGAAAGCACCAACTTCAAGCTAAAGATCTCTATATCAATGTATATATTCTAAGTAAATGATTCAAGTGTTCTCAAGCTTATATCAGAGCCATAAGGACTGAATTAACCTACAAAAGGAAGTACCTTCGAGTAATATCCCAGGCTTCCTTCCAGCTTAAGCCCTTCACATCCATCAATATTCTCATCAACTCCGGGATGCAGAGAGTTGGATGAGTATCATTCATCTGAACTGCAACCTTTTCAGGAAACTTTTCCCATTTTACAGGCTCCCCAGATCTTCTTTCAAAACGTGCAATTATATCCTGGAGAGAAGCAGAACACAGCGTATATTGTTGCTTCAGCCGAAGTGATTTCCCCTCCATGGAGTCATCCCCAGGATACAGGACATAACAGATCTAGTCAGGATATAAGGTCAAATACAATCATTGTTAGTTGATTATGGCAGCTACTCAGACATTCGTACAAAATAAGTATTACCAAAAATATTTGGAAGACGAAAATACAGTTCAAATTTCCAAACCTTTTCAGCATTCTTTAGAGCTGCAAATGCTTTGGCATGATCTCCAGTGTTGAAAGCATGCAAATCAAATTCTTTTGATGCAACTTTTGTGGACCACAGTCGAAGGTTTATGGTTGTTTTAGTTTTATATCCTGGAATCGGAACATCATAGGCAACTGCCATCACATTTTCTCCTCCAATCCATTGTTTTGTTCCATCTGACCCTGAAATAACTTCGCCGTAGAATTTCACAGGATAGCTAACATCATTCCTTGCAATTTCCCAGGGATTCCCCATCTGATAAAGCATACTTTCAGTAAGTACTAACATAAGAATCATATGGTATACCATGGTGAGGAAAGTAAATCTTTGCTTAAAAATGCACAGCATAACCAAACCTCCAGCCAATTCTCTGCAACTTCCTCCTGACCATCTTTCGTAATGTGCTGCTTAAACAAGCCATACTTGTACCTGAGCCCATATCCCCATGCTGGATAGTTTTGGGTAGCAAGGGAGTCCAAAAAACAGGAAGCAAGCCTCCCTAATCCCCCATTTCCAAGCGCAGCATCCGGTTCCTGTCGGTTGGCAGTTCAACAGTCAGAGTTTAGAGACTTCCAAAGAAACAAGACAGCGAATTAGACGAGTCTAGTCAAAGTTAAGCGAAAAGAAAGTTGCAAACTACCCATTATTTACAAGTGACCCAGTCGAGCACCATAGAATAAAATCATAGCTTAATCAAACTCTGACAAACCTGCCTAGCTACATCCTCTAGATTGTGGCCTAGCTTTTTCAAAGCCTCTGCATAAGCCCCAGAAAGCTCCAAATTACCAATTGCATTCAGCAATGCTCTACCCTGGAGAAAATTTCAAAACATACCAGATTATTGCCCCTTCCATTGAGTAAGTAATATATACCAATAGAAAGAAGAAGTAATTGTCAGCAGAAGGAAAAACAGAGAAAGACACTAATGGCAAACCTGTAGGAACTCCATTGAGAGGTAATATGCCTGCTTTACATTAAGCTTCTCATAGTACTCATATGTTGCATTCCAGTTAATGATGAGCATATCACGAACGCTTTCTGCCGTGGCATAGAAGGCCTTGGGAAGCGAGAATGATTCAATGGAAAAAGACGGTGTGAATTCGGCATGGTATTTGATATTCGATGCAATTGATGAGGAATCCGGAGTGAATGTAGCCAAAGTACCTGAAAGACTTGATCAAATGCAAGTTCTTAGCACCATATCACATAAGAACTCAAGAAATTGCATCAATGCCTTCCCTCAAGAACGTTTTACAAAACCTGGAGTATTCTCCTTTCACGCAATCCACATTTATAGGGTCGGAGAAGCAATCGCTAGCTCACAAACACGGGTCGAGTACTGTTTGTGACAGCAGTTGAAAGATAGTGGAAAGGAGACAACTACAGTCGGGCTACCATATTGAAAGTATGTAGATTCTTTAGAAGACAAACCTTCTTGTGTGAAGGCAGCATCATTCTGATCAGTGGCCACGTTCTTCACAAACAGCCGCTTCCTTGCTCGGTGGTCGGAACAAGAGTTTGTTGTGATGAAGAACAATCTGGAATTTCTTCTCAGGGGTTGGAGCCTATGAAGTTTGAAATGAACTTGGCCTGAGCAGCCGACTTTGACGGTGCTGATGTCCCCGGAAAAGGTAATGTCGCCATTGATGAGCAGTGGATTAATGGAGAAAACGAGTGTAAGAGAGTGTCCTGTTTTTTGTCTGCTTATCTTCTTCTTCTTTTTTTCTTTTTTTTTTTTTGGTCAAAAAGCTTTCAAGTTTCCATTACCACAAATTGATACAAGTTGCAAACCAGACATCAAACAGTAAATTCCGACTTCCACCGAAGCGACAGGAGACTCGAAGTCATACCGAGAACTAGAAGGCGAGTTCGATTGGACCACATCCATCAAACCATTTTCATCTGATTACCAAATTAGAACCAATCTAACATGATTAAAACCAAAAGTAAAAACACAGTGAACTTTAAGAATGAGAACGGATGTAGTGTTGTTGTTTGTCTCCACTCCCTACCAATAACAAGGGACGAAGTTGATGACAACACCAAAACTGCTTATCTTCTTTTGTTGGGCGCTGTTTCTTCATTTTGACACGAGGGAAATATATTGCTTGATTGATTCGCATCGTTTTCCCTTGTATTGTTTATGGAGCGCCTAATTATTTGCATTTTACTAAATTATTCTTTTCTCAACTAATTGGTAATCCAACTAATCCAACTCATTTTTGTTCTTACTCCCAAAGTTCAGTTAATTGGCAAGCTCTAATTTTCTGGCAAAAAAAAAAAGTTAATAACATTGCAGTTGCGGTTGTTGACGAATTCGGTACTCTCTGTTAGGAAAAAAATTATGTGGTGTTTCTCATTGAAGAATAGAAGTGTACACTGAATCATTTTATACAAAAAAGAAGATTGTTATAAATTGAATGAGAATTACATTAAGGACAAGAAGAGAAGAAAAAAGAAGTGAATTGACGAAGTGAGTCTGTGAAACTCATCTCCTTTCATAGGATATGAATACAACAGCTTTCACTCACTTTATTATGGTGAAGTTGATTTCTCTACGCAACATTTATTGAAATGGGATATCCATCTCACAATAAAGACTATATTACAAATTTCTACATTATGGAATTCTATACAATGAATAAATGTGACATATATAAAATTGATCAAATATTATTCGTGTCTTTTGTCACCATTTGCTTCTAGCTCATTCATCTTATCAAAAAGATTGTACCTACATGAAATTTGTTAAGTACCTGAATTGTTTCTGCATAGAACTGTAACTGTCACTGCAACATTATATTTGCTTTTGCCTAATGCATAAAGAGGCTAAAAAGTGGACTACATAGGTGTGGCTAAGGGAGTCCGATAAGCGTGACAGCACAACGTCTCCAATTTAGGGGCCTCAATTTTTTTAATACGATGTACTATATATATAGCTAGTAAAGTATAATTGAAATATGATTGTTCTTATAAAATAGTTTACTTTGCATATCTTCAATTTGTCTTTAAGTGCGAGTTCAAATCACTTTTTTGTTACTTATCTTTATGTCTCCGGACTTCTTTGTATTTTTTTCTTCCCTTCTTATTACACAAATTTATGATAAAGTTTTAAAACTTTTTTTTTAAAGAATGTTAAAGGCCTCAATTCAATTTCGCACAAGACTCCTAAATCTCAGCCACGCTATTGGTGGACCATGTTTGAGAGTTAATAACAATTCTTCGTATAAATAAAGTAAGATTATATCATTGTCATGTGGTATATCTTATCTACATATTATAATATAAATTTTATAAATTTTAATTATATAATATATGCGACTATCTACTTGTGAAATGATAATAATACTTCATTCGTGTATGCTTTTGCCACTCTAAATTGCAAGTAGATGGTAAATGTTGATGCTTTTTCATAAGGGGTTATCGCCCTATAATGATGATGAGTCAAAGTCATTTTGGGATTGAAGTAGCCCACTAATAAAAGCCTACCATTGGCATGTACCAGAAATTTACAGAGGGAAAAAAAATGTAGTCCCAACGGTCGCAAAAGAGGGAAAGCAAGCAAATCCCAGAGGTAAGAGGCACACACTTCTCCGCTTTTTCCGCGGCTGCTTCCATTGATTTCTCTTGCAGCCTCAGATGCGGAAAATAAATAGTTTCCCCAAAGACTTCCCATTGTTGCTTCTCTCTCTAATTTCTTGATTTTTCTTTCCTCTTTCTCCTTTGGAGCACAAACCAAATCCCAATCCCAAAAAGTGGTGGTTTGTGTATGAAACACTGCCAAGTTTCGATTTTGATCCAAGTTTTTAGGTACATTCTTGGTCCTGATCATAACCCATGTTTTACTTTTTAGTGGGCATGCTAGATTTTTTTTTTCTTTCCAGTTTGTGATTAAATGTAGTTAAATTGCCAAAATTTATGTGCATTCGTGGTCATGATCATAATATAGTCTCGATTGTTTCCCTTATGATGTTGAGTTTGCTGGAATTGCAATTTGTTTAATTGTGTGATGTATTAAACACAGCCAATTTTTAATTTTTATCACTTAAAAAAAGGCACATTACTGGTCTTGATCATAACCCATGTTGTATTTGGTAGGATAGCAATTAGATTCTTGTTGGGTAAGGTTGCTTGGAAAGGTAGAGAAACTGTAATCTAGTTATATGTTCACTAATCCGTAATTGAAATTAACCAGAGTTTGATCCAAATTAGTAACTAGGTAGAAATGGCAAAATACTTGAAACTGGATTCAATTTTTCATTTTGAAGAAAGTGAATTTTAGAATGGGAAATGAGAAGCCCTAGCTTTGAGTTTCTATTCTTTTGTGTTTTTGGTTCAACTTTCTCTGTGCTTAATACCTAAACACAAGTTATGATCTATATTGTGATTAATTCATGATAAGAACATGCTAAGATAAATAATGAAAAGAATGATCGGTACTATTCTCATTGGTTTACTTTTCTTGCCTTGTAGGTACCATTTTGAATCTTCACAGGGAATATCTCAATTCCTTTGATTTAGTGAGTTTTGATTAAAATAGCCACTTGACAAAATGTTTGGGTTTAAGAAATCACCTGCAAAGATTGCTAAGCAAAGCTCTATAGACCCAGGTTTTGATGCAGAAGGAGGAAAGAACACTCTTAATCTTGATAGGCGAACTACTTCTGAACCGATGCTTGTCACGCCAGACTTCAGTAATGAAAAACCATTAAAGCAGTAGAGTACGGAAGATTTAGAAAGATATGTTGTTCACAAGTCTGAGGAGACAACGAAGAGTGTCAACAACTGCTTGAGGATTGCTGAGAACATTAGAGAGGATGCTACAAAGACCCTTGACATGTTGCATCAGCAGGCGACCAAATTACAAGGACGCACATGGCAGCTGTTGATATCGATAAGGATCTGAGTCGGGTAAGCTCATCGTTGTTTATGCATTAAGAGGTTGGATTCTGGTTTATCAAGTGGTTGTTTGGTATTGTCTTCTCTAATTTTGCTATCATCTAATTTTTTATTACGACGTAAGGAACTATGAGATGCGAAAGGAACATTCTTTTTGCTTGCATTTACCATCTTACATAATGATGTATTTTCCAAATAGGGTGAAAAGATTTTAAACGAACTTGGGGGCATGTTCTCGAAACCTTGGAAGGCAAAGAAAACTCGGGATATTGCAGGGCCTGATATGTCAGCAGGTTTGCTTCTGTCATAATCTACTTGCTTGATATCAAACATCAAGAAACTTACTGTAAACTGTGTTTGGGTTTTGATATGGTGAGCATGCTCAACTTCTGCACCCAAAAAAGTTGATCCAGCTGCTAGGGGAAAGTTGGGCTTAGCTCCTATTCCTAAAGGACGGTCAGCTCCTGTGACACCTCATCCTGAATCAGCAGGTGCCATGGCACAAGTACATGTAATTTAGTTTTTGTTATTGTGGTGATCAAGAATATTGTGGTGTAATAGTTCTTCAGTTTTATTGATCTGGCGTTGGTTGCCAATCAGTACGAGAAGGCAAAGCAAGACGATGCACTTTCAGATCTGAGTAACATTCTGGGTGATTTGAAGGGTATGGCTATGGACATGGGAGGTGAATTGGACAGGTAATATCATTGTTTGTACTTTGTGCGCATTCTCCATGACTGGATCTATATCTCTACATTGGTTGAGTAAAATGGAAATTTCAGGCAAAACAAAGCTATTGATAATCTCTCCGATGATGTGGACGAGCTTAACTCTCGCGTGAAAGGTGCCAATCAACGTACCCGTCGTCTGCTTGGGAAGTGAAGGTCAAGCGGCTTCTATTACCAGTACAAAAATTTTCTACTTTAGTTAATGTAAATATACAATTTTTCTTCTCCCTTTTGATTGTATAGAACTGGATTCATCCCATTAGGGATTTTGATCAAGTCCCGCTAGAGGAATATGCATTTTATTGAGCCTTTTTTGCCTATAGTTTTCATTCAAGCTGCTGAAATGATTCCTGGTTCCGCTATCATCGCAGTAAAAATTTTATGGCTAAAGAGAATAAAATACATTAGTAAAGAGAAGAATCTATATCTGTATTGGTTTGAATTGGATAAATTCTCTATGTTCTCACCACAAACCGGCTCTAAGTCACAGCATAATCGTCAATAATTGAGTATTTACAAACAATGCAGTATGCGTCCTTCTAAATAGGGTTCTTTTCACCTTCCCCTCCTGTCGGTCATTGAGGAATACTTAAGCTTACAGGGTCATCCTTCACATCTAAAAGCAATCAAAATTCGAGCAAGCCATATTTTACGGGGAAGGATCTGACTATGGAACAATCTTGAGCTCACATCTCCTCACTCCTCACAGGAGTCCAGTTATTTCCTGTGACAGCCTTTTTCCTGGAGTACGAAAAGTAACCCCCAACATAGCCTATAAAAACCCCGAGCACCAAAACACTTGCTCCCTTCACAAACCAAGAGAATGTAGACTCCCCACTGCTCCTAACAACCCGAACACCAGCACCACCACTGCCAGTACTATCAACAGTTTTGATACCAGCTCTATTATCGTTGAGAACTTGTCCCGACGCCAAAATCTCCAACGTGTCGTGCACCTTTCCATCATGGTTTCCCACATAAGTTAGTGTAAGCTTTTCCTTTGTAGCAACCAACTTAGTATATCCAAATTCACCACCGCGATACATGGACCGCTCTGGTTGTGGGTACACCGGGTCAGTTGGGTGATCCGAACGAGGTTCCCATATCGATTGCCAATCTTGCCCTGCCATTCCAATCACCACATGAATAGGCAATCCACTCCCACAAGTGTAGTTACTCATAGGACAAAACCTCTCATATCTGTGTACATGACCCCACAATGCAAGAGTCACATTGTTCTTCACAAACAAAGGTTCCAAATGCTCCAGCATTTTCTCTCTCATCGGAGCATCACCCATTTCGTTGCTCGTCGTATACATTGGCCTATGTCCACTCACCACCACAAAAGGTGTCTTCCCCCTGTCCACCGCTTCCAAATCATGTTGTATAAACTCCAATTGGTTGCTCCCGGCAACAAAGTTTGTCTCAGTTGATATATATACAAAATGAACCGACCCATCATCAAACGAATAGTAAAGATTTTGGGTATCCGGAGCTCCGGTTCCAGTTGGTTCAGAAGAGTTTCCTGGCATGTTGAACTTAACACTATAGGGTACACCACATTCTCCACCACCGTCTTTCCCATACATAGTCGCCCACTCCGGTTTCCATGGCTGTAATGGCCAATCGTATTCGTGATTGCCAATACAAACATGGTATGGAAGCTTTGATGCTAAAGGCTCAATTTGACTAAAGAACTGATCCCACAACCACGAGTATCCTCTTGCATAGCTTATATCTCCAATGTGGGACACAAAAGCCGGCTTGTCGCCTAGAGCTTCAATATCTCGGAGAATCAACTTCACGGTGGCTATGCTCTCGTCTTGCGTTCGAGAAAACGTCGTGTACGGCGTTGCAGTCCCCATGTCACCAAACATGAACGCTATTGTTTCCTCTGAATCACCATTTCGTGACACGAAGCTGTGCATTTTGCTCCATCCTTCACTATCACTCCCCACCTGAACACATAACAAATATGCCAATTTTTTCCAAACTTCGTTACAATAATGTCTAATCCACTAAACATTCATATTGGTATTGCTCCCGCCGACTTGGCTACTATAATTTTGTGACAAGATTAATTGGCTACTATAATTTCATGACAAGATTTAGCTACTCAGTGATTACGATTTTCTAACTTAGCTACAACAAAAACTAAAAATTTTGGCTTCAATTTTGTTACTATAGGTAATTTTAGTAAAGAATAGTAAATTGTGCTATTTTAATTACCTTGTAATAATATCGGACTCCCTTCTCCAATCGGGTCATGACCCCATCATGGGTATACCCGGGATCTCTCCACCCGACGCTCGTATTTGCGGGCGAATCGCACATGTGCACTATCTCGTACCTCGCCGCACGTGCCGCCGCCACGTCACTCATCTCCTCCTCGCTCCGCCCGTACCTCACCGACCTCTCCCCACCGTCGGGAGTCACGAACATGACCCGCATCTCATCCTCCGCGTCGGTGTACGATAAGTGGATCTGCTCCGGGACCCGACCCGACCCGAAGCTGAGCTCGGCGTCGGATTTCGCGAGCAGGTGGGAGGTCCCCGGGAGAGGATTGTGGTCCTGATCGAGGTGGTTGGTGTCGATCTCGGACTCGGTCCAGCGGAAGATCCGGAAGGAGTAGTTGGATCGGAGGTTGACTAAGGGGAGGGAGATGGAGCCCGACCCGGATTGCCAGGTGGGGCTGGAGGAGAGGAATTTGTACCCGATGAAGTTGTCGTGGGTGGAGGAAGGGGGAGAGTAGATGCCGAGCCAGTCGAGCTTGGATGGCGAGTCGATGCCGGACCATTGGATTCGGACGGCGTCGGCGGAGGTGGTTAGGACGGTGGGGGATATCGAGACGGAGACGGTTTGGTGGGTTGGGGTGACGGCGGCGAAGAGGAGGAGGAGGAAGACGACGGGAGAGATTGTCATTTTGATGAGGCTATGTTGTTGGAATTTGATGATGAGATTATTTATCTAAAAATATATTTAATTAAATATTGCTATCTTGTTTGCCCCTTTGCTTATCGTTATACTATTGGGCATATTGTTTGATTGCGTGGCTCTGTTATTTCAGCTCTTTCTTGAAATTCAAATCCACTCTTGGCTAGCCTAGTGTTATATTATACAAGATCATAGGTTCGATTTTCAGGTGATGAAACTAAGATTTATAATGTATGTAGCGTCGTCGAGTCGATTGAATCATGCAAATTTTTGTTTTGGAGTCACAACAATTTACTTGGTCTCTTTATTCGTATATTTTTAGAGAAAATTACATTTTGGTATTACTTCAACAACTAAATACCCAAAAACACTACCACACTTGAAACATTACAAATTACTACTACTTGGACACATGGCATGACCTAATTAAACAAGCTGTTAACGGCGCTAACTAACGGCGGCTGGGGCGTTGGTATAAAAACACGTCCGCACACCTCTGGATTTCAAAAAACGAAAAAAGCGCGACCCACCTCTCTCAATTTTCCGGCGATTTTTGAGAGAAAATTGGAGAATTCCGGCGATATTTTTAAGCTCATCGGATTTGCATTTGCATCGCTTCAGAGATCAAACCGTATTGGTAAGTCAATTTGTCGTTTTTTTTTTTATAAATTTTCTGCGATTTTTTAGTTCGATTCTCGATCGTTTGCTTGTTCTTGGCGATTGAAGTTGTAGAATCGTTTCGCGTTGCTTGATGTTCGTATTCGGTTGTGGATTTCTCTGCTTGATTATTGAATTGTTTTGTTATGCGATGATTTTATCGAGTAGCGACTTTTTATTCGATCGGTTATGAATTTTCTGATTTTATACGTGTTTTCGATCCAAGGAATTTGAGATTAGTTTTGCTTTTTCGATGTTGTTTCTAGTTTTTACGCATTTTTGAACTTTCTGTTGTTATTGTGGAGAAATAGTCGGTCAAAATCTGGATTCTGTTTGGATTGTCTGAAGGAAGTGTTCCTTCAAATTGAAGGATGAGGTTCATATGTGAAGGAACATCTTCATATGTGAAGGAAGAGCTTCAATGTTGAAGAACACTTTCCCAGATTTGAAGGAACACTTCCTTCAACTTGAAGGAACACGTCCTTCAACTTGAAGGAGCACTTCCTTCAAATTGAAGGAACACTTCCTTCACATTGAAGAAGCACTTGTTGAAGAACGCTTTCCCAGATTTGAATGAACGCTTCCTTCAAATTGAAGGACCACTTCCTTCACATTGAAGGAACACTTCTTTCAAATTGAAGGATGTGCTCCTTCAAAATGAAGGACGTGCCTTCAATTTGGCATTATATGTTCCCTTTTGATACGTTAATTCGATTGGGGATATCTGATTTTGGTGGTTTTGTGTAGGAATGTCTGTGCAGAAGTTAATTAGGTGTTCGCATGGCAACACCAACGTTCTGTTCCCATTCAATGAAGCAACAAGCTTTGATGATCTCTATAGGGATATATCATGGAGATTTTCTCTGGAAATTGGATCGTTTGAGTTGATGTATGCCCTGTCCGATGATCCTACATACCAGTTGAAGAGCGACAGCGATATGAAGATGATGTATCTGGTGCATCGTCTTTATTCTGAACCATTTGTTGATGTTTCGATTGTTTTGAAACCAGCAAGTCAGAATTTGGCTATTGTGGCTGCCGCGGTTCCTCTGGATAGTGCTCCACAACATCCGTCATCTTCTTGTGGTGTTGAGAACAGTTCTGGATCTTCTCGTGCATTCCCCTCCTATTCAGGTGCAGCGGCTACTTCTTGTGGTTCCGGTGTCAGCTCAGATTCTGCGAGTGATCGTAATCTTCATTTGGGGAAATCTTCTTCGTTTGGACCGCACAGTTATTTGTGTGATGAGTGGGCTTCCTACATACACTCTGTGGGTCAGAAGTTCCCCCTCGGAATGGATGATTTCCGTAAGAAAGTGAGGAAGTACGCGATGCAGGTTGGATTCAAGTTTCGCATCATCGCCAATGATCGGCTCAGATTTTCTGCTGTGTGCAAGAAAGCAGAATTGGATGGATGCAATTGGCATATTCATGCTCGGAAGTCAGAGCTGAATAATATTGTTGTCATAAAGCGGCTGAACAACGAGCACAAGTGCACGGGGGTGATTAGGGAGAAGAAGAATGAGCTAATGGGACCTGTCCTACTGTCCACAGGATTGTCTAATCAAGTCCATGCAGACCCTTTGGTGAAACCTAGGAAGATAATGGGGGATGTCAAGCGTCTGTACGGCATGGATGTTGATTACCACACTGCTGGCGTGGTAGGGAGATTGCCAATACAGAGGTTAATGGTGATGAAGCATTATCTTACGGGTATCTGCCTAGGTACCTCAAGGCTTATACCGATGCTAATGGCTACCCAGCTCGGGCCAACCTGGAGGTTGACAGCAATAGCCGCTTTGTTCGGCTACACATTTCGTATGGAGCTGCTATTAGAGGGTTTCAATACTGCAGGCCGATGTTGTTCATTGATGCTACATTTATCAAGAGTAAATACCGGGGCGTTATGCTCAGTTGCTGTGCCAAAACGGGGAATAATGGTGAGTCTTTTTTTGACTGTTGTTCACATTTTCTGGGGAAGTGATGCAGTTTTGGAAGAACACATCCTTCAATTTGAAGGAAGACTTCCTTCAATGTGAAGGAAGTCTTCCTTCAAATTGGATGAACACATCCTTCAACTGAACACATCCTTCATTTTGAAGGAACCTATCCTTCAATTTGAAGGAACACATCCTACAAATTGAATGAAGTATTCCTTCAGTTTGAAGGACCAGTGTCCAATTTTGTAGGAGCAGTTTGCCCCTTCTTTTTGGCTATGTTGTTCTAGAGTATGATTGTGTGCGCATATTTTTTTTTGTTTTGCTGCAGAGGTGTTTCCCATCGCCTACGCCATTGTGGATTCCGAGAATTACCAAAATTGGAGGTGGTTCTTGGATTTTGTTGCTGACTTTGTTCGCGCGCAGCAGAGAACGGTGACTTTATGTTCTGATCGTCATGGTGGAATTTTGAGGAGTGTGAAGGAGCTGTTCCCGGAATCACCCCACTGTTTTTGTGTAAACCACTTGGTTAGCAATGTTGAGAGCCATTATTCGGGCTCCATGAAAACTTCAATGGTGCAGAAGTTTAAGGATATAGCTTACTGCTGCAGCAGGGTGGATTTCGAAGCGTTGGTTCAGGAATTTAAAGAGGAGGGTGGCCGATGGGCTCGGGATTTCCTGGACGATCTCCCTAGGCAGAATTATGCCACAGCGTGGTTTGAGGGGCAGCGGTGGGGGGAGATGACAAATAATTTGGCGGAATCCTTCAATTCTATGATTGATACTTTCCGCCGCATGCCGCTTGTTGAGATGCTGGAGAACCTTCGAATTAAGGTGATGTCGATGATGTATGAGAAGAGGACTGCAGCTGCAGATTGGCACACGGTTTTGTGTCCAGCGATGGAGAAAGTTATGAAAGATAAGCTTGCCGAAGGCTACCATTGGAATGTGTTTCGGTCTACTGGGTCCTTGTTTGAAATTAAGGCCAATTTCAACACTTTTATTGTGGACATACAGCAGCGAACATGCTCCTGGATACTGTGGCAGCACGATGGGTTCCCCTGTGCACACGCATTTCAAGCGTTGATGCATGGAGGCCACAAGGAAGGTATATACAATTTCATTGAGGACTATTGGAAAGTGGAGTTCTACAAGAAGAGCGTTGGTTTTGCTGTCTACCCTGTGTCGGACTTGGACAAGCCTGTTTTGGATTTGAGGACAGCGCCCGTGAAACCTCCTATCACAAGGATTCCAAGTGGGCGGCCGTGTGTTACAAGGGGCAAATCGGGATCAGAAATGAAGCGGGCTGTGACTTGTGGGCGTTGTGGTCTGAAGGGTAGACACAACCGGAAAAGGTGTAAAGCCGTGATAGGGGCGCCGATTTGATGATCGCTTTGCAAGGGTTCATAGTTTTTTCCAGATTTTTTAATTTTTTAATTGAGTTTTAGTTGATACTATTGATTTGTCATTGTTGGATGATTTATCCGATATTTTTGAAGATGGAATTGGATTATGTTATTTGGGATTGTGATATTTTGTTTTGTCAAATTTGAATATGGAACCCTTTCTGTGTGTTTTATGGAAGTGCTCCTTCAAAGTGAAGGAGGTTATCCTTCAATTTGAAGGAGATGCTCCTTCAAATTCCCAGAAACTGGACTTTTTCGATGGAGGTGTTCCTTCAAAATGAAGGAAGTGCTCCTTCATTTTGAAGGATGTCTGACCTCCTTCAACTTGAAGGAGGTGTTCCTTCAAATTCCCAGAAACTGGACTTTTTTCGATGGAGCTGTTCCTTCAAAATGAAGGAAGTGCTCCTTCAATTCGAAGGATGTCTGACCTCCTTCAACTGCCATACTCCAAATTTGGCACTGACTGCAAGAACAACTAATAATGCCATTCATTTGTGTAATAAGTTCATGTTATTTTTATGAATAAAAGATGTTATCTTATGCAAGTTTGTGAATGCAAACACAGTGAAGCAGGTTATCCTTCAATTTGAAGGATGGCTTCCTTCAGTTTGAAGGATGTCTCAACTTTTGAAGGTGGTACAATCTTTCATATTGAAGGATGTACTCCTTCAGTTTGAAGGATGTGGTCTTTCAATGTGAAGGATGTCTTTCTTCCATCGATTTGAAATAACACTTCCTTCACATTGAAGGATATCTTTCTTCACTTTGAAGGAAGTCTTCCTTCAAATTGAAGGATATTCTCCTTCCTTCAATTCCAAAGAACACTTCCTTCAATTTGAAGGATGTGTTCCTTCAAAAATGAAGGAAGTGCTCATTCAAATTGCCATATAGTGGGATTTTTTTTATGCAGGTGTTCCTTCAATATGAAAGAAGACCTTCAAACCTGGAGAAACGCTTACTTTAATTTTGCAGGAATAATTGTAATCAAAATGAAGTAACACTTTCATCATTTTATAGAAATGACAGTTTGCGATTTTCATCAGTTATTTTGTCATTCACAGAAATAAAAAACCGAAGTCATTTTACAGAAATAAAAAACCGAAGTCATTTTACAATTTTCATCAGTTACTTTGTCCTTTACGAAATTACTTCCTCTTCTTCTTTGTCCCATCTTGCACGATGCTCTCGTTGTCCTCCTGGATTGGTTTCCAGCTGAATTCATGGTTGATTATCTTCGAAAACACCTTGGCCCTCATCTTGTAAGAGTCAGCTTCTAGGAAGCGTTCTTTGGCAATTCCGTTGCCCTTTCGAAGCTGTTCAATGTAGTACATGACGTAGACGCCACAGCTGTTTCTGTAAAATACAAAAAAGATTATAGTGGATGATGTAGTCATTAAATAATTTTTCCATTTTTTGTATTTTTGAAAACAGCAAGTGGATGATGTAGTATAGTGGCTTACCGTGATTTTTGTTGAGGGCAATCAAGCTCCTCTTGGATGATATATTGGTCGTTTGGATCAAGGCTTTTGAGAAACTCAGCTCTTTGGGCCTCTTGTGATCCCACCTGCAATTCAAATGTTGGTATAGCCTCTACTGTGTTGAATTTTACCCACTCTCGGAAGAAGTCTCTCTGCAAGACATTGTGATTATTCAACAAGAAAACAACTAAAACAACTCAAATTTAATAGTATTTGGAAGGAAATACGTACAATTTTCGCAGCCATTCGAAAGTGTACATCTTCTGATGCTGGACACGTTTCAGGCCTCCTGGATGAATTGTAGTGCACGAATTGCTTAGCCGCAACGTCGAATACCAGCAGTGTAAAGTGCCCTTGGATGCACATCGGAATGAAGATGTTGGCAACCTTCCCAACTTGGCTATCAATCAGGGTTATCGCCAACTCCAATAAATTTTTGAAAAATCTTCCATTTGTGTCCATCTTGTCCAAGTTTGCCTTTATATGGAATTAGAAAGCAACATTAGTTTCTTAGTGAACAGGAGCCGTTCCAATCCGAAGGAGGTTATCCTTCATTTTGAAGGATGACATCCTTCACTCTGAAGGAGGTGCTTGAAGGAAGGAAGACATCCTTCAATTTGAAGGACCACATCCTTCAAATTGAAGGAGGACATCCTTCAAACTGAAGGATGTGGTCCGTCCTTCCTTCCCTCAGGCACTTCCTTCAAACTGGCAGAGTATTTTTTTTTTAAAAAAAACAAAATATTTAAAGGAATTTTTGGCAGAGGTAAATGTAACTTACAAAGAAGCACATAGGTATATAGCAGTTCTTGGGGAGTGTAGCATCCTTTTCTTCTTCTTCTCGGTTCATATAGCAGAAGACATCGATGATATTTGTTGCTATTTGAGCATTGGTAATGCATTCTTTCATATCAGCCCTTAATACCCTGCAAGCAGCGTCGAAGAAGGAAGTGGGGTCTGATTTCCAGGACTCGTCCAGGTCCGTATCTGTCCAAAATTTCTGGAACCTGTCTTTATCGGCCTGGGACAGCTTGTTGGCACCAAATCCATTCTTCCAGACGAATGGCTTTTTCTTGGGGTTTTCAATCTGCAGCTCTCCGGCTTTGGCGGTCCTCTTCCTTGGACTACGTTCCTTCACATGCTGTTGTATACCAGATCGCACATATACTTTTTTGACCGGGTTTGCCGGGTTTTTGCCCTTTTTAGCATGCTCTACTTGGGGGGTCCCCTCTGCATCAACTTCTTCTGCTGGCTCGGAATCAAGATTGATTGTTGCGAGAGGGGTGGTGAATTCCTCTTGTGTAGCGGCAGGTGCTGGGGCTGGCTCATCTTCACAATCTGAAGCGGATGAGCGGCATCCGCTTCGATTGGATTGTTTTTTGGAGCTTCTTCTGTTGCTGCGCAACCAGCCTGTGCCTTAGCTTGTTGGGACTCCATTTGCAAGAGCAGTCCTTGCAGATGAGTTACCTCATTTTCCAATAGGGCAATCCGGGAACCCCTTTGTGCAAGCTCGTTTTCCAACTCATCATTCCGACGGCTTAGCTTCTGGTTTTCAGACTTGAGGAACGCCGCCGCTTTTTCTGTCTCTTTTTTCTGCCGCTTCATCGTTTGTACTTGTACTGCACTGAGTGCAACCTGCCTCTGTGCATCACCGATCTCTGCAGCACTGGATTTGTCCAACAACAGCAGGCTGTCTTTGTAATTCTTGCAGCATTCATTCAGCTGCTGCCCACGTGTGCTTCGTCTCGGCTCGGTAGATGCCCTTGAAGGGGTGCCAGGAGGCTTAGAGCCGCTTCCGCTTGCTTGTCCCACCTGTCAGAAAATATTGTAAAGCCCAGGGGGGGGGGGGGGGGGGTGGTTAGTGTGTGTGTTTTTGTTCTTGAAGGAGGTGTTCCTTCAATTTGAACGATCACATCCTTCAAAATGAAGGATGTGTTCCTTCAAAATGAAGGATGTGATCCTTCAAAATGAAGGATGTGATCCTTCAAAATGAAGAATGTGTTCCTTCTTTCAATTTTAGAAGAGCACATCCTTCAAATGAAGGATGTGTTCGTGCAAATTGAAGGAACAGATCAAAATGAAGAATGTGTTCCTTCTTTCAATTTTAGAAGAGCACATCCTTTCAAATGAAGGATGTGTTCGTGCAAATTGAAGGAACAGATCGTGCAAATTCCCATGTTTTGGGTTTTCATGCAAGTTTTCCTTCACTTTGAAGGATGTGTTCCTTCAAAGTGAAGGAGGATATCCTTCGAATTCCCAGCAACTTAAAAGGGAAAACCAAGAAATGTACTTACAATTGGGTGCTTCAGAACTGTTCTCATGACCTCCTCAACTTCCTCGTCAATTTCTTCAGAGTCTTCCTCTTCCTCTTCTTTTTTCCTTCATCCTTTGCAGTCTGTGTTGCATCCTCTTGTTCAACCTCTTCAGTATCAAACCCATACTGGTCATATTCAGCATTGTAGTCGCTGATATCGTACTTTTTCGCCGCATTGTCCATCTGTAAACAACACACGCTCGTTAATTGAATGAAATTAACAAATACTGGAAGGGTTGCAGCTCTCTCATAAAGAAGACTCTTTTTTGTTAGTACCTTAATTTTTTTTAATCGCACCAAGTGCATGTGTTGGTGGACAATGTTTAGATCGTATCTGACCGCTATGGGGTAGTGATTTTGCTTGCCCGGGATAGTTGGTATCTGTCTGGACCGGTTACATACCCAATACTGTAAACAAACGGGAGGCGCACTGTTAGTTAGGAGAAGAACATGTTGCAACAAAAAATAATATTTAAGCACAGTAAAATAAGCAACTCACCAGCAATAGCGGCACACATCCACTGATGGCAGCCCTCTTGTTATTTGTTTTAGTCCTCAGAGCGGACTTATGGACATTTTTAAGAAGGGAGCGGTGAATAGCCTTTGGCCAGTTGTACTGCTTGATGCTTGCAACAGAATTACACGCCTCTACCATGCCCTTCGGGACATAGATCTTTGTGATCGCCATTAGGCAGGTTGCAATGAGGTAGAGGATGATAAGGCAGGCTGCATGCTCGGCGCCAGTCTCCTTATCCGGGAGGTCCAATGCAGCTTTAATTGCAGCGTCAAGTTGGGGCTTCCCCACTCGCTTCTTGAAGTTGAAGTATGTATCAATCCCGGTGCTATCGGCAGCTGCAATGTCTTCTTGGGAGTCAACTTTAGAAGAGTCGCCGAATCTTGGCAATTCCTTTTCCCCGCTGTTAACTATGCCAAAGATCTCAATGACATCGCCGATTGTTGGCCGCGTGTATCCATTTCTGAACTCGAAAGCTTGTTTGCTGATGTCGTACCACTTGGCGATGTCACAGATGTCGGAGTTAGTCTTTCGGCAATTGCCCATCTCATCCTTCATGTATGCGTTTATCGAGAGTTGCAAAAGGCGTGTTGTTGATGTGCTGCATGACATCATCCCTTGCACCCAGCGCGTCCTTGTGCTTGGTGATCATCTTTTGGAATGTCAGCATGCTGCTGTACATTTCAGGAACCTCCGGGTTGTCTTCACGTGGAGCCCTTTGTCTGCATTTTGTTTTATGCTCATTCACTTGCGAATGGGGTACAATCTGAAGGTCCTGACTGTCTCCTTGGGTCGACATTTTTCCTGTTTTTGGAGGAAAAGATCAACTATTTAGTTTGAAAGGACAATGTGGAGCTAAAAAGACCATGTGGACAATAACGCGGAGGGAGCAGGATAATGCTTGAGAAACGCGCGCAAATTCTGAAGGATCACATCATTCGATTTGAAGGAAGTGCTCCTTCAGATTTTGAAGGAGTACATCCTTCAAATTGAAGGATGTGTTCCTGCAAGTTGAACGATCACATCCTTCAATTTGAAGGATGTGCTCCTTCAAATCTCAAGAACCCTGTCCTTCAGATTGAAGGATCATATCCTTCAAATTGAAGGATGTGTTCCTTCAATCTGAAGGACAGGTTCTTGCAGATCTGAACGAATAGTATACGCGCGTCACTGGATTTTTTCAAAATTGAGAAATATTCAGGCAAACAACAACAATATTATACGCGTTCTGGAAGCCAATACTGATTTTAGTGGAATCTAACCAAACCTAACAACAACAATAGCGACTGATTGTGGCAAAATTCAAACAATAACAACAACTATTTTTGGACATTTTTTGTTCGATTTTTAATTTTAAAGAAATACTAGGGTTTTACCTTTCAACTTGTTTAACGGGAGAGTCGGCGACGGTTGTTTACGGCGGCGATGGAAGGTGCGACGGCGACGGTTGTTTGCGGGTTGTTTTCGTCCTCGACGGTTGGTACTGTTGCGACGGTGGCGCCGGAGATATATTTCCGACGGTGGCGATTCGTTGCAAGGGTGGCGATTTGTTGAGACAGTGTCGACGGTGGCGATTTGTTGCGACGGTGTCGACGGTGGCGATTTGTTGCGACGGTTGCTTTTAGAGAGAGAACGAGCGAGAGAGATGGAAAGTGTTTGTTTGGAAATTTGCGAAAAGTGCCTTTTTGGTTGCCAGTTGGGATCGGTAGGGTATTGATGTGGGGGACGGTTGAGTATTGATATGGGTGGGTGTAAACGGCAGTTGTAACTTCCGTTAGTGTAGGAGTGGGCTTTTTATTGGGCTTTTGGGAAAGGAGTAGTATTTGGCAATAATTTTGTTGGGGTAGTGTTTTTGCATAATAAAAGCCTAGGAGTAGTTTTTGGGCAGAAGCCCATATTTTTATGTTATATTCAACTCTTAACTAATAAAGAAAAAACAATCACAAAATATTGATCAATAAGCAAACAGATCATTGTATGTTCTTAAATTATCCACAATGTGGCGAGTTGGTTTTTCTATCTCCATTATTCATTTCAAAATCATGACATTTACTTGATCTCTTTACCTGTTATTTTTACATCATAGTCAACCTTTAATTAAAAGATAGACGTAAAATATTGATCAAGAGGCAAATGGATGATTCGTCTTAAATTATCCACAATGTGGCCAATTGGTTTTTCTATCTCAGTTATTCATTTCAAAATCACAATATTTGTATGCAATAGTCAACTTTTAATTAAAAAATGAACATAAAATGTTGATCAAGACACAAATATATCATCATATCATTTCGTCTTAAATTGTCCACAACGTGATCAATTGGTTTCTGAATCTCAATCTTAATCGGTAATCTAAACCTTAGTGAATAAACACATGGAAAGTTTATGCAAGATATTTCTAGGCAAAACAAAAGGTGAAATTCTAAATCGATTTTGAGTTCTCAAGTGACATTTGAGTCATGCCACATTAGACGTCAAGTGTCTGATCAAAAAAACAAAAAACATTAGTCATGTGACATTTGACAAAATGGTAATTGCCCACGCCGATATAAATACCATCTCTGTCATCCCAATGGCCAAAACAAATAGGAAATCGCCTCCGATCGATCCAGTTCTCGTCAATTTATAGCTCTTCATGCGTCTCTTGCGAGTTCGCATTTATCACCGTCGCCACCATTAACATCTCCGCCTTTCTAACCCAAAACCTCCCCCTAAGCCACCACCAAAATTCAACCCATAATACTCCCCACAAAAATGAAGAGCTCTCCCTCTTCTTTCTCAACCATCTCCGCCAACCGTTTCCGCCTCCTCCCACGGCGACTCTCGGTGATCACCGCCGCCTTGGTCCTCTTCTTTGCACTTTTTCTCACATCCGCAGCCGCCGCACCATTACATGCCCCAGCTTCCAAGAACGTGTCAAGAAACCACCACCACCCATGTACTCATCAGAATTCGGTGTCGGAATCAACCGCCGCCCAATTGCGTGCTTTGTGCCTTCAGCTCCACCGCCACAAAATCCACGTCCACGAACCACCACCACCGCCTTCACCGCCGGGCCCGTCTTCGAAACTTCCTCACGGCGGAGATGATCACGAAATTGACCCAAGATACGGTGTCGAGAAGCGACTAGTCCCATCCGGCCCCAACCCTCTTCACAACTGATCGGAATACCAAAGTCCGATTACTGAGTACCATTATTAATCGTTTCTTTAGCATTTCTTGGTATGGTATCTTGAACACCGATCGTCAGGGCCATATGGGTAATTTCACGGCTTGCGCTACATTGACGAATGATTATCAAGAGAGTTTGAAGGAGCCGCGTTACGACCTTGGTCGAGTAATTAATTTTCGTGTTATATATACATAATGCACTAGGGACTTCGTTAATTTTTGTTTAGTAGTGTACTTAGCTGTGGTGTTGATTATTGTTTCCATGCTTGTTTTTACAAGAAGTATAGCAAAAACAAGCATGGAAATGATCCGGTGCTCTATAGTCTTGATGATCTTCACGGAGGTTTAGTTCATTAGTTTTAAGTTCTTGGATGGAAATGAGAGATGGAAGATGTTCAAAAGAAGCCCATGAGTGTCATAAATTTTGGGAGGTACCTTAGCTGTTATTAATGGGAATGTGTTGTGTTTGAGGTGAAATGAAAGTGGACTTTTTCCCAGGTAGCTTGCGGGTTCGCATTTAATATTTTCGTGTATAAAGTCATGTACAAACACTTGAAGCTTATGAGTAAATCAATTCTCCTTTTTGGCCTTGTTTCTTTCTCCTTTTTCACTTCGTTTGCCACTTGTTTATGCATTCAGACCATTTGAATTCAACGTGCTGTCCAATCTTTGCTCGGTTACGATTTTGAACTAATGTAGAAGGGAGGTGAATCTCGTGATACAAGTTAATGTTGAGTTAGAAAGTCTCACATTGTAGTAAAGTTTCTGTGGGACAACTTCTTTGATCAAGAGTTCATTCATTGAAAGAGGCAAAAGCCGAAGAGGAAACAAATAGAGGCATGGCCTCACGCCAGAGAAGATGAAACACCCACAGAAGATACCCAACTAAAATGGTAACCAAAAATAAAATAAAAGCAGGAACCATCAAGCATGTTCGAGGGCATGGCAGCCCGTCACGAGATAATACAAGAACTTCAAATTGATGGTTTTTAGAAACACACTTGAAGGACCATACTCCTACTAAGCATCCACGGATGAATCAATGATCAAAATCCCTACTCAAAATTGGAATTTTGAGTTTAGAGACGAGGAACATGTACTAATGTGTATGTGCAGTTAGAGCTGAAAATTGAGTATGATACCGAACGATCAAATATGTATACAATGACAATGTTTCTCCCAAGTTTTCCAAAACTAAAATTTAATTAAATTCATCGGAGTTTTTTGAAGTCAATCCTAAACATGTAATTCCACCTTTCACTTCCAAGGGCTTAGTGATTTTCACATTACATACGCCGTTATGCACTCGTATAAAAAGATAAATGAGACTGAGCGTAGTCAAGTTGGCTAGAGAGTGTGCTGCTTCGGTAAAGTTAAACCCTCCAAAATAACTGCACCGAACCGTGGATAACTAACCCGGGAGGTGCCCAACCAATCCGAATCAGCAATAAGAAATATAAAGCAATTAAAAAACCGGCCACCGACGGGCGAAATCAGCAGAGTCTTCTTCTCTTTCCGCGTTTGGCAAAAAAACACTCTTCTCAGTTTTCAGAGCTAATCAACAACTCAGAAAATCCCAATTTCACCGTTGAATTCGAGATTTATTCGTACAGTAAATGTAATTACTCACTTAGTCGAAGTTCAATATCGCCAAGAAGAGCGAGATCACAGAGATCTGCAACAATGGCGATTCGATTTCCGTTCGCCGCGTTGTCTTTGCTCCTCCTTCTTTCAGCTCCTCTGCTTCTCGACGCCAAAACCCTAAAACGCGACAGTAAGTCCATTTTCACTTGGATTTTTCATCCCTTCGAATTCGTGTGCGATTTTGATTTGTTGAAATGGAAATTCGGTGATTTTGGGCAGTGAAAGCGTTGAACGAGATCAAGGCGTCGCTGGGGTGGAGAGTGGTGTACGCTTGGGTCGGCGACGATCCGTGCGGCGACGGAGACCTGCCGCCGTGGTCCGGCGTCACTTGCTCCACTCAGGGCGATTACCGAGTCGTCACCGAGTTGTGAGCCATTTCTTCTAGCTCGATTTGATTAGCTGGAGTTTTTAATTTGGAGGTGAAAATTGTATGATTTATTGTTGTTTGTTTTTGGTGTGGGAAATTTGTAGGGAGGTTTATGCAGTCTCGATTGTTGGGCCTTTTCCTACTGCTGTCACCAATCTCTTGGATCTCACTAGGCTGTAAGAACACCTCTTTAATCAGAGATTATTCATTTATCGGTGTTTCGAAATCTTGAATTTATGAGCTTGAAATGCTGAATTAGTACTACTCAAACTTCATCTTTGGTTTGAAGAAATTGGTGTATCTGTATGTGATTGTGTTCTTTCCACAGGGATCTCCATAACAACAAGTTGACGGGGCCTATTCCTCCGCAAATCGGACGATTGAAGCGTCTTAAAGTGCTGTAATGCCTCGATACTCCTTCTAGTTGAGATTTAGTTTGATTCTTGTTTAAGTCATTCTCATTGCGTTTGTTTATGCCACAATATGGATTTATTTGTTCAGAGGAGCATTTAGCATATTGAGCTTGTTTTCAATGAAGTCTTGATTTTTCGTTCTGATTTTGATCTGTTACTAATTCTTGTTGCTTCTCACAGTAACTTAAGATGGAATAAGCTACAAGATGTCATTCCTCCTGAAATTGGTGAATTGAAGAGTTTAACCCATTTGTAAGTGAACTTCATTTCTTTCTTTCACAATCCTTTGAATTTTTATTTTCTGGACTGTTCATTATGATTAACTTATTGAATTTTATCTATTTGCCTGATAACTTTGCAGGTATCTAAGCTTTAATAGTTTTAAAGGGGAAATTCCAAAGGAGCTTGCTAATCTCCCTGAACTTCGCTATCTCTATCTGCAAGAAAATCGTCTCATTGGGCGGATTCCTCCAGAATTAGGAACTCTGCAAAATCTTCGTCACTTGTAAGTTTACGTTATGCTTCGCATATTGTTAAGTATAATGCATCTGCAGCTGGTTAATGATGTGTGCAATCATGATACCGTTTGTTCATAGGGACGTTGGCAACAATCACTTGGTGGGTACTATTAGGGAACTCATACGCATTGAGGGCTGCTTTCCAGCTTTGCGTAACCTGTAAGTTAATCCAATTTGCTGAATACATAGTTACATCGACGTGTAATACAGGTGATGTGATAAATGATTTAATTCTCTTGTGCTGGAATTTGTAGTTATTTAAACAACAACTATCTTACGGGAGGAGTTCCAGCTCAGCTTGCAAACTTGACCAACCTTGAAATCTTGTATGTCTCGTTATATCTCTCTGTCTCTCTTATGCACAAAATTGCTTCTGAAGTCTGAAGTGAAACAATCAGTGTCTACATACAATGGACTACTTCCCCCTGAGATAAAGTTTGCAGGTCTGATTCATTTTTTCGTTGCAGGTACCTGTCTTACAACAAGATGTCTGGGATAATTCCATTAGCAATTTCCCATATCCCTAGATTGACTTACTTGTGAGTTTCTTTTCATGAATTTCTGTTCTTTCCTTATATTCTAGAATAGTTTGCATTTTGCGACTAAATGAGGTTGATCTTTTGGGGTACTTTCATTATTTGCATCTCTCAAGTCAATGGTTCACTTGTAAGCTAGAATCTTCTTGCAATGTCAGTGAACTAATATGCTAATAGAAAATCTTGGGGCAAGTGAACAATCTTGCTAAACGATCTACCTGTTCCTACATTACTTATCAAGAATAAGAAGCATTGAGAAACTTATTAATTCATTATAATGAGGAAAAGAAATGTGTAGTTTCATTGATTTCTGGTCTTGTTGAAAGAAGTGAGTGCTGATGCTCCTTAGACTAAGGAAACTGGCACACCTTTGTTTAGATGACGGCCATTCATTGCACGTCAGAGCACTATTTCATGGCTTGTACATATATCATGATGCATTTATCAGTTTATCTTCATGTTATTTAGCTTATGAGTAGGTTGTTTGGAAGATTATTGTCACTGACAATACTTATGGTCCATTATATAGGTACTTGGATCACAATCAGTTTTCAGGGAGAATCCCTGATGCCTTCTATAAACACCCATTCTTGAAAGACATGTGAGTTTCTTTGGATCTGGAACTTGTGAAGTCTGAATTCCTCAGATTATGCGCACAAAGTTGTTTAATAACTTGGTTGATTGCTTTTCCTTAGGTACATTGAAGGGAATGCATTCCGGCAAGGTGTAAAACCAATAGGCATACACAAAGTTCTCGAGCTCACTGACACTGAATTTCTTGTTTAGACATAAATCTATTTTTTATAAGTTACCAAATCTGTTCGTGTACTGCCCAAACAAGGGTTCATATAGTCTCTAAATGAAATAGAAATCTGCGTCAATGAAGTTTTGCTGTCAGTAATGAGCTCCTGTGTTCGCCAACTCGTGGAGGAGTTGCTCATATCGTAAATAGTACCTGAGCTTCATATTCGTTTCAGACATGTTAAATCCTAGTATATCCAGATTACTAATGAGAAGAAATCTAATCTGTGAGAGTAACAAGTTACTGTAAGTTTTGTGAACTATGTTATGATGTTGAAGGTGATGTGTGTTACCAAATGTTTCTCGTGAATACTGTAAAATGAAATACCGGATTACGGATTCAGCAATCAACCTTGTTAATGGATTCAAGTCTTGTCAAGTAGAAACAAATATGCATCACTGCCTAAATCCAACTGCTTCCTTATGGTCTCCAAAAGGAATTGTATTTCTTCCATTTTCGGGTGCGATTGCTCCCCGGCAATGAATTCGTGAACAGCTCTATTGACCTCGACTGAACTGCAACCTGGTGCCTTCTCCACTCCTCTGTTTCTCATCAAACTCCTCATTCTTCTAGCATCGCCATGCTTCCCGGCAGCTGCATATAAATTGGAGAGCAAAACATAGACCCCACTGTGGCGTTCAAGCTCAAAGAGTTTCTCTGCAGCAATCTCAGCTAGCTGAGCTTGTCCATGATTGCAACAAGCGCTAAGAAATGCTCTCCAAGCCACTGCCTCTTCAGAGGCGTTACTTGAACTGGGGATTCTTTCAATTATTTCCTTTGCTTCTTCAAAGAGCCCGGCACGGCTTAGAAGATCAACGATACATCCATAGTGTTCACTCTTAGGCACAATGTTGAATACCCTACACATTTTATCAAACACCTTCATGCCTTCCTCCGCCATACCTGAATAACTGCAAGCAGTAAACACGGCAATGAAGGTAACATCATCCGGCGAAACCCTAGCAGCCTCCATCTCTCCAAACAGCTCAAGTGCGCCTTCTCCATCTCCATGCATTGCCATTCCCGCAATCATAGCATTCCAGCAAACCGTGTCCCTTTTCGGCATCTCATCAAACAGCCCTCTAGCCAACTCTAACTTCCCACATTTCGCATACATGTCTACAAGTCCCGTACTCAACCGAACACTCAACCGCGATCCAATCCGATTCAAATACGAGTGAATCCATATCCCAATATCCAGAGCTCCCAAATGAGCACAAGCACATAAAACACTAACGAAAATCGCCTCATCAGGCGCCACATCCGAAAACTGCATCAACCTAAACATATATATCCCTTCCTTGAAGCAATTGTTCTGCACATACCCCGAAATCATTGCACCCCAAACTCCTCTATCCCTCACTGGAGCCTCATCAAAGAACAATCTAGCCATGTCAAGATCACCAGCCTTCGCATACCCCGAAATCATGACCGTCCACGAAACAGCACTCAAGCTAGGCATTTCGTCGAACACCTTCCGTGCAGCTTTCACATCGTCAAACGCGCAATAAAACACAATCAAAGAATTACCCACGTAAATATCCGACACAAAACCCAATTTCAAGCTCAACCCATGAACCAACTCTCCAAGCAGACAACTTTTCATCTTCGCACAAGCTTTTAGCACGTAAGGGAGGGTGTAATTATCTGGGTTCATCCCATTCCGCAGCATCTGATTAAACACGTTGACGGCTAAGACGACGCCGTTTGTGAGCAATGACGCTCTCAACATGGTGTTGTAGATGCAGAGTGTGGGTTCTGGAATGTTCCGGAAGAGCTTGAGGGCGTGGGGGAGGCTTCCGTGATGAGGGTCGGAGCAGAAGGCCAGGATTCTGCTGAGGGCGAAGTTACTGTGGGCGAGCCCGCAGGTGAAAACTTGCGCGTGGGCTTGGTAAAGGTGCTTCATGTTGTTGCATTTCTCCAGCCGCCGGAGGCATCTGGTGGTTGTGCTGATGGCGGTTGATGACATGGGTTCGAAATCCAACGGCTGGAAAGTGGAGACGAAGCATCTGGGAGAGATTCACAATGAAATGTGATCGTCAGAAGCCCAAATTGTGGTTTTAGTGGTGCTGGTACCGTGATTTGAAAGCCAAATTTGGGAAAGGTAGAAGCAAGAAGCTTTCATAGCTCAGTTGGTTAGAGCACCCGTTTAGTAAGCGGGAGGTCTTGAGTTCAACTCTCAATGAAAGCAACATTTGTTTTCTTTTTGTCTTTTTTTTTTTGTTTTTGCGGAAGAGTACCAAGACGCTTTGATACACTGATATGAGATTAGTTACTAAGATATACAGGATCAAAATTTCATTATACTGCACCTCTTATTACAAAAGAATGGAATATTGCAATTACAAAGATTAATCCTTCACTAAGCATGCACATATATAACGCCATTTCAATTGCCATTGCTATTGAGCAGACACTCCGAGCATCGTTTTTTGATATTGATGGTACAAGATGCAGGGTATATGAAACAAGTAGCTTTCCTTTTTTCCGGAAAGGCATGACGTTGATTTGGTCGAAAAATCTAGCAATGTGTGCAGATTTTATGGAATAAAAAAAAAACTTCAAACTGAACTATGAATCGTGTGAAAGAACATTATCTTTCACATGTATAACAGCTGAACCATAACTCCTAAATCTAGGACACAAACCCGGCCCAAATAACTGACCTTGTCTAACTTATTTTGAGCAACAAATAATCTTAACACATGAGGGATCGAAAGGATCCCAACACCTGAAAGTTTAAAAAATTGAAACAAGTCAATCTCTAGCAATGTGTATCTATTGAGATAAATGCACAAGCAAACATATAGGTTGTGTAATGTATTATACTTGATAAGGTGTTGAGAGTATTGAAGCAGGTCCTCAGAAATGTTATGCCCTGACTTGGCTCCTCGGTTTGGTTTTCATTTTCTTTCGGTTTTGGATTTCCATATCATGGTTGTGAAAGTTGTTTGGACTGAAAAACTGGCTGCTGATGTAGGTGTTTGCTCCAATCATTCATTCAGTTATCGGTTTTGGTACTTTCTTGAAAACTTTGTTTGATTGGGATTTCGGGAACAACATTTATAGAGGAGGATCAGTAATTAGCTTGAGTGGATTTAGAGAGATAAATATCTCTAACAACAGATATGTAGAAGAAAGGATTACTTAGCTTTGGGGTATATGATCGCCCAATGCTTTGATAGTTGCTTGCAGGTGAGAAGAAGAGAATGAAGACTTATGGGGTGTGAAATACAGGTTGGTTTTGGCTTCAAGGGAGTTTTCCTTGGTTCTTCATATATGGAGAGACATAAGCGAGTTTCAACTTCTGTTCTATCTGCAACAAAGTTAGATCAGTCATTGATGCTGTGTGGCCTTTGAGCTGTCTCGGCGAACGCATGAAAGCAGTAGACTTGATTCTTAGTTGCATCATCAACAATGCATGAGAAGCTGCTGAGCAATAGATGTAATCAAACTCAAAACTCAGAGGAATACAAAGAACTTCTAGGCATTGCATTATCACACTGATTCACTTTGAATAAATGATCGAATTTCAATGCCGTCTCTTGAACCTTCGTTTATTTTGTCAGAGGAGTGAACTGAAACTACTCTTTCATCAAATGAGTCATCAAGTACTGTTCAAATTCGTGAGAAATTTTAGACAGATCAAATAAAAAACAGTGCTTATAGAACATGATCAGCTGGAAAAATAAAAAATCTGTAGAATCAAGTATGCTGACATAAAATTTCATTGTATAACACAACAATAGTATATAATCCTGATCAGGATATTTTGTTCAAGCTCAACAAGCTTGCAGTTTACACAAAGCAATCTTGTCAAACTGCATTCAGCTTGCAGAGAGGAGGATGGGGAGCAAAAAATGTACAAAAAAATTTGGACCATTTCTCGATTTATGCGTGTCATCCTTGCGCAGGGGCCATGCTAATCTTCTCTGTATCGTTCCAATTTTATCGGATGTCCCCGAAGGGACAAGCCTTTCTCCAAGGCAAGTGTTTATAAACTACCCTTTATCGCTGCACTTGAGCTATGTGGGACAAATTGCTTCCTTTCTTTACCCTTCTTCACGTGGGAAACTAGTTTTCCTTTTTCTCAAAGGATTAGGCGAATACTAAGGTTTAGAGAAGCTTAAGCCTCATGTAGATTTACTGACCAATTCGACAGCAGAATCATTCTTTTACTGAGTCCACTTTCTTCAGAATTGCATTATTTCATGTGCTGCTCTGTTTTAGAGTTGGTGAAGCATATGCTTCTCTCAGAACATTCGATTTGGTATGCTGTGTTGCATTATTTCAATTTTTTCTCTCCGTATATTGTCACTAATCACTTACTCTTACAATTTCGAATCTGATGCCCAAACCTGAGAGGAAGAAGCACTAGCAGGTCGTATAAAGGAAAATCAGGCCGCCATGGAGAGGGTAAAACGGAAGCTACTCCTCGAAAACTGTAGGATCAACAACAACATAAAACTAGAATCAATAATCATTCCAAATTTGTTAGTTCAATAAACTTGCTGTTGTGTTGTGTTCTTTCTGGCTGGCCTTCCTCTTAGCTCCTTGCCCCATTGTATCCTTAGAGAAGGGCAAGGCCGATGATGGAATGCGATCGCAGATTCGCAGGACATGTGCAACAGCGCATGGAATTAATGCTGGAACAGCCAAACTTGCTCCTCAAGGCAGCTTACCTTAGCTTCTGATGGGTACTCAACTCAGTTTTTGGTAATTGGTATGTAGATTGTACATGATTAATCTAAAGGAATTAATGTCGGGAAATGTATCGCCACCTGGTGTAAGAATGAATTCATCTGCTACGCGAGCATGTATAGAAATGTAGTAGCAGCACTCATTTGTCTTCTTTTGTTCTTATACGGATTTTAGGTTAGCTGTATGGGAATGATCTTGGCATCGTATATTAGTTGCAATTTCGATCGCCACCAAATCTTTCCCAACTAGATAATCAAAGTATATTGCATGCACAAGAATGTCTGGAAAGCGTTCCTCTTTCATATCACAAAACAGAACAAACCAAGGAAAAAGCCTAAGAAAAAAAGTGACCAGAAGTATAAAAAATGCAGTAAGACCCCATTGCATGAACAGAACAAAAAATGCGAACCATCAACCATGAACAGAAGAAAAAGGTGCCCAAGAAACAGTATAAAAACAGTTGAGACATAAAAGATCAGGATAAAGTGACAGGAAAACTTCATGATATTATTTCTAATTTAAAGCTATGCTAAAGTGTCATTATAATGGACCAGAAGTCCTACAAGTCTGTTCCCTGAGTGGCCAATCCTACATTGCAAGAAATACATAATATTCTCCCACAAACTCACTCTCCTTCCACGAAAGTATCAGATAAAATCAAGGAGACTCCCAATCCTTCAATTTCTTGCTTCCCTTGGGTCTCTCAGTAGGCTTCATTCCTGCCATTTTAGCATTATACTTTGCCCCAAGAGGATCGTTGTACGTCAACGGAGTGTTCCAATTAGTTGTATCCTCATTGACAAGATGAGTCCATTTCGTCCTTCCACGACGGCCAAAATCTTTGACCTGCATGACCTTAGGTAGAATCGCCTTATTCATCTTATCTTCTCCGGTTGGGGCCGAGAAATCCCGTGTGTAAATCCCCTCTGTTCCGGCAATTGTGGCGGCATCGTCATCAGCTTCTGTCTGGAAGAAACAACCCTTGTGGTAATCTTTCTGCATGAATCTCAACTTCTGCTTTGGCGGTGGTGCAGGTTTGGGATTCTTCCTCTCCCACCCTCTCCTCTCTTCTTCTGTCATCTTTCTGACCTTTTCAATCTCTTCCTTCATCTCCTTCAACATTGCTTCCCTATCCTCCCTTTCCTTCCTGACCCTGGAAATTTCTCTTGCCTCCCAAGCTTCACGCTCCTCTGCCCAATTCAGTTCATCATCTGTGTCAATGTTTTCGAATTCGAAATTTGCTTCCAAACCCTTCTGAGTTTCTTGGTCCTTGCGGATCTCCTCTACCACAATCTGCTTTGTCTCTCTCTTTCTGTCCTCCAGTTGCTTCTTCCTTGATTCCTCTAGGGCCCTTTCTTCAGCCTCAAGTCTCTCACGCTCAGCAATAGTATCTCTATCTGACTTAAGAACAAACACAGGCTTCATCAGCATGACCATACCATTTACCTCTTCTTCTTCCAAGTCAGTAACATCATCATACTCTGATTCCTCTTCCGATTCTTCTTCTTTTACTTCGTCTTCCTCATCGATATTTACTTGTTCCAGCTCCCTTTGAAGCGACCTCTCCTTAAGCTTTCTTCTTCTTTCCTCCAAAGCATCCGCATCATCTTCTTTTGCATCAGTTTCTTCCTCTTCAATTGTGGAAACAATCTCAGCTTGGCGGATACGCCTTCTATGGTCAGCTCTAACATTCTCACGATTGTTTATCCTTATCTCAGCCAAACGACGCAGTCTGCAGTCGTCTTTCATGGGGAAAGCTTGCTCCAAAGAAGCAGCAGCCTCGAACATTTGAATATCCCCATCTTCATCGGCATGATCATCTCCCCACTCAGGAGCTTTTCCAGCCCGATACCTCTGAACTTTTGTTTGCCTTATTTTACCTCTGAGCCTATCGCGGACTGCAATCACAGTATCACTAACGCCTGCGGTTACCGACATTGTACCAAGCAACGTTGGATCCAAATTCTTAATAAAACAAACAATGAAACAGAAAATAAGATCAAAATTTCAGCCCCAAATAAAGGGGACAATTTGATAAACAGAAATATCTTCTTATTAGAAAGAGAGAGAAAGATAAGCAAAGAGAAAATCTGATCATCCAACTGTGCCTCTTATTAATTATATATTAGTAACGTAAATCCTGCCAGAACTGGGAAAGTAATCCTATTCCAATTCCAAAAATTCCTAATCCTAGTAGGAATAGGAAAGCTTTAAGCTTATAAGTTATACTTATCCCTAATCACTAGTCCGCAACTAATTTCGACGCAGCACAAGTACTCACAGACTTACAAACGTAAACCTAAAGGACAGCAGCCGCAACCTCAATCATCGCAGCAACAGTTGTTGTCGCAGATTCAATTAGAGTCTTCAGAGATGCAACAGTCGGGTTTGCAACATCAGTCAAATCCACTACAAAAAGATATGCAGCAAAGAGTTCAAGCATCAGGACAGGTGCCAGGAACCATGCTTCAACCACAGAATGTAATGCAAAAGCAGCTATGTCAGTCTCAAAGACCCCTTTCTGAGACATCATCGACATCTCTGATGGGACATGCAACAGGGGGAGATTGGCAAGAGGAGATCTATCAAAATATCAAAGTCATGGAGAAGATGTATACGCCTGAACTAAGTGAAATGTATTCGAAAATTGCTAAAAGGCTTCAGCAGCATGATTCTCTTCCACAACAGTCAAAGTTAGATCAGCTGGACAAGCTAAAAATGCTCAAGACCATGTTGGAGCGCTTCATATCAGTCTTACGGATACCCAAACGCAGCATCCAACCTGATTTTAAGGACAAGTTGGTTTCATACGAAAAGCAGATAGTAAATTTAATTAATAAATATAGACCCAGGAAGCAAGTTCTTTCTATGCAGCAAGGCCAGCTCCCTCAGATGCACTCCATGCAGCAATCACAACCTCAAATTACTCAAGTGCAATCTCATGAAATTCAAATGAACCCGCAGATGCGATCAATAAACATACAACCTTCTGCAATGCAACAGAACAATAAGGCAAGTTTGCAGCAAAACTCGATGTCTCCTTTGTCCGGGGTTTCAACAGTACAGAAAAACATGATGTATTCACCGCAGCCTGGGTCTAATATGGATGCGAGACATGGAAATTCAGTCAACTCGTTGCAGCAGATTGCTGCAGGATTTATCCAACAAACTCCTGTGAGTGCTCCTCCACAAGCGAACATGAATACCTTGTCATCACAAGGTGGGGCTAATATGCTGCTGCCAAACATGACTTCTCTTCAGTCAAATTCTGGTATGCTGCAATCGCATATAAAACAACAACTCCACCAGCAAGTGATTCAGAATCAACAGAAGCAGCGACAGATCCAGCAACACGTGTTGCTGCAGAAGAAGCAGATGCTGCAACACCAACAGCAGCAGCAGTTACACCAACAAGCAAAGCAGCAGCTTCGGGGACAGTTGCAGGCAAAGCAGCAGCTTCGGGGACAGTTGCAGGCAAACCAACATCAAATGCCCCAGGTTCATCAAAATCAAATCAATGATGTAATTGAATTGAAATTGAAACAGGGAATGGGTGCTAAGCCGGGGGTTTTTCAGCAACCAATCTCCGGAAGCCAGCGTACGTATCCCCATCCGCAGTTGAAATCAGGATCTGCATTTCCTATTTCCTCAACAAATCAACACCTTCAGGCTGCATGTCCTCAGGTTTCGCAGCATTCTTCTCCCCAAGTTGACCAGCAGAGTCTACTGACTCACCCAAAAGCTGGAACTCCTTTGCAGACTGCTAGTTCAGCTTTTGCCATCCCATCTCCTTCTACTCCCTTGGCCCCATCCCCTATGCCAGGGGATTTGGACAAACCTTGCTCACTCTCAAATGCTGGAAATATTGGACATCAACAAACAACTGGTGTTGGTTCACAGGCTCAGTCCCTTGACATAGGCACCCCGGGGATATCAGCATCTCCTTTGCTCGCTGAGTTTAACGTACCAGATGGTACTCATGTTGATGCTTTGTCAACTAATTCTGGTAATTCGAGTGCTACGGAGCAGCCTCTTCAACGCTTAATTAAAGCGGTGAAATCAATTTCATCAAATGCATTGAGTGCCTCCGTCAGTGACATTGGATCTGTAGTCAATATGATTGATAGGATAGCCGGGTCAGCGCCAGGTAATGTTATGACTCTTAATGGAGCGAATGGGACTAGGAAAATGAGGCGCTACACTAGTTCCATACCCTTAAATGTTGTGTCATCAGCTGGCAGTATGAAGGATAGTTCCAAGCAGCTAACTAGTCCGGAGACATCTGACCTAGAGTTAACTGCAACGTCTCGTATCAAGAGACCTAGAATTGAGGCTAATCATGCTTTATTAGAAATAAGAGAAATAAATAGGCACCTTATCGACACAGTTGTTGATATCAGCAATGAAGATGTTGATCCTAGTGTAGCAGGCGCTGAAGGGGGTGAGGGAACCATTGTCAAGTGCTCTTTCAATGCTGTGGCTCTCAGTCCAAACTTGAAGTCACAGTATGTTTCAGCACAGATGTCAGCAATTCAGCCATTAAGGCTGCTTGTTCCCAAAAATTATCCCAGCTGCTCTCCGATACTCTTGGACAAGTTTCCAGTTGAAGTTAGCAAGGAGTATCAAGATATTTCTGCGAAAGTAAAATCAAGGTTTCGTATATCTCTGCGAAGCATTTCACAGACCATGTCCCTTGGAGATATAGCAAGAACTTGGGATGTATGTGCTCGTGCAATTATTTCTGAGCACGCACAACAGAGTGGTGGAGGCAGTTTCAGCTCAAAGTATGGGACATGGGAGGACTGCTGGAGCGCCGCTTGAGAATCTGCTGGGTTTATCAGAAGTTACTTATGTGTGTTATGTTGCAATCATTGATTATAGAGCATTTTCAATGTCAACGCTGATCTATAAAATGAATATCCGTTCTCAATATCTATATAGAGCATTTTCCTCTTCACAAAACTATAAAATTATAAGTAGCCCAGAATCGATTTCTCAAGAGTTTTAAAACATCAAAAATTGGAAATGGGCAGAATAAAGTTTACTTCTCTTAGAACATATCAATATAGATGTTTTTCGTCTTAATGCTCCAAAAAATATTTAACCGTTCAGAAAAATATTGAAGTTTTGTAAGTCAGATAACTGAAACTTCCTGTTCTAAAATAGCAAAAAACCAAATTGACTCACATGATCATATCTAAACATGCCCATAGTTCAAATTCAATTAACTGCAGAGATGTAATCTCACATTATGACAATGTAAATACATGATTGACCCTCTTTTTCCCTAACAAAAGAGGGTCAATCATTACCTGGAGGCTGGAGTTAAGACAGGAAATTTTAATAGCTCAGCTCCTAAGACATCCACCCCAAGTTAGAGGAGCACAAGAAACCTGAAATTCATCGCCAGCGAGAGATCATGAACTTTAGCCTGCTCCAACAGGAGGTACTCGAAGTTAGCAAGACAAATGAAGTAAGAAGTAAAAGTTGAATTACAAGGGCATTACAGAAAAGTGATCATCTATAGAAACAGAAAACTAGCAGAAGCATAGGCATCTTCATTCGTAGATTTAAAACCGAGAACTCTAATGTTGTGAATTGCTGTCCAAGTAACCTCCCCTGTTGAGAATAGCATTCATCCATCTCCAGTTTCCACTTCTGCAGCAAAGAGCTCAAATTTCGAAGGAAAGAAATGGTTAAGATTACAGAAAAATACATTAGTTAACAATTATTGAAAAGTCATAACAACAGAGGCATTTTATCAAACAGGTAGTGGGCATGCTCTTTACATGCATTTAACTTGTAAACAATATGTGCATGGAAATTAAATCAGACTTCGCACATGTAAGCTCAGACTCAGAGACTAGGTAAACTGAATGGCCGAGCGTTCATCTTTCCGTAGCTTACAAATCCCCAGAGACTGCATTCGGCAAACAGCTCGCAGATAGCAAGAAGATTAACGCAAAAATGTTCAAAAAAATTTGGACCATTTCTCGATTTATGCGTGTCATCCTTGCGCAGGGGCCATGCTAATCTTCTCTGTATCGTTCCAATTTTATCGGATGTCCCCGAAGGGACAAACCTTTTTGTTAGGCAATTCTATATAAACAGTTCTTGCTGGTGCTGCTTTGTCGATGTGGGATTTTATGTTTTTTTTTCATGGACTACAGCATACGGGCCTTTCTTTGCCGTTTCAATTATAAGCCCAATGAATCTACGTTGGTTAAGGTTTTGTTGAGGTCCACGTGACTTTGAATACGATCAATCCTTCAGATTTGTGCATATAAATTTACTAAACTACTTCCAAAATCATTGAATTTATATTTACTTCTCTATGTGATGCTTTAATCCCTCTTCTTCCTCTATATTTTTTTACTTTATACAAGCAGTATTGGGGAAGAGAGATTTGAACCGAAGACATCGAATACAAAGATACGTTCTTAACCAATTTTCTTCCCACATGTCATTCACTCCTGGGATCAGCATTGCAGTATTTGATGTGTTACTTTCTTCGGAGTTGGTGAAACATATGCTTCTCGTAATGTGCCAATTACACTGCGGCTGCTGCTGCTGAAGCTCCAGCAGTTACAAACCCCACCGTTACTTCCATAACATTTAAATTTATGTACCTAGCAAAAATCTCAACCAAAATGGTAGTTTGAGTTTTACTTGATTGTGTGGTGTTCGGTTAAGCTTGAACACGTGCACATGAAATTTTTCATAACTTGAAAGGAGCACTATAGGCCTTCACCCTATTTTGTTTCTCTATCTTTGGAATGATGATGAACTACATATGTAGGCGATAGATTACCCTATTTCTTATCGTTGGTAAGCGTATGCCATTCTCTATACTATTTTTGAAGTGCTTGCAAGAAAATATAGCTGATCGAGCCCTGAGAAGCATTAAACTTTTAAAACTAAAGTGCTTGTCCGCACATCTAAACATTATGATGTTCAAAATGCACGTTTCAAAGAATTCATCTGTCATCCTAGAGAGTCCAGTCAGATAATCAGTACATATTGTTGGGATAGAATTCATCGATTCCATTCTGTATGAAGAGACAGCTAATTGGTACACAGCAAAAGAACTCCAGTTTTGAAACTGCAGTTGGTAAAAATGATTGAAAAATACATAATAGAGGCATTTTATCATACAAGTAGTGGGCAAGCACTCTACATGCCATATATTGAGTACAAAACATTAATATCACGCTTTTACACTTGGAAGCTACGTGGAATTCAGACTTCACTCAAATATGCTTGATCAAAGACTATCTTGCCCAACCAGGAAGAACTGAACTTGCGAGTGTCTCATACCGTGCAGAAAGCAGGAAGGCTTGCGGAGAGGAGGAAGAACGACGACGACGACGATGCAAAAACGTTCAAAAAAATTTGGACCATTTCTCGCTTTATGCGTGTCATCCTTGCGCAAGGGCCATGCTAATCTTCTCTGTATCGTTCCAATTTTATCTGATGTCCCCAAAGGGACAAGCTTTTCTCGAAGGCAAGTGTTTATAAACTGCCCTTTATCGCTGCACTTTTGCGAAGTGGTTTGTTATTGTTAACGGAACTAGCCACCTGAGGTCCAGCTGCATGTAGCATACAAAGACAGCAGCAAAATGGTAAACAACCTAGTTCAAGAGATCCAAGATTAAGGGAGTGATCCGGGAGTTTCGATTTGTACAAAAAACAGATTTCAGACATCGGCTTATAGCAGATGGAATTAGTCAAACCTAAGTCACATAGATAGTCATGCAGAGCAGGTGCCACCAATCTACTTAAAAAGTACTCTCGTGAAACACGAAAGCTATTCAAGAGAATCGGTGGATAAATCTAAATTGCTTGGCCGATCTAAACAGCATCATGTTAAAATGCATGGTATTGACCCTAGAGGGTGAAAGAAGATCATCCCTAATCCATCCTCTTTTCGATCTGACAAAAATTTTGGGAGGCAGCATTCCTTACCTAGAATTGAGGCCAGAAGTTTGAATACATGATTGTAGTGAAATCATAAGCCCACTGAAGACTCCACGGAATGAGCTTTTGTTGAGCCGAACGTGAACAATACATTTGATTGTAGAGATGAGGTGAGAAATCAAACTAAGGGGTACATGAATATACCCTCTTAAGAAACACACCTTTGATTTTCTTATAGAATTTTTGTACACTTTCAGTCGGTAATTGCGTAATTAATAAACCTTAAGCTTCTGGCAAAAAAAAAAAAACCTTAAGCAACATATAGATATACTAACATGTAGATTTACAAACAAATTCGTACGCTAGAATATCTTAATCTTTGCAAAAAATTTGTGACTTAATTGATTGATAGTTATTATTCATGCATTTAAAGGCAGTGTAATCTCCCCACCCCTGTTCTGGCTTGCATGAAAAGTAACACAGAGTCATATTTCTTTCATCCCCTTCCTTTCTTCTCATATATATCTACTGAGTCTCCTTTGTTCAGCCTTGCATTATATCTGAGCCGTTTTTTAGAGCATGGTAAAACATTTACTAGTGCCTTTAAAAAAGAAAAACCTAAATCAATAGGCAAGAAGCTTTCATAGCTCAGTTGGTTAGAGCACCCGTTTAGTAAGCGGGAGGTCTTGAGTTCAACTCTCAATGAAAGCAAATCCAATGTTTTTCCTACTTTTTGGTGTTTTTGGTCAAAACTTGCGTTGGACTTGCGTTTTGCATTCGGCTTCTTTCCCAGCTGGAATTACTTCCTTTTTACCGCTTAGTGTTCGAAATTGAACCCACTTTCAATTATTTCATTCGTCGATATTAACATTATAAATTACAATGTCAGTTACTTTAGCTTTAAACCAGACTTTCAAGCATGCTTATTTGTAAGGTTTTTTTTTTTTTTTTATCAACACATGACTCGTCTTGATATAAGGACTCTGCTTGATTTGTGCAATTTAGCTTTCTTATTAACCTAGATGTTTATCGTTTACCAACACGAGTCATTGAGTATTCCTTAGGCTTTTGCTAACTACTAAACAGAGATTCTACTGGATAAGCAACTAAATTATCTCAATCTGAATAAACGAATCACAACATATAGGATACTCCTAAATGAAACACTAACAAATCACATAGGTTTATCCTTATCAACCTCTTTTATCTAGATAAAAAATTATCCACCCTTTTCTATATAAGTGCCATCTTCCTCCTAAGCTTTTCTGATAAGTGAAAAATGGAGTTGAGAGGAGTTGTGTGTAGTATTTTTGTATCCTGGTTGTTTTCAGTAACTTCAGCGGAATATGTTGAAGTCAGCGTTAAAGCAGCGACTTCAATAGCCAGCACAGATGACAATTTCATTTGTGCAACTTTGGACTGGTGGCCTGTTAACAAATGTGACTACAATCAGTGTCCATGGGGAAAAGCCGGCGTTTTCAATTTGGTAATCCGCTTAATCAATCGAGCTATAATCGCATTGCTTTGTTTATTCTTTTAAATGAGGAAGCTTAACTTTGTACTCGGGGCCTGTTGATTTGCAGAATTTGGATAACAAGATCCTGCACAATGCTGTCAAGGGTAAGTAAATTATGGATGAAAGGTTCATATTTACTTTTATACTCAGATTTTGAAGTGTTCAAGGACTAACCTTGTTGGTGATGAATATTCATTGTTCAGCCTTCAATCCAATGAGAATCAGAGTTGGAGGTTCATTGCAAGATTCTGTTTACTATGGTATTGGTTCTGGTGTTAAACACTGTCAAAGTTTCAAGAAAATAGATTCTGGTCTATTCGGGTTCAGCAAAGCTTGCCTTCCCCAGAAAAGATGGGATGAACTCAATGACTTCTTCAACAAGACAAAGTATGCATCTGCTGATCAGAGCTATGCAGAAAGCGCTTGTCTTTATTCTAACTTTTGAACATGACTAGCACATTGTTCATTGTTGCAGGGCTAAAGTTACATTTGGTTTGAATGCCCTCCATGGCAAGAAAATATCTCCTGAAGACAAAACTCTTCATGTTGGTAATTGGAATCCGCAGAATTCTCGTGATCTAATGGTGTATACTATTGCAAAAGGATACCAGATTGATTCATATGAGCTAGGTAAATAAATAAAATTATCAACTTTCTTCAACTTGGATATATGTAACTTGTTTATGTTACTCATTGAGTGAAAATGCTAATAGGAAATGAGCTATCTGGAAGTGGAGTTGCTGCAAGAGTAGAAAGTGAACAATATGCAAAAGACATCACAAAGCTCAAACAAGTTGTGACAGAGTTGTACCCAGATGCCTCTAAAAGACCAAAGGTGTTAGGTCCTGCCGGCTTCTACGACAAGAAATGGTACGAAGCGTTCCTGCAGGCCACAGGACCAGGTGTCGTTGATGGGGTAACTCATCACCTCTACAATCTCGGTGCAGGTAAAGTTTTTATCAACTCCTCATAGCAACAAATTGGAAGTAAACTTTCTGTGGTTTGATGTGTTTCTGAGGTAAATGTTGCACTTGCAGGAGTTGATAAGGAGCTAATTGACCGGGTTCAGGACCCCTTTTTCCTGGAACAGATGGCCCAGACATTTTCTGATTTGTCGAATTCCATAAAGCAGTTTGGCCCATGGTCAGAAGCTTGGGTTGGGGAAGCAGGTGGAGCTTACAACAGTGGTGGCAAAGATGTGTCACATACCTTCGCTAATGGCTTCTGGTCAGTACATTCCGGCCTTCAGAACATCACAACAAAGATCCTCGACGGATTTTAAAATTTCATTCCTTATAAGTTTATAACAAAACAAATTTGTTTGAAATAGGTACTTGGACCAACTTGGCATGTCATCAACCTACAACCACAAGGTTTACTGCAGACAAGCCTTGATTGGAGGAAACTATGCTCTCCTTAACACCACTACATTCATCCCTAATCCGGACTTTTACGGGTTAGAATCTGTTTCAAGTTCTTGTAAAAATTGAAACTTTCTGACATGCTCATTGTGCTGTTTTTCTGAAATTTTCTGCTTTTCGACCAGCGCACTTCTGTGGCATCGGTTAATGGGAAATAGAGTCCTCTCCACCGGCCATTATGGCTCTCCTTATTTGAAGGCATACTCTCATTGTTCAAAGAATCAGGTAACTTAATGTTTCATTAAGCCTCTGGCTACTTTGCGAAGTTCAAAGAATCTCAACACATCGAAAATCTGATCTACATGTTTCGTTGCAGCCTGGGATCACTCTACTTCTCATCAACATGTCCAACAGTACAACATTCGATGTTGCTGTCCAACCGGATTTCAATCTATCTCCGGGGCATATGCGTGGGAGAAAGTATGGTGGTGAGACAACACAAGAAAGGGAAGAGTATCATTTGACTCCAGAAGGTGGCAACATTCAGAGTGATGCGTTGCTGCTCAATGGAACTCCACTGAAGCTCACAAATTCATCGGACATTCCTAAAATGGAACCGAAACGCGCTAATCCTACTTCTACCATCAGGGTTGCAGCTGATTCAATTGTCTTTGTAACCATTAAAGACTTCCACGCCCCTGCGTGCGCGTAGCAGAATATTTTTTTCTGATATTCTTGTCCACCTTTCTTTACTTTGTTCTTAGAAGTTAGAAGAATAAGGTCTTTATCATTGGCAGGGTTTTAACTAAAAAGTAGTTTTTCGAATGGAAGATTAGCATAACTTTTTCATGGAATTTTACTAGCATTGTAAAGTTTTACTTTTACTTGTAATTGAAGCATCTTGGAAACCAGATGACCGAGAGTCTTGGCATGTAGTTTTGCTCGCCATGCCCGAGTGTCACCGACTCAACATGCTTTTTCTTTGGCAGTCTGAAAGCTAAGAATCAAGGGAAAGAAATAATACTTTCCTTCAGCATTACGAACTTTTAAGATCCAAATCAGGCGTAACGTGCTCCAAAAGTATACTTGAGCTTTCTTGTTGCCTCACCCTAAATGGAAACCTACTAATAGACTTTAAAAAATTTTGTTCTCTTAACCTTATCCTTCAAATGAACGCCAAAGCAGGAGTAGCAAAGCATTCTTTAGAAAGCCAAAATTCGGATTCATTTGGAAAGAATGGACCCTGCGATTAAGAAAATAAGGTATTGTGGCACATATTGTTGAATTTGTTCGACTTCTTTTAATCATTTAATTATCAAAGGATCAGCCGTTTATTTATACCAATAATTATTGTTACTAGGGTGAGATTTTCTGGCGAAGGCAAAGAGAAGATTGAACCGTCAGGACGGCTGCAGAAAACTCAATCATTCAAAGGTAATAGTCGAACCCTTTCTTTCCCTCTGGAAAACATTACCATCTTCATTACAGAACAGCACAGATTTCCTCAATTTTGAAGTTGAATTTATGTTTTCATGATCAAATACTGAAGCCGCTGTGATGTTTACTTGCAGAGAAAAGGAAAAGCCAGAACTGGTTCCAGAGATTCTCCGGGCAAATGAGTCAAGATTATGATTCTAGCAGTGCAGACGAGCGAGCCACCGCAGTGGCAGCTGCTGCTTTTGCCATTAAGTCAATGGAAGACTCGCCAATCTCTGATCGAAAAACCAGTCCGGTAAGGAGCAAGAGCAAAAAAGTAGACACCGCAGCTTCGAGACCGGAACCGGGAAGATTTTCCAAATTGTTCTCAGGTAAGACTTCTTATATGAATGAATACAGTAACATTCTTATGGCAACAGAAACAAAGTTCCTACTTATTCTTTGCAAACTAGAACTAACAAGATGGCCTGTATTAGGTGCAGGTAGGTCGAAAAGTTTTTCAGAACCAGAAGATGCAGATGGTACGGTGCCAATAAGTATTGCCACAACTGGGAAGCTTCCCACAAAGAGACCGACTTTTGATGAGCAGTTGAACAGCACTGACAGCATAAAACCTGAAACTGCATCACCACCACTTCGTCGCCCATCTATCAAGAAAACTCCATCTTTTAATGATAAGCAGTTGAACAGCCTTGGAAATGTAAACCCTGAAGTTGCAGCAGCGGAACTTGGTTTATCTAATACCACTATGAAACCTGCAGGCCCTTCAAATGAAATCATAAGGCAGAGTTCACAAGGACCTGGAAGGTTCAAAACACGAGCAGATATTTGGGAGGAAGCTGAAATTGCTAGACTCAACAAAAGGTAGCCACCAAGCAGTGTGCTTCATCACGATTCTTTCTTACGTTAGCTTTAGCCAAGTGCACAGAGAAGGAAATCCCAATGTTCAAGCGTTAAGAGTTTTCGATCTGACTTGAAATTCAAGCTCATATTCTGTTCTTCTCTAACACTCTTGATTGTCAGGTATGAGAAGCAAAAAGAAACAATACTTAAGTGGGAGAACAAGAAGAAGCAGAAATCCAGACACCGTCTCGATACAATAGAGGTTTTGTTTCATTTTCTTTTCAAGTAATAACTAATACCTGATCATTAGATCAATGACCTACTTATTTGGAACCGCAGAGAGAAATAGAGCAAAAACGAGCAAAAGCACTAAGGAAGTACAACAGCGAGATGGAAAATATCTTTAAGATTGCAGAAGGAGCAAGGGCGCAGGCAGAAAAGAGGCATAGAAAGAAAGTCCTTAAGGTGAAAGAAAAGGCAAATGTAAGTAGAATAACAGGGAGAGCTCCTACAACATGTCTCTGCTTCTAATTACACCTATTACAGATACACATCTATTGTCCAATGTGTAAATATTTGTTTGGTGATCCTGTATTTTCTCTCAGAGTGCATTCACAATAAAAAGGCATTGATTTCATGATTCAACATCAAATCCATGGTCATCTTTCCGAACATCCTATAAGCCTGCGTGTAATTGCACTGAGATGATTATCAATATTGTACAAACGGATATCAGCTACTCCCAATCAACAATGGTAGTTAACGTATAGTAATGAGAAACCATTCAAACACAGAAGTTGAAACTTACACATAACTCAAGCAAACATGCCTCGTGAAGTATTAAAACTTCCACTGTCATACACACGACATAATCTGAGAAGACTCGGGATAGCAAACACTCAAGGTAACACGTCAAGAGGTTATCTCCCTAGCCAGCCTCTCCAAAATAGGATATACAAAGTACAATAACAAGAAAGATGGGATTGCAAATACCACTGTGAGCAACAAGTAGACTGCCAAAATTATAGCACAGCCAGGTATTGCACAAAATACAATCAAGAGAAACAATATGACTAGAGGTAGCTTGGACGTAAGGTGAATGAAGCAATCCAAAGACTTGTGCAGGGAGAAATTTTGGCGCTCTACGCGGCCTCCCCTATCATCACGGTTATACCTTGACAGCGAAGGACAACTAGAGTGGTTCCTCCTTAGGTTATTATTACCAGCTTGATTTCCAAAAGCTAAACTTGCTTTTGGAGAACCATTTTGTTGATTTTCCCCACTGAAAGCAGAACCAAACTTTATCCTATCACCATTATAGCTCTCAACCATCCAAAGAAGGAAGAAGTTCTTGCGAGGAAACTTTAGATTCCCGTTGTAAACTAGCCGCAAAGACAACAGGTGGCACCAAGGACAGGAAACAAAAAATGGGACCTTAAATTTCTGAGAGGAGAACTTCAAGATAGCCCATTGAAGCCCCAAGACACAGTTTCTGCACAGGGTATGGCCGCACCATAAGACATGGGGCACATTCTCAACAATGTTGAAAGATTCCAAGCATATAGGGCACTCTAATCCTTCCTCTCGGCTTGAATTCGAGCAGACTTCATCATCGTCAGAGACATCCAAACAAACACGACTTGGCTCCGATGAGCTCCTTTTAAGCCCAATGCTAGTGATGGCATTTGAAGCAAAACCCCACATCTTAACAGATATAAATAGGCGATACAGAAAGAATCGGCGAACTCCTAAAACCGTGGAACATGCAACAACACCATCCAGCAATGAAATGTGAATCCTCAAAATTCTTGAAGTCTACCCTGTCAACACTAAGACAGATTTTAGAATAAGTTCTACGATAAAAGAACGAAATTTCCACGAGTCGAATATCCTACATTCGAGCAAGCACGCATCAAACCCTACAACAACAACAGATCAAAGCAATGTAGCTTGACGAAAACAAGACCCGATACAACTCAATGAATACAATTAGTCCTTTCACAATTCAAGCTCCACGCATTATGATTCGAATGATGCCTTTTCATATTCAGAAAAAAACAGAAAAAATCACAACATTACAAATTACAAAACTCAAATTTCTGACAATGCAACCAATCAAGATTAAATTTTTCAACAGATGAGGGCACAAAGAGCTAGGAAATGATCTACCCAACAAATAATACAGCGAAATATGATCTGGACTGCAATTAATTTGCCCGATCACGAAAATCACAGGCGAATGCATTTGCGCAGAATCGAAATGATTATTATTAAATAAATTGAGGTAAATTTGGATTAATTAGAGGTCGAAAATCTTACCTTGATTACATCGAATTGAGATTCGCTTGGGATTTGGAAAGAGCCCAGGTGAATGAATCAATGACGAGCTCGTTTCCTCCGTTTCTCCGATCGCCGCAGCGTGTGATATATAACTGACGGAGAAACGGAAAGAAACTAGAAGGCGTTGTGAATATGTAACGGCGTTAAAAAATTTGCTGGTGACAGGTGCCGAAGCCCGTGTCACAAGGATTCTGGTTGGGTCTTTGTTGGGAAAGAAGAGAGGAAGAGGGTGGGCCAATTAGGATAAGATTGATGCACCCGAATTAGCAAAAATAAATGATGACTCCATGAGAAATTAAAATAACGACACGCATCATGTAGTTCTAAGCTAAATGAATAGCATATTATAAAAATCTTAATTGTTATTAAGTTATATGTTAATATCCAAAGAATGTCCAATTGAGAATGTTTATATTGCAATTGACAATGAACATGCCGACAGGTACACATTGATAATATCCACAACACACTTTTTTTTTTGGAGAGAAAATATCCACAACATACTGTATGCAAGGATTGAAATATCGACAAAATCGGTCGATATTTCGCCGATATGTCGGTTTTTGGAGGGGTCGATAAGGAAAGGGGGGGTGAAGCGTAAAGCTTCCCCCGGAATCGAAGATGTCGGCCGAAGTCGACGGATGTCGACCGAAATGTCGACCGAAGTCGGCGAGAAGCCCAGAACAGAAGGCGACGAGCTGAGCTAGCAGCGTTGGTGGGTTTTTTGCAGAAGGCGACGAGCTCTGCGTGGATGCGTTGGAGCGATTGAGACAACAGCAACGTTAACTTGGCTGTCAACAAAACGAACGAACAAACCAAGCTTACAACAGCAAGTTAATGGCGATGAGAGATTGAGACAACAAAATGTTTCACTCTTTAGTTTTCCTTTGTTTTAAAATTGGTTTAGCTGTCTATGGTTGTAATTTGTTTGATCATTTGTTTGAGGGGAGTGAAGAAGGTTTGGAGCCGGCCTTACCTTGGATGTTTGGTTATTTGCCCACCAGGTGTTTGATGAAATGCCTGAGAGAGTGCTAAGTTTATGTTTGTCCTGCGACTTGGTCACCAATGTATGAGGGCTAGTAGGATGATATTCGAATTTCATCAGTTTGAAGAAATCTGCAAGTGAAGATTTCACCTGCGGGGTTCAGGGTCCCTCATGTATGAATTCTTCTATTTTGACATTGCATGGTCAATGATAATTTAGACTAGATGTTTGTTTGTTTCCTTGTATACAACAAATTAGATTGTTTCCAATTTTGATGATCCAAGGGAAAAAAAACCTATTTGTTTCATAGAATGCAGCAGTAAGAATTTCTACAGATGCTTAAGAATTACCTTGTTTTTGTTGAAAGGAAAAGAGTAACGAACACCAAACATAACTTCAGTTGAAGATTCAGCAGGGGTCAGGATTATATGGTGGTTCTCGTTTAGTTCTTGACTGGACCAACGGCAGTTTCCTTGACTAGCTCACAAGATTCGTCTAGTGTGCAACTCAGTCATGAAGCAGTTATATTTGTTCAGAATCGTGTGTATTTGGTCCAAGGGATGTTTCTTTTACATCAACAGATTCAACAGGGTCAGGATTATATGGTGGTACTACTTCATCAGAAAATGATTCAAGATGGATATAAACCCTCAAATGCAACTGGCGTCACAAAAACTCTTGCCAGTTCTCCAGCTGTTGGAGGTTTCCTAATTTCTCTGTTTATTTTCTGGTTTGTTTTCTGATATATTTTGCTGTGTTTGATCATTTAGGTTCGTTTAAGGTTTTTCGTGTTTCTCTTGTCTTGTTGATGTATGGGTTGTGCTATTGAATATTATCTAATGATATATGCTACAATGATTAAAGAGAGGTTTATTTAGTTGCCTCTGAACTGCTGCTCTTTTGTGAAACTTCTCCGCGATTTTTTATGTTTTATTAATTTTCACCTGTTTTTGGCTTTCTTAAGTTAACTAGACAATCCTCCCTAGTTCATGTGGAACTTTCAATTATGACTAGGCAAATAATTTTCAATCGCAGATAGTGTTATCCTCAATCTACAGACATTTTATAGTGTTATCCTCAATCTACAGACATTTTATCTCTACACATATCATATAGCATCATATCATAGGTCATTTTAGGATATTTATTAGTCCTAAACATGCATTGTGAGATGATTAAACACCTCCTATAATTTCATTCAAAATTTCCAATTTATAAGCTGATTTCCATCAATTTCTTTGACGGTCGTCGATATCGACATCGATATCCGAAATATCCGACGATATATCTGTAAACTGAGCTATCGATATTTTTATCGACATCGATATTTTAAACCTTGACTGTATGCATGTGATTGGCAGCAATGATCAGTATCAACACATTATATTAGGGTATATTTACATACAAAATATGAGAATGAAAAAATGAGGGATCATATCTCATTCATTTATTTCTCCGTATTTACTTAAATATTTAAAAATAAAAAAAATTATAAATCCCCACTAAATAATTCATCTTCTAAAGAGAAAATTTGATATACAAATGGTTCTTCAGTATCTCATTCTTATTCTTTATCCATTTTTCTCATTCATATTCTTATTCTAATTCCTATTATCTTTGGTAAGTGAACATATTAATGCCTCTGACTTCTTCATTCACGCAACAATTTAACTATCCACAAAAACTTCTCATAAGAAAAAATTCCCTCGAAAACTAGTTAGATTATGGTAGGAAATATGTTTTTTACATCGACTATAGTCATTGAATGATAAGATATAACCTTTCACAATGTACATGCTTTCTTTGCTCTCAAGTTCAAATTTCATCTCCCTTTAAATTCGGAATATCTCTTGTACATATTACTAAAGCATCCAATATTGCAATTTGACACAATATATACATCATGTTACATTTTTTTCATTATTCACATCTACACGATACATTTGATACAAACCAGCAGGAGTGCTCATGACTAGAGCCCCTAAGACCAAACCAATATTACATGCAAACAGAAAGCAAATGACAGATGGCCCCATAACAGCACAACAACAAGGCCCAAAGCTAAATTACACGAAAGTCAGAAAAGACAACGAACAAAGTACGACATTAGTCCCCAAAGTGCATATATTAACGTCGCTTAATTAGTCACTAATCCCACACGATCAGTGATTAATCACTTCATGAAACCTTGAGCCAGCTTCAGATAATCTCCAATCCCGCCGGAGCCGCCACCCTCCTCCCCATCATCCTTCTTCCCGGACTTCTTCTTCCCCTCGTACCCGCCGCCCTCCTCCCCATCATACTCCTGATTCTTCCTTCCGCCCGATTCCGACCCGTGACTTCCGCCTCCGCCGCCTGTTCCACCGCTGCCGTACTTCTGAAGCAAGCCCTCCGCCTTGCCAACATAGCCGCCGAGGCCCTGCTCGTCGAGCCCGCCGTACTGCTTCGCGCCGCTTAAGATGGTGCTCGCCGCGTCGGCGACCTTCCTCTTGTCGACCGGCTCCTCGCCGCCCTTGAGCGCCCCCGCCACGATCTTCGCGCTCGACATCAGCTCTCCGGTCGACACCTTCGCCCCCGCCGTCTTGTGGGCCCCTCCGCCGGACGATTTCTTCTCGCCGTACTCATCCTCCTCACCATACTCCTCGTGTCTCCCACCGGACTTCTTCTCGGGTCGGGACCCGGACCCGAACCCGAATTTCCTCTCCCGGTTTTCGTCCTGATCTCCCTCCTCCCTCCCGTAATCTCCAGACTCGCCGTAACCTCCCGCCGGCTTCTGGTGACCGCCGTAGCCTCCACCTATGCCGGAGCTCGGCTTCCTCCCGCGGGACTCCTCCCGATCCTCTTCATCTTCATAACCGCCCGCCGGCTTCTGGCTGTGGCCATAGCCGCCACTCCCGGCGGAGGTTCTCCTCTCACTCCGGTCTTCCTCCTCCCCGTAACCCCCATCGCCGCCGTACGCCTGCCTCCTGCCTCCGGTGCCGGAGCTCGGTTTCCTCTCGGAATACTGATCCCGATCTTCCCCCTCCTCATACCTTTCAGAACTGCCGTAGCCACCCCTCCCGGCCTTGGCCGCCGCGCCGTAGCCGCCTCCGGTCTCATAATCGCCGGACTTCCTCTGGCCGTACTGGCTCTGGTCTTGGTCCTCGTAGTCGTCAGAGCGGCCGTAAGCTGAATTGCGATCCATCGTTAAAATAAAATAAAAACACAAAGTATTGATTTTCTCTGCGGAAATTGGAAACTGAACTCGTGGGATTCGATGGAAGTGAGAAATGGAGTGGTGGTGATGGGTGGATTTATACCGAGTGTCGGTGGTGGTGGGGCCGCTTGGGGTTTGTGATGAACCCGTTTTTCACGCGTAATCCACAAGTAAATGGTAGTTGGGCTTTTTCCCCTTTATGATTTCAGTTAATAGTCATAAATAGATTGGGGGGCCGTGGATGGATTGGATAGCGAGAAAAGGTGAATAGTGTAATTTGTCGATGGGGTCGTCGCCGGTGGGACACGGGGCTACCATTTCGGCCACTCGATTCTTTTGTGGTGATTGCAGCACCAGCAGCACCTGATATCCTGAGTCGCTTTAATAATTTTGGTCTCCGCATATACGCATATTCCTAATTAAGTGCAGGTCGCGTAACGTAGCAGCGGAGCGAGTATATAGACTACTGCAATAATTAATGTATTCAATTATGGCTGTAATATATAGGTGTTAACTCTTGTGTATCGATCTCACCCGTTGTGTTCATGAGCAGCCCTATGTAAGCCGTCCTCATGAGGTAAAAGACTATGCAATGTGTATAATATCCAGGGTTTGAAATGTCGCCAATGTTGGTCGACATATCGGCGAAATATCGTTTTTGAAGGGGTTCGATAAAGATATGGGGGGTGAAAGTGAAAACTTCCCCGCCTATCGGCGATACATGCGGAAGTCGAATGATGTCGACTGATGTCGACGACATCGTCGACATTTCGGTGAAAGTCGGTTTCCCTTCGCGTACCCGCGCGTTCAAGAAACCACCGATGCCGAATCTGGATGATTTACGACGACCACGTCCTCGAGCATATCGCTCGGACCAACTGAGTGTTCCCACGAGACAGCAAGCTGCAAATTGACAGCAGCCCTCGTGAGTGCAAATTCTTTGCCTCCCTCCAATCGGTTAAGATTGGTTGATGATGATGATGAATTTCCTGTTTTGGAGGACCTGGCTCATCTGATGTCGGTAGCCACGAGTTCTGGGTTCTGGAGAATCAAAAGCATCGAAATTGGAGATGGGTTTCGCTGGGACTCAAGTTTCCTTGTTCTTGCATCTTTTCACCATCTCTTCCCGGTGATTAAGTGAGGCCCAAGAAGACTCTTTTTTTTTTCTTTTTTTTTCTTTAACACACGAAAGGAAAGGGCCGCACTCTGACTAAAATTGCTTGATCTCCTCTGTGAAAAGATAAGAAAAGGAAAAAGTTTGATGGATGATCATATTGGATTGTATTGTACATGTGCTCTACTCCATCCGAAAGAAAAAAATATATATATATTAGTGGGTAAGATAAAAGCTGGTATTTGAGCCAGAGCTTCCATCTTCGAAGATTCGATGACTGCCAGTTTCGACTAAATGAATATAATAACTCAAGATAGTAACAACGTAAATGAACTTCTACTCAGGGTCAATACATTTACGATCTATTTGATTAATATCCCCAACAAATGAGCTATGGGTACCAAGGTTATGATATTCCTTTTTTCGATCAAAGCAATCCACATGCTAATTGGGTTAATCGTAATATCCTTCCTTTGGTTTCAAAAAAAAAATCGTAATATCCTATCTATGGGGAAATGGTAGGCCGCTCAAGAGAGATATATGAATACCATGTGCAATCCTATATTTCGACTTGGTCAAGTAACATCACTTGGATAAACTATTGTATGATGTTAGATGGAAGCGGATATAACTTTGAACCCGCTAGGCACTCTACCTTTTATTAAGGAATTCCAACAAAAATATATGTCCTCATTATTGAATAATTAAGTTATGCTTTATGTGTTTTGTATTGTAGCATTTTATAATGTTATTCGCAATCTACAGACATTTTATCTCTATACATATAATATTTTTATCATATAATCGGGCATTTTAAAATAATTATTAGTCTTAAACATACATTGTGAGATTATTAAACACTTCCTATAGTTTCATTCAAAATTTCCAATTTTTTAAGCTCATTTCCATTAGTTTCTTTGACAGTCGTCGATATCGACATCGATATCTAAAATATCCATCGATATATCCATAAACTGAACTATCGATATTTTTGTCGACATCGATATTTTAAACCTTGATAATATCTTCTTCAGTGATTTTTGGAACAAAATCATCCCACACACTATCTCATTTTGACGGTTGACCAAGCTATAGTATTTCCTTTTCTTTTCTATAATGTCAGTCGTTGTCTACTATTAACATGCACTAATAAAGAAAGATGAACTATTTAATCTTTATACGAATCTGTACAATAAGATCGAAGAAAGCATCTGATGAGATTGCCCTATTGGAGAGCGTTGAATTTGAATTAGTTTAAAACGATGCTTGTTTTAAGAGTGATACATCTTCAAGTCATACGGACATGATAAGAAATGCTCATTGTCTAAAGCTATGAAGCACGGAAGCTCCGAAATACTGCGAATTGCACTTCGGGTACGGGTACGGTACGCCCAGAAGAGCGTACCTGAGCCTTGAGCACTGTGGATTCGTCTTGGGTACGGCTTTGGCTACGTGGATTCGTCTTGGGTACGGCTAGGAAGCGTGGGTGTAATTTTTTTAATTTTTAAGACATTTGGGTATAAGTGAAAAATTTTAAAATAAGAGGTTATTTTGTAAATTAAAAATTTTACCACCCTAACTGGTAGTAGTATGGTTGGAGAACATCCAACCACACTGCCTTTTGGCTATGCGCCTCCATGACTCAACTCAGCCCTCTGTCTTTCGTTGTCCTTCTCTCTCAATCCTTGCTTATGTATGTATTTGTTGTTTTGATGATTTTACAATTTACTTGTGTTTGAAGATGTTGATGATGAAGATGATGTTAATTGATCTTTATGCTTTTGTTAATCTTATTGTGGATGTAAACAGATAGATGTTTCGACTTCTTTTTGTTTTTTGCTTTTGAATTTAAATCCGTTTATGTTTTAAAATATTTGGTTCAATGTAATATGAATTTATGAGTTTTAACTTTTAAAGAGTTTTATTATTGTTTGATTAGCATGAATTTAAATTTGTGCATTAGATTATTATTTTTAATCTAATTATTATTTAATTACCGAACCCATCCCGTACCCGAAATTTTTAAAATTTTTCCAAATCAGCGAATCGTACCGTACCGTATCCACATACCCGTACCCGTACCCGTACCCGTATCTATGCTACCTAGGTCTAAAGTTAACAAATTGGAAATGATAAAATTGGCGTTTCGTTTAGTGCAAGTGGATATGTTTTGAGACAATCTAAATTTTAAAAGATATTAATATGCAATTAGTTATGAAAAAAAAAAAGTGAACGGTTAATCATGGTATTGGTGTGACAAAATAATTGACATAAAGAGATGAAGAAGAAGACCACTCTGGTTGCGTGCAATTTTTGTTGTGTTTGTGGAGATGGCCATGACACGACACGCCGCCATGTGCAGCTTGAGTTCAATCTGCCAAGTGGTAGCTCTTGCTACAAAGGGAAATTCACGTCGTGTCGGGAGAACAGATTGTTTGGGCTTCGTCTTGGGCTCACTTAATAGTTGGGCTACAATACTTGAGTTACAAAACTTGAGTAGGAGTGGGTGGGTACTCAATTTCGTGGACACAAAATGAGGACCCAAATTTCTCCCCTTCTCAATTTGCATTCATTGATGGAAAGAAGGGTAGTTTTTGTACGTTTGATGACAACATCCTTACAATGCCGATAGAATGAGCACATGATGACACATACAGCTCCTATTTCCGCACCTCCCACCTTATTATAAATGAGGCATCTACCTAACAAAGAACAAAGTTAACCAGTTCCCCTTCTTGAGCATTGTGGATTATTTCCAACTCATATAGCAAATGGTTACTCCAAAGGAGTGATACCTGAGAACACAAGCAGTATTAACTGCAATGGCAACGTCATTGCCACAGTTAATGCCGTTTGTGTTCTTCACTAGCGTCTACCCCTTTGGAGCACCTTGCTCATGCACTCCTTCGTTGAAACATTTCATTACAACTTATGCGATTTTGTTCCGATCTCCAAACCCTAACTTCACTTTATATATATCTTATCCATGCGTTTTTTACTTTTATCTTTGCAGAATTATGCTTTTAGTTTCTTCCGCTTAGTCAGATAGCTTAACAACTTCTCTAAACCTTTAGCATTTGTAAATATCAAATGTCATATTAATACGACATTGTTATTCTACAATATATGAATATATTTTTTTTGAGAGAATATAATATATTAGAGAAACTCATATCGACAAGTATACGTGACATTTGTTTGAAAATTAGGCTGATAGATTAGCTTCTATATGTGTATTTGTGACATATCACTGTTTCAGTAGACAAGCAGATAGATCCCAAAACCACCGCGCGCACCGTCACATCACAACTTGTCCAACACGAAAATATCCGGCCGGAACTGAAACTTCTCTAAAACCCTAACCCCCCAACCCTCTGGTCGTCCTTGAAAATTCGCCATGGACATGGAGATCGATTCCTCGAAGCCCTCGGAGCAGAAAACCGAACCCGCAGGCCTCTTTAAAGCCGCCGAGACCGGCGACTCTTCGCCCTTCAAGTCGCTCTCCCAAAAGCAGCTCGCCGAAGCCTTATCTCTCCGGAACGAGGACCACCGCTCCATCCTCCACGTCGCCGTGTCTTCAGGTCAATCCGAGGTCCGTCTTCTCTTGCATTTCCCTAATTTCCTGTTTGGTTGCCGAGAAACTGTGTGAAAATGTTTCAATTGAAATTCAACGCTGCTTGGGGTCGATTTAGATAAAAGACATTAACAAAAAAAGTTGTGATTTGCACTTAGTTGGCTAAAATTGGAGTAGTATATGCTTTATTGTTGATGATTTTGTGGGGTTTTGTGGAGTCAGGTGGTGAAGGTACTAGTGGGTGCTGATGAAGTGAAAAGTGTGATAAACAGTGCGGATGAAGATGGATGGGCGCCGCTTCATACCGCGGCGAGCGGCGGGAATCGTGAACTAGTTGAGCTGCTGCTAAGCAAAGGTAAAGGCCTTAAGGCTGTAAAGTTTGCATTGCATGATTAGTTAGATTGGACATGTTAGGTTTAGTGACTTTTGAATAGGAGTTACTTGAACATAGGTAAATGCGCTATGCTATACCGATGTTCTGATTTATCGTGGATAACAGGAGCTGATGTTAATGTGAAAAACAATGGTGGTCGCACTGCTCTTCATTATGCTGCCAGCAAAGGATGGTCTGAGATTGCCCAAACTTTGATCTCACATGGAGCAAAGGTCAATTCAAAGGACAAGGTTTGCAAATTCACACATCATACTATATATCCATTTTCATTCATGTGCTAGTAGCATTTTACGTTTTCTTTCAACTTTAATTGCTAATGATATGGTATGCCTTTGGTTCAGCTTGGTTGCACCCCATTGCACCGGGCAGCTAGCACTGGAAAATCCGAATTGTGTGAATGTTTAATTGAGGAAGGCGCGGAGGTTGATGCTGTTGATAAGTCGGGTCAGACTCCCCTTATGAATGCAGTGATGTGTGATAACAGAGAGGTATGCATATAAAGAGTGTGTTTGGTTCAGAATTATATCATGAATTGCAATTTTGTTCTTGTGTACATGCTGGTTTCGATAAAGAAATTGGAAGCTTGGGTTTCAACATTTCTTCTTCTGATTACAGGATTATCAAGGCTTATAGGATAGAAACTAGTCTTGGTAAAGGCATGCTTTGTTGTCATTTCATGTGTTTCAGTTTGTCTTTGTTGGACTAATATTGACTTGACTTGACTTGTCTGAAAGGCTTCAATTCGTAATGCTTCTGCCTAGTGGCTATTATTGCAATAAGGCTTTGTAGATCGTTAATGTCATTGTGCCTCGCTTAGGAGATTGAACTCTGCTCCAGTTCAATTTCATCTGATTTGTTTGCTTTAATCTCATTTGTATTAGCATCTATGCTGCTATGATATGTTAGTTGTAGGATTGCGTGTACAATCCCATCATATGTTATTGGGTATGTTATATGATTACTTTTCAGTTTTTCAATTCACTGGGTTTTAGTATATGTGAATTGCGAAGGCATATGGTTTCCATCTGCATTACGCACCTGTAGACATAGTTTTCACTTAACTGAACTAGGGTGGTCATCAAGCATACATAATAAGCGTTAATCACATTTGATGTTGAAGAGACGTGGTTACAGGTTTGAACTATTTTGTGAAGCTCCCGGTTTTACTTATCCAATTTCAACGTATTAACCGCTAATGTGATTGTAGCCTAGCCTAGCTGAATACGTGAATTCAAGGTTTATTTAAATCTTTGTTCACCTGTGCTGTTTACAGATTTCTTTCCTTCTGATAAGGCATGGGGCAGACGTTGATGTTGTAGACAAGGAAGGATATACGGTGCTTGGTCGAGCTTCAAAAGAATTCTGCCCACTATTGATCGATGCTGCTAAGGCGATGCTTGAAGACTGAATGATGCTGTTGATGATCCACCTAAACAAAGAGAATAGGACTTTCGTTTCTTCAATCAATTTTAGTTTTGTGAAAGTTTGTACATCTTTAACCTTCGGTAGTTCATGGTTCACGTTTGAATCAATGACAAAAATATAGTTTTCAACTTTTCATGGCTGCCACATGTTGTGTTGCACTCTGATAAAAGTAACTGTGACCCAAGAAAAGACCCTCGATGTTATCGGTGTTTGGCATTTTCTCATGTCAATTTAAAGCAAGTTATGTCTATTTATTTGGCCTCTTCACAGACCATCTTACGCAGAGCTCTCTGTTTTAGCAACCACCGTAACCACCACACCTCCATCCGATAATGTCAGCAGAAGACTCCGGCAGCCTCCTCCGAGGCCCGATAACTCATGTCGTTCTCTTCCCGAGCTCCGGCATGGGCCATTTGACACCCTTTCTCCGGTTCGCCTCTTTACTCCTTGCCCAAAGCCACTGCCCCCTGAAACTAACCCTCATCACCACCCACCCAACTGTGTCCTTAGCCGAGTCTGCTCTCATTTCCCGCTTCCAGTCGGCTTTTCCCGATCAGGTTACCCAAATGCAGTTCCATCTCCTCCCTTTCGACCCCTCCACCGTCAACTCCGTCGACCCATTTTGGCTCAAGTTCGAAGAAATCCGCCGCTCCGCCCACCTCCTCACACCCCTGCTTTCCTCCCTATCGCCGCCGCCCTCCGCCCTCATCTACGACGTCAGCCTAATCTCCCCTGTCCTCCCCGTCATCGAAAGCCTCCCCTATCACCTTCCCGCCTACACCCTCTTCCCCTCCGGAGCCAGAATGTTCTCTCTTTTTGCATCTTACCACAATATAGTCTCCTCCATCACACAACTCGGCGGCGACGATCCTCTTCCGATCCCCGGCATTCACCCTCCAATACCGAAATCCTCCATGCCGCCATTGCTCCACATTCCCAACAGTCTCTTCTCTAACATCTTCTTAGCCGACGGTCCGCAACTCAGAAAACTCAATGGGGTTGTGATCAACACATTTGAAGGCATAGAAGCAGAGGCCTTAAAGGCTATTCATGGCGGGAAAGTAGTTCCCTACAACGAATTGCCGCGGGTTTTCGCTCTCGGGCCTTTCCCAATCTGTGATTTTGAAAATGGAGGTGATGAAGATGAACAATTTGCTGGTGTGAACCCATCAAAGTGGCTGGATGCTCAGCCGGATGGGGCGGTGGTGTTTGTGGGATTTGGCAGCCGAACCGCCCTGTCAAGAGATCAAATCCGGGAGGTCGGCGACGGGCTGGTGAAAAGCGGGTGTAAATTCTTGTGGGTGGTGAAGGAGAAGCTGGTGGACAGAGAGGAAGAAGCCGGAAATTTGGACGAGGTTGTGATCGGATATGAGCTCATGGAGAAGATCAAGGAAAGGGGGTTGGTGGTGAAGAGCTGGGTGGGGCAAGGAGAAATCTTGGGGCACAAGGCAGTGGGGGGTTTTGTGAGCCATTGTGGGTGGAACTCGGTGGTGGAGGCGGCGTGGCACGGCGTCAGAATGCTGGCGTGGCCGCAGCACGGCGACCAGAGGGTGAATGCGGAGGTGGTGGAGATGAATGGGATTGGGATTTGGCCAAAGGATTGGGTTTGGGGCGGCCATCGGGAGAAGAAGCTGGTCAAGGGGGAAGAGATTGGGGAGAAGATTAAGGAGTTGATGGGGAGTGAAGAGCTGAGATTGCGAGCGGCGAGGATCGGCGAGGAGGCGAAGAGGGCCACCGGAGTTGGTGGGTGCAGTGACATAATGTTGAAGAAGTTGGTGGAGGAGCTCAAGAAGAATTGAAGTTTTTTTTTTTTCTGACTGAAGAAGAATTGAAGTTGAACTTGATGTTTTTAGCTGGGAAGCACCTTTCTCTGTTTTGTCTGTTTGAGCAATAAAAGCGACGTTTCTGAAATTTCTGTGTGCTTTTTGGACCATTTCGCATGGATCGATCTCTAGTGTTGAAATTTCAAACCAAACTACACTTGCGGGGAGAAGGGATCGACACGTTATCACTATTATCTAACATGACCCACGTCACGTCAGTTGTTACTTTCGTATTAACAAAATATCGACCATGTCCTATTAATTTGTAACCGATACTAGTGAAAAGCTTTGAGGAAATACATGAAGAATAACAGGTTGATCCTAGTACTAATCTACAAGTTGTGTTAACAACAAACTTATGAGCCAAGGCGAACAGAAAATGTTCTACCATCAGCGGTACAATAGCATGCTTTAACTCTTCTCATAATCTAATTTATTATGCGATTAGAGAGATAAATACGGAGTTGTGTATAATATAGTTCAAATAGGTGAAGTAAGTTGATTCTTTTTGTGGCTGATATTCGTGGTAGATATTTATATCCCTTTTTTGTTATCCCTTGTTCGGCTCGGGCTGTGGTGTTGCTAGGGGGACCAACAAACAACCATGGTTTCCTCTTCAGTCTCAGCTCTCTCCCATCATCCTTGCTTTCAATCTTCACATACCAACTTAAATGCCTCTGAAAATCCCAGTAATATTCACAACAGAGTCCAAATTCAGAGCTACAGAAGAGCAAAACCCGTAGTTTCTTCTAGTTCTTGCCAGGGGTCTTCACCTTCGCCATCTCGCCGAGTTCTTCTTCATGGCTCTGTTTCTTTGGCAGCCTCAGCTGCCATCCTTCTCTGGTCAAATTCAGGTACGAACTATTTCGATTAAGTTGTACTAATATGATGGTAGACGTGTTTGGTACCCTTCTAAATGATTGTTGGATTGAACGAGGCCTTAGAGTACATGTAACGTATTGTTTAAGCGATTTGGTGTTGCAGCTGAAGCCGGATTTATGTCAGGATCCACCGGGATAGAATCAATTCCTGGTCCTGAGTTGCCTCAAATTGACTTTCTCAAAAAATTTAATGGTTCGACCCCTCACTGATAAGTTATTATTTCACTTTTCTCAATGAGAGAATGACGTTCAATTGAACAAGCTTTGATGCATGTAGATGACAAGATGATGTTCATTTTCTTGCAGAAGAAAACCAGAAAAAATATGCAGAAAATGATGCAAGATTCAAATCAACTCCACTGCTCAAGGGGCTACTTGAAAAATCCAAGATCAACAAAGAAAAGTAATTCCTTGCTTCCTTGCATATATGATCAACAGACCAAGTGCCAAATTTCATAGGCTGTGCATTAGGTTAAAATGGGTGCTGAACTAAAATTCTGATACCATGTTATACTACCGTATTTTTTTTGCCACAAGCTTGAGTTGTTAGAAGTGAACCCACAATGATTTAGACTATCACATTGACGCTGATGATACTGTGTGTTTATGGATCATTTTTCATGTGTTGGTGACTTGGTTTCTGATGTGATCTGAGTTTGTAAATGCTCAGGAATAGTAAAGAAATTCAAGACAAGTACTGCATACGCGGGGCGGAATGGGGAGTCGGAGATTGCTCCACTGAGGGTATGACGCCCGATGAGAAAGACAAGTTCATTGCGATGTTGAAGGAGAGGGCTGGTGTGAAGGATTGACTGCAAATCTTAGTCCTATAAATTTGCTTCTGCAACCAGCGCTTATATGAAAGTGCCCATCCAATTTTCCATTTCGAGCCTTGATTTTTTGTAATATGAATGCATATGATCATTGATCCTTAGTACTAGTACAAACATACCTTTTGACAACCAGTTGACAAATCAAAAATTGTGTTTATCAAATTAATCACGAGATAGGAAATTGTTACTTAATACGTCTATGTTTGTTTATGTGTGACTATCATCATTTTACATGCACTTCGTATATATAAGATAAGCATGCATGACTTTTGATCATTAGTAGTACAAACATACCTTTTGACAACCAGTTGACAAATCAAAAACTGTGTTTATCGAATTAATCACGAAATAGAAATTTGTTACGTAAGGCGTCTATGTTTGCTTATGTGTGACTATCATCATTTTACATGCACTTCGTGTATCTAAGATAAGTATGCAAGACTTTTGTATGTCCTGGTGAACTCCCACTCAACATCATGTAGGAAGATATTGGAAGAATTCTAGGAAGTAATTGAAGGCTTGCCGTCTTAATTTACAAAGTTCCAAAGGCCAGACATCTTAAGTTATGATTCATTTTGCTTTCTGATGTAGATTGCTACGTTTGTTTTTACATTCAAAATTAAGAATACACAAATAATATGATGTCATGTCATAAAATTCTTCTCGAACTAAATTACAAATCGCAAAGAAATAGTTCCTCTTTTTTTTTTTTTCATCGGATGATTTAAATAATTCAGAAAAATACATGCTATTATGTATAATTAGAGCAAACTCGAAATATCAGATGCACGACATATACTCTTGATTATTAGGAATATGAAGGATGATTTTTCCAAAATAAAAAGTCCAGTAAAAAATAGCTAATAATTCAGTTTTACATTATTTGTGAATATTCTATTCATGGCTAAAGCCCAAATTGCAAGCTCAGCGACCCAGCAATATTAGCTGTACGTTTTCTCTCACAGGTGCATCCCCTCTTCTTCTTCCTCCACGAATTTCTTGAATTTTTTTTAAAATTTTAATTCGCTTCATTTTTCATTTTCTCGGAAAATTTCAGAAATTTCAGCCTAGGGTTAGACACACAGTCCCTTTTTGGTCCCCTGTAATGGGCAATTGAATTCATTTCATTTTCTTACAGTTTCTCAGCTGCCAAACGAGAATTGCTAAGAATTTGAGCTGAATTTTGATTCGTTGCTGCTTTAGTATTCTGCTGCTTCATAATTTTATTCTTTTTAATTTGAATTTGGATTTCGTAGCCAAGAAAGAATAAGAAAGGTGGAAAATTGGTTATTGAATTGGTAAGGGTTTTCTTTGCTTGTATAAAAGTGTTTAATTTCTTGGATAAATTGTGAAACTTGGTTACAAGATTGTGATCTCAGTTGCATATGGGTTGATTTGATTGTGAAATGGGGTTGCTTTTGTCTTTTTCAGGCCAATCGTGTGATTAGTTTTTTGGTTAGCATTGAATTATTCGTAATCAGTTGAAGCTTGAATCTTGAAAGTTCTGGTGTAGAGTAGTGATCGTGGCTCCGTGACTGTGGCTGCGATTCGGAGTCACGAAAAATGTACCGGACTGTGGCTACAGCCTCACCTGCAACCAGGGGTGGATCTCCAACTGATAGTGGGGATTGTGTGGTCACTTTGGATCAAGTTCCGCGGTGGAGCAATGCTGACCATCGTTCATCTTTGGAATACGACCATGAAGATTCGGCATTTTCGAATTCGTATTTTCCTGATCCTTTAACTTCTCAATCTGGCGGGGAGAGCAGTATCAATGGGGTAGTTTCAAGATTTCCCGTTGATCATGAGATTAATTCGAAGATATATCTGTGGAGAGGGAACCCCTGGAATCTCGAAGTTGATGCTGTTGTGAATTCTACGAATGAGGTGAGCATTAGATATGAGTGAATACAACATTGTAAATGTGAAGTGTTGGGAATGAAAGAGTTCATGATATTTAAACCTGGTGACATAGTGGATGCATGTTCTATATCTTTGTAGGCATGGAAAAATTTTCAAGTTGACTGTTAGCAAGGTTGGCCTGTAATGAACTTTCTTTGAGAGTCAGTTTTAAATGATGCTTCATTTGCAAATTAGAACAAAATCGTATCACTTTTGTATCCTTTACAGGCAGTTTTAGACTTACCAAATCGAAAGCTTAATATTGAAGTAGGGGCATTTTAACTCTTATACCCTTGTAAAATACCTCCTAGTAGAAATCAACTCCTGCTCGGCTTCACCCTGTTTAAAGATATTAAGTCTGACCATGATCCTATGGTTTTGAGGTGGTGGTCAAGTTGAAAAGCGATAATGGTTTCCCTGCTGATTGAAGTGATGAACTTTTATCTCCATTCCTGGTCTTTAAGACTTACGCAGAGGATCTTCTTAAAGTTCCTCATGACATGTCTTGCTAGAATAAAAGTTGGCTTTCTCCTCAGAACTCTTAAGAGAAAATATCCGACCAATCACTTGATAGTGTGCCTCTCATCTTTCACCACCTGGGAAGAAGCTTCTAACTTGAAACTCAACATCTTTTCTAAATTAGAATTTCCTAAAAGTTAATTTAGTTTTCAAACGAATTCTTGCTTGGGCTGATAATGTTTCCTCTAATCAGGGAACACCATCCACCAATTCTGGATTACCGTACTGATTCAATAATGTTGCTAACAAAATGTAGTATTCTGACATGCTTTCCAATCAATTTACAGAACATGGATGAAGCACACTGCAGCCCTGGTTTGCATGCTGCAGCTGGACCTGGTCTTGCAGAAGAATGTGCAGCATTGGTATGCTAGTTCTTATTTGTTTTTTAGGTATTGTTTGCACTAAAATTTAAAAGAGTTTCTTCTGTACTCCTGTTCGCTAGAATAATATGTTGCGACATTCTTCATAGTTGCTTGAAATTTCAATTAGCATGTAAACATTTGTATATGTAGAAAGCTTACTGATCAGTGTTCTTTCAGAATTTATTAGTGTCAAGATTCAACTGATGCCATACATCTTTGTTGTTGGTAGGGTGGATGTAGAACAGGGATGGCAAAGGTTACTAAAGCGTACGACCTTCCAGCTAGGTGGGTGTATTACACTTTTCATCTGGAAAGCTCATTATTCACCAAAGTACTCTTCATGTATCTATCTGTTGTCTTGGAATAAAGAGACATCTAGAACTTGTAGGAGTGTATCTATCTATTGTCTTGGAGTACAGAGACATCTAGAACTTGTAGGAGATAGTGATATCATTCGTCAGCTATTGTATGTTGTTAGTTTCTCTCTCTAAGGTTACTTGAACATTTTTCGGCATCTAGGTGTGGCTGTTTGTATATCTTCGGCATAGTGCTATTTTGCATTTGATAAATGCGTGTTTTGGTGATTTAGCTTTATTTATGCCTCGCGTATCATGCTGTAGCATCCTTAACTCTAATTTTTCTTATGGTTTTATATATGTAATTGTGGTGGAATTTATGTTCCAGGCTCCTAGCGTTCATTCTGCACATGGCATTCTTGCCTAAACGATTGATGTTTCCTTCCTTGTACGTTTTGCAGGAGAGTTATCCATACTGTTGGCCCAAAGTATGCAGTGAAATACCATACCGCTGCAGAAAATGCTCTGAGCCACTGCTATCGTTCTTGTCTTGAACTTCTCATTGAAAATGGGATGCAAAGGTACTTGGGAGATGTTGGTTATGCTGTTCTATTTCTTAGTATTTTAAATTGTCATGCTTCTCTTGGTTTCCCTTTAGTTTTATTCTGTTTCAGTATGGAGCTTAATTTCCTGTGTGTAAAATAATTGTAGCATTGCGATGGGCTGTATATATACAGAGGCTAAGAACTATCCTCGTGAGCCAGCTGCCCATGTTGCTATAAGTGAGTTATTATATTCCATGTTTCAATCTAACTTCTTCCTAATCATGCATTATGTGAAAGCAATTGAAGAACATCAAGCATATCTAGAAATCCATGGGAAATAGAGATGCAACACAGTAACTATTACCAGGGACGGATAAACGCCAAATAAACCTTATCTGAGTTATTTAAATCTAGTTTCTAATTGTTCACTTTTATACAGTTCAATGTGGGGATGGCTCCTACTACTCTCTCTTGTAGCTGCACACTCTCTTATAATGAGTATTAGCTTGAAATTATATAGGAAAAGAACAGAGAGGTTAAGGTGTTATACAAATAAATCATCGTATGAAGGCCTCTTCCATGCTATGATTCATATAATTTCCATGCCCATTTGTATAAATGTTTAAACCTTCTCATTCGTATTCATGCATGTACACCCACATTTTGATTGCTCTTGGATTGCTATGTTGATGGAGGGTTGACTGTATTTGTCTCATTCTTTGTTCTCCAGCTTATCTATTGTCTGCTTATGTTCAGGGACTGTGAGAAGGTTCTTGGAAAAACAGAAAGATAAAGTTGCAGCTGTTGTTTTTTGTACTACCACATCAACTGATACAGAGATATACAAAAGGTTAATAAATAGAGCTATCTTCACCATATATATATAGATTACATCTAGAATCTGCTTTAAGTTTGTACTGCATTCTGACAATTCATTAAGCTGCTCCAACTTTTTCCTATGTAGATTACTTCCGCTGTACTTTCCCCGAGATAAACTTGAAGAGGAAGTTGCCATGATGAAGCTTCCTGCAGATGTAGGGGATGAAAATGGCGAGACAATTATAGATGAGCGAAAAATCAGAATAAAGCCTTTGCCCAAGAAAAATATTCCAAAGCCTCCTCAGGTTCCAGTTGATCTTCCTGTGAGTGATGTCGGCTTGGTACAAAGGTCAGTCAACGACTCAATTAGAAGTAGTTTTACACTTCAAAGCAAATCGTAGTACAGTCTTTCTGTACTATCAAGATAGGTGCTTACAAATGCTTACTGTAGAAACCCCTGAGAATTTCATCTTCGATATATCAATAGATGTCTTGCACTATTATTAGTGCTTTTGTGGTTATCAAGCTTATGGGTCCTTTTGCTAGCTATAACATTATCATTAGCTATTTTAGTTTTTAACTGACTTGCTGAAGGGTCGTTATATAGGAACTCATCATATTTGGATTCGTTTCTGGATCCTGCCTTCATGTCCTTAATAAAAGATCCAGATCAGAGACGCAAAGAACAATGGGAGAAAACTGCTCAAGCACAAGGTGGATGGAATTGCGCTAGAATTCTTGGGTTTGGTGACCTTGGTGGACCTCCATTGTCTGCTGCCGAAGAATACTCGCTTCATTCAAGATACCTTGCTAAAGCAAATTCTCTTAATCTGTCTGAAATTGCAGAAATGAAAATTGTGTAAGTTTTTTAATTCTGACCTTTTTAACTAGTGGGACTAGAATATAAAGTGCTTTCTGTTGTAGTATTTACTTTGCTCTTTGCTTTGCACGAAGATATGGAGGAGGTTTTGTGTTGTCCCATCCAACAAATGTTGGTTGAAGAAGAACATGTTATAAACCCTTTGCAGATGCATAAACTCTAATTTTCAATATAATTTTTCTCAAAGATCCTGAATTCAGGGTGTTAATGAATGGATAGTATTTAATGCAGAAGTTTCGGTTGATTTTCTCATGTTGCAATTGATATGGTCTTTAATGTCTAATTTTGTGTCTATTTCAGCTACCGAGGTGGAGTTGACAGCGAAGGTCGTCCTGTAATGGTAGTGGTGGGGGCACATTTTCTGTTGCGGTGTCTTGATCTAGAAAGATTTGTACACTATATTGTGAAGGTATAAAAAGCAATCAAGTTGATGTTATCTACAATCTTATGGAATATAATATCTAATGTTGTTTGGGTTGTTGGTACTAAGATATCTATCTTGTTCGTTGATCTGCAGGAGTTTGAACCCTTAATACAAAAGCCTTATACTATTGTGTACTTCCACTCTGCGGCTTCCTTACAGCTGTAAGTGCTTCAAACAATCCAAAACTTAAAACAATTAGTGTCTTTGGTCCCAGATGGAAAAAAGAAGAAATATTGCAAGGATCGTTAAATATATTATCTATACTTCCACTTCATGTAAAGGTTTAGTTTCTTAGTAAGATGGTAAACCAATCTTGATCTTTAACATGGATTCTATGACTAGTCAGTGGGACGAAGTGACCTGTTTAATGGAGATTTGGTATCTAATTACGAATACAACAGATAAGCTGTACCTGAATGTAAGTCTGTAACTAATTCAGTATCACCTATGCATGTATTCAGGCAACCAGACTTGGGATTTATGAGGAGGTTACAGCAAATACTTGGTCGTAAACACCAACGGAATCTTCACGTAAGTACCACTGAGTTGTCTAATATACACTAGCAGCTATATATCTGCCTTCATATCTCTGATAATGATCTTCTCTTTATAGGCAATATACATCCTTCACCCAACTTTTGGACTAAAGGCTGCAATATTTGCTCTGCAATTATTTGTGGACAATGTGGTATGCCTACTTTGTTTATGATTGCTCGTTTTGTTAAGACTACATATCACTTAAAACGGTTACTGTATGTGAATGGTATTCTAACTATTGTTTCTAGGTCTGGAAGAAAGTGGTATATGTAGATAGGTTACTGCAACTCTTCAGATACGTTCCTCGGGAGCAGTTGACCATCCCTGACTTTGTATTCCAGTTGAGTTTCTTTTCACCTAACCCAGCTTCCTTCACCAAAAACTTTCATTTGTAATTCCTTATATGCGATGATTATGATAGAATCAAACCAGAAGTTTGATTCTGATGATTTTGGTCACCATGATCATTGTAGGCACGATCTAGAAGTCAATGGTGGAAAGGGTCTTATTGTGGACCCGAGAACAAAGTATGTGTATCACCGACCCTAGCATCACATACATCACCACCTGTAGCCTCACGTACATCATCAGCGGTCGCCACAAATACACGGTGCCATCAGGCCATGAAGAAGGTCCATGGATTGTGATTTCTTGATACTATTTTCTTTTCTCATATCATATAGGTAGACGGCAGTGGAATTTGGCTGTTACTTGTGTAGAAAGTATGTCATTTTTTTCAATGTTGTTTGTGAAGCAATGATCTTTTTGTATGTAAAGATGGAAATAAATAAATATTCTTTCTTGTCTTCTATTGGATGAGTTATCAATAAAATGCAAGTTGGCTTGAGCTTTGTGGAACCAACTATCTATGAAATTGTACAATCATGCCTATTAGTTCCTGGCGCCCAGGGTTTTCCTTGGTCACGCTTTTCTTGTAAAGAAATACGTAATGACTTTTTTAGAGTCCTTGACTTGCCTGGAAGGCACTTATATGTTCTCATCTCATGTGTCATGATAAAAGAGGGATTATGACGAAAGGAAAAGAAAACTAGAATTGGCTCCTGTGAACATAACAGTTAATTTAAAGTTGCTCAGCTAGCTCTTCACCAAAAGCAATGTGTAAAAGAATTTTAGGTCTAATTCTAAACAATCAATACTTCAAAAAAAAAAAAAGGCCAAATATCATTGTATATCCCTGTGGTGGGCGATTAATATCAATTCCACCATTGTGATTAAAAAACTATCAATTGTAACCCTGTGGTGGACATCTGTTATCAATTTATACCCAATTTTCAATTATGTCTAAAAAGCCGTCAATGTTAGGGAAAAAAAAAAGTAATTTACGTAAATAGCTTAAACTAAGGCAGTGGGTTTGACTCTGTTCCGACGGAATTTGGACTGATGTTCATTTTGAGGCAGTATAATAACATATAACTCAATTGATTTCGAGCATTTACATCATTTCCACATCTAATATTAGCTTGTACCGAACCAAAGAATAATTTGTTGAACAATTTCAGTTACATTTCATCAATTTTGCTCTCCAATCCAAAGTGGGTACAGTAGTCGGATTATTTTCCAGAGAAGCATACTTCATATCCTGGTCCACGACGCAGACGATACAACCCTCACTGCGACACAGCTTAAAGTTGAAACCGTTTCCACACACTAATTTATACAGTTTCAAAATAAAAATTCAGAAAATCTTGAGGACGAAGACGAATACCCAACCAAGTTGGCTTCTTTGCTTATGCGGCTACTCTCCGGTGAGCTCTCCTCTTCCGTAACTCTCATGTTCTTCACTGTGCATTCTATTTGACGGCGAATACTCAAAGTAATCGTTTTGGCTTTGCTTTTAGGATTGTCCAGATGAAATTAATTACCAAATTTACACAAAGAACAATATAACAGCTGGTGCAGAAAGATCAAATTTTGATAAGAGTTTTCAACTGGGTTTCTGTCATTATTTCTATTTTCATTTTGCCATATGTTCAGAGTTAAGACTTATGATTGAAAGTTGTTTTTTTAACACTTGGCTGATTATGCTTGAATGATTATTTAACGGCGTTAGTGGAATTTGATTCGAATGTTATGTTTGCATTTTAGTTGGATGTGTCAACTGGGTACAGAAAGACACAATTTTGATAAGAGACTTCAACTGGGTTTATGTGGTTATATCTAGTTGGATTTTGCCATACTTGAAACTTAAAAGTTGCACAAAAGTGTGCTCGTTTGGATTATATTTATTTTGCTGTTGTTTTCATTTGTATGCTTGAATGGTTTTTCTTTTAATGGGGTTACTGGAATTTGTTCAAATATTATGTTCTGGTTAGAATTGAACGCGTCTGCATTAGCTCGTCTACATGAATTTGAGAGGTAATGGGACTTATTGTACACTTGTAGATGCTGATGTTTCTGTGCACAAGTGTGGGAGAGCTGAAGAAGTGTAGTATTCTGTAGAGGGTATTGAATTGCTGCGTGAAAAAATGGTGCAAGCTCTGTCACTGAGTACTCTGACTACGTCCCGTAATGGTGGGGTGTGTGGATCAATGCATTCCTGGAGGAAGCATTTCAAATTAATGAGAAAAACCCAGATAGGCATTGCTATTGAAAGGCATGGTATCCAGCATCTGTGCCGACAAAACTCGTTCTTAAGAGGTAACCCCAACATGGTATCACAAAGGAATGCGAGGGTGGAAGCGGGGTGGCCGTTTAAAGGGGGTGATCAGGGGCTGACTGCAAGCTCAGAGCGAAGCGACAGTGCTAATGAGGATATTTTAATATTCTTTTTCCAGTTGGACCTGGCAACTCGAGTACAGGTTTGATAGGGCTCCTTCTATAGTTTCAATTATATATTAGCTTGCTTGGTAAAGCATAGTCTGACAAGCATTGCTCTTTGGGGATGCCTTGGCAATCTGGCAGTATGCTTTGAACACAGAACAGTATGATATTGCACAACAACTCAGAAACAAGATGGCTGAGGTTAGATCCTTGATCCTGATTATGAGCAATATGCTAAGGTGGGCAAGGCCTGCATTCGTATGTCTTTTTTGTTTCTCTTAATATAACAAACTTTGAGATAAAAAAACAAAAAGCAAAGTATACATATAGTGACCTTGAGGCTTGGAAACTGAATGAAAAGTTGCAACTTGCTTAAGAGAAATTACAAGTAGTGTCAATTATCAATGCATGTTTGGTGTTCCTAGCTTTTCTATGAGCCACGGAGAAGAAAGTTGAGATTACTTTTGATAACATTACAGAAGTCCGAGAACTTTGTAACATTATCTATGCTAGTCAAATTTTTGGTCTTTGAAAGGTTGGCAGGCAATCTTTTGATGTCAAAGTAAAAACCATGAATGTATGAGTACACTTCTGCCCAAAAATGTTCCATACCCTTGTGTAAGCTTTCCTGGTGAATGGATTGTGAAGATAATTCTGCAGCTTGCCTAATAAGTGTTCTTCTTCGAAGGTTGAAGCTGAGGTTATTAGGCAGAAAGAGGCGAAAAGGGGATCATCTTCAAAGAGTGAAGCTCAAGATAAGGCTATAAGTATTATTCGCCTACGGTATGCCCCAGTTTTGTCATATTTTATCTAACTGAGGTTTTCTTTCTACTTTTAGTTCTTGGAATTCTTTCAACATATGGGGTCAACTAAACATTAAATTAGACTGCTTTGTTTTTTTTTTTTTTATAGTGCAGACCTGCAAAATGCAATTGACAATGAGAACTATGCAGCAGCAGCCAAACTACGTGATAAGATTTCCAAGCTGGAAGCAGAGTCATTGGCTGCATCCGTGAAGGCTTTGGCACATGAAAATGCAAATTATGCATTTCGGTTGGGACAGAGAGTGAGGCATAAAAAATTTGGTACGTTATGGAACTGCACATTGTTGAATTTCTCATCTTTCATTGGTTTGATTTTGATGTAGTATGTGGTGTCACGTAGTCTGTAAATGAAAGCTTCTCAACTCAGTCATGTTGGGATAATATTAAGGTATTTAGGAAAGCCTTGAACAATCTGTTAAAAAGAAATAGCAGCGTGAAAGAACCATCATGGATGAAGTAGAATTGGTTTTATGTTTATTTCATTTTCTCTTTTACCTGCTTGCTTCTGTTAATAGATGTTATTCTACCTTTTCAGGGTATCGAGCAATAGTTTGTGGCATGGATCCAGTGTGCTGCGAATCAAGTTCGTGGATGGAAACTGCACAGGTTGAGAAGTTGACCCATGGCTCTAATCAGCCATTTTATCAGGTTTGAAACCTAGTTTATCGCCCTTTACGATTCGCACATAAAATGAAAGCTCTTTATGATTATGCACCTCGGCATATGCTTCTGATATAATATATTAGAATAACAATAAGAGTAACAGTAAACGTACGGATACGGTTATATATATAGTTAGCTATCTGTATAGTTGCTTTTATTTTGGTCTGTTTCGAATTTGTATGCAGTATTTTTCTCCAGTTATATCTTTTTTTTAATCATTGTCCAGGTTTTGGTTGATGTGCATGCGGACCCCAACCTATTGGTGGCTTATGGTAACATTCAACTGTTTAACTCAATTCCTTTTCAGATTTAAGTTTCTTTTCCCATTAGCACTAAGTCAAATCCTCTGGTTTTGTCTGGAAGAGTTTTTGTATACAAATTTAGAACATTTGTATGGTCTCTTCGATTCTGAACCATTTTAGTTCAAGTGCCTGAACAATTGTCAAAATGTACTCATTTTGTAAACTTTGCTGGTTTTCCCATGCTGCAGTTTCTGAGGAGAATCTATTAGCCCTTGAAGAACCAGACGTGGTGAGTAGAAGTCTCCCCTTCTCTGGTTTCTTTACATTCATAACATGTTGTTTCCTCTTGTTAAGTTGGTTGCCTTGAGGAACATGCAAAGTGCGCCTGTTAATTGAGTCTGTTCTGTTTACCTTGTGCAGAATCGATTTGACCATCCGTACATTTCCTTTCTATTTTATGGGATGGATGCAGCCGGGGATTTCATCCCCATCAAGCAATTGCGCGAGAAGTACAATAAACCGCGACACGAAATACCATATGATCCACCAGATGAGGGGGAAGGAAGTGATTCTTAGACAAACTCAGGAAACAGACCCTTGTATGAGCTCATAAAATGTTTTCTTTTCTTCCTCCCTGCTATTGAGAATAGGTCCTCTTGGCCATTACAATGTGGATATATGCTTGAACTGGTACCAAAATCAACATAGCTGTATCTATTTGCTGGTACTAAATAAATTTTCTTTTGCCTAATTTGGCTGCATTTTGTCATCGGTTCTCGAGATAGTGTATTCTTGATAATTGAGTAATGCAATGAAAGAAGGGAATCCTAAAGCAAAATCACCTCCATTACATGGTGAGAAACTCAAACAACTACAGTAGAAAGAGTGCACCTCCTTATCCAATATCCGTCAATACCTTTCAATCACAATTTAAAAACACTTAATATCCCTTTTGCCCCCTGCAACTCTCTTTGAGAGACATTTTGCCCCCTACAACTCTATTTGTATCCCATCTGCCCCCTGCAACTCATTTTTTGGGAAATTTTGCCCCTTTTGCCGTTAACTTTAACAGAACAGTATTTTTTTGCTGACGTGGCATGTCCATGTCAGCAAAAAATATTTTTTAATTAATATTTTTTTGCCACATCAGCAAAAAATATTTTTTTTAAAAAAATATTAATTAAAAACATTTTTATTTAAACATTTTTAATTTTTTTTAAAACTTTTTAAAATTTTTTTTTTTAAGTTTTGAATAATGGTACAAAACATTAAACTACTTATGAAAAAAAAAAGGGAATTGTTATTCCCACTCCTTTTTTTTTTTTTTCAAAATGCACATAGATGGAATGTATAATGAAAAAAAGTGGAGTATCAATGATATTTCCCAAAAAAACCAACTTAATAAATGGTACACATCACTAAACAACTTATGAAAAAAAAGCTACCAAAAAAAAGTTTTTTAGTGATGTGTACCATTTATGGAAAAAAAAAATTTAAAAAGTTTTTTCTTAAAAAAATAAAAAAGTTTAAATAAAAATTTTTTTTTAAAAAAAATTTTTGCTGACGTGGCAAAAAAATTAATTAAAAAATATTTTTTGCTGACGTGGACATGCCACATCAGCAAAAAATACTATTCTGTTAAGGTTAACGGCAAAAGGGGCAAAATTTCCCAAAAATTGAGTTGCAGGGGGCAAAATGGGATACAAATAGAGTCAGGGGCAAAATGTCCTCAAAGTGAGTTGCAGGGGGCAAAAGGGATATTAAGTGATTTAAAAATCAGACTCTACGAAAATTACCCATTTTCTTACCACTTGACAAAAAGATTTGTAGCTGACTTCGAATTTCAACTGGAAAATTTAAGCGCCACTTTATGTTATCATTCCGTGACTAGTAATAGACAGAAGCTCCCAGTGCATTCATGTCAATTCTTAGCCATGACTCTGTACATGCCGTTGTTCAGGTCCTGCACCATCTTAAGAACTCTGACCCAACTCCATGCCCACCTCGTCGTCTCCGGTCTCCACAGAGATCCACAAGCCTCCACCAAGCTCATCGAGTCCTACGCCCAAATGGGTACCCTCCAATCCTCTACCCGAGTGTTTGAGTCCTTCCCGAACCCAGATTCCTTCATGTGGGGCGTCCTCATGAAGTGCTTTGTGTGGAATCAACGCTTTGAAGAAGCCATTTTGCTCTACCACAAAATGCTGCACCAAGTAACAAGCTTGAGCAGGTTTATTTTTCCTTCGATTCTGAGAGCTTGTTCGGGTTATGGCGACCTGGGTGTTGGCGGGAAGGTCCATGGGAGGATAATCAAATGTGGGTTCGACTCCGATGCGGTGATTGAGACCTCGTTGCTCGGATTGTATGGGGATTTGGGTTGCTTGGATGATGCCCGCAAGGTGTTTGATGTAATGCCGCTGAGAGATGTGGTGTCGTGGAGTTCGATTATTTCGTGTTGTGTGGACAATGGGGAGGTGATTGAAGGGTTGGAGATGTTTAGAGGGATGGTTGAGGATGGTTTTGACCCGGATTCGGTTACAATGCTTAGTGTAGCTAAGGCTTGTGGGGAGTTGGCATTATTGAGAGTAGCAAGATCAGTGCATGGTTATGTAGTAAGTAGGGGAATTAAGAGTGATGGGTCTTTGGATAATTCTCTGATTGCATTGTACAGTAAATGCGGTGATTTGCAAAGTGCGGAAAGGATTTTTCGTAGTGGTAATCATTGGCACACTGCATCTTGGACTGCAATGATTTCCTGCTACAATCAGAGTGGTTTGTTTTCGGAAGCGTTGGATGCTTTTGTCGAGATGCAAGAGTCTAAATTGGAACCCAATTCAGTAACCTTGATGTGTATTTTACAGTCTTGTATTAGGTTAGGCTTGTACAAAGAAGGGAGGTCTGTTCATTGCTTTGCTATTAGAAACGCTGAAGACCCTGACCTTGATTTTTTAGGTTCAGCATTGTTCGAATTGTACTATCAATTTGGGGGACTAAGCTACTGTCACAAAGTTCTTAGTACCATTGGAGAGAGAAATGTTGTGTCTTGGAACACAATCATTTCGGGCTATTGTCAAAAGGGTTTGTTTAGAGAGGCATTGTTACTCTTTGCGCAGATGCAGACTCAAGGACTAATGCCAGATTCGTTCAGCATGGCAAGTGCTCTTTCGGCTTGTGGAAAGGTAGGGTTAGTAGAGCTTGGACATCAGATACATTGTCATATAATCAAAAGAGGCTACTTGGATGAGTTTGTCTTGAATTCACTAATTGATATGTACTCAAAATGTGGGTTTGTAGATTCAGCATTTATGATATTTGATAAGTTTAAACATCTTGGTGTGGTAACATGGAATTCTATAATTTCCGGCTGTTCCCAAAATGGTAACCCTGTCATGGCGATCAGTCTTTTCGATGAAATGTTCTTAAACTGTCTTGAGATCGATGAAGTCACTGTTTTAAGTGTTATTCAAGCTTGCTCCGAATTAGGTTATCTGGAAAAGGGGAAATGGGTTCACCACAAGCTCATAACCTATGGCGTGGGAAAAGATCTATATATTGATACAGCTCTAGCTGATATGTATGCCAAATGTGGAGACCTCATTACAGCTCGAGGAGTATTCAATACAATGGCAGAAAGAAGCATTGTGTCATGGAGTGTCATGATTGCCGGGTATGGTATGCATGGCCAGATTAACGCTGCCATATCGCTCTTTACTGAAATGGTGGAAACTGGAATACAACCCAATGAGATTACCTTCATGAATATTATTTCAGCTTGCAGTCATGCAGGAGCTGTCGAGAAGGGAAGGTTATACTTTGAATCAATGAAGGATCTAGGTATTGTGCCCAATGCAGAACATTTTGCTTGTATAGTTGACCTTCTAAGTCGATCTGGTGATGTCACTGGAGCATATGGCATCATCAAAACCATGCCATTCTATGTGGATGCCAGCATATGGGGTTCCTTGCTTAATGGATGTCGAATTCACCAGAGGATGGACCTGATTAATAGCATTCAAAGAGATCTTTTAGATGTTAGTACAGATGACAGTGGATACTACACCTTATTCTCAAACATATATGCTGAAGGAGGGAAATGGGATGAATTTGGAAATGTGAGATCAATGATGAAAGGTATTAGCGGTCTGAGGAAGGTCCCTGGATACAGTATAATTGAGCTTGATAAGCAAGTTTACAGATTCGGAGCTGGAAATACCTCTAATCCCCAAATGAAGGAGGTTTACAGTTTTCTGGAGAAAAATTTCAGTCTCACTCGCGAACAAGGGATAACATAGAATTGATATGCAACATCTGACAGTAGTATATTCTCTGCTTGAGCTGGTCGAAACTATTCTATTGAAGGGAACTACAGTTGCTGGCTGGGCTGGTACGAGTGTTGGAGGGAAAAGGTCCTGAAATCAGGGTCTTCTGTACAGTTCATTGTATGTTTGAAGCTCAATCTCAAAAGGGTTGTGTAAAGTAATCTCACACATGAACGCAATAGATGCACAACTGTTTTTCGCTGTTCAACTCATTACATGGTGAGTACACTGCAAAATGCGTATGAATGATAAAGTCCCTTGGGTCCCATTTGGATACATGTTAACATGTTACAAATTTGGGACAAAAGGGACCGTGATCTGAAATGTTTTTGTTGGTAAGTTTTCTAGAGTATATATCAAGCAAAATGACACGAGTTATACTTGAAAATCTTAACTACATTAATTATTGACGAAGAGTTATGAGATTGACTTCGAATCAAAAGAGTTATGAGATTGACTTTGAATCAATCTCAACTTGCTTAAATAATTAAAAAAATTCGTCCGAACTCTTTAAAAAAGTGTACTTTAAGATAAGTTTGATTGAATAAGGGACGTGTTACAAGCACTCTAAAAATTTCTTCTCATATTCAAATTTGTGTGCAAAAAATAAAGAAAAAGTGGTGTGTGAGAAAAAACTTTTGAGTGTCAATAGTCCTTAAGTAGTAGTATTTTAATACCTCAATTACACTTGCAACTCAACTTTTGTCACATTTAGCACCCCTAACTTCAAAATGTCATATTTTGATACCCCTAACTTAGTTCCATTATATATTTAACACTTTTGACATTTTTCCGTTAGTATTGCTGACGTGTACAAAATTCCGTCTAAAAGTGGGGCCCACCATCTACAGTCAGCATCCAACTCAGCATTTAATTTTTTTAAAAAAAATTCACAAAAGGAAAATCAAAATCAATTTCTGGGCGATTTTTGGAGAGGCTTTGCAAACAAAATCGAGGCGTGCGGCTTTGCAAACGGAATCGAGTGGCGTGATGGGGAATTGGTGGGCGAGATTGATTGAAGCAAGCAAAAGGTGAGATTGGCGGCTGGAACTAAGTTGAAGATTTTGGTTGCTTCAATCGATCCCGCCCACCAAATCCCCATCGCACCACTCAGATTCCGTTTGCAAAGCTGCATGCCTCGATTTTGTTCGCAAAGCCCCTTCAAAAATTGCCCAGAAATCGATTTTGATTTTCCTTTGTGATTTAAAAAAAAAATTCAATGCTGAGTTGGATGGTGACTGTAGATGGTGGGCCCCACTTTTGGATGGAATTTTCTACACATCAGCAATACTAATGGAAAAATGTCAAAAGTGTCAAATATATAACAGAACTAAGTTAGGGGTGTCAAAATATGACATTTTGAAGTTAGGGGTGCTAAATATGACAAAAGTTGAGTTGCAGGTGCCATTTGAGGTATTAAGGATTTTTTTTGAGATAATGACCTCATAGGCCAAAATTTAAGACTCTTCATAGGAAATGAAATTCAAATGTTTACTCTTGATGACAAAAAACATATGGCATGAATAGAATGACCATTTTATGTGGTCGACCCAATTATTCTTCAAGCGCACATGATTTCTTCTTCTTCTTCTTCTTCATGCTTTGTTTGCTTCTCTGCCTTCTACCTTTTTTGCATCCATACTGGACCTGCCAAGCCTCTGCCCTCCACACCTCCGTGCGCCTCCCCATCTCCACCGTGAAAGCCGCCTAGTTAGGGAAATCAAAGAGAGAGAGAGAGAGAGAGAGAGAGAGAGAGAGAGAGAGAGAGAGAGAGAGAGAGAGAGAGAGAGAGAGAGAGAGAGAGAGAAGCGTGTAAGCTCCGCCCAAATTCGTTCTCAAAGTCGAATCAAACCCAAACCCTCTAGCTCAACTTAATGGAAGACCATTACCTCTTCTCTGGCGCCTCCACCACCATCTTCGACATCCATCGAGGCTTTGATTGCAGAGACGGTGCAATCACAAAGCATCGATGTCTATTCATGGTGCAAGCACCACGAGCAAGGGCGCACATGGTGTCGTCTGCTGTGGAAACAGGGTTGTTCGATCGATTTCCTTCACTGGAGCACTGCCAAGTTGGGCAAGTCGCATCTCCAACTAAGCCTTCGTGGTCCACCTCCACGCACTTGAAAGTTCAACCTGAAACTAAACACTTTATATAATCTCCCATGTTTTGCTTCACCAAAGTTGCTGGTTTTTTTCAAGTTTAATTACAATTACCTTGTAATTGAGTGGAATTTGATTATTCTGAGGACATCAAATGGAAAGTAAGAAGCTCTATTTTGGTAGTTGTCACGAATTTTTATGTTGGCACTCGAATTATTTATGTGTTCTCACGAACTTTTGCCGTGTTGGCAAAAACTGTTTTTGAGCGCATGATTTTTTAGAAGGGAATCCAGTGCATGATGACTTTTTTGTGCATTTGGATTTTGTTTGGCTGTCAGGAGTAATCCCCATTATTTTATTTTAAAGATGAATATTCAAATTGATGACATATCAAAAATTTAAGGGTTTGTTTTGTGTTTCTAAGTCATTGTCCCTTTTTTTTCGCAAGCATATTACTTTAGTAATGTTTCCTTGTATGAAACAGACCTGAATAATTTATTTATTGAGAATCCGTGGGATTTGGTGGGACATGTGGTTGGTTCTTAGGGGATTCAACCAATTAAGTCACTTTCAATCTCAAAGTTGGAGGAGTGGAGTTCTTGGCGAGTTTGAGGAGGAAGCTGCCGCTGGAAAATGGCAGAGGAAGCAGGAGAGGATGTGTTGAAATTAATGCATTGTTGCAAAAATTGTGTTAGTGGTCAAAGTAACAACTTTAGACACAACACAGTACCTAGATACTTAGGTTAGGTAAAACTTTAGTATTTTGCATAAATATGGTGTAATATCTAGATATTATTGAAGGTTAGAAGCAATGTATTCTTACTCTTAGGAATATCTAAGTGCACAAGTGCGAAAATGTGTGCACAAGGTAGTATCTAGATATTACTAAAGGTTAGAAGCAATGTGTTCTTACTTTTAAGAAATATCCAAGTACACAAGTGTGCAAGTGCGTGTTGGAAAAGTGTAGTGTCAACATACAAATATCCTTATAGATATGTGTTGGAAGAAAATATCAATAATATCCTCTCTATATAAAGTGTAGAGAGACAAAGAAATAAGTGTGAAGAAGTGGTTCATCCATACACCAAGTATGAAGAGGTGATTCAAAGATGAACACCTTAAACACCAAATGAGTTCTTACTAGACCCATGAGAAAGAAACAAGTTAAGGCTTCTAGATGAAGCGAACCTGTGAGTTCTATATGTGAGTGTTTGTAGCAATTACTTGTTGTATGTCAAAGAAATAAAGTGAAAAGAGTTATGCAACAAAATTGAATTTTTTTTTCTTAGCTTAGCTTCTCTATTTCTTTTCTCCTCTCTTGATTCAAATCATAACAGGATGAACAACATCCTACCTTTTTGGCAAAAAAAAAAAAAAAAACAACAGCCTACCTTGAAGTTCGAGTTGCTTCACCTTTGAAGATGGCGATAACTCTCTTTGTTTCCCCTCAAAACTTCAAGCAGGCTTACGATCTCTATGTGGAGCTATTTGAATTCAAGGTTTGCTGATTCACCCACTTTTATTCGACGGAGCTCAACGACAATGTCATTTGCTGTTATGAGCTCAAAAAAAACTCGTAAGTGGTGTATACGATTATCCAATGATATGTCTTTCTTTTAATCTCTTGCTTTTTGTTTATAAATTTAGATTTTCATTGTTGGTTCAATTGAGGACAACAGAGATGCTGCCTCCACCGATGCTAGTTTTCAATCTAATTTATGCGCGTCTGGATGTCTCCAACATTTACAAAGGTATAACATAAGCTGAAAAGCGTGGCTGCATCATTAGAGGGGTTGAGGATGACCCTTTTTTTTTAGTTCCACAAATAACACGTAAATTCATTTATACCATAATTTGTTCAACATAAACCAAACATCAACTTCATAGCCTACATCATAAACCAATAATCCCATATCAACTTACAACATTTAATCACTACGTAAAACCTATCCCCATCAAAGTACCAAATCTCAACACCTAGACACATAACCAATCCATGAATACAGTCACTCTTTAATACTGATTACTTATCCAATCTTATCCTAAGTCGAAAACCTCAGATTACTTTCAGTGATAAATGGCTTCAATTCTTCCAGATCCAACCCGGCAACACTCGGATCCCACCCTCAGTGATCTATTCCATCCCTCTGATTTTGCATGAACGACAAGCAGAACATCTGATATGTTCTTCACCATCATGGTTGCTGTACCGAGCATGGTGTTCATCTCACGGTTAACTTCCCTTTGGGCCTTTTTCCCCCTTGGCATTTATTAGGTAGTGATTAAATGCTGTAAGTTGATCAGGGATTATTGACCCACTTCTCTCCATGATTCAAGTTGTGATGGTTATCGATCCCTTCAACCATCGTTGGCAGTTTGCTTACTCAGAGAGTATGATCCAAAACTTTCTTTGGAATGATATATTTTGAATGGTAGTGGCCCAAATTCGATGGTGTGCAAGGCATAGTCCATTACATACTTGTCAAAATTTCCCTTTAGGCAAACAAAGACTAAGTGGCTCCTAATTAGGTAAACACATCATAAAATGGCTAAATCATTAGTTGCATCACAAAAAAAATATTTGAATATGAAATTTTTCCCCACACCAAATTGGTGGTGATTAACCACAATGTAGTATGTAGTTACATTTACATAAGATTGAATTTCGAGGTTATTCAATTGAGTTGATTAGTTGAACTCATAGTAAGGCAAATAAAGAGGCTGCAATAAGTCATAGGTATGATCAATGATTGCAATGAAGCACACATGCACAAGGTAGATAAATTTAGTCCATTAATTTATCCAACCTCCATGATGTTAGATCTTTCATTTTCTTGTGGCTGTGTAACATGTTTGTTTTCATCGTTATATTGGTTTATATTGGTTCTTCATAACTAGGTGAACTATATTTTGAAAACATTCTGAATGTCTTCCATGATGAGATTGATGAAATCGATTGTCAAATCAATGTATCTTCCATCTAGTTCTTTATGCTTTATGTTAGGTTATATTAAGCTTGTTGAACACTGTTATATAGTGTAATTGTACGATTAAATGTTCTTTAGTATGAATTTGTAATTAGCTTCTTCTTCTTCTTCTTTTTTTTTTTTTTTTTTCTGTTTTTTTTCCTTAAGATGGCCTAGGGAAATGTGGTCTAATGAATCATGTGAAGATAAATGTGCTGTATATGGATCATGATGCCGCCAAGTGTGATCTTGTTCTCGACCTTTGTCAATCTTTTGATGCAACTCCACAGGTGGAGTGTTTTACCCATTTAAGCATTCAAGAGATTTTCCATCAACATTAATGGCTAAGTGACTTTCTACTTTGTTGGGTTGATCCTAGCATAGCACCTGAAGATGAACAATTGTAGATTTCCCAATTGAAGGAATGAGGGTTTCAAGGTAGCATAATCCATGTCACCTTCGAAACATTAAGCCACAAGGATATTAGCTCTATGGTGGTTGGCCAACTTAAGACCAAGGCTCGTGATGAGATAATAGAGAGAATTAATAGAACATCCAAGATTCGAAAGTGGAGTCCTACAAACAAAAATGAAAAAAGTCATAAAAGAAGGAGATTTTCTGAAATACCCCCAAGAAGATGGGGCCCTAAGGCAGAAGGATAGTTTGAAGTTTGGTTAAAGAGAAAGAGTCCATATTGTTTTGTGAAGGAAATATTGTTGGAATAGTTTTTAGTATTTTGATTAGATGGGGTCCAAAGGCTATCTAGACTCCCTCTCTGTAACCAAAACACTAAAAACTATTCCAACTATCTTTCCTTCACAAATCTATCTGGACTCCCTCTCTTTAACTAAACTTCTAACTATTCTTTTGCCTTCAGGCCCCATCTTCATTGGGGTTTTTAAGAAAATATCCTCCTTTTATGACTTTTTTTTTATTTTTGTTTGTAGGGCTCCACTTTCCAATTTTTGTTGTTCTGTTAATTCTCTATGTTATCTCATCACGGGCCTTGGTCTCAAGTTGGCCAACCACCATAGAGCTAATATCCTTGAAGCTTAATATTTCGGGGGTGACATGAATTATGCTACCTTGAAACCCTTTTTCCTTCAATTGGGACATCAACAATTGTTCATCTTCTGGTGCTAAGCTAGGATCAACCCAACAAAGCAGAAAGTCACTTAGCCATTAATGTTGATGAAAAACCTCTTGAATGTTCAAATGGGTAAAACATTCCCCTTGTGGAGTTGCATCAAAAGATTGAGAAAGGTCGAGACCAAGTTCACACTTGCAGCATCAGGATCCATATACAACACATTTATCTTCACCTGATTCATTAGACCACATTTCTCTAGGCTATCTTAAGAAAAAAAAAAAAAACATAAATGATTACAAATTCATACTAAAGAACATTTAATCGTACAATTACACTATAGAATTGTATTCAACAAGCTTCAAATAATGTAACCTAACATAAGGCATAAAGAACTAGATTGAAGATACACTGATTTGACAATCGATTCATGAATCTCATCATGGACGACATTTAGATTGTTTACAAAACGTAGTTCACCTAATTATGAAAAACCAATATAAATCAATATACCGATGAAAACGAACACGTTACACAACGACAAGAAAATGAAATATTTAATGTTATGGAGGTTGGATAAATTAATGGACCAGAGTTGTCCACCTGTGTGCATGTGTGTTTCATTGCAATCATTGATCAAACCTATACATATGGCAACCTCTTTCTATGAGTTCAACTAATCAACTCAATTCAATAACCTCAAAATTCAATCTTGTCCAATGGTAACTAAATAGTGGTTACGATCACCACCTATTTGGTGTGGTGAGCAATTTCATATCCAATTATTAGTTTGTGATGCAACCATGTTTATAATGACCACAATGATGTAGCCCCTTTATGATGTGTCATTGCTTAATTAGGAGCCATTTAGTTTTTTGTTTGCCTAGAGGGAGATTTTGGCAAGTGATGAAGATTTATGAAAGGAATATCTAATTTGAAAACTCTTAGATTTCCTTCATAGATTCATGAAGGAAAAGATAGTTGGAAGAGTTTTTGGTATTTTGTTTAGTGATGAAGATAATGATTAGTTCCGAGTACTTGGTAAAGTTCCGCTCTCTAGATTGCTGCTGTAGGAGCACCTTAGAGGCATGGAAGGTTGAAAAGATCTTCTCCAAGAGATCTTTACCAGTCAACTCTACTATATAGTATTCAAGAACAGCTCGGTATCTACAAACTTTAGAGTTATACTTGTTACAGTTTCAAAGTCCTGGAAACTAAGATTATTCCTTGCTTAAGGCAAGTGGATCAACATCTGGTGATCATAAGAATCTTTGGATCTTCTTCACCAAGTATCGTGGCGGCATCCTTTACAGCTTCCCCAGCATCATTAACACCGTCCTCAGTGGCATTGCGAGCCTTCATGAGGGTAAGATGCAGCTTCACGTCGTGTGCCTATTTGAGATAGTTTCTTCCATACACCTCAAGTGCATTGAACTCGAGTTTCACAAGATTTGAACTATTGTAAATGGAGAGAGGGACAAGCATGTTACTAGTGCTTATAAACTTAAGGTAAAAGCATCTACGAAAGACAAAGTTCAAGAACTTCAAGTACGCTTAATACCTCAAATGGCACTTGCAACTCAATTTTTGTCACATTTAGCACCCTTAACTTCAAAATGTCATATTTTGACACCCCCAACTCAATTCTGTTATATATTTAACACTTTTGACATTTTCCCGTTAGTGTTGCTGATGTGTACAAAATTTCTATCCAAAAGTGGGGCCCACCATCTACAGTCAGCATCCACCTCAGCATTTAATTTTTTATAAAAAAAATTCACAGAAGGAAAATCAAAATCGATTCTGGGCAATTTTTGGAGGGGCTTTGTGAACAAAATCGAGGCGTGCGACTTTGCAAACGGAATCGAGTGGCGAGATGGAGAATTGGTGGGCGGGATCGATTGAAGCATGCAAAAGGTGAGATTGGCGGCTGGAACTGAGTTGAAGATTTTGGTGCGACTTTGCAAACAGAGGCCGAGGTAAAAGGCGAAGACGGTGTCGATGACGAGCTGTTCTTCCCCAACAAACCTCGTCCTGCTTGCCGACGATGGAGTGGTAAGGCCATGCTCGCTACCAATTTCAATTATGAACCACAGAGTGCAGGTCCGTGCGCACCGCCACTTTCACGAAATCTCCGCCGTGGCCAGCGATGGAGTGATGAGGCCACGAGCAGGTCCCCATCTCATCATTGATTTTTCTTCAAAATTTGAAACTTTTATATGTTATCCCTTGTCTATACCAACTCTGGGTCATCAATCACACTTGCTGAGTAGATTTGGTGTCTTGGTTCTCACTTTGAAGTAATTCATGAAGGAAAATAATGAAATTGCCCAGTTCCAGCCGCCAATCTCACCTTTTGATTGCTTCAATCGATCCCACCCACCAATTCCCCATCTTGCCACTCGATTCCGTTTGCAAAGTCGCACGCCTCGATTCTGTTCGCAAAGCCCCTCCAAAAATTGCCCATAATCGATTTCGATTTTCCTTCTGTGAATTTTTTTTATAAAAAATTAAATGCTGAGGTGGATGCTAACTGTAGATGGTGGGCCCCACTTTTGGACGGAAATTTTGTACACATCAACAACACTAACGGGAAAATGTCAAAAGTGTTAAATATATAACAGAACTGAGTTTGGGGTGTCAAAATATGACATTTTGAAGTTAGGGGTGCTAAATGTGATAAAAATTGAGTTGCAAGTGTCATTTGAGGTATTAAGGGCTTCAAGTATTATGACATGGTTTGTATATAGCATGCAAACTTGATGTTGTAACCTGCAATGTTAAGTTATAGTTTATAACTTCATGTTATAGCGGATAACTTTGGGTTTAAGACGTATGGTGATGTTTAAAGAACTTCGTGTTCGAAATTTTGAGTTTCTATGTTACCGTATACTCGATATTTCGGGTCGAGGTTCATGATGAACATCGAGTTCATACAACCTGCATATACAAACTTACAAATATACGAACATACATACAAAAGTAAACAAATAGTGATTTCGGGTATGTTGGATCTACTTGTAATGCTGTGCAGTCTGCTGGGCTGCTATTACCAGATTTCAACCCAATTTGGCTGATGGGCTGGGGAGAGTCCACTGCTAAGAAAGAAAAGTGATAGTGTTTTCTCTCTCATTCCATCAAAACTAAACGAGCAGATTCAGCATCGCCGAATTTGGCATGGAAGTTTAAAAGTGGAGTGCCAAAATAGATATTTGAAGTTAATAGGCCGTCCTTTATTGAATGAGCATGAAGTGATGAACCAACTGGAAGAAAACAAGAGGACCACAAGCAGAGTACACTTGCCAATGTGAACGCATCATGTGCTAAAGATTCTGATCTCAATTGGCGAGACAGTAGCAAGGCTTCATGTGAGGACTAATTTTGGGCGTACCCAGAAGTGATTGAATTCGAAGCAATCAAATTCTTCTCCAATGTTGTTTCAAAGATATAACGTGCGTCACCAATCATATGGCATTTGGCATACATGTCCACTAAAGCATTTCTCACACTAGATTCTTCCAACCCAAGTTACCATGGATGATAAATATTACTTAACAAAATTTAAGCAATAAACACCATTTTTACATAAACCAGAGTATTAAAGGCTATAAAACACTAAAGTTGAACGGACCTGACTGAGGTAAAGCGGTGGAAGACTTAAACGTCTTTATGACTGGTATGAGGTGGTTCCCTGCGAATCCAGTCTACGACGAGCTTCGGGCCTATCCCACATTAATCTCAACTTCATACCTTTTATCACCAACTTATTACAGAGTTCTTCAGCTGCCTTCTCTGCACCTTCTCTTGTTTTGAAGGTTACAAGCGCACGTTCGAAATGAAGCTCCATCTTGATGGATTCAATTTCACAGTGAGCACAAAACTGTTTCTTCAAATCCTGCTCGTTGATCGTCGGGCCAAGCCGAGCAACATAGAGAGTTTTGATGCTGTCATTCTGAGGGGGATCCAGCTTTCGTTTGATTGCCGGTTGAACGATAGCATTCCCAGCTTTGATATTTTGTTCTGAGACTCCTTTAAAGCTCTTGGGCTTTACCCAAGTTACCTTCAATTCCAAACCCCTTGATAACCAGTTTGTTTGAGAGTTTGTATGCAGCCTTTTCTGCACATTCTCTTGTTCTGCAGGTTAAAAAGGCACATGCATGTTTGAGCGCCATCCTGATGAATGCAATTTCACCATAAGCATTTAAGTGAACCCTTAAATCCTGCTCAGAAATTCTCGCATCGAGCCCACTGAAAAAAAGGGTTTTAATGCTTTGGTCATCAGGGGAATCCCAGGAGCGCTTCTGTCCGGCCTTTTCAAGTATTTTGAGTAACTCCTCATCATCACCTCTGCAGATATTTAAGATGAAAAGGTTAACATCAGAGCGCAATACGAATAATCCATACAATGCAAAACTATGTGCGCGGGCATGTATGTGAAGCATGCTATATGAGCGGCGTAGGAATAATCCATAGATTGGGAGTTGGAATATCATACCCATAGTAAGCGTTGTCCATCTTACGTTTCAACGGCGGTGAACGTACAAACTAGAAACTGCCAATCGCGGTCAGCATTACTTTCGTGGAATTTTCAAGTTTCAAAAAACAGAATGCGTATAGACAGACTAGGGTTCGTGAATCGATTCGGAAATAAAAGAAAACAAAAAAACTGGTTATTCTTGAGTCAATATGGGCTACCACCTTATAGAAAGCCCAACAATCTTACTTGTAATAGAAATAGGAATCGCTTTACCTGTTTAGAAAAGGTAACTTCTTTTGGGAAAAACGTTGTACCTATAATAGTTGGGATAGAATGAAAAAAAAAACACGGTTTACTAATGCACTAAAGAATTTAAAAAGATAAATTTAAAGGTCTATCACAAATAGAAATCACTTCACCTTCAAATTCAAGAACTTGATAACTAAATTAGTAAAACACGTTGTCTTTATAGATTCTTATTGTCACTGTTTGTGCAGATACAGACTTCAAAGAGTGCTTGATGTAGGACAACACCGTAAAAGGGGTTTATGGTAGGATTTGGTGGCTTGCGGAAGCGTAACAAGGTAGGAAGATAGGAAAACAGAAAAGATAAAGGATTTGGCTCACGAAGAAATACCAGTGGCGGCTCACTAAGAATACCTAGGTTTGGCTCACGAAGAAATACCGATTTTTGAGATAAACTCAATTTTCATAAACTCAATAAACTCATGCATAAACTGAAAAATACTTAGAACATAGGTTGGCTTTTATACTAGACTATTCCTAGGGACCTAGGGATAAGTCTGTCCTCAAGTACTTAGGAGAGTCCTTGATTTCCTAATACCCTTAGGTCAAACTTTCTAAATTAAAGAAAAGTAAATTAAACATAAATCCTATGCCAACTAGTAAAAGGAAATTAGGAAACTAAATCTTTGTTGATGATGTCCCCATCAATTCTCCCGGGCTGAAAAGAACTCGACTCCGACGAGTTTAGGCTGCTACGTTTCTTCAAGATGGCCAGTTTATTGTGCTGCAAATGCTTCTTGGGAATTTGGGCACTAGCTGCTTCTTGTGAGAATTCTTCGGAAGTTAAAAGATGCAAAGGCTTGGATTTTCTTACGTTGGGCTCTAAATTGTTTCCTGGTAATGGTTTCAACACGATCTTCTTTCCATTGTGCATGAATGAGTAATCATTCTCACGACCCCCGCTTACAGCATCTTGATCATAAATCCAAGGTCGACCCAACAGAATGTGACCTGCATCCAAGTCTACGATGTCGCACCAAACCTGGTCTTTGTAAGATGAGAACTCAATAGGAACTTGACATCGCTGAGTGACAGGAAGGGTGGTACTGTCCCTAATCCAAGCTACTCTGTAAGGTTTTGGATGTTGTTCCGGTTTCAAACCAAGACTGGTGACTAATTTTGGTGACACAACATTGGTTTGGCTTCCATTGTCTATGATAACCTTCCAACTTCGGTTACCGTATTTGACAAGCGTTGTGAATATCGTGTTTCTGCGCCAATCAATCGCTTCTTCCTTTGGATGTGCCAAATTACATCTTATCACAGCCAATCTTTCAAACTCATGGTTGTCGTCCTCGCTGTCTGTATCTGCAGGTTCATAAACGTCTTCCTCCACAACATTCTCTTTATTAGTGATGAGAGTCCTTTTTGGTTCATGTGTCGGACATTGGGCTGCAAAGTGTCCAAACCCTTGGCAATTATAACACTTGTGCCGGCCTTGAGCTTCTTTGCCTTTAGCAGCAATTCCTGAATCAGCGGCACGAGTCCCCTTCCAATTTGTAGCTGGTTTTGTAGCTAGTGAACTAGAAGACTCATACTCATGCAATCCACGCTTAGGAAACTGAGATTGCTTTGGAATATTGGAAGCTTCTATGTAACGTTCCAGTTCCCCTACCAGTTCGTAAGCTCTTTCCAAAGTATCCACTCGATAGGGAATAAGTGCTCTTTGAAGTTCTGGTCGAAGACTTGACCTGAAACGAGACAAGGTCATCCTTGGATCTTCTGGTATATCACATCGCATCAAGAATTCTTCAAAGTTGGAAATATGCTCGGCGATCGATAAGTCTCCTTGACACAATCTATTCCAATCATCCAACAAGCATTCTTGATAGGAAGGTGGAACGTACTTTTTAGTCAGCTTTTCTTTCATGACCTCCCATTGCGTGACTGGATCCATGTATGCATTCCTTAATCCAGACTCAACACTTTGCCAAAACTTTCCTGCTGGACCCACCAATTTGTTTTTAGCAAATTCGACTTTGAAAGGATCAGCCATTCTGTGCCACGCAAAGTAATTATCCATGCTGGCCAACCAGTCAAGGAAAACTTTTGGTTCCCTTCCTCCATCATATATAGGAGCGTCTAGTTTCACAAATTTTTTCATTCTTTCTTGAGGGTCTTGCTCATAGGGTCGGTGATTCTGTTGTCGTCGTTGAACTTCGTGCAGGGGCAGTTGTTCACCATTGACATGAACAAGTTGTTGTGGTGCAGGAACAGGTTGTTGTTGTGGTGCAGGAACAGGTTGTTGCTGAGGTGCAGGAACAGGTTGTTGCTGAGGTGCAGGAACATGTTGACCTGCTTCAATGGTGTCAACACGATGTCTAAGAGTGTCAATAGCAGTGCTATGCAGTTGGATAGAATTGTTGACTCGCTCTAGTTGTGTGGTCAATTGTGCAAGCTGTATGGTCAATTGGTCCAGCCGGATGGCTGCTGCTGTATCACGCTGGGCTGCTTCTGCGCGATGGGCTATAAACTCCTCTGCAAGTGTCGCCACTGTCCATTTTTTTTCACCTTCGGGAGCCATACTTGCAAATCTTCGAATTCCAGAAATTTGAACACTGGCTGCTGATGCCAAAATTGATGTAGGACAACACCGTAAAAGGGGTTTATGGTAGGATTTGGTGGCTTGCGGAAGCGTAACAAGGTAGGAAGATAGGAAAACAGAAAAGATAAAGGATTTGGCTCACGAAGAAATACCAGGGGCGGCTCACTAAGAATACCTAGGTTTGGCTCACGAAGAAATACCGATTTTTGAGATAAACTCAATCATAAACTCAATAAACTCATGCATAAACTGAAAAATACTTAGAACATAGGTTGGCTTTTATACTAGACTATTCCTAGGGACCTAGGGATAAGTCTGTCCTCAAGTACTTAGGAGAGTCCTTGATTTCCTAATACCCTTAGGTCAAACTTTCTAAATTAAAGAAAAGTAAATTAAACATAAATCCTATGCCAACTAGTAAAAGGAAATTAGGAAACTAAATCTTTGTTGATGATGTCCCCATCAGTGCTACTACTAAGCTCTACTAGGTTGCTAATACATTTCCAGAAGCTGAAAGAGTGTTACGTGTTGTATGAATGAATGAACAAATGCGGCATTTTAGATACATTGTCATATACATATTGTCATCTGATCAAACGAGGCTATTGGAATGACTTTGTCTTGACTTCTCCAACATGTCCTCAAAATGTGGATTTATAAATTCAGCATACATGATATCTATGATTAAGCACCTTCTAAGCCGATCTGTTTATGTCAACAAAGCAAATGAAATTCAAAATTCAATGCCATTATATCTGTAGATTCCAGCATACGGAGACTCCCCTGCTTGATGGATGTTGAACCCACCAGAGGATATGGACACGACTAAAACCATGTAAAGAGAGGTTCAAGATCTAAGCACAGATGACGCTGGATTCTACACTTTATTGTATAACATATATAGACAGTGGCGGAGCGTAGTGGGGACTGGGGGCTACCATGGCCACCCCAGAACTCCTAGTTTTGTTAATAAAATGAGTAGTTTGACCACTAGAATCGAGACATCACACCTACATGACCCTCCATTTTGTGAGAATGATACCCACATGGCCCCTACATTTTGTGAGAATGATTTTGTTGACCAATAACAATGAGACAACACACATGTTTAGCCCCACCTAAGTCCTGATTCTATTCCTCTGCCTGCCTGTTATTGTTTTGATATCCAAATCGATCATTTGTCCTTGAATTCTCGCCATTTTTCAGAATCAATGATATTTAGTGTGAAATTTTTTGGGCATCTGCATATCAGATATGTTCTAGCATGTAGTAAAAAAAAAAAAAAAAAATTGTGTGGCCCCTACTCATGATAGTTCCTAGCTCCGCCACTGTATATATATAGAGCACATGCTGAAGGAGGAACTGTGATGAATAGCACGATAACATTAAAATGCATCCCAAACAAACAGTATCAGTTAAAGCAAGCTCGCAGGTTTCGCGTGGAGATACGACTTCATCAATGCACAAGATGAAATCTGCAACAGTAAGGATACACAAGATAAAACCTGCAACCACAATACCAATACTTGAATAGCAAGCTGAGGTGAAAAGATGGTAAAAAGGCTTAAATAAATGAAGAGTATCAATTTATATGTAGTCCTCATAGCATCAAGTCAAATAATTAGAAATGTGGAGAATCAACCAACAAACAGTCAATCACATGAGCTGAAGCTCCTATTTGATCTTAAAAACACAGAATTCAAATGGAGAAAAGAATGGAACCAAAGTCACCGAAGCCAAAGATTTACAATAATTCATTCACTTTGACTTCCATGTCAGATATCAAGTAATATGGATTTGTCTTTATATATTAGACCTAGATAGTCTCTCTAAATCTTCTTCTCTTTCTAGATTGTGTGTGCTCTCCATCCTCAGCGGCTTTCCTCTTCTTCTCCTCGGCCCTCCTCGCTTCCTCCAGCTCTTTGATCTGTTGAATCGCTTCTAACCTCCTCATCATCTTTTCTAACGTTGCCCTTAGTGTTTCCTCTACTTTCTTAGACTTGAGGTGAGATGTAATCATCATACTAATCTCCATGTTTGTGAGTGAGTCGGCTGTCACTTGAGTGATGACACCTTCAAAGCCTCGAACATGGATTTCTTCTTTTGGTATATCGCCGATGACCCCGGGACCAATGAGAAGAAAGACATAGCTGGATAGGTCCTCAATTTCACCAAGCAACTCCCCAAAGTTCTCCATAAGCTTCAAAGGAAAACTTGGGAGTTGCGGTGAAGAAGTTGAAGTGCTCATTTGCTTGCTGTCGTTGGGTGGGGTCAGGATCCACAAACGGAACTTTTGGCTCAATTTCACTCAAAAACCCAGAGTCTCCTATGCCACCTTGCAAAACAACAAGACAATTTAGCATGAGTCCCCAAATAACCAGTTTTCAATCGAATCACTAACGATGAGCATATATCAGAGGCATAAGCACACAACCACATTATGAACTCACGGGATGCAAAACATCTAATTCAATAGCAACATGTACTTATCAAAGTAATGGCAACTCAATTTGCTGTTTCTACTAAGAAATTTTTGATGTAATAGGTAACACACAATATAGTTGTCATCTCCGAAATCTTTCAATCTTACGAATATCGAATTGAATTCTTGATCCAACTGCCGAAAACCGGAGTTCGGTAGAGAGAAGCACTCGTGAAACTTCAGCCTCTTCCTAATTAATACTCATCTCATTTTTTTCACTAACTTTACCGACTACGGTCGTTCACGTTTCCCCAATCGTTGATACTAAACCATAGTTCAAGCACAAAAATAGTTTCCGACTTGAATATGATGTAAACTATGGCTCCAATGATGAAACCAATATAAACCATACATAATTAATAGAGTTATAAACCGTAGTCGATACACAATACTTAACCACGTTCGAGCCATAAACACCACATTTACATAAACCCAAGTACTAAAGGTTATATATAATGGCTTTCTAGACAGACACTAAAGTTGAATAGGATTGAGGTGGTGCCTCAACAAGTCTTTCTGAGCGGTGTGGGTGGTTGGTGCCCTATGCTTCACTGGGTGCGATGAGCTAGGGGACTATCCCACAGTAACCTCAATCTCATACCCTTGATCACCAACTTATTCAAGAGTTCTTCAATTGCCTTCTCTGCACCTTTTCTTGTTTTGAAGGTGACAAACGCACGTTCGTAACCAAGCTCCATCTTAATGGACTCAATTTCACCATGAATAGAAATGTGATCCCTCAAATCCTGCTCACGAATAGTAGGGACAACCCAACCAACATATAGAGTTCTAATGCTTTCATCCTCGGGGGGTTCTTGCAGGGGGAAGAGTCTCTCCGCAGCGTGCCTGAAAATGTTACCAAGTTCAAAAGTTAACATCACATTGCATCTGGAATCATCCATAACATATTAAACTAAGTGCCACATGTGCAAGTCTGATATGCTGATTTGGAGATGTTTGTTATTTCGGCAGATGAATGATAATTACTTTTTGATGGTGCGACGAACTAAAGAAACCGGCACATGAATATTTGAACAGCATAGCAAAGTGAAACGAGGAAAGTAGGCATTAATTAAATCAAGCATCGATAAATTGGCGGAATGATAGCTTACCCATGTTTGACATCTTTTTTTGACCCCCCTTTAAAGCTCTTGGGCTTTACCCAAGTTACCTTCAACTCCAAACCCTTGATAACCAGTTTATTTGAGAGTTTGTATGCAGCCTTTTCAGCACCTTCTCTCGTTCTGTAGGTTACAAAGGCACATGCATGTTTAAGCGCCATCCTGATGAATGCAATTTCACCATAAGCAATTAACTGAGCCCTTAAATCCTGCTCAGAAATTCTGGCATCGAGCCCACTGAGAAAAAGGGTTTTAATGCTTTGGTCATCAGGGGAATCCCAGGAGCGCTTCTGGCTGGCTTTTTCAAATATTTCGAGCAACTCCTCATCATCACCTCTGCAGATATTTAAGATGAAAAGGTTAGCGTCAGAGCTCAGTAGGAATAACCTGTACAATGTAAAACTATTGTACACGGGCATGTATGTGAAGCATGCATGGACGGCAATTTGGTGCCGAGTCCCGTGTCGGATACGTATCCATGCAACATAGGCTGTTGCAGATTGATGCAAGAGGTTGTGAAGGGCAAAGTTCTGCATATAAATGCAAATGCCAAAGTATATAACTTCAAAAGAAATCAAACACGAATTAAGCACAATCCAAAGAAATCAAACACGAATTGATGAAGAATTTCGTAGATTGGGAGTTAGAATCATACCCATAGTGAGCGTTGTCCCTCTTACGTTTCAACGGCGGCTCACCCGTGATCGGCATCGCTCGGCACCTCCGTCGCTCTCAACTGCAGTCGGCAATACTTTTGTGGAATTTTCAAGTTTCAGAAATCAGAACGCGAACAAACAAAGGGGAATTAGCTCGTGAATCGATTCGGAAATAAAAGAAAACGAAAAAACCACTGGTTATTCTGATATGGGCTTAGGCTACCCGCCTTATATAAAGCCCAAGAATCTTGCTTGTAATAGGAATAGGAATTGCTTTACCTGTTTAGAAAGGGTAATTTCTTGGGGAATTAGCTAAAATAGGCCCATGGGGAAACTTGTTTGCTAAAATAGGCAGTGGGCAGCGGTTAGTGCTTCACTAGGCAAAATGCTACAGTAATTTTGCAAGTGAACCCCTGGGCACTCAAAGTATGGTCGTAGTCCATCATAGTGTGTTCGTAGTCTACCGTAGTGTTATCGTAGTCCACCATAGTGCGATCGTAGTTCATCATAGTGTTGTCGTAGTCCTTTGCAGTTCAATCCCTGAGTATATAGTGCGGTCATAGTCCCTCATAGTCTTTCGAGTACAGAATCGTTGTAATTCATCAACATGTTCATAGTCCCTCATAGTGCGCCCAAGGTGCAGCGATAGTTCCTCATAGTCCCCCATAGTCTTTCGAGTACAGATTAGTTGTAATTCATCAACGCGTTCATAGTCCCTCATAGTGCGTCCATGGTGCGGCCATAGTTCCTCATAGTCCCCCATAGTCTGTTATAGTCTCTTATAGTATACACATAGTCTATTTTGTACCTCAGCAACCTCACACCATTCTTCTCCGCCAAATTTCATCGCCGTCATCTCCCCAACCGGCTCATGAACTCTATCATCGATGTATTCAACAAACATTTCATATCTAATTTCATTAACCAACCAATTCTCAATCCAAAAACCCAAAAAATCCATAATAAAATTGCAAAAAGAATAATAAAAAAATTTAACAAGTGTGGGTGCGATCGTGCTTGGCCAATTCACAACATTCAGCGGCGAGGAGGACAGGTCATTATTGGCGGCGGCAGAGGAGAGGAGTGCGTGGTCCCACGGTGCGATGAAGGAGAGGTCGATGTGGGTGGCGGCGGCGAAGCAGGTCAGATCCAGCACGTTTGAGGTAGCGCGCGTTGCTCAGGAGCGTGAAGTCGGGATCCAGTGGAGGTCGCCGACGGGGTTCGCTGGGCTGATGGGGGTCGCGTCGCGATGAGGGAGAGGTCGAGATGGGTTTTGCCGGGGACATTTCTTCATTTCTCATTTCATGTGGGTGCTGCAGCAATTAGCAAGAGAGCTCCTTGCAATTAGGCAAAAGTTTTGCCTATTTTTAGCACAAAATTGGCTGACCCAACATTTTGGCAAATGGATTTGGCTATGAGCCTATTTTAGCCAATTCCCCTAATTTCTTTTAGGAAAAAAGTTGTTACCTACAAGCGCTGGTATCGAATGAAAACAAACCACAATTTGCTAATGCACTAAAGAATTTTTATTTTTTTTTAAATAAAAAGCCCCCCCCCCCCAAAAAAAAAAAAAACCCCCCCCCCCAAAAACAAAACACGAAAAACGAGACCAGTAGTCTTTTAGATTTTTATTAAAATTTTACATTATTGGTGAGAAAATTGCATGTCCATTACGAGTTATAGTAGAAAAAACTTCATTTGATTACTCGTTCACGCAAGGCACTGTCACTGTTCGTGCAGATACAGACTTCAAAGAGTGCTACTACTAAGCTCTACTAAGTTGCTAATACCTTTCCAAACGTTGAAAGAGTGTTACGTGTTGAATAAATGAATGCGGCATTTAGATACATTGTCATATACATTTTGTCATTTGATCAAACGAGGCTATTGGATGACTTTGTCTTGACTTCTCCAACATGTCCTCAAAATGTGGGTTTATAAATTCAGCATACATGATATGTAAGATTAAGCATCTTCTAAGCCGATCTGCTTATGTCAACAAAGCATATGACATTCAAAATTCAATGCCGATGCAAGAACCGCCATCTCCAACCGGAAATATGCTCCAACGAAGCAGCTCAGCTCCGAAAGGCTCGGATTCGTTGAATTTCGCGGCCTCCTGAGCATCGGGGACGTATATCCTCGCGGAAGCCACGGGAGGAACTTTGGACGGTCTGGATTGAAACCAGGAAATTAGCTAGGGCGGTCTGATTCGGGGTTTTCCAGAAAGCGGCAGAACGTGCTCTGCGGCTGACCAAGACAGACCCCTAGCTTGTAATTTGTAAAGGCCAAACGCAGCGTTTCCTTCGTGGTCATTTTTTTTCATGAAATAGTCCTTTATGGTCTCGGATGAATGATTGCTGTGTTTTATTTGTATTTTATTCATGTTGTTTTTATTTAAACAAATTACAAACAAGAAAATTTATTAAATAACTACATTTTTGCTCACTATTACTGAATACCAGCATTTTGGCCAATCATTCAAAAGTGATTGTGAGTATTATTATCTCTGTATTTTATTTATATTGTTTTTATTTCAATACAATAGCTATGTGACAAGTGGATTTTTTTATCATATAACTTTTCCCTCAAGGTTGAGGATTTAATGTTTTAAAATAATAACAAATGGTGAGATTTTTTAGTTCAATACAATAGTTATGTGACAAGCGGATCTTTTTATCATATAACTCCGCCCTCGAGGTTGAGGCTTTAATTTTTTAAAATATTACAAATGGTGAGATTTTGTAAAAACGGGTACTAATCGACTCTCAGCATTCTAATAACAGGTAGCACCGATGTTTTTCATGGCTCTTGGGTCTCCGGCAAACGGGAGTTCTCGGATTGGTATGGAACAATAATGTCTATAGAACAATAATGGCTTTCTGAACAGACACTAAAGTCGAACGGACCTGAGGTCAAGCAGTGGAAGGCTCAACGTCTTTATGACTGGTATGAGGTGGTGTCCTGCGAATCCAGTCTACGACGAGCTTCGGGCCTATCCCACATTAATCTCAACTTCATACCTTTTATCACCAACTTATTACAGAGTTCTTCAGCCGCCTTCTCTGCACCTTCTCTTGTTTTGAAGGTTACAAGTGCACGTTGGAAACGAAGCTCCATCTTGATGGATTCAACTTCACCGTGAGCACAAAACTGTTTCTTCAAATCCTGCTCATCGATAGTCGGGCCAAGCCGAGCAACATAGAGAGTTTTGATGCTGTCATTCTGAGGGGGATCCAGGGCGAAAATATCTTCCGTCTTGCGACTTCGTTTGACTGCCGGTTGATCGATAGCATTCCCAGCTTTGATATTTTGTTCTGACACTCCTTTAAAGCTCTTGGGCTTTACCCAAGTTACCTTCAACTCCAAACCCTTGATAACCAGTTTGTTTGAGAGTTTGTATGCAGCCTTTTCAGCACCTTCTCTCGTTCTGTAGGTTACAAAGGCACATGCATGTTTGAGCGCCATCCTGATGAAAGCAATTTCACCATAAGCATTTAAGTGAACCCTTAAATCCTGCTCGGAAATTCTCGAATCGAGCCCACTGAAAAAAAGAGTTTTAATGCTTTGGTCATCAGGGGAATCCCAGGAGCGCTTCTGGTTGGCCTTTTCAAGTAGTTTGAGTAACTCCTCATCATCACCTCTGCAGATATTTAAGATGAAAAGGTTAACATCAAAGCGGAGTAAGAATAATCCATCCAATGCAAAACTATGTGCGCGGGCATGTATGTGAAGCATGCTATGACAGATTAATATAAGAGGTTGTGAAGAGAAAAGTTTTGCATATAAACACTAATGATAGCTCTGACTAAACTCGCATCCAAATAGACATCCTGGAACTCCAAACTATTGATCTTAAAAGAGGAATGGAAACAAGAAGCACAAATGTTGAACCAACTAAATACAATGACTGCCGGCTAGCAGGGGCAAATGCAAACTAACCAGCCGCAACCTCAAACCCGAGTCCTATTCCGATCGACACCCGTTTCAAAACAATGACATTTGACGTGCTCATAACAGCAAACACGATACATTATGAATGAACGAGAGTGACCAAACAAACAAAACCACAGCCGTATTTTAGGTAGCCAATCCATCACCATGATATGATACACTAGCTAAACAACAAATTAAGCATGAAAAATCAAACAAGAGAACCTTCGAGCGATAACTCACAAACACGAAAACATGAAGTGCGGAATACAAGCTTAAATTTGTAACCACAACACGAATACTTGAATCAGATTGAACGATTGGGTCAACCGCAGCATAACGAAGCATGAATCAACCAATAACTAAAAAAGCATAATTAAGCACAATTAAAAGAAATTAAACACGAATTGATGAAAAGAGTGTCGTAGATTGGGAGTTAAGAGTATCATACCCATAGTAAGCCTTGTCCCTCTTACGTCTCAACGGCGGCGAACCCGTGATCGGCATTGCTCGGCACCTCCGTCGCTCTCACCACCAACGTACAAGCTAGAAGCTGCCAATTGCGGTCGGCGTCACTTTCGTGGAATTTTCAAGTTTCAGAAATCAGAATAAACGGGAATTAGGAGGGCTCGTGAATCGATTCGGAAGTAAAAGAAAACAAAAAAACCACTGCTTATTCTAATATGGGCTTAGGCTACCCACCTTATATAAAGCTCAAGAATCTTACTTGTAATAGGAATAGGAATTGCTTTACCTGTTTTGAAAGTGTAACTTCTTTACGGAAAAATGTTTGCCTACAAGCGCTGGGATAGAATGAAAACGAAATATGATTTACTAAAGCATAAAAGAATTTTATAGAAGTCGTTTCACTTTGAAAAGCAAAAACTTGATAACCGAGTTAGTAAACACATTATCTTATTAAAATTTTGCATTATTGGTGAGAAAAGTACACATCCATTGCGAGTTATACTAGAAAAATTTGAATTGATTACTCTTTCACGCGAGGAATTGTCACTGTTTGTACTTATACAGGCTTCAAAGAGTGCTACTACTAAGCTCTACTAAGTTGCCAAACCATACCACAAGCTGAAAGTGTTACGTATTGAATAAATGAATGCGGCATTTAGATACATTGTCCGCAAAAATGTGGGTTTATAAATTCAGCATACATGATATGTAAAGAGTAAGCACCTTCTAAGCCGAGCTGGTTATCGCAGCGAAGCGTATGGAATTATCAAAAATCAATGCCACCAGAGGATATGGACACAGTCAAATGGATTAAAAGAGAGGTTGAAGATCTGGGCTACAGATGACGCTGGATTCCGTACTTCATTGTACAACATATATGCATCACATACTGAAGGAAGAAGCGTGATAATGAATTAGAATATGTGACGTTAATGATGAAATGTATCGGTTTAAGGAAGGCTCTAGCTACAATACAACCGAATAGCTGGATAATTTGGATCCACAATGAAAAGTCTCGGTTTATGGAATATGCATTTATCTTCTTCGATTTTCATGTTAGACATCAAAGTAATTTGGATTCTAGAGTAATGAAATTACAGAAGGCTATTTATATATCCGAACTAGATTTGATCTCTGTAAATCTTCTTCTCTTTCTTCTCTGTGTGTGCTCTCCATCCTCAATGGCTTTCCTCTTCTTCTCCTCAGCCTTCTGCAGTTCCTCCAACTCTTTAACATGTTGAATTGCTTCCAATCTCCTCATCATCTTTTCTAAGGTAGCACTAAGTGCCCCCTCTACTTGCTTGGACTTGAGGTAAGATGTAGTCAACATAGCAATCTCTATGTTGGTAAGTGAGCTGACTGCCACTTGAGTAATGACACCGTCGAAGCCTAGAGCTTGCAGCACTTCTTCGGGTATATACTCTGTGACCCCAGGACCAAGAAGAAGGAAGGCATACCTAGAAAGATCACCAATTTCATCAAGCACCTGCTCAATGCTTGGATAAGTTCTGCAGTAAAGTGTGGGCGTTGCTTTGAAGAAGTTAAAGCATTCAGTTGCTTGCTGTCGTTGGTTGGGGTCGGGATCAACAAATAAAACGTGTACCTCCATTTTGCTCAGAAACCCGTGGTCTCCTATTCCACCTTCGAAAACAAAAAAAAGATAGTTACTGAGCAAATTGTAAGGTCATTATAAAATAGAACCAGTGGACTAATAGGACTCCCAACTTCTTTCATTCATAAACTCCTGGATTCAGTTATAATGTGCAAAAGACTCATGCATTAAATTCAATAAGATCAGAACTTGAGATACAGGAAATGTCAAAATATGCAGTGAACCAAAATAGTGAAGACAATGACAAAGTACCATGGAAACCGTCCAGCTAATGCTAAACAAAATTTGCAAGAATAACGTTTTCAGTCTTTGTGGCAAATCGAGCATGATCAATCATGAATGAGAATCAGAAAACAGCAAGTCCACAGAAAACAGCAAGTTCACCATACTGTGGTAGACTAGCATTGACATGGGAGGTTTTTGAAAGCAATGGTTTTGGCCTGATAAATGATACTAGGGTGATAACATCTTTGAATGACTGTTGCTGCAGAAAAATGCTCAAATGGAATTTTGGGTTTTGGATGTTTGCTTTTGGTGGTTCCTCCAGTTATCAGATTAATGTAAATCAATTTGAGGTTTCTACTAAGAAGATTTCGTTTTGGTACTAGTTGAAGAGGTAGGCCACAAAAGAAACTTACTAAGATATCAAAGAGAGGAACAGACACGAAACGAAACAAAATTCATAGCAGACAACCAAACAAATCAAACATGAGAAACAATGAGTCTATAACATAAGCAACCAAACTTTCGCAGGAATCAATAACCATTACCACACGAAACGAAACGAAAGTCCATGAAAACCAAACAAATTAAACACCAGAAACAATAACAATCGGTTTTCACTCCTATCACTAACTCTGAGCGTACATCAATCAACCACATCGAATCGAAAGATGTAATTGAATCAAGATTATTCATCGAAATTGATTACCAGTGGAATTGAAGAGATGCCATCCTTGACCAAATGGATCAGTGAGCTTGGCAAACGCAACGCCAGGAAGAAATGGATCCTCGGCAATTTTGCTGACGACTTGACAGCCGTGCTCCTCTGCTCTCTCTACGGCTGCCTCGAGGTTCGGAAACTCCAGCTGAACAAAAGTGTTGACCGGAGCTCCCCTCTCTTCACTGCAAAAAACAACCGAAAACCGCCGTCAGTCTTCAGAGACGGGAAAAAGAAAGATAGATGGAGATGATGGCGTCCCGCGTGCACTTACAGATTGAGCTTATCGGTGATGACCAAGGTTGTGGGTCCCTTGTTCATCTCGAGGCAGCCGAGGAGTCGGTATTCATGGGCCGCCGAGTACTGGGCGCTCCACCGCTTGATCTTGAAATCGAAAGCGTTGGTGTAGAACTGACATGCTTTGAGCAAATGCGTCGCCGGAACAAAGAGGGAGACGAACATTTCCGCCATTTTGATTTTTGCGTGTGGAAAAAGTTAACGACTTGAATTGAATGCTCTGGATCACGGGCCTTGGGCTAACGGAGTTTAAATAGATGACGGCAAGTACAACGATTTCAAAATTCGAATTTGGAAACAGCGCGGGCAATTTCCAATTTGGGAATCGGAGGAGGCGCTCAAAGGAAGTTACTAGAATCATTTACATTCTACTTCTACTTTTTTACCTCGTCTTAATTCTCATTGTCATTGTCAATATCAATACACTAGTTACTAGAAGGTCATCCCAAATGGTCTTGTTGCCCTAATGCCTTAATTTACTTACCACTACCACTCTATAAAATTTGTCCAAAATAATTGACTTGATAGCGTGCCGCCCCATTTCTCCAAATTGACTTTGCCTTAAGGAAATTGGAACAAATTGAACGACAATCAAATTGCCTTTGGTGTCTCCACCCCACAAAGGCAATTTGGAGGTCAATTTGTTCCACCCATCACACATCAATTATGCTTCTCAAGCCGCATGAGATCCTGAAACAATATGAGAATCAAATCATTTCAACTAGTTCTTATTATACACTACTCAAAATGCAATGCAATTATATAAATTCCACAACCTTCAAAACTCATTTGCTAACCTTCAAACGGTGTTTACAATGCTGGTACCAGTGAGCTCAATCTGACAAAATAAAAAAGAACAAAAGAATTCAACTTTAACTCAATCTATGCAGTAAAAACCTGATTTTCAAAAGTCATTTGATCATAATCCCAAAACCCAACACAACAATTAGCCTGGAATTTCAGCTCCACAACAATCAGAAATCAATGAATCAATCACTCAATCAAATTCAATCCAAACATCAAATAACCAAAGGCTGATCGGAATTCAACCTCGAAGCAACCGAGGCGATGGGTGAAGCTTCGGGAGGAGGCTACCTCCACGACAAACATTACGACGCCCCCACAAAGCTCATCAAGGCCTCTTGTTCATCCTCGCAGCAGTTGATTGATGTGGTTGATGATCGATTGCGATGACATCAGCAGAGTCGAAACCCACAAGCGAAGGCAAAGGCGATTTTCGCCCTTGCCCGCGCCCGAGCCTGATTCTCCAGCGATCTTCTCTGAGACCGATCGGCCTCGCTCGAGATCGATTTGGTCGATCGCGCCGACCGAAAGACGCCGCGATGGACATGCTCTAAGAGCATCTCCACCCATGTTGGGTGGATTGCCTTAGGTCTAAGGGCAATTTGCACAAATGGAGGCCATCAAATTGACTTTGTTGTTTCCACCCAACAAAGTCAATTTGGAGGATCAATCCAAAAAATCAGAATTACAAAACAAATCCCCAAATCAGAATTACAAAATAAACCCAAAAAATAAAACAATTACAAAATAACCACCCAAATCAACGCCGGTCTCTCCAGATCAATCCAACGGCCCACAACAACCCCTGAGTGCGCACGGCACGCACTCACAATTTTTTTTTTTTTAAAAAAAGGCTTCCTCGTCAGCTTTTGCAGGTGGGTGTCGGCGGTGGAGGGCGAGTCCGAAGACCTCATCCGAGGGCGGCGATCGACATTGCCCGCAATTGCGAGTTCGATTCCTCGTCCGATTTGGCACCGGTGGAGATGCGCTCGTCCGATTCCGCGGGCAATCCGTCGATTGCCCGTCCGATTTTGCAGCTGGTGGAGATGCTCTACGTGAAGTGCCAATAAATAACACCACCCTATATATATGGTAATTGTTAGCTGAATTGAAAGTTTGCATCATTTCAACAAGTCCAAGTATGCACTCTAATTAAACTTTTAGTACTGGATACAAAGAAAAAGCTCTAAACCGTACACACTAGTAAAGAAAACAGGTGGTCTCAAATCACTATTAAGTAAGTGGAATAATGGATCTGAAAACCATGCAGCAGAACCAGAGCCAGTATTAACAAAACAACCACACAACCAAATCTACAGAGCCGTTTTTAATGAGACTTACAAATTACAATGCAAAACGCTTTCAATTTAAAACTACTCTTTGGCCAAATACTTTCCATTATAAAACTACACTTAAAACTACTGCTATATTGACCATGTTGCCTCACTGACGACCTGAATTGAAAGTTGCATCATTTCAACAAGTCCAAGCATGTACTATAATTAAACTTTGAGTACTGGATACAAGGAAAAAGCTCTAAAACGTACACTTGTAAAGAACACAGGTGGTCTCAAATCACTATTAAGTAAGTGGAATAATGGATCTGAAAACACCATGTAGCAGAACCAGAGCCAGTATTAACAAAACAGCCACCCAACCAAATCTACAGAGCCGTTTCTAATGAGACTTGCAATGCAAAACGTTTTCAATTTAAAACTACTCTTTGGCCAAATACTTTCCATTATAAAACTACACTTTAAAACTACTGCTATATTGACCATGTTGCCTCACTGAACCCCAAAAAACAACCAAACCTCATCTACATCTCCCCAATCTGCTCAGGCTCCTCAATCTCCTCAAGCTCCTCCATTTGCTCAGCCTCCTGAATTTGCGCAGCCGCTAGTATCCGTGGACCTGCCTGCCTCTCGAGTCTTGTCCTCTTCTTCAAAGCCCCAATAAAAATAGAGCTCAAAATCTCAAGGTCCAAAGTGTTGAAAGTGTGGTCGCATCCACTCGCAGTCAACAGCTGCCGTAATTCACGCGGATCATCCTCGTTGGTGACCCCAATGATTAATCCCGGGAAGTTCCGACACTCTGGGTTGCGCCAGATTTCAGCCACCAACTGGAGTCATCAAGTACGCACAATTAATTCATACGCAGCTAGCTACTGAACTGTGTTTAGTTTAGTGTCTACTTAGCTAGAGTTCGTGCTAATTATTCAGGGAAAGAAAGACTTACAAAGTTGCGAGGAGTGATGATCACGGGGTCAAATGTGTGCAAACGGCGCCGTCTCCGATTCTCCATCACATCATCAGTGCGCGAATAGCCTTCGAGTCGGAAAATGTGGGGTGTTCCACGGTACCGGTTAATAACATTTTCCATCTCCTCCTGGTTTTCCGACACCAGCAAAACCAGCATCTGCTCTTTGTTCAAAAATCCATCTTCACCTAACCCACCTTCCAAACAAGAAGAAAATAGCCCAACAGTTTTATTTATTTCCGAATTTCGAATCTCGATTCCAACAAGAACATGAGCAAGGACAATATCGATCAAAAATTGAAATGTTGGGCGCTTTACCTGAAGTCTGGCACAGCTGCCATCGCTGATTGTACTTGTCGGTGATGGTGGCGACGTCAACTCCGGGCCGGAATGTGTGCTCGGTGATTCCGTTCACCAGCTTGCAGCCAGCATCAATGGCCTTTGCAAGTGACGCTTCAAGGTTCACGCAGTTCAAGCCGAAGCTAATTTGATCCAACGGTGCTCTTTCGATATCTGCATCAGGCTTGTCACAGATGAGCATGCTCATGGACCCGATTTTGACCTCGTAGCAGCCGATGCAAGCACCGCCCTCTCCAACCGGAAATATACTCCAACGAAGCAGCTCAGCTCCGAAAGGCTCGGATTCGTAGAATTTCGCGGCCTCCTGAGCATCGGGCACGTATATCCTCGCGGAGGCCATGGGAGGAACTTTGGACGGTCTGGATTGAAACCAGGAAATTAGCTAGGGCGGTCTGATTCGGGGTTTTCCAGAAAGCGGCAGAACGGCTCTGCGGCTGACCAAGGCAGACCCCTAGCTTGTACTTTGTACAGGCCAAAACGCAGCGTTCCTTCATGGTCATTTTTGCTGTGTTTTATTTGTATTTTATTCATGTTGTTTTTATTTAAACAAATTACAAACAAGAAAATTTATTAAATAACAACATTTTTGCTCACTATTACTGAATACCCGCATTTTCGCCAATCATTCAAAAATGATTGTGAGTATTATTATCTCTGTATTTTATTCATGTTGTTTTTATTTCAATACAATAGTTATGCGACAAGCGGATCTTTTTATCATATAACTCCGCCCTCGCCCTCGAGGTTGAGGCTTTAATTTTTTAAAATGTTACAAATGGTGGAATTTTGTAATAATCGACACTCAGCATTCTAATAACAGGTTAGTTCTCGGATTGATATGGAACCTGAAATTTGTCACTCGTATGCCTATAATTGGCTCTGACCCACTTATACTCATTGATACTGAACCATGCCAACCAAAAGAAATATACCGTTCTGAATCAAAATAAATTATGTCCCATATCATGAAATCAGTATAAACCATACCAAATAATAATCCTTGGATGATACATATTACTTAACAAAATTTAAGCGATAAACACCATGTTTACACAAACCAGAGTACTAAAGTCTATAGAACAATAATGGCTTTCTGAACAGACACTAAAGTCCAACGGACCTGAGGTAACGCAGTGGAAGATTCATGACTGGTATGAGGTGGTGTCCTGCGCATCCAGTCTACGACGAGCTTCGGGCCTATCCCACATTATTCTCAACTTCATACCTTTTATCACCAACTTATTACAGAGTTCTTCAGCCGCCTTCTCTGCACCTTCTCTTGTTTTGAAGGTTACAAGCGCACGTTGGAAACGAAGCTCCATCTTGATGGATTCAACTTCACCGTGAGCACAAAACTGTTTCTTCAAATCCTGCTCATCGATAGTCGGGCCAAGCCGAGCAACATAGAGAGTTTTGATGCTGTCGTTCTGAGGGGGATCCAGGGGGAAAATATCTTCCGTCTTGCAACTTCGTTTGACTGCCGGTTGATCGATAGCATTCCCAGCTTTGATATTTTGTTCTGATACTCCTTTAAAGCTCTTGGGCTTTACCCAAGTTACCTTCAACTCCAAACCCTTGATAACCATTTTGTTTGAGAGTTTGTATGCAGCCTTTTCAGCACCTTCTCTCGTTCTGTAGGTTACAAAGGCACATGCATGTTTGAGCGCCATCCTGATGAAAGCAATTTCACCATAAGCATTTAAGTGAACCCTTAAATCCTGCTCGGAAATTCTGGCATCGAGCCCACTGAAAAAAAGAGTTTTAATGCTTTGGTCATCAGGGGAATCCCAGGAGCGCTTCTGGTTGGCCTTTTCAAGTAGTTTGAGTAACTCCTCATCATCACCTCTGCAGATATTTAAGATGAAAAGGTTAACATCAAAGCGGAGTAAGAATAATCCATCCAATGCAAAACTATGTGCGCGGGCATGTATGTGAAGCATGCTATGACAGATTAATATAAGAGGTTGTGAAGAGAAAACTTTTGCATTTAAACACTAATGATAGCTCTGACTAAACTCGCATCCAAATAGACATCCTGGAACTCCAAACTATTGATCTTAAAAGAGGAATGGAAACAAGAAGCACAAATGTTGAACCAACTAAATACAATGACTGCCGGCTAGCAGGGGCAAATGCAAACTAACCAGCCGCAACCTCAAACCCGAGTCCTATTCCGATCGACACCCGTTTCAAAACAATGACATTTGACGTGCTCATAACAGCAAACACGATACATTATGAATGAACGAGAGTGACCAAACAAACAAAACCACAGCCGTATTTTAGGTAGCCAATCCATCACCATGATATGATACACTAGCTAAACAACAAATTAAGCATGAAAAATCAAACAAGAGAACCTTCGAGCGATAACTTACAAACACGAAAACATGAACTGCGGAATACAAGCTTAAATTTGTAACCACAACACGAATACTTGAATCAGATTGAACGATTGGGTCAACCGCAGCATAACGAAGCATGAATCAACCAATAACTAAAAAAGCATAATTAAGCACAATTAAAAGAAATTAAACACGAATTGATGAAAAGAATTTCGTAGATTGGGAGTTAAGAGTATCATACCCATAGTAAGCCTTGTCCCTCTTACGTCTCAACGGCGGCGAACCCGTGATCGGCATTGCTCAACACCTCCGTCGCTCTCACCACCAACGTACAAGCTAGAAGCTGCCAATTGCGGTCGGCGTCACTTTCGTGGAATTTTGAAGTTTCAGAAATCGGAGTGCGTACAAATAAAGGGGAATTAGGGCTCTTGAATCGATTCGGAAATAAAAAGAAAACAAAAAAACTGGTTATTCTGATATGGGCTATCCACCTTATATAAAGCCCAAGAATCTTACTTGTAATAGGAATAGGAATCGTTTTACCTGTTTTGAAAGGGTAACTTCTTTTCGGAAAAATATTTTACCTACAAGCACTGGGATAGAATGAAAACGAAATACGATTTATTAATGCACTAAACGAATTTTTTTAAAAAACAATTAATGGTCCTATAGAAATCACTTCACTTTCAAAATCAAGAACTTAATAATCAAGTTAGTAAACACATTATCCTGTTAGGTTCTTATTAAAATTTTACATTATTGATGAGAAAAGTGCGTGTCCATTGCGAGTTATACTAGAAAAACTTCATTTGATCACTCTTTCACGCGAGAGCGTGTGCCAACATGTTGATTTTTATGTATGTTTTATTGGCAAACCAATAGAATTTATCAAACACTTTGTTCACGTATCTCATTATCTCTTGTGCATAACATAAGATAGGGCAAAATTCTTTGAGGGATCTCATTCCTTAATTAATGTCTCACTCAAATACATTAGAAGCCCACAAAAGAGAATGTTGGTTTTAAGATATTTCTCATGTCTTTTCTGAAGGGATGGAAAATGCTAATTACTTTCCCTTGTTTGGTTTTTGACGGGAAACTACATGGGAAAAGGATGTCACCATTGGTGTATACTTTTGTTAATGGATTAAAGTTGAAAGAAAAAATTGAAACTGTTATCAACATAATCAAATATACCTTACATCTACATCTCACTGTATTTCGTCCATAATATAATCTAAAGTGAATTTCCTTAATTAATTTTCTAAACTCAAACATTAGAAGCTCGCAGAATGCATCCACCACTTCAGTTTGGGGACTCTAGGCAAGAAAATGGAGCCAAATATCATGAACATATATGTTCAGGACAGGTTTCTATTATCATATTCAGGCTGGCATCATAATCGTAACCTACAGAGCAGATTCTGCAGAATGTACCTTCCTTCCTTGACATCTCATGACCGAGAGATCTCTGTCTAGCCTTACCATGAACTCTGGTTGATCACTAACTAAGGTATCCCTTCAGTAAGTGTAGTTGGCTTCAAATTGTACTGTCAAAGACAAATTGTTCGAGCCAGTGATGAAATAATCCTAAAACAGTTGACTAACAATGCGGACATGTATTGAGTATTGACCGAAAAAACCAATGCAGATACGTAAATCAGGGCTGAAGCAATACGCTTAACAAAAGGTTACCATGTTGAATGTCTCACGTATTGCTTCCAGGTATCACTCCCTGCTTCAGGGCCACCACTACATGCTTTTCAAACCAAGATCAGCTCCTTTTGTAGGTATGTTTGTTTACAGTCACTATACGATGGTCACTACCATGTGGGCTGTATATTTCAATGCAAAACAATTAAACACTGTAATGCAACATATTTATATAATATCACCTTCTGGTTTCTAGCCTGCTTCTGAAGATAGAATTGCTGAATCCTTGCAGGTTTCTAGCATGCTTCTGAAGAGAGGAATTACTTTATCCTTGCGGTACTGAGTTATTTAGTTCAATTGCATCTTCAAGAGTCTACATATTTCCACACAAGAAGTCACAAGTTTAAATGAGAAGCAACTCATAACAAACAATAATCAAGACAAAATTCCATAAGTTAAGACTACCTTAGTTTTCATAACTTACAGAACTGGCCCAAACAACTCTTCTTTCACCACATTGGCATTTCGCTCTATAAGTCTGTAAGGATCTTTCCTCCCTCAATAAGTAGATCACAACGTGTAAGACATGAGGATCCTTCTTCTCCTTGTGGAAGATAAACTCAGTGCCATGGTGATGAGAAGAACAGCATGAATGTGGAAAGGCACATGCATGTGGCCAGTGTACCTTTGAACTTCCAGTGAAAGAAACAAGTGGTCTCCTTGTGCCTTTTGCTATAGCTTCCCCAGTTTCAGCTCTGCCACAGAAAGAAGTGAACACGGAACCTGGCCTACCATTGAAGTAGCTTGCAGTTATATTATGTCTAAGCAGCATTTGTGAAACAGCTCCCCTCTTCATAGGCATGCCTAATAAGTGAGCGACTAAGCAACACACGCCACTCTAACAGGTGCAATTTCATTTCTGAGATCCATCTCCACTTGGCTATATGCAAGGGACTTGCTCAATCCTCTCTGTTTCATTAACTCTCTAACCTGATTAACCTGGCTCCATCTACCATCTGAAGCATACAGGTTAGCAATTAGCACATAATAGCAAGCTTTATCAGGATGAAACTCTAGCATTCTTCTTATCGCCACTTCTCCAAGATCAAACCTCGAATAGAGTCCACATCCGTGGAGAAAAGCCCCAAACAAACTAACATCTGGCTGAATTGGCATGCACTCAATAAATTCCAAGGCTTCTTCAAGTTTTCCAGCACGAGCCAAAAGATCGACCATACATGCATAATGCTTCATAGAGGGTTTAAACTTGTAGTCTTGGCAAAGTGAATTAAAGTACCTCCACCCTTCTGCAACCATTCCAGTGTGGCTACAAGCTGATAACAAGGTCGTAAATATCACTTCGTTGGGCTCAACATGCTTCTTCACCATATCACTGAAAAGTGCAAGGGAACCTGTGCTGTCACCCTGGATTCCATAACCGCCAATCATTGCACTCCATGTGATAGTGTTTTTCTCTCTCATTCCATCAAAAACTAAACGAGCAGATTCAGCATCGCCACATTTGGCATAGAAGTTTAAAAGTGCAGTGCCAACATAGATATTTGAAGTTAATAGGCCATCCTTTATTGAATGAGCATGAAGTGATGAACCAACTGGAAGAAAACCAAGGGAAGCACAAGCAGAGAGGACACTTGCCAATGTGAACGCATCATGTGCTAATGATTCTGATCTCATTTGGTGAAACAGTAGCAAGGCTTCATATGAGGACCCATTTTGGGCGTACCCAGAAATGATTGAATTCCAAGCAATCAAATTCTTCTCCAATATTGTTTCAAAGATATAACGTGCGTCACCAATCATCTGGCATTTAGCATACATGTCCACTAGAGCATTTCTCACAGTAGATTCTTCCAACCCAAGTTTAATCCCCAAACCATGGATTGACCTTCCTGTATTCAAATTTCCTGACTGTGCACAAGATGAAAGCAAGCTTGCAGTGGTGATAGAATTGGGCAAGAGCCCCACCCATTTCTCATCCGTAAACAACTTCAAGGCCTCGTCTGGGTACCCACTTTGAGTGTATCCAACAATCATTGCTGTCCATGAAACAAGATCGACCGTATAAAGCTCATCAAATATAGATCGAGCATCTCTAATGTCTCCGCACTTAACATACATGTCGAGAAGAGATGTCACCAGGAAAGAAGTAAGCTCAATGCCACTTTTAACCAAATGTCCATGAATCCACTTTCCCTGATGTAAGGCTCTTAACTTTGTACACGCGGTAAGTACGCTTCCCAAAGTGAAATGGTTCCCTTCCACCAACTCTTCTCTCATCCCATTAAACAAGACCAACCCATCTTTTGGACAATCATTTTGCACATACCCCACAATCATTGAAGTCCAACAAACCACATTCCTATCAACAATGCAATCAAACACCGCACGAGAACACTCAATCCACCCGCACTTTGCATACACATCCACCAATCCCGTCAACACGAAGCTATCGGGACACGCCACCTTCACGATCCGGCAATGCACCTTCCTCCCTTCATTCAAGTCCTGCAATTCGCTACACGCCTTCAACACAATCGAGAAAACAACGTTGTCATGTTCTCCAATGCAAACCTTCATAAGGGTATAGAACCCCAGAACATCCTTATACAAATTGTGCAAAAAGTACCACCTCAGCATCACCTTCCACGAGTAAAAATCTGGGCTAGGCATTTGATCGAACAGTTGGCGTGCACATTTGACGTCCCCAAACGTCCCGTACAAACTAATCAACTTGGTCCGGCAAAGAAGATCATCGGAGAGGCCGAACAAGACGAGCAAGCCGTGGACTTTCTTGAGGGAATCGGTGTTTCTGCACAATAAGAGAAGGTTGAAACATGGGTTCGAGAAGGCCGAGGTCGTGGAGGCCAAGGTTTGAAAATGGTCAGGTGGTTCTGAAGGGGGCGGTTGGTGTATCGCTTGGGTCAAATTCCGCCATTGGAGTAGAGGTCTTCTGGGCATTTGCCTATGGACGGTCGAGCCGAGCTTCATCATCTTCTTCAATTTCAAGTTTGGCTTTTATTTTCCAAAGGCAAATTTTCAGGTTTTGAAAAGCTCTTTCAATTACTACTTCTGTTTTGTGTTTTGGCGCGCCATGAATATTGGCCCTTTCTTGTTACAACATTGTGGGCTCTAGGCAAAAGTTCAGGTGCATGAGTTTGTGATAATATTGGGCCTTGCGTGTTACAAAAACATGGACCTGTAACTTTCTGCTGCATGAAAGGGATGTCCCAACAACATCCTTTTTTCATATTTGACCACAAACATCCTTGTTTCACAATGACCAACCTATTTTTTTTTATTAAAAAAAAGGAAGTTTGTCTATTCTAAATAGAATAGAAGTTCCGACTTTATTTTTTTGTATTTTTTATTTTATAATATTATATTATGATTGGAACAGTTCATTTTTTAATTTATCTAGTAAAGATCATTTCCTAAATAAAACAAAAAATTTCTAGATTGTTTTGTTATATAACTATATAAAACAATTTAACAGTAAAACACATGATCAAACAAGTCGTCTATAAGTTTTGACATAGTTAAATTACCAAACAATCTCAAATTCGATTGATTTTTTAGATAAATGAGCTAGACAAGTTAGAAGAAGATAAACGGTTCAAATTATAGTATAACAGAATACAAATCAAAGAATAAAAATATAGAGTAGGAGTCAATTTAAAGTAGCCAAATTTTGTTCTTAAAAAAAATCAAAAGATGGGTATCTTGTTGGGTTTATTATATACAATGATGATACGGGGGTGGGGAATTTTGATCCGTACATCTCTTTCAGTATTCAGAAAAAATTACCCAAAGTTACTGTTTTTTTTGTAGGAATATAGCCTTTATTAATAAAGCACTATCTGGATAATACAAATTACATAAATAGCCAATGTGACCAAAACCACAACCTATGAAATCAAGAACTAAAGTGTAGAATCTTAAAAATGTAAGATCCCCTGCCTAATTACATATCATAGGAAAATAAATTAAATGAAACACCCCACAAATGGGTAATATAAGGTAGTCCACAATATGGAATAGCAATTCTTTAATATCTCCACAAGTCAATCCCGCAAAATCACAAAGGTAGAACCTGCACAGAAAACAAACCAGATAAAAAATCTACCCTAAAAGAAACCCCAACTTAAACCCAAAACCCCAATCGAAAAAATTTAAAAAAAAATTAAAAAAGATAAATAAATAAATAAAAACAAATAAAAAATAAAAAATAGTAAAGATATATAAATAAAATAATCATGTGCATGAAAAATGAAATCGCAAAAATTTCCTACCTTTCTATCATGAGAAAGGAAGAAATCAACCATTTTCTCGACAGATGTCAAAGCACAATTGAGATTTTAGTGGGTTTTTTGTTTGTGTAGACACGTGGAAACACATTGAGACGGTAGTGATTGTCTACCACCACGGATCAGACACCGACAGTCTGGTGTGAATCATGTTGTTGATTGTCTGTTTGTAGCTCAATCGAAATCAATCTGATTTCCGCCACGTGTCATGCGTACCATCATCCCAAGATCTTTCAGTCTCCTCCGCACTTCCATGAAAATATTTTATTTCCACGCGCCCCAACTCGGATGTCTGCCTCTCACATAATTTTCTTTTGGATAAGCTTTCTTGATAAATTTCTTTCAACATGTTTTAGTGACAATGTTAATTCGACATATTGAATAGTTATAAACTTTCTATCATGATGTTCCATGTGGCCTTCTTAATGTACAGACTTACTTATAAACAAGTCTTGTTAGGATTTTTCGATAAGAAATCTGTACTTAAATGATTAAATATATCTACCAATGAACTCGACCCCTTCCACCACATCACTTGTATGTTAAAAATAAATAAAACTTTGGCAACAAACCACAGAATTAATAGTCAACATCATTAGATAGGTTTTCAAAAGTTGGAGCACTTATAGGCGCAATAAGAAATGTAAAGCTGAGTTGCAAATATCACAGTCCATTTCTTTTTCATTTATTAATGCAGAAGTTAACTTTACAACAACTTTTGTGCTGAATTATAAGATCACTTGACTTGAGAAGGTAAAGGAGATGGTTAGAAAAAAGTAAAGGGTTGGCAGGATTGCATGGAACGCGGCAAATGCCAATACAACCCTCGTCTTCTTGTCCTTTCATTTTTTGATTCTTTGGGTAGGAATCGTATGTCCTTTACCAACTTTGTCTAAAAAGAAAGTTTTTGGTGGGACATGTTTGGCCATAAAACTTCCCAAAATTCTGCAAAAGGATAGACAATGGGCTAAATCCGCTTTTTTGATTCACAAACAAACAAGGCACATCCATGTGGGTATCTACTGTGCTTGCTATGTCACATTGATTGATCCACCATCCCAACAATCTCAATCTGCCCAGGCGTGGTGGGAATTATGTTCATAAGCACTTCTAACAAAAACGTTTGTACTATAATCCATTTTATTCTCTTAAGAAGTACTTGACAATCGTTTGAACACCTAGATATAATCAAGTTGAATAAAGCAGTGTACCCCACATCACACAGATATAATCAAGTTGAATAGAGCATTGTACCCAATAGCGCAGATCGCAATAAGCACCGCAAATCGCATGCTTATTGTCGGAATATGAATTATATAAGACTACCTCTTTAAATCTTTTCCGAGTTAGTTAGCCCGGATGTACTGTTCTTTCTCACATTCAAGGCAAGCAACAAATTTGGGTCAATCTCAATTTAGAAGCAGCGTATTCAACATCTGAAATAATGTAGATGAGCATGTAAATTCCCCGAAGAATGACACCGCACAGGCAATTAAAAGAACAGTGGTAATCTATCCGGGAATAAATCATGCAACATTATTTATGAAAAATACAAGGATGGTACGACCAAAGAGAGAAAAATCAAGCAAACCCCCGACTTTGGGCTAAGAAATGTACAGAGGGCAATCAATCCCCATGGCAACCCCAAAACCCTGAAGCCATAGAAACAACACCCTAATTTGCCCTATAGAACTCAATCAATATGTTAAAAGACATTTTCCCATGTTTACGTTAACGGAAGAGGCGGAGTATTACCCGCCCCGCATCTTTGCCTACGGGGTCTTCTGGTAGTCTTACCCCAACCTGTTAGGCTTCTATCTTCCAATCCCACTTCAGTATTATTAAGCTGCTGTATCAGTGGAGCACAAGGTGGGACAGTTGCAACAGGAGGTGAGGGACTTACCACTGCTCGTCTCCTCCCCCTACCACAACCGTTTCTTGTTGAGTTTCTCCTTGTCAGTCCACGCATTATTCCGCCAAACGCCTGAAGATCTTCTGTTACCTCATGCCTCGACAAGGAAACAAGACCGGGAAGGATATCCCTTTGGAAGTCCCTCCGCTGCCTCCCTCTCCTTGACTGACCTCTTCTGGGCGGATTTGATAGTACGCTGTTTACAGTTTCTTCCAGCTTTAAGTCTTCTGGAACCAGAGGCTTAGGCATGTAATCTTCTTCCTTGCTCTCAACAAGTTTCAAAGTCATGGTTTCAAAGAAATCAAACTCTTCGGATAAAGATTCCTCATCATCTTCAACATCTTCACCTCTCAAAAGATGGTCAAACTTTCTGTCAAGATCATTCCCACATGCAGAAACTATATCCACAAACCACATAAGGGGGTCAAACTGGTCTGTTGAAGAAACATCTGATGGATTGCGAGAGGGTTCACCCATAAGATTGCAGGGACCAGATGATGAGATAGAAACTATCGCCTCTGCTGCTGCTCTCACAAGTTCATCTTGAGGAGGTTCAGACGTGTGTTGTTGTAATGCTTTAGACATTTCTTTCTGCTTTTCAGCATATGCTTCCCCAGGAATGACACTATCATCAATCTCAGGAACACCAGGGGCTTCCAAATCTATCCCTGCAGTAATCTTCACGCTGGTGCATGTGGCAGAGGGTTTCAAAGATTCTTCATCATCACTAATACACAAGTTCAAATCAATGATTTGTCTGAAACTGGAAACCTTTGGATCTATTCGCTCTTCTACAACGAGAATTTCTGCAACATTCTGTCTCACCAAGTCAGGAGCTGAAGAATCGCAAGGCAAGTTGATATCCAGTTCTCTGAATCTCCTGTTATTTTCCACTCCGTTCTCAGATGGACAAGGAATAGACAGAGAAGAGGGGGAAAAGAAATAGGACTCGTTCTTAGATGTATGAGACTTTTCAAAAACAGGAAATCCAAGAATTTTTCTCTTGCATGGACTGTCACCAAGTTCAGTCCTGGCCTCAAGTTCAGTTTTATTGGATGAACTACTCATAGGAGATTGAAAGAAACTCCGCTCTTCAGTCTTCGAAACTCTGCCCAAATTCACAGCCTCATTCTTAGAAACAGGCACAGCTCTTAGCCACGGCAAAGTAGCAAGATAGTCCACATGCTTTGTTCCTCCCCCTATGATCTTAAAACCTTGCTGGGGTATGTCTTCATTAGATGAGCTGTTTGAAAGGTCTACATTCAAGTTTACTTCCTGCATAGACTTTACATCCACGCCATTTGAACCCTTGTAGTGTGTTGCTGAACCATGACTCGTCAAACGTCCAGAGCCTCCATTATGATTGTTACTGCTGCTTTGATAGTCACAGTTGAGAGAAGGGAACTGAACAAGCTCCTTGCAACCCGAAGAGGAACCATGGTAAACACCATTTTGGTATGGCACTTCACTCCTAGAACCATGGTTAGAACTACAATTCCACTTATCGCCAAAAAACCCATTGCTCTGAACAGAGGACTGGGAACTCTTACTCAAGGAAGCAGGTGAGTTAAAACACGGGTGAGTTTGCACTGATATTGACATCTGGCTTAAGCTACTGTCTGGCTTTTCCCAAGATGAACCCGACTGAGTCCAGGACTTGGCCAATTCTGAGGAAGGAAGAACAGGATATGGAATGGGCATATGAGAAGCCATAAAAACACTTGGATGCTTATTATTGGAAATATCATGACTTCTTTCAGAACTCTCCGCACCACAAACTGTCCTCTCTCTCCAGAAATCCACCTTGCTTTTATCAGTCAGATAAACACTGGGTTCACGAACATTATTACCGGGCATTTGCATTGTCTGGGATGACAAAGGCAACCTTTCTGTTTGAGGACATTGGGAAATAGTTGTGAGGTTGCTTTTACTTTGCCCTGTCATACAATAGCAGATTTCCCAAATTAACTTTTATAATTGAACACATCTATAACAAGAAATGCTCCATGCTCTATATAGCTTCTTAACTGATGGCCTAGTCATTGAAACATAGCCTATAGGAGGCCTGGAGATTCAACATGCATGATCAAGTATGAAAAATGAGATGATCCCACTGCTCTGAACACTAATATTTTCGGTTTCTACACATTCGGTTATAACTTTTCACTCGTTTATTAGTTTCTTAAACCATCTAGAATATGCTAAACTGCACAAAGAAATCCACAAAGCCCTCCACTAAAAAAAATAGAGAACAGCAAACTATCCAAAACTTCAATCAATTAGTCAAACAAAAGGAAAGTAGGAAAATTGCAGCAGCCAAAAGGATCAGCATAAGTTTAATCAAACTTCATGTATAACAATATAAGGAATACCTGCTTCAAACACATGGGAAAGCCACCCTCTTCCACTTCCATTGTTCTCCAACCCCGAGTTGTTCTGGATTACATTATCACTGACATGATGGGAGTTGAGTGATACTTCCTTTGGAAAACCGAGAAGTTGTGACCTTGATTTAGCTGCCAGATCAGGACCTTGAATCTTTCCATGACAAGAATCCTGGCCCACATGATAAGCATATCCAGAAGTATTGGTTTCTTCAAATTGAATTGGCTCATTCAAGTCAGCCAAACCAGTACTTCTCGAACATGTATCAGATTTCAAAGCATCTCGTTTGCAATCTATATTCCCACCATTTCCAACAAAGAGCTTGTTACCGCCATCAAGTGCAGTTTTAGAATTTTTATCTGGCTGGCAACTAGGCCCGTCAGAAACTTTTCCATCACTGAACTGCTCTCCTTCATCAGAGTCGATGTACACATCAGCTGGAAGTTGAAGATCAAACATTTTCCTCCTCACTTTAGTTGGTCTTGACTCCATCACCTCAACATCTTTTGAGGTCATCCCATTTTGACATGCAATCAGACCATTTTTCGGAATGTTACCTTTAACGGCAGTAGATGGAGTACCGATACCTTCAGCAGCCGGAATCAAAGGTTTAGCATAAACAGAGCTTGCCAAAGGAAAACTAGAATCATGCCATTTTCGTGCATCTTCAGACGTAGCTTGAGATGCTAAGGGACTTGATGACAAGGATGTCTCCACAGGCATCTGGTTTCTATGTGGTTCTTTCCTTTTGATTTCATCCATCAAGTCCCTTTGAATTCTGTAAAGCCGGTGAAGTTCAACCACCTGGAAGAAATTAAACCATAAATGTTCAAGTACCTTTATCTCAAGTAGAGTAATGAAAGAATCAAAAATAGAAAACTCAACTTTTTCAGTAAGCCTATACGAAATTAAGTATAGAATTGAACAAATACACACAAATGCCCAACTAAGAAAATCACTCAAGAATTTGGCTGAGAAAACTAGAAACTTTACAAGTACCTGATTCTTGAATATCGCCTCATGCTCAAGCATTGTCTGCTTGACTACATCCTTGTCATATTCTGAATAAGCATCAGCAGTGACCCTAGGCAAGAAACCATTGCAATACTGCCTGCTTGACAATGTTTTCTCTCCATAATATAAGGGCCAGCTACAATTGTTAGGATCTTCATTAAGATCCCTCACCGAGTAATACCCTGGCATGTAGGTTTTACACTGCATTTTTGTTCCCATTCCTGGAAAAAGAAACCGTAAAGAAACAGTCAAGTGACAAGCTGAAGACATGCAAAATGGAAAACTATAAGAGAAAGCTGTTCAGTGATGTAAAGATGCTTAGACTGAATAAGGAAATGGACTTTATAAGGACAACTTCTGTCAAGTACATGAAAGGAGATGGATTGCAGTTATATACTAGAAGCAACACGTGTGCAACATGACAGACTACCTAAACCTTGCATAAGGTGAGACAACAAGAAGAAAATACCTTAATGATAAAATTTTAATAGATAAATGCTTACTGGCTGCTAAGCACTACTGTTCTTATGAACTAAGAACGCAAACATGAGGAAATTATCATACACAAATCCTCACAAGAGTCCACCGTCCAGCTAAATTAAGTTCCATTGTGCCTAAACTGAGAACCTAAAGTTTCTTCAACCAATTTGCATGAAGTCCATCTTCTCCAAGAAACAGCCAAAGCATGAAGAAAACCGTTCAACCATCAGAATGATGCAAATGATTGTAACACGAATGGTCCTCTAGGCATTCTGCTGTAAACTACAGCCGAAAGCTTGACTGCCCCAAATAGGAAATCAGTAGTTCAACTTAAAAGCTACTACAAAAGTCTGTCCTGCGAATCATTCACCAATTTGGAAAATTGTTCATGCTGGAGAGCCTCAATAAGGAAATCTACCAAGCCCAATTCGAAGGATTTAAGCCGTAATCTACAATATTTTACAAAAAGCGTGAAATTTTACTAATGCTCCTGGCTCCCTCACATTTGACTGCTATCTCAAACAAAATTCCACATACTGCTGCTGCTACAAGAGCACAACTCCATATTTCTCATTGACTCATCAACAACTGAAGGAACTAAAATGGCACATGCACAAAGTGTTCCCATCCTCAGATAGCAGACACCATCGCTTAATTGGAAATATATACTAAACCATTCAATTGACAAAAGACAGACAAGTGAACTCACTTTAAGTAGGATATCCAAATCTGCGAATGTCATCGATAATCAAACTCAACAACATTGGATCAAACTCAACAACATTGGATTTAGCGGGTATGGATCCATAAACCCATAAGAAGCGTAATTAATCATTCCTTTGAATTATGATATCTCAATGAATGCAAGCTTCGAGAAAACAAAAGAGGTCTTCATTTTATTCTCAATGAAGTAGAAATATCCTCAAGTAATGCAATTCCGAGCAGACACTAAAAAGCCAAAAAGGGGTGAAAACAGAAGAAGCAATAATAGAGACATGTGCCAGTTGCTTCAACTCCAGACATGAATTCACAAGACCACCATTAGAGCGAAATTTGAGGAAGAAAGCCCAAAGGATGGGAACTTTAGGAATCTCATGATCAGCAAATGAACTTTACAACAAAAGCTATCAGAACAGATCTCACTTGTTCCAGGTAAAATTAATACAAATTCCCAACTATGAAAACCCAGAATCTACAGTAACAAAAACTAAAATTTACCCACAAAGATTTTAATACCCAACAAACAAACCAATCAATAAAGAAATGAACAGAAAATTTCTTTTTAAAGTCGACAGGTTTGCAATGAGAAAACAAATGCAGAAAGCCATAAACCCAAATGTTCAACTCATAAAATTCCAAACTTGATATTAAATTTCAATACCCAATTCACCAAATCACCCACAAAAAACAAACTTTCACCACAATTCAATTTACCCAGAAAGCAGATAAGAATTTTACCTCAAACCCACATCCTATTTTCACCTCTCCAGCAGATTCATCATTCAGCAGAGGCTTCACATCATGAAAAATTCAGAGTCCTCGCAGGCTCCACAGTAAAAAAAAAAACAAAAAAACAAAACTTCACAGCAAACCAGCTGAAAGAACTAGAATTTGTATAATCTAAGAACTATACAATAAAACAACAAAGTGGGTGCTTTTGCAACACCATTCAAGAAGCTTAGATCGTCACCAGGTTGAAGAAAAGGAGGAGATTTCGATCTGCTGGGCCACTCCCTCTTTCTCTTTCTCTCTCTAGCAAAAAAATGAAAAGCATACAGCTTTAGAGAGAGAAAGAGATTATTTTTTTTTTTGTAGAGAGAGAGATCCCAGATAAGAAATCTTCACACAAACAAACGACCTTCTAAGAACAGTGACATGAAATTTGTCAACATCCGGTCTCTTTTTATTCTCTGCTTTTTCTTCACTTCTCTCTCTCCCCTAAACCTCAATATTTTTCTTTTGCCCAATAAGTATATGCAACTAAATAATTTATATGGGATTTTGAGGAAATGAAAAGAAATGGGCATTTCTAGATTCTCTCCACCTTCCTTGCTTTTGGTATGGATATTATTACAAAACAAACCAGTATTAAACAACTCTAGCTCCCGTGACTCCAGTCTATTGATTGATTTTACTTTTTACAGAAAATTGAGCGGTTATATAGATTGAATTATCGACATTTTTAGGAGTCTATAGTAACAGTGACATGATCAGAATAGCGCGATATCATGCATTTACAATTATCTATCATATGATATAAAAGAGTAGAGAAAACTAGTAAAATGATATCCATAAACTTGAAAATCTATAGAAGTTATTGCACTAATAGATGCAAAGGCTGCATTACTGCAACACAGCAGGAACAACAAAGCTTGACAAAAATACAATCGTTTTCTGAACCTAAGTTGTTAAAAAAGACTCATATTTTTGTAGCACAAAAAAGCACTCCGATTTTTCCATTTTAAGCAGTGTTGTATTGGCTAATACAGCAGACAAACGGTGGGTCCCATTCTACTGTGGCAAGGATGAGGTTTCTTAAGCCCTAAGCGCAGGAAACAAATACCCTTCTGGGTATCTTTTATTTACGAAAATGGGATTTGATTCTCTTCTGTTGGGGTCTTGATTGGCTGATCCCTCTGTTTCTGTAAACAGCAGGTCTATTTGTCATTTGCTGAGGACTGAGAAAAAACCGTACGTTGTTAAACAAAGCAGATAATATATTGCTTGCCACGTGGCATTTTTCCAGGACGTTTTCCTTCACACGATGAATGCCAGGTCGATTTGGAATGTTTATTTTCCAACTTTTATTATTACACAGGGCAAATCTTACCCTCCTGTTTTGCAGTATCTAAAACCTAGTTATGGATTCTTAACAAAAACAAAACCTAGTCATGGATTTGGAAAGAATTGCTTTTGCTCTATCCTGATGTTACCCTAAACATTAGTGCGCATTTTCTTTTTTGTATGCATTCATGTAATAATTATTTTCCTTTTATCAAACTATCATTTGCATGAAAATAGCCATTAGGATTACCTAAAAAATAACCATTCGCTGTAACTCGCATGACATTATTCAAGGTTCTTCAAAAGTGTTATAAAAATTATATGAGAAAGGTCAATCTAGGTAAAGGCTATTGTTTTGTTTGAGAGAATCCTCATTCAACCATAGAATAGTCATTTTATATCAAATGAGTCTAGTAATAGGATCTAAACCTAAGGATGATATGGTAATTTTCATTTCTCTACTTTCTCATACTAATTTTTCCTACTTTGTATATTGGAAAATTCTTCGATCCCGAACAAATATATAAATAGTAGTGCCTTGTGTATTCTCCAATGTCTATATCTCATATGGTAATTTTCATCAACACATACATAACAAGGGTAGAAGTTACTAGTATTTATTAGAGCATCAACAACTTCAGAAACATATACTAGATTTTGCATCAATCATAGATAACTATTAAGTTTATATAACATCAATAAATGTTACACAATTAATACATTAACAAGATAATAACCTTGTTTAAATTAATGAGCTTCTATAATGCACACTTTCTTGCTTAATGCGTCAGTGTCACACTTGCAAAAGGAACTCAAATAAGGTAGAGCTTAGGTAGGTACCTTTTTAAGTAGTCGATAGTTAAATTACTCTAACATGCCAAGAAGATACAAACTTGAATGTAAAGAGGGAAAACACTACCAAGAGTTCATGACTAAATAGCCGAAACCTAGCTAAATACGCTATGAAAATAATTTTAGTGTGGGTAAAATAAGACATAAAACATTATAGATCTGAAACAAAATCGGAAAAAAGATGTAAAAATGAAATGTCGAACAAACAAAACCAGGACGTCCGGGACCGCAGAACACAACCCAAGAAAAGCCATCACTTGATAATCAGCAAAGCAAACAAAGCAATTTGGTGTATTCCAATTTTGGACATACACTAAAGACATGGTGCCCAGCTCAATGTTGGGTATCCAAACACAAGGCAAAATCTGGCCTAAGAAACCAAGTTGCAATAATATTTATGTGGAGTGGTAAAATGTCTCTCAGTGTTCTTTTGATATAGATATAGTTGAGGTGGGGTAAACTAAACGCATGAACTCTTATACAGAGTATGTTTTTAATCAACTGAGTTACAGAATTCTTACATACTAAATATTATGTTGTTTTCCTTCTCTTTAATTACCTTGATGGTGCATGTCTACCAAATGTTTCAAGATTCAACAGACCTGACTCTACCAATTCTTTCTTGAACTACAAGACATTAGAACCTTTTCATATATATCCTCATGAGTCAAACTATATTATTTCTCAGTACTTATGAAATCTATGAAACACCTGAATCACATTCAATTCAAGATTTGTTTATTTTCTTTAAACCCACTTATTTTGACTAATCGACCTAAAAACAAAGTCCCGGAATTAAACTTTGACAGAGTTATGTAGTCAGACCTCCACAAATTTGAATAAGCTAATTATAAGGTACCATGGTTTCAATAAATTGTCGATATTTCTAAGTGGAGAAAAAGTTTAGAATATGTAATGCGTGCTGAGAGATTAATTTGTGACTTCAGTAACTACGGACAAGATTTCGAATCCACCCAACCGACTAATCCCCCATGTCCAGCAGAACCAATCACTGGTTGCCAGTCAATAGTTGTTTATTCATTCTAAGATATTTTTCCCATCTTTTCCCCAACGTTAGACCTAATGTGGTCCTTTATTTTCCATTGTCACTTTCATGGAAAATGTGTGAGGCTTTCCAACTAGCGGAAGATTTGCGATAACTAGATGTGAGGGGCCCCACAAAGGGGTTATATATTGTGCATGAGGTCCTACAAATTTGATTGGCTCAATTGGTTTATCAATCGTTTGATTTTAATTGGTTCTTTAATGCAAAATTTCTATTTCCACTTTTTGGGTGATGTTGGAGAAAGCCCATTTGAGATCATGCACTGAAAAAATAAAATAAAAATTGCATGTCTTGAATTTCCTATTTACATTACATATTTTGTATCTCTCTTTATTTATTTATTTGATAGATCACTTGTGAAATGAGAGAAGCAAACATTATGAAATGGTGTACTAAGGTAGCTGGAGTTTGTTATACCTGGGTAAATTGATTGGTGGACCAGTTTGTTAGAAGAACAATTCCATCAAATCTCATTAATTGTAATGAATTCTTCAGATATACTACACTATATTCAGAAACAGTTGCAAAGCCAACTCACTGTTTTTATTTGTTCATTTGAATAGCAACCCCACCCTAATAAGCTAGTTTCAACCAAAAGAATTAAAACAACATGAGACATGGTACAACATGATTATTATCACAATATTTGCATGAAGTTATATAGGAAGGCGGTAAAAGGTTTGACTTTTGCTATTGATCAGTAGAAATTATGAGTTCATTTACTTATAAGAGGGAATCGAAAATGAAATTCGGAAATGGGAATCGGATACCCAAGCCTTGGGTATCCGATTCTCATTCATTTGTTTTTGCCTCTAAATTGGAGTAGGGTCCGTTAAATTTTGATTCTCAAGTTAGTTAGTAAACTTAGAATAACCAAGAAAACAAAATTATTCTCATTCCTTATATGTAAAAATATGCCCTATATCATACTCTTGATTTAAATTAATCCTAACTTATCTATTTCGATCTATTACTTGTAATTACATGGCTTATTATTGAATTCTGGTTCTTAATCATACTTTTTTAGAGGAAAACAACAAGACGTAATTATCCAGTTTCTATGGATTGAAAAGGAAACCCCATCTTTTACTTAGTAAAAAAAGAAGAGACCTCATCTGTGATTTGACTGAAGGAAAATTGGACAAGTTTATACTTTGAAAAATGAAACTGCACAAAGTTAAAATTTGCAATTAAGGCCCGCTATGTATTTACATAAAACAAAGATAAGCCAAGTCACTTTTCCCATTTTTCCACTATTACAAACAGGGTCCATAAATTTCCTGCCAAACTTTCTTCCCCTTTTCTGGAAAGATCCTCTCAAATTTTAGCTTATGTTCATCTTTTCGTCAATTTTTTTTCGACAACATATATATATTTATGATGAACCACTAATTCGCCCACAACAAGCCACAAAGGGCCTATAAGAAATCGACGTCATTAATAATCCTCTGTATTGTTCGCATCTCATACATTCTCCAATATTGTACAGTAAAAATATCATTAGACTAACTAAATCCTCCGCCACATTTCCAATATTTGCCAATTGGACTGAATGCAAAACACAAGACTCTTTCAACCAGTCAGTGACAATGTAAAAAACAGGTTCCTCTGTTTTACTAGGTAGTTGTTATTTTCTCCTTGCAGAAACCAAAGCCCATGAACCTATCATACAGCCTAGTTTGGACTTTTGGAGAATTTTTTCCAATTTGGTAATCCAAAGACTATTTGTTGCATGTGCTTTGAACCGAAAAAGGATATGAAACAGAATCCCAGTTTTGTGAAAGGTCCATCTGCAGCAAGAATAAAATGGCCAAAAATGTCAAAAGGACAAGCCAGTAGGGTTTCATTTGGCAAAGTTATGGAACTTAGGGTTTGAAGAATTTGATTTGCAAACAAAAAATAATTAAAATAAGTTGGTGAGGTTTTTGTTGCATAAACGGTCATCATCCACAGATTAGGCATGTCAATAATTGCAATTTCAATAGCTGTCATGAAATAACAAGTTGTACCACAAAGTTGTGAAATGTCACAAGAGGAAATGTGACACTCGAAATGGGGTCGTGACCAATTGGAACACCAAGATAGATAGGCATAGATTTGAGAGGAATTAATGCTACCTTGCTATTCCATTTATGTTCCCCATTTTGCACATAGTTCTACTTTTGGTTCGAGCAAAATTCTAATTTAATAGAATTTGAACTTAGATAAAAATGCAAACTACCCAACCAACCTTGCTATATCCTTTATGCCATTCTAATAAACAACTTTGAATCCTGTGAACTTTGTGAATTTGTTAAGTAGAAAGACTGCACAAATTAAACAAGATCACTTTGATCACTATACTATAGAGCAACTTTTTCTATACAAATTCATTTCTAATTCAACACAAGTATTTGATGTAAGAGGGTTTTAACTCCAAACCTCATACACATGTCACATGTGTGAATAAATACTCTTAATCATTGGATTATAAACTTTATACAACCTTAAAGAATATTAGAATATAAGAAAATATAAGAAGTATATGTTGCTATTATTAAGATAAGTGTCCTCTCAGTCAAGTTGAATTGAATGTCGCAAAAGTCAAATATGCCCTCATAATTTTAAAACATGCTAATGTTAATTATAGAATAAAGTATATTCTTAGTAGATCTATGTCTAGTGGCAACAATACGAGTATTAAGTATATGACAAAAATAACCACTAAGAACCTCAGATGTTAAATCATATTAAGTGAAGGTCAATATTCTCCAATATTCTGAACTCCATTTACATATAGAAAAGTATGTAGAATCAAAACTTCATCGCTAGGGAATCAAAGTATTTCACTAGGGAATTTGTACAATTAAGTCATAAAAGTATTTATTCATATATTTTCTATTCAGCTTCATATGCTTATCAAAAACGTAAAGAAGGTAATATTGTAAACTAGTTAGATTGGTAATATTGTAAACTAGTTAGATTGATGCACTACTACATACAATATTCTAGCTATTTTAGCAAAAAGCGAAGAAGAGAAATTCATGGACACATAGGCCATCTTTAGAAATGAAATTTAGGGGGTAGCGTAAACACTATTAGCACATTTTGTTTTGTAAAAAACCGTCTTTAACAATGTGATGGCTAAAAGGCTACAAAGCGAGCTAAAGGGCCAGAGAGGTGGCTACTCGTAGCCCTTTAGCCAACCCCTTTAGCCACTATCTGTCAAATCCTTTTGTCACAATCTTTCATATTTGAATTTCTCACAATCTCTCCATATTCTTTACCTTCTAAAAACTTGCTCATGTAGAAAAAAATTAATAAAATATTTAAAAAGTTTGGAATTTAGACATTCCTCATTAAAAATGGTAAAACTTAAGCATATCTTAAATTTTTAAAAAATTATTTTTTGAAGATCTAAATTTTAGCCAATTAGACATTTAGCCTCTTTATCATTAAAAATAGCCTTATGCTTGCAAAGGAAAATCGTTCCTCACCCAGAAAAAAAAAAAACAGCAAGATAGACTTTCAAATTACAGTAAGGGTAAAACCGACTTTTTACGGGATTCTTAAGAGGGACAAAACTGAGATTCCAACGCTGTCCGTACAGGCTTTCCATGCGTCCGAAATCTTGCGGCAACAAATTCCACTAAAAAATCTCAAAAATCTTTAAAACTTTCTCTCTCCTCTTGTCCTCCCTCTTTCAAATCCCTATGTCGATTTGTGTCCACGAATCTTGGGCTTCCAAACGAACAAGTTTCTTTAGGAAAAAAAAAGGAACAAATTTCTTCTAAGATAAATCCACCCCTCAATTTCGGAAACAATAACAAAAAGGCCCCTATCAATGGGTTGACTAAAATACCCCTGATGGGTGGGTCCTCACATTGATGGCATCTCACCATCGTTGGTCTCATCTGTTCCTCCCTCCTCTTCCTGTATGTCCCCTTCTCACAACTCCCAAGAATCTGATTATCTGGTAGCGGAGCATCTGCTTTTTTTAAAACCGGCTTTTTCAACAAAGTTGGTCAAATTTCTGATGCAATCCACTTGCATGTTGATTATCCTTGTACATGTATGTTCGCATGTTTTTTCCCTAAGGTTCATGTCTAAAAAGAGGAAAAATTACTTAATTAAAGTCATCAGGAACACATTTTCTCTACTTATCACTCGTTATGTGAAACTGTTGTGAATGTGATAGCTAATTTATTACTTATAACTTGTTTTAAATCGTCATTGGACTTTTATTTAATACGAGCAAATTTCTACAAAGATTACATTATAATTGCTAATATTAGAACCATGCTTTAAATTTTAAAATAAGATTTACCAAAGTTTTGGTAGAATTGAGACAATGAGCTAAGGATGAGCCCCATGACCACCAAACATACCCCACATGAGCAGAAAATCTGACCTTTGAACTCAAGCCCGAGTTCAGGGTCCTCATGCTCTCGGGCCCGCTCCCATATTGTGTAAATGTTACCAAGACCCAAATTTGATGTTAGCTACAATGCAATAAGAGGTTGATGAAGAGGTCACGTCTGTCATTTTGCAGGATGATTAATTTCTACTCACAAAAGGTAATTGGTTGGTGTAGGATTTGATTCTCTTTAATGGTCAGTTAAGGTCTCTACGGACAACCACTCTTTTAACTGCCAAGAATGTTGTTCAAGTGCAGTGGCCACATATTAAGTCACAGCTCACAATCTCATAAGGTCGATTTGCAAATTTACTTTACACTTTGATTTGGTACATTGTGCAATCATTCTCTTGGCCTTCTACTTCATAAATGTACGTTTTACACGTTCATTTAATATTGTACAATGCTTTTAGGTCTAGAATTATGATTTTGATATAGAGTTGATGGAGCTCTCTAGTTAATAAGAGTTAGAGAGATACTATTTTAGTATCGAAAGACATTGTAAGCACGAAAATCTAATTTCACAAACATACTCAAGGAAAAAGAGATAACTTGGGATTTGGGAAAATCTAAGAATTGTTGCAGCCCCAATCGAGGCCCAAATCCAGCGTATGAACTTCCAGCAGTACAGCTTTGTTTTCCATTAGGATTAATCATTGGAATTTGGATATGGTTGTTATTGAAAACAAAAAAAATGATTAGGAATATCTGAAATTGTTAACAAAGGAAAAAATTGAAAGCGCTAGAAGGAGGGGTCGAACCTCCGACCTTGTGGTTAACAGCCACACGCTCTAACCAACTGAGCTATTCCAGCAGCTTGTTATTATTTGATCAATTTTTGTATTAACATGGTTCTTTATCTGGTTTCCAGTTTTTATGCCTATCGATATTTATTGGTGTGGGATTTCTGTTATGTTAAGCCCAGTTCGAAAATTGCGTGGGCTTCTATTGATTGATTGTATACATTGGTTTTCAAGTTCAGCTACACTAGTCCATCATCATTCAAGCCTTAGTCCCACCGGTCGCTTCAAGTCTTTCACGGAGATGATGATACTTCATGATTCTTTCAAAAGAAAGTTTTCGATGAGACTACCCTATGCAGCAGGGCCGTGGTTGACCAGGTGCAACCGGCGCGCGGGAACCAGGCCCCCAATTCATGGAGGGCCCAAAAATTCATTTTTTATTTTTTTTAATGATGATTCATATAATTTTTAAAAAAAAGTTAGTATTAATATTGATATTAATATTTATTTATTTTAAGTAAAAAATATTTTTATCTAAGGCTCTCGTCTTTGTTAGTATCTACCAATTCAAATTTCAAGATTAGTCTTGTAGCTTTACTAAATTATTTTGACATATATTGAAATCTTTGTTAGTTTTTCAGTGAAGTTTTGATATTTGGCATTATCACATATCAATACTTGGATATTGGAGGTTTAACTTTGTCGCTTTATTCTTTTTTTTTTTTCAATACTTAGTCTGTAATCAGCTTTGTGTAGATTCAATCATATTTTTAGAAGTTTGTTATAATTCTAGTTTAGAATTTACCTATTTTGTTAGTACACTGGTAGTAGAAAATAATTATTGTGGCATTTTTTTAAATTGGTTGAAGGCCCTCGTAAAAATTTTGAACCAGGCCCCTAAATTCTCAGCCACGGCTCTGCTATGCAGCACCATCAAACTTATTTCGTAGGCTGTCTCCATATCGTACCTGTGGAAGCCAAAAATAATCCCACTCAATTAGAACAAGCCATGTGGATTTTAGGTCTAAAATGACAAATGTACCCTTGATGTAGAATAGGGGCATTCACATCGTCACCTCGGTCAAAATAAGATACGAGACCCGCAGCCTACGAAAAATCATTCAAAGTCCATGTAAACTGTTACCCCGCAGAAGACCTCCATGAATATCATATCTTCTCAATAGGCCCCTTCGGCAGATCACAACTTCTTGGGATGCGACCTCGCAGATCATACAATCATTCAAGTGTAGAGTACCTAATTGAGCCTTATGTGTGCATTATTGTACAAGGCAACCAAACTGTCCATACGTAAAAACAGAGTACACAATCTCGAATGCCTACCAAATCAAACTACAAGTACTTAATCTAGGGTATTTATTTCTCAAGGAAAAATAAAAAGCCTGACTTATTATGACGTCATCAATTGTACGTTTGGTCTGGTAGACGTAATCTGCTAGACTGAATGATTGGTGGATGGTCATTTTCTTATTGGCAGAAAAGAAAGAAAAGAAAGGACCCAAAACTGAAACCGATAGATAACGGGACCCACTCCAGAATCTATTTTGGTCCAATCAATACCGTCCTCGTCAAAAATCGTCTGCGTCTACGGTCCCTCCATCTATCTACTCCTGCCGCTGCTGCTGATGTTATGCGGTGGGGTCCATCCAGTCCTGTATATCCGATGGCCACCCGAGCGAGTACAATAACAACGATTTAATCAGGTAATGTACAGAATTATATCTATTGTCCAATACCAGGAGGGGTACACAGCGTACACCGGAAGATCTTCATACAGAACTCAATGTACATAAGAATTATGTCCCATTTGTGACATCATTAGAAATCTTCGTAAACCCAAACCCAAACCCAAACCCAAACACAAACTTTTGGGCAGCTTATTTTTGATAGAGCTTATTCAGTGAAAAACTATAGTGCTAAGATGTTCACTTTTTAAAATCATCTTTTAAACCATTTGATATTTCAATCAATTCAAATCTTCAATATTTAATAAGATAATTATAAATTAAAATCATATGCAATTATCACATGGCATGTAAGGTGATTTAAGAGATGATTTTAAAAAAATATGGTCATCCTAATATTATTATTAACAAACGCATTCTTTTGTAATTTGTTTTAAAATGAAAATAAAAGATAAGAAAATGTGGCATATTAAAAAAGAAAGAAAATGGTGTAGTATATTTCCTTCTACCCCACTCATTTTTATTGTCGAATTGTATGCAATTCTTCTCTGAACATACACTCCCTTATTTTGCATCAATTAAAAAAAAAACAAAAATAGAAAAGAGACATTACGAAACCTACCATAATTTTTTCTTTTGACCGACCAAACTAGCATACCCTGATTAATTTCTTGAAAATGCCTTTAGTGGCCAAACCCCACAAAATCAAAGAATAACCAATATACACCTTGCAGCCTTATTGCAATTTTCAGGCAGCATGTCTCCAAATATTCCTTGTGGTTGCACCCTTTGAACTCTCTCTTTTCACTCTTTCTCTAACCAAATCAATCCTTTGCGTTTTTCTGACTCCGCATCCTATAATCAAGAACCCCACATTTTGCATTGCTCGAATACCAAGAATTGAGTCTCGCTTTCGCCTTTCGGTGTTGGATCAAGAAAGATTGAAGTCGAGGATCAAGAAAATCAAGGAGGAGGAAAAATCAATCTTTACATTGTAACGTGTACAATACATACGTCACATAGGAATGATGAAGAAGAGAGATTCGATAGCCGCAGTTTTGTGGATGGTGATGTTGGTGTCGCTCTTCGTTTTTCATGTCAATCTCTCGCCGAAATCGAGGTCGTATTTCAAATCAGGTATGCTAAATCTCAGCACATAGAATAATTCAATTTCCTAATTCTTTTCCTTTTTTTCACCTTTCTTTCTTTTTTTGTCTATTTAAGGAGATGCTAGTTGTAGTGACACGGTAGGAATCAAATGGCAATATCAATCTGTCTCTTTGTGCTGCTTTTGTAACTCCTCTCATATGCCTTTTGGAATTAGTACTGACACTTACTTAACAGATAGGAGACAACTGCTTTTGGCAATACCTCAACACATTCTTAATCACTCTTCGTCTTACAATCAACATCCAAGAGACAGGTCTTCAATTATAAATTGGGATTTTCGATGTCATTTAACAAAATTAATACAAGACAAAACATAACTTGCTAATTTAATTTGTACCGGTTCGCCTCATGATGACATCATGTTAATTATGTTCTTATATGACTTTGTGACACTAGCTTTAAAACCCAATAAGTGATTAATGATTCTTTCTACAATTTGTTCTACCTTCTATGCTTGCAGAGGGATACAGAATTTTGGAATCCAAACAAATTAGCGGGCGGGATCAAAATCATTCAGAACCTGTGCCCATTCCTTCTGCAGAGATCAAGTGCAACCGTTCCCACAAGTACTATGATCTCTGTTACATCAACGGTCCAACTGTCTTGGACCCCACATCATCTACATTTTTCGTAAAGGACCCCACCGGGCCAACCGTGGTCGAAAGAATCAAGCCCTACCCACGAAAGCACGAAAATTCAACAATGTTAGGAATCAAAGAGCTGATCCTCACTTCAGGCCCAACAGGCCCAAAATGCGATGTCCAACACGACGCCCCTGCCCTTGTATTCAGTGCGGGCGGGTACACCGGAAACTTCTTCCATGACTTCAACGACGGGTTCATCCCCATCTTCATCATCGTCCATTCGATCCTTCACGATCAGGAGCCGATCCTAGTGATATCCAAGGCGCGTGATTGGTGGGTTGAAAGGTACGAAGATTTGTTACACACATTTAGCAAGCACCCGATTATAACTCTAGATAATGATACATCCACCCATTGTTTTCCTTCTGCCACCGTGGGTCTAATTTCTCATGGACTTATGACAATAGACCCAAAATTGTTACACACTCCAAAAACGATGGTCCATTTCCATGCCTACCTAGACAAAGCCTTTGGACAAACGGCCCAAACCCATAATTCTAGGCCTCACAATTCCCGGCCGCGCCTCGTCTTAATCAGCCGAACCCTCAGCGTGGGCCGGGCAATCCTAAACGAAAATGAATTGAAGCAAGTGGCAGAAAGTATTGGGTTTGAAGTGGTTATCTTCGTGCCAGCACCGACAACCGATTTACATGTAGCGTATGATTTGATTAGCAATAGCCATGCTATGGTTGGTACGCATGGAGCTGCCTTAACTCACTTGTTGTTCATGAGGCCTGGCTCAGTGTTTATGCAAATTGTGCCTTTGGGCACCAATTGGCTGGCAAAAGTGTGCTTTGAGAACCCAGCTAGGGCAATGGGGTTGCAGTACATTGACTATAGGATCAATGTGGAGGAGAGCAGCTTGGTGGAGAAGTATGGAAAATATAACATCGTGGTAAGGGACCCATCTGCAAAAATTGGGCCGCATTGGGACATGGAGGTCATGAAGATTTATCTCAAGGAGCAAAATGTTAGGGTGGATTTGGATAGGTTTGCTTGGTTTTTGAAGGCAGCTTATGAGAAGGCCAAGAACTTCATGGACAAGGAAGGGTAGTGTTTGAATTCCGATTTTGTTTCAAATCATGGTTCCGAAGCATTTTGTATGTTCATTTCTTACCTGTGTTGTTTTCTTCGGAAGAATTTTGAGTAGAATAGTCGTATCGTTACATGATGTTACTAATTCACGTGTTATAATATGAGTGAACGACATAATTAATATGTGATTAACGTGTGACAATCACAACAAAAAACTAATATTTTTTTACAGAATAATGGTACAACCTTGCTAGTAGCCAAGAAATCATCAAACTAAAGCATACATAACAAGTTAGCATATTCCAACTCTTCATCCATTGGAACAAAAGAAAAACTCTCACTTCTATCAACAATTAGTCAAACCTGTTCAACAAAAGTCAAATATTTTCATCAAATAGTCAACTAATTCATCAAACAACTAGAACTTGCTATAACGAACAAGATTTTAGAGCTATAAACTGACTGATTATCCATAGTCAAGCAAGAGACAGAGTAGCAAAATGTGATATAGCTCTACCAATTGTTGGTGTAACTAAATACTAAATTGTTTGCATTAATTGTTACTTCAACAAAACTGGACAACATGCTTAAGCAAGATTTAAGTTTTCAGAAGTTACCTCGTGTTCGAGTTCATTTCATGGAATGTTTTCCAAATATACAGCAGAAAATCTGGAGGTAGCCAATTGGAGATGATGAAGAGGAACACATTTTCGAGGGCTGCAATGGAGTGATGGAAACTAGAGACATATATCTAGAATGTTTGTGGAATTGGCTTTGTGCTTACTGCTTTTGTTGCATACTGATTCAGCACCTTAATCATGATCATCCTCAGACGTCCAAGTTTTATAAACAATATAGTTGTAAACATTTTCACTGTATAGGCATTACCCCTTCATCTCCCATATTTCTTGGTTCAATTCCTAATCGACAACAAGCCAGTGTATATTCAACTAAAAGCCAATTCATTCATCAAATAGAAGTTCCTAAAAGTGAGAAGATTTGAGAGCTGTAGCTGACTGATCATCCACTGTCGAGCAAAGAGAAAGTAGCATGGTCATGACAGCTCTGCTTTAAGGAAGATCTAATTTTCGAAATTTTCCTCATGTTCAAGTTTATTTCCTTCGAAATCATTTCCTTCTAAATAAATTTGGAAATTCCAGAGTCCACCATCTAATCAATATGTTTGACCAGCGTATGTGTTCAAGTTGTGGAGAAGTAGTCGATCTAATTAATTTGTTCCATAATCCCATCTAATTCCACAATTACTAAACATGTTGTAAAGAAGTAGTCAATCTAATTCTCCTTCTCACTTTCTAATTCCCACATTCTTACCCTTTAATTGTCTTATCATTCCTAGAAGAAGGGCTGAGCATGGATTGAATCAGATCGAATTTGACCAAAAATCAAGAACTGAATCATAAATATTTATCGGATCCATTCAGATTTGACTTACAGATAAAAATAATTTGATCTAATGTAATTCAAATTCAACTAATTCGGTTTGATTCACGGTTTGGATTCGGATATTCGGATTGTGCAATTCAAGTTTAGCAATTTTTAAAGGGACATTTTGATTTTGATCCAGCCGATGAGCAATATTTTATGAATAGTCCCGTATTAATTTCTTTGTCAATTAATGTTTTACTTGTTATTTTTATCCCAACATTGCCCTCAATTTATGCATCTTTTAGATATGAATTTTGAATTTGAATTTCATAACTCCTCTCCTGCAGCACTTTAAATTAGGTAACTAAAAAAACGTGAAAACAAATAAACCAACTAACCTTCAAAAGAGGAAGAACAAAAAAATTAACCAACATTTGTAAATTACCTACAAAAGAGGAAGACCTATAGCGGAGCAAAAAACAACCTTAGACAGAAGAAGAATTACATATGTATAATATACCTTCAAAAGAGGATGAATAAAGAAATTAACTACATATACCTTCATAAGAGGAAGAATAAACAGAAATTACATATACAACCTTCGGGGTAGGTAGAAGAAAGAATAAAATGGAAAATAACACATACATATCTTAATTACCTTATTAACAGGTATGAGAATATATTACCTTATTAATAGAGTCAAGCAAAAAAATTACGAAAAAACATCAGTGCGAAAGAATCAAGATTTTGAAGTAAAATACTACAAATCCAAAACATTGCAATCCTCCTTGTTAGGTAAATTTAGTAGTACTACTTGAATCTATTGGATAGGCATATTGGACCGAATACAAAACAAAAACAACAATGTGCAATTGGAAGATCCTTTCCTATTATAAAGGTAACTATACGGCGTTACAAGAAAATGCAAGTCAAAGAAGGAAACCCATGAAATTTGCAGAAGCTTTGGAGGGACAACAAGTGCATAACCAAAAGAAACAAAAATGAAATAACAAAAACCAACAATGGATACCATGAACATTGAGCATAGCACCAAGCAAGGGAGGCAAAACACAAAAAGCTATAGTGAAATTCGAAATTGATGAACCAAGGTGCAGTTGTGGCTGCTATATAGTCAATTGACATTAACTTCATAATTATAAATGTCATCAATTCTGTACATAATAATTATGGGTTGACATTCAAACCATACTAGAAGGGTAAAATAGGTATAATAAAATGTTTGACTAATTAAACAATAAATATTGACTGACTCATTAACTCGGTATGGAAAGTTTGATGAGGTGGATAGATAGTCAAGGGCTTAAATTGAAATGTGAGGGCTAACTCTAAAATATGCTTCTATTGGTGGGCTATTATCACATTTCCTTTTTAAATAATTATACGGCTATCAAGATATAAAATAAGCGAGTGAATAAAAAGGGATATGACCTGTAATATCTATAATGAAATTGATGGTGTCTTATTAAACCACAAAATACATATTATTCATTCAAAATAAATAGTACTATATTAATTAATTATAATCAAGGAATAAAATTTGAGGAAATCGACCAAAATAAAAATTATAATTAGGTGTTCAATGATAAAAGTTACACAAGGATGAGTTTCGAAAAAATAATTTCTCTATTTTTTTTATAGATACAAAATAAATTCTCTAACAATATGTGTTTCCCCTCTACACAACTCCTCCTTCCTAAATCCTACACCAATAATATTATGACATTCGTAAATTAATTAAATGAAAGAAATATATTTAATATTATTTTGGATCAGTTTGGATCTAATTGGATTTTATAATGCTAAATTCATGAACCGATTTGTTAAAATTTGAATCGGTACGGTTCGGATTTTGGATTTTGACTTTTTTAGTCAACTCATATTTTTTTCGGCTCAGATTGGTTTGGTTATTCTATTGTTGGTTCAAAACGCTCACCCTTAATTCCTAGTCTAAACAAGTAATGACACGTTTACTAACTTGGAGTCTAAGTGAGTAGGAGTCCGACTGAGTAGAAATCAGAGTGAGCATGAATCAAAATGAGCATGAATTGGACTGAAACATTTCCATTGAATCGTTTACTAATTGTTCAGAATTGAAGTGAAAATTAAATTGATTGTTATTAAATTGTTCACTAATTTTCAGTAAATAAAGTGGAATTCAAGTACATTACTAATAGAATACTCTCAATACAAAATTTCAGCATTTTTTAACATTAAATTTGAGTAGATAGTTTAAGCATAAAAGTTTCATTTCTAGTGGAATCAATCTTCATGAATCTAAATACCACATTAACTTAGAGAGTCTCATTTCTTGAAAATCAGAGATATGATTGTTGATTTTATTGTGAGTCCTAGCACAAAATTTGAGAAACACATAAATCACCTCAAATAAGAATAATTCTCTATATTTTTATTTTCATTTCTGATTAGTAAATACATAATAAGCGTATAATTACCCTTCGAGGTAAATTGGTAAATTCCCTCTTGGCTTCGTAACCTTTTCCACAAGAACAAGAAAACCTTTTTCTTTACGAACAAGTCGAGTATATAAAACCAAGTCTGAGAAGCGTTTTGCTAGTTTCTCTCTGTCGCTCTTAACTCTCTCTGAATCCGTATAGCTGAAAAACCCAAACCCTAAATCGCTTTCCGAAAGTAGCAAATCGGAATCAGATGGCGACCGCCATGGCGGAGGACCCGAGTTTCGAGAACGATCAGCTGGCCAACATGACCTCCGACGATATCACCAGAGCCACCCGTCTTCTCGACAACGAGATCCGCATACTCAAGGTCTCTCCTTTCTCCATCTTCGATTTTGCTCGCCCAATTTCGATTTCTAGGGTTTTCGTCTAGTTTCGTGTTCTGATTTCATCTGCTTGGAAAACTCTGCATATTTTTGGATTTTTTGTGCAATTTATTCGATGCGTTTGCTAATATGTGATTGTGAGGAGTTTTGGAGATTAAAGTTTGAACATTTGTGCTGATTTCTTTTGTGGGTTTGAAGGAGGAGCTGCAAAGAACAAATCTGGAGCTTGATTCGTACAAGGATAAGATAAAGGAAAATCAGGAGAAGATTAAGCTCAATAAGCAGTTACCTTACTTGGTGGGCAACATTGTTGAGGTATGGGTTCTGTTTTCTTTTTCGTCTCGCCTATTTTCGTTTGTAAAGTCTGTTATGTAACTGTCTTGTTAGGATTAGTGGACTTGAGGTGAGTAAAAGAACTATCTTTAGTGGAAATTGGAATACTTGTGAATATGAGAATGTGAATTGGAAATTCCTCTTTCCTTTTGTGAGGTATAGAAAGCACAGTATAGGGAATCCATGATGAAAAGAAATACACTGTTAGAAACCATGAAAGGAAAAAGAAAAAAAATATAGGATACAGAATGTTTGAGAGCAAGGAAAGTGGATAAGCGAGAAACCTATATCCTAATATCTCAGAAAAGGAAGTAGGAATAATGATTGGGAGGACTTGGGTCCTTCTGTGTGTCTTTTGCAAGGTATTAGGCCAAACAATAGTGCGTTGTTAAATGTAGTGATGTAATGAGTCTACGAAGGTTCGATCTAACTCTTTTGGGTTGATGTTAGGCTTTTGATAGTGAGTGCACTTAGTTATCTTGTTAGCCTTAAAGGTTCTTATGGGATTATTATATATTTTTTAGATTCTGGAGATGAACCCTGAAGATGAGGCTGAGGAGGATGGTGCAAACATTGATCTTGACTCACAGAGAAAGGGAAAGTGTGTCGTTCTGAAGACATCTACTCGTCAGGTAAGCCAGAAGAATGATGGTGTATAGATACTCTTTTATATCGCCAATAATCTATTACTTTTCCATTGTGTTTGTTTTGTTTTTGAGGAATTCTAATTTTAGGATGTATGTGGTATTGAATTTTAAAGCAGATGTTCATGTGGTATTGAATTTTAAAGCAGATGTTCACAAGCCAAATTTTGTGTTTTTCCTTTGACTGTAGACAATCTTTCTGCCCGTTGTTGGGCTTGTTGATGCTGATACCTTGAAGCCTGGGGATCTTGTTGGCGTGAACAAAGATAGTTATCTTATCTTGGATACTCTACCATCTGAGTATGATTCTCGAGTTAAGGCCATGGAGGTTGACGAGAAACCAACTGAAGACTATAATGACATTGGAGGGCTGGAGAAGCAAGCAAGTTTCAAATTTAGTCATGCTCTGATTAGGCACTCATGGTTGTTTGTAGATAACCTAATTTGTTTTATTGCAACAGATTCAAGAACTAGTTGAGGCAATTGTCTTACCCATGACCCACAAGGAGCGCTTTCAGAAATTAGGGGTTCGTCCACCAAAGGGAGTGCTACTGTATGGACCTCCTGGAACCGGAAAAACTCTAATGGCTCGGGCTTGTGCTGCACAAACCAATGCCACCTTTCTGAAACTGGCAGGCCCCCAACTGGTCCAGGTATTGCACCATCTTGACATGATTATAACTAATGCCACTTTATTATCAAGTTTAAGCTTGTACGTATGCTGAGCCAGAGAAATTTAGTAATTGATTTTAGAGCACTCGCTTCTCGGCTAGAGTTTCTTCATTTTGGCTTAGCCTCTGGTCTTGTCCTTTATGCTGATTATTTTTTCTCATATTAGACCAGGATATCTGCTTCTTAAAGTTAGTATGCATGGAGGTTTTCCTGAAGATTAGATAGTTATTTCTCTTATCTGTTTGTGATTTTGTGAAAAGGATCTTTGCACGTTGTGTTTGGGTGTTTTTATTCCTTGGATTAGCAACCACTCTGCAGAATGTTAGTTTACTCTCTATTTTCTCACTCGGTCCTTACTGGAGTAATTATACTTGGAATTGATGTAGATGTTCATTGGGGATGGAGCAAAACTGGTTCGTGATGCTTTTCAGCTTGCCAAGGAGAAATCTCCGTGCATCATTTTCATAGATGAAATTGATGCGATCGGAACAAAGCGGTTTGATAGGTATACTTTTTTCCCAGCAGTGTTCTCTATTCAAAAAACCTGTACTTGGATGTTTGCTCAATGTTATCATTTCATTCGTTCATGATCGATATACTCCTTTTCTGTTACAGTGAAGTGAGTGGAGATCGGGAGGTTCAGCGGACAATGCTTGAGTTGCTTAATCAGCTTGATGGGTTCAGTAGCGATGATCGGATAAAGGTGTGTTTCTCCTTGTTTTGTTGTGCATTCTTTTTTCCTGCAACTATGATACACTTGGGAACATTTAGAAGATGTTTTAGTGTCTTTAATTTTTAAGGATCTAGTGAACTATGTAAAGAATGTTTGCTTCATTGTTGGATAAACTTACCAGTTTTGTTGTCGTAATTGCAGGTGATAGCAGCAACTAATCGTCCTGACATCCTTGACCCTGCATTGATGCGTTCTGGTCGGCTAGATCGGAAAATTGAGTTTCCGCATCCCACCGAAGAAGCAAGAGCTCGGATATTGCAGGTTTGTCTCTTAGAGTTGATTGTATATTGTATCACTTATTGCTCTTGATAGCATTCTTATTGACCATTGTACCTCAACTTTGCAGATTCACTCAAGGAAGATGAATGTTAATCCAGATGTGAATTTTGAGGAATTGGCTCGGTCTACCGATGACTTCAATGCTGCCCAGCTGAAAGCAGTCTGTGTGGAGGCAGGAATGCTCGCCCTTCGCAGGGACGCTACTGAGGTGAGCCCTCTTTACCAGTTCTTGATCACTTAGCGAAACTAATTGCTTTCATCATTGTGAGACTCTGGTTTGCAAGTCTCACCGTGTATATGTTATTGCTAGTCATGCAAGAGTGCATTGGTTTTCAAAGTTTGTGTTATTGGGGGTTAAAACTGCTGTCTTACTGCTAAATTTGATAGGAAAAAGGGACTCTGAAATTAGAAGATAGCTTTCACTTTTTCTGGGACATTGCCTTTTCTTTTTGTCTCGGGTAAGCTTGTGTGGTATATTCTAACTGGTGTGTTTTTGTTGTACTCCAGGTGAATCATGAGGACTTCAATGAGGGAATCATTCAAGTTCAAGCCAAGAAGAAGGCGAGCTTGAACTACTATGCCTAGGCTGGATGCTAGTGGTCACAGTCCCAAACCAAGCCACGATTGCAAATCAGAGTGAAGAGGTCGGCAAATTGGAAACTAGGTTTTTAGGTGCAATGAAAAGACGTGTCTTGCTAATTTGTTTGCTGTGTAGTATAACTGAATGTCAGCGGGTTTCGGGTACATTTTAGCACCACGAGTCAGTGCATCATAACCTGAAGTACAATGAATGATCGAAGTCGTTCAAATTTACAATGTTTACTGTAGGATTGTCTTTGGCTTGTTGCTGTTGTTGTATACCAAAATCAGCATCTTAAAGATTTAAGTTGTGGTAATTTTTCATATCTTGTTGGAGTTAATGATATAGCTACATAGCTACACTTGCACAATTGTTCCTCACACCAGGCTTCTGTGCGTAGTATGTGGTTCCAGCTAGGCTGGAATGGGATTCATATGCGGGGTGTAGCAAAAAGCTCAAATTTGGCCAGAACCACCACCGTTGTGGTGTTCTTGAATAAAAATTGGAGTTCTAGACACAAAAAATCAAGCGAAATTATCTGAAATGGCCCTAGTTGGAAACATGTGTTCCAAAATGTTTGGGCAGTCAAATTCATTCCAAAATGTCCAAATTATTGACTATTTGCACAAGAAGCCCCTCCATTTTTCTTCGTTCTCCAAGCTCGTCACCAACTCCAATCCGATGGATCGAGAGGGCCGCTGCCGATGAGGCCGGAATCGTCCCCGAGGTCTCCAAGAACCTCGAGTGAACCCTAGCCTTGACCCGCAAGTCTATGCACCGAACCATATTGCGGCACGGCGTTTCGATCACGAAGGCCGCCGAAGTCCTGAAGGTGCTCGCCGGCCTCGAGTCGGTGACAACGAACGGAACAAGCAGATCATCATCAAGGAAGCTGGCGTCCCATCGCTGGTAAGGCTACTGAAAGAGGGGTCATCGCCGGAGGCCCAAATTGCAGCGCCGAGGGCGCTGATGAACCTGAAGAAGCTGCGGCTATTGTGAGTGAAGGTTGCGTGCCGGCCCAAATTGCATAGCCCAGTAGTAACTTAGGAAATAAATGTTTATGGACTATGAACACACTATGATCACACTATAATGAATTATAACTACACTATGATGCACTACGATCACACTATGGTGAATTATGATCACACGATCACACTATGGTGGACTACGGCCACATTGAGTGCCGAGTGATTTAATTGCAAATTGTAAATAGTAATTTATTTTTTCAGAAATGAACTATGACTACACTACGATGGACTACGATCACACTATGGTGGACTATGACCATATTTTGAATACCCATGGATTTGATTGCAAAATACTATAGGGCGCTACACCCTTGCTTCTTGCCCCTTCTTCTCCCCCCCCCATTTCGCCCACCCAACCCCCCCCCTCCCCCCTCCCCCCCCCCCCTCCCCCCCCCCCCCCCCCCCCCCACCCCCCTCCCCCCCCCCCCCCTCTCCCATAGCTAAACAAAAACAAACAAAAAGAAACGAAAATGGAGAAGAAAGCAAACCAACTGAAGACAATAGCAACCGCTTTAGCTTCTATAAAGCTTTATCAATCTTCTTTTTCGCGCGAAGCCGACACCGCCGAAATCATAACTACCCGCAAAGCAACTCTTATTTATAAGGCGACAATCGCAAGCCGTAGTACGGGTTCAAATGAGTTCCGGCTGATAATTCCTACTCTCCGTTCAAGCATTTGAGCTTGAAAGATTCTAATGACGGTTGGGTTATAGTCAATTTTATTGCTTGGCTTGATTTTCTTTGAGTAATTTGATTTTCTTGGGAAAATTAGATGGAAATTGGTGTTTTGTGATAGAGAAGAGTTGGAATTCGCATCCTTATGAGGTGGAAATCAGTGATTTGGTGGAAAGTTCAAAAAAATATATTGCTTTATGAAAAGAACTAGAACAATTCGATTGTGGATGGTGGCTGAAAATGATATGGATCAGTTTACATGTATGTGAATACCAATTGCAATGATCAAGATGGTGATTATGCAGAAGTATATGATGGCATGAACCAGAATAGCAATCCCACTTGTGTTCATGTTTCCGAACTCCATCACCCTAGTCCTTCCTGGTAATTGAAATAGCTTACCCGGCGAGGAGGATGAACATAACCACCGCAACAATGACCGATCCCCAATCAGCGCCGATCTCCTTTTTGTTTGATCTATAGGTATGTTTGGGTATAAAGAATGCGGATTTGAAAATGGATGAGCCATATGTTTGGGTTGAGACCAAGTCATTAACTAATACATATGTACTTTGATGTCATTTTACATAAGGGTATAAAAATAATTTCATTTTGATAAAAATTGAAGGGTGTCAAAAAAAAATCCCTGGATTTGATTGCAAAATACTATTCATAATTTGTCTACGGTGGACTTGCCCGCTACCCTAGTGCCATTTTGGAAAAGAATTTGGCCACTTGGGCCATTTTAAATAATTCCCCAAAAATCAAATTGGAGTGAAGCAAGTGGTAGAATATTTTGGGCTTGATGTTGTGTTATGTTGGAGTTGAAATCTAGGACCCAGTTGCATGTGATACACGATAGTTAGAGCCGTGCAACACATCAGATTAGTGTGGAAGAAAGTAGTTTGGAATAGTGTGTGGGTGAAGAACCCATCTGCTGTTCAGAAAAATGATTGGCCACTCGATGTTATGAAGATCTACTTGAACAAAATGTGAAGCTTGATTTGGACAGATTCAAGGGCTATTTGGACAAGGCTTATGAGAAGGCTCAGAAATCTACGTACAAAGAAAGATGATTCAATTTGTGTTGTGCTAGAAAATGCAATGAAGCAGATGATGCTGGTCTGCTGGTAACTTGCTATGTGGTATAATTGTACGTCACTAAGGTTTTAGTTTAAATAGCACCCGGATCAGCTTATTATAAACCGAAGTACAATCGAATGATGGAAGCGACACAATGCACAATGTTTGCGAGATTCGCATCCTTCAAATTCCTCAGTCGTTACCAAAACGATAGAGCTTACTATAAACAATACATGATTGATGAGTAATTATTAGTAGTACACACAAGCTAGCTACCAACTTTTTGTGTAACAGACATGAATACAACGCACGTCCAAGAAAATCAAAGATTTCTCATTTATTACAAGAATCTAATTGGATGGCATGCTTAAGCAAAGCTTTAATCTTTCTTTTGCAAAAACAGAGAAAGAAAGAAAATTAAAGGGGGAAGCTCTGGTTTTCATCTTTCTTCATGTTCAAGTTCACATTTCCTCCAAAATCAATAGCGGTACAGCTCACACGTATCTTTGCCCTCTGGTAATTTCATTTCTTTTTCATTAGCACAATCCTCCTTTTCTTCTTATCTTCATCGAAAAGCAGATTCAAATCTATATTCCTGGTGCTTTCATGAAGCAATTACAATCATGCAACCCAATTGCATCGATCTTCATTTATAAGTAGTGATTCGGTCATTGCATTGTTGCGAAAAACAGATAATTGAGTGATCACTCAATAGCAATAGCCAAAAGGTTGCAAGGATGAAGAAGAAAGTTTCAAGGGCTGCATTGGTAGGTGTGGCATTGTGCTTGTTCTTCATCGTATTCCAGATCATCGTCTCATCAACCTCCCGATTTCTTAGAAACGCTACGTATTCAGACAAATCCCAAGGTTGGTCCTCTATAGTTGTTAATTTTGTTTCATTGAACGTAGTGCTATTCTTGTCAATGTTGGAAGAGGTTCAAAGGTCGAAAACGGCCAAACTTCTAATATCATCTATATAAAAGAGAACGTATTGGATGATAAGTTTGAGCATTTTTAATTAAATAATCACGACACAAATGATTTCATTCTATCTCCCAATTTTTCATTTCAATTTGTTTGTTTGAGGTTGAGCTAACTGTTTCGGTGTTAATTTGCATGACCCCCACTTGTGTTGTGTATTAGTTGTCCGTATTTTGTTTTTTTGTTACAATATTAGTTGTATCCTATTAAATTGTTTCCGTTTTTCACTGATCCCGTGAACATTTAACTTGGTCCACTGCTGCTAGTTCATTTTCAATTCAATTTTTGTTCAATCTTCGATTTCAGAAGAAGGAAAACTTGGAAAAAAGAAGCTGATTAGTACTCAACAAAAGTCACACCCCTCACCATCTTTGCAACTTCCAAAGGAAAGCCCAATCATTTGTGACCGTACCGATGAACGCTATGATCTTTGCTCCATCAATGGCCCAACTGTCTTGGATCCGACCACCATGACGTTCTCCACTTCAGGTTCAACCAAACGCACATTGGTGGAAACGGTCCGGCCCTATCCTCGAAAATTCGAGGACCCAATAATGGCAGGTATCAAGAACCTCACGCTCACATTCGGCCCACGTAGCCCGCTATGTAAATTCAAACACAATGCTCCGGCCCTAGTGTTCAGTGCAGGCGGTTTCACCGGAAACTTCTTCCATGATTTCTGTGACGGATTAATCCCTCTTTTCATCACCGTCAACACAATATTCCCTGACCAAGACTTCGTCATCGTCGTCACTGAATCGCCTAATTGGTGGCCTAGTAAGTATGATGAATTACTCCACATTTTCACCAAGCACCCAATAATCAAGCTACAAAAGGATACTCCCACACACTGTTTTCCTTCTGCCAAAGTAGGCCTCATCTCACATGGTTTCATGACCATAAACCAAACCTTACTACCCAATTCCAAAACATTCATCCATTTCCGTGGGCTTCTTTCCAAAGCCTACGAAAAAGCCCAACCAAGTTTCTTGGCCTCCAATCCAAGTAGAAAACCCAAACCGCGCCTTGTGTGGGCCAGCCGCTCGAAATCCAACGGAAGATCAGTTACAAACGAGCAACAAGTGATCAAGTTGATAAAGAAGGTGGGCTTTGAAGTGGTTGTTTTCAAGCCCAAGCTCAAGACTCCGTTGAACGAATCTTACGCATTGTTGAATTCGAGCCATGCTTTAATTGGAGTTCACGGTGCTGGGCTCACGCACTCTTTGTTCCTGCGACCAGGTTCTGTGTTTGTCCAAGTGGTTCCAATTGGGATCGAATGGGCCGCGTCTGCTTTTTTCGGGCGGGCCGTAAAGAGTTTAAATTTGGAATATTCCGAGTATAAAATTGGAATTGAGGAGAGTAGCTTGGTGGACAAGTATGGAAAAGATGATTTGCTGGTTAAAAACCCATTTGCTCTTCAGAAAGCAGGGTGGCCACCTGAGATCATGGACATTTACTTGAAAGAACAAAATGTTAGGCTTAATTTGACCAGATTTAAGAGTTGTTTGAAGAAGGCTTATATGAAAGCTAAGAAATTTATGGAGAAGGATGGTTGATTAGAGGGTTATTTTTGTTTTTTGGTGCTATGAAATAATGGAAGTAAAGATTCAATTTTTACAGTTTGTGGTAGATTGCCTTGTAGTGGCCTTGTATGTATCCAACTAGAAACTATTAACTTAAAACATGATATAATGGTTTCTATATTTTGAATAGTTGTACATGTGCAATGCTTCACCATTCTTTCTTCAACCATCTTTCTTGCACGAAAAATGAAATGCATATCTGAATGCAACCAGGTTAGCTAGAATAAAATGCCTGCTGAAGATACTAATGGCTATCAAATAACTTAAGACCATAACTCACATCTTCACAACGCCTCACATGAGGCACAATTGCAGTTAGATCGACCGATTTCTTTGCCTTGATGTCATAATTTGGGGGAGAATGAAAACACGGCTCCATCGACCATACCCGACCGCAGGGTGGATTGCGCGTCGTCCGGTTGTCAGGTAGTACATGAACCACGGTTTCAGGCCTCCAAGACCTTGAGCCACATACCCAAATGTAGACCGGACACTTGTGACCTCATCACACAAGCTCAGAAGATACATTTCAGCCCAAGCTTTTCTATCATGAAAATTGTTATCGGTCTGCTGATGCCCTTCATCGCTCGGTTGGAAAATCGCCATTAAGTCCCCGGTCACGGTCGATATTCCCAGTACATGTCACTTACATTTTCATAGTACCCTGATGTTAAAGAAGTGATCAGAACCGATTTTAATTTCGGGTTCCCAGACGGCGCTGTTGAAATTGATTTTGGGTTTTGTTTATCCACCTGAGGCAGCAACTTCTCATTGAAAGCACATGCATAAATTTGATCCAGCACATTGGGAAATGGACCAGGACTTAACTCGAAAGTCCTGATCTGGATCCCAATCCTCTCGTCTGCCTTTGCCAAGTAAGCTTGGTAGTATCTGCTGGCGGAATAATCAGAAAATATGAATTCTAATTTCTAATAACAATGACAACTAAGCTTGGTCAGTAAGCTTGGTAGTACCTTGTGATCATCCCCCAAACATTATTTGAAGGGTGGAAAAGATACCTCCCCAAGTGGTGGAAAACAGCTTCCTTTTCATGGAACAATTTCTCAAGTTGTAGCTCGAAAGACGGCATCAAGAAAAGGGAAGGGACAAAGTAGATATCAGCTTTCATTATCAACCAAGGAACATTCCCAATCAGAGTTTGCTCTTCATCACAATAAAAGAGCTTGTCTTGATCATCAGAGTCATAAGCCAGATGGATGTAGAGATATGATGGCACGGATTCGGGCAATTCTGTTTCAAAATGTTGCCATGGGAATGGGGAGATTTCTGATTAAAGACCCCTAATCGATCTTTGAATGGAAAGTCATCCGACCAGAGCCATGACTTTTGAGGGAAGGGCTCACAGAAGAGGGTCTCCCATGTCCTTCCCGGGGTCAACAAAAAGGACTCTGTTTGTGAGCAGAGCATAGAGGAAAGCAGAGGCTATGGATAGTATCTTGTTCCCCAAGCCACTGTAAGATATCCAACCCACATACTTACAATCCGCTGGCCCATCAACGTTCTTACTTCCTAGATCACTGGAATTTAGCTGTTTCATTGTTGTGTTGTAGGATCTTGTGTGGGGCCCGCATTTTCGATGAAGTTCTTCGTAACTCCTTATTCTGGAGAGGAGACAACTTTACTACCCAATTCGAAAACGTTCATGGATTTTCGGGTCCTTCTAGACCAATCCTATACCCATAGATCCCAATCACCCCAATTCTTGGCATGTGAACCTACAAAATCCAGGCCAAGACTTGTGTTAGCTAGCCGAAAAGAAGCAATGGGGCGCTTAATCGTGAACCAGGATGAAGTTGTACGTTTGATAAAGAATGTAGGTTGTACGTTTGATAAAGAATGTAGGTTTTGATGTCATTGAGTTTGAACCCAAAGTTAAAAACTCCGCCTGTCAATGAATCTTATGCATTATTGAATTCAAGCCATACTTGTATTGGGGTCCACGGCGCTGCGCTTACGCACTCTTTATTCCTTCGACCAGGATCTGTGTTTGTCCAAGTGGTTCCGATCGGACTAGATTCTAGAATGGGCAGCATCTGCATTTTATGGGAGAATAGCAGAGGGTTTGAATTTGCAGTATGATGAGTACAAGATTGAAGTAGAAGAGAGTAGCTTAGTGGGCAAGTATGGGAAGGACAGTATGTTGCTAAAGGACCCAGTTGCCCTTCGAAATAGAGACGAAAGAGGCTGGCCAACTAGGGTTGTGGACATTTACTTGTATGAACAAAATGTCGAACTTAATTTGACCAGGTTCGAGGCTTGTTTGCAGAAGGCTTATGAGAAGGCCAAGAAATTTATGGAGAAAAATTGTTAATGCTGTACTAAGAAAGTTTTGGAAGCACGCTTATTTTGTCGAATGCCAAATGATTTGTGTCTTATTATATTTAGCTTAAGTGTTGGATTATCTAGTAGTTCTTTTGCTCAACACGTATTGAGATTGAAATCTATTGGGAAGTATCACAATGGCTCATTTGTCATGATTAATCTTCTTCTGAAATTAGATGCAACGATTAGTCAACCTTATTCAATGAATAATTAGGGTTGACAAAAATGAGGTTGTTTTTCTGAGTTTGTGGCCTATCTGATGAGAAAAACAAAAATACCTTTGCTACGTCATCTTTAATGGAGTAAATTTCAAATTTAATGGTATGTACTAAAATGTGAAAAGTTTAGATAATCAAGGTATAAAAATTGACTATTTTAACTATTGGGTACTAAATTGGAATTTAACCATAATGTGAGATACCGAAATTAGTAATGTCTTCATCAAATGACTAGATTTTGCTAAAAGAGACGATGTGAGAGCTAGCTGACTGATTATCCACAGTGAAGGTGAAGTAAAGAGACAGAGCAGGAAAAGAAAACTATGATAGCTCCTCTGCCTCTACCAATTGTTAGTTGGTGTAGTAATTGGATAGCTTTCATTTTCTGCAAAAAGAATAAGGATCTATCATTTCAAAAGTTTCTTGATGTACAACTTCATGTCCATCAAAATCATCAACATTGCAAATGTTGTGGTACTTGCTCTGTTCTAAAAATCCCCGTCTAGGCAGCACTTACGCGCTAAGTGATGCTCTTCTGCTCTAATATTGGCTAAAATCGGTTGAAAATCGGGTAGGTAAACTAATATTTTTTTGTTTCAACTTTGAAGTTTGAACTGTCTTATTTTCGTTGTAGTTTTCATATGTTTGACTCATGTTTTCAATCAATTATGGTATTTGTGTTCTATTTATCTTTCAATTTTGCATGGTTATAGTTACCAGTATAACTATATAAGTATACTTTTTATTTTAAGTACTCTCTGATTAATTTCTGACTAATTTTTTAGATGCTAGTCCCTTCCTTACCACCTATATTTCTCCTAGCATTTTTTCAAACATTAAAAACTCGTACAATGAAATTTTTAGGACAAACGATACGATATGATACTTGCAAAGTTAAATTTTATAAAGTTTTGTGCATGCGACCACAATGAGTTAACAACAACTATGTGCTACGCAAACTATCTTTGCATTCATATATGTTGAATCAGAAACCTCTTCTAACCAAGTAGACAATCAAGTTAACTAGTACGATGTCATTTTCGAATTTCCAGAGATCCCATTTTATTTGCTCTGTGTCTCGATCCCAGAGCTAGCTAACAGTCCCTATATAGTTTGGCCAAGTACAAAGCAAAACCTCCATCTTCATGTATTTATATATAAATTGTTGTGATGATACATAGCAAAGAGAATTATAAGATAATTTAGTGTGGAGGTAAACCATTAGGCATTACATAAGGATGACGAAGAAGATGGTTTCAATGGCTGCACTCGTGGCACTATTGGCTATGTGCTTGTTTTTCATCGTTTTCCAGATCATCAGCTTCTTCTCATCAGCCGCTAAATTCCTTCTCCTACCATAGGCCTCATATTACATGATTTCATGACCATAGACTCAACTTTACTACCCAATTGGGAAACATTATTGGATTTCCAGGTTCTCCAACGCAAAGCCTATGGCTAAGTCCAACAACCCAAACCCAACAGATCCGGGCCACGCCTCGTGTTGGCCCGTCGCCAGAAGACTGAGGGACGCGCGATTATGAACGAAGATCAAGTGATTGTGCTGATGAAGAAGGTGGGCTTTGATGTGATTGTGTTTGAGCCCAATATCGAAACCCCGTTTAATGAATCGCATGCATTGTTTTTTTTTTTGATAACAAAAGAATTTAATTAAAGCGAGAACCCTCTGGGGCAGCCAGAGGCAATATTGTCAAATACAAGAGCACTCCGGGCACTAGGTGGAACGGAGTTTTGCCAAATATACATATTAGATAAACCATGACCTTGACTAGCCACAGCATCGGCTACAAAATTGGCCTCACGGAAGATATGGGTCCAAGTAATGGACTGGAAACGAGAAGCCAGCTGACGGATATCACGAATAATAGCACGAAGCGACCACGGTGTAGCACACGCGTTTGTGATACAATCTATAACAAGTTTGGAGTCACCCTCCACGGAGATGCGCTCATACTGATTTTGGTGAGCAAATAGAAGGCCATCTCGTAAGGCAAGAGCCTCTGCCGTGGGAACAGAAGCGGCACCAACATCCCGAGCCCCAGCAAGCAGTGGAGAGCCCATGTCATTTCTTATGATAAATCCTGAGGCAGCTCCCGAGTCCTTGACTGAGCCATCAAAATTAATCTTGATTCGGGAAGAGTCAGGCGGCTTCCACCTAATGTAAGTGGAGGAGGGAGGGTGAGGAGGCAGAGACGGAGAGTTTGCAGCACGGAACTCCTGGTTGATAGCAAGAACACGGTGGACAACCTGAGTAACAAGAGGAGTTTTATGGTGGAAAACGAGCTTATTCCTCGCATCCCAAATATGCCAACAAACCAGGAGACATCTAGCCAAAGACTCCTTCGAAAAGGAGTGATCACTAAAAAGGCTATCTAACCAATCTTTAAGCATAATATAGGTATTAGGCGGAGGTAGCGGAATATCCGCCATCTTCGCCCAAACGCCTTGAGCAAATGGGCAGTCAAGAAAAAGATGATCAGGAGTCTCCACATCAGACAGACAAAGTTGACAGGTAGTGTCAACGTGTGGATAGAATCTGTTTAATCTATCTTTGGTCCGCAACCGATCACGTAAGAGTAGCCAACTAAAGATTTTGACTTTCGGAGGAATGACCAAATTCCACATCTTATTCAAAGCTTGACATTTCGGGTGATCTTGGCTCAAAGATTGACACCAAGTGGCAGACTTGACAGAAAATTTACCACATTGGGTGAAACCCCATATGAACTCGTCTTCCATGGGAGAGAGAGGAAGATAAATATCACAAATCTTATTCACAGTAGCCAGATCAAGTAAGTTAAGGAGCTTATGACGATCCCAGCCGTCATTCGAGATGAAATCACTTACCATCAATGAGGTATCCAAGGATGCACGCCTATCTTCAGGGATAAGAAGAAGGAGAGGGAACTCAAAAACCCAGTTGAAGAGCCAGAAGTTAATACTTCTACCGTTCCCTACGATCCATCTCATGCCCTTAGAAATCACCTGACGAGCTTGAAGAATTCCTTTCCAGGCCATGGATGCTGAACTAGTAGGCTTTACTTCGAAAAAGGGGCTTCTCCGCAAGTACTTGGCCCTAATTATCTGAACCCACCAATTATTTTCTTCAGTAAGAATTTTCCAACCAAGCTTAGCCAAAGCAGCCTGATTGTAATCCTGAGCTTTCCTGATGCCTAAACCACCAGACTTTTTGGGCTTACACACATCATTCCAAGCAACTAGAGGAGTTTTCACATGAGCCCCCCCAGAAAAAACCCCTACTTTGATCATCAATGAATTTAGTGATCTTTGTCGGACATTTAAAGCAAGCCATAACATGATTAGGCATGCCAGATAAATTCGATTTAATCAGGGTAAGCTTACCAGCTCTTGAGAGCGAATTGGCCTTCCAACCTGCAAGCTTATTCTTAATGCGAAGCATAAGATCATTGGTGTTAGCCGGGTCTTTCCAAAAAATTATATTATGAACACCAAGGTATTTCCCTATAGTAGTCTTATGCTGAATATTAAGGATATTAACAATATCCTGTCGCACTTGATTATTAGAATTAGAAGAAAAGTAAATAGAGGACTTATGAAAATTGATACGTTGACCAGAGGCCAGGGCGAAATCATTCAAAACCTTGAGAATATTTCTTGCTGCTTTAGTAGAAGATTTAGCAAAAATAAGGCAATCATCCGCAAACATTAAGTTCGAAACTCTCAAACCACATGGAGAAGATAGAAGGCCCACCTGGTTCTTGGGAAATGACGCAAGTAGATTTAACCTGCGGATTAGAGGCTCCATACAAAGTATAAAGATATAAGGAGATAAAGGATCACCTTGTCTTATGCCCCTAGATGGGGTGAAAAAACCATGAGCTTCTCCATTGATTAAGATCGAGAAGGACGTAGAAGTAATACATTCAAGAATCAAGGAGACCCAGGATTGGTGGAAACCAAACCACTTAAGCACCTCTTTGATGTAGTCCCAGGATAGAAAATCATAGGCCTTTTCGAGATCTAGCTTGATGGCCATATCACCCACACGGCCTTTCTTCCGATTAAAGCCTGAAAACAATTCATGTGCAATAAGAATATTATCAGTGATAGCACGTTCTGGGGCAAAAGCCCCCTGATTTTTGGATATACATTTTTGGAGTATAGGCTTCAGACGAGCACTAATTATTTTTGTGATAATCTTGTAAATAACATTACAAAGGCTAATTGGACGAAAATGATTGACCAACTCAGGGTTCTCCACCTTGGGAATAAGTGCAATATTAGTGTGATTAATAGAACGGAGGCTACTACCATTAAGGAAAAAATCCTTAACAATCCCACAGATTTGGGGTTGCAGTATCCCCCAGTAGGATTGAAAAAAGGTAGCATGCAAACCATCTGGACCAGGAGCTTTTAGTCCGCCTATAGCTGAGAGTGCAGAATGGATTTCCTCATCTGTAACAGGCTTCAAAAGTTCATGATTATCTGCATCTTCAATACAAGGTGTTATAATAGACAAGAAGTCAGTCATGGCGGCTTGCCCACAAGAGGTATTGCTAGTAAACCGGTGCTTAAATTCACGAATAATGGTTTCTTCCATACCGTTACTTTTATCCCACCATAAGCCTTGATCATCCTTAATGCGATTTATGGCGTTTCGACTTTTGCGAATTTTAGCTTGAGTTTGAAAGAATTTTGTATTCCGATCACCTAAGGTGAGCCAATTGGCTCTAGCCTTTTGTGCCCAGAAAGTTTCTTCAGCTTGGTGAAGACTATCAAGTTGCCTCTTTACTTCGGCTTCCTTAGAAATCAAATAAGAACTAGACGGATTAGACATAAGCCTATCCTGGTAGTGATCAAGTAATTGTTGTTGTTCTTTAATATTTTGGAATAGGTTCCCAAAAACAACCTTATTCCATTGCTTTGCTAGAATCTTAAAAGCATTTGAGCTAACAATATAATTTTGTTGATCACTTCCAGAAGTGGGAATAGTCCAGGCTTTCTCTACAAGCTGTTTGAAATCAGGATGAGTCATCCACATTGCTTCAAATTTAAAAGGCTTAGCCCTACTAGTATTGACATTATGAAAAGAAAGAATCATAGGGCCATGGTCGGACCCATAAATTGGGAGGTTGAGCAGATTGGCTTCTGGGAATTGGCTCCACCACGAGCTGTTCACCAGCACACGATCAAGACGCTCAAATAATAGGGTGTGGTCTTTATGATTATTAGACCAAGTGTAAGGAACACCCGTGAAAGGCAGGGAGATGAGCCCTCCCGAGTGCAAAAAATCTGCAAAGTTCAGCATATAGGAATCAAGGTGAGAATTAGCACCCCCAATCCTTTCTTGGGGCGATAGTATACAGTTAAAATCACCAAGCAGCACCCAATTATCAGAGTCGGGTTTAAGTAACATGATATCATTCCAAAGTTGAGCTTGTAAGGACTTTTGAGGATAGGCATAAACAAAAGTAGCAAACCAAGACAGACTTTTAATTTTATCAGAAACAAAACAGTGCAAGAAACGATCATGAACTTGAAGTACATTAACAGACAAAACCTGCGAATTCCAAAACAGCAATAGACCTCCTGATCTACCATTCGGGGGGACTTCAAGATGCTTGTCAAAAGCATGCCAAAAGAGAGCTTTGGGAGCTCTCGCAAAAACAGTTTTTGTTTCCAGCAGACACACTAAGCTTAAACTAAACAAATTACACAAAGACTTAAACTGGGACACTAAACCAGGCCTTCTAAGGCCTCTAACATTCCAACTCATCCAATTCATTAGGCTAGATTGTTGAGGTTTGAGAAGCTTGGATCAGCATCAACTTGATCAGCACAGTAAAACTCCACTTTACTTAAACTCATCCTAATATCATAAGCGAACCTGCACAAACTTGCAACACAGTCGAAAGTACTGGTAATAACTAAACTTTCACATTGCAAGTCAACAACAAGGTAGCACCAAGAGTTACTCAAAGGAAATAAAGATTCCAATCTAATTAGATCAAGGGAGCAATTAACAAATAGTGTTAATAGAAGAGGAATGGACTTATCTGGGCCATGACGAGCCATCATCGTCATGAATCCTAAGCTTTGTTGACAATTTCGCACCCCCCCAACAACATGGGCCTGGTATAGGATCAGCTTCGTTCCCTGCGTGAACCTAATGACCATACAGAGGCGGAGTGAGAGCAAAAAAGACATAGCTTCGCAGTCTCGGAAGAATAGCAAACCCGTTGCAATCCCAAGATGCATCACCACCATCAAAACTCCCCAATCCACCAACAAATTCAAAATTAAGAACAAATCCGAAGGCTTGAAATGTTTGATCTTCCAGAGAAATAGAAGTCCGCAAAAAGCAGGGATTCCAAGACCTTGTAAAGCAAACCTCCCAGCTATGCTACCCAGGCTCCGCTCCATCAGTCCGGAATCCCAATCAATCAAACGACACCAGACGAGGTAAATAAAACTGGGATAGAGATCAATTTTAATCTTAGCAAAAAGAGACGCATGCAAACCAATTATGATAAGCCAGGCAATGCCTCGTGCAGGAATATGCAGAAATTGAGATATAAATAAAGCTGGATACTCAGGTGGGGAAATAGCTATAAATAAGTAATACCCAAAAGATTTGTGGATCAGGAATAACAGATTAGGAGCCTTTGGTTGCAACTTGAAAGTAGCAAGCCAAACAGGCCAAAATAGAGACAAATTCCATAAGAGCTTCAATCGGAACTTAGAACGGATAACCCCAACATAAAAGAACAATAATCTCAACTTCCAGATAATAATCATAGAAACCAAAATTTCAATCCCTGAAACAACAAACAAATTCCAGATAATAATCATAGAAACTTGGGCATAAAACCGACTGAAGTTTGAAATCACAATCAATCTAACCAGGTTTTTGTATGGAATCATAAACAGAAAAATGTAAAATGCCCAGTAACCATACCAGCTTAAATTTCTCCAATCGGGCTCTGTAAGGCGGGTTACCTCAGGGCTATGAATCAGGCTGGGTACCCACACCCCTCCAATAGCTTCCGATGATTTGAAGAGTTCAGAGAGTTGGATTAGTCTGGGACTTGTCAAAACTTGCTTGACAGATCGGATCCGCAACACTAGAATCAAACAAAACATGCTTATTTGTTCGAATTGCATCCAAATCGGATGTGATTTATCACTAATTTTGCTTCGGATCGCTGCGCAGATCGAGAGCGGCGGGAGGAAAACCCTAGTTTCCTCCTTTCGCCGCGCGTGCACGGCGCGTACAAAATGCGACATCACCCTTATAAGAAGGCCATCGTTTACAACCTTATTTCGCATGCATTGTTGAGTTGAGTTCATGCCATGTTTTCGTTGCAGGGCACGGAGATGAACTGACGTACGCTTTGTTCCTTCCACCAGAGTCTCTGTTTGTGCAAGTGGTTCCGATTGGGCTAGAATGGGCCGCAGATGCTTTCTATGGCAGTGCAGCAGAAGATTTGAATTTGCAATATTCAGCGTACAAAATTGGAGTGGAAGAGAGTAGCTCAGTGGACAAGTATGGGAAGGACAATATGTTGCTAAAGGACCCCTTTGCCCTTCAGAACAGAGACAAAAGAGGCTGGCCAACTGGGGTTATGGACATTTACTTGAAGGAACAGAATGTCAAACTTGATTTGGTCAGGTTTGATGGGTTCTTGAATAAGATTTATAAGAAGGCTGAGAAAGTTATGGAGGAAAATGGTTGGTTAGAGTTTTTTTTTTTTTTTTTTGTGTCGTGGGGTTGTTGGCTCTGTGCTGATTTTTTATTGTATACCAAATGGTCAGCAGTTTCTCATGCTCCAGATTTCTTGATGCTACAAATAGTCAAAGGTATCAAATGGGTAGCTAGCAAGTTGGTTCGTTAATTTAAATTCTTAAAATCCTCATGGTTCAATTTCGATTAAGTTATTTTCATGACGTCAATGAACCTAACGACCACGGTACAACGAGAATAATAAAAAATTAGGCGAGCCAATCAGAGTGCACACTAAAGTTTAGTTATTGAATTGATTGTTAGTTTATTTTTTCTCTGGGCATTTGAAAAGTCATTTATGTAGACTTATATTTAACTTTTCAATCTTCACCGAACGTTTGAATTTTGTATTTAGTAAGATAAATTTTAGGAAGATGAATTGCTATCCATTTTGTCTGAAAACAATGATGGATAGAGTACTTTTGGTAGGGTAATAATGATCATTGTTTAACCATTTTGTATTTGGAAAGAGACCTTAAGGAGAGATATGAAGTACCTAGAGTTAATAAGAAAAATAACACATGACAGAGCACAATGAGATTTGAGGATTTATACAGCCGATCCCACATCGTGGGAAAAGACTTTATTGTCGGTGGTGTTGTTGTCGTTGTTGATTAACCATATGTGAAGATTATGAACCTATCTACAAAACAAATCCAAAATTACTCTTTTTCCATTTGTCAACTTGCATTATAAAAACACGCGCACAGCATATGGGTCACGTAATCATGGCTGCAATCAGCTGCGTTACAACGTTCTATAAAGTCTCAACTTTGTCTTGGGAAATCCCTCGTGTCTTTTCTTCTGCTCCAAAATCAAACCAACAAGTTTGACCAACCGTCTGCCGCCATGGACGCACAGCTGTTGAGAGCTTCGGTGCCCAGCACTCCAGCCCACAACGGCTCAAGATTGTCAAAACCCACCACCCATTTGGTCTCCGGCAGTACTTTTAAGCCCACAAACAACATTTTCCGATCAAACTCCGGCGTCAGACGGTTGCATCCTCTCCAAGTGTCGTCTTCGCAAACTTCTCCGATCAGGTGAAGTCTTAATTACCCACAATTTGTTAGCGCCAGTATGTTCATCGATTTGTTGTTGCATTGATTGTTCGGGTTTGTGTTATTTTGTTGAATTAGCTCGTTTTTGGTGTCTTTGCTGTTGTGGTTGTTGTTGTGCTGAAACATCGACAGTAATATAGATTGAGTAGTAACAAAGATTGGAGATTTTGTGATGAAAAATATAAGCTTGGCTGTATGATTGTAGATTGGGGTTGTACATACCCTTCAAAGACACCATTTTTGTGACTAGGAAGGGCATATAAATTACATAAATGTTTTGGAGCTGCATGCTCATTTGGATTTTACCAATGTAATTCCATCTTTAATAATTTTCATAGGGTTGTGAGGGTGTGGTGCACTAAATTTGTGGTTGGTTTGTCCGAGATTATAAAAGTGTAAAAATCCAGAGAACTCTGTTCTTGGCATGGTAGCTTTTCGAAAACCTGGATGATTTATTCAAAGCAACCCAGTTAGTTCACCAATGTGGTTTAGCAGTTTTTCTTTTTGTTCTTTTTGGTTTTAGCCAAACAAGTTGAGTCCAGTTTTGGGTGATCTTACTATGGATCCAAATAATATCATCTGTCTAATTTGATACTTCTGGTAATTTCTACTTGATTCTATTAATATGGTTGGGATTGAATGAGAAATTCGAGCTGTTGCCGCAAATAAAGTAATTTGGGGTCTTGCAACTTCATGCTGCATATGTTGAAAAATCATATTATGTTTATTCAAGCGACGTGATTTTATTTGTGACAACTGCCCGTATTTATTCATGGCCGCTCATTTCTATTGCACTAGCTAGCTACTTAATCGGTCGTAACTAGTTCAAGTGTGCCAAGCAATCACTATCTGTCAGGGGGTTTATGTTATTGCATCTTCTTTTTCATATAGATATGCAAGAAAGAAAAGGGTGGATGAGAGTGAAAGCTTAACTCTAGACAGTATAAGACACTCTTTAATTCGCCAGGAGGATAGCATAATATTTAGCCTTTTGGAGAGGGCTCAATATTGTTATAATGCAGATACATATGACGCTGATGCCTTCTCAATGGAAGGATTCCATGGGTCCCTGGTTGAGTTTATGGTGAGGAAAACTGAAAAGCTCCATGCCCAGGTAATCAATATACTACTAGAACTCTATTCTTAGTGATTCATAAGTAGCTAACTCCACAGAAATTTTCTAAGTTTCTTTCACTTTGCAAACAGGTGGGCAGATACAAGAGCCCAGATGAGCACCCTTTCTTCCCAGCATACTTACCCGAGCCAATGCTTCCTCCCTTACATTACCCACAGGTAATTACTAGTAGAGAGAATGTTGGTTGTAATGTTTGAATTTGGATAGTTGCTACTAACATCCCAAATTTGGAAATTTTTGAGGAACCTTTCATTGATGTTGTTGCTGAGTTATTTCTTCTCTGATTTGACCTTCTTTCTTTTCTGATATGTACTAGGTTCTCCATCCTTATGCCGAATTGATTAATATAAACAATAAGGTTTGGAATATGTACTTTAGAGATCTTCTTCCCAGATTAGTCAAAGCAGGAGATGATGGTAATTGTGGATCAGCTGCTGTTTGCGACACACTTTGTTTGCAGGTATGTCACTGAATGACATTTAGCTGAATAGTATAGAATCTATAGATGTGCACAGTTCACATTTGATGGCTTCTCTCAATTTTGTTTTTAAAACAAGTTACGATAAAACACTAGCTAAATGAGCATTTAATAGTAGTGGAGTTTAAGAATCACTAGAGGCTTGTTTTTATTTGTTGTCTTTCTGTTTCCTCTCTTCTGTCTAGTTGTTTAGACTTGGGGTCTTCTAGCTTTGTTTGCATTAGCCTTTGGTGTCTTTTGGACCCTTAAACAAAAGTGTCAAGTTATAAGATTCCAGGATATTCTTGAATTTTCTAATCTTCTAGTTTTGAATCGTGACACAATGGACCTTGTCTCCTCAACTCAAAAATGGTTATTGTATGCTGTCACTGAAGTTTGTTTAGTTCAATTATTTCGAGCTGTTTCGGTTTTCCAATTTTTTACAGTAGCTCTAAGATGCTTTTTGGATGTTCTCTTTCTGTAGTGAGTTGATTCTTCTTCTGTGTTAGATGGGATTAACACTCAACATTAAACCTGCTCTTTTTCCTGCCAATGTTGGATTTTTGAACAGGCACTCTCGAAGAGAATCCACTACGGTAAATTTGTTGCAGAGGCGAAATTTCGTCAATCCCCTGCTGAATATGAGGCTGCCATTAGAGCACAGGTAAGTTTTCTCCCTATAGTTGTGCCTCCAGCCTTTGGGTTTCAGGCCTTTCTCTTGATGGTTTATTGTTGCCACATTTTTAACTCTAGTTTTTCTTGTGTTGGTTTGTGGTTCTTGCAGGACCGGAATCAACTGATGGCCTTGCTGACATTCGAAACAGTGGAAGCAATGATCACGAAGAGAGTCGAGGTGAAGGCCAAAACATATGGGCAGGAGGTAAAAGTCTACCAAGAGGAAGAAGATGCAGCTAATCCTGCATATAAGATCAAGCCAAACTTAGTTGCTAGTCTGTATGGGGATTGGATCATGCCTCTTACAAAGGAAGTTCAGGTTGAATACCTACTCAGAAGATTGGATTAAAATACAAACAATAATCACAGTTAGAAAATCATTTTCTGTTTCAAAACTTAGCTAGCCTATGGCGGAAATTTATAGTTCATATTAGAGATGTGAATCTAATTCTTTATGAGTCAACTTGTTATTTAGTCGAATGTTTTCTGTATTCATGAATCATTATCATTTTCATTCACTTGCCCTCTCCGCCGCATCCTCTGTATCTTTATCCTCACGTAACATATTATGTTAACACAAAAGTAGATCATGACAATCTACATATGACAAGGAGAATTATGTTGAAGCCAATGCATGAGAGGCTCATCATAGCAATTCGAAAAGCAATTTTGGAAGAGAGGCGTCATTGTCTAATCTACCAGCTTACGCGACCTCGACACCCCACCAGTGATGTATAATCAAGAAAACTGGTTGAAAATCAGTTGATAAAAACTATGCCAAACTATATGGGCGCCACTATCTTACGTGCATGCAAGAAAAATAAAATTAGGAAGATGGCAATTGAAAAGATGGAGGTCAGGTAAGGAGAGGGGCCCCATCGGTGTGCCTGACGGCCCTAGTCGCTGGCGCGCGCGGATCCGATCTTCGGATGTTCTGAGAAAGCCATCGCTGCTCTGATAAGCCAACGAGCTGCGTTCAGCTACGCTTCCAAGCCGTATGTCGGCAGAAGACTAGCAGCAGCTCCGCTGTTTGTCCTCCGTTCTGCCGGCACGCCCCTCCAGCGCGTTCTCCAAGGATTCGGAAACCAGCAACGACTCCGCCTGTACCTTTCCGAAACCATCTTTATTGCCCCCACGTTGGGTGACAAGCCCACGTGACTGGGCTCGGCAGCTTAGTTTGCAAGGAGACTCTATATTAAGCGTGCTACTTGCACTTCACTAGGCGATGTGGGATTAGAATTGAACAGTACAGCCGTGAGCTATTGGCAAGATTAGAGGTTCATGATGGATGCAAGTTGGTGTTTCAGTTTTAAACTTCTATACAAAACTACAAGCCTTCACAATCGACGGTCGCTAATAGAAGTTCAGTTTTCATATCCACATGAATTGAGATGAGTTCACGGTAGTATTTCGTATGCTTCGGTTACATATATAACTTTCTTCTCTTCAATCGAGAAATGGTCCAAATTTTTTTCAACAGTTTTTCACCAATTCTGCTCTAGCTGCTGACCCAGTAGTCGGCCTTCCGCCCTTAAGGCCTCTTATTTCTCTTTTTGTTTTTCTTTTATTATTCAAATTCATTATTTATTAAATGTTTAGCTATTTATCTCTCTGGCTTTTGTTGTATCTTATTATTTAGATTGCTTTGTAGCTTTATATTATCTTAGTATGTTTAGTATTTGTTGGTTTTTAGTATTAGTAGGTGTTGTTTTCTTTGTTGCTTTGTGTCTTTTTTTATGTTTTCTATCAATCTTTATCCTATTTCTCTTTTTGTTTTTAACTTTTTTTCTTCCTTTTTTTAATTATATTTTTTTCAACAGTTTTTCACCAAACTTCCTGCTCGCTGCAAGCTGTTTCTTCACCCACAATTCAAGCACAACCCTGAATGCAGTTGTAGTGGCTTTAGAAGCTACAGAAGTATAGACGCTGGCTCAGCACTTTCAGTTTTTATTGTGTTTTGGCAACATAGTGTCTGATCTTGCAGGTGTGGCATAAAGCTCCAATTCCATGTGTTTTCCACACCTAATTGTATGCAAAGAGCTTGCCTACTACCTGTTTGATAAAATGCCTGTCATGTCAGTACTTCTAAATGATTGTTTTTTCCTTTCAGAATTGATGAATGCTACCATCCCCAACAAAGGAGTTTCTTGGAAAACAAAACGGTGGTGAACAAACAAAGGGAAAATTGGTTAGCAGTCTTGGAACTCTGCTATTTTTTGTTTGCTGCTAAATGTGATAATTGTGTCTGCAGCCCTTGTAACCTTGTAGCTCTTACTACTTCATCAGTCTTTGCTGACTTGTAATTGTTTTGTCTGAGCGGCAGGCCGAAGTTTTCATGATCTTGCTGGATTATCGGATTTCCGTTCCACAGCGAAGAAGGAACCAGTTTCCCACACGAAGAAGGAAAAAGAAAAGAAGCAATTTGTCCCACATCGCCAAAGTGCTGCTATTAGGACCACTTTATATTCAAACGCCTTGCAAAAAGCCTTGTCCCTTCGGGGACATCCGATAAAATTGGAACGATACAGAGAAGATTAGCATGGCCCCTGCGCAAGGATGACACGCATAAATCGAGAAATGGTCCAAATTTTTTTGAACACGTTTTTGCATCGTCAATCATCCTCTTGCTCTGTGCAGCCTTCGACCTTCCTGTTTTCTGCTCAGGTTCATCAACATAGCCTTTGGGCTCAATTGTAACTGTGAAATTCATGTACATACGCATGTGCAAAGCTTGCCTACCTGTTCAATAAAATGCTTCTCTTATTATGGCTCAGTTGTATATATGTGGTGTTCAACGATCTTTACCAAAACTCTCTATTTTCGTTTTTGTATGTTCCTATGACTCTATGAGATTACCATTTGATATATATACAACTGATTATTAGCAGCTTTGTTGCTAATTTCTTGTTAATCCCAGTATTATAACTTTTGTTTATTGACGAATGCTTAGACAAGCCTAAACAACCAAATGGATAACACAATAATCTCAAAAGGAAACCATGTAATTTAGTGCAACCAAAACTACAAAGTACATAAATTATCACTGCACTTACATATATCTACGAGGTATACTCCACCTACGTTGATCTGTGAGCTTGCCTACCATCTGTTTTCAATTGTCTATGGTATGAGACGAATATTTTACAAAATATCCTTTTCCCTTTCTAATTTGGTATGATTTTGGGTTAGAACATGCAGACAAAAACTCCCAAGTTTCCACCTATATTTCGTATTTGGCCCAAAAAGGATCAATAAGCATGAAGCAGAAGTCTTAGGAGAGAGGTAAAAACCCACTGACAAGTAGCAATAAGTTATTACCAAGAGGCATGTTAATCTGCTTGACAAGTAGACAACTGATGGCCTTGCTGACATTCGAAACAGTGGAAGCAATGATCACGAAGAGAGTCGAGATGAAGGCCAAAACATATGGGGCAGGAGGTAAAAGTCTATCAAGAGGAAGAAGATGCAGCTAATCCTGCATATAAGATCAAGCCAAACTTAGTTGCCAGTCTGTATGGGGATTGGATCATGCCTCTTACAAAGGAAGTTCAGGTTGAATACCTACTCAGACGATTGGATTAAAATACAAACAATAATCACAGTTAGCAAATCTTTTTATGTTTCAAAACTTAGCTAGCCCATGCCGGAAATTTATACTCCATATTGGAGATGTGAATCTAGTTCTTTGCGAGTCAACTTTGTTAATTGGTTAGAACATGTTCTCTATTCATGAATCATTATCATTTTCATTCACTTGCCCTCTTCGTTGCAGTCTCTCTATTTTTATCCTCACGTAACATGTTATATATGTTCATTACATTCTTTCTATCTTTATCCTCACGTAACATGTAATATTAAAAAAAAAAAGTAGAATATGACGAGTATAATGTTCAAGCCAATGCATGAGTGGCTCATCCTAGCAATTCGAAAAGCAAATGTGGAGGAGAAGCGTCATTGTCGAATCTACCAGCTTACGCGACCTCGACACCCCACCACCATGGCCCATGTGCACTACAAGACCTTTAGCATCCAAAAGGAAAAGAAATAACATCTTTTTCACTTGTAATTCAAGTGACATTATTGAACTTAATTCTTACTCTCTTAACTCCAAAACTCAAATCTTTACCTTTTTCACTTCGTAAGCAACGAAAGCAAAAAGTAATGGAGAAATTTGCAAGGCAAATGGAGTAAATCGGCGGCCGACCCAACTTGAAAGTACATAAACACCCTCTCGAACATTTTCTTATATACGCCGCACGAGACACCATCAGTTTGAGCTGGGAATATTTGTCTCTATCCGACGGCTTCAGATTTAACGAGAGACCTCGATCACTGCTTTTATACACACAGTACTGTATTGTTGTGTGTGTACGCATTACGCAGAAGAAAGAATGGAGAAAGCTCTGACGAAAGTGAACAGCTTGAAAGTAGGGGTTGGGAGCTTGTGGATCTCCAAGAAGGCCAAGGAGGAGCTGTCTAACATCTCGGATGACCTCTCTGTGAGTACACAGATTCTAAGTTGATAGTGCTTTGTTTTATTGTGTGTAGATTTGTAATCTTGTTGGTTTGTTTTCGTACCCTTTTGGATTGTACTTTGATTTGTGTTGTTATTATTGTTTTCGATCGCTTTTTGGTGGTGGGTTTTGGTCATGATTTGTGTAATGTGGGTTGGATGAAGCTTTTATGATCTGATGATTGTTGATCTGTTAGTTTTTTGGCTGAACAAAAGAGTGAATTGGAAGATGGGGTTTGGACGAATTTTGAGAATTGAGTCATGGGTTTTGGGGTGGGGATAGAAAGATTGAAACTAAGTTCTGGCCTATTCGATTTTTCCTTTTGGGTACATTGTACTTTTGCTGCAGATTTTGATGATTCTGTTGCAGTGGTACTTTCTGTAGGGTAAAAGTTGAAGGGCTTTTGTTCTTCACATTGTGGAGTTATTAATGCCAGGGTTATGGGTTAGGTTAGTAAGATTTATAATGCTGCGGTTTCGGGTTTCCTGATTGATTCATTGTGGAGTTATTGATCTGTGGAAAATAGTCACTTTTTGGGGTGAAAAAGATTCACATTATGTGCAGCAATGCTCAAGTAGATTGTGTTTTGTTGCAGACTTTGTCAAATACTGTCGAGGAGAAGGCAAAATGGATTTTCAACAAACTAAAAGGTGTGGTGCCATGTTTACTATTATGCCTAAATGCAGATGAGGAAACATTTCTGTAATCATAACTTAGCATCTGCCGTTAAAGAAATTGCATTGTTTGATCATAAAATGAGTTTTCTTCTGTGTTGTTTTTGCCTGCAGGAAAACCTCCAAAAAGCTTACCAGAACTCCTTCGGGAGTACAACTTGCCACCAGGGCTCTTTCCGCAGAACATAACCTGTTATGAGTTCAATGAAGCAAACTCCAAGCTGATTGTGTATTTGCCCTCTCCATGTGAAGTCAGCTTCAAGGATTCCTCGGTCATTAGGTATGCAACCCGGGTGAAGGCAATTCTTCTGAGGGGAAAGCTCACAAGCATAGAGGGAATGAAGACAAAGGTTGTGGTGTGGGTGAAGGTCACTTGTGTCACAGTTGAAAGTTCAAAGTCGGACAAGGTGTGGTTTACCGCCGGTGTTAAGAAGTCAAGAGCTAAGGATGTCTACATAACACCCCGGGACTCTGTTCGAGTGGAAGAATTCTAAAGTTCGGAGTAAAATGGGCATCAGAACTACTGCCAATAGTCGGAAAATGACCTAAATTCTTGCTAGCCTTTTACTTAGTAGGCATTTAGATTGCTGCTTCCTTTCGACAACGTCAAATGCAGCATTGTTATTTTGTTATGGATATCTCCCAATTTGGCTATTGATTAAATATTTTTTGGGCATGGATAATGCAATGGCTTCTTTTGTGTTCGATGCGTCATTCTGTAGTAGGCATATGATACAGTACAACTGAATTTTCTACTTGGTAAATACTTGCAATTGAATTACTACTAAATTGGAGAAGTTCACAGGTCAAAAAAATATTCATACAAAATCACTTTTCTGTGTTGGCAAAAATGAATTTTCTATATGACTTTGGCTACTGCAACTTTTCTCATCTGCTCCCAAATCACAGAGATGCTGCAGGCTGAATCACGTTGAATCACGAATAATCTCGTATAGTGATATTATGTTTTCTATAGTTAACAAGAAGATGATGCACCATTCCAGAAGATCTGACTTTCTATTCTGCAGGACTTCTTGCAAGAAATGAATGTTGTGCTGCAAAGAAAGAATGCTTTAGTTCGAAGAAAATATATCCAAAGACAGCATCCACAACAGAAATACACAATTTTCATCTTTCTAAAGCTTTTCTCTATTCATATGCTTTTTTGAGTAATGAAACCTAATTATGTCCTCTTTCCAATCAACCTCTAATGAGCAACTATAAAATAATTAAGTAGTTAAGTCTGCATGATTGAAGGAAGAAGCAAGTTTATAATGGTCACAAGGGCAAATCTACCTCTACAAATTTTAACTTGAAATCCAAGTTTCCGAAGCGCTGTGTAACTTCATACTCCTCCCGAAGGTACTCATGTATTTCAGCATATTTTGCATCCCTCCAAGCAATTTCTGATCTGATGGATAAAGAACAAAACTAATTTCAGAAGCTGCAATGCGAGGTTAAGAACCAACTACGTATTGAAGAAGTCCAGCAATTTCAGATAAGAAAAGGTGTATGAAATCATAAAACTTGGGGATAATCTGATCATCCGATCTTAGATCAGCCAGTAGATAGAATATTTCATTAATTTCAAAGTTTTGGCACCATAATTTTAACTGGGTCCAGGTTGAAATCAATGACCAGAATAATCATACTCAAAATCAGTAGAAAACTAGATTATCCAGGAGACCAACTTTAAGTGCAAAACAGTATACAAAAGAAACAAAGACAGCTAGGAGGCATTACCTATCAAAAAGCCCAACTTTAAGAATTACATCAGCTAGGTTTGAGTTAGCCTTTCCAACAAGTTGAAGGAGTTTCTTTTTATGCATTGTGAAAGTTCCAGTTTTCTCCATGCCACGGTTTATCTCTGCAAACTCTTCAACCATACCATCAACCTAGAGAGAGCAGACATCCGCGGAAGCACATGGTGGAAGAGGATAGAGAAAGATTTAAAATTTCATAATCTAAGACACAAGGTTCTCCGGAGAGTTTGAATTGCATAGTTGCTGATTTACAATAAAAGGCAGGATAGCAACAAAGTGAGATCTTTCATAAAATTGAATCCTCAACAAGAATTACCTGCGAAACAAAATAATCTAAAGCAATACTTTGGCCAAGCACACTTCCAATGATGCGAATACCATCAGTGTCCAAACTTTTAAGAACTATGTAGTCCGGACCACCCTGCATGTCCTCAACCAGCTGTGGGTTCTCTTTCACGGCATAATCTAAAGCAAGAACACACGGAGAGCAAGAACTTATTTCGCTATTAGATAGTTGAAAGTATTTACAACCTTATCAATTAATAATACATTTGTATTCTAGAAAAATATCAGTGATTGAGTGGTTTGACTTAAATCAAGTGTAAGAAGATCACATCAAGAACTAAAATTAAATAAGATCATCTTAAAGAAAGTTACCGTCTTTCACCATCTCTGGAAGTAATCCGGATGCATGCCTTGTAACTAAATCTAGGTAAGCTTGAACTTCTTGATCGTGAACATTAAACAGAACAGCAGATCCATATTGGAATACAACCATGTAACGACAAGAGCTCGGTTTCCCCCAGACTCCAACTCCCTAAAAGAAAGAGCAAGCATTTAAAGAACTGTCAGGTTATATATGCTGAATGCTGCTATTAGTTATTAACAAAAAAGAAAATAAAAACGCAATATTTGGACAGTTTCCCAACAAAATCCAGGTGTGATGACCCGGAGTAAGAATATGGTTCAGACATCCTCATTCGAACCTAACTGATAGGAATCAATCAGTCATTTCACATGCAGTCTATTCCAGAAATTACATGGTGTACATGGCTTAATCAACTATGTCATCACACATCAGTTGGAATAAAAACTTCGTAGGTTAGTATGAGGAGTGGTCAAGTACATCTCACGGTGGACAAAATAACAAATAACCTGATTGGAAAACTAGTCCAAGGAGATATCCAATTCTAATTCTGAACACATATAGGAGAACATATTTGAAACTGCTTAAAGCAAATTAGTTATTCCCGAGAGAAGAAAAATAGTTGCACTCAACTTCCTCAAGAATCTAATGCCTCCAAAACGATATATTTGCATAAACATTGAGGCAGAATAGTCTCAAGAAGGATATCCAATTACAACAAGAACTTCAACTGAGCACAATACTTGAATGTATAATAAATCGTCTTACGGTATTTTCTGACGCGAAATCGCAAAATCTGAGGGCAATGTAATTTGTTGACCGAGAAGACGGAGGAATGACATTGCTCAAATGCTCGGCTTGCATGCTCTTCAAGTTGATACTGCGAAAACCATGAATCTGAGAAAGCCCAATCATAAAGAACATAGCCAGAAACAACTGAGAAAGTGAGAGACAAAAACAAAGACCAAAACCACCGCATTCGAAAAACCACCTCAGCCGCATAAACAAACAGTAAACAGTCAGAATGTTCAGCAACGTTGTTATAGCAAAGTCATTAGCTTGAACAAACCCAAATGAGAAACGCAGATGAATTCAACATCCCAGATCAAAATGTTCGAAACAAAAGCTCAAAGCAATGTACTTTAAATTAAAGTCATGAACTTGACGAAACCCACATAAACATACGACGGAACAATCAAAACCCAGATGAGATTTCACGTGATTAAGCCTAACCTGGTGCAGAGAAAGTAGGCTTTAACGGGAACTTTAACGGTTGCGGCTTCGGTTTCGTCTTCCTCCCGAGCTTGACTCTGGGAATAATCTGAAGCTTCAGAGTCGTAATCATTGGTATCAATGGAGACCTGAGATGGGATTGCAGAGAAGGGTCTTGTATTGACGAAACGGAAGTGGAACGAGGCGGGGGTTGAAGGGCGTGGGAGATTGAAAGGAGGCTTTGCGGCGGCGGAAATAGAAGATTCGGAAGCTGCGGCGGCGGCGGCGATATGGCGGAGGAGAAGAGAAGCTGCTCTCCACCTCCCCATTCACTGAAATTTATTCAAGGTCTTTGGGGAGTAAATTTTTACTGCCGTCTTTGGTGTTCGTTCTTTCGGTTTTTTCAAGTGAAGCGAAAGTTTGGCACAGTTCTTCTTGTTTGCTTTGCTGGTTGCTTGTGTTTGTCTTCCAACTTTGTTGTGAGTACGACATGTCGTTAGATCTTTGATAAACAAAAAGCTTCTACATTTGGCGACAAAGTAAACACCTCATGGCAGAGTTCATTGGATCCATCCAAATGACCTAAAATCTGGAGTAGACTTAAATCTTGAGTTGAGCATCTCCAAGGGATGCTGTAAACATAAGGGTTAACTACATATAAGCACACAAATTATGAGGTCAATTTCAAGTTGGTACCCAAACTTGTAAAACTCTACAAACACATATCCAAACTTTACAAAACCTTACAAATTAAGTCCTCCATTAGTAAATCCGTCAAAACTGCCGTTAATTGCTGACTGACTACGCCCATTTAGCAATTTCTTACTGACGTAGGCTTTTGACTAACCCCAAAGCTTCATTTCCCCGCCCTTTATGATTTAGCCCCACAATGAAATATAACTCCTTTTTGTTTGTTATCAAGCCTTGTTTCCAAAATTATATAGCATAATATACACAGCAGATATGCATCTTAAAGACCAATTTAATCATTAGTGCAGCCAAAACAACCCGATTTCATTACTACACAAAAAGAGTTCCATACATAACTCAAAATGGCTCCATCAATGGCCACTTAATGAGTTTCATACACAACTCAAAAAGATAATCACATAAGATAATTCATCACATATCACATAACCAAAATAGACATGTTCAGAATACCATTGTACCACAAATACCAATCTTTCCCCAAAAAGTTGTGGCCTAGAACATTACTCACACTAATCACTTCCTACCATCTCCAGTAGTTGTCTTCGGAGTAGGGAAATGAAGTTTTGAGGTTAGTCAAAAGCCCACATCAGCAAGGAATTGTCAATTGGGCATAGCCAGTCAGCAATTAATGGAGTTTTGACGGATTTACTAACAGAGGACTTAATTTGTAAGGTTTTGTAAAGTTTAGATATGTGTTTGTAGAGTTTTACAAGTTTAGGTACCAACTTGAAATTGACCCCATAGTTTGTGTGCTTATATGTAGTTAACCCTAAACATAATAGGCAAATATGTGATTTGATGGCTGACGCGCCACAAAAATTCCCCTTTTTCCACACTTCAAAAACACCCTACACTAACAATATAGACGCCACCAACCACTACTAATAATATTATATACTTCCTCTTCTTTTTTTTTTTCTTTAATTTCACAATTATTAAAATTTTATTTTTTCTACTCTTCCTCTCCCCTCCACCCACCCCCACCCCCCCCCCCCTCTTATCTATTCTCCATCCACCACACCCCCCACACACACCATAACAAACTATATATATATTCTATCATTTTTATAAAATACATCTGACACCGACTTATAAGAATGATTTCAACTCTCAACCACTAACAATTTATTACTCACAATTACTCCCTTGATAATGAATGAGGTTGTTGGTGGTTAAGAGTTGAGTGTTAATTAGACGAGTGGAAGTGAAGAAATAGTGTACAATTTAGTTGAGAGGTGAGTGTTAATTAGATGAGTGAGAGTGAAGAAACAGTGTATAATTTTAAGTTACCATGATAAAAAGTGAGTAACAACATTTTTTATTCAATAAATTAGGTGGGTTCCATTTATCAAGGCATCTCATAGACTCTACAAATAGACCAGATTCTACGAGACGCTGTATAATTTCAGAGTCATTTACAACATCCGTTGAAGAGCTATTTTCCTCACGTCGCTGCAAATTGGATTTGTAGAGTCTTATCCAGCATCCCTTGGAGATCTTATAAGTATCAAACTTTTGACTCGTGAAATATACAGAAACACACGTGAATTATAACCATTGTACTACTAAAAGGTAACTAAATCTAACTACATTATAAGGTTTGATATGATTACTAAAAGGTAAATAGGTCAAACTACATTTTAAGGTTTGCCATGATTTCAAAAGGGGCCACAATTATTGCAACATTAACATTCTCATGTTCAATTTTGAGTTGAAGCTCTTGTTTTCGACAATTATTACACCATGGATGGGTAGTCTTATTGGGACCATTAGCATGCACTTTGATATGGCACATATTGATCTCACACTCCGCATCATTGAAAAGTAAGTTAAGATTCCATGTCACTTTCCATATGTTTGTCTCAACATAGATTTTGAAAACCACTCCCAAACGACCTGTCGTCTGATTTTTGCTCAACAGCCTGAAGTTGAACTTGAACCCTTGAGGAAAGGCTAAAAAGGCAGTCCATTTGAGCAAACCAAAAGAGCGAGCTGAGGGAGTGAAGAAGAAGACAACAAGTATGGCGATATTTGGGGATCTTAGGGTTTCATCAACACTCGCTTCTCCTACGACCCACTCTTTCCGGAGCTCTTTTCCCTCTTCAAAGGTCTGAATTTTGCTTTTGTTTTGTTAATTCTTATGCTATTTTTTTTTTTTTTTTTTTTTTGTCATTTTGCCTCTGAATTTATCTGGGTTTCTAGCATTTCGTCCAATTTTGGTTTCTGGGCTGGGAAGAGAGTGAAATGAGCTGAAATTTAAGTTGGGTTTCTAGCAATTTAATCTCTTTTGGCTTTCTGGGCTGTTTGGTTCTCGGGAAAGCGTGAGAAATGAAGTGAAAAATTTAGGGTTTTTGGCTGAGGTCAACTGTGAAATTCTTATCATCTTGCCTTCATTTTCAGACAGTGTACTTCTATCGAACGCATTATGTCCGTAATTATGTTAAATTTAATGTTGCTTGACAGATTAAATGGATGTTGGTACCATTCTTAAGTAAATTATGCTCATTGACTTGCGGGGTTTTGCCAGTTGAGTGGTTGCTAAAGAGGTGAATGATGATTTGGTGGTGGAGTGAAGGTCCTTCAGTTTAGAGACTTATTTAGTAACTTGCAATCTTATCTAGTTGCGATGTCGCTTAAAATTGGCGATTGTTCTGAGTCTAATTTTCCAGTATCAATGAAGCACTGATGTGAAGTTAGCCCAGAAAGCAGTTCCAGTGTCGGGCTTGTTGCCTGGTTATATCACTATGATGACCAGGGTGTGAGATTTAACTAGGAATACTTTCTTGTTTGGTTGTATCTATTAGCTGCAGTCGTAATCTAGGTTGTTGTGTTGCTAAGTGATGTCATTCTAAAAGCCTAATCGGTTTTTTGGGTACGATGAGTTTTCCAGTGAGTAGGTTTCATATAATGCATGGTTCCTTGCATATCTTTATGATCTTCCATGATATTTGTATCCATACTTTAGGGTACTTTTCTGGACTTCATATCGAATAAAAAATGTTTGATCAGAGTTTCAAATGTTTTGTTTCTTTGTCGCTGACTTACTTGCAAGGATCTCTATTGCTGTAATCATTTGTTTCTAACATCTTTCCCTTCCTAAAATTTGCCCCTATTAACAAAAGAAAAGAAAGCTATCAAGTTTCATCAGATGGGCTGATAAGATATGCAAATGTACTTCCTCTGCTCAGTTCTAAGTTTTTTTGTGTTGGTTTATAGGTAGACTTTGCTAGATTTCCAAATGGAGGGTCTGGCATTTCTGAGATTACATCAAAGTACCCCAATATGTCATTTGATAGGCGTAATATACGTCAGCATTCCAAGCGGTTGACTGGAGATTTTCAGCTGTCATCGAAGTCCAATAGCCAAGATGCTGATAGCTTCCTTCTTAATGCCATCAATATGAGTTTCTTTGAGCGTTTAAACTTGGCTTGGAAGATAGTTTTCCCGTCTCCAACAACTACACGGAACTCTAATGCAAATATTGCCAAGCAGCGCTTGAAGATGATCCTCTTCTCTGATCGATGTGCTGTTAGCGATGAGGCAAAGAGGTTGATTGTCAATAACATTGTGCATGCTCTATCGGATTTTGTTGAGATAGAATCAGAAGACAAAGTTCAGCTCAGTGTGTCTGCTGATACTGATGTGGGAACCATTTACTCTGTCACTGTACCTGTAAGACGGGTTAAGCCAGAATATCAAATTGCAGACGAGACTGGTGCGATAACAAACATCGAGTACAAAGATACTGGCGAACTTTCTGGTTCGGTTGATGTCAAGTTTGATTTCTTCATGCCTGACTAAAGGAACCCAGTAGTGTTGTTAAGTTCAAGAATAGGTTGTGTTTGGATGGGATTTTGTTCTTTTGTATATATAAGAAAAATTTCTGTAAGGCGATTAGAGCTTTATCTTCCTTTGCTGAATTCACATTTTGATTTGGAATTCATGACAGAGTTTGTGTATGCGTTTTGTGCCTGGTACTGTATTCACGTCTTGACTCCTGTATAATCTTTGAATCCAGTAACTGCGAAAACCTCGTAAACCAGACTCCTCTTGTAGCTACTTGATGAGTTATAATATTCATGATGCTGGCATTGTGTTCCAACAGTCTAAATTTATTTTGAGTTTGAACTGTTATGATTTGTAGCGTTGATTGTTCACAAACTCCAGGTGCACCGATATCAGAAAGAGAGAAAAAAAAAAAAAAAACAAAAATTAGGCTGATTTAAAATTGGCTCATCAGTAATTGCAAATGGAAGAAAAAAAACATTAACAAGCGGGGATTGAACCCGACGTGAATCGAACACGCAACCTTCTGATCTGGAGTCAGACGCGCTACCATTGCGCCACGGATCCACTTGTTGAAAGAACTCGTAACCAAATTGTAACAATACGTTCGTGGAAACCGGCGGCTAGAATTCATATTTTTGGCCATCGAGCGGGAACTAGCTCCTCCCTCGCTTCCAAATCTTTACTGTCCAATTTCTAGGGTTTTCTGCAAACCCAAAAGAGGCAAATCGCCCCTATAACCCCACATTTCCCCATTAATTCCGACGAAATCAGTGAAATTCCGGCGCCGATATGAGCGGAGCTCCGCTCAATTTCGAACGCCCAATTCAAGACGCAATTTCCAAAATCCGATTCGCCCCAAAATCCGACAACCTTCTCATCTCTTCCTGGGACTCTGTGAGTGGTGCTCTACTCTTTGTGGGCTCAGCAATTTTGGATTGAATTGCCAATTTTTTTGTTTTGAAATCATAAAAATTGAATCTTTTTACTTCTTTGTGCAGAACCTCCGATTGTACGACGTCGGAAACTCGGTGCTCCGGTTAGAAGCTCCGTCGGAAGCTGCGCTTCTCGATTGTTGCTTTCAGAACGAGTCTGTCGCCTTTAGCGCCGGTTCCGATGGCCTCATTAGAAGGTTTGTCACATTTTTTTTGTTGGATGCAGCTGAAAGTAATCCTGAATTGCAGTTAATTCTTGTCATTTGTAGCTTAATTTATTCAATTTACAATCTTAAGCTAGTTCTTAGATGCTTATGTCTGGAAAGGCTTAAGTTTCTTGTGTTATCTTGCAACATATGATGATGTTACCTTTTTGTAAATGTACAAAATGTGATGAGTTTTTTTTCTGGGTGTGTTCAAGGTATGACTTGCATTCTGGAGCTCATGATTCAATTGGAAATCATGACGACATAGCAACCTGCGTCGCATATTCCGATGAAACCAGTAAGTCCAATTTGCATTGATGTTGGGTTCTGATTTGCCTCCTGAATATACCTTTTGAGCCTTTACACAAGGTTTAGTTTCTGTTAAAGATATAGTCACCTTTTGTTTTAAGAAATAAGTAGTTGCAGTTACGAAGTTTTATCTACATACTGATATGGATTTTGGCAGTAGATATACAATTCTCGTTAATAATAACGGCAAGATTTTATGCATGAAATTTCATAAAAGCTCGGGGTTAGCATAATATGGCATGACTAGTGGCAGAATTTAAACTTCTAGACTTAGAGGGACATACAAGAAGCTGATAGCATTTTCTTCTTCTGTATAGTACTTAAGATAACTGTTAACAACTTTTCTCTTCAACTGGTGTAGGCCAAGCGATTACTGCTGGTTTGGACAAGAAAATAGTGTCCTGGGACATCCGTTTGGAGAAGGGAGTGTGCATAGAAAATCTGGACTCGGATGTGGTGTCCATGTCACTTGCAGGTCATGATATGATGGTAGCACTTGGAGCATCAATTCATGTGTATGATTTGCGCAATCTAGAAAAACCGTTTCAGACAAAAGATTCACATATGTCCGTTCAGATAGCATGTGTTAGCTCAATTCCTTATGCAGAAGGTATTATCACTATATTTTACGTTGTTCTGTGTCTTGTAAGCTGTGTACCAATAATAGTAGTTCTTTGTAACATCTTACCAAATGGTTCATTGTACAGAATACTTCATAGTGATTACAGTTCTTGATGTACCATGAAAATCAAAACTTTTATCTTATGGGAGTCTTTGAATTGTCTTTGCAGGATTTGCACTTGGCTCAGTAGATGGACGTGTAGCATTAGAGATTTCGTCTCTATCTGGTTCAGATAATATCAGGTCAATTCTTTGAGCCTATATTTTTATTGACATCCCCATGCCTTGCATGAAATACAATATTTATTTGAAATTGTTTTGTTCCGTTTTTTGTCTTTGGAAGAAAATTGTTTTGAAACTTTTTAGGCTTGAGTTGCACTTTTGCGTTCTACTTCCTGACAAATGCTCTGACATTTGTTTCAGCTATATGTTTCGGTGTCATCCAAAGTCAACTGATAGGAGATCACATATGGCATCGGTGAATGATATTGTATTCAATCCACTGTATGTGTAACAATATCAGCACTGGCCTATTTATTTCTCTGAAAACTTACTTGATATTTAATGTTTCTGACCAAGCATGTTATGGTAAATTTGTTACTGGTCTGAAAACTTACGTGTTATTTCATGTTTCTGATCTAGCATGTATGGTAAATTTGTTACTGGTGACAATGATGGGTATGTGACTGCATGGAATGGCAAAACCAAAAAGAGGCTGTATGAGGTACTTTTCTTTAAAAGTACATTCGCTTTGCTTATTCTGCTATCAAAGTCTTCTTGCTTAATTTCTTCTCATAGTTATATGATTGTTGAAACGTCTTCAATTCATACTATTTTTTCAGTAACTTCTTTAATCTTTCTTATTTTCAGTTCCCGAGATTCCCAAACAGTGTGGCATCTCTAGCGTACAACCACAGGGGAGAAGTTCTGGCTGTTGCATCAAGCCACACATTTCAAGAGGCTAATGAAATGTAAGATCATCTACTTTTTCTTTATCCTCCTCTACCGTCAGTGTTTAATATTAATCGTGTGCACTTCCCCCTGTCAGAGAAGAGCCTCCTCAGGTATTCATACATGAACTTAGCGATCACAAGATGGGATCGGTTTCTGTTGGAAGTTCAAGCAAAAGAAGTAACTGATGTAATTATTAGAGGAAAGCTACAGGTACTCAGTCTCTCCTAAAGTTGGGACTTGTGGGAAGTTTGCTGATATTTAATCTAGGATAAACAAAAATATCTCTGATATCATCTACGGTGGAGTCAAAGCCATTAGAGTACTACATGTATTCAAATTCTGCCTAATTTTTGGGATCATGTGTAAAATTGTGCGATGTCGGTGGCGTCCTTGTAATTGTATAGTTCGCGTTCTCCTATCCAAATTTGTGCAAAACGAGGACACGCTCATACTAACCAGATTGTTTTTTATGTGAAGACAGCTGCAGAGCTGGAACATTAGGAGTTTGTAGAATGATGTTGTAGTAACTTATGCACTGATTCTTTATACTGATATCCCACTTTCATGAGTTTTTTTTTTCTACTGCCTTGAAGCATGAAGCATGCTTCTGTGTATTAATAATATGTTATCCTTCCAGCTTCCAATGGCATTAAGACGTGTCGTTTGCTATGATTTTTAGACATATTCACTCTTGCTTTCACTTTAGTCTAATTCGTTAACTATGTTGATATTTCGATCAAGGAATTTTGGAGCTTAGTTTGAAAAGGTTCTATTATGATTCTTCTCTTTAAAAAATCAAACTTGAAATCGTTTTAACAGAAAGGAGTAGTAATCCTAGGCCAGCAGCAGAATAAAATTACGAAGATGAGAATGCAAGAAACAAAGATTGAAGAGACGAAAGTGAAAATCAGACTAAAGTACGGGGCTAAACTAAATAAAAGACTAAAGTAGGGGACACCAAAAAAAATTCTTCAGCAGCCCACGTGCCGAATTACAGTTCGAGCGTCAATATAACGCAACAAAAACCATATTTCACCCATAGCCAACGGTCCAGATCCCCCCAATCCAACGGCGAATAGCGGCCGGCACCGCCAAAAAAATAAAAATAATTTGAAACCCTAGAGGGCTTTTTCTTCCCCCAAAAAAAAAAACCCCCTACTATAAATACCTTCTCCCCCAAATGCTCCGCTTCCGCTTCAAGTTTTTTTTTTTTTTTCCCGTGATTCTGTTATTTTCTCTCTCTAGAGTTTTCGTGAGTTTCTCTTTCATCGCCGTGAGCCACCAGCCATGTCGGACGAGGAGCACCACTTCGAGTCCAAGGCCGACGCCGGTGCCTCCAAGACCTACCCGCAGCAGGCCGGCACCATCCGCAAGAACGGTTACATTGTCATCAAAGGCCGCCCCTGCAAGGTTCGATTTCTCGCCGACTTTCTTCCGATCTGATTAGCTTCCGCCGCTCTGATTTCAGATCTTCGCCCTCTTTTATCCGATCGTTGATTTCCGTTGCGTTAGTTGTCGATTTTTCCGAAACTTTAGGGCTTTCCTTGTGTTTTTGATTTGTGTACTTTGTTTGGTTAAGATCGGATTAGTTGATGGATTAAGTATGAAATTGTTCAAATTCTATTTAGTTTACCAGTTTAGCTGATCGATCACCGGTTCATTTGTGCGATTTTGTTTTAGTTCATTATTTTGATAATCGAAATGCAAAATTCGTACGAAATATTTAGTTGCTTTTGTCGAGATTTGATGTTAAATTCCTGTTGATTGTTCTGGTGAGAATTTGTTGTTGAATTTGTTGGTCTGGTTTTTAACAGGTTGTGGAGGTGTCAACTTCCAAGACCGGAAAGCACGGTCACGCGAAATGTCACTTTGTTGGCATTGACATCTTCACTGCTAAGAAGCTGGAGGATATTGTTCCGTCTTCCCACAATTGTGATGTATGACACTATTTACTTTTAGTTTTATTCGAATATTCGGTTGTGCGTTCTTTGGGCTGATCAATGCTGGTATCTTTTATTGATAGGTTCCCCATGTCAACCGTACTGACTACCAGCTGATTGACATCTCTGAGGATGGATTTGTAAGATCCTACTTGATCTGTTCCTCTGAATAAGAATTGTTTCCTAGTTGTATTGCTCATCGTCACTTAGATATATCCCCGGTTTGTATCATGGCTTAGCCTGACTTGAACTTTGCTCTGCTGTGTACACTTTTAGGTGAGCCTGCTGACTGAGAATGGTAACACCAAGGATGACCTGAGGCTTCCAACAGATGAAAGTCTGCTTACGCAGGTTAGTTGTTTTTTTTAATATGACCCCTGATACTAGATTGTGTCTGTCTTATTTCGATCATGTGATGGTGTGGTTGTTAAGACTCGCTCTTGTTTAATGGTAGTTATTAGATTTATGTGTTCACATGTGGTAGTGTATGATTAGTGATTTCCATATAGTTTTTACGTCGTGAAAGTTGGCCACTGTTTTGATCTACTCATAAATCCTACCCAGTCCCCTTTTTTTATCCATGTGGAGTCTAACTGGTTTTCTTTATACTTGGATTGATGCAGATCAAGGATGGCTTTGGTGATGGGAAAGATCTGGTTGTGTCTGTCATGTCTGCCATGGGAGAGGAGCAGATTTGCGCTCTCAAGGATATTGGCCCAAAGTAGTTCCTGTCTGTCGAAGTTCTGGTATCAAATATATTCTGGATGGTTAATAGTATCTTGTGGTCGTCACTTATCAGGAAATATTCTTGATTAGAGATGGCCTTGGCTTTATGTTGGGATTAATCAGCTTGTCCGTATCACTATTTTTGTTCTGTTACTATCTGTACCTTGCCCAATTTCATGGTATTGGTGAGAGTTATATTGAAGACTGTATAGAACCTTCACTTGTTTTAGACTTGCAATTTCATGGGTCATGTTTCTTACGTCATTTCTTTATGGCTTATCCTCGCGTTTGCTATTTGTTTCCGCATTAATCTTTAGTCTGGTGACGCTGGTTTGCTAAGCAACTGATTCAAACAACTCTCATGAGTCATGATACTTATAACGTGAGGAAATCATGTTTCTTCTACTTTAGGAACAAAGCAGCTTAGATTATTACGGGTTATGTTTCCAGAGTTGGGATTGACTTTTGTGGTGTGCAATTGAATGGTTGCCGATTGAGGTGCTCAACTCTGTGAGTCGTATGCCTTCTAATATGGGGTTATATGTTAGGCATTCGAACCGGATCCAACAAACCAAAGTATTCGTCTGAGGCCATCTCGTGAATCACATCTTTGAGATAGAATGAATGCATTTTATAAGTGTCCAAGTAAACTCATAAACAATCAGCCTGCTTGGTAAGGATGTTGCACAGCTCCACTAATTTAGTATTCTAGTTTCAACCAAACAGGTGTGAGATCTTGCATTGGGGCAATTCATAATGGCTCATGCACCAAGGTTCGTTACTTTAGTTCGTGCTTGTCTACATCTTTTCAAAATGAGTTTTTATCAAAACTAGCAAAAAATTGACCCAATGTTTCACAAATGTTAGTTTTTATAAAAACTTGCAAATGTATACAAAATGTCACTTGATTTGACTTAAAAACGCCTGCTAAATTAAACAACAATTAAATGAAACCACCGTCCGGACCCAAAACCCATAGCTTCAGCCTCCACCTCCACCATTTGTCATCGCGACGACCATCACCAATGTTCACCGTCGCCAAGTACAACCAGCATCTGTAGCAGCCAACGATGACAACGATGCTTGGATCGTTTGTCGCGCAAGGCGAGTCGCCATGGTGAACGCAACACCGACTCTTCAGTGTTGAACTGTGCCATGGTGAACGCAACACCGACTAGGTGATTTCCACTCCTTTGGTTTTGGTCGTTGGGCTTGTTTTGGCGATTGAAATGTAGGAGCATTGACATTCTATTATTAGGGTTTTGAAATTCTAGAATGAAATCAATACAATAGCCAAACAATCGGATTGGGAATGCAAAGGATTGGGAATTGAATGGGTTTGGAAATCAATTCCGATTCCAATCTTATCAATCCAAACGGACCCTTACGCTTCCATGCAATTTGTTTTCATTCACCATAAGAGCAACCATATTCTGCTTTGATCGAATAGAACTAACTCCAATTTTAACTCCAATTTTTGTTTAACTCTGGAAAGAGTAAAAGGGTTTTTGGCTTTTAACACTTGGTTTAAGTAAAGGGTATTTGAGACTATTCAACTCAATTTCTGTTGTATATAAAAGTATTTGTAAAAACTGACATTTGTGAAATTGGAGGTTAATTTTTTGCTAGTTGCTCATTCCAGGAGTGTGATCTCATTTAATTTGAAAACCGAATTGCTGTTCCGACCCAGTCCTCAGGAATGGTCCCTTTCAATTCTCCATTCAAGGCCTTAAGCGCATGGCTTGTCGCTGCCTGCACCCAGCCGAATACCTCAGGTTACAAACATCAAAGTAGAAGGGACGGGGGGTGGTGGATTGGTTGTTTTTTTTTACCTTAACAATGTATACGTCGATTCCAAGTCTTGCAATCATTGCAGCTTCTGATATCTTGGCCAACATTCCACCGGTTGTATCATGTGCCGCCACGGTAGTTTTAACTGTTGCAATCACAACCTCAATATGTAGCATTAATTCCGCAGCACAGATTCATAGAGCAGGAAAATAGACGGCAGCTCTATAATCCGAAAGCAAATTTCCTAAAAATGGTTCCAACTTCTCAGCAAGTTGCTGATCACCTTCCTTGTGACTTGGCCAATAAAACGAAAAAGTTAAAGAATGCAAACTTACTTCTAAGAATCTTACTGCCTATTTTAGTCAACGGCTGAACAAGTAGAATGTATCTGTTTATCGAAACCGTGTGGATATTCAGCCCAGCTGATGCTAACTAGTACATAACACCAAAATAAGTCTTGCAAATGAGAATCGTAGTCTAGGGAATGTAGCTGCGTATCCATATCATATTCAGGTCTTGACCATCTGATCCTAACTAGTCCATATCGTATTTAGTTATTGTAATGCTGAAACGGAAGTACCTCTAGCTCACCTTGCTTATTCATGTTCTCAAGTGTTGGGCTCAAGATCGACCAGCTGCCATCTTTAGCCACAGCTGCAGTTAAAGTTTCAAATAAGCCAACCATATTCAACAGGTGAAATCAAGACTGCATTTCTGTACGAATCAAGCATTAATAAGCTTACCAATTTCTCTCAGGAGAACTGCATTCGGTTCCGATGGTGGACGATCATAAACCCCCGAAACATCAGTCTTAAATCCACATTAGTAAGAAAACAGATAGATGTTTGTCCACGCATATCAAATGGTAACATTGAACTCATTAAAATAGTTGATATTAGGCTACAGAGATGGCTAAAACAAAAAGTAGTTATCTGACCCAAATGGTTCGGATTTAATTTCTTGGAGAAGTCTCCATCTCGAAGGTCTATGAAAGGACCACGCATTCTTAATCTCCCAGTGCACTTACCAGGTAGAGTTTTGGTCAGTGGACAGAATAATCAAAGTGGAATTTCAACAAGAAGTTTGCTAAAGTGACTGTCCTACAGTTTTGGGCCGGATTTACTACTTAGATATCTATCTCAACTCTCAACTCAAGTGATTTTAACTCAAAACTACCAATGCATCAAACAAATTTTATTTCACCGACAGTGTGGATACAAAGAAAACAACGTATTCAGGCTTCAAGTGGGCTGCAAGATGGCTAATGATGACATCTCCACTCAATATGGTACAATCCTGATCAGCAAAATCAATTAGCAAAGCATCACTACAGGTCAATTCTAGGCAAACATCCAGTGAATTTCTAGGAGGGAGGCCTAACCAGTAAGTCATCAAGCACAGCATCTCCATGCAAAACCTAGGAAGCATAATATAAAAAACATTAATCACGATGGAAATTAAGAGATGAAAAATAAAAGCCAACGCCAGTATACAATCTTAACATAGAAAAGATCCTCAAACTATTAGTATTATTAATGTCTGGAAATCAGAAGCTATAATTAAAAAAGAAATAGAATGCCAGTTTAGAAAATACAGGAAGAATGATAGTGACACTAAGGCTTGAAGCTGTCATTTTTGACTAAAGAATACAAACTCACAGGCACTAAACCAGATTCAATAGCCTTAGCCACTGCAGACAAATCAGCTGAAGCTATCTGCAGGAACAGAAAACTTAAGTTAGAAAGGTTTACATATGTCCGATCAGATATATAAAGGAAAGAGGACATATAGCATAATCAAGCTACTTACGCTTCTATCATGGGTTGACCATCCACACGAAAATGGAGACATTCCAATGGAAGGAATACCCTCTGAAAGGAACGCACGTAACTAAATTCATAAATTGAAAGGAGGGCCCAGTTAAGAATTTAAATGAATGATAGCATGAAAGCATAATCGTGGAATGACAGTTTCATGCAGCTTGGAGAGCCAAAGAAATAGCCGAAAACAATGTTTATAGCACCCTGGAGCAAGCAGAGTTCATATACTGAGCATTCAAGTCCACCAAACAATCGATTCTAATGAGTTTCCTTCAGCCTTTAGCTAACAGTCTGATACATCATTGTTAACCTAAAATTGAAAAGGCCATTTTTTCCTTTGAAACTGTGGATCTTTAGACACATTATTTGTTTAGATTTTCTGAAACTGGTTAGAACAATATGTGCAAAAGATAGATATATCAATACCTCTGGCTAGGGCTCTAACAATTTCAAGATTGAGCTTTGTCACCTGAAATAACATAAACTAACAATGAGGAAACTTTGTAACCTACCAATAACACTGCAGAGACAAAAGTAAATTTAAAGCAAAGGTATAGTGTAAATACTCAATCATCACAACAGAAATCGATGAGGCAGTATATCTTACAGAGATACGTGTGGCAACAAAACCAGCCTTGACAAGGGGTTGGTACAATCCACCTTTATGAACTCCGGATTTACTGGCTTGAAAATGACCAAAAGAACCTGAAGTCACCACGGAAGACAATATATTGGAACATCTCATGTCATTAGACTAGTTCAAAAGGCTATCAAGTCCCTAGAGATGCAATGCACTTATACAGCTTCCTCCACTTGAATTACATATGGAATGAAACAAATGGTTGCCACTGCAGTTTAAGCCAAGCAACTAACCTGCTCCATGTACAACTATGAAAGGACTAGGGTCCACGACTGCTTGATCCTCAAGATCATGTACAGCAGATGAAATTTTTGATTCTCCAGGCTTCTTGCTCCAATCCATCCCAAGAACCTCCCCAGAAGATGACCCCATGGTCATTGATTGCCTCAGCTGCGAGGAAACCGCCTTCAAATTTTCTTCATTGATGGTCTCTAATTCGTTCTTGCAAGTAATTGCTGCACCTCCTAGACTAAGCAAAAATCGAGTGGCAACACCCAAGAGAGAACATGATCAAATAGTTTGCAAAACCATGTACTATCACAAAGATTGCTATGATTAACAACTATTATCAGTTTTCTTAAACTCAAATCAAGTCACATATATTACCCCAGCCCCAAGTTGAAACAACATTGCCTAATTGATATTCGGTTCATTATTCAAGTAAATCTGAATCCCCCAACCCCAACTTGTATCAAAGCAATAATTTCTCCGCTGCCCATTAACATACTCTAGTACACCAAATTGACATAGGATACACCTTATTTTGGGCAAGCAGATTTCTGGGTCAGTCGGGAAAGCTATGAATGATATAAAGGCTAAAGATCAGAAATTCAATCACAAAATGATATATTTTTGGTGGTGAACTTCACCAACCGGAGAAAAATAAATGCTGAATAAGAACAAGAGGGTACAAAGAACAGACCGAGTTTGACGATGCAGCGAATTGGTTTGGTGAGATTGATTGAAGCGCTTTGCTGTTCGGTTTTGTTGGTCTCCGCCATTGGGTTGTTTTGGATCCAAAGCTCTGAGCTTTTTCGCGGTCACTCTAGCGCATTCCTTTTGATCAAAAAAAAGTCAGTCAGCACTCGACTACCTCCTCCGAGGTTTTTTAGTCCTTGTTTTTTGTCCTCCTCCGAGATTTTTTTGGTCCTATTTTTTTGTCCTTTTTGCTGACAAGGAAATGGATTGTCGCGGGAGAGAAGTAAAAAGAATGAGACAATGACCCAAAGGATAAAATAAATTCTCATATTATATAATAAGATAAAAATTTAACAAGTTCACATTTAAGGATAAACGAAATTTCTCTCCACCGGTCCCTTAAGGACAGGACTCTACCGCACCTTGGATGGCGCACAACACAGGTGCGGTAGAGTCCGGTCCTTAAGGGACCGGCAGAGAGAAAGATTATAAGGATAAAATAATTAATAGCCTATTCATAAACTGCCATGTGGACATCATCTATGCACAAACCCACTCTCACTTGCCTCCACGCACCTATAACTTGTCAACACAGAAACAGTTAGTTTCTGTCAAGACAGAAAGAGTTAGTTTTTGTCAACACAGAAACAGTTAGTTCTGTCAACACATAAACATTTAATGTGAATACACAAATAGTTCTTGTCAACGCATAAATAATTCTTGCCAACACAGAAACAATTCATGTCCACACAGAAACAGTTCATGTCAATACATAAACAGTTTATGTGAATACAAAAACAGTTTCTTCAAACACCTTCTCCAATAACCGTCAACATCAATATAATTCTCGCCCTTCCAAGTGAAGAATGCTGCAGCTCTTTGGGGTTTTCACCATCATTCTCTAACGGCTCTTCTTGGCCATTCTCCATCGTAATCGCCAGCAGCTCCTCTTCTGTAATCTCATTGGAATTTTGGGTTGCTTCTTCTACTTCTTCGTCGATTTAGGCTTTGCCGATGACGTAGCCGAATCGGGATCGGCTGGAGTCTTCCGCTTACACCGTATATCCACCATGGCCGCAAAGAGGAGGGAGATGAAGGGGATTTAGAGAGAGAAAAGTTGAGAGAGAGAGAGAGAGAGAGAGAGAGAGAGAGAGAGAGAGAGAGAGAGAGAGAGAGAGAGAGAGAGAGAGAGAGAGAGAGAGAGAGGACGGCGGAGTGGTGGATTTACCGAGGTGGGTTCAGTCAGTGGTTAGAGAGGCGGAGGTGTTTGACTTGGAGCTGATGAGGAGATTGTGGCACTTTTGCAGATCGCCATGGCTTGCTCCGCTCCGTCGCCTGATCAACGACCTAAGATGAGTGGCGAACTCATCGAACTCCGCCACTCCTTTCTTCCTCCCCATTTTTCATAGTTTTCCTTTCAGTAAGCTCTCTCTCCTTCGTGATTTTTGGTTTCGCATTTGGGTTTGCGTTTTGGACTCGCGCGTGGGAAGTTGAGTTTGGTTGGGTATTAAATTTGGGGTTTTGTCCTTATTAGAGATAATTTGAATGTAGTGGATTACGAGGAGAAAAGTGAGTTATATATAGGACTAGTAGGTCATTATTCCAAAAAGAAAACTATTTTTGTTATAAAGCAAAGAATAAAGACAGAAAAATTGAAGAATCAAAGTGTACTTTCTCTTCTCATCAAGCTCATATATTTATAGGGAACAAGATGGATAGGAAATGACCTTCAAGTTCCTAAGTTTACATCAAATAGAACTCTAAGATATTATCGATTTACATTGATAAATACAAGATAATAAAGAGGATAATATAAAAGGTCATCCACATAAACATTCTCATCCACATTAACATTATCACAACACTCCCCCTTGAATGACCGTGTATCAATAATAAGTTGTCTCGTTAAAAACCTTTGCTAGGGAAACCCAATGGAAAAAATCCTAATAGAGGGAAAAAGTGTATAACCCGAAATAAACCATTGAAAACACATTGGATGCGCAAAAAGATGTCTCATTAAAAACTTTGCCAATAAAAACCTCATGGGACAAAAGCTTGGACGAAAGGAAAAAGAGTACAAAGCGCAAATGTCTGATATAAGAGTTTGTTGGATGCTCCCCCTGATCACAAGCCGTGGATATTTTCCCAATAACATAGAAATTCTAAATCAAACATGATGAGTAACGGAGCATGAACAAACACATTCATTGTTGGATAACGTGGGAGCGACTCTTATATAAATAAAAACGGTACACTAATTTTCATATCAAGCAATACTTGGACTATTTAGCAAGTTCATTCAAACAAGCTCATATCTATTGTTTCGCAAAGATAGTAACGATGTGTTCAATACCACTCCAACTCTGTCATAGAGGAGTTGAGCAACATCTATAGTAATCAATGAAAATCCAATATTTGGTCAATTGCTCTAATATACGATACCTCTAAACCAGTGATCAATAAGATCTAAACAACTACTACAGTGTTATGCAAATGAACCAACCAACTAATGAATAAGAACATCTTGACATAATGCTTTATCTAAAGGCAAAACAAAAGCCTCATCTTTCCAAATACTCAAAAAAATTGTGAACTCTTCAACAGCCCAAATCATAATATACTTCATGATACATTGAATCTCTTAGAAATCACTACTTGTGATATACTTTAAATATTTCACATACTTTGTTCATATAGCATGCAGTCTTAACAAATAGGCATCTAACATATGTTATAAGTCTCACGTTAAAAGAACATAGTACTTATGCAATGTGGCTGCAGCTACGTTGGGACACTATACCTCTAACAAGAAACCTTATATCATGACCATGGTCTCATTTCACATCTACTGTTGATGCCTAAAAATGGTTTAGGTCAACGGTCAATGTAAGTGAAGGATCCGGGTTGGATTGACGTGGATTTTTTTGTTGAAGTGAGGCTAGCAGGGATACCACGGGCAGACCTCTTGATCCGAAATGTATTGGGAAGCTAGCAGAGATGTAGCGGGGAGCCTTCTTGATCTGGGAAATCCCTGGAAGGTGCACTTGGACAGATCTGCAAGGACAAAGCAGGTAAGTACCGAAGGCACCGGTGGAGTACCGGCCTAAGACCCTCCGATGCTTAAGTCAGCGTATGGCGGATTGTGGGTGTAAAGTATAGGCGGTAAGGGTTTGTACCTTGATCTAAGAAGGAAGGGAAGAGAGGATCCCCTTGAGGGAGGAGGGTGGTCTCCTTATATAGTGGAGTTGAGGATGTCTCAAGCCTCACTTGTTCGATGTGGGAGAATGGATGTTTGCCAAGTAAATGGTTGATACTTCGGGACGTTGCACGACTTCGATACTCGTCGTATGGAGCGGATTAGCGGCTCTGTGCGAAAGTGGCAACAAGGTGGTCCCAGAGCATGCGCCTGAGCGGTCGGATTGGTCTCCGTGTGGGGGCCACGTGCCTCGGAATACGTGCACGCGGGAAGAAGGGAATTGCCTAGGTGGCTTCTTCTAAGAGTGACATGTGGACGATAGGGGTATGAGTATCAACAAGTCCCCCAAGTTCGCGAGTAAGGAATGCTTCCTTGGTCGGGGGCTTGCAATGTTGCCCATATCGGCCACATGTTGCTCGTGGTCCTTCCAATCATGCATGGGAGCCGATGTGGGGTGTAGGAGTCCCCCAAGTCCCCGGGTAAGGAAGCAGGGGTGAAACTGTCTCGTTTGGTGGAGAAAAATTTTCTGGTGAAGTCTGGCTTCCAGTTACATTCCAGCAGTTGTTTGCTTCCAGTTACATTTGAGACTCTCGGCTGACAAGTCTAGCAGGGTGTCCGGGAAGGTTGTAACGGCAGGGCAAGCTTTCTTCTAGGGAGCCCGGGAAAGATGTAACGGTGAGGGAGGCCAATGGGTGCTTGCCGTTACTTTGAGAGTCCACACATGAAGTTTCTTCCAGGGAGCTCGGGAAGGATGTAACGGCGAGCGAGGCCAAGGGGTGCTTGCCGTTACATTTGAGAGTCCTCGTAAGAAATTTCTTCCAGGGAGCCCGGGAAGGCTGTAACGGTGAGGGCTTTGGGGTGCTTGCCATTACTTTTGAGAGTCCTCGCATGAAAATCCCAACATGTCTGCGGGGTGGGATTTCATGGTTGGGAAACATGTGTAACGAGTAGGAGTACTTGGCAACATGATGGTCGACCCGTTACTTTTGGACCCAGTGATATAGCGGTAAGGAAGGCTTCTAGTTATATAATGGCAAGGTGGCTTCCAGTTATATAACCGCAAGGGTTGGAGTTGTAAATCTATGCAAGGCTTGGAGCTCTAGGATGGCTAGATAGCCTTGAACGACTAGGAGTCTTGGACGACTGGGAGCCTTGAACGGTTAGAAGTCTAGTATTTATTTATGTACCGCTAACATGACTTGGCGTTATGTGAGGGCTTCTCAAGCGATAAAGCTAGGGTGGTGCCCAGTGGGTAAGCACGGCACGGTGAACTTGCCGTGGAGTCCGAGCATGTCTTGGAGTTGTGGTCTTAGGGTTGCGGCCTTGGGGTTGTGATCTTGGACGGGGAGAATGACACCTCCAAGCATGGATTGAGGCTTTGAATGGCAAACATGACTTTCGTTGAAACTTGTCGTGGTAGAGTGCGCATGGTTGCAGCGGGTGTTCAAAAGGTGCGCAGCAAGATGCCTTGGAAGGTAGTCCTGCCGTTGTTTCACTGCAAGGATCTCTTGAGCTCACAGTTGGATTGTGTGCGGGTCGTTGCGGGTGTACGCTTCTAAGGTGATGTAGGTCACTGCTGCAATACGCGGTGGCGTTACGTGTTGCTGCGGTAGCGCTACGGTAGCGTTGCTGCTGCAGGGATACGTTGTGGTAGCGGTGAAGTATGTCGTGTCGTTATATAACAGTGAGGGAGGCTTGGGGGCAGCCTGCCGTTATTTTGGGACCTTCAAGCGATGATTCTACCAGGGCGTCCGAGAAGGATGTAACGGCAAGGCAACCTTTTTCAAGCGGTGATCCCAGGATGTATTAGGGTACCCCGTTTCTGGGATGCAGTCCCCGAGTGCAGCGTGTTAGGATATGATCCCCGGGAGAACGAGAGTAGCTAAGTTTGCAAAGAAGCGGAGCTTGATCGCTCTGGTGCGTCTCCTGGGAGAACGGATGCTAAGTTCTCAGAGAAGCGGAGCTTGATCACTCCGGTGTTTCTCCTAGGAGAACAGAAGCTAAGTTCTCAGAGAAGTGAAGCATGTTGCTATGGTGCTTCCCCTGGGAGAACGAGAGTTAAGTTCTCAGTGAAGCAGAGCTTGATCGCTATGGTGCTTCTTATGGGAGGACGAAAGTTAAGAAAGTTAAGTTCTCAGAGAAGCAGAGCTTGATCGCTTTGGTTCTTCTCCTGGGAGAACAGGAGCTAAGTTCTCAGAGAAGCGAAGCTTGTCGCTATGGTGCTTCTCCTTGGAGAACGAAAGTTAAGTTCTCATAGAAGCAGAGGGTGCTTCTCCGGGGAGAACGGGAGGGACAATTCTCCGGAAAGGGAGCTTGGTTGCTCGGATCCTTCCTGAGGAGAATAAGAGGGTCAGTTCTCCGGAAAGGGAGCTAAGTTCTCAGAGAAGCGAAGCTTGTCGCTATGGTGCGTCTCCTGGGAGAACGGATGCTAAGTTCTCAGAGAAGCGAAGCTTGATCACTCCGGTGTTTCTCCTAGGAGAACAGAAGTTAAGTTCTCAGAGAAGTGAAGCATGTCGCTATGGTGCTTCCCCTGGGAGAACGAAAGTTAAGTTCTCAGAGAGGTAGAGCTTGATCGCTCTGGTGCTTCTCCTGGGAGAACGGAAGCTAAGTTCTCGGAGAAGCGGAGCTTGTCGCTCCGGTGCTTCTCCTAGAAGAACGGAGGCTAAGTTCTCGGGGAAGCAGAGCTTGTTGCTCTGGTGCTTCTCCCAGGAGAACAGAAGCTAAGTTCTCAGAGAAGCAAAGCTTGTCACTATGGTGCTTCTCCAAGGAGAACGGAAGCCAGGTTCTCAGAGAAGCGGAGCTTGGCAGCTCTGGTGCTTCCCCTGGGAGAACGAGAGTAGCTAAGTTCTCAGAGAAGCGGAGCTTGGTTGCTCCGAGGCCTCTCCTGGGAGAACGGAAGGGGGCAGTTCTCCGGAAGGGGTCGCGGGAGTGCGTTATGCAGCGGGCGCTAGCGCTTGGGTGTGCGTGATTGCGAGAGTTGTGCACGGGATGCCGCACGAGGATTGCGTTAAGTGCTGTGCTACACGCAGGGGCTGCGCCGCGAAGTCCTGGGTTCGGGTGCTGCAGGTAGGAGCGGCTTCAGGTGCTGCAGGTAGCAAAATCTCCGGGTGCAGCGGGTAGCAGCAGGTACTAGTGGGTGCGCAGCGAGTGTTCACAGCGAGTGCGCAGCCAGTGTACGCACTGGGTACGCAGGGAGTGAGCGCAGCGGGTGAACAGCCGGTGCGCAGCGGGTGTACACAGCAGGTGCACTGCTGATGTATGTAGCGAGTGCGCATAGGGGTGCTTGCAGCGAGTGGTGCTGCGATAGTAGTGCGCAGAGCAGCAACGACGCGCAAGGGGTTGCAATGGTGGCGTGTGGTGTTGCAACAGTTGCGGGTGCAGTGCCCGTGATCCCGCGTTCCTGGAGTGTAGTCCCCAAGTGCAGCGTACGCGGGATGCTGCAGCGATCTTGCTGCTGTGAATATGCGCGGGGCTGCTGTGTACCAAGTGTACATTCCCTGGGTGTAGTCCCCGGGTGTTGCAGCGGGTACTGGTGGGTGTGCCGCGAGTGTACAGAGTGGATGTATGTGGCAAGTCCGTGCAGAGGGTGCTCGCAGCGGATGCGCAGCAGGTGTTCATAGCGGTTGTGCGCAGCGGGTGTACGCATGAGGTGCGTGTACAGGGTGCGCAGCGGTTGCAGCGCGTGTGCGGTGCGATGCACGTAGATCGCTGTTGCGGGTCGCTGCTACTGGAGTGATGCGCAACCAGGGGCGGAGGTACCTTGGTACCAGGTGCCGCCTAGGCATAACCTCAATTTTTTTTTTTTTTATATATATATATATATATATGTAGTAGTAGCCAAGTAATGAGCAGCCAAAGGTACACTTCTATTATAAACAACAAATAAACTCACCTGACTCCACCACCACTGCCAACAATGAGCCAAAGGTCAACTCTTTTATTATAAACAACAAATAACCCCCTGACCTGACTCCACACCGCCACTTCCAACAATGAGCCAAAGAAAAGAATAACACATATAAAGGCTAAGTGATAAACTTACGAACATAAAAACCCACCGACTCCACCGGCCAGAAGACAAAGAAGAACGTGAAAAGCTTCAAATTTGTTTTCTGCAGTGACACAACAACAATTTAAATTCTTGAAACCCAAAGCTAAGGTTGGTATTTTTTTCATGAAATTACCGAAAGAAGTCCACTAATCTTGGCATCCCCTGACTAACAATCCTAGCTCCACCACTGTGCGCAGCGGTAGCGGTGGCGCGGTAGCACAGAGGCTTCCAGTTAAATAATGGTAATGTGTTATATCCTTCCCGTTATTTTTTGAGGACCCTTGCACAAGAATCCTAGGGTGTATGTAGGCTGGGAATTAACGGCTAGCATGACTGGTGCTATGCTGCGATTGTTGCGTGCGCTGCAGCGAGTGCGCGCGATGCAACGCTGCGATGCAATGATGCGCGCGTTGCTGCGCGTGCTACAGCGAGTGCATGCATCGATGTGGTAGCTGCGCGGGATGCAGCGAGTGCGCTCGATGGTGTGCGACGATGCGGTGGTGCACGCTGCAGCGATCTTCTTGCGATGGACAAAGGTTGTCTTGTCGTTAGGTCACGCTAGTGTGCTTGCCATTAGGTCATGGCAAGGAACAGCGGTTGCGCTTGCAGTTACAGTGGTTGCGCTTGCAGCTACAGCGATAGCGCTGCATGCCTGCTGCAGCGATGCTGCGGGGCTTCTTTGCTCTAGGGGTGCATCTTACCGTTATATCCCAGCATGCTGCCCTGGAAGAATGGTCGCGCGGGGGTCCAAAAAGTCACGGCTAGCTCGACTTTGTTGTAGCTACTGCGGTGTGCTGGGCGGGCTGCTACTGTTGGAGCGCGTGCTTCCAGTTACATTCTAGTAGTGATGTAAAGGCTAGGGATGCTTGCCTAGGTTACGGTAAGGTGCAGTGGGTGCGCAGCGATGGTGGGGTGCCACGTCTCTGGGATGTAGTCCCCGAGTGCAGCATACTCGGGATGGTGCAGCGATGTTGCCGCTGTGAGTGTGCGCGGGGCTGCTGTGCACCAAGTGTGCGTTCCCGGGTTGCTGCAGTGGTTACAGTACGTAGTGTAGCGGTGCTGTAGAGGTTGCGGGATGCTGCGCGGGGTACAGCGTGGCGATGCTGCAGGGCGTAATGAGTGGCGCACTTGTGCCGCAACGGTAGCGTGGTGCGGCTATGCACCAAGTAGGCGCTCCCGGGATGCAGGGTTTCCTCGGCAGCGTGCATGTTGTGATGCTTGTGACCATGGGGCCAGGGGCTTCGGAGGCCAACGTGATGCTGGGGATCGGGCACCAGGAGCCATGGAGGCTAGCGTAGATGCACATGGAGCGTTGCAAGTGACTCCGATGTGGACGTGAGTGGTTTTGCTGTGGGCGCTCGCGGGTGTGGACTCAATGCTGCGACTGGTCTCCGGACGTGTGTGCGAAGTTGGCAGCAGGAGTCCCCAAGCGCACTGCATGACTACCACGATAGTCCCCAGGCATCCCTGGGTACACACGCTGAGCTGCAGTGGGGGTCTTCCGGACACAAGTGAGTAGCCGCAGCGGAAGTCACTGGATGTGTGAGTATGTCGAGGAGTGGAAGTGTTGCCGAGGGGCATGGTGATGGAGCAGATGGTCTCACTTAGTGGTAAAACACGAGGGAATTCGGTCGATTCCCACAGACGGCGCCAAACTGTTGATGCCCAAAAATGGTTTAGGTCAACGGTCAATGTAAGTGAAGGATCCGGGTTGGATTGACGTGGATGTTTTGTTGAAGTGAGGCTAGCAGGGATACCACGGGTAGACCTCTTGATCCGAAATGTAATGGGAAGAGATGTAGCGGGGAGCCTTCTTGATCTGGGAAATCCCTGGAAGGTGCACTTGGACAGATCTGCAAGGACAAAGCAGGTAAGTACCGAAGGCACCGGTGGGGTACCAGCCTAAGGCCCTCCGATGCTTAAGTCAGTATATGGCGGATTGTGGGTGTAAAGTATAGGCGGTAAGGGTTTGTACCTTGATCTAAGAAGGAAGGGAAGAGAGGATCCCCTTGAGGGAGGAGGGTGGTCTCCTTATATAGTGGAGTTAAGGATGTCTCAAGCCTCACTTGTCCGATGTGGGACAATGGATGTTTGCCAAGTGAATGGTTGATACTTCGGGACGTTGCACGGACTTCGATACTCATCGTATGGAGCGGATTAGCAGCTCTATGCGAAGGTGGCAACAAGGTGGTCCCAGAGCATGCGTCGGAGCGGTCGGATTGGTCTCCGTGTGGGGGCCACGTGCCTCGGAATATGTGCACGCGGAAAGAAGGGAATTGCCTAGGTGGCTTCTTCTGAGAGTGACATGTGGACAATAGGGGTATGGGTATCAACATCTACAAAAAAACCCGTGTAAAATCTTCTAGGCAACATCTTCATGGATTTGAAACTATAGGTCCAAAGTTACCAAGTACGTTTAATCCAAAAGTAATGGAATTGCCTATTTCCCTCTTGGCCAATAATTTATTTCTATGTCAACATAGATGATAAAACGTGGTTCATAATATCATTGCCCGATTACAGTGGTAGCTACATCTTAAACAAACGATATCATCAATTGTCCCTGATTTATGATTCTAGTATTCTCATTTGCATGCATGCAATCTCTATTCTCATTTGGGTACCCATGACTTTTCTAGAACTTCATTATCTCTTCTAAGATAATACTTACAAGAATGTTAATCATCTACACATCACTTTGTTTACTTGGGCGTTTATGGACACTTTCAAGTGATTTCCACTTCTAAGCAGTCTAGAACCTATACATTAGTCACACATTCAACGTGAATCATTTACTGTGTGCCATGTTTATAGTTAGTCGTATGAGACCTTAACTCATACGGCGTATCAGCTACCAAATTACGCAATTTGCACTAAGCTACCTATATGAAAACTATAATGAAACAAATGTGGATACAGTCCTCGAATTCACGTCGTTCTCCAAGAACAATCTTTCTCCCCCTAACAACGGGAAATTTGTCTTCTTTACTTGCAAATCCGTAATTGGTGTTATATAAGGATAATGCTAGTTGAATATCATTTTAGTGCAATCGTGCTTTTGATGAGATAAGAGCGGATGCATACAACGCTTGTTCATGACATTCTTCAGGAACTGTCATCTCTCCATAACGATGAGAAATATATATTATCAAAATGCGTAGTAAATTGAGAGTATCTCATCAAAATAACATTCCATAAAAATGCGGCATGTGACATTGAATCAATGGGCTTCAGACTATGATGAGAATCGATGAATTTCTGGTTATGATCTTTGGAATCATATAAACTCATCATAGTATAATGTACATGAAATAATAACCGAAGACTATAAATGAACACATGGAACTATAGGTTCACATTGGCGATGAGATGAGGATCAATAAACTTCAGGTCATGATTTTTTCTATAATTCAAACTCATCTGACAATACATATAACGAATTGAAATAACAGTAAACGAAATAAAATCATAGTGTATTTCATCTCTCACAATATTCAAACGATAGCAAATGTAAAGTGCATAAATTAAATAGTAAAAATTTAAATTGCTGTAAATAAATAGCGGAATTTAAATTGCTGAAAGTAAATAGCGGAATTTATATTGTTGAAAGTAAATAGCGAAAGTAAAATAAACTTCAAAATTAGAAACATCGGGTTGTTAAGTCAATTATTAACTTCAAGTTCAATCGAAATTGCATATTCCAACAGAGTATGAGTATACACCCGAAAAATAGACCAATTAAAGGTCTCAAGTCTGCTGGACTCGTCCTAATACATTGGACAGCCTTCTGGGCTGCACCAACTGTTTTGGCCCACTTTCAATAACAAATGGGCTTCCAGGCCCATGGCCCACAGACAAAAAAAAAGGCGGGTTGGTATTGAGATGAGATGAACTTGACCCGAATTCAATTCGGGTTCAGTGATTTTGCAGCAGTGACCGGCTTCCGTGGTGGCCTGGGGGTTGGCACGGTGTCAGAGCGTTGGCCTCAATTCACAGCGCCGGCGTCGATGGGAGGACGCGTTGATTTGCAAAACCCAGTGAGAAACCAATTGGGTTTCTCGGTTCAGGCGAAATATCTATCAGGATTTCTCTACTGGAGACTTTGGCTGGTTGAGGACGGTCTGAGCGGCAGGCTTAAGATGTTACGACCCATTCCGGGATTTTTTGAGAAATGACCAAAATACCCTTGGAAGTCAAACAGTTGACTTTTAGACCACAGGAAAGTCATATTCAATATTGTACTCTACGTGAAGGGCTCGACATTACGAACGTGTCGGTGAAAACAAAATTGGATTTCGAGCCTTATTGAAGAAGTTACGATCGAAAAGCGAAAATTGAGGATTATTGAGGGCGCCACGTGGCGATTTTGTGTTGTTGATGCCCAAAAGTGGCTCGGGTCAACGGTCAATGAAAGTAAAGGAATCCTTGTTCGGATTGGAGTGTATGTTTCCGGGAGCTGAGAGGCTGGCTCCGAATAGTGGCTTCCGGGAGGGCCCGGAAGGTGACTGTCCGAGAGAGTCTGTCCCAGGATGAGGGAGGGATGTCTTCTGCCTTGACCCAACCGAGGGCGGAAAGGTGACTCCGGGGAAAGACTCCGGGAACCTGCACACAAAGAGAGGTAAGCTCGGAAGGGCACCGGTGTGGTACCGGCCTAGATCCTCCGATGCATAAGTCAGCCGAGAAGAAGGGGTCTCTACAGTAGAGAGGATTTTAGAGAGAGTGAGGGATGACCTTATTTTTGGGACCCTTTACCCTTTGGAGGGTGAAGGGTATTTATAGAAGAGGGCGATGGCGCCCTTGTAATTAGTGGCAATGTAGGGTAGGTTCCCCACATTGCCCTCCCTCTTGGAGGCTTGTGGAAGCCATGTGTCACCAAGGCACTGGTTGCCTTGGTGGGCTGTGCATGGTGGCATATGGGCCTTGTTGATGTTGTTTGGGCCTTGGTTGGCCTGAAGGTGAGCTCCCGGAGTGGCTTCCGGGAGGAGTGTTCCCGGAGGATTGGCTTCCGGACAGGCCTCCAGGATATGTGTTCCCGGAAGGTAAGGGTTGTCTGAAAGTCTTCCTCCAGGTGACATGTGACCGGTCGGGTATGGTATCAACATGTGTGGCCTGAAGGTTGGGGATGGTTCTGGAAAGCCTGAACCGAGCTTTTTAATCAAAACCGGCCCAGGTTTCCCAAAAAGGGAAACCCGAACCTTCCATGCCGGCGATGAATCTGGCGCGCCACCACCAGATTCTTGATCCTCTCGACGTCGCGAGTCCGAGCAGCCCAAGATCGGCTTCAGAACCGGCGTAGAACGCTGCCGGCGGAGATGAAACCACAATTCGAACCGCTGCGATTCTCGCCGTCGAACGCCATGATTCGGCCACTGATCGGGCTGACGACCAACTGCAACATGCTCCCCTCGACGTCGTGATTAGTTCCCACCAAATTTCGGCCTTGGAATCGAACCAAATCGGCGTCGGCGAGAGCTTGACGGAGCCGGATCTTTCAGACGCATTTTCCGGCCGATTCCGGCCATGGTATCCTAGCACCGGTGAGACGCCACAGTCAAGCACTATGGACAGATGAGGTCGACAGCTTGGAATCACTGTGAGTGGATGGGTTTTATTTTTCATTAATTGTTGGTTTTATTGAAGTTCAGTACATAGAAGTATTATTCAGGTTTATTGAGATATACTACTAGTTTTCATATTCTAGTGCACATAGTATCACACGTACATTTTAGTACTCGGACTACGGCCGTAGGACACAACTCTCACAGTGTTGCCTGCACCGAAGACCCTATTAGCTAGCCTTATTTTCCGATGCTAGCGGTCCCTGCGCTATTCCAGGGACTGGGGGTGACATGTGAGGGAGAGTACACGGGGTTTATACATTCAGATGTACACAACGGTGCCTTGCGTTCCCAGGGCACTATGTGTGATATGATACGTGCACTTGACCGGCGTCGACCAGAGTATGTTACAGTATTTTCAGTATTTCAGTACAATTATGTTTTTATAGCAGGGGTTATTTATACTGTTTTTCATAAATGTTTTTGAAAGCTTATTTGTTTTTCCATCCACTCACCCTTTGGTTTTGCGCCCCCTCAGGGATTAGTAGCTGAGTTGACCAGAGACGCGAGGAGAGGCAGTTTGAGGGCTCTGCATTCGTCCCGAGAATGTATGGACGTCTCCTATTCAGTTCTAGTTGTTTATCGTTTCCGCTGTTTCTATTCTTTTGCCGTAGATGCTCCGATGCTGTTGTGTGTGTTTTTGTGTGATTGTTATAGGCCCAGTGTGTCTTTTGTGATTTTATTTCTGTGATTTTATAGTCTGTGTGTGCGGGTGTAGGCTTCGTCACCCTCCATTTGATGGCCGTACATCCCGGGCCCATTTTTGGGGACAGGGTGTAACATAAGACATGGTCGGCGTGGGTCAGCTTGGGGGTTCACGAATTCCAGGGGGAATAGACTGTATTCTCTTGATTACGGCGAGGTTAGGCGTGGAAAACAAAATTCCAGCGAGAAATACATCAGTCTGGGAAGGTTTGACGGGTCTAGGTTGGTGACTACAGGCAGTGGCGGAGCCTCTATATAGCCAAAGGTGGCCATGGCCACCACAAATTTTTTAAAATGTTGTACTAAACATGTATAGTGTCCAATGAAATTGGAACAATTGCTAGGAATGGCCCCCACTAAAATTTAAACACCCATTAGGGATGGCCTCTAGAAAATTATTAGGCTCCAATTAAACAAGAAGTCAAATTAAAAACATTAGGGATGGTTACAAGTTATTTGATATTGACCAGATTTGTAGCCTTGCAAGTAAGTTTTATCCTGCAGATTTTAGTGAGCATGAAAGGATTCTTTTGAGGTATTAATTGAATCATTATAAACTCGAGGTGCCATATTATCCACACTTGAAGAATATGTCTACACTTTCTGAATTATGCAGAGGATTAATGGAAACAGATACTTCAAAGAAGTTTTATCTTATTGATAGGTTGATTCGTCTTGTATTAACACTTCTCGTTTCCACTGTAACTACGGAAAAGTCATTTTCAGCTATGAAGACTGTTAAAACTGCAGTTCGAAACAAGATGGATGATGACTTTCTTGCAGACAATCTAGTTGTCAAAATTGAAAAAGAAATTGCTGAGACTCTCACCTCCGATTCGATAATTGATATTTTCAAGAATGCGAAGGATCATCGCTCTCAATTCTAAGTTAGATTTTTTTTTATGTTTTCGTTGTGGAATTCCATCATGGAACTTATTTTGTAGATGACACTGTGATGTTCATGTTTGTTTTTGAGATATTCAAAATATGACTAAATGTAGACAAAAGTAGTCATTCTTTGTTCCCTTTATATGTATTTTTTCGATTTTTTTAGCGTTATAAGTAATTGTGGCTCAAATTTTTTTTTGTCTCTTGTGTGTATGAGCGGCCCCCACTAGTCCTTCGACCTAGCTCCGCCACTAACTACAGGTCGCGGACGTCCGAGCTGCAAATTCTGTCGCAGGAAGGCGAGCAGCTCTTCAAACTGGTGGAAATCTTCAGGATTTCACGATTTAAACAAGGAATCTTCTGGATTTTTCGTGTTCGAGTTTCGAGCGGTTGGAGGCGGCTTCTGGTCGTCGTTGTCTTGCTTTTCCACCAAAAACATGAGGAATCACGACCGCTGGCTGCGCACAACGAGTGTCAAAACGCTTCATTCGATGCCTGCCTGGGTTATGCTGGACCTGGGCTCGGGTCGCAAAGACTCTTCATTTTCCAATTAGTCAAGGTCCAATAGCGACGAGATGATAATTTCTGGTTCCGTAGCTGATTGCATATTGTTAGAATTTCAATTCCTAGAAAAATTATATGAACTTCTGGTTCATATTGACGCATGACTTTTATGTTCGGATCAAATCATCATTTTTATATGGATCCGGAAACTTCCAGTTTCAATCAATTACATATTGTTGGCGTCAAAATCTGGAGGCTTTGACACGTCACAGTAGAGAGGACGTGGAAGCGGGGGCTTCCACGTCGGGTGTGAGTTTCGATGTGGCTTCGGGGAAGCCGGGTGCGTGAGGCGTCTTCTAGAAAGGTTTGACTCTTTTTTTGACCTATAAGAAAGCCAAGGGTTAAGCTCGGAGCACCGGTGTGGTGCCGGCCGAAGAGGCTCCAATGCTTAAGTCAGTAAGTGACTGTGGTAAACGGTAAGAGTGAATAGTATAAAGTAGTTACCCTTGGCTTCTTGGGGTAGACTCCCTTTTATAGAGTTTGTGAGGGTGTCACATCTCCTTTTATCCGATGTGGGATAAGGAGTATCCGCGGGGTATTTCTTCGTGACTTTGGATTGTCGTGTAGGGCCCACCTCTCGTCGTGTCGGTAAGGTCCGCGGTTTTATGCGGAGACCGTCGCGAGGCGGTTCCACGAGGTATGTCCGGTTTGCCTTCATGACGTTACGCGTGGGGCCCATGAACCTTGTAAAGCGTGCTCATGGGACTCACGGGATTACCCATGAGATATTAGGTTGTCTTTGCCACGTGGCGCTTGGGACCCATAAGGGGTTAGGTTGCTTTTCACCATGTGGCGCTTGGTGTGCATCCTATGTGTCATGTGTAGGGCATGGTATAAACACATATGATGACCAAAGATCTAGGGCAGAATTGAACAACTTACTACAAGTGAATTGATACATGCCTCAAGCTTTGGACTCAATGATAGATTAGCGAATTATCAGAACTATAGGTTCTTGACGTTTAGGAGATTGAGTTTCAAATTATGAATAAATAATTTCGATCCTTATCTCGTCAGGGAACTTCTAGTCCTAATTTAGTTGTATCATAAGGATCTAACAAACTTTAAGTTTGGATCTCTTATATACTTAAAACTCATCAATATAAAGTGTACATGTATAAAGCGGCACATGGATAGGATGATAGAAACGTAAATGGAAAAACCGGAATCCTAAATCAGTACACAATAAGTAATATATAGGTGGGGTAAAACCTAGAGAGTGATAGAAGATAGAAAAACATGTTCATGTTGTAGATTAAGGGAGTAGCCAATAAAAACACGATTACTGCAAAAATAATCACATAATTTGTTCTAGAAAAATTTCTTGATGAATGATAAGATTCATGGCATAATTATAGAGAGATGAACAGCAGAACATGCAACGGATCATGTGCAACAATACAAAGCCCTGCACCCACAACATAAAGAAAAGAGTTTGTACATGTGATAACAATTAGAAGAATGCAAAAGAATATTTGGCATGCAATTTCTATCTAGCATATACCAATCAAACAAAGTGAATATGTGTAACAACATGCAACCAGAAAAAATGGAAACAAAATGCCAATCGTTTTTAAGAACACAGCAAACATACATTAATATATGACGATTACGTTTGAAAATTATATTATAATTAGAGCATAATGAAGTGAATAAATGAATAGAATCAACCTATTCCATATGATGACTCTAGCTCAAAATTAAAAGAAGAAAACATGAGAGCTATTTCGTGCTGATAACGTGTTATAAAGTAAAGAACAAAGACAAAAATATAGAGAAATCAAAGTGTACTTTCTCTTCTCATTATATATATATATAGGGAACAAGATTGATAGGAATGATCATCAAGTCCCTAAGTTTACATCAAATAGAACTCTAATATTATATATTTACATTGATAAATAGAAGATAATGAAGATGATAATGTAAAAGGTCATCAACATTAATCTGGATAATACGAAAGATCATCCACATTAACATTATCACAACAATTTGCCAATTTTTTCAGTCTACTATTGGAGGAAATTCATCATTTTGATATAGCCATATTACGAGACGAAATAATTGAACTTGAAACTTCGAGTACATGTTGCAATACATTTAGACAATAAAAGCCCTCCTAATTTTTAGTCTTAAAATGTTCTTGCTATCTCATTAATTAGTACCAGAAGCTCCCAATCTTAAGTACTACAAAAGTGCAAATGTTTTTGGGCAAATACAAGTGCTATTGGACAGTGGATTAATCAAATTGGAAACTTCAAGTGCGCATAGTATATCTCAACCAATTGAAGCGCAAGCTCTTGCATGCTCGTGAGGTCTATAATCTTCTGTGCAGTCCAATTTGATAATCTACGGCCAACTTGGACTTCCGTTTCGCGGGATCAAGTGATGCTGTTCGGCAAAAATCCAATAGCTCAATTTGATAATATTCTCACAACTATTTGAATCATTTATTCAAAAACAATGAGGGACATGAGGAGATGCTTTGCCATGTCCCGGAATGTGCCTCGCACATCTAAAGAACAAATAATAATCAACCAGCACTGGATCCTCCATTTATAAATTATATTTGGTATAATTGATCAAACACATATACACAACCAATATGCATCCCCACATAGTCCCATAAATATTTATCTACAACATGTGCATACAATTTTCCGTTTTTCTTTCTCTCTTTTTCTGAAAATTTTAAATTGGTAAAAATGAACGAATTATGTTGATGTAGTAACAATGGTAGATGCGAAAGTAACAGAACGCACGTTGTCGGAAAACTAGGCACCATATTAAATATCTTAGCCACTTTGAGGAGGTGGAGAGGTACTTGTTAATTTTTATGAGGTTCACCAATTGTGCTATAGCAGCCTACACCAAGCATGTGAAATGTGAATGTGATGCTAGAACACCGACAAAATTGTATTTCTTTTTTCTAAGCCCAACTTGGAACAACATGATAAATGCATCTATGTGTGATTGGGACTGTCGCCACCAGAGAACTTTGTCACAACGCTCCATTTGCATGATTTCAATATCAACAACAAGGCCAAAATTAGAAACTAGCAATCTAGCAATAAGGGGGAAAATTTACAGTTGATTTTACAGTATGAATTCATTGCTCATAACACATGACCTTTTACCAAATTTTGGTTCCTTTTTGTGTAATAAGATAGGAAAACATATCAGTCCAAAAAAAAAAAGATAGGAAATGTATTATTTGGTTCTTATTTTACTATCGTTTAGTTGATCCTTTGGTTTTATAAGCATATATATTCCCTCAAAGAGACAAAACAAAGATCAAATGAAATATCTAAGGCTCACACCTGTAGAACACCATAACTTAACTATTATTTGCCGCCACTAAAATAATGTTCAAAATTCAACCTCACTCAGTGCTGTTAACAACAAACGTATTGCATTTTACCATATAACTAGATCGCATTATTTCATCGCATATCAGAATATATCAATTACGCAATTTATAATAACTTTTACTTACGAAATAATTTTGTATTAGTTTGAGACGTGAATTCCATCTCAATAACTTTAATTGAATCAGAGGAGTCCACATACTCAGACGTCAGAGGAGCCTGGGACCATAATCTGGATATCCAATAAATGACTGTGTTTCCTACACTACCCTCCTACTTTTACAGTTGGAACGTGCAAATGCCATACTACCCAAAAGTCTTCGGGACATTTCCGTCAATTTACCTCCTACCTGGAACTTGCAGGCAGTAGTTAGCTCCAGCAGCACCCAAGACAGCAAAAACATAAATTATTATCAATCCAACCCCAAAAACAGAAATTTAATAAGGAAAAGGACAAAAAGAGAGAGAAAAAATAGGAAATTTTTCTTAAAAAAAAAAAAAAGCAAAATCAGAAAATCGCTTTTTCGTATCTGCGCCGTGGACTTTTTGTGCTGAATTTCAGATCGCAAAAATAACCATACAAAGAGAGACGTAGCAGCAGAGACAGTTAGTTGGCGAAAAGTTCGGACCTTTTTTGGTGACATTTTTTTTTTTTCCTTCTTCTGATCAATCAAATGGCTGACAACGAACATCCGCCGCCGCCGTCGAAATCGGGAGCTCCTCCGCCGCACCCGACGATCACGCTCCCACCGCGTACTTCCTTCGAGTCGTTCTTCAGCTCCGCCGGCTCCAACAGCGGGCCGGGATTGGGCCTCGGGTTCAGCCCCGGGCCCATGACTCTCGTCTCCAGCTTCTTCGCGGACGGCGACGACTGCAAGTCATTCTCTCAGCTTCTCGCCGGAGCGATGACGTCTCCGGCCCCCCGTCCTCCGGCGTTCCCACAGCTTGAAGACCGAAATTCCGGCAACGGCGACGACAGCTCGGATTTCCGGCTTAAGCAACACAGACCGCCGCCGATGTTTTCGGTTCCGTCGTCCGGCTCGCTCGACTCGCCCGGTCAGGTAGTTGATAAATTACTGTTTATATTTTATTTACTGTTATCATTTTTGGAAAGTTTCAGTTTTTAGATATTTTTGTTGGAAAAGGAAGTTGTTAGTTTGAGATAGATTGAGTCGGTTATAAATGGCGGGGAAGTAGGTTAAGGCTTTGTTTGTTTGATTTAAAAGCAACTGATTTGATTGAGATACTAAATTTAGTAACTGTATTCTATTTTTGGCATTGAGTTGATTCACTTGTTTGTTAGGAGGACAATTGGATAAATAAGATACTCAAATTAAAAGTTTGAAACCAATGTGTTAGTCCAACTGTGTTCTTGCTTCAATACTCCGCTTAACGCCCTGATGTGTAGTTATGCTCGCCTAATCCTTTACGTTCTTGGCTCAATACCATAATTATATTGGTTGTGATTTGTGAATTGTGTAGGGAGGCTACGGAATGACACACCAGCAAGCTCTAGCAGAGGTGACATCTCAGGCTGCACAATCCCAACCCTATTTCCATATCAATGAGTATTCATCTGTGTTGGCAGCAGCGCCCGCTACCTCTGTGGTACAGCTTCCGGCGTTTAATTCGAATGCAGTGGAATCCCAGGAGAAGCTGGCTGGAACTCCCGACTCTGGGGTTGCTACTAAAGAATCATCTGACATTTCCTATTCGGATCAGAGATCCCAAGCGTCTTCACTAACTGTCGATAAGCCTAATGATGATGGATACAATTGGCGGAAATATGGGCAGAAGCAGGTGAAGGGGAGTGAGTTTCCTAGAAGCTATTACAAATGCACGCATCCGAGCTGTCCTGTCAAGAAGAAGGTTGAACGCTCAGTTGATGGCCAGATAACGGAGATTATCTACAAAGGCGAACATAATCATGAACGTCCTCAGTCCAAGCGAAAGGATTCTGGAAAAATGAATGGAAATAGTGGGGATTTGAACAAGAAGGGTCAGGAATCTAGCCAAGCTACACATGATCATTTATCAGGTACAAGTGATGGTGATGAGGAAGGAGACGCTGAAACCAGAGTATATGAAAAAGATGAAGATCAACCTGACCAGAAGAGACGGTATATGGTCTATGTAGATATGCATATGCAGATATGTTAATGTTCCGTGTTTGCGTTGTATTCTTACCAACATTTCGTTGTCTTTCAGAAACACAGAGGTTAGGGCAGAGCCAGCTTCTTCGCATCGGACTGTGACAGAGCCTAGAATCATAGTGCAGACAACCAGTGAAGTCGATCTCTTAGACGATGGCTTCAGGTGGAGAAAGTATGGGCAGAAAGTTGTCAAAGGCAATCCATATCCGCGGTAATACTACTGATCCCAATCTCTAATCTTACTACAGAGCTAACTTTGATTTAGCTGTTGGCATACATGACACAATAGGTATAGCATTTTCTGTTTTAGGATTCTAAGAAAGTCTGTTTTAGATGCGGGATATTGGATTTTCGAAGAACAGAATGTGAATGTTGATTTAACTTGTTAGCATGGCAGTGATTCAATGCATTCGCTTCATGGAAATTAAAATTTTGTTATGGTTCATATATTGCGTATTCCCTTGATATATATTACCTAAACCCTAAACTTAAATAGGAATCCGTTCAATAGTGCGAGTGAACTACTTGTTGCATAGTTGGTCTTGACAAGTCTGAGCTGTCTTACTGCATTAAACAGGAGCTATTACAAATGCACATTCCCGGCATGCAATGTCCGTAAGCATGTGGAGAGAGCGTCAACGGATCCTAAGGCAGTCATAACAACATATGAGGGCAAACATAGTCATGATGTACCAGCTGCTAAAACCGGCAGCCACTACGCAGCCAATAACAGCGCATCAAATGCCAGATCAGTCAATCCAGGAACTGAGAAGCATGCCAACATTAACAAGATGGATCTTAGAAACAATGACCAACAGACTATAGCAAGTTTATGTTTTAAAGAAGAACAGATAACATAATATCTGAGAGTTTCAATCAAGAAAAGAAGCAGGAGGAGCAGTAGAACTCGAGATTTCCATGAAGCAGGCAAAAGCTGTAAGTGATCTTTGCCGACTCTGTTTTTTACTACAGCCGTAGTTTTGATCAAGGGCGCAGTTACCCAATTTCTAATGTACAAATGAAAGAGGTAACATGAAAAGAAGTCTGCTCGATTTTTTGTTGTATGTAAATTAGTTAATAAGCATACTATATTTTTTTTTTTGTCGAAGCATACTGTATTAAAATCTACAACTTCTGTGCATTCTTTTGTATATGGAAACAGGTGCTGTTTGTGATATGTGGTAAGGTCCTACCGATGTTTGAACTGCAAATCCATGAAATGAAGTTATAAGTACTTTTGGCTTGCCTGTTTATACTTCACTCTTTGTTCTTCATTGGTAGGTTTCTTTTTTTCTTTTTCTTTTTTTTTTCTGAAGACATACTTGGTAGGTGGATTGAGCTCCAAGTTTTGTGGTAAAATCCTCAGTCGCTACAACCTTTTAACCTTTTACTGTCGCTGTCTCAGCACATTGATGCAATGAAATGTTTTACACAGATTAGAGGTTTGAAGCAAAACGTTTTCCATCCATTTTCTAAAATCCAGTCAGGACGAGCAAGAAATGAAATGTAAACTCAAACGTTTTAAGGTTGATCCTTAAAGAAGAAGAAAACCACCAACTTTGTAAGGATTTTGCAGGTGTAAACCCTAAATTCTTCAGCCTTCCTATCAAACTTGTGTAACCTGCAATCTCTTATATGAACCTTCAGCTCTCATCTATGCTGTGTCACCACGATAATGATATACATTGTTTACAGATCTAAGGACACAGAACTGCTATAAAATGCACGGTTACACAAGATTGATTATGAATTTGTAATTCATCTTTATTCCTTCTTGCAACATTGTAAATTGAATAGGTCAAGGCGACCTAATGTTTACAGAACGTGCCGTTTGCTTGGTCTTTTGGCCGGAATTGTAGGCTCTAATTCTAAACCCTCCAGAATCCAGGTTCTTGTCCAAGTCAGTCCTCCATAGTTACAAGAGTAGGGATTTGCCCACGGTTTATGAAATCGATCTTGTTCAAGCGCAGACAGCAGAGGACTTGTTCCGGCAATTCCTCTTGCTTTTGTGCCTGTCGAAACGATCAGTGTAAAAGTGTGAACTGGTTTGTTCAAAGAGAAATGCAGGATAGGTATAACTCTAATCAATGTACCTGAATGGTCAATCCCAAATCAACTATTCCGTTCTTCAAACGGTCTCTGAATGCTTCAAGTCCTTTCCTGGATATGTAGCTGAATCTATGTATATCTAGGTCAATCTCAAAGTAATTAGGTCCCTGTCAAAATACATTGCAGAGGTTCAGTTTGGTGATATACTACATTGCAAGTTTTTGTGTGTCTGAAGCTTGATAGAGAAACTAGAAAGCTTTCGATACCTTGTAGAAGCTGTGTTGAGGGCGTGAAAGCACTGGTTTATCATTATAAGCATGTATGAGCTTCCTTTCAGTAGAACTCAACTGGAGGTCATCTGGATTGACCATTCCAGCACAGATTTTTAGCCTTTCCCTGAACGGAACCACTGAGTCCTTTGCAAACCCTTTTACCTTTTCGGTTTCGTCTTCTATGAATTTCTGTGGGAAAACACTCTTAAGTAAATCATCTTGTATGCACCAAAATCAGAGATTTGAAAAACTGGAAAATTGGTGAAGAAATCTACCCTGATGCTCTCTTGAAACTGAGGAGAAATCTCTTCGTCAAAATTTTCATTGACTGTAAAGTACAATACGAGACTCATGCCTTCCCCGTCACATTCACCAAGGAACATCGTAGCAGGATAAGTAGGCAACTGCAACAAGAACAACAGAATCAATTTTCTACAAGTCCTCATTGAAGATCTACTACATAAGATGATCAAAACTTGAACTGTAGCAAAGCATTTTCAGGAACTGACCTGTATGTTAACAATTAGGAGGGAAGGAACTTTGTCGTGTGGTTTTACTGAAGGAAGCTCAAGATGCTGAGCAATGTGATCTCTCTTTCGTGGGCAGATGAACAAATCGACGCCAATGGGCACATAGGAGCTGCAGTTTGGAGCGGGGTACTTCTGCTTATCTCTGCATAAGTATAACAAATTTTCCATGTTTAGAAAATCAAATTCAATGAGAAAAGAAAACACAAAAGTTTACATTAAAATCCAGGAAACCAGATGGCATACTTGAAATAATTCTCGCCACGTAGCTTAAAAACTGAAGGAGGAATAGGAGACCAGGTTCCTGGACTTGGCAACTCTTCTGTTGAACAAGGAACACGAAGTCCTGCTTTCGGGTGAAATAAGTACTTCTGATCAGACGCACCTGTTCATCCATTGTTACATTTAGTACTGGTAGCCATACTGCATGCTTAAACTTGGACTGAAGCAATGCAGATCGATAACTAATCACCAAACCAGGCAGCATCACATGCTATCTTATAATCAGAAAACCAATACACACTGCAAGAACTACCTCAAAGCCATACTGGGTTAAGTACCTCAAAGCCATACTAAGTTAAGTACTTACCAGTTCTTTCACTTTCGTCAACGGATTTCCTCTTATAAGAAAGCATGATCACTGCCGGTTGCATAGGATTCTTGTCATTAAAACTAACTTGGGTTTTCTCTACGGAATGTCGGGCAACTCCATCTTTTTTCAGATAACTCTCATAGAACCCCTCATACTTACATCCATTATCTACAATGCATGAGGCTTTTTCGTACTGAACCACTTGAGCATTCGGGTTAACTGCTAAGGGAAATCCATCTGAATTCGAAAAACAAAGAACAACCATTCGTCAAGAATTCAAAAATTTATACACAAAAGAATGAAATGAAATGTTGACTCTCAGATTCAAGTACATTACCTCCATGTACACTGCAGAAGTCATCTTCTGAATCAGATTCAATGATACTGAGCGAATCAAACCACGCTTCGCCTTGGCATTTACCTGCAAATGGTCGAAATTCTGTGGTAAATAAATCACTTAACAAGAAAAGATTTGTGCACATAGTTGAAATTCATGTACAAAGTCCTAAACATTTAGACATTAGTGAGCATAAGTACACATCAGGACTTTAGTCATCGGACTTCCAAAATAGCCTTCCCTGTAATTGCTATAACATTTGGAAACTTACCACCATTGGCATCAATTTGACTACGGTTCCACTGAAGCTGAGTCATGTGAAATGTGCCGTTTGATACCTCAGATCTCTTGCAGGTGGTGGCAGCGCCTTTCTCAAAGTCAAGGTGCACAAACTCACTAACTGACCGTCTCGTAGGCACGTCAGGAGCGACGGCTGCAGCAACCTTCTTCGCCTTCTTCCCCCGGCGTCTGTTCGATTTCCGGACTCTGCTGTGGGAGGCTTTGATCGTAGCGTGTGGTTTGGAGACACAAACACCCATAGCAGTTAACCTTCTAAAAAAACAGAACACCACTTCTCAAAGACAGAGAAGGCAAACTCTACAGATGTTGAACCTGCAAGGCAATAACATTATAAAAGCGTTCAAAGCACTTATCTTTGTATTTAAGGTTCTATTTCGATTAGAAAGAAAAAAAATTCAAGGATCAGTAGGATTGGCTGTTTGCGGTTCAATAAGAGAGTTAAGATTAACACAAACAATATGACAAGTAGCTGGAATGGCCATTAATGGGTGGATCCAACATTTCCCTGCTAAAACGTCTTGAAGTTGGCATGGACCCAACAAGTCCAATCATTATTAACATGCAATCAATTCACAGGTTTTTGAAAACTTCTGTACCAATTCATTTGACAGGACTTGAGATATTAGCAGAACATCTTCAAATTCATGGCTACCTTCAAAATGATTGTATCACATTGCCATTGTTGATACTCCACCTTTGATGCAAAGACAAAGACATTAAACTAAAAAAAAATATAGCCCCTATTTTGTGAAGAGATTGTAACGTATTAAGAGCAAAAACAATGTTGGGGGAAAAAAAATAGGAGGAAAAAGATAGAGTGAAAAAAGTTAAAAGGAAAAAATATATAATTTTCTAATGTGAAGAGGGGAAAATGAGAGGGAAAAATTGAGTATAAAAATTTTAACCATTTATCTTGCCAAGTGTCAAAGAGAGAGAAACGAATGGTGGTGCATACTCATGCCACATCAAGGGGAAAATTTTAAAAATTGGTGTATAATTTTAAAAATTGGTGTATATTTACACACAAATTTACATTTTTCCCCCTTAAATTTATATTTATACACTTTATTCCTCCAACATTATTTGAGATTAAGATGAAAATTTGAGTTTTTACGATAGATTTTTGGGTTTATGGAGCAACATTGTTTTTTCTCTAAGAGTGTATATCTCTCTGCATACATTTGAGGTCTCGAGTTTGAATTTATTCTACTAAGCTGGACTAGTTGAATTGTGATAGAATTACAAACCCAAGTGGGAATTCTTGAAGAACTTCTAATTTGCAATTTTACATGCTTAAAGAGAGAGAGAGATACCAAATGGGCTAAGAAATATTGGACAAATGAAAATGGGGGGGAAACTCCACAAGCCCCCCTCACTCATGACAGAAAAGACAAGAAGAGACTGATAAATTGAGAGTAGTTGCAAGGTGTTAACGAATTTATTAAAAACCATAAATGCGTATTCATATTTATTATTCACTCCATCAAACTTTTCATTCCATATAACCCTTGATCAAGCAAGCACACATACTATTACGATGAAAATCACATAATCAATCTCTAGTGTCATTAAACTGGTGATTACTATACGCTACAATCAATGTATGGTATACAAAAGAGAGGCTATTCATTCTTATCAAGTACACATGTTATTTTCTGCACGTGTTCTTGTCTCATTCATCCTATGAAAATCATGACTACATGAACAACATCGAAAATTAAGTGCATGCAGGATAGAAAAGAGCGATGTTCGAACCTACGAGTATTCCAGATTAGTATTCCGGCATGAAATGCGGAGGAGGACAACCGGCGTTCCCCGACGAGGAACTCGGCCTCCGTCCTTGGAACTCCGTTGCTCTTGGTTTCTCTCCTCTCCTGTTTCAACCAGCCTTTGGATTGTTTTCTAATTACCAAATGAAAATATCCACAGAAGAGGAATAAGAAAACAGATTTTAATTGTTCAAAAAAACACCACCGTGTGCAAAAACACAAGAATGGAATGAAGGAAGGAAGAAGAAAAGACAGGTCTCCGACGAATTCGGATCCTATTTTTCCTTTCCTTTTATATATCTCCCCTGCCTCCTCTGTTTTCCCCTGCTTTTTGTCGCCTCATTATCTTCTTTTTTTCTTTTTTTTTGGGTTGGCTTTTCTTTTCTTTTTGGCTTTTTTTGGGCTGGTTTCTTTTTAAATTTTGGTGGATTTGGAGTTGGTGGCATAGTTATTTCCAGGGGATTAATCAATAACACACCTAGATATTCTTTTAGGAAAAAATGCATTTTTAGATTTACTAATTAATTTGCTTGGGTTTAGATAAATTTACAGACATTTTTTTCAATTCTATAATGTTGTAATATCATATAACTTGGATGGTTCAGAGTGTATGAATTTGTATTGTACGAAAGAATTGTAGCAGAATAGTTGAGAGTTTGGAAGGTCACAATCATGGCAGAGTGGCAGAACTTCAGACTATTTGAGTTTTAATTTTTGTGCACGGACTGCTAACCAGTCGTCTGACAAATGACTACTGACCATGCTCTTGCTACTAATTTAAAGTTTGGTCATATTCCACAATATAAACCCACTACCAACCTCTTATATATGATGTGTTATAGTATACACAATATATACGCTGTGAGCGATGGTGAACTGTTGATACAATATAAGTAAATTTTATAACGTATAAAAAAAAGGTAATTCTCATAAGAGATCAAGTTACATTAAACGACTTATAATTATTCACATGCATACTGTAGTATATTAAGGGCTTGTTTATTTACAAAAGGGAATCATAAACAAAATTCGAGAATGGATATATGGTATGATTCCCATTTTTTAGGGTGTTTTTGCCCCTTAATTAGAGTATGACCCACTAAATCTTGATTCCCAAATGAGTTTAGGTAAATAAGGAAACATAATAATTCTCAATAATTCATATTCAATCCATTCACACTCCTTGTATGTAAACAGGTTCTAATTGGTGTTATTATGTCTTTTTCATTGTACCCAAATTTCAATGCACGAATAAGATGTTCCATTATCTATGAAACTAGACAACAACAATTTAACAACATAAATAATGCAGTTAATATACTAAAGTGGGGGTCCTTAATCAGAATGGGATACCTAAACAAGAAATCCATATTCAAAATTCCAAACATAATTGGCTGGTTTTGTCTTTGATTAGGTAGATTTGTCTTAATGCATAGTTGAAGTGGACTAAGTAGCTAGTCGACTCGTGTTGCCGTGTTGAAAGTGGTTGAACCATAAAATGAAGACTTACTTACAGTTAAGGTTTGTTTTCGTGATCCATCACTTCACACCCACCAAATGAACAAGCAAATCATATAAGACTGTTTTGGTGTTGATAAGAACTTGACTTTGATGCTCCAAAAACCTCAAAGGGGCGTGTGATAACTTTAGGTAACGAAATGTTTTACAGTCATGACTTATCAGTCCCTTTCAAACTGGTTAATTGCATGAAATCATCAAAGCATTCGATAAGGACCCATTCAAAGTAATTCTCGGAAGAACACAATCACTATTGGGTAGAAAACAGTTCACTTGAGATGTATTTCTCCCTTCAAGTGAGTTCGGTTTTGTAGAACTACTCCTATGTGGACACTTTCGCTCAAATCATCATGAATGGAGAGACCAGCCTCGAAAAAAACCGCTATTAGCTCATCAAAATAGTCACCATATACTCTTAATCTCCTTCAACTTTCACATAAGAAGTATAAATGTAGTGACCTTGTGTATGCCAATGTTACTTATAACATTAGCGATACTAGATACATTTTGAGGTTAAATTTAAAGATGTTAATCCGTGCGGACGAAGAACCCAATACGAACAAATAATTCGGCTACGTGTGGATACGGCTTGTCACAGTATATGATGACTTTTTTGATTGCTAGAATATCAAATTTTCAATAAAGAATGGTAAAGCAAATAATATCCTAGTTAGGTGCAATTCACACTCAAGACTGAGGGAACATAGAATATCTAACAACTACACTAAACTGAGAAGGATAATCTAATAATTAATTCTTTAGCCTTGTTCTCAATGATTGTGTGGAATTCTAGACCCAGCCCAAAGACTTGTTGCTCACAGTCTTCAAACTTGTTTAATTAGATTAAGTAGTGGATGCTCATCTGAAAACTAATAAAAACTCCAGCTTCTAGGTTCTGGTATCAGCAAAAAGATTAGTTTGCTTGGATTATAGGAACCAAAAAAAGTGAACCCAAACAAAAGACGCTCAAGATATTGTTTTGTCCAAATCACCAACCAAATTATTGTGTTGTGCTAGACAGCTACTATGCACTACCAGCACTTTGCTTGTTCCCGCAGCCCAAAAAACTCACACCCACTTCACCAGCATCAGGTAATCGGACCACTCAACCAGTTTTCGTAGCAAGAACACTTGAATTGATATTTATCAACAGAGGCTGTTATTGACGCTCCAAAGTAGTTAACAAGCATTGTAATAGTCTACACGTCATTTTGGCCATGGAAAGTAAGGGAATGCATAGTTTTTCACTGCCGATGATGAAAGATCTACAGGTTCAAAACGTGTATAAAAATAGAAGTTATTTTGAGTTTGTCCTCTAAGAGCATCTCCACCGGTGTCGTTACCGGACAGGTGATTTCGTCAATCGCCTGCAAAATCGGACGAGGCCGAGAAAGGGACTTCCACCGCTACCAAAACGGACGGGCGATTAGGCGCTGGCGAGGGCGAGGCCGCTGGCGATGTCGGCGATCGCCTTCGGACGTGGACTTCCGACAAAACCCACGCTGAGGCTGACAAGCTTTGCAATTTTTCCTTTAAAAAATTGTGGGTGTGTGCTGACGTCAGCACACACCATCTGGGCCGTTGGATCGATCTGCCGAGCAGATCTGGACCGTTGATTTGGGGGTCATTTTGTAATTATTTTATTTTTTGGGTTTGTTTTGTAATTCTGATTTGGGGGTTATTTTATAATTTTTGGTGTTGTTCTGTAATTATTTTTTGGGTTGCTTTGTAATTATTTTTTAAAAAAAATTTCAGAAAAATACCCCAAATTTTATTTTTTCCTATAAATACCACAATATTTCTAATATATTATAATAAAAAATTAAACATTACAAGAAAAAATTTAACACATAAACGAAATGCAGTTCCTTGCCCTCCAAATTGCCTTTGCCTTTGTTAGGTGAAAACAACAAAGGCAATTTGTTGGCCTCCAAATTGGGCAATTTGCACAAATTGCCCTTAGACTAAAGGCAATCCACCCAACATGGGTGGAGATGCTCTAAACGAGACCAGAAAAGATGAGGTTGGAAAAAGGTTTAAAAATTAGGCTAGAAGAATACAAAACTAACAGGCACAACAGTTTTCATCATGGATGGCTGCAAAGAGCATTAAAATCCCCATGTTCTTGAAATTTAAAGCTTTTCTGGGAAAATGTAAAATGACACATGGGAAAGAATGGCATTCAAATCCCTACTATTGGGTTAACTTCCAGGGCCAGCCGGCTCCGCCATTGGACAGCCAACGCCTGAGAGTTGGCCCCCAATTAGAAGGGCCTCAATTTTTTTTTAAGTCATCTTACGTTGAACATCCCTTCATCCAGAATGGCTCAGTATAGACGAAAATAGCTTGCCAATTCAACTTTCAAATTGGAAATTATGGTGTTTTCTGATCCATGAGGGGAATGCAGAATTGTATGTTCTTCTCTTCTTCCCGTTTCTACGCATACGAAAAAAAGAGAAGGTGAACCCTTCTTCCCATTTCTATGCTTACAAAAAGAAAGAGAAGGTGAAGTGAAGAGAATTCCCTCTCCCACTCTTCCACGTACTACCCATTTTCATACCTATTCTTTTCTTTTTATTTCTGCTTGGTTTGGTGGCCTAAGAGCATTTCCACCGGGAGGGGGGCGAGGGGGCAAAAGCGCGGGCCCGCGAACCGCCCCTCCGTGAAATGGTGTTTCACCGGGAGGGGCGGTCGCTCCGAGGGCGGAGAAGGAGGGTGGAGGTCTCCTTCCACCTCCACTGTAGGAGGCGGGCGCGATGACGGAGCGGCAGAGGAGAGAAATCGCGAGGTGCGGCTGGAGAAGGCGCGTGACCGAAGGAGTCAGGGGGGCGCGTGCGGCGCGGCGGCGCGGGAGATCGGCTCGACAGTTTGAATCAACGGCTCTTTTGGCCACGTCAGCCCTCCTGCGTCAGCCCAACAGCTACAAACGGGAAAATTTTTAAAAGCGCCACGTGGCTTCTTCTGGCCGTCGATCTCCAGACGACGGCCACGATTAATTGAGTAAAAAAACCACAGAAAAAGGTGAAAAAATGTAGGAAAAAAATTGGAAAAAATTGTAAACTTTTTTTTTATAAATACCCAATCAGATTTTTGCACTTACCACAACAAATCTTCACAAATTTTCTCTCCCTCTTATAGCTATCATTCATTTGTGTGTTTCTTTTAGTTACAAAATGTCGGCATCTGATACCTCGACTTGGACGAATGAGGAAAACATCCACCTGTGTGAAGCTTGGTGGGTAACTTCTCATGATCCAATCACCGGCAACAAGATAAAAGGTAGATTTATTGTGGAATAAAATCAAGGAGGAATTCGATAAGCGATGTCCCGGAACATCCCGCACCGCCTCAGGTATTCAAACTCACTGGAAACGTTTGGTCGTACAAGCTCAATGCTTGGCGGTATGCTATTAGACAAGGACGAGCCGTTGTACAACCAAGTGGTTCAAATGCACAAGCTTTGGTATTTTTTTTATCCTTGTTATTTATATATAATTTTTTTATTTATCTTTATATACTTGTCTAAGTTTGCATGATTTTTTTTGTGTGTGTAGGAAGATGCCATACAAGCATTTTACAAATCCAGGGCAAAAACCACAAAGAATTTCACTGACCTTGATTTATGGGATATTGTGAAGCATAGTCACCGCTTCAAAATTGTGGATGATACACCGATCAATATGCACATCCCAGGAAGACACGCCCGATGAAGATTCTCCAGTTCCGGAGAATTTATCCGATGATAACACTCCCATTCGGATAACTAGGCCTCAAGGGAGAAGACTGGCTAAGGAAGCAAGAGCGGCAAAGAAGAAAACTCCCACTGAAAATTCAAGATTCTTTGACCAAATGGCAGAACAAGGCCGCCTTTCTAAGGAGCACAACATGGCAAGAGAAGCGGACAGAAAGGCGGAACTCCAACAAAGAATGGATACAATTGCCAAGGTTAATGAAGAGGACAAAGAATTTAAAATTATGTCCATGGATACATCAAAGTTTTCTCCTTTAACGGCTCAATATTGGAGGGCAAAACGTAGGGGATTCACGGGTAGAGAATTGTTTCCCGTTGATGATCCCCAGCTAGGTGGAGAGTCAAGCACTGGTCAAGGAAGTCATCAAACCGGATACTACCCGGAGCAAACTTGGATTAATCCTGATGAAGAATAAGTTGGATTGTATCAATTATTATTTTGTATTTAATTTTATGTAATGGTTTGTTTGAGATTTTAAATAAAAGTTTATGTATTTTTAGTTGTCTTGAATTATAAATTACAAATAAACAAAGTTTTTGTTAAGATATTTATCTATTTTTTTATTTTAGTGAATAGTATCCGCACCTTGCCCCTGCCCCTGTTGGGTGGAACGAAAAATAAGAGGCAGGACCAATTCGGGTGGGGCCTGTGTGAATAGTACCCGCTTTTGGGGCTGCACCCTTGCCTTTTGCACCCTTGCACATGCCCCTATGGGTGGAAATGCTCTAAGGGCTTACACAAGTGTCTTTTTGGACTAGGTGTCTCCATCTTTCTCGTTAGATATAAACACTAATCTTCTACGCAAACTCCTAAAATGTTTGGGATCTCACATAGTTCATAGTCGTAAATACTTACGCAAATTTGTATTTTGTTAACTATCTTTATATTCAGTTAATATATGATGAATAGGGATGGCAGAAATACCCAACGGGTTGGGTACCTTGTGGGGACCTGCCCCAAACGGGGGGAAAATCCCCGGTGCAACGGGGAACGGGGATCCCCGTCCCCGAAAAGTAAAATTCCCCGGTAGGGATGGGGCAGGGATGGTATTGTCATCCCCATCCTTGAACCCGCCCCGATATTATATAATAATTATTAATAAATAAATAAATATTAATTTAAGCTAATAAATATTAGTATAAAAGATAAGTTTTACTATAACCTAACTACAAAACAAAACCTAATTGAAAACTTTTTCTATTCTTACGTGCGACTGCCTCTTCTTCTTTAAATTTCTTTCAATCTTCATAGATTGAGATGATAAAGTTTTTCTTTTGTTAATTTTACTTATATGAAAATTAAAAAAACATGGGGATGGGGGCGGGGATGGGAGAGTGCTCCCCGGCAGGGACGGGGATGGGGAATCCCCGAATCATACAAATAGGGGATGGGGCGGGGATGGGGGAGGGGATGGGTATTGGGGATGGGGATGGTATTGTCATCCCCATCCCCAACCCGCCTCATTGCCATCCCTAATGATGAAGTATAATTTTATTACGAAAAACTCCAAACTTTTTCTCGCTTTGGGCCACAATATAGACATGACCGGTCATGTTAACTTCTATATATTGAAATTTTTTCTAAATGGCAATGTTGCTATTCGTATTTTGAATTGTGACATCGGAATATCTGTATCTTGTTATGTTTTGCTATTTGACCGACAGACTCCGACCATATGCTATTGGGAAAAGATTGTTGCGCACAAGAGGTATTGGACAAGGACTTTACTGGGGCCATATCGTACCACAGTTACATTCCAACGGACAGGAATTACTGGCCCAAGTAACAGTGCTGAAGATAAGGGCCTAAATTCGGCCCAGTTATGGATCTATATACAAGTTACAACAACCAAACCCCCTTCTGAAAATTTTAGCAAGATGATCTGCAATCATATTGACGCGACACGACTAGACTCAGAATTAAAAGTTAGGACATGCATGGACTAGGACCAACCTTGGCAAGCAGAAATAGGTAGAGGGATGATCTTAGGAGGGTGGGGACATAGTTTTTGGCAGTGGGGGTTAGGCATATGATTGAATGCACCACATGTTTGTCTAAAGTAATAATGTAACATACCAATAAAGCCTGAAAGGACACCCAACTAAACACACCCTTCTTTACTTTTCCATCAAGTAAAGAGTGGTGACTGGCCCTGAGCTTTGAGTTTTCTATTGTCCCTACTTCTTATGATATCAGAAAAATGCCTTGTGATCACAAATAAGAAAAACTTTGCCTATAATTGTTACGAACTAATTATTTATCTAGTGATATTTCTATTAATTGGTGGACCGAATTCGAGTCTTGCATTACATTTTCCTAGGTAAGGAACTGAAGCATAACTTCAAATGCGGCCTTCGCAAGCTTCCTGCCAAATAAAGCAATTTCACATTATTATGGTTGTTGATTAATAAACCACCATTGAGTTTTCTTTTGGACAATCCACCATTGAGTTTTTGACTATGGATTTGGAGGGTCTCTTCATATGTCTATATTTGGGTCCACATATTGGACTTTGAGTAAGGGTAAATTGACAATGAAATGGTGTTTTTAATATACCAACAAGTTGTGACACTGTTACTTATTAATTGCGAGCTCGAACTATCTATAAACTTCTGTTCCTGAATAGATCACCAAGTTAATTTGCACATCCCTTCTTTCTTTTGGTTGGATTCCTATACTCAGCAACTCACTCGCACTCTCTGGCTCATGACATCAATTAGTCAGTGACCTTAAGAATTAGCTAGTGCTCTCTTTAATTTTCTATATATTGACATACTTTTCATTATACTATAGACCCTTTAATTATCTCATTATTTGTGCTGACCCCAATTGAGGAATGAAATACTATATATCCCCACGTTGTCTTAAAATGTCTTTAACACTGTTCTTTTTCCTTTTGAATAAAAATAAACTTCATTAAAGTGATGAATCAGGAGCAATCAAAGTTTATACAGTCTAAGGAGAGAACATTTCTAGCGGAAATAGGAATAGTATTACACCAAACAATCATAGTAGTAGTAGAATGACCAATATTAGCTATAATATCTGCTCTAAATTAACTACATGATAAATGTATGACCACGAAATAACCTCAAAAAATTCAACTTAGTTTTCAATGTCTAGAGTGGTGTTCTTGATAGACCATGGTGGTGAGCACATTCGACGAATAAACTCCGAAGATTATGATTTGTTTTTTGACAAATAAACTCCTCCATCAAATCAGTCATTGTAGTTTTGCGCTCAACTATTGCTACACCATGGGTTTTAGCTCAACCCCACCCCCAGCTCAAACCGCTCACCCCATTCACAAAGTTGGGATCGAGGTGACGGGGGCAAGATTAGTCCACAAAATATTTTCTTTGGGTTCATAGGTGAAACTTTCCTCATTCTTTAGGTGGGTGTATGCATTGTATTTGACATTCTTATTACAGACAGTGAAAGGTGAAAACTTGGGGAGGTGGTGTTTTGAGCCACCCAAATTGGAGGGGAAAAGTGTTGTATTTGAAGTCTAATATATTCCTACTGGACTAAAAGCAATTGAAGATTCAATTAGGTGATGAAAGGACCAACTGGTACTCAAAGTCCAACACCATAGAATCTATGTCACGGGCATGACCAAGTCCCCCAACACTACTAATATGCAAAACATGAAAATAAGGAAGGTCACGGGTCAGAATCCAATGACGTTTCATGTTTGACATTTGTGAGTTGTTGTGAATCATGATGAACAAATAACAATGATGCGAGTATTTTAATCATAAAATTTTGTATCATCCCATTTGTTTTTCTTTTCTTGTTTTCTTATGCTTACCTTGGTATTCTCTTTGTTATTTCTGTATTTTATTGGAGAAGTAAGTAAACAGTTGGTGCGATTTTGACTTCTATTCCCACTGCAATAACAACTCACTTTGCTCATGCAGATTCAAACACAAGTTTGACCTGTGGAGACTTGCTTGCTAGTGACACTGGATTTTAAGCAACTTAGAGAGTGCATGCATAAATGTATATCCGTAGAATTAGAGTCATTGATATATATTAAAAAAATGAATACAACACTCGGAAAATACCACACTTAAATAAGGATATGGCACTTTACTTCTTCAAAGAACTTCACTCGTTTGCGTTCACTTTTGTCACATACTATTCTAGTTAGTAAAATACGGAATGGGCATAGTACGTTAAATGTATGTACGTGTATTATTCGGTACAAATTTTCTAATAATACGATGAAAAATTCAATCATTTTATAATATATTAATTATTTTAAACTATATTTATTATTATAATTTTTTTTTGTAATACAAGAAAAATACGGAAAAATATGGATAAAATATGTGAATAATACATATATTATTGTTAAACTTCTAAAATATACATGTATTATTCAGCAAAAATATGTCAATGCGCGTATAATTCGCATATTATATATCCAAGATAAAAAAATATGTATTTTTTACTGTATCTTTGAAATAATTCGAATATGAACTATAGCATGTAATACGTGAATTAACTAACTAGGCATACTATCATGCTTCCATATTGGGTCATTATTCTCAAGTTGTATTCTTTTGTCAAATGCTTATATATATATATATATAAATCGTAGATATATTCATAAAATTTATTAATACAAAGCACAAGTATTATGTGTTTCAACTTTGACATGCTGGTGATTTGAAAACATACTTTAATTTTCAACTTATTTTCTCGGGGTAAAAATTGCTTGAAGGCAAGTAGAAAGTGAATTTGGACTCTCTGTCTTTGCATACCAATTACCAAATGGTCCCAAACGTAGAAAGGAACGAGACCTCACCAGCAAAGTGCCAATCAGTTGTCCATGTGTATCTTTCATCACAGCCGTTGATTTTCATCAATCACAACCGGCATGCTCAGTTGCTGTACATCCACGGTCGTAATCTTCTGGCAAGTCAACGTAAATTGGATAGAGGTGGGGGACTCGGAATGCTGGAGAGTATCTCTACTGAACTCACTTTTTTGAGTTTTGATTTTGAGGCCCGAGACAAAATGACAGATACAAGATCCAAAGAATTTAATGCAGCCCAACAACTCTGTCAGTAACTATTAGTAAACCCAAGTAATCTAATTACAAAGTATCGTAGGTAGGAATATTACCATCACGTTCTATAAGTAGTAAATAAATAATACTGTACGTATATAATATGATCGTAATACAACTACCCATGCTAGGAATGAGAAGAAGAAAAATTATTCGATACTTCAATGTTGAGTAATTAACGTCGTATCTTTTCATCTCAAAAATTAGAAAATAAATTAGGAGAAGTAATCGATTCAATTTTATTCATTTTTCTTCAAACATCTTACTTCTATTACTCTCTCTGCCTCACCTTCTGTTTCATTTACACCTATCTAATAAAACACGAGTTAAAGTTCAAGTCTCATTTTACTTCCTGCTATGATTTGGTAATTCGTAAATATGTAATTAATTCGTACTTAAATATCCTGGACAAAACAAGAAAAACCCTCCGTCCTCCGTCCGTCGCCCAATTCAACTTTTGCCTTATTCTTTTCACCCAGGTAACTTTGGCTGTAGGGCCCTCCCTGCAACAGTTTTTTCGGACCAATCACTTCGGCATTGGCAGTAATACTTTTTAATCTATTTAAGGGTCATCAAGTCCAAAATCTGACAGGAAAATGCCAAAGGCAAATTGACAAGAGGTTTTAAAAACCCAAAACCAGTCCACTCCCTGCATGTACTTCGTTATCTGCACCATCACTTCCTTGAGCTTTTCCTCATCTGTTATGTCACGATCTTTCCCCTCGGGGCCCCTGCAAATTGTTAATATCCCAATTCAATCCCATTGGCTGTGTATTTGTTCTTCGTAGATTTTTCTTCAAGTTTTGCCATGGTGGTGGAGCTTGTACTTGCTTGGTATCACATCCTATAACCCGTGAAAACCTAATTCCTTTGTACCCTTGTTGCACTTGGCACAGAAATTTCCATGCCTGTCTATCGCAATATGAGTTTTCGACATATTCGGATTTTATATTGATAATGTCAATAATAGATCAGTAGAATTCTAATACATTTGCTATTAATCACTCTTAATCTACAAAAATATTGGCACTATACTAGCAGTAAATGGTGAATATCCTGCATAGAAAATAACATTTCAATATATCTGGTCACGAACATGGTATTTACATCATTCTTGATACTATATAAATAAAAGAGGATGAATATTTCGATATATTTTTCTTCAATGAACGCCCTACAAAAAGACTTACTTTGAAGTGCCAAAAGACCAGTTTTGTACTGATCTTTACCAACCATTGTTCCTACCTCAAGAATGTTTGAACATCAACAAATGGAATTAATGAAGTCATTATAGATGGTTAAATATTTCAGCTAAATGAAACATATGACAGAACAACTTAAATTAGCTAAAAGTAATGGCGTGCAAAACAACAAACGTGAGACTTAAGCATTGATCAAAGCAATTGAGACAAAGATCAGTAGGACCAGCCAACCAAACCAAGATCGGTTCGTCTTGCAAAATTGCTCAACTCATCATCCCAACTTATAGATGAAAGATACTTGACACATGGATTTGGCCACAAGATCCAAACTCGGTCTTCATCTTCATCTTCAGCTAGGCTGCAGCATCAAACAACTAGTAGGCCCCTTTATAGTTTTAGACAACATGATGAAAAAAAAAATAAAGAACATTTAATACACGTAGGGTTTTGTCGAAAAGCCACAAGTAGTCCCATTAGGTAATTTCATTTCTCTCTTCAGATGAATGCAATTTCAATGAGAATTGAAAACAGAAAAGTTATCCAAAAAGAGAGAGAAAAATATTGAGAAGGGGGGTATGGAAGCATGTCGGATGGGAAGTTGAGGGCAATTACAAAAAGGAGAAGCAGCAAACAACTGTCTTGTTTTTGCACTCTGGCCTGAGCTGAGACACATGATTTTGCCCAGAGAAAAAGGTAACGCTAGCAGCAATTAAAGTAAAAGTTGGGTTTGTGGGTAATTATAGGCGAGGAAAGAAAATCACCCAGGCCTTGTTTCTTTCTTCTCTCTCTCCATTTCATCTTCTTTCTCTGCAGAGTCAGTCCCTCCATTCCATAGATCTTTGCTCCATGTGAAAACAAACTCTCCAAGAAGAAAAACCAAAAGCCCAAAAACCAGGAAAGCCACTCAAAACCCACTTGCTCATTTTTCCTGGAAAATGTTCATGCAATCTCTCTTGGGTTGGTGTCATAGTGAATCAATTCTCTTTCATTTTCCCAGAAAATGAGGGAAAGTGGAGGAACATAAGCCAAACAAGTAGCAGAGAAACCCAAGTCATTGTTTTTCTTTTCTGGGTCTTCAGCATTCACACCCAAAATGAGGAAGCATGGATGGCAACTTCCCTACCATCCTCTCCAGGTACAGTTTCAAAAAATGTTCATTTTGTGTTGTTCTGGCTCAGAGAATTAATGGGTTAATCTTGGTTTGTGCTGTTGGTATGTGGAATCTGTAGGTGGTGGCTGTTGCTGTATTTCTGGCGCTGGCCTTTGCTTTTTATGTGTTCTTTGCTCCTTTTGTGGGGAGGAAGATTTTACAGTATATTGCAATGGGTCTCTACACTCCTCTTGTGAGTCACTCCTCTTGAATCTATAATTTTTTATTTGGTTTTCTACTAATTTTTTGGTGGTTTTGAGGACTGAGATCCGTGGTTTATCTTCTGCTTGACATGTGAATTCTGCATTTGGTTCATAAGATAGTTCTAGAACATTTCCAATCTGGGCTTTTGATTATCTTTCTGGCAATTTTCTGTTTATTTTGTTGATCTTATCCGTGAATTAATCCTTCAAGTATTCCATGAACTTGTCAGTAAAGCTGATTACGAAAAATGGGTTGCTTGGTTTTGGCCTGTATATGTACCTTTGGAATGCTGATTTCAGTTGGATGCCAAACTTGATGTCGTAGCACAGCACAGCTTATAAGGATTGTGAATAAAAGCACGATTATTTACTGAAATTTGGAAATAATTGCTGGAATTGTTGCAAATCCTTCTCTAGATGAAGAAATAAGCTCATTTGGAGAATTTTTGAAGCGTCCATTTCCTTAGTAACTGACTAGTTCTTTGATCTGGGCATACTTAATTTTAAGTTTTGAAGCGTCTGTTCCGTGTGCATAATTCTGGTGCTCTGTGTTACGTAGCCTTGAGAATTCATACCACATGTGATTTCACTTTTCTTGTGAATTTCGATTTGAAGAAGTATTTGGAACAAAGGTCGCTCATGGAAATCCAAAGATGGTACTTAGGCAAACATTAGATTTGGAACACTGTCAGTTTTATTCATGACAAAAAATTATGTGAAGGAACATTGAAATCTACAGCTCTAGATAGCGTGTTTGATAAGCCATTCTGAAGTTATATTTACAAATTTTCTTATATCAAATATAGTATATAGTACTGTGTCCGCCTCTTCTCAATGAAAAGTAACATCTCGTTTCTTTTCAGATTATATGTGTCTTCGGCCTATATATTTGGTGTGCAGCTGCTGATCCCGCAGATCGGGGAGTTTTTAGGTCAAAGAAATATCTCAACATTCCAGCTGATGAAAAACATACTAGATCAAAAAGTTCTAAGCAATGCGGGGAATCAACATCGTCAATGCATGATGCTCATGCTGTATCAGTTGGCGGAAAATCTCCAGCTAAGGGTGTTGACATGACTTCAAAAATGTCCACCAGTGACAGTGGAAAGAACACATCTAAAAATTCTTCTTGCTTCCTGTTGCTTTGCGCCCCATGTGCTTATATCTGCAATTGCTCTAGTTCGAGTCAGGAATCTTCTCTGCATATGAGTGAAGATGGCATGTTTTACTGCAGTTTGTGTGAAGTTGAGGTGCGTATATGCACTTGATGTCTGTCAAATTTCATGCTTTTTGCAGTATATTTGTTAGTTATCTTCTATGATCTATAACAAGCAAGCAGAGGAGACTGAAGATATCCATGTGAAAAAATTAATTGCGTTTCATGATTGACTATCTATGTGTTTCCTACTTCGCTTTCTGTAAAAAGTACTGTTGGGGATCACTGAACTGTTGTCATCTTCTCGAAATGCAGCATTGAAATTCTCCCTGTTACTTTTTCTTTGATTGCATACAAACTTCATGGGTTTTGCATAATTGTTGGCATGCAGGTTTTCAAATACAGCAAGCACTGCAGAGTCTGTGACAAATGCGTTGACCGCTTCGATCATCACTGCAGGGTAAACTTGATATTAATTCATTTAACATTTTTTTTTCTTCTGTTTTTGAATTTTTCTAATTCCATTCCTGTTTTCATTTGCAGTGGCTTAACAACTGTATTGGAAAAAGGAATTACCGACAATTTTTCACCCTTATGGTTACTTCTCTCCTCTTGGTAAGCATAACCCCCCTCCATTCTTTGCCTTGCTTAGAATCTTCCATATGATGTCACCTACATATTGTCTCTTGTAGATCTTATGGAACTTTGTAGCCCTTAGAGTAAACTTCAGTGTTGCCTAACTGGGGATACATGAATCATCTTTTCTCAATTCTCTCATATCTAAGAAATTCTCTTAAAACATTGACTACTCTGCCAATGATTATAGAAGTGATCACTTATCTTTGAAGGAGGTTTGCTTTAAAACTCACTAGGCTTTTCCTTGGAAAGATTTCTATTTAAACTTATTTTCACCATGGGCTTTCATAACTGTTAGCTTGATAATCTTCTAACCAATGTATAAAAATAGTGAACTCTTGCTGGTATTACATGGTTACTTTATCCTATATTTTCTGCCATCATTCTGCAAAGCAACAATCTAGAACCTTAAGATCACCTCAGAGTAAGCATTTTCAATTATTGACAATTATCTTCATGTTTTTTGCACCTTGGGCTTGACTTTGCAGCTTATTTTACAATGGTCAACCGGAATTTTCGTGCTTATCTGCTGTATTATTGAGAGGAAGCGGTTCTCTCTGGATATTTCATTAAAGTTGGGAAGCAGTTTCTCTTTAGTACCTTTCATCATTGTGGTGGTGAGATTTCTGCATCCGTGTCTAGTTTCTTAGTTGAGCTGCAAGTTCTAATCTTAGTTTAGCTACATTAAGGAATTAATTCACTGATTTGTTCTTCTATTCTAGAGCTAGGGAACTCTAATCTTAAATATTTTGCAGGTGGTGTGCACCCTTTTGGCTTTGATTGCAACTCTGCCACTTGCACAACTTTTCTTTTTCCACATCCTTCTCATAAAGAAGGTTAGCCTCACAATTGTTTCCTACACCGCCATGTTGAATTTTTTATAATTATATTATATTCATTATAATCGCTTGTCCATTGAATATCTTTTTAGTTTCCTTCACAACCTTAATTTCTTGCCCAACATTTATGTATTTCAGCCCTATGTTATGATTTTTCGCGTAGTATATTTCCATAAGGTAATGTTAAACCTGAATATGTGTAGGGCATCAGCACATATGATTACATCATTGCTTTAAGGGAGCAGGAGCAAGAACAACAAGGAGTTGGAGGTCATCATAGTGGCCAAATGTCTCCTGCTAGCTCCATTACAGGACTAAGCAGTGCAAGCTCCTTTACTACTTTCCACCGAGGTGCATGGTGCACACCGCCACGACTGTTCCTGGAAGATCAGGTAATAATAGCTACCATTTTCATCTGAGACAATGCTTCCTTGTCTAGGTTTACATTTTTTCTTAACAGTGTCAAAAAGCATTTATAGATGTTTCCTCCCAGATCCATAGTTTGACCTGAATCATTTGTATAGGAGTTATCTAGGGCAACTTGAGTGTACATGTAGCAGTCTATCAGATTCTGACATGTAGATTACATAATTGCTTTGTCTTAAGCCAATTTGTTACTGTTTAGTCCGGAATCGAGATGCTATAATTTGACATTACCGGGTCCTTCTTGATGAGGGATGCAAACTTGCAACATTGCACGACCATCTAGTGCTGGGAATAGAAATAAACTCACAAGCTAGGGATTAGAATGCTCAATCTAAAACCAAGTTGCTGATTACCTTGTACTGTTTTGTTTTTCTTCCAGTTTGATGTTGTACCCCCAGATACTGGATCTGTCAGTTCGTATGGAAAGAAGATGGCAGTAGAGGAACCGGTTAAGAAGAAGAATGGTGCAGTAAAGATCAGTCCGTGGACTCTGGCTAAGTTAAATGCTGAAGAGGTATCGAAAGCTGCAGCAGAGGCAAGAAAAAAGTCCAAGATCCTGCAGCCTGTGAGACGGGATGCTCCTTTCGGACTGGAAACTAACAGTAGCTATGGCAATAGTGGCCGCCGCATGGTTCCAAGGCCCGAGAATAATAGAAGGCGAAATAGCAAGCGGGTTCGCCTCCCAGCTGACCTTCCCATAGAGGCTTTAACAAAGGGTTCAGCTAAAGCTGTTGAGAAAGGCTTTACGGAGACATCATCTAGTTTGGCCCCTCTTCAGCTTGAAGCTCGGAGTGCTTTCCAAACAAGCTCTGCAGCAATTGTTGCTTCTTCTCCTGAGAGCAGTTTAGACTCGCCGGACATCCATCCCTTTCGGATGTCCTCATCAGGAGCCAATGAGGCAAGACGGCTCACAGGTCTGCCTGCCGCCTCTCAGAGGGGAATGGCCTTATCAAGGTCAACCAGTGATGGGTATGAAGGGTATGAAGCATCTGGTGGAGAAGATAGTGACAGAGTTCCATCTCGAATAGTCCAAAGGTCAACAAACTGGAGTAACCTCCTCTTTGCCTCCGACCAAGACGAACGGAGTACCAAACTGAAAGCATCATCTTCTAGCTTGGGTAACACTAGAAAGCTCTGACCAATTGTGATTGAATGAGACTTAGGTCATTTGGATTCTACCAAGGGGGGACAGTTCAATATTCTTTCATTTGTATGGGCTATAATTTGGGCCTTAAGATCTTAGCCTCGGGGCATCATTGGTAAGGCATGAAAATGGGGCTGTGCTGTATAGAAAATTTCAAGATTTGGACTTTAACTGAGATGATGCACATACTTTTGAAATTTCTCTTAGCTTCTTTGCCGCCAAGTCTGGGTATTTTGGCAAACAGTCGTGGTACGTAATAATCCTCAAATCCTTGATGATTCTACATGTTGTACAATTGAGGCATCGTCCATGGCAATAACATATCGATGAGGATCACTTCGTATGTATTCTGTTGCATTATTAATTTATGTGTTATAATACATTGAATAAAGATACTTTAGTAAATTTGCAACCACACGCTGATGAGAATCACTTCGTATGTATTGTGATGTGTTATTAGTTCATGTATTATAATACGATTCATAAAGATAATTTAGTAGATTTGAACACAAATAAAGAGGAATTAACACTAAAAAAACGATTACACCAACATAAACATAGTCTATTTCATAAAATCGCAGTCATAAACCAGTCAGATTCCAAGTTATAAGCATAATAGTCTATTTCCACTAAGATTATTGTACATTCTCATCCTCCTAAACTATATTATTACTATTTATTAGTGTCCTCTCCACCCAATTTCACATAGGCCACCTCCTTCTCCGCCACCTCCGTCTCCGCCGCCGTGCAATAGCAAACGGTGGCCATCACCGTGTAGAACAGCATCGCCATCATCAGCACCGACCTTGCCAAAGCAAGCAGCACATCAATCCCCAGAAACTTCCACCCGATTGAAACCTCCGGCCCCAAATTAAACCGACACAGAACCGCACTCAAACCCACAGTCAAAAGCCCATAGCCCAAAACCATGCCCAATACGACCCGTTTCATCTCCAAACCATTCACCAGCCGCCAGCTTCTGATCAGCGCGCCGAAACCCCAGGTCGATTCCGCCGCCACCACCGCCGACGCCAGGCTCCACTGGAGTTGCAGGTACACAAACACCGCAACTGCAGCCTCCGCCGCGAAGTAGGGGGCACATTCTCCGATTCGGACCCCGTAATACCCGATTCGATGAAAGGCCACGAAATTCAACAGATAGAGCACCTGGGTGATGATGGTGGTGCCGAGTAGAGGGAAGAAAGAGGTTAGGCCCAATTTGAAGGAGGTGAACATGGTAACGGGTCGGGCGTGGAACCCGTGGAGGGTGGTGTGGGTGATGGATCCGACGGCGACGGTTGAAGTGATGAGGTCGGAGAGGAAGAAGGCGATGAAGGTCCAGATGGCGGTGGTGTCATCGGGGATTTGGGGATGGGTAGCGGCGGGGGCGGCGGTGAGGAAATCGAGGACGGCGGGGTAGACGACGGTGGAGAGGAAGAGAGCTCTGGGGTAAAAGACGAGGGAGAGGAAAAAGACGTCGGGGAAGTTGGGGGAGCTCAAAATGCTCCGGGTTCGGCTCACCACTTGGGGCGCCATTGCTTGCTTCCACACGAGAACGCTAATTTGATATTAGGCCTGGCCTTGATACTACAGGTATGACAAGTGTGGCTGTGCCCTTTTATAGGAGTCCCGTATACATGTTTGTACGCATCAAATGTGTTCTTGTTTTTTGATTGTTAATGGTGTGATCAATTCTACTTTATATATTCTGTAAATATTGTTTATCTTAGAGATGGCAGAAATACCCGTAGGTTCAAGTCTCCAATCCAATTGGGTGTGAATTTTCTGGTTCAATTGAGTCCGGGTATGGAGATCCTGAAACCCGAATTTTCTTCATTGGGTATGAGTTGGGGATAAGATTGTAATTTCCGTCTCTGAACTCGGTCCGAAAGTATATAATTTATTTAATTAATTATCTTATATTATAATTAATTAATTATTACTTTTATCAAGAAAATCTAATTGTCTTCCGCATTCTACATTCTTTCCATTTCTTCAAGTCAAAGATTGGCCTTTTGATGGAAATTATGTTTGTCTTTATTTTCTTTTATGGTTGACTATGTACTTATTTAATGGATGATTTTATCCACCTCGGTCAAATTGATCTTTACACCCATCACTTATGTTATATATTAAATTACTATTTTATCCAAATACAAAATTACACTTAAAGACTTCAAATAAAATAGCAAATTGATCACTACACCAACATCGTCAATATAACCCTAGCCTTGTTCATCAAATATCAACATCGTCAATATAACCCTAGCCTTGTACATCAAATATTCTCCCACTACATGCGTATTTCTCAAACTCTCACATAATCTACATGGTGGAGAACTATACGGAAGCAAGTGCACTTGTGAAGAATGGAAGGTAAAACTGAAATTTTGAATCCTTCAAATGAGGTTAAGTACTTTGAGATTTTTCAGCGATTTTCTATTTTCGACATAAGCTTTGCGTGAGGTGAATAGGATCTCATCCCAAATAACGAGAGATACGAGAAGCTTCTGCGCAGCCACTACCATCAGCCCATGAAACTTAACACTTTGCCCCGATACTACCCATTTTGAACTACTGAGGCGACCATCCGTTGAACTACCAAAGAACCGTGTCCAAGCTTGATGACATCGATTTGTACCAGACCACCAAGGAAGGTTGATTTACTTAGAATACCAAAAACAAAACACGATAGGTCCCTAATTGGATAAAAGCTATCTTGAATAAAAGAAGGGGGACGCATCCCAATAGGGACCACCACACCCCCCCACTTAAGATCATAGAAGCAATGTTGCAGCAAAAAGAAGATTGGTTACAATGCGGTGTGGGTCAAAGATTTTTACTTCAAATTTTTACTCATGATTTATTAAGTAGTACACAAAAAAAAGTTTGAAGTTTAAGAAAAAAATGATCAGATTTAAAGAAAAATTTTTGGGCAATGCTTCAATATTTGGTACAGATTTTTTTTTTGTTGGTAAGTAAGAGGTTATATAGATTAATATGGGTATAAAAAATCAAATTCAATGTTGAGTAAGAGGTATTTTTTAAACACAAAATGAGTATAGTGATAAAATTCAAACTAGCCAAAATTGATAATGAGTTTTAAAATAAGATTGGGTGTAAAGATCAAATTGATGAGTGTGAATAAAATCACCCTTATTTAATTATTAGTACTTTATAATTTGCTTTGTATCCAATTGCAAACTTAATTATTTTTGTAAGATTTGATGAATGAATGAGCATGATTTTAAAAATTTATGATACTTGAGAATTATTTTATTTGAAGGCGTGTGTTGATTATGTGATTTTCAATAAGTTAAGTATTCAAACTTCTATAAAACGTCCACCGTAACGTCCACCGTGAATTATCTAGAATAACATTACCGGCCCAAGTTCAGGGATTCGGATCGAGTTCGGGGAACTAATCCTCTCGATTGGTATGGAGACAGGAAATCCCCGAAAAGACCAAACCGGGGATGGGGCCAAGAATGGGGGCGGGGATTGAAGATCGGGTCGGGAACATGATTGCCATTCCCAGTCCTGTCCCTGCCTATTGCCATTCCTACCGACTACGATCGAAATGCAAATTGGCTGCTAAGTTGCTAAAACTAGTAAACTAAATAAACTTAATGGAGTAGACTCAACCGAGGCCGAGACCCCATCCCGAACCCAACCGACCGCACCCACCACCACGCCCGAAGACAGCTCCCTGAAGACATCAACCAAAGCCTTCACCGGCTCCATCCCGACCGCACCAGTGAAGCCCAAGCCTGGATCCAAATAATCTCCATCAAGCTTGGCTCTGACCAAATCAGGCGGTTTTAGAGGCACCACCCACCGGCTCTAGTAAGCCATGGCGACTACAAAACGGCGGCTACCTTACCGACAACACCAACGAACTCGAACACACTCCCTAAGAAAAACCTGCGGGATCCGCATGGAAAGGAACCACGAACTCAGTGACCCTTCCCGATCAAAATCTACCCAAAAGAAAAGGGAACCGATGACGATGAGACCCTACAAACCCAACTTTCACCCTCCAACTTTATCTGACCTTACTTTTTGATTGGACTTCGTACAATTAGTATCAAAACAAGTCTCTGCCATTTTATTTGCATCACATCCAAATCCTATTCTTACTGGGAATTGAAATCTTAATTAAGAAGAAACATAAAGTCGAAGCCTAATACTCTTAAGACAGAAACATTAACTTCTAAACTTTCCTAACACTCAAAATTAGAAACGGGCTTTCTCATGAGATTAGGTTGCTTCAACCGGCATTACTGAACGGAACTTATACTTACCGTATATCAAATCATCATGTCATCATTTGAAAATACTGATATGGACTACATTAAGCTAGTGAAATAGATAATGCAACCTCGAGCGCTATGGATTCACTAAGTAGCTAGCTAATCTTGCCAAATCAGCCCTCACTTCACATCCCAAATACATTGTATTCTCTATTCACAGGTCTCATATTTTGTTTTGCATATCCACAACATACATTTGATCTTATTCTTTTACACACAAAGTCTGCTGAACTAAACTACACTAACAAAGGAGTACTACAAAGTTCATGCATTCCCAATTTTTGATCCATCACAGAAATGACTGACCTCATACACCTCATCAAGTACTATAGGCAACAGAAACAACATGAGGAACTTTCTCATCATCGAACGGCAAGCTAACGTACTCCGTCGCAAACTCCCCGGCAATCTCCGAAGCAAGCTCCCCATTTACCGCCCTGCAATACATATACAGCACCGTGTTCGCCGCCGCATTGTACAGCATCAACAGCACAAGAGAAGTGGAAGTCGCCACAATCTGCACCGAAAACGCCAAGCTCTTCCACCCGTCGGTATCTCCATTCAAACACAAGGCTGAAACCCAACCACACACCCCCAAAACCGCCACGAAAAACCCGAAAAACAGCACCAAAGACAGGGCCACACCTCTCATTCCTTTGATCAAGTTGGCGCTTCGGGTCAATGCTCCGAACCCCCAGTTCGATTCGACCACCACAACCACAAACGCCAGAGTCCAGTTGACCTGAAGATACATCAGAATCAGAAACATGGCAACTGCAAAAACCGATAAAATCGCGAGAAGCGGCGAGAAGTAATCAATCGGAGAACCCATCAGCTCCGCCGCGCGAGCCACCAGAAACAGCGAGACCCCGAAGAGAGCGCAGACCAGCAAAACAAAGACCTGGGAAATGACCAGAGTACCCAATAGCGGGAAGAACGAGGCCAAGACGGATTTGACGGCGGAGGCGAGTTTCACGGGGCGGCCGTAGAAGCCGTGGAAGACGCTGTAGGTGATGGATCCGACGGCGCAGAGGGAGTAGAAGATAACGAGGAGGGAGAAGGCGGCGGCGAGGACGAGGGTTTTGGTGTGGACCACGGATTTGGGGGTTGAAAGTTCGAGGAACATTTTGGAGTTGTTGGGGGGATTATCGGAGAGGAGGGTTTGGATGGTGGGGTAGACGATGGAGGAGAAGGCGAGGGGGAGGAGGAAGAGGACGGAGAGGGCTAAGAAGTGGCGGGAGTGGGCGTTGACTATGCGTTTTGATTGGAGGAGGACTGTGCAGAGGTTCAGCGGTGGCGGAGATGCTGACGACATGGCGGCTTGTGGGGTGGAGAATGTGGTGGTGGTTGTTTTGGAACTGCAAGGCGGATTGGAGGATGGAGAATGTGAAAATGCGTGACGTTTCAGTTTATTGGCTTTTCTACGAATGAATTCGATTGTCTTGTAAGGCGACAAACGGGCTTGGAAAATGAAATTACAGGGCCTATTAACATGGGTTGGTCTTAGTCGGCCCGCCATTTTTAATCAACTTCACTGTTCGGGTGTATGGAAGTTAAATTTGCCTCCTCTCATTCCTGTTCTAAATGTATTTCGAGGTTTCAATTCTGATTTAGCAGTAATCTTTACAATTTTCAGGCATAATACCGAAAGCTCATAGAAATGTTGTCACAATTCTCACAAAAGCCTCAATCTAGTTACGTTTTCATTTTGTTATGTTTTAGGGGCCAAACCGTTTACTTTGAAGTCGTATTTTCATTTTGTTATTTTTTTTACGTCGTACTTTATATTCTTTGGTAATTGAAAAAGAAAAAGATCATTTTTGATCTGTTGCTTGCGAGTTGCACTCGGAGTGTCCAGTCGGGAACTCTTTATTATGTTGCGTTAATGAAGAAAGGAATCTTAGCATACCCATTTTTCCATATAATTAATCAAATCATTCATTCATAATGTGTGAAGGTGACATGCATGTACCATTGAAATAGTACTTAAACCAGATTTTGGAAGAACTTCATCACATATGCACATGATTCATTTAATGTTAATCTTACTTTCATTCACCCCCACAAAATATGTGCACATATTCAAGTAGAGTAAGAGATGGTCATAATGATCATATCCTTGCTAGCTAAACCCAAAAAAGAAAAATTGAATGCATAATCTATGTACATGATAATGCCGTCTTTCAATATTACATCTTGAATTTAAGAGGCTATATTAAAAAACGAAAAATAAATGCTTATAACGAACTTAGCTACAATCCCTTTAACTGTTAATTTGTATCACCTTTAATTGGTGTGATATCTTATACGCTATCAAATTTTTGTGCTTCTCAAGTCCCTTGTTCCGTCCGGCAAGAATAAAGTGTAACGTTTGTGAACATTTTTTCCTAAGCAAATACAAAAGAATATCCAAAACGGCACCGTCCAAAGACGTCAAGTGAAGCAGCTGGCAGCTCCACACCATCCGACATAAAATCCCGACCAAGTTAAACTCACCGACGATCGAAGCCCAAAAGTCACACGCCTCGCGCATTTCACATCCACCATGTGAGGGTCAAAGCTCCGCCGTACGCCGTCGTCTTCCTCCCTCGCCTCCCGGATTCTCCGCGAAACGCATCCGCATCGCCGTCCCCAATGTGGGTTCCAGCTTTTAAGGTACTCCACCGCCCCAATTTGGTGACTAAACAGATCTAACTGGACTGCCGTTGAAGCTTTTCATGTAAATCTGCACTCTCATCTTTGGGTTATACCGTTCAATCTAGCTCTTTAGATCTTTTATATAGATACATATCGTTGTTTGTGGAATTGGATTTGAGAGATTGATTAATAAACCAGGAAAATGGAAGTTTATAGTGAAAATTCTCCAAGAATGAGATTGGAATATGTAAAAATGGAGGGATCAGAAGAAACCCAATTGCGGAGATTTGAGTTAGAACCCTCTAGTAATGATCACAGGTTCCATTCAATGAATGCACTGGAAATTTTGAGGGAAACTGTGAGGATTCTCAGGTACAATTCGTGGGGGTTCTTGGCCATCGCCGCCTTGCTAATATGTCCAGTGTCCGCCGTGCTCTTGTCGAATGTGCTAGTTGATCAGTCACTTGTAAAGAGACTAACCATTAGGATGTTGTTAATTGCCAAGTCCAGTGGACTCCCTTTGAGGGATTTTATAAGCCATTCATGCCAGAAATTTTCTGAGACGGCTGTTGCGTCGACAATGTGCTTTCCAATGTACATCACGTTGTTGTTGTTATCGAAGGCTGCGGTGGTTTACTCTGTGTACTGTAGTTATTCACTGAAGAAGTTTGATTCGTCGGAGTTTTACTTGATTATGTGCACAATATGGAGGCGCATTGTGTCCACGTATGTGTGGATGTGTATGGTGATTGTTGGTTGCCTGGTGTTGTTTTTGGTGATTCTTCTTGCTGTGTGCAATGCATGTTCAATACTTGGGTTGTCATCTCCTCAGGTTGTATATGCTGCAATGTTGGTTGGGCTTGTTTTCTCGATCATTTTTGCCAATGCTGTTATCATTTGCAACATTGCTATTGTGATCTCTGTACTGGAGGATGTCTCAGGACCAGAGGCATTGGTTAGGTCTGGGGTTTTAATCAGGGGCCAGACTCAGGTGGGTCTTCTGATATTTCTTGGCTCGACAATTGGAATGGCATTTGTTGAGGGGTTGTTTGAGCACAGAGTGAAGACCTTGAGCTATGGAGATGGGTCTTCTCGGATATGGGAAGGGCCTCTTTTGGTGATTATGTATTCCTTTGTGACGCTTATCGACTCCATGATGAGTGCTGTTTTCTACTTCAGTTGCAGATCCTTCAGGATGGAAACATCAGCGGATGGTGAATCTCATTCAATTTTGGAAACCATAACCTTTACTTCTGAATCAGCTGGTGTTCAATGACACCAGACGTGCCATCAGCATAACCTTTTTGATTCAGTTACTTTTGAATATGCGACGTGCTGTATGAAAAAGTAAGACTTCATTGCCAGTTGGCTGTCACCGCCGATTAAACAGTGCAACACCTATGTGTTGGTAGGCCTTTCCAGCAAGGGTTTTTGGCAGGCTGTAACCTCAAGCTTCGACAGGTAGTTGATAAATGTCTAACTTGCTGCAAAAGTTGACTTCTTGAGGACCTGAAGGGAGGATGAAGAATGAGTAAAAGGTATCTGAAGGTTTTGGTAATTACAAAGATTGATGCAAAGCAAGTGTCATTTCCTAATAAACTTACAAAATCATAGTTCAATTCTTCCTAGTACACAATACCCAATTAGTGTAATTGATACATGTAGTTACTAGTTTTATCTACTTTATGAAAATTTCTTTGTTCGACTTCTTCGTACTTATGAGATATTCTTAAGATCTTTGTTGTCATGATCACTTATGATGTAGTGGTTGGACCTATGGGCTGTGATTGGTGTTCTATGCAGTTCATAAATGGTACATGTTCTTCTTGAAAATTTGAATGGAAGTAGTTAAGTTGTTCTCCCTCTGAAATTCTTCATGTGTTGTTCTTGTATTCTCATCTGATGTGAATCAAATTGTTACTCTTGCTGCTTTTACTAGTCCTAAAGGAACTTGCTTGCCTTGAAGGTAATAATAGTGCCCAAGGAGAGCTTCTTCGGTGTAACACCGTTTGTACTAGACATTCGTGGATCTGGGGTGAGATCGATAACAACGTCATGTGTGCATACAACTGGTGATACCTCAGATTAAACAATACTGTTGTTCGTTTTGTGAAACTCCAAAGAGTTTGTTGGCTGTTCGATATTGATACATCAAAATCATCCCACTTCAGTCTAGTGAACACTTGTTTGGGCCTGTGGTTCAGCCAGTCAACATCTCCTGACAATCTGATAAATTGGCCCGTAACAGAAACGCAGGAGAGTAAACAAGACGACGGCGTCGGGTAGTAACCTTTATCATCCTTAGAATGGGTGGAACGAATGGTTGAGATTAAAACACAGTCGAACAATACAAAGAAACACATAAGCTTATTTTTAGCAACGTTATGTGAAATTCAAATTTTATCCTACTTGCCCCCTTGAAACTTAAAATGAGTCACTTTGAAACTCACTTTTGTCACACATGATGCCCATGAAGTTAACACAGTTACGTTACAATTACTTTTTTGGAGGAATACTCTCTGAAACTCTCAAATTGTCCTACTTTTCTTCCTAAAATTCTCAAATTATCTTACTTTCCCTCATAAAATGAAAAATGATCATTTAATTCCCTGAATATCCTTCACGCAATTTATCTGATTTTGATTAACTTCATTTATTTTGCTAACTTTAAGTTATATGGGATCCACTTTTTCTGTCACCCATTCGCTTATTTAGTCCCCCAGCCCCCTCTACAAATCCAATCTTACCGTCATTTTATGCCCGCGTTCAAATATCCGCCACAAAAAATTAGCAGTCTACCACAAGCTTTACTTCTCCGTCTACGTGGTCATGGAGGGTAAAAAATGAAGCACCTATCTCGTCATTGTGATTTTTGCTATCTAAGTTAATATTTTTTTAGTAATCAATACTTTTTAATATTTTTTCCACTGCAAAAAAATGACGAGTCGATACGAGGTATTTCAACCATGTTACGTAAACTGTTTCTCAAAACGTGAAACATGGGATAGGTGGGTTTTCAATGCTTCATAAAATACTGTCAAAAGATGAAAACAGATTCCACATAATTCGATATAAGCAAAATAAACAGAGTTAAATAAAATTAGGCAAAGTGATTGAAGTGAATTTTAGGAGGAAATGAGACAATTTGATAGTTTAAGGATACCCTCCTCCAAATAAGTAGTTTAAGAGGACATTCGTCCTAATTGATCACAAAGACTTTTTTTAACACCCCCTCAAGTTGGAGAGTGGATGTCCAGAACTCTCAACTTGTGTAACAAAGTCGAGAATTTATCTTTGCCCAATAGTTTCGTAAGGTATCAACAAGCTGTTGTAGAGAAGTAGCGAACCGTGTAGGAATAGTACCATCAAGAATCTTGTCCCGAATAAAATGACAATCCATTTTAATGTGGCGAGTCCTTTCATGAAAAACCGAATTGGCTGCTATATGCAATGATGCCTGATTATCACACTAAAAATATGATGTACATGAATAAGGTAGGTGCAAGTCCTCTGATAGATAACACAGCCAAGTGATTTCACATGCGGTTCCCTCCATGGATCTATATTCAGGTTCAACTGAAGACCTTGAAACCATTTTCTGCCTCTTCGTTTGCTATAAAAGCAAAGAATCACCCGAACACACAATAACATGTGATAGAACGATGAGTAACAAGGCGACCACCCCAATCTGAATCACATTAAGCAACCAACTTCAATTGATTTTTGGACAGATAAAATAGACCTTGACCATGAGTGGATTTCAAATATCAAACAACCTTGAGGGTAGCATCCTAATGAGGTTGGCGTGGTTAATTCATGAACCAGGATAAACTGTGCACCAAATATGAGGGTCCACTCTCGTGATAGTGAGATATATCAACCACCCTACTAGTCTCCAGTACTTGGCCGTATCCTCAAGAACATTGCCCTCATCTAAAAGTTTTTCTTCTTCCATTGGAAAATCTACCTGCGATATATTAATACATTTCCATGATTGCGAGACCTTGAGACCCAATAAATACTTCAAGTCACCAAGCTCCTTGATACAAAAACGGGTATGTAGAAATTCTTTAAGAGAATAAGTGGTATCCAAATTATTTCCTATAAGGTTATGACAAAATATAAAAAATAAAATTTTTTTCTTAAGATTATAAAAAAAAATAAAAATTTTGTCATAAGTTTATGACAAAATTTAAAAAATTTTGTCATAAGATTATGACAAAATAAAAAACTTTCAAAATTTTATCATAAGGTTATGACAAAATAAAAAATTCAATAATTTGTCGTAAGGTTATAATAAAATCAAAAATTAAATTTTGTTATGATAAAAAATTTTAAAAAAATTTGTAATGAAAAATTTAACAATTTTGTCATAAAAAAACTTCCAAAATTTAGTCATAATATTATGACTAAAAGAAATCAATAATTTTGTCATAAGGTTATGATAGAATAAAAAATTTAAAAATTTTGTCATGTTTTTATTACAAAATAAAAATTGAAAAATTTTGTAATAATGTTATGACAAAATCTAAAATTTTAAAATTTTGTCATAAGGTTATGATAAAATTAAGGGTAATTAGCCAATTTGCCCCCTTAACTTGTACCTTACTTTCGATTTACCCCCTAAATTTGCACTTTGAAAAATTAACCCCCTTAACTTTGTATTTTTAGCTAATTTCCCCCCCTTCCGTCTAAAATTAACCTAATTCCATCAAATTGAGTTACGTAACCTATACGTGATGGGCATCTTGTCGTGTTTCTTGCTCTTTTTCTTCGTCAACTTCTTCTTGAGACTGGCAAAGCCATCAATGGCATCGACGTACTTCAACCCAATTAATAGCATATAAATGTCTTGATGATGGTGAATGACGAAAAAAGCTCTTCACATGCAAGTCACATGAGTGTATTTAACGGAAAATTAGATGAGAGTATATTAATTTTGACCGCAAGGGGGGAAATTAGCTAAAAATGCAAGTTAAGGGGGTTAATTTGCCAAAGTGCAAGTTAAGGGGGCAAATCAAAACTAAGGTACAAGTTGAGGGGGCAAATTGACTAAATACCCTAAAATTAAAAACTTTCAAACGTTTGTCATATTGTTATGACCAAATCTAAAAATTTAAAATTTTTGTTATAAGGTTATGACATTATATAAAACTTAACAAAATTTTGTCATGAGGTTATGATAAAATAAAAGCTTTATTATAAAGTTATGAGCAAATCAAAAATAAAAAAATTTTGTCATAAAATTTTAGGGGCTCTTACCAAAAACTACTATATGAGTGTTTCTCTTACCAAAAACACTACCTCACTTTTTTTCTTACAATTTACTACTACTTTTACTATTTGATACAAAACCAAAGCCAACAAGCCCACCACAACCTACGTGAGTGAGGCTCACGCGCCCACATCCTTCAAATTGAAGGAACGCATCCTTCAAGTTGAAGGAAGTGTTCTTGTACATTCTGAAGGAACACATCCTTCAAATTGAAGGAAGTGTTCCTGTACATTCTGAAACTGTTCCTTCAAAATTCGAATTCAAATTGAAGGAACATATCCTTCAAATCGAAGGAACACATCTTTCAAATTGAAGGAAGTGTTCCTGTACATTCTGAAGGAAGTGTTCCTTTAAAATTTGAATTCAAATTTGAAGGAACACATCCTTCAAGTTGAAGGAAGTGTTCCTGTACATTCTGAATGAAGTGTTCCTTTAAAATTTGAAGGAACACATCCTTCAAATCGAAGGAACACATCCTTCAAATCGAAGGAACACATCCTTCAAATTGAAGGAAGTGTTCCATTACATTCTGGAACTGTTCCTTCAAAATTTGAATTCAAATTTGAAGGAACACATCCTTCAAATTGAAGGAAGTGTTCTACATTATGCAACACATCCTTGAAATTGAAGTAAGTGTTATTTCAAATCGAAGGAAGGAAGACATCGTTCAAAAATGAAGGACCACATCCTTCAAAATTGAAGGATGTCGAGCGTGTGTGTGTAAAGTTGTGTAAAGTTGACTTTAAAAGAGTACAAGCCAATTAAAAATCAACATGTTTCAAAGTAGTAGTAAATTGTAATGTTTAAAGTGAGATAGTGTTTTTGGGTATTTTGGTGTTAAAGTAGTAGTGAATTGTAATTTTCTCAAGATTTTATCATTGATATATAATTATGAAGTTGAAAATCATAAGATAGTTGACCAACATGAAAAGAATTAGGAAAGTCAAAGAAGGGGCAGCTAGTAATGACTATATATCTCTAAGTTCAAACAAATAATGCCAAGTTCAACAGACTCGGATTGAGCCTGCCTATTTACATAGAGTTACTATAGCTTTAATACTATTAGTTTACACAATCATACCCAAATACAAATTACTACAACAACGCCTAGGATTTTCATGGGATTTTTTCAAGGGAAAAGTGAAACAACTTGAGAGTTTGAGAGCGGTAAGCGAGACAATATAAAAGTTTCAGAGGGTATTTCTTTAAAATAAATAATTATAGCTTTAATACTATTAGTTTACACAATCATACCCAAATACAAATTACTACAACAACGCTTAGGATTTTCATGGGATTTTTTCAAGGGAAAAGTGAAACAACTTGAGAGTTTGAGAGCGGTAAGCGAGACAATATAAAAGTTTCAGAGGGTATTTCTTTAAAATAAATAATTATAACTTAATTATGTTATTTACAGAGAACAATATATATGATGTAAGTAAGTTTTAAGGGATATAATGACCTATTTTGAATTTCACGGTAGAATCGGGACAAGTTTTGAGTTGGGTTATTGCTACACATAAGCCAAATACATACAGAAGAGAAAACTCTCGGCCTCTACCCCCAGAATTCCAAAAACCCTTGTCGAACCTTCGTCGCTTCAAGCCTTCCCTACCCAAACGGAGCTCCGTTTCTCCGAAAAATCCGCAATATCCTCTTGAAATTTGACCTGGGTTTGACTTAATTTCCTCGACTTTAGCCCAGGACTGATGGACGACCGCCAGCAAAAAGTGCAGAGATACGAGGAGTTCGTCGATAAACGCCTCAAACCAGACCTCGTTCACGCCATTGCTCAACGGTAACGTTTTTATGCACGTGTGATTTATCTGTAGCAATTTTCTAGGCTTTTATTAGTTGACATTGCGCCTAGCTCGAGTTGCAGAAGCAAAGACATAAGCTTCAGCTCTGTTGTCGTGTTCCATTATTCACTACTTTTGTTTTGTTTTATGGTTGTTTTGCAGGGACAAAGTGTTTGAGCAACAAAAAGTTTTGTATCCTTTTTGTCTTCTGTTTTAATTGAATAGCCAATAGGACTAATCCGAAATACTGCATTTGTAATTTAGGGTTAAATTTGCAACTCTATTTGGTAGTCTTTGCTTGTTGGAGGTGTTTACCTTCACTTTTGATGCTTTTAAGCTCGGATTTGCGGAAGAATATTGAGAAGTTGCAGAAGAATAGTGTGACCAGTCTGAGGACTATGGTGAATCTTGGCTCTGAAGTGTATATGCAAGCTGATGTGTACGTCTTTAGATTCTTTCTCTTTTGGTGCTCTCGCTGTTCATTGTGTTATAGTGATGCTTGTGTTTATGCGCTGCCATTGTTAAATGTGTTATAGTGATGCTTGTGTTTATGCACTGCCATTGTTAGATCATTTCGAATGCTTACGTTTATGCACTTCCTGGTTACTAGTCCCACATACGAACGATTTCGGTGCCCTTACCGTGCACTCTGTTGCTTGTAATTGTTTGTATGTGACTATCATGGATTGGACTATTGCACAGTTGCACTATGTTCTATTTTGAATTTCGAGTTTTATTATTGTTCCGAGTTCTTTATCCAGCTTGGATATCGATGTTTTCTGTCTGTTTTTTGTTTTCGGTGTAGGGCAGGATTTATTCACATTTTCCGTCTTCTGCATGTTTGCAGGCTAGATACAAGACACATATTTGTAGATGTTGGACTAGGATTTCATGTGGAGTTCACCTGGTCGGAAGCTTTGAATTTCATTTCTCAAAGAGAAGAAAGGATAGACAGGTATTAGGTTTTGCTTATGATTGTTCAAGTTGGTTTTCTTGAAAGGTTAGGTTTATAGGTGCACTCCTTAAGATCACAATATCACAGGGTAGAAACATATGCAACTTGTTGAGTTTCTAGATACATTAGTGAAATTAATTCTAGTAGGTTAATACACCTGCACCTTCTTCAATCTTCTTTCTGTAAGCTCAAACTTAATGCATCAAGTCGCTCTATGCAGGCAAATCGAAGAGTATACGAACCTTATTGCGTCAATCAAAGCCCAGATAAAGTTGGTATGTTCGCTGGAACTGATGCTTTCGGTATCGTTTTACATGTTTCCTGCCGGTACATGGTTGCAGAACTATAGCACTTAAAGCCCTTCCTTTTATCTTATGTTTCAAAGGAAATCTTTTATGTCTTTCAAAAATAAGTGTTTCTAATCATTTCATCCTAGTTCCGTCCAAGATAGTAAGCAAGAAGGAAACATTTGATAACAACATTATGAAACTTGGATTAAGGATTTATTCTGCCTCTTTTCAGGATTTAGCCTTTTCCCCTATTCCTGAATTATTGTGTGCTCAAACTTCTGTAATGTACGAAATTAGCTTGGTACTGAAAGTGTTGGCTTGATCTACTATAACTAGTAAAATCAGTTTTCTGGGTTTACTATAACTAGTAAAATCAGTTTTCTGGGTTATGAAATCCTAACTTATACAAATTTTTTGCAGGTATCTGAAGGCATTCGGGAACTGCTACAGCTTCCAGCAGAGAAACCTTCCCCAGAGCGCATTTTCTGAAATTGATAACTCTGTTTATTTTGTTGTAGTGACTTGCAATTACACCAAAAACTCTCAGATTTCTTGTTTGTAATTACATTTTTTACTCAATGGTCATGTTTAAATGCTTCTTCTCTGTTTCATATATCAAAAGTTCAAAACATGAGGCTTCATTCGACCTCAATATAACTCTGATCGTTTGATAAGAACTTGGGAAATGTAAAAAGATGGTGTTAAGGCATGTTTCAATGAGGAGATCATTTAGCTTGGTCATTTCTTGGGCTTCAGTTAACCTCGTTATACTCTTTCTCAAACTTAAAGCAAGCCCATCTTGTGAAGATCAAAGCGCAAGACCAAATTTACGTTTGGAGGTTTCCTTCCTGGGCCTTGAAATGTCATTTATCCAAGAGAGTTGTTATGTACACTCTGTTTTCGTTTATGGGCACCTATTTATTTTTTCTAAAGTGAAATTAAAGAAGTTAAAAAAGTAAAATAAATGTACAAAGTGTCAGAGAAGAAAACTGAGTGTACATAGCAGAGCCACCGTTGAGGGGGTTTCGAGTGGAGACACCGAACCGTGCCCCAACTTCAAGAGGGCCCACTTCAATTTTATTTTTTTTTCAAAGTATTATGTATTTAACAATTAGTATTTATTTTAATTAAAAAAAAATTATACCTATGTTGTAAGGAGAAATTGTTTACATTTAGGTTTTGTTCTTTAGACATTATCACGTATCAGATGTTAAAGGTTTTTTAAATTTTTTTTAATCAATACTTTGTTTGTAATACACTTTACGTGGATTTCAATTAGTTTGTGCTAATTTTAGTTCCAAATTTACCTTTTTATCATTAATACATCAGGTATAGAAAGTAGTCATTATAAATTTTCTAAATGGTTGAAGGGCCCGATAAAAATTTTGAACCAAGCTTTCGAATTCTCAGCTACGGCTATAGTACATAGGAACATAGATCTTCTGTATTAAGATCTGTGTTCCACTTTTGTTCCACTTTGATTTTTTCAACATTTCCGGCGATTTATGTTATGATCCAAACAGTTCACTTTTTTTATTGTCTAGCAAAGATCATTCTTGCAAAAAATCATTGAAATCCGTAATCGTTCGGTTATCAAATAATGAAACATATGCGAATTGACTTTATAAAACATAACCGGGTCTTTATATAACCTAAAAAATTACGGATTTGAATGATTTTTTGCAAGGATGATCTTTGCTAAATGATAAAAAAATTGAATGGTTTGGATCATAACATAAATTATCGGAGATGTTAAAAAATTCAAAGTGGAACAAAAGTGGAACGCCGAGCTTGGAACAGAAAATTTGTTTCCAGTACATAGCAGTTCCTTTATCCAATGCCACGAAGAAAATAATATAGTGAAGAAACTTTCAGGAATTTCTAATCAATCACATCATAAGTAAGAAAGTAAAAGGATTTACGCAGCTGAGGTGAGAGTTGACGTAGAGGTGGAATCTCGGAGTCCGGGGATGACACCTGAGCAAGATTCGTCTGGTTCGCCCAACAAAATAAACGGAAGATGCCTTCTTTTGTCACTTCACTCATTCACTTGTCACTGGCCGGTAGCGTAAGATAGGAAATGGACGGGACAGCCCATGAAATTTATTCGAGATTCTGATGACTTGTTTACTTTAACTGTACTCAGATAGGTTTTTTTTTTGTTGAGCAAAACTGTACTCAGATAGGTTAGCTGTGTGTTTTGCTGTTTGGACTGCTATAAAAGAAAATAGGAGGTAAGTTGGAATCTTAATTTGAAATTAGTAATTTTATTTTAAAAATAAAAAATCAATCAATTATGAAATGTAAGTTATCTCCAATTTCTCTTCTCCTGATGAAACAACTTCTAATCTTTCTTGCTTTAAGGAGAACCCCTAGGTACACTCAAATTTTATATTTCAACACCTTATATATTTTTAAAAAAATTACTTTTATACTCTCATATAAGAGGAAAATAAAGTCTAAGAACTTTTTGAAAGTTGGGGCTAAAAATCTTACTTGTCGAGTGCCTGCAGGTGGAAATAAAAATAAAGCTAAGATAGAGATAGATATTAGATAGATCGGCCCCCTCTAGTAACGGAGTGGTTTTACAACTTGAAAGAGTACCTTCTGAGACAAGTCAGTCAGGTGGGGTAGAAGTCAAAGTGATGTCATAATAGCTTTTTCCTAGTTCGGAAGTAAAGAAGCGTACTACGTGAGGCCTCGCCAATTGATAGGGAGGACCCATATTCTTTCCCAGACGTATAGTCAAGTCTTGGCGCCCTTTCGGGATCGACATGAAGAAAAAAAAGGTTATATAGGATTAACTTTGCGACCACCTCATCCGCTACAACAATTCTAATTCGCCATAATTCAATAACAATGGAGAGAAACAAAAAAGGGGCAACTCAGGACACCACCAAAACCAAAGCCTTTACCAAATCCATGGCCAAGAAACTTGTGATAGAAAAAGTGAATATGTATTTTCCTCTCCTGAAGTGCACTACTCATGAAATTAAGGACAGTACAAAGCACCAGCATAATCAAAATCTTATTAGCAGTAATGATCAATCAATTTTTGTAAGAGAAGAAATACTAGCCAAAAATTGGTATTCAATTTTTGATTTGGTTGTGATATGGTGGCGCTTTGTAGGTAGTGATGGTGATGGTGGCGATGAGATTCTTTTTATCGGACAAATCTAAACTTAATTGCTAAGTATAAATAAGATATTATTACCATTTAATTCTATTTTAAAAACTTAAGAGCATCTCCAACAGTCTAGCTAAAATTTTAGCTATTTTAATTCAAAAATGAATCAAAATCTATTTTAGCTAGTCGATTTAACATACACAATTTTAACAGATTAGAAATTTTAACATTAGCTATAATATTTTATTATTTTTTTAATACACTTGCACATGGGCCCCCTCCTTCCCCAGCCAAATCCACACCACCGCCCTACTCACCTCACACCGTCCACACCACTTTCTCTTCTACCTCTTTTTCTCCTTTCTCCGGGAGGAACTTAGGTGCTCAAGATTGAGCACCCAACCATGCTCAATTCTTTTTATTTTTTTCCATTGTACGAATGTATATCATGATCCGAACCGTTTCATTCATTTAGTTCTGTAGTAAAGATCATTTCCTCTAAAAATCAATCTAATTTGAGGTCGGTCATTTAACGATACCAAACATATAGACGGCTTGTATTATCGATTTTGCACCATTCATATGTTTTGCACAATTAGATAATTAAATGATCTCAAATTTAATTGATTTTTTTAGGAGATGATCTTTAATACGTAAATTATAAAATAAACTGTTCCGATTATGATATGAAATCATATAATAAAAATAATAAAAAGAATTGAGCATGGTTGAGCATGGTTGGGTGCTCAATATTGAGCACTTAAGTTCCTCCCTTTTCTCCAGTCTCCCTAATCTAGTTCGCTTCTTTTGGGCAAAAATCCTACATATCTCCTAGTATTTTTCAAGAATTTTACCTTTAATTTCCAGATCTTGTGGTAAGATCCACATATCATCTTCAATTCACTGAACCGGTGACTACCAATAAAGCACCAAAACCAAACTAGGCAGAACGTGATCATTCTCCGCCGATTCTTCTCGCTAGTGGAGCTAGGCCAGGAGGGAATACTTAATATTTTAAGTTTAGCAAACTTTTAACTCTCTCTCCTCCTCTCTAAATCTGGCGAGGGACTGTTCACAATTCCGAAATAGCGAGGCCGATAGCTAGCTTGTTGGATTTACAAAATATGGTGTTTTGGGTTAGAATAGCCAAGCAGTCTCCTTTGCCAAGGTTGTTGGAAATGCTCTAATACCCAAAAAACTCATTACAGTTTAGTATTTATCATTTAATCCAAAATGACAAATGTCAATTTTTAATGGGAGAAACTTGAGTGCTGAGGGTTGAGCATCTATAGATGCTGAATGCTGATGTGGACAAATGAAATAGTGACACGTGTCATCTCAAATTAGCTTGAATTTTTGCCTATCCTTACATCCAAAACACCCGGCTTCTTCTTTGTTCTCCCTTCCCTTGTGTTTCTCCTCTACCGCCTCAATTAACACCCCTTTCCAAGTCAACCCCTCTCATATAATCCTCACTATCGTGGCCCACAATAAAAATGAATCTGACTCTGAATCCGCCTTGGCCCTTCTTCGGTTTTGGAATTTGCTGTCTGCGACGAAGACGCTTCGGAGCCCCAAAACCCAGAGCCCAGTTTCGACGATGGTGAAGCCTAATCTAGAAACTCATTTTTTCTCTTTGCTTTCTTGTAAATTGTGCTCAAAGTTTGAATCTTTTCACAAATATCGAACTCCACTTGTGATTTTCCACCAATTCTTTTGTGGATAGCAGATTTTTTGGGCCATATGTGCATTTCTTTGAATGAATTTGTGTGAAGGATTGGTGGGTTGTTAAGATTTTTGCTATGGATTTGTTGGTCGAGAAAAAATGGGTTTTTTTTTATTATCTGTGGTTCATTGAGAGAAGTAAATGAAGAATTTTTCAGGGATGGTTGGGACTTGACGAGGCAACTGGGTTGCGATCGTGTTGAGGTGTTTTTGTCGAAGAGAAACACAAGGGAAGGGAGGACAAAGGGGAAGCCGGCTGTTTGGATGTAGGGATAGGCAAAACTTCAAGCTAATTTGATATGACACGTGTCACCATTTCATTTGTCCACATCAGCATTCAGCATCTATAGATGCTCAACCCTCAGCACCCAAGTTTCTCCCATTTTTAATTGGATTAATGACTTTGCCCAATAACGCGCCTCACCCGCATAGTCCCAATTACCACACATTCTTCGCACCCATGGGCGGAACTACTAGAGGGATCACCCGGGCTGAAGCCCGAGTTGAAATTTGAGACCCAAAAAATTTAGTAGTACCTCTACTTGAAGTTCCTGCGCTGGGCAAGATGGGCAGGGCCTTTTTACTCGAAATTTCTTTTAAAAAATGGTGGAGAAGAAAACCTATTTATTTTTGAACGGCTGCTCTTGCGGTCGGGAATGCAGAGTTGTGTTTAAGAAGAAGAAGTGCACAAAAAGTCTGAAGAGGAAGAAGGTGTGGAACCCACCACCCTTTGATTAATTGTATTAAAGAAGACTTTATATATTATAATAGTAGAAAAATAATCTATTATAGACCAAATTTCTATAGGTTACTACTTTGTGTTTGCCAATTCTCTCCAATTAGAACCAAACATCTATGTATTACTACTTAAAGTAGGTTCTATTAATTCACCATTAATCCCTAATTAATCTTCTATTCCCACCTTGGTGCTTAATTTCCGCCTATCGTTTTTCAGAACTTTGATAAATATATATGATAAATATATATTTTTTTAAAAGGTAAAACCGCCTAAGCCCCGCCTAAGAGCTCTGGGCACTAGAAGGTGGGTGACCGTCCAAGTTTTGCCTAGTTTTTTTTTAACACTGGTTTCGAAGTTAATTTTGGTTGAAAATTTTGGGGTTTTTATCTCAGTATTCTCTACAATTGTGGAGTGTGTCCTGAAGAGAGCTTTGTGAAAGTGAAGAAATATGGAATGCCCATGTTGCTTACTCAAGATGAGGATCTCAAGTCCTTCATTGCCAATTCTAAAAATAAAAAAATAAAAAAAGGTCCTTCATTGCCAACCTAACTGCTCAGCTTTCTGCTAAGTTCTAGCGATTTACGGTCTTCGTCGTATCTTGTGTAATCTTTACCTTAAGCCTTTAGCATTGAAACCATGAAACAAGTAATAAAACGGATTTGGGGTACTACTTAGTGATGATTTTACTGTAAAGAATCGTAGAGTGGCATTTAAACTCGTTTAATTTTGTAATGCATTTGTCATTCATGTTTGTATTTTGTTTTTTTTTTTGTTTGTAATCTATACTACATATTGGAGAGGCTCACTACGTCCCTCCTGACTAGGTGTATATTTTTATTTATCAATAAATTTTACTCGCACCGTCAAATTTCACTTATAAATTTAGTTATTTTATATGAGTACAATATATCTGAAATTTAGAAATTGGGAAATTGGAGGACATATCTTGGTTGACGAAAGGAAAAAAAAATTAAGATTGAATTTTAGCCCGGGTGAGTTTCAAATCCTGGTTCCGCCATTGTTCGCACCAGATCTCAACCCACGACGAGATATTCTTCGCCTGCTCTCTTCGTCCGCCTCGGAGTCTTCTCTAGCGGCAGCCGCAGAATTTGGCGGTGGAAGAGGAGGATTGAGGACGGAGCAGCACGTGTTCGACCTGAAGAAAGGGAACTCGATGCACTTGTCGGAGAGTTTCACGGCGGCGACGGCGAGTTGAGAAGATCGTCGAGATCATGAACGCCGTCAAGCCACGATCGAGGTTAGACGTCGGTGATGAAAAGTCCAATTCCGACCAACCCTCAACAGCGGTCTATTTCCATCGAAGATGAGGTTTGGGTCCGATTGGCTCGAGTAGGATCCGAAACTGGCCGAAGTAACCGATCGCAATTTTGGAGGTGGAGAAGGAGAGGCTGCTGTCGAGTGCCACTTGTGACCAAAGTTTAAAATATGATGTCGATTAAAATATCGATAGTTCAGTTTACGGATATATCGATGGATATTTCGGATATCGATATCGATATCGACGAACGTCAAAGAAATGATGGAAATCAGCTTAAAAAATTAGAAATTTTGAATGAAACTGTAGGAAGTGTTTAATCATCTCACAATGCATATTTAAAACTAATAAATATCTTAAAATGCCCGATGATATAATAAGAATATGATATGTATAGAGATAAAATATCTGTAGATTGAGATAAAATGGCTTCATAGGCATACTTTCAATGACATTCTTTGCCTCATCCAGACAGCCAGCTCGACATAAAATGTCCACAAAGCAACCATAGTATTCAATGGTGGGTTCAATTCCATAATCGTTTCTCATCATATCGAAATAGTAACGACCAAGATCAACCAATCCCGCTTGACTATATGCATTCAAGACTCCAATAAAAATTAGGGCAAATTACAATTTAGTACCATGTGGTTTGAGTCAAATTTCAAAATAATACCCAAATTTTGTTTTCTTGCAATTTAGTACCCTATGGTTTCAATAAATTTCATTCTTACTCTTCCGTTAACAATTCCATCCACTGTTCCGTTAAGAGCCAGGTGGCAAGGAAAAAAAAACCAAAAATTGCAAAAACAATCACAAAACACATCAAAAACCAAATTCCAAAAAAAAAAAACCAAAAAAAAAAGCTTGAGAAATCAGCAAAGCTCGACCTCACTCCCCGCTCGCCTCCACCAGCTCCCTCCGGCGAGGTCTCCCGCTCCACCACCTCCTCTGGCGAGATTCCGGCGATCAAATGATAAAAAGAAGGGAAATCTAATTACTGTGTAAATTGAAACGCAATTCAATATTATGGGAAGCGGAGGTCGGACCTGATTACCGCCATGGCCATCGTAGACGCCGAAGAAATGGATGGGGGAGATCTCGCCGGAGGTTCTAGAACCCGGGGCCGTACAACCGCCGACGTGATCGCGCGTGCGGGAGATGCATCCGGGCACTACCGCGACGGCGTCCTCCATCTCCCTCCGCTTCCCAATCACTGTTGTTCATCCCGACGTACTTTCGGGGTGGATATCCTACAAATGAGATGGATAGGAATTCTGCAGGTATGCTATATTAGTTTTGTTGATTTCCTATGTTCGCATTGGAATACTAGGTTGAAAATTAGGAGTAAACTTTACTCATTTTCTCTAGTTTTCATGTTCATGTTCAACTAAGAGCTGCTTTTTTATTCCCAGAGAATTGCAATAGCATATTTTGTAGATGTGTTGTGCGAGATTTGGCTAAAGGGTGATGAGAATGTCAATTCAGGACGATCTTTGCTCAAGTAATATCGTTTTCAATGGTAAGTAAGTTCTTTTTTCTCGGGGTATAGTTCCTAATTTTATTTTATTTTTGCACCGTCTTTGTACTCTGTATATTTGCTCAATTTTGAATGTCTACATCCTTTTTCTCAGGGCTGCGGCATTGATAATCGTAGTTCTGTATCTGTCATTTTTATATGGCTTACATGTACCTGATTGGGGAGTACCAAATTCCTGGAAATTCCACCTCTGCACTGCAAACATAGGCAGAATAATTTGATCGCCGGAATCTCACCGGAGGAGTTGGTGGAGCGGGAGACCTCGTCAGAGGGAGCTGGTGGAGGCGAGCGGGGAGTGAGGTCGAGCTTTGCCGATTTCTCAAGCTTTTTTTTTTTTTTTTGGGAATTTGGTTTTTGATGTTTTTGTGATTGTTTTTGCAATTTTTGGTTTTTTTTCCTTTCCACCTGGCTTTTAACGGAACAGTGGACGAAATTGTTAACGGAAGAGTAAGAATGAAATTTATTGAAACCATAGGGTACTAAATTGCAAGAAAATAAAGTCTGGGTATCATTTTGAAACTTGACTCAAACCACAGGGTACTAAATTGTAATTTGCCCTAAAAATTATAGCATTAGGCTGCATTCCAGTTTTACGCATCTCAAGAAATAGCTCGAGAACATTGTTGGCCATACCATGCATTCCCAAACCAATAATTATAGCAGTCTAATGCCCCAATTTCTTCTTTTTCTATAGCTTGAAATACAGTCAAAGCACTCTCAATGCTCCCACATTTGCAATACATTTCTATCATAGAAGTACCAAGCACACCGCCTAATTCGAATCTATGTTTTACCATGAAAGAATGAATCTGTCTCCCTTTGCTCAGGGCAGCCAACCCCGAACAGCAAAAAGCGCACTGACTAATGTAGCATGACTAGGCACAACATCTTCTTCCAAAACCTCTTGACATCAAATTCCACCTTTTTTTTTCTTTTTTTTTGGTACAAATAGCTTTATTAATTCATGGGGACACATTTTGCCTTGAATTTATGAAAGAAGTAGCCCACCAGGTTCAGGGCCAGAGTGGTTTATCTTGATTTACACACAAAACCTGGCTTCACGAAGTAAACCAAACGACTACGTTTAGGCTAATTATTTGACCTAAACAGAAACGACCTCGTTTCAGTCTAAAAATTAAAAGCCAAAAGAGGGTTTCTTCTTCCTGCGTGCGCTGCCGTTCATGAGACAGATTGCGCCCGGAATAGAGGGACGAACTCAATCTAATTCCCTCCTCATTTTCCGACCGCACCTCTTCACTCCTCATTTTTCCTATGCTCTGAGCAATCTTCTTTCCTTTTGCTGTTCAATATCGACGAAATCATCGACATTCGGAGAATTTCGCCGATTGTCGATGATTTCGACCGACTTTGCCGTCTTTCGCCGATAGAGGGGGAAGAAACGAGCTTCACCCCCCCTTTCGTTATCGAACACCTGCAAAAAAGACATGTCGTCGATATATCGAGCGACATTAACGATATTTCAAACCCTGCTTGTGACGCCACCTCAGGCCACGACGCCTTCGCTAAATCGCGCTCCGTTTATCTCCGTCCGCCACGTTTTGGTTCCGTAAATGAGTAGCCGACCTCTTTACACTTTCAAAATCTAGGGTCAATTGGAATGGATGCATATATGTATGTTTTGATATGTATGTTTTGATGATGTTGAATTTCAATTGGAAATTAGATTGTTGTATCTAGTTCACTTTGAATGTTGAAATCAAGTTGTTTCTTTTTCTTTTTTTGTTGGAATTTTCATGAGTTGAGGTTATTGGGGTTGTTAAAGTTTGCATTTGAATGATGCAATTGCAATGGGTTATGAGTTTATTGACCATACCGGTTCCATTTTGAGTGGCTTGTTTCATGCATATGAAGTAATTGGTTGCTGTCCCTTTGAAGATCCTGAGTTTGTAATGTTAGTGATAGTTGTGAAATTGAATTAAAGATTGTTTGCTTGGTATAAAATGGGGAAATGTCCCGGTAAAATAGGGAAGTGTCATGGAAAATAAGTTTGCATTTGAATGATGCAATTGCAATGGGTTCTGACTTTATTGACCATACTGGTTCCATTTTGAGTGGCTAGTTTCATGCAGATGAAGTAATTGGTTGCTGCCCCTTTGAAGATCCTGAGTTTGTAATGTTAGTGATAGTTGTGAAATTGAATTAAAGATTGTTAGCTTGGTGTAAAATGAGAAAGTGTCCTGGAAAATGGGTGAGGCGTGTGCCATAGTGAATAAATCAGGGTTGAAGGTTGAAGTTGCCCCCATGCCACATAAGAAACTAAATTATAATAATATAATAAAATGGTAAAAAAAAAGTGGTATAGATTTATCGGTAATATTTTTATTTTTATAGAACTTTTTGGGCATAACCCCTATAAATAAAGAGTATATTTAAAAATTTAATATTAAATTTAAGTGTCAAAAAATGTTTGAAAAGTTAAAATAATTTAAAGAGAGCTAAAAGTGTTTAGAAATCAAACTAGAGTATGGATAACATTTCCCGTTTTAATTCATGACTTCGTCCTTCTGGCATTAAATTTCCATAAGAAGTTGTGACAACATTTTTTTTTTTGGTTAAGTAAAATAGAGTTGTGACAACATTATTTACTAGTAGTGACAGCGCAATTACTTTGGATTGCGATGGGTAGATTGTTATGGTGAAATGAAAGAGAGCAGTACACTTATTTTGTGTGACAGGCCGTTTTCTGCAAAAGTGAACACGTAGTAGAGAATCGAGAATCGAGAATCAAACAGGGATATAGAGTTTGCATCACCGACACATAATACTACTCACCCTACTCTGTGTATTTACCCAACTACCTATATCTTTGGTAATTGCTACGCGGACAAATCACATCACAAAGATTTGAATGATTTAGTCACATCTGTGGCCTGGTCTCCTTGGTCTAGTAGAGTAGGTCGTCTAAATTTGCTGGACCTGAGTGATGACCAATGAAAAGAAAAAATTACATATTATTCATTATTTTTTTTTATTTAATAGAAATAATTACATTTTGACACAACTTGAATAGCAAAATACCCAAAAATATTACTACAATTTAAATATTACAATATAGTACTACTTTGACACATGTTGATTTTTAATTGTTTTATACACTTTAAATATTAATTTTACACACACACGCTCCAAAAGGTGTGGATGTGAAGAAAGCCGGTGGAATTGGAATGATTATCGCTAACGTAATTTCTAAAGGCGAAGGCCTCGTCGTTGACGCCCACCTCCTCCCCACTTGCGCCGTCGGTGCTGACAAAATGGATACTCACTCCTCCCATCTAGCCGTGTCGAACCGGTCCCGGAGCTCGCAGTCCCCATCGTCGTTGCACTCCGCCTCGGCCTCCGCCAACTCCTCCATCCACAAGCGCAAGCTCGCGCCATCCGAGGACCACGCCCCCATTCCCGCCGTCCTCCTTCTCCGCCGACACCCCGCAACAACGCCCTAACCTCCAACGACGACCTCAAGAGCATCTCTGCCCACGCCGACGACGAGTTCAACTTGCTCCGATTGTGGCTTCTTTCTCGGTGCGAGGCCCAACGAGTTGAACCGCAAAATTCTAAAACTGGATCTCGATTGCCCCGGGAGTCAATATCTTGGCAGCTTGGACTGACACGGTGGGGCCTACTAGTTTGGAAACGGTTTATTGAATAACATAGTTCAATATCTTGTCTGAGACTTCAATGGCGGGCCTACTGGTTTGGAAACGAAGATTAAGTGCGGGTTTTATGCAGTTGCGATAATGGGCACCTGGTGATCCTGGTGAGTCAATACACACCTCGTTCAACCAGCAGTTCCTTCAAATTGAAGGAACACCTCTTTCATTTCATTTTGAAGGAACACATCCTTTATTTTGAAGGAACACATCCTTTCTTTTGAAGGAACACCTCATTCAAATTGAAGGAAGAGCTCCTTCGAATTTGAAGGAACAACTTCATATATTTTGAATGAATTGTTCCTTCAAATTGAAGGAGTATCTGCAAATTTGAATGAACAGCTTCTTCAGTTCTGTTTGAATTTTAAATGAAGGAATATATCCTTCAATTTCCATTTTATTATTCTTCATCTTTAAAATAAAAAAATACAGAGACTTGTGAAGAAAAGCTTAAGCCTTTAACAATGGCGGACGACAAGCGTGGGGCGTGCGATGTGGGGTGCGTGAGTCTCACGCACGCAGGCTGTGGTTGGTTTGTTAGTTTGATTTAATATTAAATTGTAAAAGTAGTAGTAAATTGTAAGAAAAAAAAGTGAAGTAGTGTTTTTGGCTATAATAAAGGTGGGATAGTAGTTTTTGGGCATAAGCCTTATTTAATATTAGGGAAAATTGCACAAATACCACCTGAACGTTTTCACTTTTGTGCATTTACCACTCAGACTAAATTTTTTTACAATTCACCACCTGAACTCTTGTGACATTTACAAAACACCACATTCGTCCGTTTGTCATCGAATCTGCCGTTAAACTCGGCATTTGAGAGGCACATGGTCCACTATTTGAGGTTATATTTGTGCAATCGGTGACCAGAAAAGGTAGAACGGAGGGAGGTTTATCGGACGGTTTTCGGCAAAAAACAGATCAAAACGTTTTCGTTCGCCGGCGGCAAACCGCTTGGGATTTGGGGTTGAAACCTCGTGGGAGTGTACTCGGGGATGTTGGGAAGCTAGTCTAGGTGGTTCTGAACGGAGAAAGTGGCCAGAAAATTAGCGACGGCGGCGAGAACTCTGGCAGCTCAGTTTTGCGTTTGGTTTCACCGGCGGCTTTTCACGCCGTTTTTTACTCCGAAACTTTGGGGATATATTCTTGAGTTCGATAGGGAACTTTTTGTAGTTGGAGTCGTCGTCAATCGGTGGCCGGAATAGGCAAATTGGATGACAAATCAGACGGAGGTGGTGTTTTGTAAATGTCACAAGAGTTCAGGTGGTGAATTGTAAAAAAATTTAATCTGGGTGGTAAATGCACAAAAGTGGAAAAATTCAGGTGGTATTTATGCAATTTTCCCTTAATATTATAATTATCATAATTTTTTTAAAATTATCCTTAAAAGATTTCATGAAAACTTAATATATTTAGACACATTATTTCTTCATTAAGTTCATCGAAACTAAAAAAGATACATAGAGGGTGGTGAGATTAGAGGCGACGACTTTCCGTCTGCGAAATGCTTATTTGTATTTTAATTTTTAAGTTCGCGAATAATGTTCGGGTTTGAAAATAAATCTGTTATGTTTTTATAAAAATTTTTATGTAATTTATGGGTGCTTTTGGAAATTGCAGGAATGAAATATAACATTTGGTGGAGGAAAAAAAATAGATGTAGATAAAAATTACCAAAAATTAATGTGCAATAAGACATATGAGTTGTCTAATAGCATTACTTCTATCACAAGCAAAGATTTCATTAAGAGGTAAAGAGTTGAAGTTATGTTTCATACAAAATCAATAACAATGTATCACCAGCTAACAACTCCGAATTTAATTACCCTAATTATCTATGGTTTGAAATTGTAACAGAGCTCTAAGTTGAAAGTGGGTGACGTGAAGCTAACTCAGGCAAGTTTGAGTCCATGCATCTCCAGTAAAGCTAACTCAGACAAGTTTGAGGCACGTTTGAGTCCATCCATCTCCATCGCCATCTCCATCTGTGTGTGGACCCTTGAGAGCTAGAGAGAAGAGGGGGAGTACAGTGGGGCTGAGTGACCCTGACCACAGCATGCCAAAACCCTAGGTCCCCGTGGCCGTTGAGTACTTTAAAGTATCTGTGTCCCTCTGCTGACTGACGCCACCTTTTCGGTGAGGACGAAAGCAAACAGAGAAAGAAACTAATGGTGGCAAACGGACTTCGCCACACTTGGACTGCCTTTACTTCATATCCTATCTTTTCCAGGCTCTGACCTTTTTCTACAAATAATTAAAATATCACCTATTATCATCGTAGAGTAAAATCTATAGAATAATACGTGATATGATAAACGATCAACATCACTAATTTTTTCACATTTCAAGTGTGATACCAGTTTTTATAACAAAATAAATATGTGATATTAATTTCGCATTTATATTCTAATACGTTAACTAATTTCATAACAGTAACTCTTCCTCATTTTTGTTTTCTCTCTCTCTCTCTCTCTCTCTCTCTGGCCTTTGCGTGGGTGCATTATTTGTTCAATTGGCTGGCACGGTATCAGAATTCAGTGAGTTGCGAGGTTTGGCTTGTACCATTTGTGTGGGACCACATAGATATCTCTGTTTTCGTTTAAGCACTTGCTTTTTCCTTTCTATTCTTCTTGCCGTTGAATACCTGCATAACATGGCAACAATGTAAAATACATGTAACGCACTGACAATGCAATGTCACTGGATATTCACAATGTCTCATCACATTTTCCACTCCTTGCCCCACCTCCAGAATCTTACATCCCCTTTCATATTTGCTCCCTTCAGACCATAAAATAAAATTTTCAAATTAAGTGTTATGTTTAAATATTCGCTTCCTTATAGATAAATCTTTACATCTAAATATTTACTTCTTCACAGATAAATTGTAGACTGAGTTGCCTTCTTGGTGGTCTTGATGAGTAAATTTTGTATATGTGCCAAATTTTAAAAGTAAGTGGATCAAACTAAATTGTGGGCAACGGCCGCATATTAATCAAAAGTAGAAATAGCATAGACCAATTCATCATCTTGTGTTCTGTTCTGTTACATTGGACTAACAACATCTACGTGGTCTTTCCATATGTTGTCATAAGCTAGCGAACTATGCTAAGTACGGAGGTTAATCGACTTGATATATATTCAGCAGTAAAACATTAGTTTCTTAACATTCTCACTCAGTTTGGGTAGAGCCATTTCCTTCGGAGGGCTGGCTCGGGAGAGTGTGGAACCAAATTTGGTGTATGCCGCGGATTCTGATCTCTCGAGGTAAAGCCGGCCTCTATATGCAGCTAAGTGAGCATAGTATGCAGGAGGCACAAGAGAAACCGGTTTGGTGCACTTTGCATATGTGTAGCACAAAATGTTGACAAGCTTCTGTAGTTCATCTGAAGTGAACTGGTTTTCATCCCACAAGACATGGTAATGTGTTGGCCTGCTTGTTCCCTTAACACCCCAATGACTACAGAGGTAGAAGTCGAATTCTTTAGGGTGAGTGATCACAGTATCCACAACAGTTCCCGGGGGAATGTTTTCGTCGAGTAGTTCGTTCTGTTTGGAAGATGGATCGATCTTGAGAGGGAACAACCTTGTGTGATGCCTCTTTTGGACCACTGCAAAGGTTATGGGAGGTGCATAACCAGGAAACTTAGAACAAGCCCTTTTTATGGATTGCAACTCCTCTTGAAGCACTTTGTAGAACTGCGTTTCACTTACCCCATCACGGAAGAAAACAATCCGCTTTGGGAGTTTGCCTACTTCCTGGGAAAACTCATCCAACAATTCTTCTGTCATTGCACCCAGATCCTGGATGATTTCTTGTCGATGTGTTTGAGACCTCATTCTTGAGACATACTTGTTTGCTGCTGGCCAGTTCATGCTACCAACCACGGCAGCAACAGAAGGACTAAAATCATCAAGCGGATGAGGATGAGTAACATCAGCACCCATGAAGATCACTGGCTCATCAGCCTGAAGAAGCCGGGGGATTTGAGACGGTAAGGAATTGTACAAAGAAACTGTGCATCCACCAACTTTTGCATTGATCTTGAGAGCTAGATTTGCCAAAAACTGTGACCCCAATTTGCCAAGGTTTGAGTACAAGCAGCATTGGCTTAAAACCCCAACACTTGTTTCCGCAATTCGCTTGAGATCTGCATAGCCTTTGTGTTTTCTTTCCATAACACATATAAGCAGCTGGAGATTGTTTGCAGCGGCTCTTTGGATTCTCTTCAGCTTAGCTTCCAGCAGGGAGACATTGTTAAGTACATGGGATGGTTCGAATTGGGGACTAATGACTGTGTTTTTGTTGAGAAAGATGCCCAATTGTTCACATCTTTGAGATAGCTGGTGTACGAATTTTGGAATGCCATTTTTCTGATCAGGGGTGCCACCAAAACTAATCAATGCCCACCTCTCGATTCGAGTGCCTTCATACACATGACTGTCCATAAAATTCCACTGGCGATCATGACGAGAGGGAGTTAAGTCTCTAACATGGCCACCATCACCAAGCTTTAGCTTTGGAGGTTGAAGAACTCGTCCTCTTAATCGGGTCATTTCCCTTGAAACATGGAGTTTGAATTCTCTTTCCTGAATTCCACTGCGCAGAAGGAAAAGAAATTAATCTTCAAGTCTAGTAACATAATAAACCAGTATCACTCTAACTAAGACAATTTACAAATCAGAACTTTTCCAGCAGTTTAGAATGTACCTTGTTGGCCCAACAGAACCTCTCATGACTCCATCTATGATGGCTTTCCTTTCTTTTGGTCGTTGACAGCCCATCTTGAGTATCTTTGCAGTTTGATCATCTGAAAGCTTCCCAAGAAATTTCTGACCTTCACAGATCATACAAAGCTCCATAGGCAGATAACATGGTTTACTCCTACTAATCTGCAAGCATGGCAGATTCCTGAATTGTATATCATAATTATAGTGATCTTTGAAGTAAGTCACCAGCTTCAAGTTCTTTCCATCCCTGTCTGCAAACCAAAGATTTTCAGTTGCTTCCTCGGTCAAGCCAAAAACCCGGTATCTCTGAACAGTTTCTCTATGGCAAACAAAGACCCTGATGTTCTTCAGTGCCTTCTCCACTTCTTTCCTTTCTTTATCAGTTAAACCCCTTGTCTTCCTTTGGGAAAGGTCTCGAAGAAACTCAAGACGCTTCTGCAAGTATGGGATCACTCCAACACTTTCATGGAAAGCAGTCACAGAGAAATCTACATTCAGAGCTAGTCCTTGTTGTGTTGGTCGAAGGCTCTGAAAGAAACCTCTCAATCCTTCAGCTCCTCCTCCAATGTCTTTAGTTCCCCCCATTGAACTTGAGTAAAGTGATCTTCCCACCGGTATACATTTCCCCAATGGGGCCTCCCTCAAAACGACATCCAAAGCATGGAGATAATCCTGAGGAATTGGTTTCCAGTCATCTCCCTCTTTGCTTAAGTAACTAGTCAATTCCTTGCCATCAATCTTTGACACCAGATTGATGTTAATACGAAATAGTTTGTGTGGTTGATCCTTCTCTTGGAAGTCACTTAGTACTCCATATGGCAATGAGGGCTTGCTTGTGGGGATTGGGAGGCTTATATAGAATTCAAGTCTATCATTTTGGAACTCAACCGCGCTGTAAAGATTCTTGCGGCCGTCATAAGCAGGAATAGCACCAGAGAGCACAGCTGAGTGATCCTCTACTAGTTTTTGCTTGATCATTCGAGCAAGTTCCTTGGAGGGATTAGGAGAGATGTCCACATTGTAATGGAAAATACGCTCCGATGAATCAAACTGGACTAGAAAATGGTTAGCTAAGAGAGAGATAGTAGCCCCTTCAACACCACCAGAATCTGGTCTCTTTGCAGTCACTATTTCTTTTCCTGTTCTTGAACCTGTGAACTTCCTTCCTTCTTCTCCTTTAAAGGGTGTTTTGTTTTGCATTCGGAATCCCTCTGAAGCAGCTGAATTATTAAGAAAGAACAGGATTACTACGACTAATTGGTTAAACACTAGTTCACAAATTCAGGGATTTTCCAGCCAAAACTACCCATAAAAATGATCAAATGATAGAAACATATACTGGACTAGTTGTTATTATTCTATAAAACTAGCAAGAAATATCATCTTCTTGCAAATTTTCTTCTCATTTCAGATAACCACCTATGCAACTATATCAGAAAGTAACCATATGTTTGAAACCCAAAGGAAAAACCAAAACTTTGAAAAACAATCAGCAAAGCACTTGATAAACTCAATGAACACTCAAAGGTTCTCTTTTTTCCTTTTCATTACATAACACAGCGTTGAAAATCTAAATAGAGGAAAGAACTAATTGCAAACTCCCATTGGAGAAAAATGCTACACCATGCCAAAGACTATTGTCAGGACCGCTCCATATATAAAATACTACCTCTTGCATTTCCAAGCCATCAACAAGCAAAGAAAGTGAGGAAAAGCGAAAAAGCAGGTAACTTTGAGACATACTTGGTGAAATTGTGACTTTAGGCACATGGGTTTCTGAGGAGGCGGCCATGGGAGCATTATTGAGCCTGCATGAAGGTTTCTGCAAAAGGGGTTTTGATCTGAAGTTGCGGTTTTGAAGCAGAGGTGGAGCTAAAGCCATTTGCAGAGGCATTGGAGGAGGAAGAGGAAGAAGAGCTGGGTAGTAGCATCTCTGAAAGTACTGGTTTTGATTGTAAAAACCAAACTGGTTCGAGTAGTGATTTTGATGTTGATGTTTTTGAGGATTTGGTTTGCCCATTAAACTTCTGGTTTTGGTTTGGCATTTCTTGAGGCCATTGGACTCCTCTGTTTCTTCCATCACTTAATTGAGTGTAAAAAGGAAAGTGGAAAATGGAGAGAGAGAGAAGTGAGAGAAGTGGGTCTGTTTGTTATATCAGAGGGATGAAGAAGAAGATGCTTGAGCAGAAGGAAGGAGCAGCGTGTAGTTATTGCAGAGAGAGAATTTAGGTGTTAGTTCCCAAATCCCATGAGGTTCTTTATGTCGAGCTCTGAAGCAGGTTTTGATTCTGGTTTTATTTTCCTTTTGTAAGCTGGTTGTGAATCAAACTCGTGACATTGACTACACAGACAACTGCTCTTAGTTAAATAATTGAATGAATAAAATTGAGATTGAGAATTCGAGTAAATTAATAAACGTTTGTAAGTAACGAACTATAAACCTAAGTCCGCTGTGATCATGATTAAGTATAGTTCAAAATATACATGTAGTGGGAGAAATTGAACTTGTAACTTCAAATAAGACATTGTACAATAGGCTGGAAAATTTGAATGTCATAGTACAATATAAACATCACTCTCACATAGTCGTTCGAAAAATTTGAGTGTCGTACCCATTAGTTCAATTTGTGAGTTTTATTTACAAAACTCACGAGTGTGATATTCATAATAATGGAGACCATTCACACTACAGAATATCAATGACCCACCGATCAAAAAATTTATGTAAACGTAAAATAGTATAGCTTTTATTTTATAAAACTCATATATATAAACATTAGACTCATCTAAACTACTATGGAAGCTCTTTATCTGCCAACTCATCAAAAATTGAATCTTTACCTTTGATTATGCTGATACATATGTTAACTCACTCAAGTATACACTTACTTTGATTCTGATTAAGTACAGGTTGGATGGAAAGCAGACTGATGCAATAGAGAAAGGTGAAAACCTTTATCAATTTATTTGGAACTTAAGCAGTTCGGTGGTATATTTTACGGTATTCACTATTCAAAGCAATGCCCTTTGTGGTCCATTGACTACAGGGTATTCACTATTCAAATCAGTGCACTTTGTGGTCCATTGACTACATGTCAAAGATATAGGTTTTATCCTTGGACTTTTTCCATGAAAATTCTTAGGAAGTCAAATGGGGAGGGAAAAGCTTGGTCTTTTAAAAGGAAGTTGAATTTTGGTCATGGTGATTAGGGTTATCTTTTGGGGCTTTTATATTCATCTCTTGTACTTTGTTCATTCTATTTTACAATTCATAATATTTGACTCACTTTTCTCCCCTATTGTTTAAGGCATCATTGTCTTTGAATCCGGACGTTTTGGATCTTTTGGTACCATTTTATGGGACCTAGTCCTAGAAGTATTAATTTAGGTTAATGATAACTAATGAAGAACAAACAAGTGAATAAAGTGCATAATTTCATGGGTTAACTCATCATTTGAAACTGGCAACACTTGAGTAACGAGTACATCATGTGTCATAGAAACTCTTAACAAACGTTAATTCATGAAAGAATTTATCTTAGCACTAAAAAAGAAAAAATATATATATATATATATATATATATATATATATATATATATATATATATATATATATTCTTTTATGTTTATAATCAGATAATAAGTGATGCTTTGATAACACATCAAATCAAAATTATATATATATATATTCTTTTATGTTTATAATCAGATAATAAGTGATGCTTTGATAACACATCAAATCAAAACCATAAACAAATGTTGATCTTCTACCACCACAATTGAAAATTTACTAACAAAAAAGATTACAATCTGTTTTCTCCACCGAACATTTGATCTTTGTAAATCTCACTTTGGCTTGTACTTCCAAGCCCCCCTTTTGCCTCATCTTTTGTGAACATGATTAGTGGCAGTGTGATAAGAAAGGGGCCAATTCATGCACTTGGGAAGGTGGACCTTTTTTTGAATTTTAAGGATAAACATTGTTGGAATGTGGTGATGGGACAATATCATTAGTGTGGAGCCTCTTAATTTTTAACTTATTGTTAAGATTTCCAGATTTTGGACCACATCATAATCATTCATATTGTCCTCTGTTTTCTTTATACTTTCTGCACTGCTCTTGTTTGTGCAATATGAATATTGACAAAATCTGAAAGATTGGTCAGTGAAGACTATCACAGAGTGATTTTCCAGCTTATTTATGGCTGGACCGGTAAAAGAGTCAATGTTTTTGTCAAAACTTCCGAAAACTGCTCATATCTTAAAGAGATTTACGGAAGAGAACCTTGCATGTTCCCATAGTCACCTATCAAAGGAGATGAGAGAGGAAAAAAATGGGGTACGTACGGGGGTGCACACAGGTTGATTTGGTTTCTAGGGGGCACATATAATCTTGATGCTCATGATGAAAAATTTGGAAAACAAAACCAAGAAGAGAAAATGCAAATCCAAATTGGATGCGACCAAGCAAACAGTAGGAATTAGAATGGAGACAAAAGATCAAATCGTCTACCTGCAGCAATGGAGGAGAAATCAAGCAAGAAACACTAAATACTTGAATCAGTCTGATTGAAACTATCATTCGTGCTTTGATTACTATGTTGAATGCCCCTTTTATCCACATAGAAGCGTGATCAGCAGACACCAACAATGCCTTGTAACTCTTGAGTTACTGCAACAGGCTTGTAGCTCAAGTAACTATGCCCATTTAGTCATGACTTGCTCAAGTAACTATGCGTATTTAGTCATGTATTCCCATCCACTTTTCTCTAGTATCGGTTGTCCCCGCCCTTCCAGATGATTCTCTTTAGCTAGTGGATTGAAATGTGGATCATATTAAAGGCGTTCAGAAACAGAGATTAGTATGGTTAGAAATATAATACTCGTTTGGATGGGATTGTTTTTATTATCACTCCAATACGGATGAATATTATAAGTTCTTGAGGTGAAATAGGAATTAAAAACTTCACTTTCATCTCCATTCATTGATCGCTTTGATTTGCCTATCTTTGACATTCATAAAATAACACAGATAAAAAAATTCATCGGGAATGATGAAATTCACTTTGGCTGGTAAGAAGTAGGCACCAAAAGTTCCAATTTCTTAAAGATAACCTCAAGTAAAAAAGGCCAAAAGAAATAAAACTAATGTAAAAGACTTGAATTTTTTCAGATTGAAATGAGATGTATAATCTGGTGGGAAAAGTTGTCAAATTCATCATGTCAATGGAAGAACAGTTCACTTTGACTCTCTTTTAGTATGAAACAGGAATTCAGTGGGCGGAAAGAACACCATTTCATTTCAGTGGTGCCACAAGAAACGCTAACTAGAAAATTAACAAAAAAAAAAAAATTTAATTTTGCGAAATGATATCTTTAATCATTTCTGTGCATAACGAACTACATTCAATTAGAACTGATTGGAAATAACTGCGTAGTAGTACCGATAGTACAAATTTAAAATAATTCTCAAACGTCATTCTCATATAACGAAAAGGAAAAACTTTTATTCTCATATAACGAAAAGGAAAAACTTTTGACATTCTGCTATAGAAAGGGGAAGAATAAAAAACACATAATTATGTATGTTAAAGTTGATGGAGCAGCGTCCAGCTTCCTTTTTTCCTAAACTTCAGCTCATACTACTCATGAATGGGGTTAGAGAATCTCCTGGAAATCATACCTTTGATCATATGGCCTACTAACTTTGACCATCTTTTTGGAATATGGTATATACCGATCCTGGATATTGATGGTTCAAAATCAAGGACCATAGATCACTCCATATCTAGAAAGTTCTTTTAGTTACGGGGGAGGGGGATTCGAACTTGGGACAAGCATCAACTAAGAGATCGTTGAACAATAAATCTAAGATTCTAAGAAGCTACCAATCATTTAATTACTTTTCCCCCCAGTGACATGCTGAAATTGGCAACTAAGAGAAGAGGAAAATCAACTGAGGCAGCTCTATAAGGATTGATCTGAAGAACACAACTATAAATATAGCTTATATGGTTTGTACACGCCCATTCACAGATGGATATGCATGCATATACAAGAAGAACAAACACATCGATCGGGATGGAAGAAAGTACACAATGTATGAAGACACATCGATCTTTTTCTATGATACAGGGCAAAGAATAAGCTATCTCATGAAAACTAGAGTACATAATGTATGAAGACAATTGTGTTTCGCAACCATACCTCAACCTCATGATTGATGAGCAGAAGATAAAAGGGGACTGTTAAGTCTGTTTTCACTATTCCCAGAGTACTGAATAGGCATCATAGCTGGGTCCTCATAGCAAGAGACCAATGTATCGAAAAATTCAGGAAGTGAAGGATCGTTCTCATCTTGCCTATCCTTTTTTATCAAACTCTGAAAGTGTAAAAGAATATATATCAGGTAAGAGATTTATAGGTGGCAAGCTTAACTTCAAACTTTAAAAATGATAAGGCTTTTTAAGCATACTTCAGCAGGGTAAGCAATAAAATTAGGCAGGAAGCGCTTCCGGCAGTACTCATTGAAGAGAAGTGTGAATACAGGAAGGGGGAACACTAAGGTAGAAGCTAGAGGGAGCTTCTTCAATGTAAAGAGTCCAACTGCAATGGCGTGCATAAGTACCAGGGAAAATATCATTGAATTGTGCACGATCGGCCAAAACTTTCCTGCAGTTTCATACTGGGGCGCATATACATTTATGAACTGCACATTGGTGTTTTCTGAGTATCAGTACGCACTAAATCAAAATAGAATCAACTAACAGGTTACAAGTACTCTATAACAATTCAGCACTGCTCGAAACTTTCATGCAAAAGTGAACACTGACCAAGCAGATAACTAGAAATAGTGTAGTCCAACATGTCATTGACAGAAGGTACGAAAGCAAACTTAAAGGGCATCTATTTAACATCAAACGCAAACTTAAAAGTTGTTTACAAGAAATTCTGATTTCACTCAAATGATAATACCTCAATATGATAATTTTGTAATATAAGAGTATCAACGAGTGAAGAAAATGCTGACCTGATTGCGATAGATGATGTAAGCAAGACAGAGGTACACCAAGAGGAAGGGCAGAATTAGTGGTGCTAGGGCAAAATATGTGATACCGAGAAGTACAAAGAAAAGCAACCTTGGGATGTGACTATGGTAAGGAATTGCTGGAACTTCGACTTCATGTTCATTATTTTTACTGTCAGTGAAAGGTCTTTTCATTAGACTCCAAATTAAAGGAATTATGCGGAAGAGTTCTGATGAAGTACTCGTCCATCCTGAAGTTACTACATAAGCAATGAAAAAAGACGCCTGCATCACCAAAAGTAAATGATGTTATTATAATGGAAACAGTGAACCCGAAGAGTGATAGGGAGTAAGAGTGTGCACCCCTCATTTTATTGCAAGCCTAAATATAGAAAAACTTATGCCAGATTCAAATTTATCTCGCTGACATGTGCTTATTTCTATTCTGGGATATGCCTGACCCTAATATGTTTGAGCATATTGATTATATTTGTGTCCCTGAAATGTGCAGCAGTATCTATCACATGCAACGGTGTGCAGATGGATGGCTAATTTTCTATTTGAACCAGAAGTTCAGACATACTGAAAAAGAAAAACTTAAAACAAGCGTGTACATCATTACCTGACACCAAGCAACATGTGCAACTTATCATGCTAGCCTCTCTTCACAGTTTCAAAACCCAAAAAATCACCGCACTTTAAACATTTTTTGGTAAAAAAAAAAAAAAAAATCTAGTTTCAGTGATGGATAGATAGCAAAATGGGGAGCAGCTTGGCAATGAAACATGTACCAAGTCATCCTATGAAAGCAATCAGACTAGCAAGAAACAACGTTACCATTTCAGAATTCAAAAGGCATTGACTAAAGCCTACAGGTTAGACACATAGACATAACAATATGTAGTCCCAAATTTGTCATTCTCCAAGGTCTACTAATTAATTGACAGGACTTCATACAATTATATATTTCATGGAGGAGATAAATTTTCACCTGTGCTGGAACGGCAACAGCTAGCCTTGAAGGAATGTTCTTGGGGTCAAGAAATAGAGAAACCTTGTAGAAAACTGATCCAGAAAAGACGGTGGCAAAAAAGACGTTCCATATCGTGAACCAAAGTACTTTTGTACACGCACTCTTTTGTATATCACTGTGAGAAATATATCCTTGGATGGATGAAAAAACCTCCATGACAGGGGGCACCAGTTTCAGAAATAAGAGAAGAATAAGACTGGGGAGGTACCCTGTTATGACTTCACTAACAACTGATCTGCAGGAAGACATACAAACTTAGAACTTTGCATCCTCAAGCGGTCCCAAACATAACAAATTATTAAAAGGTTACTCACATGGTTAAAACGCTTGAGAGAAAGGGAAGCCAAACTTCCAACTGATTTAGGTTAGTAAGACCTTGGACCAGTACAACAGGAATAAGGAATAAGATTGTTAGGAGAATGCATGCAACTATAACCACCAGCTTAGATATCCATCTTCGCATGAATGATGATGAAAAAAAGGGCCAGTATACATCATGAGGTTCAGGAGCCTGTTCTGTGACCCACTGGGTAGGATTGGTTGATTGTTGCATGTGGAAAGCAATCGCGGCACCATAACGAGTTTTGAAGGATACAAAAGCAGCTCGGACTTCCTTAAACATTAGGAAAATAAAAGTTAAGTTGATAGCATGCCCTACGAATCTTAACGACAAACAACAGCTTAGTTAAGGACCATTTGGTACAACATTGTTATTTTCAGTTTATATTTCATACACTCCCCAAAAGAGATTCTCCTGAATGAAAATATCAATACTTTCAGGAGACAAAAATGTATGTAGTTCACCACTATTGCCATTAATATCAGACATAAAATGTGATGTGGAAAGACTTCTTGGATAGGCGGATGATTTCGAAACGATGCGGAATACTTTGGTTTTTAGAGATGGACAAACATTTTATATGAGGAAATCAACGGGAGTCTGGTTATCCTATATTCTACAGTAAGTCAAAGAAAAGATACAAACAGGTTACTACATGTATCTAACATGGGCCCAGAACTTACAACAATTTGACAAGTAAGATCATTGCTGAAGAGTCAAAGCTCAAAAATACGCACATGAATAACTTATGTAGAACCCTCTTGTTAAGGGCAGACTAGGAGTAGGATCAAATGCAGAAATATAAATCTCCAAACCATGCACAAAATTTAGCTCCTTTCCCCACCCGAAAAAGTGAGTGTATGCCTTAATGACATGCTTCACACATTCATACAAATGACTTTTTAGTTTGGTCATTGGTGAGTTTAGTGTATTTTGACACAACCAAGATATGCACAGAAACCAACGGCCTGCAACTGAAGTATAAGAACCAGACTGTAAAATAAAGATGATAACAACCCAAATAAAAATTCAATAAAAGAAAAAAGCAGGTGGGAAGGAGACAGAGAAGGAGACAGTTCAGTACTTACTTCTCCTCCTAATGCAATTTCTGATTGTTCCAATCTCACATTCTCCTCTATGTCTTCAAGTTTCTTTTCATAATGATCTACAAGATTAAGCTTGCGCCCACACAATCCAAAACAACATGAACGCGTATACTTTTGCGGATTGGGATCTGCTTGCATGTGAGTGATATGGCTATATAGTTTTTTTGCATCGTTCTAAAGAATAGAAAAACAGAAATAACACAGAATCAACATATAGAATAAAAAACTTGGTGAAGCAGAAACAGATTAAGTTCTGCATTTTGATACAAGATTCGACCATGATCTTTTTGAGTTCACTGAATTCTAGGGATTTTCAAAAGGAATTAGAAAATGAGTAAAGAGAGAAACAGATTAAGGAAAGCCTCTTACAATGAGCGTCTGAAGCTTGTTTGTTCTGCGAACAACGCAGTGTGACAGATATGTTGAAGGGTGATATTCCCGAAAGAAGCTTTCTACTCTTTCGCTGACACTGCTCCCTACAGAAGAAGGAATGCTGCGAACTAAGATTGTGAACTGATGTGGTTGAGGCTTAGATGAAATAAAGTAATCGATCCTTCTTTGAGAAATATATCTATATTCCTGCAGAATGAAGTCGTATTCAGTTTCCATTTCAACCTTTCTCTCTTCTAAAGAACAAAAACTTGGGAATCATGACATCACAAGCAACTACACGTGCATCAAGTACATACTATCATCGTCTCAAATTCGGTTAAGAACACGTTTTAATACGTCGATCCATAACTGCTCCGGAGCGTTACTTACATAATACAGTAGGCAGCAGACAAAGAGGGTGACAAGGTACACAGCAGAAAAGTGAATCCATAACCTGCCCAATAAGGTTCAAAATTGTAAGTCATCTTTTGCACCTAACATATTTATGGAAAAGCAAAGGCTTCAAGTCATTTTCAGCACAAGTCAAAAATCAGGACTTTTTTGCTTAACAAACTTAAAATTTAGATTTTGCAACTCATATAATCCAAAAACTACCAACTTAGCGCAAATGACCATAAACAAGTGCAACTCCAAATTGCTAAAATTACTGTAATTTGAGTAAAAAGGAAATCTCACTTCTTTGAGCCGTTATTCACATTTGACACAGTAAACACGTCGAGCGAGTTATTCGACAGATCGGTGAAGTCAACGTACTCGAGCTGGTTACCGGAGCAGTTGACCGGAAGGAGGACGAAGATCCCGATAACTCCGGCGAACAGAAACACCCGCAAGCTGAAATTGATGAGCCGCATGAAGACGACGGCGTCCAGCCCCGACAGGTCGAGCAGATCGTCCTCCGTGAGCCGCCACGCCCTCATCACCCAGCCCGGCGACGGCAGCAGCCGCTCGATGTTGAAGCCGGACGACGTCCTCGCCTCGCCCTCCGCCGCGAGCAGCCGCGGAACGTAGACCTCATTGTTGATCGGCTGCTTCTTGAGGATCGAGTAGAGCGTGAAGAAGAGGACGCACAGGCCGGAGTTTATCGCCAGTGACGTCAGCAGCGCCGATACCAGCATTTCTCTATCCTCCCCTCCGCCGCCGCCGCTGACGGTGGTCGGTTTTCAGAAAAGCCCTAGAAACTTTTGGGGATTTCCGATCAGTACTATCAAATGATTGCTTTGTTGTGTGAATAGCCGACTGAGCTAACTGTTTTGCTGGATCGGGTTCTGTAATGACGAAATTGACCCTGGAGGAAGCTTCCGTTTTGGGTTGGTGGTGATTTGATCCGTTTTGGGATTTCATGGTTTTGAATTTGGGGGGTGAATTTAGGGATTTAGGTGTGGGGAAGGAAGAAGACGACGGGTTGGTCGTGGTGGTCAAAGGGGCCAACAGTCGGTCAAAGTTCCCGCCATGGCAACGGTCACGTGATCGGATAATTTGGAGGGTTGGCATTTATTTATGATTTAATTGGTCTCAATTTGCAATCAGACAACCCGAATGCCATCATCTACAGTGTTGGGTTTCTCTGTACTTGAGGCCCAATTTCAACTTCGGCCCAATTTCTTACCCGAGACAAAAATGTAGTTTATTGTTGTTTGAAGCGCTTGATTCGTGTATTATAAATTTATAATGACATGTTTACTAGGCTGTAAAGAGATATTGAATCGAAGAAAAGTCTGATGCTTCCAATATTTACTGATTGAGGGTTGAACTCCTTGTATTGTATGGGCGCTACTCTATTTTGTTATGACCTCTTGTTAATAATGTCTTGTACAGCCTTGATTTTTAAAGAAGTTGAGAAAGATATTGATGGCAATGGTCACAATCCAAGTTTCCGTCAAATAATTGGCGCACGCGACAAGTGTGAAGGCCCTTTTAAATAATTCTCGTAATGTATGAAAAGAAAATAATAAATTTTATTGATTTCATAATGTCTATATACATTTGGTATATTATCGATTCGATTTTTCAAAATTACACTTTAAAATAATGAATTCTATTGATTTCATAATGTCTATATACATTTGGTATATCATCGATTCGATTTTTCAAAATTACACTTTAAAATAATAAATTCTATTGATTTTATAATGTCTATATACATTTGGTATATCATTGATTCGATTTTTCAAAATTACACTTTACATTTTGTACAAAATAGCTAGCATAATCTGTTCGTTTGTTTTGAAACCAGTTTTGCACCTCTTCCTATGTTATGCCAGCTTCATTTCGGAACATTGGAGCTCTAAAATAATCTCCAACGCTCAATTCGCCAAAGCCCACTTCCATTTAGCTATTGATCAAAAAATCCGTAGACATGGAAACAAGGATACCTACAAAAACAGATATATGAGACCCTTCCAATTATGGATAAAAACAAGGCTTTCAATCGATTGAAGGATATATAATTTGGAAGCTAGCTAGGTGACTGACCTTGAATGACCAAATCTCCTTCGCGCGTCCTTGTGGCTTTTTAGATACTGCCTGTAATTTGAAAAAATAAACTATTTTCTTCAATAAAACACAATTTAACAAGAGGAATATTCAAGATTACGATTTTGGTTCAATTGACGAGATTAGAATAGGCGATAAAAGTGATGTTAATATAAACCTTTGGTATATCATCGATACGATTTTTGATAAATTGATGCTTGACTCTGCTTGATTGGCACCATCATCCACTTCATCTTTATCTTCTGATGAGACCTCAGAAATCTGCATAATTGTTTTTTTAAAGGAAAACCAAAATTGAAAAGAAATTTTACACACGATACGATTGCTTTGTAATTGTATGCAAATCACTCAGTATTCAGTCCCTTTTATAGGTGAAGAGGCTAGGTCTTAAGGGTGGTTTCAAAAATTTAATGTGCTTCAATCTGTGTGCCGCACTCGGTTCTGATAGGTCTTATCTGGTTTCCGTTTCCACCAACCATTTCAACACGTGAGTCCTATGTATTTTAAATTGAATCTGGTTGTTTCCAAGCGTTTCAGTTCTTCCTTATCTCCCATATCTCTATATTAATTGCACTCCTCAAAAGGAATACAAAGAGAAATAAGAATACGTTTTGGGATTCCGAGTTGCTAATGCACCAAATTTCTAGTTTGGACCAAACTTACGATTGAAAACTTAATCCAAACCAATCTTATGATTGAGACCTCTTGAAAGGAATTCATGTAAGTTTAGGAGCTTTCAGTATAAATAAATAGGGTCCCAAATAAATATAGGGGTCTTGTGATTTTAGCCCAATGCAGAAGATAACTTTTAAGATTAACCCTTTATTAAATATTTATCTTAGTCATCATTTTATACAATAAATGATAGATATATTAGTAAACTTAACCCACTTTGAGCAAATTACTACACTTGCCATTGAATAAAATCTCACAATTAGCTCCAAATTCTCCCGTCGGTTACCACTTACAAAGAACAAATTTCCATCATTAAATCCATTAATCAAAAAGCAGCAATAATCATGGGAGCTGTTCATAAATTTTTTCAAATTTAAGATTTCAAATGCTTGTATATATATGGATGTTGTGTGAATCAGATTTTCTTTTGTGGGGGTGGGGTGGGTAGGAGGGAGGGAAGAAGTTTGGGCGTGAGGGGTGTGGTCATGGTTTCGTCCGTCAAACGACTCCAATTCCATTCTTAAGGTAGCTACCTATTGAGCAGATTTCTTGACGGCGGCGGCGGCGGAATCAGACTATTGGGGCTGAGGGAGGAAGAAGCACTACGCCAAAAAAGGCTTTTTACGGCGCGCAAATTGCGCCTTAAAAACGTTTTTACGGCACCAGGCCGCGCGCCGTAAAAACGCCTGCCGTAAAAACTAATCATCATTTACGGCGCACAATTGTATGCCGTAAAAAGAAGAAAAGCACGCCGTAAAAACATTTTTCGACATACAAATTTCAACTACGAAATTGGACTCGAATTTAGTGAAAATTTTGAGAAATCTTAACATACATATACAAGAAAGATTTTTTTCATACCTATTTCATAGGTAGCTTGCAATGATATGACTGTAATAAGGAAGAAAGAAATGGGAGGAGGATGGGTGAAAAAGATGGAAAACAGAAGTAGAAAGGAAAGGATGAAAAACCGTACATATACCTGCAAAAAGAGGTCATTTGACCAACGATACGTACTAAAGATGTTCAATTCCACAAATTTCTAGCATAAGCTTTTGTTCTCATCGTGAGGGTTTTTTTTCATATCCTAAAAAAAATAGGTAGATTTCCTTCGAAAGAAAAACCCTAACACATAGGTAATTTTTGTTATGTAGATATACAAGGGCATGAGTTTTTTCCATCTCCTAATAGATAGGTAGATTTTCATTCTAATAAAAAATCTGAATGATAGGTAGTTTTCCCTAAAAAAGAACCTAGAAGATAGGTATCTATATGCATATCATTTTTTTTGGTCCCGTGTAGAAATCCTTATTAAATGGCATAAAATTAATGATGGCTTTAATCTAATTATTATCAAAAACTAACGTTGGGCAGAAGTCTTACTTGCCTAAAAAAAAAAGTTTGCAAAAGGGGCAAAACAGGAATGCAATTGAAATAAAAAATAAAATAAAATAGTTTTGATGACTCATCATCTAAAAATAGAATGTTGGTTATGTGGAAAAATAGTGAAAGGGCTTAATCTAAAACTTTGAGGGTTTTTCATGAAAGTGGTCAATTTAGTGGGTTAAAATCACACTTATTCGGGTACAAAACGTAGCAAACTAGACATTATTCGGGTGGGCAAAGTTTTCTTGTCCAGAAAGACAATAATTTCATAGAAAAAAATTTTAATAGATCCAATCCGAAAATACATATAACAAGCACACTCTAAAAAACGAAAAAAGAAAAAAAGGGGGAGAAAAATTGACTGCTCACAGCTAAGGATCTGAACCTTTGCTTTCGAGTTGGGACTTCGCAAATCGGCGGCCGTCGATCTCGTCCGCAGCCCTCCGTTCAGTCAGGTATTTCTTCGTCCCTCTCGTTCCCTTGAATTCTAGGGTTTCGTTTTGAATTTCGCGTTCTATTCATCCACGGGTGCTCGAGTTCGTGATTTTCAAATCTAGGGTTTGTTTAGTATTGGGTGTATTGGGTAATATATAAAAAGTTGAATCTCAAAGCGTGATAATTTTGGTACATCGGTGTGACATAGTAATGGTTGAATTTCTTGTTCTGTTCATTCATGGGTGCGGGAGTTTGTGTGGTATTCGGTGTTCAAGGTAATTTATAAAAGGTTGAGTCTTGAAGCATGATATTTCCAGTACTTGGTGGTTGATAAAGATGATGAAGTTACTCTATTTTCTCCTGATCGTGCGTTAATGTTGATATGGTTGTTGTTCTTTTACTTTTGTATTATCAATCTCCTGGGTTTTAGTTTGAATTTCTGGTTCTTCATTTATGCGTGCTCGATTTCTTGTGTATCGAAGCGTGGGTTATGTTAACTGAAGGGTCTTTGAAGGTAATTTTTACAAAGTTGAATCTTTTGACGCTATACCTGCAGAGTACTTGGTGGTTGTTAAAGATAATGAACTTATACTGGAGAGTTGCAAATGCTAAGATAAAGCAAATCGAGGTTTATTCCCGTTATAACCAATTAAAGAATTGTAAATGTTATGCAGAATTCAGTTTCTGGTGTTGAAAAGGAGGTGTCTTTCATACCTGTTGGAGCATGCTTTCATTAAAGTTGGTTTTGTCATTTTTTGTTCTTTTCATTTAGAAGTAGTACTATAGATGGTTAAATAGCATCTTCCATTTCCCTGGATACAATAACATCTTCCTTTACAGTCTCATAGTAAAAGAAAATTCACTTGAAACAATAGTCATTAAGAGGCTTGCACCTGCTTGGGACCCTAACTGATATCTGTTTTATGTTCGCACTGAGTGCCTCAAGTTATAATTTTATTAATATGATTTTCATCGTTTCATTGGTTCTCCTTCTGCAGAACTTGGATAGTTGGCAATGGCTCTCCCTGCAACTACAGAGTCCATTAATGAGGCATTGGAGGCCAAGTCCACACCGGAAGCAATCTCCATTCTGTATCGAGTTCTTGAAAACCCATCAGCTTCATCTGAAGCTTTAAGGGTCAAGGAGCAAGCTATCACAAATTTGTCTGATCTGCTTACACAAGAACACCGGGCTGAGGATCTTCGCCAGCTTCTGACACAATTAAGGCCATTCTTCAGCCTAATTCCTAAGGCTAAGACAGCAAAGATAGTTCGTACCATCATTGATGCAGTTGCAAAGATTCCAGGCACAGCAGATCTGCAGATCTCCCTCTGCAAGGAGATGGTCCAGTGGACCCGGGCTGAAAAGAGAACATTCCTTCGCCAGCGAGTGGAGGCCCGGCTTGCAGCTCTTCTGATGGAAAGCAAGGAATATTCTGAAGCCTTGAACCTCCTTTCTGGGTTGATCAAGGAAGTCAGGAGGCTGGATGACAAGCTGCTTCTTGTTGATATCGATCTCTTGGAGAGCAAACTTCATTTCTCTCTGAGAAATCTCCCGAAGTCCAAAGCATCGTTGACAGCAGCCAGAACAGCAGCGAACAGTATATATGTCCCTCCAGCTCAGCAGGGGACTATTGATTTGCAGAGCGGGATATTGCACGCAGAGGAGAAAGATTACAAGACTGCCTACAGCTACTTTTTTGAGGCATTTGAAGCCTTCAATGCTCTTGAAGATCCTCGAGCCGTCTATAGCCTCAAATATATGCTACTGTGCAAAATCATGGTGAGCCAGGCTGATGATGTGGCAGGTATAATATCATCGAAAGCAGGACTACAGTACGTGGGGCCTGAGCTGGATGCTATGAAAGCAGTTGCTGATGCTCACTCGAAGCGCTCTTTAAAGCTTTTTGAAACTGCTCTTCGGGACTTCAAGGCTCAGTTGGAAGAGGATCCCATTGTTCATCGGCATCTTTCTTCCTTGTATGACACACTGTTGGAACAGAATCTGTGCAGGCTGATTGAGCCTTTCTCCAGGGTGGAGATAGCTCACATTGCTGAACTGATTGAATTGCCAGTCGACCATGTGGAAACAAAACTATCGCAGATGATACTTGACAAGAAATTTGCTGGCACTCTTGACCAAGGTGCTGGATGCCTAATAATCTTTGAGGATCCCAAGACCGATGCTATTTACCCGGCAACGCTGGAGACAATATCAAACATGGGCAAGGTTGTGGACAGCCTCTACGTGAGGTCTGCGAAGATTATGGCATGAGGTTGCCAAGTGATCTCTCTTGGTTGTGTTTTCTGTCAATTCTCTGATGCCAGCAGAAGTTCTTTCTTTCTATGGTTGTAGACTTAAATTGTACTGTGGTTATGCTAGCTTCACTATTTGGAGACATTGCATTTGGCAGAAAGGAACTTGTATTAATCCTACTCAGATGCAGTTTAGAGGTTAATTTTATCTAGGAAGTATGACCTTATAATTGTTGTCTGATTGATTTGATCCCGTTTAATACTCTCTCCTCTTCTCTCCTTTCAGCTATCTTTTGGTGGTAGTAGTAGTACTATGGTATTTGCTTCCAGAATACAGGTTACTGACATTTGAGTATTGAACTAGTGGGCAGATTGTGAGCTCCAGAATTTTACTGCCTACACTTTGAGCTTACATGGTAGGTAGTCTTTGATGTGAAATCAAAGTTCGGAGTGTCGGATTTAGGTTGTGGCATGTTGATTCACCTGCAATGGTTATTGTTGAATTATTTAGCTCATGCTTCTTTCTGTAATTGTTCATTGACTGGGGGAGGTTAGATTTCATACGTATTCACTCATTCTTCTATTCTTCGTTCATCCGATTGATCTATTCTTGATTGGGGATGGTACTGACATTTGAGTCTTGAATGGCATGTTGTGAGCTCCACACTTTGAGCTTTAGATGTCAAAATTCGGAGGGTCCTTTTAGGTTATGGCATGTTGATTTGCCTGCAATGGCTATCAAAATTGTTCTAGCTGATGATTCTTTCTTCCAATCGAAATGCATGTAGATCTCAGTTTAACGCTCATTGACTATGGATAGTTGATTTCATACTTATTCATTTCTTCCCCTGTTCATGAATGAAAATTCTTCAAAATATAGGTACTCATTCGTTCGTTCTTCTATTGTTGGTTAATCATTCAATCTATTCTTGATTTCTCTAATTTCTGACCAAACGATCCCGTTTATGAATGATAGATTCATCAATATATGACCCCCCCATTCCAAGTGAACATTTCGTTATTCAATCTCACTTCAGTTTCATTTCATTCATCAATCAAAAACCATCGAAACGCAGCGTTGCACAAAGGCTAAAAAAGACAATAGTAACTCAAGAATCTACCGAGCGGGGACGTCTTTTTACCTGTCAACTGTCATCTGTAAGCTACAGAATACCCCCAAAAAATCTGACAATCGAGACCGACGACCCATTTCTTCAGATCGTCGCCTTGTCGAGATGAGTGAGGTCTTCGAAGGCTACGAGCGCCAGTACTGCGAGCTCTCCGCAAACCTCTCGCGCAAATCTAGCTCCGCCGCACTTCTTGTCGACCATGGTATTAATCTAATCAATTTCACTCGCGTCGATTTGAACAAAAAGTTCCAATTTTTATTACTGGTTTGATTGATTTCAGCTCCTCGTGCTGTTAAATTTTGTTGGTTTTGATCAATTAGAGTAACAGTGATGAATTAATGATGAAAGATCATGGCTTTTTGTGTTTCTGTTTTAGGGGGTTTATTGGTTCGATTGTTTGGTAGATTGCTCTGTAACGATTATGATGAAGTTTCGATCGTTTTGATGAACTGAGTTGTTTTTGGGTCAATTTGATTTGCAGAGCAGAAGAAGCAGAGGTTTTCGGAGATTCGACTCGGATTAGACGATGCAGATGCGTTGGTAATCTTTTTAGCTTTGCTGCAATACTTGTGGTTGCTTTATAGTTTGCTTGTTTTGTTGTGTGAATGAGTGATGTGGATTATTGTGGTCTTAGATTCGGAAAATGGACCTTGAAGCAAGAAGCTTGCAGCCGGGTGTGAAGGCGGTGCTTCTTGCTAAGTTAAGGGAGTATAAATCTGATCTCAACAAGTTGAAAAGGGAAATCAAGAGAATTACATCACCCGATGCCAATCAGGCTGCTGCTCGCGACGATCTATTGGAGAAGGGAATGGCTGATGCTCATGGGGTAAGTTTGGACTGTGTAATTGATCATATCACTTCCCATGTAATTTTATGCATTTGTGCCAAAACATGGAGTTTAGATTTCAGGAATTGTATGCATCTATGTTTAACGTGCTATAGTGCATCTCCGAATTTCCAAATATTGTCCATGATTTCCTCTTGATAGATGAGAAAGACTACTACTAGTCCATTGCTGTTATATATAGGAGATTGATGTAATGTATGTGTTTAGTTTTCTTTCGCTTTGGTAGAAAAAAGGTTAACTTTTCTTGGTGATTTATGGACTGGAAAACAGGTTTCTTCTGATCAAAGGGAGAGAATGACTATGTCTGTTGAGAGATTAAATGAATCAAGTGATAGAATCTCGGAGAGTAGAAGAACCATACTGGAGACTGAAGAACTTGGTGTTTCCATTCTCCAAGATTTGCATCAACAGCGGGAAACTCTCCTACATTCCCATCAGAAAGTATGTTATCTATCTTATCCATGACCCCCACCCCCAAGAAAGTATGTTATCTATCTTATCACATTTGTTCTTAACTTAAGGTTCATTGTAACTTGACTTTGATTCCTTTGGCTTCACTCATGTTGAATTCAGTAAGTTTCTTTAGGAAGCCATTCACACAATTTCAATGCCATATTCTTTCTTAAGCTTTCTTTACGGAACCGAAAAACCCTGCATATAATAAGGTGCTCATAACTCCAGTGATATGATCCAAAAACCCTGCATATCACGTGGAGCTCATAACTCCAGTGAGTAGCGATCCAAAAACCCCATATCTGATGTGGAGGGAGCTCATAACTCCACTGGCACCATGGCAGTGCCCGAAAAAACCCAAAGTTAAATACTGGTGTCTTACCTCCTATCCTCCCCGCCATTTCACCAAAGCCTCTTTTGGAAGCCAAGAAAGAAAAGAAAGTAGCACATGATATAAGCAAAAGAGTCTTAATCTCTGTGTATGTGTCTGTCGCTTCTTTTGCAGCTTCACGGGGTAGATGACGCCATTGACAAGAGCAAAAGAGTTTTAACTGCCATGTCAAGGAGGATGACCAGGCATAAATGGATCACCGGCGGAGTCATCGGAGTTCTCATTCTTGCAATCCTCTTCATTCTATATTTTAAGTTTTCATGATTAATGGATATCCGATACGGACACCATCTGTGGTACAGATTATATCTCTCCTATTGTATCTATATCTGTGTTGTGTTCCTCAAAGAACCATGAACAATAACATCATATTTATGTCAACTTCGTGTGTTCAATGATAGCTGTATTGTTCAAAATGTCTTCTTTTCTTATCAAAAGTTCTGTTGATACCTATGAAGCATAGAAACGGTGTATGGCGAAACGATGCGATACGAAACGGCGATTCTTCAAATCTCAAAAAAATTTGATAGGAAACATTATGAAAATTTTAATTAAAAACTATAGAAATTTATATAAATCCGTATTCTAAATTTCCATAGCATAGAAAAAATTGAAATCTAAAAGAAATATTACAAGTTGAAGTTCAAATTTGAATGGAATGTGAACATTAAGATATGCAATTAGTTAATAATCTAAAAAGTATTGCCCAAAATTTTCTCCATGTGGAGTTTCGTACTAATTTCGTAATGTTTCCTCTCTTATACGTGATTTAAAAGGTTTTGGCCGTATTTCGTTCCCGAAACATTTTCGAAACGCAAAACGCTAGATAGTCGAAATTTCGATAATTCATATGTTGATACTAATAATCCGACTTTTCTGTTTTGACTTCCTGCCCAAGCAAGCGTGATATTGGGGCGTGATTTGTGCAGAAAAACAAATTAATTAGGAAAAGAAAAAAGAATGAGAAAATGATGGTCGGAGTTAGAAGACCCGTCCGCCTCACAGCCCCAAATTTTCCCGGGCCCACCACCACACACGGAGCTCCAAAGACTGCAGAGTAAAATATCCCCCACTTTCCTTCTCCAACCTTCCAACAATATAGTACAGAGAGAGAATCCCAAACGTAATTGCAATTTCGACCCTTATTTATTCCTAATTTACAAATTGGCACCAACAGGAATTCACAGCCACCATGGATTCTCTCTCATCGGTAAAAGTCTTGCCCTCCGTAGTCACCGCCCCTCTCCGTCCACGGCGTCGCCGGCTGTCGATCACTTCTTCCCTCGGCGCCTTACACCACCGGAACCTCGGCCTCTCCTCCTCCGTCTTCGGCGTCCCGTGCTCTCCCGAGCCTTCGCCTTATTCTAGGAGGAGGACAATCGGATATACTTCTTGCCGATCGAGCGGCGGCGGTGGCGGCGGTGGCGCGGCCAATGATGACGGTGACGCCGAGTCCGAGGACGGCGGAAGTGAGGAGGAGGTGGAGAGAGCGCTGAACCTGGACGGAAACATTCCGTCCACTTCCGACGAGTTCGTGAAACGCGTGTCGTCTCGCGCGTACGACATGCGGCGACACCTCCAGCAGACTTTCGAGTCCAGCAGCTACGACGGTACGAAATTTTCGATTTCCTTGATGAGCTTTAATAGAGTTTCAGATTTTGGCCCCTCGGTTTTATGTATTCATTTGTTTATAGTTTTTGCCCTTTTTATGTATGATTCAATTCAATTGCCTTGGATGAATGTCATATGGTACATGTGTCGGTATCATTGTCCATGTGTTGCGCACAAACATTAATACAATATCGATGCGCATATGCAATTCTGTATCTGTGCAAATGAAGTGTTGCACATGTGCTGGGTGAGGGTACAATTTTGATAAGTTTGAGACTGTGCACTTTTAATGAATTTCAATTACCTGATCATGGTTTTTGCCATTTTTTTCTCTTCTTGATTTGTCTAGTATTGGAGGCCAACCCTTGGAGAGAAACTTCCAAGGCTGTGTATGTATTAACCCAAAGGCAAAATCAGTTGTGCACCATGAAAACCCGAATGAATCGCAGGTCAGCCTCCCCCTCTGCTCTTCATTTGTCGGTAGTTCTTCGTGTTGTTTGACCTGTTAGTCACTAGTTTTGTGAAAAAATTTCAATGTTGGTGGTTTATGTATGTGACAGTGAAGTCGAAAGCGAGCTTGGGAAGTTGTTTTCAAAGGGAAGGAAGTGGAATCAAGCGAAACAGCCGAGAAATGGTACAAAGTTCCAGATGCTTGTGGAGGATATTAGGGATGGCGTTCTTGTAAGCATTTCTCCGCTCTTTCTATATGCTTTTATGCACGCATTGATGCCTTTGTATAACCCTTTCAGTTCAGAATTATCTCTCTGGTTTCTATGAGTCTATTATGCATAAAGTTGAATGGCATTTGCAGGTATTTGAGGACGAGGATGAAGCTGTAAGGTATTGTGACTTGTTGCAAGGAGGAGGTAAAGGTTGTGAAGGCGTTGCAGAAATAGAGGCCTCATCAGTAAGCAGCATAGACCGATCTTCAAATTTGTCATTCCGAATTATGAATTTGTACCTGATGGATGGTGGTTGTGCTTTACAAAAATGTGACAATTGTTTGGTTGTGTTGGAAACTTAGGTATTCGCTCTTTGCCAGAAAATGAGAGCTCTTGCAGTTCTGTTCCGTCGTGGGAGAAGCCCTCCTCTGCCTCAAAGTCTGGAGCTCAACCTCAGAGCACGAAAGCGCTCCCTTGAAGACCAACAAGACCTGTAAAGAGTACTTGGTATGACGCTCCAGCTTGACAGTTGACACTGTATATATGTATAAGAACTATTCTTCTATACAACTAAATTACAGACCCTGGATATGTGAACTGTAATATATATATTCATTCTAATTTCTGGGGTTCTTCAGTTTTCATTTCCAAATCAGTTGAGCTGAGTTCATGGTCAAATTTCATATGCTTTGGTTATATATAACTTTCTTCACATAACATGCACGTCATACAAGTTGTTGATGATACGTATATGAAGTGTCCTCTTTATTACATAATAGACAGTAGGAACTTGGTTTCTCTGTTCCACAAAAAACGTTCCACTTTTGTTCCAAAGGGAGAAAGGGTGGTGAGGTGAGGTGGGGCCCGCCTGAAAAATTCAATAAAAAAAAACCACAAATGTAGTTTTGGAACAAAAGTGGCACGTTTTTTGTGGAACAGAAAAACGGGTTCATTAAAAACAGCTTCCCACATCGCAATTTGTCCAACATCGCTTTATATCCAAACGCCTTGCAACCAAGGATTGAAATATCGACAAAATCGCTCGACATGTCGCCGATATGTCGGTTTTTGGAGGCTCCGATATGGAAACGGGGGGTGAAGCGGGAAGCTTCCCCCGGAATCGGCAATGTCGGCCGAAGTCGACGGATGTCGACGATGTCGACCGAAATATCGGAGGAAGTCGGCGACAAGCCCAGAAGCCGACGAGCTAGCTGCGTTGGTGGGTTTTTTCCAGAAGGCGACTAGCTAGCTGCGTTGATGCGTTGGTGAGTAGCGCATTAGACTTCAAACACCACAGAGCGAACAAACCAAGCTTACAACAGCACTTAGAAATTCTATACAACAACGTTAATGGCGATGAGAGATTGAGACAACAGAAAAGCTTTGGGCTTTAACGTGTAAAAGTCGAGAAAGATAGAAAAAACTTCAGTCTTTAATTTTCCCTTCTTTCCCTTGTTTTAAAATTGGTTTAGCTGTCTATGGTTGTATTGTATCATTTGTTTGACGGGAGTGAAGAAGGTTTCGAATCCGGTCTTAACTTGGCCGTTTGGTTATTGCCCATAAGGTGTTTGATGAAATGCCTGAGAGAAACGTTGTCTCTTGGACCGCTGTGGTTTTTGGGTAGACTCAAAGTGGACGTTATGAGGATGCGTCGATGGTGTTTCTAGAAATGTGTCGGGCGGGTTTGAGAGCTAATCAGTTTGGGTATGTGAATGGTGATGAGGGCGTGTACCAGTTTGAGGTGTTTGGAAGTAGGGAGGTGAATGTTTATGCTCAGTTCAGTTGTCTCTGGACAGTGCTATCAGTTGCATACCTGGAATAAGTAAGAAACTCTGTCATCAGCTAGAAAATTGCGGCTTTCATACGGTGAGTTTTTGGAAATTATGTTAAATTAAAGATCGCCTAACATCACCAAGATTTTTATGAACTGCTGCCTTCATATAGTAGGCCATGGGTTCACGTTGTTGTTTCTTTTTCTTCTGTACAGATACAGAAATTGCTTCAACACTATCCTCAGACCTATGCTGATTTGCAGAATACTCAGATTGCTCAGTTGCTTGCTGCAGAAATCATGGGGTTCTGACATATGAAATGATGATGGTTTCGGTGTCTGTATGAGAGAAATGAGTGTCTAGTCTAGTGACATGGTGAAGAATTGTTCATGCCATACAGTGTTGTGCCTTTAAGATCACTTCATATGTGATAATCAATCTGCAGAGGTGTTACATATAAGCATGTGGATTTTTGAATGTATTCACTTTCTGTTGCTAATCTAGAGCTGTTCGAATACTTGGCGTATTCAAGTTTTTGTTACATTTTACCTCTTCTCGTGCAGGGGAATCAAAGCTAGTAGTTCTTTCTCATTTTTAGAGATTGTTGTGAGTTGTGAAGTTACTGACAATGAATCAACTGAGCACATGAATGACTCTAATGATAGTAGAAGAAAGAAGACAATTTACTTACATCTAAAAAAATTTTTTGGGGGTACTCGTTTTACTTCTACACCTTTTCTTCGAATCATTGAGGAAAAGCATAAGAGATTTTGTATGTGTAAGTGGTAAGGTAAGTTGTGCGTTGGATTGTTCTCTTGGATTGCATATAATAAGGTGCTCATAACTCTAGTGATAGTGTTCCAAAAACCCTGCATATCACGTAGAGCTCATAGCTCCAGTGAGTAGCGATCCAAAAACCCCATATTTGATGTGGAGGGAGCTCATAACTCCACTGGCACCATGGCAGTGCCCAAAAAAACCCAAAGTCAAATACTGGTGTCTTGCCTCCTTTCCTCCCCGCCAGTTTGCCAAAGCCTCTTTTGGAAGCCAAGAAGGAAAAGAAAGTAGCACATGATACAAGGAAAAGAGTCTTATCATATCATATTCTTATCATAGCATCGAGCATTTTAGGATATTTATTAGTCTTATACATGTATTGTGAGATGATTAAACACTTCCTACAATATCATTCAAAATTTCCAATTTTTTAAGCTGATTTTCATCAGTTTCTTTGACCGTCGTCGATATCGACATCGATATTCAAAATATCCATCGATATATCCATAAACTGAGCTATCGATATTTTTATCGACATCGATATTTTAAACCTTGCTTGCAACAAGGCTTGAAATGAGACAAAGAATATCACCATGACCTCTGTCTAATAAATCAAGAAATTGTCCAAATATTTTTGATCATTTTTTCTCTCATATTCTCTGGACTGTTTATAAAGTTTTTCTCTTGATAAAAAAAAGAAAAAGAAAAAGGGCGAGTTGCAAATGAGTTAGAAAACTGGTTGAAAATCATTTGATTAGAATTGATAAAAGACCTATGCCAAGCTAGTTGGATGCCACACTATCTTATGTGTGCGCAATTAGGTAGGTGGCAATTGAAAAGATGGAGGTCAGATAAGGAGAGGCCCAAGTAGCTGGAGCGCGCGATCCGGATCTTCGGAGCTAAGGCAGGAGGGCCAAACTTTCTGAATTCATGGTAATATTAGCATCAATTGAGCCAAACTTTCTGAGGCAGGAGGGCCAAATTTCATATTACCATCAATTGAGCTGAATTCATGGTAATATTTCATATGCTTTGGTTAAATATAACTTTCTTCTCATTAATTTCTTTTTTCAACATTTTTTGGCCAAACTTCCTGCTCGCTGCAAGCTGTTTCTTCACCCACAATTCAAGCACAACCCTAAATGCGGTTGTAGTGGCTTTAGAAGCTACAGAAGAATAGACGCTGTCTCAGCACTTTCAGTTGTTATTGTGTTTGGGCGACGTAGTGTCTGATCTTCCAGGTGTGGCTTAAAGCTCCAATTCCATGTGTTTTCCACACCTAATTGTGTGCAAAGTGCTTGCCTACTACCTGTTTGATAAAATGCCTGTTATGTCTGTACTTCTAAATGATTGTTTTTCCTTTTATGAAGTGTCCTCTTTATTAATTACATAAACAATTTAAAAACAGTTTGCCACATTGCAATTTGTCCAACATGGCTTTATATCCAAACGCCTTGCAACGATGCAGAGAATATTAGCATGACCTCTATCTAATAAATCAAGTAATTGTCCAAATATTTTTGATCATTTTTTCTCTCATATCAATGGGTGAGTTGCAATTGAGTTAGCTTAATATTGAATGTGATGTTGGAAGACGCCACAAGTTTGAAACTTCCCGACATATATAATCAATAAAACCGGTTGAAAATCATTTGATTATAATTGATAAAAGCTATGCCAAGCTAGATGGGTGCCCACTATCTTATGTGTGCAAGAAAACAATTAGGAAGGTGGCAGCAACTAAAAAGACGGAGGTCAGGTAAGGAAAGTAGGGCTGGGATCGGGTCGGGCAGGGCCGGGTTTTGGGTAAGCCCGAAAAAAGCCCACTGGAGGTCGGGCTCTCAGTTTTCAAGCCCGTTAGAAAGCCCAACTTGATCGGGCCGGGTCGGGTTCTGAGCCCGAAATTTCGGGCCGGGTTCGGGTCGAGCCGGGTAAAACCCGACCAATTTTCCCCCAAAAAAAAATTGCCGCCGACGACCACTTTGAGACGATGACGACGAAGAAGATGATCGCAAATACGACGCCGAGCTGAATCGATTATGGCGACGAAGATGAATCGACGAGCTGACGACGACGACGAGCTGACGACGACGCTGGACTGACGACGAGCTGACGACGACGAGTTGGACGACGACGCGAACGGAGGCTGGCTGGGTGCGATTGACGAAGATGACGACCTGACCTGGACGGCGACGTGCTGGATTGGAAGGCGACGGCGAGCTGACGAAGACGGCGAGCTCGATTGGAAGGCGACGGCGACTTGCTGGAAACGACGACGATGGATTTGGTTTCTCTTCCTTACAGCCGTTGGATCAAATCCAACGGTTGAAAATTGGGGGTGTGAAAATTATTAGGTGTTTAGCTTCTATTTTAAGACTATGCAACCATTTGTTTAACGAATTATATATTGACACGTGTATTCGGGTTTTAACGGTCCGGGCCGGGCTTTGAAAAACAGAGCCCGTACTTGGGCTCGAAAAAATCGGGCCGGGCCGGGCTTTTTCCATTCGGGCTTCGGGCCTTAAAATTACAAAGGCCCATTTGGGTTTTTTAGGTCGGGCTCGGGCCGGGTTCCGGGTTTTGGGCCGGGTTTTCCCACCCCTAAAGGAAAGGGGCCCCCATCAGTGGCGATCCGATCTTTGGAATGCCATCGCTGCTCTGAGAAGCCAACGAGCTTTAGTCAGCATGCTTCTAAGCCGATTGTCGGCAGAAGACTTCATGGCATGGACATAGGATTGCGGAGCGCAGATCCGCAGTCTGTCCTTCGTTCTGTCGGTGCTCTGTCTACCATTTGTTTGGAGATTGCCGTTTGTTCGGCGGGCGCAATCTCCAAAGATTCGGACACCAGCAAAATGCAAGCCCGACTCCGCCTATACGTTCCTAAATCCGTCTTTAATGCCCCCACATTGGGTCACAAACCCACGTGACCGGGCTCGGCGATTTGTATTGCAAGGAGACTCTATATTAAGCGTGCTTCTTGGACATCACTAGGCGATGTGGGATTAGAATTGAGTTGGAAAAAAGAAAACCGTACAGCCGTGAGCTACTGGCAAGATTAGAGGTTCATGATGGATGCAAGTTGTCGTTAATCAATTGCTAATAAAGTGTTTATGATTCATGATCTTGAATAGTGGAAGAATTTTGTTGTTCAGAGTTAATCGAGGGTGGCTGTTGCAGTGGTTTTTGTTAGACATTATTAGGTGAAATTAGTAGTTGAAAATTGAAGCAGATGAAGAGAAGGGTGTGTATCAGATATTTAAGTTAATTATTGAAGGTGGCTATTGCGGTGGTTTTTATTGTATTGGGTTGGATTGGCTATTTGAGTGGTTTTTGTTGTTTTTAAATTTAAAGCAGTTTTCTTTCTTGGTTTGGTTGAAAGATTTAAGTTGGGCTTATTTTGTTTTTACTTTTCATGAACTGTATTTGTGTTAAAATAAACTATTTTTGTATTGAAATAAACTGTTTCTGTATTGGCATGAACTGTTTTTGTTTAACACACACTATATCTGTGTTATGAACTGTTTTCGTATGGCACAAATTGTTTATGTGCATGTATGTTTATTTTGTTGTTAGAGGTGATTTCAAGTATTTTTGTCCTTGGAGTGAACATTCAAATTTATTGTTTTATCATAGAATTTAGGAATCTATTTTATCTTTAGATGTCGTTGTCCCTTCAATAAAGTAAATTCTTATTATGATTTTGATACAACTGTTCTAGGTGTTGTTCAATGATCTTTACCAAACCCTTGTATTGTCGTTTTCGTATGTTCCTATGAGATTACTGTTTGATTAATATATAACGGATTAGTAGTAGTTAATCCCAATAGTATAACCTTTGTATATTGACGAATGCTTAGAGAGTAAAAATGAGACCAGCCCAAACAACAAAACGGATAACATAATAATCTCACAAGGAAACCATGAAATTTAGTGCAACCAAAACTACAAAGTACATAAATTATCACCGCACTTACATATATCTATGAGGTTTACTCCATCGACACTAATATGTGAGCTTGCCTATTACCTGTTTTCAAATTGTTTATGGTATGAGAAGAATGAGAAGAATGTTTTACAAAATATCCTTTTTCCTTTCTAATTTGGTATGATTTTGGGTTAGAAGATGCAGACAAAAACTCCCAGTTTCCACCTATATTTCGTATTTGGCGGCTGTGTTGAATTCGATGGCCCAAAAAAGGGTCAATAAGCATGAAACAGAAATCTGAGGAAAGAGATGAAAACCCAAATAGGCAAGTACCAATAACTTGACGGCTTCACACCAACAATAATACTTGCGTCAAATCCTAATGTACCTCTCATAATCGGAACTCAGCAGCATGCCATGTACTCTAGAAAATCAACGGTTTCAATAATGCTAAGTACGATAGCAATTGTGTTGGCCTAACATAGAGTGTGATGTTGGGAGACGCTTCGAGTGCGAAACTTCCCGACGTGTATAATCAAGAAAACTGGTTGAAAATCAATTGATTATAATTGAGGAAGACTATGCCAAACTAGGTGGGTGCCACAATCTTTCGTCTCTGCAAGAAAACAGAGTAGGAAGATGGCAATTGAAAAGATGGAGGTCAGGCAAGGAGAGGGGCCCCATCGGTGTGCCTGACGGCCCTAGCCGCTGGCGCGCGCGGATCCAATCTTCGGATGAGGCAGGCATGCCATCGCTGCTCTGAGAAGCCAACGAGCTGCATTTCAGCTACGCTTCTAAGCCTTTTGTCGGCAGAAGACTTCATGGCATACGGTATCCTATAGCGGCGCGTAAGGTCCGCTGTTTGTCCTCCGTTCTGCCAGAACGCTCTTTAAGCGCGTTGTCTCCGAGGATTCGATTTTGCTAGGGCTGCCGTCTCCGATTCCGCCTGTACCTTTCCCAAACCATCTTTAATGCCCCCACGTTGGGTCACAAGCCCACGTGACAAGGCTCGGCTACTTTGACTCCAAGGAGACTCTCTATTAAGCGTGCTTCTTGCACTTCACTAGGCGATGTGGGATTAGAATTGAGTTGAAAAAACAGTACAGCCGTGAGCTATTGGCAAGATTAGAGGTTCATGATGGATGCAAGTTGGTGTTTCAATTATACAAACTAAAAGCCTTCACAATCGACAGTCGCTAATAGAAGTTCAGTTTTCATATCCACATGAATTGAGATGAGTTCACGGTAGTATTTCGTATGCTTTGGTTACATATATAACTTTCTTCTCATCAATCGAGAAATGGTCCAAATTTTTTTCAACAGTTTTTCACCAAACTTCCTGCTCTCTGCAAGCTGTTTCTTCACCCACAATTCAAGTACAGCCCTGAATGCAGTTGTAGTGGCTTTAGAAGCTACAGAAGTATAGACGCTGGCTCAGCACTTTCAGTTTTTATTGTGTTTTGGCAACATAGTGTCTGATCTTCTAGGTGTGGCTTAAAGCTCCAATTCCATGTATTTTCCACACCTAATTTTATGCAAAGAGCTTGCCAACTACCTGTTTGATAAAATGCCTGTCACGTCAGTACTTCTAAATGGTTGTTTTTCCTTTCAGAATTGATGAATGCTACCATCCCCAACAAAGGAGTTTCTTGGAAAACAATACGTTGCTGAACAAACAAAGGGAAAGTTGGTTAGCAATCTTGGAACTCTGCTATTTTTTGTTTGCTGCTGAATGTGATAATTGTATCTGCAGCCCTTGTAACCTTGTAGCTCTTACTACTTCATCAGTCTTTGCTGACTTGTAATTGTTCTGTCTGAGCGGCAGGCCGAAGTTCATGATCTTGCTGTGAGGATTATCGGATTTATATGTTCCACAGCGAAGAAGGAACCAGTTTCCCACACGAAGAAGGAAAAAGAAAAGAAGCATTTTGTCCCACATCGCCAAAGTGCTGCTATTAGGACCACTTTATATTCAAAAGCCTTGCAAATAAGCTTGTCCCTTCGGGGACATCCGATAAAATTGGAACGATACAGAGAAGATTAGCATGGCCCCTGCGCAAGGATGACACGCATAAATCGAGAAATGGTCCAAATTTTTTGAATGTTTTTGCATCGTCAATCATCCTCTTGCTCTGTGCAACCTTCGACCTTCCTATTTTCTGCTCAGGTTCAGCAACATAGTCTTTGAGCTCAAATGTAACTGTGAGTTTCATGTACATATGCATGTGTAAAGCTTGCCTACCTAGTCAATAAAATGCCTCTCTTATTATGGCTCGGATATATATGTTATACGTGTTATTGAATGATCTTTACCAAACCCAGTCCCAGTATTATAACTTTTGTATATTGACGAATGCTTGGACGAGCAACGAAACGGATAACACAATAATCTCACAAGGAAACAATGTAATTTAGTGCAACCAAAACTACAAAGTACATAAATTATCACTGCACTTACTTATATCTACGAGGTTTACTCCACCTACATTGATCTGTGAGCTTGCCTACTATATGTTTGCAGTTGTCTATGGTATGAGATGAATATTTTACAAAATAACCTTTTTTCCTTTCAAATTTGGTATGATTTTGGTTAGAACATGCAGACAAACACTCCCAAGTTTCCACCTATATTTCGTATTTGGCGGCTGTGTTGAATTTGATGGCCCAAAAAGGATCAATAAGCATGAAACAGAAGTCTGAGGAAAGAGGTAAAAACCCACTTAGACAAGTAGCAATAACATGACGGCTTCACACTAACAATACTTGTGTCAAATCCTAATGTACCTCTCATAATTGGAACTCGGCAGCATACCCATGTACTCTAAAAATGAACGATTTCGATAATGCTATATTCGAATTTTGAGAAGAACTATACTTATGCATTTTTTCAAAATTGAAGCTCTAACGAATGTACTTTATTAAAAAACAATTTCGATCACACCTTACAATCAGTGACAAATATAAAAAAATTTAAATAGGCGTCTTATGAACATCTACAATTCGAAACTTAGCAAAAAGCTGTGATTATTTGTATTGTGATCGCACCTTACAACCAGCGACAAATATATAAAAAAAAAAAAAAAGCTTGAATCTGCGTCCTATGAACATTTACAATTCGAAACTTAGCAAAAAGTTTTGATTATTTGTATTGTTTCAATTCACACTAGGATTACAAAGAAACACAAGATAACACAAGATAACACAAGTGGGAGAAAGAATGAGATCCGTAGAAAAAGTAAAACGAGTGTCGCCTTTTGTATTATTTTTTGGCAAATAATTTGTTTATTCATTTAGCCATTTTCCCACATATTTGCTCTCATCATAAACATAACCAACATAACCAACCGACTTCCAAAGTCACCACCAGAGCATAAATCGAGACCAACAAACTAATTAAATAAAAAGGAAATGTGATTTTAGCCCTTGAAATTAGTCATTTTTAGCAAAAGTCCTGTTACTTTTAATAAAAGCCCAAAATTTATAATTTTTATGTTAACCCCTTTTCCATGTAAGCAAACTTTCCTTTTTTGAAGTAGTGAGTCAGATTATTTTTTTCAATAAAAATTTTCTATCATCTTACATTCCTATTTTACCCTTAAATAACTGGTAATGGTTGTAGCAATGTTGTAGCTGATTTTGGGGTTTTATTACCACTATCGTATGATCTATTAAATTAGAGAGTAGACAATTTTCTTGAATAATATTTTAATGTGTTAATTTAGGATCACCGAATCATTACACTTTGTTTTTTTTTGTTATCTTCCCATATGATAGGCCATATGTATATTTCATATCAGTCTTCCTATATGGTAGACCTATATGTATATTTGTTCTTACTTTATATAGTAGATATGATGAACATTAGTATTTTTGTTCTTACTCTATACAATAGGTAAGATAAATTTTGAATTTTATATTATTATTCTACACAATAGGTACAATAAATTTTGATTTTTTCGCTCTTACTCTGTACAGTAGGTAAAGAAATTTCGTATTTTGTTCTCAACCTATACATCAAGTGGGATAAACTTTGTTTTGCAACCAATCGTCCTTCTATTTTAGTCATCCTCTTTTATAGGTATATCATTCAAAAAACCTTTAGAATAGGTAAGCAAAGAAAAATGGAAAAGCTCTCTATGTTACAGGCACTTTTAATTCTCTCTGTCTTGTTCAAGGTGCATTCTGCTTGCTTGGTGAATTTAGAAGATGAGATCCCACAACTCTGCTTATGCGAATATTCGTGTTTTTTTTAATTTCCTTGTACATGTACCTAATGAAGGGACAATACCTTTGGTCCCTTCTTCACACCTTCCCCCGGCAACTACCTAATGAAGAGACGCCAGCTCCCTTACCTTTATCTCCCCCGCCCACACACCCCCCCCACAAAAGAATTTTTCACCCCTCTCTTACCTTCACAACATGATATTTATACAGAGAGATTGGCTTCATTAAGCTATCCGTTTTGGATTCAAATTGAATTGAAAACGGTTTGTAATCAAAGCCAACATCAAGAACCAAAACGGTCAACGCAATCTGTTTTGGGAATTTTGAAATTTTTTACAATGGCAGTGGTTGTAGTTTTTTGTGAAATGATGGGTTTAAATTCATTGACGTGGATTTTTTATATTTTTTCTTGAATGCTTACTAGGATGTGCATTTATAGTTTATAAGAATGGGTTGAATATAAAAGTTATGTTATCTGTTGGGCTAATATCAGAAAGCCCCTTAAATAAATAATTAAAATAAGCCGCATTTTGTTTGGATCCGTCCACCACACTCCGACTTTTCGATCCCGTCGTCACCGATGAGCTCCGACGCGTCCGACTCCTCCTCCGGCGGCGGCTGCAGCAGCGCTACGGCGGAGAACAAGCAGAAGGACAAGGCTCGGGTGAGCCGGACCTCCCTGATCCTCTGGCACGCCCACCACAACGACGTCGCCGCCGTCCGCAAGCTCCTCGAGGAGGACCAGTCCCTCGTCCGCGCGCGCGACTACGACAACCGCACTCCGCTCCACGTGGCGTCTCTCCACGGCTGGATCGACGTCGCCAAGTCGCTCATCGAGTACGGCGCCGATGTCAACGCCCAAGATCGCTGGAAGAACACCGTAATTTCGATTCTTCTCCAATTTCTCAATTAATTCAATTTTACTTTACTGAAATGCTTAATATATTGTATCATTATGGATTAATTTGTAATTTTATGAGGGTTTTGATTTTGATTAATGTTGATTGCAGCCTCTAGCTGATGCAGAAGGAGCTAAGAAGAGTAATATGATTGAGCTGTTGAAATCGTATGGTGGATTGTCTTATGTAAGTTCGAAACTCGAAAGCTTTTCTTTAATGGTGTAGAATTTCTGGTTTTTGTTTAGGTTTCTGAGGTCTAATTCGTTTGTGTTGTGTGTTTTTGATGGTGCAGGGCCAAAATGGAAGCCATTTCGAACCGAAGCCCGTGCCTCCCCCTCTTCCCAACAAATGCGATTGGGAAATTGAACCGGCTGAGCTCGACTTTTCGAGCTCACTTACCATTGGGAAGGTCTGAATTTCTTTTCATAAACGATGTTTAAGGTTATCAGTCTGTTTAAGTTCTCGATTTGCTATCTAATTAAGGGCTATATGAATCTTGCTGAATGGGATTTGACATATGTGTAGTTATTTGTGGTCATGTCTAAAGCTTTTGTGTTAGAAGTTAACTATACTTTTCTGCATATTCCCCAACTCGTTATAATCTGTAGCATACTCTATTTCACATTTACATATAGTATCTTCCTCGGAGCTAAGTTAACCACCAAAGTCAGATCCTTCTCTCTCCATTTTAGTTTCTTGCTCTTTTGTGCCAACGAGTTCTTGGAATTTTGTTTACTTTGTAAGTTGAAGTTGTTGTGGTCTGCTTGTGATTTGCTTATTACAGTACTACCTGTACAATGCATCTGCATTTTGATATGGCCTCACCGTGACTGCTGGTTCTTGTAGGGATCTTTTGGTGAGATTTTGAAGGCGCATTGGCGTGGAACACCAGTAGCTGTAAAACGCATTCTTCCATCTCTTTCTGGTGATAGATTGGTGATGTAAGTTCCACTTCATTTTTATGGAATGAAATGATTACAAATTTGTCGCTGTGGAAGTTATTTCTCTCGAATGAATATTCTACTTTATTCTGTTACTCTTTAGTTCCACTTTATTTTGTACTTTGTTTGAATACAAGCAAAAGAAATTTAATTTTTTTTATTCTCCGGAATCTCTTTAACAAGTTTTGCAGCATTCTTTCCTATACATGATAACTTACTGCATCAAAAGATACTTTGAAGATAAAAAAAATTTCGGGTGGTGGTGACCATCCTCACAAAAAACAATAATAAGTTACAATCAGCATAACTTCTTTACACCACTTTTATGTTATATTAAAAATTTGTACAGGTTGTAAATTTCGCCTTGTTCCTTGCTTTCCTGAAACAGTCAGGACTTCCGGCATGAAGTGAATTTGTTGGTGAAGCTTCGCCACCCAAATATAGTCCAATTTCTTGGAGCTGTTACTGAGAAGAAGCCACTTATGTTAATAACAGAGTATTTAAGAGGGGTATACTTGTGCACATTCAATCTGATTTTTCAGTTCTCTGCAGAATTTTTTTATAGGGTTCTGTAAAATGTTTCTTGCATAGATACTGTTTCTCAATGCTATGTATTGTGTGCTGTTACAGGGTGATCTTCATCAGTACCTCAAGGAAAAGGGTTCACTTAGTCCTTCAACTGCTATAAACTTTGCCTTGGACATTGCCAGGTACTAAACTTCAGTTAACTTATTAGCTTAATTTAAGGAAACTTTTGAGATGCTATGATATGTTTTGGCATGCGTAGATAGATTGCTGATATTGTTATCCCATTGAAGGGAGCCAAGCCTTTATGAGTACGGCATCTTCCTGCTTCAGTTGGATGGAGTGGAGTTAGTTGCTCTGGAAATATAATTCTTTAAGATAGCATAGCCATTAGATCTCTCGCTGTTTGGGAAATGCAAAGATTAAATCATGCTAGCGCACGCATGCAACGTTTTTTCTTTTTCCTTTGAACTCATCCTACTCATAATTATGGACTTGGATGATTTCAAATATTCTAAAATAAACTGTTCAAAATCGTTGAATGTGACCATGGAGAGTTGTGGATATGTCACCATTTGGTGATTATTATTCCTAGTTAAGGTTGTTATGGTAATTTTTAAGGATCTTCTTAGAAATATGGGCCGGTCAATTGCCTCTCATAATATGCTCTACTTCAGTAATATTGGAAATAGAAGCATGTGCTAGTTTGAAAAATCAAAGGAGGTTGAAAAAATTTTCAGATATGAATTTTTGGAAATTAGAAGTTTTGATAATTTGCTAATTTGAGCCTAAATCTTGATGTGACCAGAGGCATGGCTTATCTTCACAACGAGCCAAATGTCATAATTCACCGAGACCTAAAACCAAGGTGAGTTGGTTATATATACTGGAATTTGGTGGGCATGTGATGTCTTTAGTCATTATCTACTTCTATCTGTATCTTCTAAACCCTGAATTTGTGCAAGTTTATGATGTCCTTTATATTTCCCTAGTATTATTTCCATCAATAGCAAAATGTGGCTTTCCTTAAAATGTTATTTATCTGTACTTCTGAATGTTGTTTTTGTTTTTTTATCTCAGGAATGTCCTCTTAGTCAATGCCAGTGCCGACCATCTGAAAGTTGGAGATTTTGGACTAAGCAAGCTCATCAAGGTCCAGAATACTCATGATGTGTACAAGATGACTGGTGAAACTGGAAGTTGTGAGTATCTTTTGAAAAATTACAGTTAAAAAGTTATACTTGAATACAGTAAGTTGTTGCAATAACACTACATTTATTTGTGTTTTCCATTGGAACAAACAAAAGACCGATATATGGCTCCTGAAGTTTTTAAGCACCGGAGATATGATAAGAAGGTTGATGTGTTCTCGTTTGCAATGATACTATATGAGGTAATGTTGGTTTCTGCAAGATATGAAATACAGATACACCCTTGAAAAGAAAAGATGTAAAATGTTTTGTTCCTTTTCTGATCTATAATGCTTTCAATTGGTGCAGATGCTTGAAGGAGATCCACCACTTTCAAATTACGAGCCTTATGAAGCAGCCAAATATGTGGCGGAAGGACACAGGCCTTTGTTCCATGGGAAAGGGCACACCCCTGAACTGAAAGAGTAAGTCTCCTCTGTAATTTTCATCACCCAAAATGTTCCCATCTTTTGTGCCACATGATTGCCAGAATTTTTAGTTGCTTGTTAAATTGAAGATCCTCATCCTTTAATATAAGTACAGAAACTTGAATATGCTTGTTTATTTCGTTTGTTTTGCAGGTTAATAGAGCAGTGTTGGGCTGCCGACATGAACCAGAGGCCTTCTTTCTTGGAGATTCTCAAAAGGCTTGAGAAGGTAAAGGAAAAACATCTTCAAACAGATCATCACTGGAACATATTTAATACATAAATTTGAAAGTGATGACGTTGTCAGGTACATAAGTGATCTTCTGCCATTCACTTGTAGTCCCATTGCAGTGGGATTGTGAATAGGCTAAGCCGGAAAAGCTTGCGAGAGTAATGATTGTGACTAGCATTCTACGATTCTGTTTCAGATTCTTATTGTGAAAAAACGGAGGTGATGTTGATTATTTTTCTCTGTTCTCTATAACAGTACTTTTCTTGCTTCGCAGAATTATCTAGAAAGTTTCGTCCAAATTAACATATAACACAGATTTCATGTTTTAACTGGATAATATCCGTCTCATATCTTTCAATTGTAATTTGTTGTAGTCTCTAAGTGATGATGAGTACAGATATATTAGACAAGATTGTATCCTATCTTCTCTTATCTTTCTTTCCAAGTTAAATAAGAATTCTCTGCTTTGAAGCTGTACAATGAAAGATGTGTTGTTGATCGTGCAAGACTCAATTTTTCATCCGTACCAAGCTCGCTCTTTTGTGGTGATAGAGTTCCAGGTTTTTCCAGCTATGTAGGATATGTACTGCCGGGCATCAGTGATACAGAGCACGGTATTCATGGATATCTTATTGTCAGGTCAGGCATGCCAATTTCGTAACATGCGAAGGTCGATGGTAAACAAGCATATTTAGATTTTGATGTCCAAACTATGATCCGGGGAATATGGTGTTTCCACCACCTTTTTCAGGGCCAAATAAGACGTTTGCTGATCAAGATAGAATTGCAAGTTAACATCATGTGAAAATGGCTCAGAAACTAAACAAATACGGAGACATGATGCATAGCAAGATGCCTCAATCCATCGTTATGACTCGGGATAAAATGCAGCAAAACGAAACCTAGATAGTTAAAGTTATGATGAATCCTGATTCCAAATCAAATAATTGAATTATTTTACTACTGAATGTATCTCCATATAAGATAGAGACCTCAGTATAGGGGAATCTTATGTAAACTGCATCATTCAAATCATACTATCAAAGCCAAATTTAATTTGCAAAAGAGGGTAAATAAGAGAGAAGTTAAGATTTGGTATCATTGCATGTTCTGGGAAATACAAAACGGCTTCAACATAATCTTCTGCTGTAGTGAACATTTGGTTGTCCTACTCTTTAACTCTTCGATCTGATAGTTATTGTATCCCAACATACAATGTTCTACGAAATATTTTACAAAAGCATTAAACAAGATGCAATTGTAGATAACCTTTCTTCTTTGCCTATGGCTCTCTGGAGTAAACTTAAATAAGCTTCTTCTTCTCAAAAAAGGTCTTCAAATGCCACCATTGAAAAACTGCCACCGCCGCACAAACAAAAAACGAGAGAAGACTCAACCAGGCCATTTTGGAGTTAGTCGATCTGTTAAGATCCTGCATTTGTTCTTCCCTGAAACAAACAACAAGCAGGCCCATCACAAATGAAGAAATGTCCGAAATCTCATTTCTTTGAAATGGTCAAAGGAAAGAAAACGGATGCTTACCGTTCCCGAAGATAGAACATCTCCTCATGAATTGAAGTTACAGTATCAGACAACTTCTTAAGCTCTAATTCCATGAGCTGGCATTAAGCATAGAGAAAAATAAGGGGTGAGATCTTTGCGTACTCATTTTCCGGATAGCACATATTAGAACCATCCACATGAACATAACATAATTTGGGGAAGAAAATGTAGTTCACGGAAAACATGGTAAATTGCCACACAGTTTGAAATGTAGGTGAGAATCTCAACTTAGGATTTCTATTTAAGCTTTGGTTAAGGATTGTAATCTTCACCATACGTTACATATGTTAGAAGGTTACAACCCAAATCTATGCCTCATGCGTAATGAATTCGGCCTTAAACACTATCAGATGTGTACCGCATAGGATAATGTCTCTGTTAATGTTATGGATTGTAATCTTAACCACGCATTACATTACGCATAAGAATTTGGGCTTAAACACTGTTAGATGTGATGAACCAATGCATAACATAAACCCTTCATAGAGACATTCCCCAAAAAAAAATAAAAATGTAATGTCGATCATGCATCCAAACAAGATCCCATTATCAATCCTCAGCACACAGATGTTGCAAAAGTTGCAATGACAATTATTCTAACAATATTTTACTACCTGTTAACAGACTCGAGTTCACCGTCATTATCGGTATATAACCAAACTAACTTCAATTGAGGGTTTTCTCAAAACAAAAGGTACAAACAAAGTAAAAAGAGAATAGGGGAAAAATGCTTACATCAACAGAGCCTTTCTTGGCGACATTACCCCAGTCTTTAGCGGCGACACCAGTCTTCCAATCGAATTCAATGGTCAACGTCGTCTGGGGCTTATGATCTGGAGCCCAAAAGCACGCCATGTAATCTCCCGCCTCCGCCGCCGTGAACGCAAACTGCCCCGACTCCACCAGCTCCGAGTAGTGATAGCTATTCCCATAGTGCGACGTCACCTGTACGTCACAAAATTGAAAATTCAACCTAAATCACATCGATTCAGCTAAAATTAAGAATTGGCTATTTCGAAATTTTGATTTTCTGATGACAAAGTCGGAAACTTTACCCGGACGGTGAGTTTGTGAGATTCCGGCAAGGGGTGGCCGTCGTTGGGGTTGACGACGCTGTATTTCCCGACGGACATGGCGTTGGTCTTGATGTCCTCGACGATGCATTTCGTGTGGCCCGATTGCAGCTCGAACCGCAGAGATTCGGATGTACATGATAAAAGCCCCGCGATCACGGCGGCGAGGAGAAGTCGGATTCCGACCATGGTGAGTTTGACTCGGGTGACTCGGGGCTGACTCGGGGAGAGTAAAAAAAATTGAGGGTGTTTTGTTTCGTGTTGCTTTCGTTCACTTCGGAGAAGAGTCCGAAATCTGGAGATCCGAGTGTAGTTTTCACGGTTTTGGGCCTTTTGGGCCGACGTGGCTCTTCAGTCAGACATGTTGGCCACGTGTTTGTTTGTGATTCGAGGAGACACGTTGAGCAAATGGTTGGAGTGTCGTTTTGGACAAAAGGGTCATTCTCTTGATCAAAATGCAAATCTAGGCCCGAGTTCAAGCTGTTGTGAGTAAAGGCCCAAAGTTTCCTCATTTCTTGGGCTAGGACTACGTTTTGAAAGAGAGAATGGAACCAAATGACAGGATCAAATTCGGCAATTTGAAAGTCAATGTTGCATCAATAACAAAGTTAGTTTCTCTAAAAATATATCTAAACTAGTGATGAGGCTTGTTAAGGTATATTCGTTATAGTGATAATTAGCCTCACTGCACACGCTTACGCGTGTGCGAAAGGCTTTTTTGCATGACGGGCGCTTTGCGCCACATCAAGGTTCTTCGTGCCATGTTTCAACATTGCTAATTTTAGTTTCGAGCAGTGCAAGCGTATTTGTTCATCAGTTTTGCATGAATTCTTTGTCCTTAAATACAATGAATATAAATATGTGCTTGCACAGCCCGAGACGAAAATTAGCAACATTGAAATATGGCACAAAGAACCTTGATGTGGCAATCGTCTTGAGACATAAAGCAAACACTTTTAGGCCTTCCACAATGGTGAAAGTGAGAGTGATATCCATAAATGAGACTTAAGACTGTCTGAGTTTCATTCGTATAACACTCGTTCTATAGTGACCTAAGTTCTATACATATAATATTGGGGAAAAAATGTACAGGAAAAATATGGGGGGAAGTGTGTTTTGGGGGGAAGAGGGGGAAGTGTGTTTCATTCGTATGACAAGAAAAACATAAATAGCAATAAATAGATAAAGAAACAAGATTATTAGTTATAATCCATGGTAATTATAGATTTTTTTTTAAAAAAAATTTCAAATTTTTTAATTTATTTTTCCAAAATCTGTTTTACCTTGTCGGATGCATGATGGTCTGATACTTTTAAATGGAGAAGGCAACATACCAAATATTAGCAAAAGAGAGAAGAAATAAAATACATTTGTGGAGCCTACATGCATCGCCTTATGGTGAAAAATCAGTGTTCTAAAAATCCCTTCCTAGGAGCTAGGCGTTGCCCTTCCGGCCCGATTTTAATCAAAATCGGTAGAAAATTGGCTAGGCGGGGCGCCTGGGAGGACTAGGCGGGACTAGGCAGGGTTTTTTTTGGGTGAAAAAAAAATGAAAATTTTATTTTTTCAACTTTGAAGTTGAACTATCTTATTTTCATTGTAGTTTTCATAAAATGCTAGTATGTTTTAAAGCCATTATTGTATTCTTATACTATTTATCTTTCAACTTTTAATGTTTATAATTACTAATACAACTATACAAGTATATTTTTTTATTTAAAGTAGTCCCCTATTAATCCCCGATTAATCCCCCACTAATCCTCGGCGATAGTACCCTCCTTACCGCCTATCGTTTGCTAGAACCTTGTGAAAAACAATAGTGGAAGGTGCATCTTTCCCCCCAAAATTACATTTTACACCCCTATTAGGGTTTATACAACCAAATTTCACAAAATTATTTAGATTTTGGTGAAAATATGGGTTTATATGATAGATTTTTGGACTTTTAGGCAATATTGTTTTTGCTCTAAGAGTTATATTCTTTTAAGTTTACACAATTTATTTAATAGGTGGGTCCTATGTGTTCTTCAATATCATTGGCCTCCACTATTATGAACATCACACTCAATAACAGAGCCAAAACACAAAAAACAAAAATAAATAAAAAAAATAAAAAAAAAAAAACCTAAAGAAAAAAAAAAAAATAAAAATACAACACACCCCCACCAACAAAAAATTTCTCCCCCCCACAAAAAAAATAAAAAAAATTTTTTCTTAGGGCTGTAAATTGGCTCGAGCTGCTCGGGCTCGGCTCGTTTTTGGCTCGTTCAAGCTCGCTCGTTACAGAAATGAGCTAAGCTTGAGTTTATTTTTAGGCTCATTGAAAAAGTGAGCCGAGCTTGAGCTTTGGCATGCTCGGCTCATAAAGCTCATGAGAAGCTCGTATATATATGAGCCGGCTCAAGCTCGGCTCGTTCATTAAAGCTCGGCTCGACTCGTAATTTAATATATATAAATTAATATTATTACTTATTAGTAACTAGATTAATCTTTCAATATTATAATTATTAAATTAAAATAATAGTCCAGCCCATTAAACAACTTGCAAAACTTAACCCTAGTTATCTTCTATACATAACCAACGCACATTGAATTGAAAACAACAAAGAGGCACAAACAAATCGTTGACAAGTAAAGAAAATACAAAGTCATCATCATCTGGTCCGTTTCGTGATGGAACGATTATCTTCTATACAAAGTCATCATCATCATTCTTTTTTACTTGCTCATTCTTTTCCTTTAAAAGTTAAATTATAACGATTATATAATTTTTTTACTTAGTTTGATATGAATTAATTATTTGAACAGAGACTCAAACTAAAGAGGTTGCAAATGTTCATAAGAGTTGTTATAGTGATGTTTAATTTTCGTTGTAATTTGTACTCATTTTCAATCACCAATTTTTTATTTTAAATACTGTTTTTACAAATGAGCCCAACAACCCGAGCCGAGGGCTCGATCAAAAGCTCGGCTCGTTTGAGCTCGCATCGTAAACGAGCCGAGCCGAGCTAAGCTCGAGCTCGCAATTTTTTATTGAGCCGAGCTTGAGCTTTCATCCATGAAGTTTATGCGAGCTTGAGCCAAGCTTGAGCTTCAGAAATTTTGTGCGAGCCGAGCCGAGCACCAAGGTGCTCGGCTCGACTCGGCTCATTTACACCCCTAGTTCTTGTTAGGGGATTGGCTAGGCATGCCCCACTACTGTTTTGTCTACTCTATGATTGTCCTAAAGAGTTTAGGTTTTAGCAGTATATTTCATGTGTTCACTTCTTTCTAAAAAAAAAAAAAACAATTCAAAAAAAAAAAAAAAAAGGGGAGGGGTGGTAACTAAAGAAAAAAGGGGGTACGCGTGTGAAAGAAACGGGATAAAAAAAAAAAAAAAAAAAAAAAAAAAAAAAAAAAAAAAAAGAAAAAAAAAAAACCAAAAGAAAAAAAAGAAAAAAAAAAAGAAAAAAAAAACAGGGGCCCCCCCCCCCAAAAAAAAAAAACACAAAAAAACACACACCAACACCCCCTTGGTGAAAATGGCGAGGAAAGAGGGAAAAGCGAAAAGGCTTTGTTTACTGAGCATGTTGATTCTAATATCCATTAGGATCATGCATTAATTGATGTTACTGTTAATGAGCATTTTTCTACACATCATATAGTCATATTGTTACTAAGGGTGAGCAACAACACTGAAAAATCACAAAACAAACCAAACCAAACCACACACCAAACCGCACAGTGGTGTGGTTTGGTTTAAATTTTCTTTTTTGGACAAACGGTTTGCCAATCTCCACCGCACCGTTTATATGGTGTGACTCATAATTCTCAAATATTCAAAACGACGGTCATTGCACCACAATGCAATTTAATAAACAATTTATATATATAACACATGTCATATTTTCATTAGTTATTATTATGCTACCATACATCTCACAAGTAATCAAAACCCAACTCTTCTTAGTTATAGGTTTTTCTTTTAAAATAATTATTGTTTTATAGAAATTTTCGTATTTTTTAACTACTTATTATCTCATATATGTATGAATTATAGAGATTGAACAATGTATATGAAAATAAAACCAAACTGCACATCGTTATCTCTAGTAAGAGCAGATCACAACCCATAAATCATTGAACCAAGCTGTTCCCAAGAAATTCCCAGGTTGGCCTACTGTCTAAAGTCAATCTACATGTGCAACTGCAAGTGTACGATCATTTTGAGCATTCAGTGCATGATAACTTGGACTTTGCTGTCAAGCTTTCAATTCTGTGATTGACAATTTCTAATGTAATATGTAATTCTACTTCTGAATTGACATACACATTCTTCTTTAGATTGTTGCTAAATTAGGCATAGTATCATCATTCATCGCATTTTTGCCCTCCACCGAAGTTTCTATAGACACACTTGCTATGTAATTGCTAGCTTCGCACTCACTAGCCAATGCCTTTTGGTCCACAACTGCCTGAAATTTTGAAAATATGAAGCGAACTTTTCGTGAAAGGAAAGGTTGCATAGAGTAAAAGGGGCTTTGAACTATATATGTCAAACCCCTAAAGGGCTTCTTCTCACTTTTAAAATCAGATTGCTACTCATAACTAATTAACATGTAATTCGACTTCGGAATTTTTCATTAGGAGGTATGGAATGGTGTGATGTTTGTGACTTTGCAAACAATATTAATTTTTTGGGTTTCAATTTGTTTTCTTCATCTCAACTTATTATGATGCTATCAGAAACTCAAAAAGCTTATATGCAAAAGTGATCCTAATAGTTTTGATACTAGATATTAGATATTCAATGATGAAACTCTACACATATTATAGTTTGTCAAACGTACGTCGACACTAGAAAAACTTAACACAAATGAAATGTTGATCACAATATACATCACATGTTTGGGTAATTGCATAAGCTATCATAGACGATATTGATAACTGCAGAATAGGTACACTTTTGGGGCCACAATCCACGAGTATTCACATGCTTTCTACTGCCTGTTCTTTCAAGCTGCACTCCATTTTTGGCAGCTTTTGCACAGATTTTTTTTTTTTTTGTCTGTTAGACCACACTTCATTTTCACTCATCTTTTCTCCAGCTTGAGGCGTGCAAAACGTTGTTTATTTTGTATAGAAAAGAAAATGTTACTTAGCAGCAACAAAGTACCAAGTAAAAGTTTAGTCAGTAGAACAATTAAAAACTAAAAAGCAAAAGTGACACATGAACTCTGAAGTCAAGAAAAAACAATGTTCATAAACCCCAACAAAATCATTGGATGCTTCGCTGATCGGCAAAGGGATTGGCGTAAAGCTTTGGAGATAGGCACTAGAGTCCATTAACCTATTCATCTATAAAAACATTTTAACCTATATATTACAAGGATCATTGATTTTATAAGGTAATCATCTGGATTTTGAAGACTCCTATAACTTCTTTTACACTAAATAATACCTTGAATTGGTAGTATTGAACGTTTTAAAATGTACAAAGAAGTGTTAACATGACTTGTTTAAAAGAGAGTTATTTCATGAACTTGCTGTCACTTCATGATTATCATGTAAATTGAATCAAATGTTACCGTACTTTTCAATTTCCACATCTTTGTATAACATACAAATAGTAGAAGAAACCTATTTTTGAGTAATTCACGTTAAGCTTATCAACTCCATTTTAGTTTTGAAGTTATGGAGGTTGATATACTTTATGTATCACAAACGACACATACATTACAAACAGGGACGGATCCACGTTGTGGGCTAAGGGTGCTCCAGTACAGGTCATTTTTCTGGTGTTCTTATATTTTAGATGAATAAAAGCCCAATAATTCTCCTATATTTACCTTATAGCCCACTCAACACCCAATCTCACCCATATAGCCCGCCTCATATATAATTTATAGATCCGCCCCTGATTATAAAGTCACTAAACTTGGACTTTCATTACAAAAATAATAATATGGTGAGGTTGGTAGTTTGGATTTATCCCAATGGCTCATTATGTGCGTACCTAAATTAAAGTACATATCCATGATCCATCTGAATGTTTTTTGCATCTTCATTTCTATATTTAGAGAAATAAGAATCTGATTATAAAAAGTAGATCATGTTTGTACGTTGTATTTTTGCACCTAAACAAATAGTACAACACCCACATGCCCAAAACAAAAATTTGACAGAGAAATAAGGGTAGCAATACTAAATAGTAAAACTGTAAAAGAATCTGACTCTAAATAGTAAAACTGTGAGTAATTTTTTTATAAAAAATATATTTTTTTTCAAGTATGACAACTTTTATATATGATGATAGCAACAAATCGGAGACACCTTTCTCTTCAAAACGCTCTGGCTTCAAAAATACATGAATCCAACCAACCAAATATTTTTTATTTTCATCAATTTTTTTTATAAAAAAATTTATTTTCAAAAGGAAGTTCATATCAGGTGTAGCTGAGAAAAGAGGAAGATTTTCCCGGAAAAGGCCAGAAAGAAACGAAAATCACAAAGTGCCCTTGACGGTTGCATTCTGGGTTGTCGAGATTTTTAATTGCGTTATCCAATCACACTCGTGAATTTCGACCTCCGACCTCTCTTCATCGATTTGCAAAAAAGTTCCGATCTTTTTCAAAACCTAGGCTTTTCGCCCGAGCTAGGGCAGAGATTCTAACAAGCCCAACCGCGTTGATTCGACAATGTGGGCATGAAATTGGGGGTTTCACGAGCTGAATCGAATTGGGCAATCTAGGGATTTGGGAATCGATCGATGAGGCGGCGATGTGGTGCTTGAAAGAGGAATGGAGGTTAGATCTGACGGTGGTGGATTACAGGTACGGTGCGATAAGATTCCGGCGCCGGCGCCGGTGATTGCGCGGCCGCGGCTGCAGGTGTGGTTCATCCGGCTGTGCTCAAGCTTGTTCCTTTGGACGTGTTTGGTTCAGTTGGTGGCGGTTGGGGAGTTATGGCATCCACATTTGCTCTCCAATATCACCAATCGGATATCGGAAATTACGCAGATTCCAACTCCGGCGGTGCCGTCGCCGCCGCCGCTTCTCCCGGCAAGTGAGTTTCTGAGATTAAAAGCGAAAGCTTTTTAGTAAAAGTTGTTATATGTTTGTGTGTAGTGTAGGGGGGTTTTGTTTGTTAGTGTTACTTGTATTAAGCATGAATGTGATTGCTCATAATTTGAGAGTAGTGGCACTTAGTTGTGAAGCGATTTTGTTGTAGTCTGATTATGTTATGCATGAATTTGAATGGTTTAGTTTATGAATCCGGGTTTTCGGCACATGAAAATTGCTTTTCTCCTTGAGTTAGGCGAATCCCATTGACAATGCAGGATTGTTGTTTATAAATTCGGACCATTTGAGGTCAAGAGAAATGGGTAGGATTGTTTTTATTTATAAAGGAGAATTTGGTTAAGGCTTAGGTGTATGTATTTAGTATATACTGTATACTGCGATGCCTAATGTAGGTTGGGAGCGTGCTTTACGTTGAGATTTAGGATTGGTTTTCTGGAAATTGTGTAGTAGGCTGTGTGGCGAGGCCATAAGTTAACTGCATCTTGGTTCTATTCTTTTCGCTATTTTATTGTAGGGGTATCATGGAGGTAGTCTAAGGATTAGACTGTATATTTTTAAACTTCTTCCAGACAAACTATCTTCTTGGGCCAAAAACAAATTTTCTTATTTCTTTTTCTCTGTTAAATAGGAGGCATCAATTTTCTCATCCTGTGTTTGTTGTCATTTGCTTTCCCGCTTATGTGAGATAAACAATCTCATACATGATCAATGTGTCTGTAAGGCTACTATGTACTATGAAGTTGATACGTAAGCCTTAATGACCTGAATTTTTGCAGGAAATTATACAAGTAATGGGTTTCTTAGAGTTTCCTGCAATGGGGGCTTGAATCAAATGCGTGCTGCGGTTTGTGCTGCGCTCTTCTTTTGTTTTCTTTCTTCTTTATCTTACGTATAGCTATTGACAGCATCTTTTGCATTTCAGATCTGCGACATGGTGACTGTTGCCCGCCTTTTAAATCTCACATTGGTTGTTCCAGAGCTTGATAAGACATCTTTCTGGGCCGATCCTAGGTATACCTTGCTCTGAATAAAACTGCTACTTAATACATCCTTTAATCGATGTTTTAGAAAATCAACTGTTTTTTTTTTTTGCAGTAATTTTGAAGACATCTTTGATGTAAGACATTTCATTGATTCTTTGAGAGATGAAGTCCGGATTGTCAGAAGACTCCCGAAAATGTTTAGTAGGAAATATGGACATAAACCACTCGAGATGCCTCCTGTTAGTTGGTCAAATGAGAAATACTATGTGGAACAGGTTTGCATACTTCCTTTCTAGTTTAATTTGGGCAAAGAGTATCTGAAGTTGAAACTTTCGTTAAATAAATGGTCTGTTAAGTACTAAAATGATGATTCTATCCCCTTTTCATTAGCTGTACCATCTTGTGCATAGCATACATATACTTAAGCTTGATGAAAAGATTATTCCAAATTTTATGTGATAGAATGTGTTTACTGTTTTTCGTTTTTCAGGTATAAGTTAATGTCTCTGTTCTCTCTGAGTCTAGATGGAATGCATACAGTTCTGTTAGGCAGAAGTTTATTTTTAAGCGATGCATCCTGATATAGTGCCTTGATTCTGTTATGCAGATTTTGCCACTTATTAGCAAGCACAAGGTGTTGCACTTTAACAGAACGGATGCACGTTTGGCAAACAATTGGTTACCTCTTGATCTTCAGAAACTTAGGTGTCGTGTAAATTTCCAGGCACTGAAGTTCACCCCCCAGATTGAGGCTTTGGGTTACAAGTTGGTTCGCACACTGCAAGAAAAGGGAGCTTTTGTGGCTTTGCATCTAAGGTACGAGATGGACATGCTGGCTTTCTCAGGTTGTACTCATGGCTGCACTGAGGAAGAAGCTTCAGAGCTCAAAAGATTGAGGTTTGTCGTGTTTAATATTTGACAGTTAGTTGTTTTTTTTTTTTTTTTTTTTTTTTTTTTTTTGTAATGCTCGTGCTCCAATGGAAATCTGATGCTATGTTATGATAGTTTGCTCGGTATATTGTTGGTGTTCTTGTAAAACATATATGAGTTTTTTTTTTCCTGAATAAGCAAATCCATAATTTGTAGATTTATTTTCCCTAGAAAGAAGAACTATACAGGACGGCGAAAAATCAGTGGTCATAAACAGAGCAGTTCCCGCATTGTGTTTCTTGTGTCAGATAGCTGAAATGATCTAGATAGCATGTATGAGTTATTATATTGAGTTGTACTCACATGTGATATTTATTGGCCTACCTCTCATTCAGATATGCATATCCTTGGTGGAGAGAAAAAGAGATAATGTCTGAAGAAAAGAGATCACAAGGTTTGTGTCCTCTGACACCAGAGGAGAGTGCATTAATTTTGCAAGCATTGGGTTTTAGTAAGGACACACAGATCTATATAGCAGCGGGTGAAATCTATGGTAGTGAAAGGAGACTTGGCCCGCTAAGAGCTGCATTTCCAGGAACGGTCAGTCAGTTTGCTAAACATTGTACCATTCCTTTTTTATTTTTGTGCATTATGGACTTCTGATCTTAGTTACTTTGCTGACAAAGAGTGGTCTTCTTGCTTGTTTGTCTTAGGTTAAGAAGGAAACACTTCTTGCCCCAGAGGAGTTGCAACAGTTTCAGAATCATTCCTCTCAGATGGCAGCTTTGGATTTTTTGGTTTCCGTTGCCAGTAATACTTTCATTCCTACATATGATGGGAACATGGCGAAACTGGTTGAAGGTCACCGAAGGTATGCAAACACTGTCACAAGGTTGGATGAGTTTTTGTTCTATGAAATACCAACGTAAAGAAATTCCTAATTATAAATCGTGCAGGTACCTTGGGTTTAAGAAAAGCATCTTGCTAGATAGGAAAAGATTAGTGGAGCTGTTGGACTTGCATCTGAACGGGACACTTTCATGGAATGAGTTTTCAGTTGCTGTAAGATCCATTCATGAGAATAGAATGGGACAGCCAACTCGACGTAAAGTTATTGCAGACAAGCCAAAGGAGGAAGATTATTTCTACGCAAATCCTCATGAGTGCCTCTGCGAAGCAACAGATTGTGATAACTTGCATACCCCCGGAAACTTGAGTAAAACTGGGTGACTGCAAGAATCAAGTCTGAAATCAAACCTTCCACACAATTGTTCGAAGAGAGCGGGTCAACAGTCCATGTGCTTTCATATTAGAAAGCATGTACACACACATGAGAGTTTTGTTAGGAAACAGCATAAAAAGGATTTGAGTTCCCAATTTGGGCGTCCAAAGATGTATTCATTCGTTTTTAATCATTAATGTGTTCATATGTTCATTCTGTTTCCTAATGTATGTCACAAGTTGATATGAATTCAGTGCTTTTCAGTTTAATGAAATTATAGTTAACACGAATATAGTTGAAAAAGTTTGTTGGTACCTGATGTGTCACAGTAAAGAGCCGTTCAGTGACTGCAAATATTCAAGGTAATTTTACACGATCCCCTATCTTCACCTAAGAAGAACAATATGGGGAGAAATTATACAGTAGAAAGTAATAATATGGGGAGAAATTATACAGTAGTATGATATTACATTTCCGTGGTATAATTTCTTCAATTGGGGATATCTTACCGGGATTCATCTATAAACGACAAATGTTTTCTCATCCCCCTCAACAGGATTGCAGTAAGGTAAAACTAAAACTACGGATGAATTCCCCCTACTTGGGTTCCCAGAAGATAATGTCTTCTAGCTCGCCAGAAAGGCCAAGATCCTTGAGCCTCCTTTCTTGGTAATATTCTAGTTGAGGTAATTCGGACTGCCTGTCCTTGAAAATCCCAGCAATATGTTGCAGCACCTTCCTCTCCCCTTGCCTTATTCCAACTGCAATCTCAAGCCGTGGATCCAGTTTTGATTCTTTTAACTTCTCATCCTGCAATGAATAATCTGCATTCAGTGGTTGCAAGTCTACAAACAGCTGATTTCAAATCTTATGAGAAAATAAGGGGTGACACAAGAATAATGGGAATAAATGAAAGCATACCTCTTCAAAGGTGGTGGGATAACCAGAAAGAGCAGATTTGCAGGCATCTTGGATTACTCGGCATATGAGCTCTTCGTTGGCAGGGCTAACAGGCAGGTCCAGGTGGCCCCAGATGGTGTTTCTGAATATAGATTCCAAGAGGAAAGCATCGGTACCGCCAAGAGCTACCAGTCGCAGATATGGAATCATTTGGGGTGGAAGTGAACGGTCCAAAAATATGTCGAAATATGCAGTGGCTCCCAAACCATTTGTCTCAGCAATGTCTAGCTTGTCTTCATAAAATGGGTCTGACTCGGGTATTCCCAGTGTGAAGGTAAATGAATCGCGACTTGCGTTAGAATCTATGAATCCATAGTCCAAAGCAAACTCAGCATTGGTCTTGTTTATGTCATACTGGATGAAAACCTGTTTATAAATTTGACGGTTGTTATATCTTCCATTTTATAAGATCAAAAGGATTTACCTAGTTCATACGCAACCAGAGATATTACATACTTAGCATCCAAAAATAAAACAATGTCAAGAAGCATGAGAAACCTACAAAGTACAGACTATCAGTGAACTACAAGAAGAAAAAGCAGCAGCTAGAAAAATCACCTGCTCACCAGCCTTGGTAGCAACGGGGCTCCGAAGAGAAAACAGATAATCCCAAGAGAAAAGACCTGCTGCTCCTTTGATCTCATATGCATGTTCTTCTGTGGTTATGCTAGAGCTGTGGTTAATCTGACAAAGAAATTGTGTACTGAATGTCAAGGCAAGTAATACATCACAATGCTTGAAGAGCTATTTGCATATTCAAAACTTTACCAAGTCTGCAAGTGGGATCAAAACAAGATTTTGACCACGAAGGCGCGAGAATGCCCTGGACCGGAGTATACCGAATGCCCAAAAGAAGTCCTCCAGTGTGATCGGAGAAGGAAAAAGCTGCTTGTTAGGGAGGATGATTTCTTCTTCCAGTTTAACAAACTCACTCTGCACATACTCTTTTACACTCATCGTTGTGCTCAAAAGTTGGGTTCCTGCCAACCTCAACTCTATCAGAACTTTGTTATCAACAATTAAGCATGCGATTTGGTTCTCATATATTAGTGTCCCATTCCCTCAATTAATTCAGTCAATGAAAGCCTAAGAGGTTAGATTTACAAATTTGCACGCAGAAAAAAGTTCTGTAGTAGTAACAACCAACACATGCTTAACACTGAACCTGAAACCTTAGATCTTTTGACACAAGTACAAAAGTACAAATGTATGCTTCTTAGATGACACTAAACGTAGGTTCACTAATATGAAACAAAAATAAGAAGTTAGGTTCACTAAACGTAGCTTCTTAGAACTCTTCCTACATTTAAATCTTGTTCCCCCATTACGAATTAGTAGACATGCAATAAAAACAACAATTCAAATCATAGTAAAAGCAAAACGTGAAAAACGAAAACAGAAACTGGCTAACCTTGAAGCTCATCAAGCTCCTCTTCTGACCTGCACTGAAACCCATCAAGACAAACACTTCATCATCCCCCACAATCTCAACCCCATAAAAAAACACAGAATCATCAACTAAACAAACAACAAGTTAATCAGCCAAACCCACCAGAACACAGTCGAGTTCGTGGTCACGGGAAGAATATCAAGATAAAGCCTCCACTTAGAATCCTTCTTGTACCTTTCCCTTATCAAAAACAGAGCAACCATAACCCAAGGCTTCAACCCACTACACACATTTCCGATTTCCGACCCGGAAACGGTATCCGGGTTGATCCAGAGCCTCTTGGGCACCTGTAAAACGACCTCGTTCCGACCAATGTCTCTGCTGGCCACCAGCCCCATGCCTTCGGGGACCAGAGCCGGCTTTGCCGCGGGGGATTTTGCAGAGACCACGCCTTCGTCTCTGAGCCATTGCCAGAAGGTTTGGACCGCCGGAGGGAGTGATGGGTCGCATTGCAGTGGGGATGAAAGTGACGTGGCGGCGCGGACGACGGCGGAGTGGCGGTGGAGCTGTTGCTTTGGTCTTGGAGTTGGCAAGAGGAAGGTGGAGGAGGAGGAAGGAGATAGAGTGAAGAGAGTACCAGTGACCATTTTGTGATAAAGGGTTGATTTTTGGGATTGTTTTGTGAAGATATCTTTGTGTTCTGATTGATTTATAGCTTCTGGTTGTGGATAGGATTTTTTTGAGGATTAATTAACTGTAGATCAAAATGATAACGGTTGTGTCTGAAATGGAGTGCATTTTTGCCCTCCACTATTTTTTGGTGGCGAGCATTACCATTATACATCTCCACCATTGATTTAAGGAGATTTTTAAAAATTATGAAGTTGTCCCACCACATCAATGATAGAGGATGTGGTGGTAAGGCTCACCACCAAGAAATGGTAGTGGACAAAAATAAATCCGTATGAAATGTATATGTATGCCCATTCTTGACCCATATTTCTATTGTAGTGATTTAAAGTAAAATTAATTATGATAATGTGCTCTCTTTGAAATAAGATATTATGAGCTTTATTTTAAACTTGTAGTCAAAAGTTTGTCCAATTTCTTGTGATGACCTCTGTTTTGCATTCGACTTCATTAATTAATCTATATAACTATTGTTCAATTAAAGTTTTGGAATGTATATCTAGAAAGCTTGTTATTGACATTAAGAGGAAAAACCATCTACTCTTCACAAAACAAGTCTAAAACATGGGTGGGGAATTCCCTTAGCTTTCAAAGAACAGTTTCCTACTCTTTTCTCCTTTTTGTTTTGTTTTGGTGAAAGATCTTCGCTCCTCAACTTCATTTTTATAGCAAGTAAGTTCATTGCTCAACTCAATTAATATTAGTTGGCTGGTAGCTGTGGTTTAAAGACAGAGTTGCCCCTAATATATAAGGCATTCTTTTCTCAATGGTTTTCCTCAAGGTTGGCCCAAAGCCTTGGGCTTTCTTATCTTGGGCTTGTCTAGTTGAGATGAGCTCTTCAAATTAGGTTTAGTAACTTGAGTGGCGGAACTAGGTCATTGGATTAGTATAGACCGTTTATACATTTAAGAAATACACCAAAAAAAAAAAAAATTGAGATACAATTATTTATAACGCTAAAAAACATCAAAAATATATATAAAGGGAACAAATGATGGCTACCTTTGTCTTTACTCATATCTAATGTGATGCCAATGTACACAAAACATATCCAAAAACAGACATAAACATCACAACGTCATCTACAAAATGGGTTCCATGACGAAGTTCCACAATAGAAATATAATAAATTTAACTTAGAATTCAGGACGGCGATCCTTCACATTCTTGAAAATATTAATTATTTAACCTAAGGTGAAAGTCTCGGCAATTTCTTTCTCAATTTTGACAACTAGATTGTCTGCAAGAAATTCTTCATCCATCTAGTTTTGAAGTGCAGTTTTAACACCCTTCACGCTGGAAATGACCTTTTCTTAGTTGCAGTGGAAACGGGAAGTGTCAATATAAGACGAATCAACCTACCAATAAGATCAAACTTCTTTGAAGTATATGTTTCCACTAATCCTCTGCATAAGTTAGAAACTGTAGACATATTCTTCAAGTGTGGATGATATGGCACCTCGAGTTAATAATGATTCAATTAATACCTCAAAAGAATCCTTTCATCCTCACTAAAATCTGTAGGGTAAAACTTACTTGCAAATATGGTCAATATCAAATAACTTGTAACCATCCCTAGGATCCAAAGCAGAGCTCAGTATGAAGAGTTCCATTGTAAGCTCACTAAATTTTCGATTTAACTCTCCCAACTGAGCATCTATTGCAGCAATGAATATATCAAATTGATAATGGTGCTCAATTGTAATGTCATCTGCTCGAGGAGGGATCCGACTTCGACCTGGTATCAATCGAGAATTCATATCTGGTATGACAATCTTATGCTGCTCACAAAACAATTTCACATTTCCAAGCAAAGCCTCCCAACCTTCATCTCTTAATTCCTGGATAAGTGTCTTTGTAGTTGTCACTTGATGCATAGCATTCAATTTATCTTGTGATTTTTGCTGCAAAGCTTGACAAAGCATATCAGTTGTCCCCATTATCTCCTTCATTAGATGCAACAAACTGAAAAGATGTCTTTGTATCAAGAGCAGCACTCGTATCTCCATGTTGAACGTAAGTGGATCCTTTGACACATGTTTTCAAGAACTAAACAAGTAGCATCATACATCTTTATCATACTGCAGATAGAAAAAAAAAAAGAAAAAGAAATGAGAGCCCTCCCCATCTAGTATCACCGGCTCGTTTCAAAGAACATAGTATTTGGTTCTGACCACTACCTGTTTCAAGTTTATCAATCCCTATCAAATGAGCAATCTGAGCAGCTTGTAACTTAGCGTTACATTTACAAGAAGAACCAACAGTATAGCAACAACGAATGATAACTTTGAAAATAATTGGTGGATAAGACTTACTTCTCTGGATGCCACAACCAATACTAGTTGCAATCGATCCACTCAACTGTTGGTGTTCCATGCGTCCAGCCCATGATGAAGGAAAAGTATGGTTAGTACACTAATGAAGGTTCTAAACACTTTTTAGTGGGATATTAATTGTGGTGGTTAGTTTCAATGGTTCTATACTATTCCATAAGGCCCTATTTATGGAGATATGCCCTATGTATGGAGATACGCTGGCCAATTCAGTTGTGGTTGAAAAAGAAGAGCTAGAGAGACATTCCACTCATAGTTTAGAGAGTGAAGATCAAGTTATTCCTCTTCATATCCGAATGGTGGTTATAACAAATTACTTATGCTGTAGCAGGTGGTGCAGTGAGTGTAATAGAGCTCCTCCTATGAAGCAAGTAAAGAGAACTAAGATTGTTCAAGAGAGTGAAGGTTTCTATTTTAATGTCAACAAAGCAGGTTATGAGGCTGCAGTGAAAAACTACCATGGCAATTCAAGGATGCAGCCTGGCCATGACCCACCTATAAAAGAAAGCCTCACTAATGCCCAGGTGCTAAGGATAGCTTTCTTCAGATGATGATGAGAGGTGTGAAATGAGGAGTGGTAGCTCCAGTGTTTAAGCTTTCTCCTTTGTGGTTTTTTGCCTACCCATGTGGCCTGCTTCTTTTCTAGGCGTTTTGCTTGTTCGGGCGGTAGCGGAGCGGCTCTGTCGTTTTGTTTCCTTAGGCTTTGGCCTCCTCTTCACAAAACCATCACCCACGGCCAGGGCCGTGGTTGACCAGGTGCAACCGGCGCGCGGGAACCAGGCCCCCAATTCATGGAGGGCCCAAAAAATCTTTTTTTTTTAATGATGATTCATATAATTTTTTTTTAAAAAGTTTAGTATTAATATTGATATTGATATTTATTTATTTTAAGTAAAAAATATTTTTATCTAAGGCTCTCGTCTTTGTTAGTATCTACCAATTCAAATTTTAAGAGTAGTCTTGTAGCTTTACTAAATTATTTTTGACATATATTGAAATCTTTGTTAGGTTTTCAGTGAAGTTTTGATATTTGGCATTATCACATATCAATATTTGGATATTGGAGGTTTAACTTTGTCGCTTTGTTCTTTTTTTTTTCTTTCAATACTTTGTTTGTAATCAACTTTGTATAGATTCAATCATATTTTTAGAAGTTTGTTATAATTCTAGTTTAGAATTTACCTATTTTGTTAGTACACTGGTAGTAGAAAATAATTATTGTGGCATTTTTGAAAATTGGTTGAAGGCCCTCGCAAAAATTTTGAACCAGGCCCCTAAATTCTCAGCCACGGCTCTGCCCACGGCTTCAACCCACTACACACATTTCCGATTTCCGACGAGGAAACTGGATTCGGGTTGATCCAGAACCTCTTGGGCACCTCCAAAACTTTGCGGAACCTAATTTTCCAACTTTTAGTTTGTCCAACCATCAACTTTCCGACTTTTTTAGTTTGTCCACCCATCAACTTTTCAACTTTTAGTTTCCAACCATCAACTTATATTTTTCTTTTGGGTTATAAGAATGAGTCTTATGTCGGTATGGGCTTTAGAACCTTTTCCCTTTTGTCTGGCTTTCTTCGACTTCTTGCACCAAAAAGAATTATTTTATGTCAATGTACACCAAACCAAATTATTTGCTTCTCTACTCGATTAGTCAATGGAGGTTTAAAAAATGATTATAGTTTTAAAAATTATCTTTTTGTTGGTTTAGAAAAATGTAGAATGTAGGTTTGAAACTCCTCCTCAAGAGAAGTGAGCTCCTACCACAATGAAAAACAAATACTAGTCCTATCTTCCCACATAAAGGTAATCTAGCTTTCTTCTCTTCCATGTATCTTGAAAATTTTCGGGTACGTAATGGATTAGATTAGCAGAGGCACAACCAACCGAGTAAAATAATATGAATGTTTGAACAGTTATTCCCAGCCCTCCACCCCACGTGATTTGGTCTGGGTAGCATAGTTACGGATACGGTACGGTACCGAGCGCATACCATATCCGTACCCGTATCCGAAGCGCGATTCGCAGTTCGGAGCTTCCATGCTTCATAGGATTTGGTAAAGTTTGTAGGGTACCCTTTGTACTTTTGAGAAGGAAAGTTAAAAAATTGAAGATGAGCCGCCAAGCCAACAAATGTTGATGGCATCACTAATTTGACCCGAGTTGGATTTTTGAACAAGGCTCGGTAAATTATGCTGATGATGCAAGTTCCAAGCAAAGTCCTACATATTATTAGTTTTTAGGGTTGTGAGGTTTCTGACAAATTTGTTGATTAATTGGATGTATCCTATTCATATTAGAGCACTTTCACCCCCGAGGGAGAATTAAATTTTTTTTTTTTTGTTCTAAAGCAAAATACTATTTAAAATTGATTTATTATTTATTAAAGAAATTTTCATTTATTGAGGGCAAATGCAAGGGCAAAACACACTTGCTACACCGCTCTAGCTTCCATCATGTCGACGACTTCTGAGAACCTTCATGGAACAATGTTGATGATGATTTTCTATTAAAAAAATTTCAAGTGCACTGTGACATCAACATGGCCTCACTCTTAATACCTGCGGGTAGTGGCAGAGGCGAGGCTTGCCTTCAGCATGCAAGTCTTCCGTTTATCCTCCTCCCATTTGCCTTCCCCGGTGGAAGGGCTCTTAGAGATAGGGTGATAGAGTGTCTTTAATTGGAAATAATTCATGTTTTATGTTTTAAATATTTAGCGTAATAAGTTTGATTAATTAGAAATAACATCACAATCACATAACTAAGTTTTTTTGGTTGACTATAAAACCAGAAAAGATTAGAAACAAAAAATTATATAGCCATTAGAAGATGCGTGTGCATGGAAGTACACGAGGCCAGCGGGTTGAATATGACCCGCGCAATTGTAAGATTATTCAACTTAAATAACGCTTTAAAGTTTTGTAAAACAATCAAATTCAGAATTCTTTTTTGATAGGTGATTCAGAATTTGACTTGAGCCAATATTTAGCTACTGATTATAAAATGAACAAGATGAGTTGAAAACTTGAAAGAGAAAGATTACCAACATATATAATAGACAAGACGACGGTTTAGCAAACTCACCATTCTCTGTATCGGAATTGTTCTACGAATTTACACTATATAATTCGAAATAGTAGGCTTAACATCACTAGTGTTTTGAATCTCACGAGGACTCTCGGTGCAATGTTTGCTGGAAATTCAAGAAATAAGAAATGGGAAGAAGAGACAAAACGACAAAACGTGTGTGATCGAACAAACAAAAGTAATTAAGGCCAAGGAGACAAAGGTCACCTCACCAGGTTGGAAAGTGGAAACTACCTAGAAAGTATAGACAAGGAAAAGGTTAAAGGTCCGTACGGACATCCAAAGGTTGCCAATGGTCTCAGTCAACTGCGACTGCTCCTCCACCGACCACCACTGTTTACCCCCCTTTGGAGCCCCAAAAAATACCAACGTGCATAGTTTCAGAAAGGTTCTCTGTCAATCACCATTTCGAGATTGTTATTAATTTATGTGGGTAATATATAAGCAAATCAGTACGAGGGAAATGCTGGAAATCTTCATGTTACTTTTGGCACTAAAATGTTTTTAGTTTTTGTTCAATCGAACTTTCCAAAACAAATAAATAACTCAATTTTTCTTTAAAAAGAATTGACAATTAATTCAATATTATGATTCATTATTATAACAATTTACTTATATCATATTACATGACATAATAATAATGAATGGCCGCCACTATCGGAGCTTCATTGGATGGTTGGGTCCCATAACCGGCATGTTCCGTTGACTCGAACCGCTTTGAAGTTGGACCGGGTCTGCCCATAGAGTTTCGACCCGAGGCTTTTTTCATTAATATGTTTGATAACCTCCATGAGGCTCTTTTCAATCTACATAAACGAGAATGACACAAGCTCCATGATTCTAACCAAGTGTTAGTCATGCAGTTCATGGTTACTTTTGACCACCATTGCGTGTGAATCTGCTGTTAAGATTTATATTAATAGAGCCGGTTCCGCCCAACTCATATAATACTTTAATGTAACTTAAAAGGGCTAAGTGTATCCTCTAATGAAACGATTTTCATGATGGCACATACGTAGGTGAGCGGTCGAACAAATTCAAGATCGCGTTGTAACTTTTTCTATCGATGATGTATGCAGGGCAGTTGCATTTTCTTTTCAAATATGTGGGGCCTTTTCTTATTGCTTACCCCAAGAAAACAACGAACAACGATAGCTCCGTACTTTCTTTGACCCATAATATTACTACAGTACCGTACTATATAATTAGTAGTTTGCCAAGTGGAAAGGGAGCTCAGTCGTAGCACCCTTCCCAAGCCTCTTTGTCTAGATTATGGACCCAGTTTTTGCTTTGCTTTTCGCGTTCTACGACTCCCTTATAATTTTCAAATTTTGGTCAACCAAACAAAATGACCCTAATAAACAAATGCGTGTGCCACATCTTATAAGGCCAACCTCAAGGGCTCATTGTCATTGAACCTTTCTGGCTTTTTTTTTTTGGTCGAAAGAACCTGTCTGGCTTAATTAATTGCTCACTCTATTGTTGCTCTCCAAATCACCAATCCGTCAACTAGTTTCCAATTTTCAGTTTTATCAATTCAGAATACAAATAGAAATCTAACTTATATTGATTTCAAAATCTCGAAAATGAAGTTTGGCAAGGAATTTGCAGCACAAATGGTGCCGGAATGGCAACAAGCATACATGGATTACAGCTATCTAAAATCCCTCTTAAAAGAAATCCAACTCTTCAAGCTAAGAAACCACCCTCCGCCGCCGGCCGCCGCCACCCCCACCGCCCGGCTCAAGCGGCGGGGCACATTGTACAGAGCATTCAGCGGACTCACACAAAACCGCCGCGGCGAGCAGCCCAACAACCCCACATCCTCCGGGGACATCGAAAGCCAAGCAATTCTGGTCGGCTCCGTCAGAAATGACGGCTCGGAAAGCTACCAGACGACGTTTCTGATGGCGGCGGAGGAAGGCGGATTTCAGGAGCTGGAGTACTTCAAGAGGCTTGATGACGAATTCAACAAAGTAGACAAGTTTTACAGGACGAAAGTTGAAGAGGTGATGAAGGAAGCTGACGTGCTCAATAAGCAAATGGATGCTTTGATTGCTTTTCGAATCAAAGTCGAAAATCCTCAGAGGATGTTCGACTGGTCGGGGGAGATGACTCGTCTCGCTTCCGGTGTTGCTGCATCTACTGCCGCCTTGTCTGCCTCCACTCCTCGAGGAGCCAGAGCAAGCAGTAAGTTTGAGATTTTAATTCATCCTTTAGTTCTGATAACTTTCTTTCTTGCGTTGACTTTGTGCTTATGTCTGAAACTGCGTTTGCATTGATAGCAAAGTTTTAGAGACGTTAATAAATTCTTTAGCCTGGTATTTTTCTGTGTTGATTTTGTGCTTCTGTCTAAAAACCGCTTTGTCTGGTACTATGTTGGGTGAGCAGGGCATACGTTGGCTATGGAGTTGGATATGATTGTGGAGACCGGATCGAACAGCCAGGAAGAAAATTCTGGCAAAAAGAAGAATGAAAATGTTAAACAGAAAAAGGCTGAAGTGAAGAAGACGGACAAGTTTAGAGACACTAGGCCTGCGCCACTGGAAGTACTAGATCGTGTGACGATAAATCACACCGTTGAGACTCCGCGATCGACCATTAAAGGCTTTCTCCATGTGGCTCCGCAGACAGAGTTGAAATTCAGCAGGGATAATCTGAAGAAAGTTGAAGAACAGCTCTCCCGGGCTTTCATTGAATTTTATCAGAAGCTTCGGCTTCTGAAGAGCTATTGGTAGGGTGCTGGTTTATTTTTTGATGGCTTTTCTGATTTTTGTGTTGACGTTATAGCTGATTATTTACTCTGCTTCAACTCAATGATTCAGCTTCATGAATACGTTGGCCTTTTCGAAGATCATGAAGAAATACGATAAGGTATGTGTATGTCCCTTTTCTTTTTCTCTGTAAATTCCACGGCTGGTAATTTTGATTTGTGCTGTTTATATTTACAAACTCACTAATTTTTGCAGATTACTTCAAGAGATACATTAAAGTCTTACATGAAGATGGTGGATAACTCCCACCTTGGCATCTCCGACGAGGTTCGAATTCTTCGTACTTTTAGTCCTCAAAGATGCTGAAAGGTCGTGGATTTATGTTGTTGCTTTGTTAATTTCCTTCTAATCTCATAAGGCATTTGCAACTATAGGTTTCCAAGCTGATGGAGAGAGTGGAAGCTACATTCATCAAACACTTCTCAAACTCGAATCACCGAAAAGGAATGGCGGTCTTAAGGCCAAAACCAAAGACAGAAAGACATAGAATAACATTTGCCATGGGTAAGACCTGTTACTAATCAAACCAGTATAGTTTAAATTTAATACATGAAACAAGGGCAGTCTTGGAATCAATTTCCTAGCTTATAGATCTGTTTTTCGGAAAAATTTCAGGTTGCTTTGCCGGCTGCACAGCTGCTCTCATTTTAGCCGTGGTTCTGATGATCCACGCACGAAACATTAGTAGTGCTCATGATCCTGAATATGCTAAAGAACAGGCCAAGTACATGGACAACTTGTTTCCCCTGTACAGGTACTTATATTTATCCCTTTGCTTTACATTCCTCTTCCGAAATTCCCAACCGAAGAAAAAAGGGACGAGACTAATTCTCGAACATCGTGAATCTTTTTGCAGCTTATTTGGATTCGTTGTTCTGCACATGCTTATGTATGCTGCAAATATATACTTTTGGAGGCGGTTCAGAGTAAACTACCCGTTTATTTTTGGTTTCAAACAAGGAACTGAGCTGGGATACAGAGAGGTTCTCCTTCTGGGTTTCGGTCTGGCAGTGTTAGCACTAACCTCTGTGCTCTCAAATCTTGACATGGAAATGGACCCGCAAACCAAAGATTACCAAGCTCTAACTGAACTTCTCCCTCTCTTTGTGGTTTTGGTAATTGATGATCCTTAACTATAAGTATTTCATTTCAGCTGCATTGGCTCATCACACTTCTATAATCATATATACTGAACTAAATTCTTCCTATGCAGCTTGTAACTCTGATAGTACTATGCCCCTTTAACATCATATATCGCTCAAGCCGCTACTTCTTCCTGGTTTGTATGTTTCATTGCATCGCTGCTCCTCTTTATAAGGTAAAATTTTAGTTGCAGATACTTTTTTTTTTTTCAAGTACACTGTAGTTTTAGTAGGATGATGAAAATTTATCTGATAATTCGGTTCTTTTTCAGGTGACACTCCCAGATTTCTTCTTGGCAGATCAGTTAACTAGTCAGGTCAACAATCACAGATTGCAAACTTATATTATTTCCTTGTCTTCTCTCTGATTGAATCAAATGACTGAGTGTCGAAAACTTCTTTTGTTGTAGGTGCAAGCCTTGAGGAGTCTGCAATTCTACATTTGCTACTATGGTTGGGGAGACTACAAATTCAGAGAAAATACTTGCAAAGAGAGCGAAATATTCAAAACTTTCCATTTCATCATTGCTGTCATTCCATATTGGTCTCGCCTCCTTCAGTGCCTCCGGCGGTTGGTTGAAGAGAAAGATCCGATGCAAGGATACAACGGGTTAAAATACTTCTTGACAATAGTAGCTGTTAGCATGAGGACAGCATACGCTCTACCAAGTCTTAACAAAGACGCGAACTGGAAACTGCTTGCCGGGATTTTTTCAATCACCGCTGCACTCGTTGGAACATATTGGGATCTTGTTGTGGACTGGGGACTTCTTCAACGCGGTTCCAAGAACCGCTGGTTGAGAGACAAACTCTTAGTCCCTCACAAGAGTGTATACTTTGGAGCAATGGTAAGTACGACAACTGATTATGGCTCGAATGTGCAGTCTAGATTCATGATCTAATAACATATGCATCTGCTAAGTAACATCAGCCCGACATAGGATCTGACTAATTTTGTGACAAAAAATTGCAGGTGTTGAATGTGTTGCTGAGATTTGCCTGGTTGCAGACTGTTTTGAATTTCCACGTTTCCTTCATGCATCGACAGACTATGATCACGGTTGTGGCTAGCTTGGAGATAATTCGTCGTGGGATATGGAATTTTTTCAGGCTGGAGAATGAGCATTTGAACAATGTTGGCAAGTACAGGGCGTTCAAGTCAGTGCCTCTGCCCTTCAACTATGATGAAGACCAAGGCAAAAATGAGTAGGCAGAGTATAAAAGAGGAAATCACACATTAACTTCTTTTTGTAGTTTTGTTTTCTGAATGCAGTTGGCATTTCTTTCATTATTTCATTTTTTTGGGGAAAAGTTGTAAATGCAATTCATGAAATTTTTTTATGTACTACAATCACATTGACCAAAGAATACAATTTAACATATCTTTTCGTAACCATCGATCATCGTGCTATTCACTTGATAAAAATCAGAAAGTTAATACAAGGCTTATTTTTAGTAATGTCCATGCAATTCAAACTTTATCGAATTTCTCCCCTTGAAACTCGAAATGAGTCACTTTACCTTCTGAAACTCACTTCCGTTACATATGATGCCCCTTGAAGTTAACACTATTTAGTTACAATTACTCTTTTGGAGGAATACCCCCTGAAACTCTCAAATTGTCCCATATTCCTCCTTAAACCTTTCAAATTGTCTCACTTTTTCCCTAAAACAAAAATCTAACTAAATGATCTGTGATAGATCCATATATCCAAATCCACATCCAATTTATATCTAATCTAATTATGTCGATCGAAGTGGAATATGGGGAATAATTACCATAATCTAATCTTCGATTCCTTGAAAAGGTCCAAGAGAAACAAATGCGCCTTCATGAATAATTACCAATGAGGATTGAAGTCATGGAGGTGAGAATCGCACATGCAAAGGCTAGCGGCATTGATCTGTAGACTTCGACCCATAACAAATGAGTATTTAGGTGGAGAGTTGATGATTAAAGTGCCGACACCGGCCAACCGCTGATGAGAACGAAATATTGGCCATCATCTGCTTAATTTCCTCAAAATTCACATTTCCATTGTCGTCGGCATCAACAAATTTGATCATATGTGGCAATTGTTGATCGAGCAGGCCATCTGGAGGCAATTGAGCATAAAGTAGAGCTCCAAGGTAGATATGAGGCCGTTCATGTCCTGGTTGTAGAAATCAACGACATCCCGAAGCTCTGCCGAGCCGTCGTCGTTGGAGGCAGCGACCCAGGAGGTGTTGATGAAGCTATGGTGATCGGTGATCTATTCATCCCCTACAGTTCGTCATTGAGTACCCGGCGCTGCTTCGAAACAGTCCAACCGAGAAATCGTTCTGCTCGTGAGCTTCTTCTATTCAGTTTTTGCACGTGACCTACTTTTTAGTTGATTAAATGTCCTGGAGGTGAACATTTAAAATTGATGGACTACGATAGAAACAGGGGGCATGTTCTATCCTTAGGAGTCTTTGTCCCTTCTTCTTGGGACAATGACCTTTAAGGACAAAATAGACCTCCTAATCTTATGTTAGGACACCAGTTTTGAATGTTCAACTTTAAGAACAAAATAAGGGGAACCACCCTTGATAGCCAAATAAAACCCTCGTGGGGGACCCTTTTCTCAATTATCTTGGAACAATGACCTCTAAGGACAAAATAGACATCCTAATCTTATGTTAGGATATTAATTTTGAATGTTCAACTTTAAGGATAAAATAATGGGGACCATCCCTGATAGCCAAATAAAACCCTCGTGCGGGACCCTTTTCTCAATTATCACGCTCAATGAAACAGTTTGTGTTGCACAAAAATAGTTTGTGCCTCACAATAACAGTTTATGCCGCACAAAAACAGTTTGTGCCAACAGAGAAACAATTTGTGTCACATAAAAGCAGTTCATTCCAACATAGAATTAGTTGTGACAATACCATTCAATGATGGTTCAAATAGATTTTACGAAAACTCAATCAAAACTGAAAATAAGTTGTGAACATTGTAGATTTTGAAGAAACAAGTAGATTGACACCTGACCTTGCCGGAAAATGTTGAAAATGTTGCTATCTCATTTTTTTTTTCTGTACTAGTTTTTAGATTATGATCTTAGAATCAATAGGATATGAAGGACAATACGAGTCTAACGCAATTGATCTCGTATCAATTGAATTCCGAATGAAAGTGTTATAACTAAAACAAATTTATGGAAGTTGTTAGGGGAAATTTGAAGAAAAAAGGCGGAAGGAAGAAGAGAAGGTGCGTGCACGCGTAAAGAGTAAATGGTGGACCACTCATTGTATTTTGGTCACCTCTCTTTTTGTTCTTATAGTAGAACATTTGAATTTAATATCCTATAATAGAAAAACGTGTTATTATATAGACTATGAGGTCATTAATTCATTTACTTATATCATATTATATGACATAATAATAATGAATGGCCGCCACCCGAGTTCTTCATCGGAGCTTCATTAGATGGTCGGGTTACATAACCGGCATTTTCCGTTGGCTCAAGCCACTTTGAAGTTGGACCAACTTTGCCCCATAAAGTTTCGGCTCGAGGATTTTTTCGTTAATATGTTTGATAGGCTCCGTGAGGCTATTTTCAATCTATGGAAACAAGAACAACTCAAGCTCCATGATTCTAACCATGTGTTTGGCATGTACTTCATGGTCACCACTATGTGCGTGTGGATCTGCCCTTAAGATTTGGAGTAATGAAGCCGGTTCTACCCCGCTCACATATTTCTTGTTTTTCTTTTTAGTTAAAAAATAAGGTTTAGGTGTCTTCTTTAGAGCATTTCCACCCCAAAATGGCAAGGGCAAGGGCAAGGGCAAGGGGAATGGACAAAGAAATTGCCCCAAAAATAGACACTATTCATGTATGTGCCATGAAAATAGTAATCGCATTTCATTTTTTGTTCCACTGCAAAAGGGCAAGGGCAATGGGCGATTATTATTCATGAATTTTATTTTATATTTTTTGTTGAAAGAAAGAGATAGTTTCACCCACAAATAATCCTAAATTTTGGTACTTAGGTACTAAAATAATACAACTACTTTTATTAAAAAGTTTAAGCAAAACATTACATAATTTTTCAATTTTTTTCATAATTTGTTTCTAAAAATACTTGGTCATTGGATGTGGAGATCGACGGCCCAAAACGCACCACGAGGCACGTACACAATGAAAGCGCTTTCTTCCCCTAGCATGACGCGCCTTTCTGGCAGGTGTAGTGCACGCGCCTAATTTAAAAAAATATATATATAAGAGCGCTGGGTGGAGAATGATGTCATGTTGACGTCACTCGCCTCCCAAACAACCCCAGAGGCAGACATCTGCCTCTTGCCCTGCCCCGCCGCCCCTTTCCTCCAAATAGTTTCGGACTGCCTCTCCCCCGGTGAAAACAAGTTTTTCAAGGGGTAGGATAACACCTCACCCCTCCCGGTGGATTTTAATGAAGGCCAATATTCCTGGTAGCGGATCTTCTGTCTCCAAATTGCCTATCCCATTGTGTGCCCCTCTAGTACTCTGACACGTGGCATATGAATAACCATCTCATTAATATCACTTAACCCCCGTTAAGCCCTTTTTTTAACCCCTGTTAATTCCTTATCATCTCCTCCTTTTTTCCTTTTCTGATCCAAAGAGCTAGCCGGCTCCGACATCGAGTTCCACCAAGCCAAGAAGAAGATCACTGCCCACGACCACTTCTCTGCCAAGAACTCCGGCGTTGACATTCGGGCCCATAAGTATGTCTCTTTTCATTCTCTTAACCCAAATTGTTTTACTGGGTTTGATTTCTATTTCCTTAATTTTGTGCGGATTGTTTCCAGGTTTGGATTTCATTTGGATCATCTAGGCTTCAATTGGGTGTTTTTTTTAGTGACAAGATGAGGCAGGGGCGGAGCCAGGATTCTTCAAGCAGGGGAGCGGATTTTAGAAGGTTAAGTGTTATAAAAAAAATTCCCACACCCAAATTCAAGGAATTAAATTTTTGTAACTTAAAAGTACGGAAATTTCGATAAAAATTTTGAAACATGATCTGTTACTGTCAAATTTTCACAAAAAAAAATGAAAATAATGATAATTTTTTAATGAAATTTAAAACGGTGATTGCTTAATCAATTGTCTTTACTTCTACCAAAAATGAGCGAAAAAACTTTAGTATAAGAGGAAGCAAAACTATATTGATCGATTTGATTTCTAACCATTAGTAATAAACTGTACCCTAGCATATAAACTTGAAGAACATAAACTAACTAAAATTGCAAAAGCAGAACCAATCAGCATCGCATATAAATTTGAAGAACACAAACTACTATAATTACAGAGTGATTACCACCCAATTGATGAACTATCAATATGAAAAAATCATATTCAATCTCAAACCCCAAATGCCGAAATCCCAAATTCCAAACCTCAACTTATAGCATTTAATCACTACTCAAAACCACAATTTCTCATTAGACGTCCCTCAACTCAAATCAATATATGTACAACTTGTATCATACTAATATATTCAAATGAAAATGGGGAGATCCCTTTAACTTCCAATTCTTTAGGCTAATTTCTCTTTTAAAAAAAAAGTCAATTAATGAAAAAAGAAAAAAAGAAGGATAAAGATGGAAGATGGGCATGAAACGCCCCGTTCCATTTAAAGGGGTTAAAGGGGATGCCTTCTTCTTAGAACTCTGTACAGCCGCCGCTTCCTTTGCCTTACAACATGTCAATTGCAGCGGAAGCTTTGGCCTCCAATCTCCATTGAAATTGAAGTGAATTTCTTCAAATCTCCATCAAAAACGCGCACATCACAGCGGATTATGAGGAAAAGGCTGCTCTGCTTCTTCTTCTTCCTGGTTCGCGCAGAGTAGAACCCTCATCTTCCTTCTTCGTCACGGGTCTTCAATGGAGTTTTCAAGTTAGGGCAGTGACGGACTAGGGGAGCGGAGCTACGCAGACCCGCTCCCAGTCCATGCCTTTTCCCGAGAGCAGGGGAGCGGCCGCTGACGTTCGCGCTGGGCTGGCTCCGCCTCTGAGATGAGGGTTTTGAGCTCTTTGTTTTGGGAAGTTTTGATTTTGAAGAAATGTAATGGGTATACATACCAAATTCCCACCTTAGATTTGTTCAAATTCATATGCTAATATTAATTTTATTTATTGTTGTTTAAATTCAGGGACAAGCTCAAAGCAGTTACGGATGGGAAGGGAAGAGATGACGACGGCGGAGGAGGGAGGGAAGGGAGGAGATGACGAAGGCAGAGGGAAGTGGGAGTCTAGGACGGCGGCAGTGGAAGGAAGCGATACGATGAGATTGTGCAAAAAAAATGGGAGGCTAATATTTTCATCCCCTTTACCTATTTTCCCACCACCTCTCTTATTTAAATTTTATTTGAAAATTATTTTATTACATTATTCCTAAATTACCCTTACCTTTCCCTAAAGCCATCACATGATAATTCGACAAACCCAACTCATGAGTCGCAACACTAAGGTAGCGTTTGGTTCGCGGAATCGGATTGATGGGAATATGATTTACTGGGAATATAGGGTGGGAGTGGGAATGAGAAATTTATTACGTTGTTTGGTTATGTTGGGTGAGAATGAGAAAATAGATGAGAATGTGTATTGAGATACGAAATAAAATATATTAAGTTTACAATTATACCCTTACTTAAAAAAAAAACAATTTTTCTTAAGGACAAAATGATAAAAGCCTCATCAATTTTGGATTCCCATGGCTTGGGAATGCCAATACCACCTCCAAGGCCGAATTCATTTTCCATTCCCATTCCTAAGAGTCCCACCATTTTTTGGTGGGCCCAGGAATGTTTTTTTGATTCCCCCTCATCTTTTTGGTTTGCCAAACATGGGAAAGGGAATTGGTTTCCCATTCCCACTTCCCAAAACCTCAACCAAACACTACCTAAGGGCGACTCGGTTTTCATGCCCATCAGCATCCATATTGTCTTGATCAGTTTCAAGACCAATATCTTGGTCCAGGTCCAAACCTTCTTTTTGCAAGATTTCGTATGCGCGAATGTTGAAGAGCCATCTCATGTTCACTTGCGTGATCATAAGCTAACCCATGATCATGGGCATGTCTAAAACCCTGCTTGTCCTCACGGTACCATGCCTTATTTCCAAATCATGCTCATCAATGAAAAATCATGACTTTGACCCGAACCAAATTGTGATTATGCCTCAATGGCAAATCATTTTTTCCCATAACCGAACCATAAATTCCTATGTCCTATCCTAACCAATTTTTTGGGCAAACAAATACAGTTGAAATTGAAATAGAAGGTTTCAATCAAAGATTGGAGCTTTTCTGTGTGAATTTCAAATTGTGAGTTTAGGGTTGCTTTTTAGGGAGAAGATGAGGGTAATTTAGGAATAATATAATAAAATAATTTTCAAATAAAATTTAATTAAGAGTGGTGTGTGAGGAAAGGGAGTGGAAATAATAGCCTCCGGGGGAGATAATGAGGAGTCAACATGGGTTAAAAAAAGATTTAACTGAGGTTAAGTGATATTGAATGAGATGATTAGTTATGCGCCACATGTCAGCATACTAGAGGAGCACACAATGGAATAGGCAAATTTGGGGACAACAGAACTAGAATCTGACTACTATTCATCCCCAAAATCCATTTTAGAAAATTATTTAGAAAACTGATGTGCAAGTCATCCGATCGTATTTTTGACATGTGCTATACACGTGCAACTCCATTCATTTCGCTCTGCACCATCTTCCTTTCTCTTTTGCTTGATTGAATTGTCGCCCCGAACAGAGCCACATACAAGGCTACCCTGAGCTGCAAAAATCCCCTTTGTGTTTGACTTATCTTGATTGTAGCACAGTGAGAAATTGGCAAAAATTGAAAAAATCTCCTCTGTGTTTGGCTTATCTTGATTGTAGCCCAGTGAGGAATTGGGATGAAATGAATAAATTTGCTCTGTTTTTTTTTTTTTTGCAAATGTAATGACCTTGTTCTGAAGAAAAGATTAATGGAGTTCTGCATTTTGTTTACATGCCACCGGCTAGAGAAACGAGAAGAGATGAAGATTGTGCTTTCCACGTGGAGGGTCAGTTATCCTCTATGGACGTGGAAGTCTCCTTTTGCCCTTAGATTCTTTTTCTGCCAAGACACTGGACCTGCTTTAGCAAGTAGAACAAGTTGCCTCTGTAAGGCAAAATCTTCTACATGTTTTAAACCTGGTCTGAACCCAAGAAAGACCGTAGCACGAGAGGTGAGTAGTAGAACAAATTTAAGATAGTGTTGTAAGAGCAACTCCAATGGGAGAATGTAAACTTGTCGGAATGTTCATTTTACAATCGTAAATTTAATTTTTTGCTCCAATAGGCCGCAATTTGGAGATGTAAAATGTACAATTGATCGGAAAGTGTAAAAAAAAAAGTATATATACAACTAGTTTTACATCCTCATTAAATGGACCTCACTCTAATTAAATCACACTTCATTTAATGAATTTGTGTTGATCCATGAGAAGACTATTGACCATTGAACACCACCACCACCAATAGTCCAACAGCACTCACAAATTGAATGGCCTAGATTTTTATAATTTTAATTCAAGGGTCGAGATTGAATTAACGGATAGTGATCCAATAGTCCAGATTTAAACCAAAAATAATCCAACGGTGCCAAGCAATCCCAGGAAAATTCATATGTCTTCAAAAGTTTGAGTGTCTAGTTTTTTCTATATGAAACGTCACTTTTTTTTCAACTTTCTTTTCTCACCTACAAATTATGGAGAAAGAAGGTTCAAGATCGAGCAATTTCACAATTGCACAAGACGAACCAATATGCCACGCTTGGGCTCGTGATGATAACGTGTTGTAGAATAATATGGCCAAGGAGAGAGAGAGAGAGAGAGAGAGAGAGAGAGAGAGAGAGAGAGAGAGAGAGAGAGAGAGAGAGAGAGAGAGAGATTTCAGAAATAGGGGATTGATATCTTTTTTTTTTTTTTTTTTTTGTTCAAAGGGAATGTGATTTTATTAAATGCTAGGTTTGGCAACGCACCAAACAAAAGGAGTACATACAAGATAGTAACCTTGGAAACCTTGGGCCTCGTTAAAAACCTCGCATTGTGCGAGGAAAAGAGTACCCTATACTCCTACAACAAAACAAAAGCATTGAAAAGACAAGTGAAACATGAAATAGAGTTTAGCCCGAAACCTACCCCGTCTCCCTACGGCATAGCCATCAGAAGATAGAAATAGGAACCTAATCGACCTCCTTACTGCCTAACCATCAGAGGGAATTAGGCCCAGGCTACCCTCCAAATCATGTCCACTACACTCCTACATCATTGTCACTCACCTCGACCAGCCAAGGTGGTCATCATCCATCTCGGCTTGAATTAGCTCGGTGAGCCAGGGAGGACCCATGGCTCCCCACTCCTGATCTTCCAGGTTTGAAGCCGCATTTTGAGCAAGACGGTGAGCCACCATGTTAGTTGACCGGTGCTGCTTCCATATCCTATCCACACCCAGAGTTCGACAAAGACTCTTGATTTCTTGGACAACAGCAAAGTAGGGGTGCCACTCCACACACTCAAAATTGATGCATTGTTCCACCTCGACACAGTCCGTGACGACCTCGCTAGGCCGAGTACCCTGAAGTAGGCATGTCCTCAAACCTATTCTAAGGCTTAATATTTCACTAGCAAAAGGCGTGCTCTTCAAAGAAGATCTTATATTCCACTTTTTTTCCACTCTTATTTTTTCGATATCTCCGATAATCCGTGTTATGATCCAAACCGTTCACTTTTTTTATTGTCTAGTAAAGATCATCCTTGCAAAAAAATCATTCAAATCTGTGATCGTTCGGTTATCAAACAATGAAACATAGCCGAATCGACTTTGTAAAATATAACTGGGTCTTTATATAACCTAAAAAATCACAAATTTGAATATTTTTTTTTTGCAAGGATGATCTTTACTAGACCATAAAAAAAAAGTGAATTGTTTGGATCATAACATGGATTATCGGAGATATTGAAAAAATAAGAGTGGAGCAAAAGTGGAATAGAGGATCTTGATCCCTTGTTTAGTGTCTGTATTTATAGACCCTAATAGGAATAAACTTAACTATTACATAGAATCTATGTAGGATTCCTATTACTGAATACATTGAATATAGACAGTATTCCTACTTCTAGTTTACACAGTCACACTGGAATACAGTTTACAATAGAATGTAAATTTTGAGAACTTCCTTCTCCAATGAGAGTGTAAATTTTGGGATGAAAATGTAAATTTTACATTTCAATACTTTACAATTTCTCACTGGAGCTAATTAATTTTACTTCTTTGAATATTCTAATAAGATGTCACTGAAATTATAAAACTGATATTTACATTTCAGTTTACATCTCTCCACTGAAGTTGCTCTAACTTTTATATAGATGATGTATGCAGGGCAGTTGCATTTTCTTTTAACATATGTGGGGCCTTTTCTTATTACTTACCCAATTTACCCTAGGGATCCAAGATCCAAAAAGAACAAACAACTATAGCTCCGTACTTTCTTTCACTGACCCAAAAAATTACTATAGGGAGCTCAGTCCTCGCACCCTTCCCAAGCCTCTTTGTCCGGAATATGGACCCAGTTGTTGCTTTGCTTTTCGCGTTTTATGACTCCCTTGTAATTTTCAAACTTTGGTCAACCAAACAAAACGACCCCAATAAACAAATGCGCGTGCCACATGTTATAAAGCCAACCTCATAGGCTCATTGTCATTAAACCTTCTGGCTTAATTAATACTCTCCAAAGCACCAATCCTTCAACTAGTTTCCAATTTTCAGTTTTTTTTTTTAATTCAGAATACAAATAGAAATCTGTTGTAGAAGCTTCTCTTTGATGGATGCTTCCTCATCCATGAAGTCATCCTCCCCAAGCCCTTGCCTATATAAGAAGAGGCAATGCCTCTCATTCAATACACTAGAACACAACCGAATAGAAGTGTGTTCAGACCAGGGGGAGAGAAATAGTGAGGATACTCTGTATTGTATAGATTTCCAGTATTTCCATATAATGAGAGAAACCAGTACTACCGCCCCGAGGACTAGGCACACTTGCCGAACCTCGTTAAATTCTGTGTCTCATTTACTTTCCGCCACTGCACTACTTTCATACCCGTTCTGCAACACGTTATCAGCACGAATGACTCTCGTGTAAGTGTTAGTGGTGGATACGGAAAATAATAATATGAGATGTTTTGCTTTACCTACCGCAAACAACTCTCTATTATTCTTACTGGAAAAGAGCAATACACATTGAATGAGAACCTGAAGATTCTCAACTGTGTGCTCTGAGAGAGCAATACACATTGAATGAGAACCTGAAGATTCTCAGCTGTGTACTCCGATAAAGAACTTGCAGTTCTTTACGTTTGAAGAATTGATATTGCTTTGCTTACCTACCGCAAAGCAGTCCCATTCTTTTCTAATGAAATTGGATGCTGCACAGAGAAGCACTAGCTTCTGCTCACCAAAAACAGTGCGGTGATCAAATACGCACTCCAAGCTGTGGCCAAAACTCACCATATCCATCAGAGATCCACAAAAGCCAAAACTCACCCAATCCATCTTGTAATAAAGACAACCTCTCTTTCCACTTGCTAGCAGCCACTTGACTCATTTTTTATCAAAAGTTTTCGGGCATGGAATCCACCAGAGATCCACCAACCCTCTTCTTCTCCTATGCTACCAAAACAAAGGCTCTCTGCTTTTCCTCTGCCTTCCATTTCATTCATCCTCAAAGGAAACCATCTATTTCTCGATTTCTTTTTCACAACTCCTTGTTCAATTTCGATTCGTTTTCACAACTTGTTTGTTCGATTTGATCTTTAGATTGAAACCATGGTTCGAAAGAGATTCGCGATGTTGAATTTTAAAAAATTCGTTATCAGGGAGGAACCACCGCCTCTTCCGCCTCTGCCTCCGCCGCCGAGATCTATAGGCTTCGAGTTTGGTTTGGGGGGTTCGAATTCGAAGAGTTGGCTTTGATTGTGAAGTAATTGGCGATTTTCTGCAAGATCTGGGGTTTGTCTATTTCTAACAAGTCGCAATTTTCTGGATCAAGATTCGAATTGGAGAGTTTGGTCGGGTCTTAATTCTGCGAGATGAAGTCAATTGCCACCGCCGACTAGGACCATTGATAACGCCGGCAGCGCCACGGTCAGGGCAGTTTTCCACTCCAAAAGAAATGTGGTGTGGGCTGATCCAGCCCACTACATTTTCAAAAGGCCCACTACTTCTCTTGTAGTGCATATTCTGGATGTCAATGGAGTGTTTCTCTGTTGCTTCCTCACTGAGGAGGAGGAGACAGCTGATAAATCTAATCAGTGGGTGCACTCCAAGCTAAAAGTAGTAGGAGTGCCTTATTGCCATTGGGCTTCAATTCTTGCATGCCGCTACTGCATCATGAATCCGCGTTTGCTGCTGTGTCTGGTCTGGTTTGAGTCGCCGCCGGGAAGCACAAAGTCGAACACACGGAACCCACAGGGGACGTGCTCACCCCCCCTTGTGGAGATCGGAGCTCTGACAAGCATACCGATCTGGTGCGCCGGATCTTGACGATCGGCGAACGGCCCTTGAGCCAGCAGCTCGGACAACCGGTGAGGTCGCGGCGATGAACGACGCCGTGATAATCGGCGGCGTTGACCCCTGTTGCAACGTCTGGAGTTTGTGTTCGGAAGCCTGTCCCGAACCCCACATAAGCCCATTATGTTTTTGTTCGGAGGACATTCCCGAACGCGCATAAATACTCATTATATTTTGTTCGGATGCATTTCCCGAACGTAAGCACCTAGGCAGATTTGGGCCTTTGGATTTTTGGGCTGGATTATGGACCGATTTGGGCCTTGAAAATGAATGGGCTGGGCTCTTCATTTTGGGCCAGATTTTCATGGGTCTTGAGGAAAATAAAGAGCTCCCATTTTTAATTGATTGGACCCATAGTGAACCCGAAGTTCATAATAGACCTCGAACCCGAAGTTTCGAGCATACCCAAAACTTTTGTCTGGGTTGTGGGCTTTTTAGCCACAGTATTATTTCAAGTGAAATTATAATCGAACTTGAAGTAACTAATATTGTACTGGCACGTACAGTGAACCCGATGTTCACAACATATCTCGAACCTGAAGTTTCGAATGAAACCTTGAGTTTCAAAACCAGAAGTTACTGCTATTAAACTGACATTTTTTTAACTTTGTGGGTTAATGGTGCGGATTTCCCCCCATCCCATATTTACTTTCAGCAATTTAAATTCCGCGATTTACTTTCAGCAATTTAAATTCCTCTATTTAATTTCTGCAATTTAAATTCTGCAAATGTGGGACGTTGGACGGTTGTACCGCCTCTCCATATTTAATTTCTGCAATTTAAATTATGCAAATGTGGGACATTGGACGGTTGTACCGCCTCTCCATATTTAATTTCTGCAATTTAAATTCTGCAAATGTGGGACGTTGGACGGTTGTACCGCCTCTCCATATTTAATTTAAGCAATTTAAATTTTGCTACTTACTTTCAGCAATTTAAATTATGCCATTTACTTTCGGCAATTTAAATTCTGTCATTTAATTTCAGTAATTTGAATTCTGGTTGTGGGATGATGGTACGGTTTTACCAGTTCCCATTTGATATTGTATGCCAGTGCAATATCATAAGTAACAAAGTCTTACAAATATTTGATATTTTATATCATGCAAGGGATCAGACCTGAAGATCCTTGATCTTTGTTATATGATTGGACCTGAAGTTCCTTAATCATCATTATATGATCGGACATGATGTTCCCTGATCAAATTCAGACTGAAAGTCATTGGGATTAATTGAGAGGCAGATTTTGCTCTCATCCGGATTTAAGTTTCAGTCTTATCCGGATTTTGTTCTCGAATATCAATTAATCCATGTTGAGGAATGTGAAGTTAATCATTTAGATGATAGCGCGGCTGCGCATGATATTCTCCCTGAATGGAGATATATTACTTACTTCATACCTCCATGTAGACCTACAAAGGCCTTATACTCACCACATTCCGGAAGAATTTTGTTGAGTTATAAGGATATTCGATTGAACAGTTACCATATTGAAAAGGGGAAAGTTTGTGGACGATTTCCAACCAATACGCGGACCATATAAAGATTTTATGGTTTTGGTTGATGTAGTGACTCGTTGATCACATGTCTATTGTCCACATCAAAAGTTGCATTTGCTAAACTTCTAGCACATATTGAGGGCTCACCACCCTAGTTATCCGTTATAGTCTAGAAGACTGGATAATGCCAGAAAGTTTATATCGAAGGCTTTCGATTATTATTGCACGTCCCTTAGGATTGAGATTAAACATTTAATTCCCTATGTTCATACTCAAAATGATCTCGCAGAAACACGGATTAGACCGGCTGGGCAGACCAGACCAGTTGATAATGATCACAACGTTTCCCGTTTTCTGCATGGGACTATGCAGTTCTGCATGCAGCTATATTGGTCCGCCTGAGACCCATCTCCACCCATTCATGTTGAGCGTTACAGTTGGTTACTGGGTACGGACATGATTCACCGTACTTACGCAATGTTGGGTGTGCAATTTATGTGCCAGTTGCGCCGCCGCAACGTACCGATATGGGTCCTCAATTTGGAAATCTTTGTCGGTTATGATTTCCCTTCCATTGACAGGCGATCTCTTTTTCGCAAAATTTGCGAATAGTCACTTTGATAAGACAATATTCCCGCCGTTAGGGGGAGAAAAGAACGTCAATGTTCCTGAAGAACGACGTGAATTGATGTGGAAGTACCCACTATGTCTCATCTTGATCCCCGCATCGCACACTATGATAAGTAAATGCGAGCTGCAAACAAGCCTGTAATGAAGGTATCCTGTAGGACGCACAAGACATCCCGGTAGGATGTTCCGTTCATGATGAACGAGGTACATCGGCGGCTAGCCAATACTCTGTCCTCGGCTAGAAGCGAGACAGACTCGGTTCGATGGATTCACTCCCCAGAAGAGGAGAACTATGGCACAATTGAATCCTATCGCTATCTCAACCGATCCAACTCATAAATTGCGTAGGATTATGGAAGTATCCTGGGAGACGTCCCAGGGTGATACCCCAAATCCAAATTCCCGAGGATCAAAAGATGAGATAATCATCGATGATATCTTTGCTTATGCAGTGGCCACTGAATCACAAAGTGCGACGATATCGAACCGCGTTCCGTTGATTAAGCACAACGTTGAACTAATTGGTGAAAATGGAAAGAAACAATGCAGGTCAATTTAGACTCCTTAGCGAAAAGTGTTTGGGCCTGAAGTTCCCATACTACCCAATGTGAATCCTGTAGATTACATGTGGGATTTCGTAAGGAAGCATAATGATGAGAATGAAACAGTGCGAAGGCACGCCTTCTGGCAAAAGGCTTCTCTCATTAGCCCTGACATTGATTACGATGAGATGTATTCTCTCGTAATGGACGTTGTTACGTTCCACTACCTAATCAGTTTGGTAGTTTCCGAAAAACTGAATATACAGCTTATGGATATGATTGCAAGATATCTCTATGGGGATCTAAATACAGAGATATGTTTGAAATATGCAATTCAGGCAAATTTGAATTTCTTGTAATATATTCGGACTAGTCTGTCAAACCCCGCCCAATGTGAACCATGACGGTTACAAGTGGGTCTTTTTACAAGAAAATGAGAAAAACAAGATTACAAGGCATACGGCAAAGCTTGTAATATAAAGTTTTTCACAAAGTCCTGGAATTGATATTATCCCAGAATGGATGCAATCAAGAATCCTTATGCGGTAGAACAGAGGATCTGGACTCCAGCCAGTCAAGTTTGTCCTTCATCTCTGTTGAGTACTGAGTGCATATGGCATGCAGACGTCGGTTCTCTTCTCTCAATGATTGGTTATCCTTCTTGAGCACGTCTAGCTCATAGTTTCGGGCCGCCAGTCGTTTGGCCAGATTTGACACTTGTGTTGCACTCTGGACACATGAAGCCATAGCACGTGTCATGGCTTCTTTATCAGAACGCCCCGCTAACAACATCTCATCCTCCGGAGTCGAGATGTTGCAGGCCACTATTGATGCAGTACCATCATTGCGCATTATTGAGTCCTTAACAGTAAGCGGGCCTGTGCTGGAATTAAAAGTGGGATGCCAAATCTTAACACTTGGCGTTGAAACTCCAGGGGGAGCAAGAGTCAAATCAAGAGAAACATTGGAGGATGAAGCCATTACTGGAAAGAAAGAAAGGTATGAAATGCTAGGAAAATTGGAGGGCTAAAGCTGAGATAGTTTGCAAGCGAAAGTCTTTGAAGATGCGACTTCCAAAGATGAATTGCACGGAGGATATCTAGAGAAAAATGGGTCTCCTTCTTTCGAGACCTGACAGGCAAATCTACTTTATTGCAAATCAGATCCCATTAACTTCGGATCAGATTCCAGATGATTGGCCGCACGTGTTCCAAGGGTGACTAATTTCAACAGACGTTGAATCACTCACGAGATATTTTCAAAACGTTCTCGGATCCCAAGGAGTGCGCCTTACCTGTCTTGAGATGATTAGAAAACGCATCTCAGCCATTTATTCTCCTGCTGGTCTATGTATATATCCTCAGCATTCTGCACTTAGTATAGTCTCTCAGCATTCCCAATTTCCTTTAGATGATCACTCATAAGCTTTTCATGTATAGTTTGCTTTTCATATGTTTTATTGGAAGCAAATGTATCTCATATCATGGAGGTTGGGAGCAATGGCATCTCATGGCATGCTCCCAATCTCAGCAGTATCTCCTGGCTTGCACTTGATCCTATTGATTCCGTCAGGCTTCTTTTTGCCCTTTGAAACAGAAGGGAGAGTCAAAGATCCAGATCAGATTCAACTTCAACATTCTTCCTGAATCACTTGCAGAGCAGTTACAACAATGATCCTGTGACGCGTGAGGAGGAAGATGATAAGCTAAGGAACCTGAAGGAAGAGTGGTGCAATCAAGTATTTAAGTGCATCGTTACAGCCTTGAAAGAAATCAATGAGTACAATCCAAGGCGGTGCATTCAGAAGCATTCATATGGATTCGTGTGCATCCAAGGGGGAGTGTTGTAGAAGCTTCTCTTTGATGGATGCTTCCTCATCCATGAAGTCATCCTCCCCAAGCCCTTGCCTATATAAGAAGAGGCAATGCCTCTCATTCAATACACTAGAACACAACCGAATAGAAGTGTGTTCAGACCAGGGGGAGAGAAATAGTGAGGATACTCTGTATTGTATAGATTTCCAGTATTTCCATATAATGAGAGAAACCAGTACTACCGCCCCAAGGACTAGGCACACTTGCCGAACCTCGTTAAATTCTGTGTCTCATTTACTTTCCGCCACTGCACTACTTTCATACCCGTTCTGCAACAAAATCTAACTTATATTAATTTCAGGATCTGGAAAATGAAGTTTGGCAAGGAATTTGCAGCACAAATGGTGCAGAATGGCAACAAGCATACATGGATTACAGCTATCTAAACTCCCCCTTAAAAGAAATCCAACTCTTCAAGCTAAGAAACCACCCACCGCCGCTGGGCGCCGCCACCTCCCTGTTAGAAATAATTGAATTTGCATCAATTATGTGCTGACCCACTCATTTGGGAATGGATCACAATTACATCCTCTTAATTGAATGAAGTCAATCAAGTGAGATATTCTCTGACATATTCCAATGTGAATTGACCGATCTACCCCCGAATGACCACTATATAAAGAGGTCATTGGTAGATGGTTAGAACACACAAGAGAAGTTCCTAGTGAGAGAGAACTTCATCCTCTTCTGAGTACTCTCTCATTTGTGTTGAGGGTTGAGACCAACGAGGTAACTCTTGGAGGTAATCTCCACGCAGCCAACTCACCGCTCTACGTTTCAAAGCTGTGCACGAAGGCTTCATTGCTTGGCTGTTGTGAGCGGTTTGTGATCATCATAAGAGTTCATAATTGCAAGACCGACGATCCATCTACGAGGCTTCCACTAGGTATCAACCTATCTCGTAGAGTATGTCTATATATATTGTGAGAGTCCAACACGCCCGCCTTAAGCGGCGGGGCACATTGTACAGAGCATTCAACGGACTCACACAAAACCGCTTCGGCAAGCAGCCCGACAACCCCACATCTTCGGGGAACATCGAAAGCCAAGCAATTCTGGCCAGCTCAATCAGAAGTGACGGCTCCGAAAGCTACCAGACGACTTTTCTGATGGCGGCAGGAGGAAGGTGGTTTTCAGGATCGAACAGCCAAGAAGAAAATTCTGGTGATGAAGAAAATTCTGGCAAAAAGAAGAGAGAAAATGTTAATCAGAAAAAGGCTGAAGTGAAGAAGACAGACTAGTTTAGAGACACTAGGCCTGCGCCACTGGACGTACTAGATCGTGTGACGAAGAATCACACCGTTGAGACTCCACGATCGACCATTAAAGGCTTTCTCCATGTGGCTCCGCAGACAGAGTTGAAATTTAGCAGGGAAAACTAGGGGTGGGCATTTAAACCAAGAACCGAAGAACCGATCCAATCCGAACCGAAAAAATTCGAGAAAATCCGAGTTGACTAAAAAAGTTAAAATCCAAGATCCAAACCGAACCGATCCAAATTTTAATGGATCGGTTCATGGATTTCGCTTCATGAAATCCGATTCGATTCCGATCCGATCCGAAATAATATTTATTTTATTTTATTTCATTAATTGACACATGTCATAATATTATCGGTGTATATTTTATTAATTTACACATGATTTATTCAATCATGTAAGTTCTTATGCTAGGTTACGAAAGTTTAAGAATCATATGTAGAGGAGAATATTTTCTATTACATGATTTCATTTTCTTAGGAAGCTAATTTCTTTCTATTTGTGTGCCATTACTTATAACAAATTGTTTTTGAAGTAGGATGACCAACACCACACCTTCAAACTCACCTATTGGTCTTGATGGAGGTATATTTATTTGAATTACGAAACTTGAATTGTACGATCCGAAAATCCGAATCTGAATCGTGATCCGAACCGAATTAATTGGATTTGGATGACGTTGGATTGAATTATTTTTACCTTTAAATCCGATCCGATCAGATAAATATTTATGGTTCGGTTTTTGGTTTTTAATCAAATCCGATCCGATCCGATCCATGCCCACCCCTAGGGAAAACCTGAAAAAAGTTGAAGGACAGCTCACCCGGGCTTTCATTGAATTTTTTCAGAAGCTTCGGCTTTTAAACAGCAATTGGTAGGATCCTAGTTTATTTTGATGGCTTTTCTGATTTTTGTGTCGACTTTGTTGCTGATTATTCACTCTGCTTGAATGATTCAGTTTCTTGAATACATTAGCTTTTTCAAAGATCATGAAGAAATACGATCAGGTATGCCTCTTATCAGTAATTCAGATTTTACATCTTGTAAGCCTGTAAGATCTTTGTCTATGTTCTTTACGGGTGGTAGTTTTGACTTGTGCTGGTTATATTTCCATTCTGACTAATTTTTGCAGATTACCTCAAGAGATACATTAAAGTCGTACATGAAGATGCTCCCACCTTGGCACCTCCGATGAGGTGCGAATTCTTCGTACTTTTAGTCCTCAAAGATGCTGAAAGGTCGTGGATTTATGTTGTTGCTTTGTTAATTTCTTTCTAATCTCATAAGGCATTTGCAACTACATTCATCAAACGCTTCTCAAACTCGAATCGCAGAAAAGGAATGGCAGTCTTAAGGCCAAAACCAAAGAGAGAAAGACATAGAATAACATTTACCATGGGTAAGACCTCTTACTAAACAAACCAGTATGGTTTAACTTTAATACACTGACGAAACAAGGACAGTGTTGGTATCAATTTCCTAGCTTATGAAACTGTTATTCGGAAAACTTTCAGGTTTCTTTGCCGGCTGCACAGCTGCTCTCATATTAGCCATGGTTCTGATGATACGCGCACGAAACATTAGTAGTGCCCGTGATCCTGAATATGCTAAAGAACAGGCCAAGTACACTGTACATGGACAACTTGTTTCCCTGTACAGGTACTTATATTTATCACTTTGCTTTACATTCCTCTTCCGAAATTTCCAACCGAAGAAAAAAGGGACGAGACTAATTTTCGAGTCATTAGGAACCTTTTTGCGGCTTGTTTGGATTCGTTGTTCTGCACATGCTTATGTATGCTGCAAAAATATACTTTTGGAGGCGGTTCAGAGTAAACTACTCGTTTATTTTTGGTTTCAAGCAAGGAACTGAGCTGGGATACAGAGAGGTTCTCCTTCTGGGTTTCGGTCTGGCAGTGCTAGCACTAGCCTCTGTGCTCTCAAATCTTGACATGGAAATGGACCCCCATACCAAAGATTAAAGCTCTAACTGAACTTCTCCCTCTCTTTGTGGTTTTGGTAATTGAAGATCCTTAACTCAAGTATTTCATTTCAGCTGCATTGGCTCATCATACTGCTAGAATCATATATACTGAACTAAATTCTTCCTATGCAGCTTGTAGCTGTGATAGTGCTATGCCCCTTCAACGTCATATATCGCTCAAGCCGCTACTTCTTCCTGGTTTGTATGTTTCATTGCATAGCTGCTCTTCTTTATAAGGTAAAATTTTACTTGCAGACGCTTCTATTTTTCAAGTAAAATGTAGTTTTAGTAGGATAATAATAATTAATCTGATAATTTCGGTTCTTTTTCAGGTGACACTCCCAGATTTCTTCTTGGCAGATCAGTTAACGAGTCAGGTCAACAATCACAAATTGCAAACTTATATTATTTCCTTGCCTTCTCTCTGATTGAATCAAATGACTGAGTGTCGAAAACTTGTTTTGTTGTAGGTGCAAGCCTTGAGGCGTCTGCAATTCTACATTTGCTACTATGGTTGGGAAGACTACAAATCAGACAAAGTACTTGCAGAGAAAGCGAAATATTCACCATTTTCAGTTTCATCATTGCTGTCATTCCATATTGGTCTCGCCTCCTTCAGTGCCTCCGGCGGTTGGTTGAAGAGAAAGATCCGATGCAAGGATACAACGGGTTAAAATACTTCTTGACAATAGTAGCTGTTAGCATGAGGACAGCATACGCTCTACCAAGTCTTAACAAAGACGCGAACTGGAGACTGCTTGCCGGGATTTTTTCAATCACTGCAGCAATCGTTGGTACATATTGGGATCTTGTTGTGGACTGGGGACTTCTGCAACGCCGGTCCAAGAACCGTTGGTTGAGAGACAAACTCTTGGTCCCTCACAAGAGTGTATACTTTGGAGCCATGGTAAGTACTACAATGGATTATGGCCCGAATGTGCAATCTAGATTCACAATCTAACAACATAAGCATCTTCTAAGTAACATAAGTCCAAAATAGGACCTGACTAATTTTGTGACAAAAAATTGCAGGTGTTGAATGTGTTGCTGAGATTTGCCTGGTTGCAGACTGTTTTGAATTTCCACGTTTCCTTCATGCATCGACAGACTATGATCACGGTTGTGGCGAGCTTGGAGATAATTCGTCGTGGGATATGGAATTTTTTCAGGCTGGAGACTGAGCATTTGAACAATGTTGGCAAGTACAGGGCGTTCAAGTCAGTGCCCCTGCCCTTCAACTATGATGAAGACCAAGGCAAAAATGAGATCACATATTAACTTTTTTTTTTGGTAGTTGAACTTTTTGTAGTTTTGTTTTCTGAACGCAATTGCATTTCTTTCATTCTTTCATTTTTGGGGGGGTGGAAATTGTAAATGCAATTCATGACATTTTTATGAACTACAATCACATTGACCAAAGAATACCAATTAACAGATCTTTTCGTAACCATCGATCATTGTGCTGTTCACTTGATGAAAATCGGAAAGTTAATACAAGGTTTGCTTTTAGTAATGTCCCTGCAACTCAAACTTTATCTAAATTCCCCTCTTGAAACTCAAGATGAGTCACTTCACCCTCTTAAACTCACTTCCGTCACACATGTGACATGATGCCCCTTAAAGTTAACATCGTTTAGTTACAATTACTTTTTTAGAGGAATGTCCTCTAAAACTCTCAAATTGTCCCACATACCTCCCTGAAACTCTCAAATTTTTCTACATTCCTCCCTGAAACTCTCAAATTGTCTTAGTTTTCCCCTTAAACAAAAAATAGGTCCCTTAACCCTGAGTATCCTTCACCCAATTTTTAGATTTTGGTCAACTTCATTTATTTTGCTAACTTTGAATTAGATGGGGTCCACTTCTTCTGTCACCCCTTCGCTTATCCAATCCTCCAGCCCCCTCTCGAAATCCAATCTTAACGTTGTCTTCTGCCCGCCTTCGCATTTCTGTCACCAAAAGTGAGTAGTTTACCACAAGCTTTACTTCTCGGTCGACGTAGTAATGCAGGACAAAAAACGAAGCATTTAGCTCGGCATTATGAATTTTGTTATCTAAGTTAATTTTTTATTGCTAATCAACACTTTTTAATATGTTTTTCTCCACTGTACGGGAATGATGAATTCATACGAGGTGCTTCGACCTTGTTTCGTAGCTACACGATTTTCAAAACGCAAAACACTGGGTGGATGGCATTTCAGTGCTTTATAAGACATTGTTAAAAGACAAAAGTGGATCAGATATAATTCAACGTAAGCAAAATAAACAAAGCTAACCAAAATCAAGCAAAATGGGTGAAAAAAGTGAGTAAAATGAGACAATTTGAGAGTTTCAAGGGGCATTCCTCTAATTAAGTAGTTGTAACTTAACAGTGTTAACTTTTAAGGAGCAACATAGGTGATAAAAATGAGTTTCAAGGGATAAAGTGATTCATATTGAATTTCAGAAATAAGTGGATTTAAGTTTGAGTTTCAAGAGGCCTGAATACAATGAAGAGGTAGAGCAAAATCACTTGAGATTTTATGCGATAGCTTCGCGTTAATTTCTCTTTCTTAGGTGACAACTGAACGGGCAAATTAGTAATTAGTTATTTACCAAAATAAAAGATAAATTAGTAATTAGCTGTAGTTAGCGACCTTTGCCAAGTAGAATTAGAATTAGGATTAGGATTAGGATTTGCTCTATAAATATACATATGGAGAGTTGCTTGCTCTACACAGTTAACCTAAATTCAAGAATTCCAATTCAAATTCCTCTTTTTGCGACTGAGCCCTCCGAGTTTTTTTGAAAAAAAAAATCCAAATCTTTAACAAATTCGTCTGCTTAATCGATCGCAATGACGAAATCAACCAAGAAACAAGGAGACAATGATCGTAAACCCAAACCTTTTATGATCGAACCTTGGCGAAAATCGTTCAAAGAAGAAGCTAGATTTGCTGAGAAAGATTGAGTTCTCTGATGATTTGTTGGATGAAATAATGTCGGAATTCATAAAGGATATCGAACCGGGTGTTAGATCTGTGTTGTTCGGTCCGAATTCCCAATTTGGAGGTGATGAAATAGACCAGTTTTTGGCCCATATCGATTTCGACGTGGATTGTGTTGAAGTAAGTACTCCTGCTGCATGAAGATGGAATGGTGCAGCAAGTTTTGAAAAGTGGAAGAACATGTTTTCTTCCAACTCAAGTTACAAAACCGTTCTGTACAAAACAGTTTCAGCTTTTTGTTTAATCCTTGTCACATAAAGGTTAACTTTTTTAGACAAACTAAATTGATATTTTATAATAGTTATATCAGTTTAGGTAAGGTAGAAGGTGGAAAACATCTGTTTTCACCTTTATGCATAAAGATCTGTTTTTGGGAAAAGATCAGGATTTCTAATATTTCCATAAACCGACTTTGTGACTTTCCAGATATTTAAGCTCAAGCTTTTTGCTTCTGCTTTTGTAACAAAACACTGAAAATATTCAAGAGAGCTAAATACTTTTTGAACTTGTGTTCATTTATGTTTCTCCTCTCAAATCATATCTGTTATAAACACAACTTTTGTATACATCAAAGTTTGATGTTCATAACTGAAAATGGAATCAAAAGCTCTAAAATTCAACGGATTGTTCGGTTCTGGAAAAATATTACGACCCATCTAATGGCTCCACCGTGGAGATGACCGGCATGGCGGCGGACGGCTTATTTACTGATTATTGGACGGAAGAGATGGTTGCCGATTTTGGCGACATTGGGTCAGAAAATTACGACATCGGTGGACTGTTGGAAGAGATTCTTGATTAGGGTTTTTGGTTCCTTTTTGAAATTTTGGGAGAAATTGGCGTGGATGTTGTTAGGTTTTTTATTTGAGTGTCTGAATTCATTGAAAAACAATTGTTGATAATGGATTCATCTTCATGATGATTCCACGATATTTAGGTCTATTTTAGGGTTCAAATTCTTGATTAATATTGTAGAGGCGAAATGTAAAAGTCTTAGGATTCAAAATTCGTGATTATTGAAAAGATATTTTGCTCGAAATGAATGAAAATATCTGTTTTGTGGTCTACTTGTTCCTGTTTATGTTCCTTAAGAACCTGATTAAGGAAATATATTTTCTTGTGGCTCAAGTCACCTAATGTCGAATTAATGAAACGACGAACCTGATAGATCCAATGAGAGTCCTGTATACAACTGTAGACACCGAAATTTTGTGCCACATAGGTTGCCAAGCCAAAGCAGATCCTAGAGATGAAATGGCAGGATGCATTAATCACATTAAGTAAATCGCAAGTATCTATGAGTAATTTTTGAGTGTTGGTATAAGTCAAGAATTGGTGAAATCAATTAAATGAATTTTGATTGAGTCACCAGATAATGGGATCCGATTTGTTTAGCCAGCAATTGGTTGCATTCCTAAATCTTGATAATGGGTGATTTGATGGGGATACAATTTGGTCAGATATGCTCACCAAGAAAGGACGAGATTGAACTTCAGAGTTGACTTTCACCCAAATAACAAGTAATAAAATCAATATTCAATGAGAACTAGTTGATTGGTTTAGTAAATGCCAAAATAGTGAAGTTCAGTTGCTTTTTAATCGGCATGGTCTTATGGCATTCTGACAATCAATTCCACAGACCATCAAAATCAAACTCAAGCTTCCAAATCAAGGACCTCATCACCTGTTTGGCAAGATCACGTGCAGCAAAGAAGACAAAATCAAACCGCTTGAATAATGGAGTGGCAATAAGATCAAGCATGCTGATTCGGCTAAAGAATTCAGTCAGGAAACATGTCTTGGTTCAATGAAGACAAAAAAGGGCAAAACAAAGCGCGCACAAAACAAGCTTCAATGACAGGAAGTCAAAACCCAAGAATTGTGTTCCGGAAATCAAGGACATTAAAAGCCAAGATTCTACAGAGGCCTTTAAATACAAGCCTCAAAACCAAAGGAGGGGGATTCAGAATTGGGAGTTCAGACATTACACACACGTCCGGACTTCAAATCTCTCCCTCCACACTTAGACTTTAATTTCGCGCAGACCCGAAATTGAAGAAACCAAAATCCCTCCACACACTTGTAAAGAACCAACAAGCCTTAGTGCCGGTTCTTCGTTTTAAACGTTTGATCAAGATCAAGCCTCTACAGCCCTTGGTCAAACGAAACACTTTTTTTACATTTATCTTTTCTTTGTATTTGATATTGGAGATAGAATCAGAGTGACCAAACAGAGATTGTAACCCTTTCGCATTGAATTGAATACAAATTTTATTTTGTACACGTGTTCTTGTCTCATTTGTCGCAGGAAATTCGTGTTTACAACAACTTCAGTAGAAATGGAAGCCGAAAAGTTCTTTTACAAACAAGCTAATATGAATATGAGTGAGCCTATGCTGATTGTGAATTTCCAACAGCATAAGACGTGCATCTCTTCTTGGTCTGTTGCACAATATGAGGGAGCTTGTGTCATGCATGTTTAGTCGTCCTTGTCTTCGTCCTCATCACTGTAACTGAAAGGAAGGGGCATCGACTTGAAAGCGCGGTACTGGCCTACATTGTTCAAGTGCTCGTTCTCTAACCTGGTTCAATTAATTGCTACGGCATAAGCTAAAGATCAAATACTAGGTAACCCTTTCTTAGGATAAATATTTTTAGCCAGCTACAACAATCAGACCGGATTTCCATACTAATACAGTACTCGGATGTACATACTAATACAGTACTCAGATGTACTGACAGGAGGCAAACCCTTTAGACCGTCTCAAATACGAACTTTCAAGAGAACGAAAAAAAAAACCTGAAGAAGCTCCAAATGCCACGACGAATGATCTCTAGGCAGGTGATGATGGTTGTTACTGCCATTTTGTATAGGGTAGGCAATCTAAATTCCAACACCAACTGCATCCAGGCAATCCTCAATACTACATTCAAGACCTGTAAGGGATTCGCGTCAACATATTAAATCAATATCAGAAACTGTAACGTAAACGTAAAACCAGGCATCACTCTTGGATTCAGTTGAACATTACGTACCATTGCTGCAAAGTATACGCTCTTGTGTGAAACTAGAAGTCTATCTCTCAAATACTTATTCTTTGAGTTCTTTCTCAGAAGCCCCCAATCTACTACAAGATCCCAAAATGTATTCATTGATGTTGCAATACCCGAGCTCACCAAAGCTAATACCATCCAGGAAGTCTTTCCCTTTTTTAGTTCATAAGCAGTTCTCAAAATAACTGCAACAATTGCTGAAAAGTATTTTAAAGCATTGCCTATGTGCTTCACATCTTTCTCTTCACAAAATCGGCGTACACACTGAAAAACAACATGTTCTATCTGTCAGTGGATTGTTTCATACAAACTGTAATATAAAACATTAGTAATCTTATCTTCCATATACAATTCCATCAGGAATAGAATTAGTAGCAGACGCCTTGAAACACACTACAAAGTGAAAAACGTAATCGTACTTGCAGGAATCGCATCCAAAACGGTACAATAGCACTAATGAAATATAGAGTATTGTAGACACCATGACGATGGCACTTGCTTTGCCTCCTTGAGGATTCTCCCAATCCATAGTAGCAAATGTATAGCAGAAAACACCTCAAGGCTTGCACCTGATATGAACCAAAAGAGTAAAGCCAACTAAAAGCCAACTAAAAACAGGGTCATAACATATTATCAACTGAGGCCAATAAATGTACAAGAGAGCACTAAAACCTGGCTAGTAAGCTGGTCTGCCAAGAAAAAGTCTGGGAATGTCTCCTGCAAAGAAAACCAATCAAGAAATCAAGCTACTTAGATATGTCGTTTGCTTGTTTATATTCATATTGTTTTCCTATGTATTACCGGATAAAGCGGGGCACATATGCAGCGGATTAAGGAACGAATGAAGAAGAAACGACTTGAATGGTAAACAATGTGGAAAGGGCAGAAGGTGATGAAGAGGACCAACTGTGCATGTCAAGGCAGCATATTAGTTTTCAAAAATTTCGAGAAGCTTTATAACGCCAGCACCAGGCTACATACAACTGCAGAATCAATTGAGAAAGTCAGGATTCCCCCAAAAATATTCTTGTACTTTTAAGAATCTTACAATGAGTAAAGCCAAAGGAACCAATTGAGTGACTGTCTTGTATTTTGTAGCACTTGATTCCATTTCCACGTGCAAGTTCGCCAGAAAACCACCCAATGCAAGTACCGCAAGACCAGAGCTAAGAAGGAAAACTTCGATGTAACCCAACTCAGTTGCCTGCTTGAAACCAAATATAAAGGCATAGTTGACTCGACAACGCCTCCAGAAGTAGATATCTGCAGCATACATGAGCATATGTAGAGTGATATATCCAAATAAACTGCAATGAAACACACTAGCATGTTAGAGACAAGACAGGTCAAATGAATATTATAACATTCCATAGTTGAATACCAGAGGGCTATTGTTTACCTATAAAGAGGGAAAATATTTTCCATGTACTTTTCACCCTCCTCCTTATCTATTACTTTTCGAGCTTCTATTCTTAAGACAATAGCAACCAGTAGTGCGATTGAGCACCCAGAAAAGAAACCTACACGTTAAAATAAATTATAGAATAGTCTGATGGAGACCCCATGACATCTTTACACATGTTTAATCGCATACTTAGAATACTTCATAAAGCATTGAAAATAGATGTGCGACAGTCATCCTTGTACACAGAGGTGGAGCAAGAAGGTTAATTGGCATTATTGCCACTTACCGGAGAGAAAGGTTATTCCATTCTTTTCTCTTTTTGCTTCCGGCTTCAGTAACTTCATGCCTACCCTACGATTAGAGTTTGAAAAATGGTGTATGAAGGTATTTTCCACCCTCTCCAATAGAGAACTAACCTGTAAACAAATGAAAATGAACTAGTAACTGAGAAAGACTCTGCCTCTTCAACAATTTCAGAAAAAACCTATTAGATCAAAAAACCACAAAGAAATTTCATACATAGAATAACAAACATATCTGACAAACCTCATCAGAACGACCAATATCAGAGTTGTCTACAATTAGCATGTAGGATCTGGCTGCTTTCCTTGTCGTGATCTGTGGCATTAGCATCAGTATACTTGGTTTAAGAACAAGTTTACAGTATGGAACTCTAAATTCTCATGCATTTAGGTTTCAAGCGTATTCCCACCTTTTCATACTTTTTCATAAGCTTCGAAAATGCTGTGAGATTCATAAAACTGGTTCATCCATTGTCAAAAGTATAATTCAATTAAAGTCAACTAAAAAATGCAAGACCATGAATCCAAAGAGGAAGGCACGTGGACACAGCTACTATTTTATCACCTGTAGTGCTTTAAAAATTGAAGCTTACGGTAAAAGCCAACAAACGCAACTCTTAATCGTTTTTCCACTCTCTTAAGCTCCTCTTTATCAAAGCGCAACTCTTCTCTGGAGTCCTTAAAAACACCTTTTATGGTTGATATTGGAGATTCAAGTGGATTGTTAATCTTTACATGCTCAAGAACGTGCAGCGGATCTTCTTTGTAATCATAGGTATCTAACACCTCTCTGACATCACTACCACAGTTGTTGATATAGGTTGGATTGACTTCTGAAGCACTGGGGCTTGGTTCTTGCTGATGGGTCTCATCTATTTTTGTTCCAGATGTCAGACGCATATGCTCAGTTCCTGCACAATTAGCATGAAAATATTAACTGTAAAAACTAGATGATCTCACTGACAGATAACTTATCCCAACTATCAGCCAAAACTTCATAACCTCTCTTAAACTAACTAGAGAGATTCTTCTTCTCAAGTTTTGTTAATCATCTCCGTTCCAGTTAATTATTAGCATGAGCTGGTGAATTAAGACTTCAAAACGAGTTCAGAGGATGCCAGGCAGTTTAACACTTCGCTTGAATTTGGTATAAAACTAAAAAGGAAGTTCAAATGATCCTTTTCTGACACATCAACCAGCAGCTACTCATTCACTACCATCTGCAACGGTGTTTGCTTTAGGAAATGCTGCAAATTCCATAGTTTTCAAACATTTCTACGAGCAGTCCTTTCTAACCAATCTACAATCTAAGAGTCATGCTAATCATATAACTTTCTTGCTTTTAGTTGAGATGCTTGATCTATTCTTCTTTCACATCTTGCAAGCCTTCTATCTAACATATAACTATACATATAGCACAATATGACCTTACTTCTGCATCTGTCTGAAGTCTCAGATCCACTTGAATTGCTACCTGTCAGGGTGATTGTAGACTTCCTGTTTCTCTGTGAGTTTGAGCCGTTTTGATCAAGATTCTTCACAGTAATCCTCAGCGCAACCAAAGCATCCATCTGTTTATCCAAATCATTTGCTTCTTGCTTCACCTCCTCTACCTTGTCCTTGTAAAAGCTGTTGACTTTGTTGAGCTCCTCATCTAGTTTTCGGAAGAATGTGACCTCAATTTCTCCTCCGTCTTCGGACTGCCCCAGAAACTTGGTCATGTAAACCTGTCGGCACCCGTCTCTATGCAATGTGTTGACATCTATTACTTGATCTTCAATATCTCCACTACGACTCCGAAAACTGCAAGATCTCTGCAGCTCTATCTCACCAATGGTTCTGTCAAGAGGAGGAGATTGGTGCCCTGAGTCTTTACAGTGGGCGACAGAGTCCTTCCTCTGCTTGTACTCTCTGGCCTGCCGCAGAATTTGCTTGAGACCGTTATAATCCATATAGGCCTCTTGCCACTCAGACACCATTTGGTTCTTAAACTCCTTCCCGAATTTCATCTTGATGTTTGGTTGCTTAAGTCACAGCCTTCAAAATCCCTGCAACCAAAAGGTGGGTTTCTTCAATGATAGCAAAATTGTTCATAACCACCAACAAAACTGGAGATACCATTGACAATGAACCACGGATTCAACACTCGATAAGCAAAAAGATAAGCAAAAAACCCAAGTGAGAAGATGACCTCAACACAATCTTGAATGGACTTAACACATGTACTCCAATGCAATGCAATAAATTGTTTCGATTTGCATTCATGCATTTACTTCCAAAGAACTTCACAGAAGAAAAATGAGTATCTTGTTGCATAAAGTACCTTGCTTTCGCATTCCCCAAATAAGACCTAATGAACCCAGATGCGTTTTATAGCTACCCATCACCCCAACCGCCATTTTTACACCTTTTACTTCGTCTTTAAGGCAATTTCACAACACTTGGTGAGCATTACATGCTATCCCGCCATGCTCCAATTTTTTAAAGACTGTAGCCTACGAATACAGGTCGAATTTTTATTGTTATGGGTTGAAGTGGAGCGCAGGCGATGACACAACGCATGAGGGTGGAGGAACCAGTTCTTACACGCGTCGCCATTGAAGGGTTCTGCCCCAACTTCGCTTACAATATACGGTATTGCTAATGCGGTGCCCTTGGGATTTGCCCATGCTCCTGTACGGACTTTCTGGGTAATCTGAGTCGTCCATTGCGCATACCTTTTTGTCTTGTTCCTTTGCCGCCGTTAATGGAGTTGCTTATTATCTCTATAGTTTACTGTGTATTTTAAGTTGTTAATGCCCAGAGTTTTTGGTGACGTTGCCTCCGCCGCCATTTGTCAATGGCTTTTTTGACTTATGAACTTGTAGTTGGAAGCTGATGGGCTCGCCAGCTTCAGTTGGGCTTCAGGCTTACGGTTTTTGCAAGACTCTGGCGGGTGGCCCATGCCCATGAGAAAGCCTCAGATATTGGTTGCCAGGAGTTGTTTTGACATATTATTACGAGATTTATATTGCAGGGAAAATTCTTTTAACCAATAAAGTTACAAGTTACTTGAAATGGTTAATAGTTCAATCAAGTACACTTTTCTAGTATGAAATCCGAACCAAGTTGCTTAGAATTTAGGGGAACATCAAGGCTTTAAGCTCAAAACACATTAAGCAATTACCACTTTTCTAGTATGAAATCCGAACCAAGTTGCTTAGTATTTAGGTGAACATCAATTTTTCAAGCTCAAAACACATTAAGCAATTACAAGTCTAAGTCAGAAAGTCCTCAAACTAATTATCAATCACAAACAAGAATGGAGAAAATCAAAATACATTTTGACCAAACAAAAGATTTACAAGACAAATATCAGCTACAAAATTCCCTCCGCAATAAACCTGTTTAACACGTAGTTTTCATTCATTACGTGGTAGGGTTTATTTTTCATCAATATTTGGCATACCATTCAAATACATAGACTTTTAGGCATATGATGAAACTTCAAATAAACAAACTCCTATGATTCTGTTGGATCATTATGGTCAACAAAATGGCAGAATTATAAATCAAAAGGGAATGAAATCTACCCGCCTGCCACGTTTTTGGACTGTCGAAGACGAAACGAAACGAAAACCCCGTTCATTTCTAAAGACTATAACCACCACCTCCGAAAACAGAGTCCGCCACCTCCCTCCACCTCAATACCACCGCCATCACCTCCCTCTGCGGCCACGTTATTATCCATTTATGTAGTTCTGCTTGTTTATACCTCGACTGTTCTCGCTTTTTTCGTTACCTAAAATAATACACATAGGGTGTGTAATGAGTATGAACCATGGCATGTCAAATCCAGTTTAGATTTTTGTAAATTATGAATGGATTTGAGTGGATTCAATAGCAGGCGGCGACTATCTCCGTCACCAAACCCGGCCGGTCGGAAAACCATTTTAGCCAATCGGGTCGCCCCAATGAAATCCGGGTCCATGAATTTGATGAAGATATTAGGTGCTCTGCTGGTGTCTCTGCCGGTTCTGGTCACACTTTCTCTAGTTCTTCGCAACCCGCCTCCTGATCGAATCAAAGGCTTTGCTGACGCCAGAGTTATCGAAAGACTCGCTCCAAATGACACCTCATCATCATCAAACGCAGGTAACATGTTCGTATTCACTCTTGGCAAAGTTAAGGACAATATCGGTGTGTTGAACGAATCAGTAATAGACTGCTGATTTAGATTGGTTGCTGAGAAACTCGAAGACAAAGTAACAGTAAATTGCAAGCGTTTGCATTCATATTTTTTACTTTTGCTGCAAGAAAGATTGGTAATTTAGTGCTAGTGTGGAATTGCGTTTGGATCGAAGTCTGATCTTTTTGATTATTTTACTATTTGCAGAAGATGGTTTCTCTGATCATACCCACATGCCCAAAGACAATCTCCATGATGGACTAATTGCTCCCGGATTCGACGAAGCCTCTTGTCTGAGTAGGTACCAATCCAATCTATACAGGAAAATTTCACCTCACAAACCATCTCCCTATCTTCTCTCTAGACTAAGAAGTTACGAAGATCTTCATCGAAAATGTGGGCCCCACACGGAACCTTACAGGGCAGCAATGCAACAACTGAAGTTTGGTGATCAGGGAAGCAAAAGTGTTGATGATTCAGCAGAATGTAAGTATGTGGTTTGGATATCTTACAGTGGCTTGGGAAACAAGATACTGACCATAGCCTCTGCTTTCCTCTATGCTCTGCTCACAAATAGAGTCCTTCTTGTGGACCCTGGAAAGGACATGGGGGACCTCTTCTGTGAGCCCTTCCCTGAAAACTCATGGCTTCTGTCGAATGATTTTCCAGTGAAAGGTCAATTCGGCGTCTTTGATCAGAAATCTTCCCATTGCCATGGAAACATTTTGAGACAGGAGAACAATGTTTTGACATTGTCAGGATTCATGCCATCATTTCTCTATCTCCATCTGGCTCATGACTACGATGATCAAGATAAGCTCTTTTTCTGTGATGAAGAGCAAAGTCTTATTGAGAAAGTGCCTTGGTTGATCATGAGAACTGATAACTACTTTGTCCCTTCACTTTTCTTGATGCCGTCTTTTGAGCGAGAACTTGAGAAGTTGTTCCCTGAAAAAGAAACTGTTTTCCACCACTTGGGAAGGTATCTTTTCCATCCTTCAAATCATGTTTGGGGGCTCATCACAAGGTACTACCAAGCTTACTTAGCAAAGACAGATGAGAGAATTGGGATTCAAGTCAGAACTTTCGAGTCCGGACCTAGTCCTCTTCCTCATGTGATGAATCAAATTTATGCCTGTGCTTTCAAGGAAAAGCTGCTGCCTCAAGTTGATAAGCGAAAACCAACTTCCACAGCACCAAATGGGAACCCAAAACTGAAATCCGTTCTGATCACTTCTTTAACCTCAGGGTACTCTGAAAGTGTAAGGAATATGTACTGGGAATATCCAACTGTGACCGGAGATTTGATGGCAGTTTTCCAGCCAAGCCATGAAGGGCATCAGCAGACTGATAAGAATATTCATGACAGAAAAGCTTGGGCTGAAATGTACCTGCTCAGCTTGTGCGATGTGTTGATCACCAGTGCCTGGTCAACATTTGGGTATGTGGCTCAAGGACTCGGAGGTCTGAAACCATGGATTCTATACAAGCCGGAGAATCGAACGATACCTAATCCGCCTTGCGGCCAGGTCATGTCAATGGAGCCGTGTTTTCATGCGCCCCCATTCTATGACTGCAAGGCGAAGAAAGGGGCGGATACAGGTGTAATGGTACCTCATGTGAGGCATTGTGAGGATATGAGCTGGGGGCTTAAGATAGTTGATAGTCATGAATCTCAAGATCATTTGTAGGCTGTAGCTGCTGCTTTTATTTAAGGGGCACAATCAATTCTTTTCTGACGATTGTTGATAAGATATAGTTATTCGATAGAATGGTTCTGCTATTATCTTTAGTATTTTCACACGATCCTGTTGCTTGTTCCTGAAAAAATATAGAAAGATATAACATTGCACCCAGGGAAGTATTTCGGGTCATTTTACCTACCCAATAATCTCAGGAAGAATTTGACAAGCATTCAGTTATTACTTTTAACTGTCATGATGCCGAATGAATCACAGCTGACATCTCCGCACGGTGAAGTCTAACCCAATAATAGACACATAACTTTCCGCACCGAAAAATACACTTGCAAATTAACATACAAGGATGATTCATGTCAGTCAACTGGAATTTATCATTCATCTCAATTGAAAAACATTACTATTATTAAACAAATATGTTTCACCAATCCCATGAAAGATAGAGATATAAAGACTAAGTAAGCATTCACCAGTCATCACATAATGCCCACAACACCAAGCACTACCTAAATAGTAAATATCATTCCTATGGCCAAAGTTCCAGACTTGCTCCAGACTTGCTCCCCAGAAACCAAGCTCTTGTTAATTCTTCCTCCCTTCGCACAAGATTACATGGTAACCATGCCTGCACAAATTTACCAAAACACAACAAAATAAGCTATAACTGTGCGGCGACGATTACCATTCCACTTCAGAAAATCTTCAAGCAGATTAACCCAACAGTATAGTGGAAGCAAAATCTATGTAATGCAAGTGCCATGGAGTATAGTGGATCCTAAGGCCATTTGGTAAACCGGTGACTGGGATTGAATTGGCTTACGAAGTAGGATTATACAGCATTGAATTACAAGAATTGGGAAGGTTACTAATCTAATCCCGGGTAAAGTGGTGAGACTACTTCGTAAGGATTAACTACTATCCTACAAGAATGCTGATGTAGCTTATCCCCAGTCCCTCTTCACTTTTGAGCACTATAAACTATTCTCATCCTACTACTAATCCTACCCAGTAACGAGACCGATAATCGCAGACAACCACAATCGATCAGCAATCTCATGCCCTACTTATGGGATATAATCTAATCCAATCCAATCTAAACTACCAACAAAATGCTAATTGGCAATGCAAACAAGACTAATCGAAAAATCAACCAAAAAGATCAAAACTTTGAAAAGAAAAAGACACACACATACGTTGATTTGAAAGGCGCACTGGTCGCCCCAATTGGAGTAGCAAAAGCCACATCTTGGAACGGACCCGCCATCTTCCCCCTCGGAAACCACCCAAGATCGCCGCCTTTCTTCCCGGACGGGCACTCCGAGTACTCCGCCGCCACCTTCGCGAACTCCGCCGGAGGCACCTTGTCGCCGTTCTCGAGCCACCCCTCCTGCAGCTTCTTATACGCTTCGTTGATTTTGCCTTGCTTTTCACACAGTATGTGCCTTGCCTTCACATACGTGCAGGTTCCGAGCCCGTCGGCCGCCTTGCCGGACTTTCCCTTTCCCTTACCGCCGCCGTCCTCGCTGCCGCCCGCCGCCGCCTTTCCCTTGCCTTTTCCTCCACCTGCTTTCGCGTCCTTCCCCATCTCTTTGGTTGATTAATTACCCTGGAAATTTTTATCTCCGTAAAATTAACGAACTAATGAAGAAACCCCATAATTTTTTTCACCAAATTAAATTGAAAATCTAAAACCTTACCGATCGGAGTGTGGAGGTGTCTCTGGTTCAGTTCAGCTGCCTTTGGTGCTTTGACGACTGCTTGGACTATTTTGGAGACTCAAAACGAGATGATGACATTTACCCTCAAATGTGTGCATTATTAACAATTTTGCCCTCTTCTTAGTTTTGGACCTTATAAACAATAGGGCTTGTTTCTCGGGTTTGGGTGTAAAACAATGGGCCCAAGTTTCTTTTGGTTTGTTCCTCGGGAAATTGGATTTTATGGTTGAGAAAGGCTCTGGTAAAGACCTATTATAAAGTAACAGATTTAATGTTAAATATAAATTAACAGTGGAATTGAACTATCTGAAGCTTGTAATTAAATTTGGAGGATGTATTACATGTAAACAACTCCAAATCACGTGATCATGACCTCTGTAGGACGACTGCATTCAAAAACATAAAGAGAGAAATTTTGAATTCAGTCGTACGACGGAGAATGTAAATGTTGTGGTTTGGGGTTGTTTACACGTAATATACCCTCCAAATTCAATTACATCAATCAGATTGTTCAATTTCATTACTAATTTGTATTTAACAGTGAATTTCTTACATTAAACCCTTACAATCGGCACTTACCATATCATTTGTGTTTATGGTTTTATAACTTTTATTATGGGGGCTACTATGTACACCCATGTTTCTTCTTTGGACACCCAGTTATTTTGTACACCCATTTAATTTTTTTGAAACTACTTTGAACTAGGGGTGGGATCGGGATCATCCCGATCCCGATTATGAAAATCCCGATCCCGTCCCGATCCCGATTAGAAGCTAAAAATGATCCCGAATCCCGTCCCGATTAAGTCGGGATCCCGACAATAAAATCCCGATTAAGTCGAGATCCCGATCGGGAAACCCGATAAATCCCGACAATAAAATTTCAAGTATAATATAAAATTTTAAACTTTTTTTATGTACATAAATTGTTAATATGAACCAACAAATATAGAACATATTAATATAGGAATACAATAACTTGAATTTAATCACTATAAATATAAAGATAGGGATACAACAACTAACAAATCCAAACATAAAAAATAAAGGGAACATAGAGCCTCAAAGATTAAATCAAAATTACATGTCAATCATATATTTTATTTTTAAGCTATTTTAATGAAAATATCTCAATTCTATGAATGGATTGGTGGATAAATAAAATAGGGCCCAATAAAATAAAAGCCTTGTTTGCCCAAATAGGAATCAAGCGAAGGGAATGGCAGAACAACGAGTTGTTCATCTTTGCACGTCACCCGCATCGTTCCTGTCGCCATCATCTTTGCCCCATCGCCATCATCTTTCCCCGTCTCCAGCATCGTTCCCATCGCTCGCCCATCATCATTCTCCTATTGCCGCCATCACCCATCGACCTCCCTTCGCCGCCATCGCTCGCCCATTGCCGCCTGGCATCGGTGCCTGTAGCCCATTGTTGTAGCCTACCACCCCTCGTCGAACTCATCACCATCGCCGCCACCTGTTGTCGCTCACCCATCATGCTCGTTGTTGCTGCTAGCCTCGTCGCTCTCATAAATTGATCCGCTTGCTCAAGGTCATCATGTATCAATTTCATTCCGAAGCCGTAAGCCCAAGTTATAGTTTGATTTTGAATGTTCTGGAATTTGAATGCTTGATTGTTTTGTAATTGAATGCTTGACAAGAATCTGTGCAAAGAATTGAATTGAATTCAAGAGGAGAGATGGAAAAGCTTGTATCAATTTTTCACTAAACATATTGTCGGGATCCCGAATTTTTTTCAAAAAAATCCCGATCCCGTCCCGACTAAGTCGAGATCGGGATAAAATCCCGACTAGTCGGGATCGGGATTTTCGGGATCGGGATCGTCGGAATCGGGATCGGGACGCGGGATTCGGGAAAATTTCCCACCCCTACTTTGAACATCCAAATTTAATCAAAATTTTCCACTTAGAGCATTTGCACCGCGACGGGGGCAAGGGGGCAAAAGGCGGGTGCAAAAGCAGAAAACCGCCCCTCTCCACAAAAAACTCGTTCCACTGCAGAGGGGCGGGGCGGGTACTGTACACGAGAGGTGGGGCAGAGGTGCGGTGCAAAGGGCGGTTTCTCGCCCCTTCACTGTAGCAGGCGGGGCAGGCGCGTCGTGCGCGTGCTGAGCTAGGGAAGCTGGCGCGTGACGGGTGAGCGATGGCGCGTTGGCGACCGTGAGCGATGGCGACCGCGAGCGATGGAGACGCGAGAGATGGCGACGCGAGCTATGGCGACCTCGAGCGAGGGGCGACGGCGAGGGACGAGCGACGGACGGCGAGTGATGGGCCACCGATGGTGACGGTGACGGCGACGGGCTAGCGACAACAGCGAGCGCTGATGTTGCCGATGATTTGGGAATACGAGCGAGTGTTTGGGTCGTCGATTTGGGAATCCAACGGCCCAAATTTTTTTATAAAAAAAATATGTGAAAAAATGAGAAAAAATTGCAAAAAAAAATAATCCAGAAAATTATGAAAAAAATGTAAAAGTTATGTAATATTTTGCTTGAGCTTTTAAATAAAATTGGATGTATTAATATTAGTACCTAAGTACCAAAATTTAGGACTATTTGTGGGTGAAAAACTTACCCAAAAAATGTGAAAAAAATATGAAAAAATTCTGAATTATTTTTAATAAATACCCAATTAGGATCGACCCGTATCATAAATAAATACGGTTGAACATCATATTGGTTGAAATTTTATTGATGTTGGTCAACACTTGCCCCTCGCCCCTGCCCCTCTTGGGGTGGAACGGAAAATGAAAAGCAGGGGCGGATTCCTGGCGTGTATAAATAGTATCCACCTTTGGAGTTGCACCCTTGCCCTTTGCACCCTTGCACCCGCCCCTATGGGTGGAAATGCTCTTACATCAAGAGCATACATATGACAAAGTTTGCACATGTTTTATCAATTCAAATCAATTCAATTCAATGGGGTCTACAATCTGGACTACCCTCTGGATCATGCAATACACTGCAACCTCTGTTCTGAACCCACAAAAGTCCAACGCCATAAAGAAATCATTCAAAATGTGAAGTCTACTATTGGCAGATTTCTGGTCTTTCCATGGGATTGACAACGATGGAAGATAATGAGCTTTTGGCCAGTAGGATCCAATTATTTACATATAATAATGGTGTTGTACACTTAATATAATATATATCTGCAATCTTCACCCATTGGACTGATAATTCAATCTAGCGGCAGCCGAACAAACGACACCGACAAGAAAATTAAAAAAAAAATTTGTTCGAATTCCACAGTATGCTCAATTCAATTCCCACAAAAAAAATTTGATATAATCAATGAAAATTCTTACTTTTTTATCTTCGAATTCATCTTCTTTCATTGTATCTTTCATCAAAAAAGTAGAGATTGTTTGAGATTTAGGGTTTAGAAACTATGATGCAAGATAACTGATTTTATTTTTTTAATACTTAAATGGGTGTCCATAACTTTTATATAGGGTGTACAAAGAAATTAAGTACTTATATGTAATTTCACATAAGGATATAAATGTAATTACATCTCATAAAAACTTTAGGGTGTCCAAAGAACAAAGATGGGTGTACATAGCAGCCCTCTTTATTATTCACACCCGATAGTGGTCTATAGACAACCTAAATTCTATAACTTAACGAAAGCATTCTCAGTTGGACAAACATATATTAAGTGGTTCTAATTCTAAGCTTACAATCTCCTTGGCAAAAAAGCAAGTGTTGTAAGGTTGCAAAGTTCGATTCACCCTTTGATGATGAAGATAGTTCCAAATAGGGCTGGGCTCGGTCCGGGTCCGTCGGGAGTGAGGCCAAACCCGAGTCCCGGGCCGGATTATCGGATATGAGCAAACTAAGGCCGGCTCCCAGACGGAAATATCGGGAACCCAAATTTTCGGAACGGGATGGGTCGGGAGCCGGTATTTACCAAAACCTTCGAACTGGAATTCGCTGCCTTGAATCCATCAAGCCCCGACCCAATTATCACCACATCCTCCACTGCAATTCCAGCAAGGATTCAAACCCACAAATCCATCTTCACAAACACCACCAATTATACAATTCCAACTTCAATGATCAAATTTCAACTTCAATAATCAAATTCCAATTTTACAAACACCACTAATTTATACAAAGAAAATGATAAGCATACCACAACATTCAATCGACTTCTACATGAGAAAAACCAAGTCAAGATTGTCAGTCCCAGACATGGAGGAGAGCGATCGGGGGAGATCAGATTTATTGAAGATCTTCTTCATCTCATCTGGTTGAATGATGAACACCACCGATGCTTCTTGAATGATGATGGTTTGGGTTCGACGAAAAAGAGGAGACAAGAAGAGAGGCGAGAAGAAGAAGAAGAAGAAGAAGAAGAAAACGAAGAGAAGGCGACGAGAAGAAGAAAACTAAAGAGGAGGCGGCTGGGAAGAAGAGGCGGAAGTGAAAATGAATTAGGGTTTCCTATATATGCTATATAAAATTAAAATATTATAATTAAATATAAAAATTATAATATCCCAGCTCGGCCAGTCCTCTCGTGGGTTCAGTTTTTAGGAATCAGTCCCGACCCGAAAAGGGCCGGTTCGGTCCGATTCTGGTCTCGATTCTATTGATTTTTTGATTAACTGGTATTTTTCGGTGCCGATTCCGGTACGGTCCGAGTTTTTCGGTCAAAATGCCCACCCCTAGTTCCAAATTGGTCCTTGTTATCATGCCAAAAGAAGCAAAGAATTTTTAGATGCCTATAGAGAGTCAAACGATCAATTGATATATACCTTCCTTGTGTCCACGGTTAACGAACATCTTGCTTTTCTTACTTTCTTCTTTTTCTCTTTTTTTTTTTTTTTGTCAAACTTACTTTCTTCTATTATCTTAATAAAGTAATGATCACCTCAAAAAAAAATTAACCATGGAGCAACCGTAAATGAACTCGTTTTTTACTATTTATGTTTGTGTGTTGTTTCAAATTGTGTTTCCACTCCAAATTATTTATGTTGATCAAGTAAATTTGCAATTTTAACATAGACATTTTTTTTTTGTCAACTAATTTTAACATAGACATTGAAGCAATTGAAAGTGTGATGCTGTGTTGGATGATTTACATTACACTATGGGCGGGTAAAAAAGAATATGAATGATAGAAAGATAAAGATGGATTCTTTCAGTCTACTTTGGGAAGACAAGGACATACTTATTTGAGGATAAAAACTGCCCAAAAACTCAGAACAATACAACAGATAACAACTGAAATATCATTCTCTATCCTCCTGAACTCTGAGCCCTTCATTTACCAAACGTGTCGTCATTGCATTGGCCGCAGCTCATTCGTCATCACATAATCCACCACCACCGACCTCCTCCGCCGCGCCGCCATGGACGCCACATCACTAGCAGCACCACCTTCAACTTCCACAATGAAAGCCGTCAACTTTCTCTCATTTTCAACGCCAATCACCCAAAAGTTAGCCAACCCAACTCCAATTTCACACACTCTGTATCTCCCAAACCCAAACCCTAGAACCCGGCCCATTTCTCCGATCACCCGCTGCTCCACGAAACCCGACACCACCGACAACGAAAAGGACCAAAATTCGACCGTTGAGCCCATTTCAAGTTCAAACCCCACAAACCCATCAACGCCCATTTCGACCGACGCAGTTTCTTCTCCGATAACAACCCCATTTTCTTCTCCGAACACCAAAGGGCTGGTCTTCGGTTTGGGCCCGGAAAACTCATTCGACGGCGGAGAAGTCGGGTCGCCGGTGGTGAAGCGGTTCCTCGGCGACGTGGAGGAGCGGTGGTACATGTGGTACTACGGAAGGAAGAAGAACTCTGGAGGGTCCGATTCGATCGGGTTAGCGGTTTCGAGCAATGGGGTTCACTGGGAAAGAGGCGGAGGATCGGTTCAGTCGGCTGAGGGAGTCGGTTCGGTGATAAATTGCGGCAAGGATTGGTGGGCGTTTGATACACGGAGCATTCGGCCGGCGGAGGTGGTGGTGATGTCGAGTTCAAAGGTGAGAGCTTCAAGTGCTGTTTATTGGTTGTATTATACTGGGTTTAGTTCTGAGGAGGCTGAGATTTCTAGTAAGGATTTCAAATTCGATTTTGAAAAATTGGATGGGTTTGGACATGGTGGGAAGGTTTTGAAGGCATTGCCTGGGTTGGCAATTAGTCAAGATGGGAGGCATTGGGCTAGAATTGAAGGGGAGCATCATAGTGGGGCTTTGTTTGATGTGGGGTTGAGTGGAGAGTGGGATTGTGGGTTTATTGGTAAACCCCATGTTGTGTTTCATGAGAGTGGTGATTTGAGAATGTATTACCATTCGTTTGATTTCGAAAATGGGGAGTATGTGATTGGGATGGCAAGGTCTAGGGATGGGATTAAGTGGGTGAAGTTGGGGAAGATTGTTGGGGGAGGGCTGAATGCTTGTGTGGTGAGGAATAGGAAGAATGGGGAGTATTTGATGGCGTATGAAGGGGTTGGGGGAGACGGTGGGAGGAGAATTGGGGTGGCGGTGTCGGCGGATGGGTTGAAGGGGTGGAGGAGGGTGGGGGAAGGGGCGGCGGTTTTGGAGGGATCGGAGGAAGGCGGGTGGGATAGCAAAGGGGTTGGGTCGCCGTGTTTGGTTCAGATGGAGGGGGAAGAAGATGAATGGAGGTTGTATTATAGAGGTGTTGGGGAGGGAGGGAGGACTGGTATTGGAATGGCAGTTTCAGAGGGGAGTGATCTTAAAAGGTTTAGAAGGTGGACAGGATTTCATTTGTAAAAATTGTTCATTCTTAAACTTGGGATCATTCAATCAATTGTTGTTCATTGTTAGTTAACAGTTATAAATGTTGAGTTTGTAGATTGGCTAATGTAAGTGCAAAGTTCATACACTTTGAAGAATGACCTCTGCTCTGCTACTTGCATTCCACTGAAACCAAATCTTGTGTACTTGAAGAATGCCTTGGAAAAAGCTTATTTAACCCTATCTTGGAATGTTCTCAAAGGAGTGCGAGCATAAGCTCACATACCTCATAGGTGATTGGGGATCGTTAATGTATGGTGATTTCTGAATCCACATGCACTAGCGACTATTATTAGCATAGTTTATGTTACTAGTGCAACGAATGAAAATCCAATGCGGCATAGGTAACAAAAAATGAGAAGAACTTTCATGCGAAAGAACTGGCCCTATGGCATATCGCAGATTTTCATGCAGAGGAAATGGCTTGGGTGGCGCATGGCAAGTCAATCATGACAATTTTATTTCTTTCAGAAAGAAAAAAAGTAGTTTGATGTGCGAGTGTTACAGCGTATGCTGCCATGCCCCTGCATCATTTGCTTGAATAACACCACCTCTGCATCAGTGGCGGACCAAGCCCGATGCGAGAGTCAGCGTCTGTTCCCGTGTTCGTCGGAATTGGTATGGACTGGGAGCAGGTCTGCTTTGCTCCGCCCCCTTGGTTTCCCCGAAAACTCCATTGAAGCAAGCAAGGTGGGAGACTCTGCGCGGATCAAAGGAAGAAGAAGAAGCACCCTTTTTTTTTTCTGTCTTAAACCAAAACGATCTCGTTTGATCATTTATGTTTCTTTTCATTCTTGGCCTATGGTTACTTGGGGCTTTATCTGATGTGTATTGTTTGATTTCTTTTCATTTTGGGCCTATGGTTATTTTAGTTAGTGGGCTGATGTGCATTATTTTAATTAAAATTGATATTTTTTTTCATTTTGGGCATAACAAGTCTTTTTTTATAGTTTTTTTAGACTCTGTTAATTTCTTATTATCGCATACTGTGAGAATTTTAATGAGGATTCTCGATCTTAATGTTTAGTTGTATTTCTTGTACTCCTTTTTTTAGTGCGATGTCAACTATTAATTAAATAAAGCCTATTACTTAATTATTTATTAATCTAACTGATAATTTCTCAAAATTTTCATCGATTTGCATTACTGAAATTTATAAAATTTAATTCCTTGCACTCGATAACAATAATCACAAAAAATTCTCCTCTGACCCATTCTTCCTGACCCAACCCTCATTTAGGAAGCCCATCAATCCTACCCACCGCCGCTACAACCTCCACCGTCCATTTTCGCTGGCCACACATAGTGGAAAATTCTGCTCCCTTGGTGCAAAATTCCTGTGTCCGCCACTGCTTTGCATCTCAAATGGCTAAAAGACTTTTGCTAAATTTTAGTTATTTAAATATTTAAATTTTATCATCTTTAATAGTCGAGGGAGGCTTTCTTATATCTTGGCAAATTTAATGTGCGCATCACAAAAAGGGAGACTAAAGGGCAGATCTATGATAACTTTTGCTTACGTGATAGTTTTTTATTGGCTTGGGACAATAACTTAGTAATATAATGAGTTCACGGAAGTCTTTTTCCTTGCTAAATGGCTAAAAGTAGCCACCCTTCAAACTTTTTAACCCTCATGGTAGCTACTTAACTATTTAGTCACCCTATTCTTAAAGATGATTTTTTTATAAATGAAAAATGGAGTTAAGAGTGTTTAAATTATTTATAAACTATATTACTAAAGATGATTTAATGAGTAGTGGGTGTCCATGTGTACAATGTCAGTTGATTCCGGGCTTTTGGGCGGGCTTTAAATTCGAGGCCTAAAAGTAGACTAGCAACATTTAAGGCCAGAATATGAATATTGATGATCATTGGCAAATCTTTAGTGCGAAGGCATGTATAGTCAACAAACGATCATGCCAACTTATATTAGACAGAAACCATTGCTTTCCACGAGTCATGAACTTCGACTAGTTAACCAAGAAATTGATAACAACTGATTGAGTTACATATCTAACTTACTAACTAACTCACTACTTCGAAACTAACAGTTACAACTCCTTATTACCATTAACCAATTAGTTGCTAATAATTAACCCTTAACACGAGTCATCTCCTAATTAAGTGCCCTCAAAACATAGGTGACCCAGCTGGTGAAGCATTGACCAAACTGAGTATACTGTTCCAATAGCTCCTATTCTCCTCAAACACACCACCAGCACAGCTCCCATCTCCGCCACCACCTCCACCATTCTCAGCCACCTCTCCGCCCACTATGGACACGTACTTCTCCTGATCAGCTTGTTCCGCCGAGTTATAAACCAAAATGTCGTTTAAACCCTCCACGATGACATCCGAAAATGCACCAGCTGGCAATGTAAAAGTCTCCTGGCTGTCCACGAACCATGTAGTACTAGCTGCAGCCGCGGCACTTGCATCCGTACAATCACTAAATGTAACATCATTGTTCTCCCCGCAGGGAACTTCATGATCCTTTCCGTTAAATCGGGTACTAATTAATGCACTTTGCATCGGTATACTCAACGTGTTAATAGGATCATGTGGGAAATTCAGTGTGGACGTTGGAGATTCAAGGTCATCGATTCCAGAAAGCATAGAAGAACTAGTACCGGAAATCATTCCCGTGTTGTTGATGTTGTTTATGCTAGTAGTGCTGGTCATCGGCTTTGCAGTCAAAGACCAGCAGGCACCTCGCCATGCTTTGAGCACATTCAAGCATGGCAAGGCCGGCGAAGCCCTGCTGACGAGCCCCGCTTGAGCAGGGCTCGTCATGTGGTGGTGGTGGCGGGTTTGGGTAGGGTTAGCGGCGGTCATCATGACTTGCTTCGACTCTTTACCCAATCTGGCCTCAGCTTCCAGCCTGGCGCTCTCCCACTGGGCCATGTGGCTTATGTGGGCGGCTTCCACCTTGGCATGGGAGCCGAGGCCCTCGTGGTGCTTGGGCTTGTGGGTCACCGGGTCAATCCCCATCTTGGTTAATCGCTTCTTGAGGTGCGTGTTCCAGTAGTTCTTGATCTCGTTATCCGTTCTCTTGGGCAAGTGAGTTGCTATAGCTGACCATCTGATCAGTAAACACAAATATAAGTTGGTAAGTACTTAATTATGGTGACTGTAAAAAAGGAAATCATAATAATTTAACTTTTTTTTACCTGTTTCCCAGAAGAGCATGGAGTTGGATGATGGTCTGTTCTTCTTGCAAGCTAAACTTTCCTCTTTTGATGTCGGGCCTCAGGTAGTTAGTCCACCTCAGCCGACAGCTCTTCCCGCATCTTTGGAGCCCTATTTCACATTACAAAGTTACCAAAAAAAAAAAAAACACTTTATTTTCCGTAGTTTAAATTAGATCAAATCAAACTATCGTTTTAATGATATAAGAGAAGGTGGATATATATGTATGGATCGTCACCTGCTTTAGCGGGCAAGGCACGCCAGCTGCCGTGGCCATGGGCTTGGATGAAAGTCAAGAGTTTCTGGTCTTCCTCAGGAGTCCATGGCCCCTTTTTCAAACCAACCTTGTCACAACATGGAGACCTCCCCATAGATCTCTAATTTCAAACCCTAACTATACCTAGCTATAGCTAGCTACACAATTCTTGATTATGATGCCAGAAATGGTTGGAAACCAGAACGAGTGATGAGCCACTATATATAGAGGGGGACGGAGACTAATTAATTGTGATGTGAATCCAGGTCGCAAGTCTTTGCTTGGAGTGACCAATATGCCCCTTAAGTACTTCAAAATGGACCTTCGAATATTTTCACTTCATATCCTCCTAGTTTATGTTTCATTCTTGCATTGACACTGTTTGTTGGTCCGATTTGTCAAATTATATACCATTCAATAAGTTGGTTTTATTTCACTTATATAGGGACAGACCTATTGGTCTATCTCAAATAGTCATTTTTCACTATGTGACTGGTCATATGAGTATATATATAGTGATATTCCAGATTTTGGACGGGGGCGGTTGTCGGCTGTTTTTCGTGAATGATATCTCAAATGAAGTGGGAGTGCAGTTTGCCAGGCTTTATGGATGATGATGCCTCATATCTCAAGTTTAAGTATTTTAAATGCTTCGGTAGTAGTAGTACCTGTAGCATTTTCGTTGCCTAATGGAAAATTCTGCAGCTAGCTATCATTTGATGTATACTAGCAAGTAGCTAGCATATCCGACCTAAAAACAATTTGTAGACGGTTCCTTAAAAGAAAAGAGAAATCTACCGTTACCTAAACAATTAGTATTATAGTGGGATCCCGATAATGTTGGAATTTTATTATCGGAATTCTGACTTTATTCGAAACGAGATTCGAGATTTTTTTTTAATTTCTAATCGGTATCGATCCGGACGGTATCCAGATTTCGTAATCGGGATCCTCATTCATCTCAATCCCTTCCCTAATCCCATGGGTGGTGGGATTGCAATTCCGATTAATGTGTATGAAGATAAATTTACCAAAATGCTCTTTAAATTATCCACTATTAAGAAAAAGTAAGGATATAATGATAAAATTAACTTATTTATTTTATTCTAAGATAAATTGTCATCCATTTTCTTATTTCCACCTAACAACGGAATTGATTTTATCATTTCTGTTTCATCCCCTATTTCTAGTATTTATATTCCCATCCATCATTTTCTACCCTGATTTCCAATAATCATATTTCCATTAATTCTTTTCTATAAATCAAATGCAACCCAACTATTCTCATTCATGATTCAATGAATTTATGTCTGATCTGATTTTCTTAACTTTTTCTTCGTGTACACCCCTTTGATATACGAAGTTTGGTGTGAGAGTTTGTCGTTCAAGTGATGATGAAGGGTGTTTTGGTAGTCTGGTGTAGAGACGTGGAATTCATGTGGTGAAGGAGAAATGATCGATTCACTGAGGAGTATAATGGTGGTGAAATGATTTTCACGTGCATATTCCATGACTTCAACTCTTCAACTTTTAATAAAATGAATGATTATTTCGCACCAGTCGGGCAGTTGAGAAATTGCTCCATAAAGAGGCAAATACAACTACCCTTGAACCGGCAAATACAGAATTATTCAATGTCCATCACATTTGCATATATAACAAACTAGTTCACACAGTCATTTCACTTAATATGGGACAACACCTCGTATTCATATAGAGTGTCCATTCATTATATACATGTGAGCTTTCACCAAGTGCTCAAATATAATACTACTACTTTATAATTTGAACAGTGAAGTTAGAAAGTATCTTTAACTCACGTAATACTATGATTATGCTCATAGTATATAACAAGATTTATCAGTTATAATATAAGTGAGTATTTTATTTACAACATATACTTTCAATAGAAAACGTTACAACCTATAGAGTTGTCGTCTACATATACTATAATAATAGAATCAATTGTATATCACGGTATCATAACATCCCACTACTCTGTTACTTATCCACGTGTGATCTTCAGTCCTCCACACTCTCGAAGGGAGAATTGAATTGTCTTGGTCCTCATCTTACCCTATTTTGGAGTGTCGTCTATCCAAATGGACCCTAGCCACTAATGAGCATAAGTTGATTTCAGCAGTCGAAGGCCGTTTAGCCACTGATCAGCAAAAGTTGCTGCCTCGAATTCCAGCAAGTCCTGCAAGTAATAATTAGGCACAGAAAGTACTACTGGAGTTGGATTGATGAAAATCTCATATATTGCCACCAACTTTACACAATTGTGAGAGGACGTTTTTTTTTTTTTGTTTTTTTTTTGTTTTTTTGAAAGGAATTGTGAGAGGACGTTGGTTGGGCTAGAAAATGATTCACAATCAATACATGTACGCGTTATTAGCTAGATTTTACTGGACCCTTGAATAATGCAAGTACGCTTGGCCTCTCTAATGTCGGACCCTCTAGGGAAGGTGCTGGGTAATTGTTTGCTGCAAGGTGGGGGCCTGCCTTGGATGGTGAAAACTAATGAGGAATTGGCAAAAATAGGCTCATAGCCAAATTCATTTGCCAAAATAGGCAGCGGGCAGCGGTTAGTTCTTCACTAGACAAAATGCTATGGTAACTTTGCAATTAAATCCCTGGGGGTTATAGTGCGGCCATAGTGCCTCATAGTGCACCCATAGTGCCTCATAGTCTTTCGAGTACAGAATCGTTGTAATTCATCAACGCCTTCACAGTCCCTCATAGTGCATCATAGTGCACCCATAGTGCCTCATAGTCTTTCGAGTACAGAATCGTTGTAATTCATCAACGCCTTCATAGTCCCTCATAGTGCACCCATAGTGCCTCATAGTCCCTCTACTTATTCTCCGAACTCCACCGAAGACGTTTCTGTTTGCCGGTGGCAAACCGCTGGGAATTTGGGGTTGAAACTTTGGGATATATTCTTGAGGTCGGGAGGGAACTTTTTGTAGTTGGGGTTGTTGTCAATCGGTGACCGGAAAACGTAGAACAGAGGGAGGTTTGTAGGACGGTTTTTGGCAAAAAATAGATCAAAACGTTTTCATTCGCCGGCGGCAAACCGCTTGGAATTTGGGGTTGAAACTTTGTGGGAGTGTGCTCGTGGATGTTGGGAAGCTAGTCCAGGTTTTCCGAACGGAGAAAGTGGCCGGAAAATTAGCGACGGCGGCGAGAACTCCGGCGGCTCAGTTTTGTGTTTGGTTTCACCGGAGGCGTTCCACGCTGTCTTTGGCTCTGAAATTTTGGGGATATATTCTTGAGGTCGAGAGGGAACTTTTTGTAGTTCGGGTCTTCGTCGATCTATGGCCGGAAAAGAGAGAACGGAGGGAGGTTTGTCGGATGGTTTTTGGCAAAAAAACAGAGCAAAATGTTTTCGTTCGCCGGCGGCAAACCGCTTGGGATTTGGGGTTGAAATTTCGTGGGAGTGTACTCGGGGATGTTGGAAAGCTAGTCCAAGTGGTTCCGAACGGAGAAAGTGGCCGGAAAATTAGCGACGGCGGCGAGAACGGAAAGAGGTTTGTCGGACGGAAAAAGGGAATTGTGAAGGGGCTTCTCCTCTGCAATTAGGCAAAAGTTTTGCCTAGTTTCAGCACAAAATTGGCTGACCCAACATTTTGGCTATGAGCCTATTTTTGCTAATTCCCCAAAACTAATCTCCTCTGGATTTTCATGTCGTTATAACCGATTCTTGAGATGGCTACACGTCCCCTTTATTTTACAAGAAATCCATACAAATGTCATAAACAGTGTTGCTATATATCAACAGTGTCTCTATATATCAACAGTGTCATATAGAGGCCTGATATACTTCAGGCCTTATATACCAGTTACTCTTACTTGTGTACATATTTAGCAGATGTACTTTCCCAATTCCAACGAGTACTGGAGAAATCATGATTAGAACAGAGGGTACTATTGGAATTGATGAACATCTTATATGTTGATACCACTTAGGGACTTTGTCAATTAACCCAAAAAAAAACTTTAGGACTTCGTGACTTAGCCAAAAAAAAACAAAGAACAACAATTTAGGACTCTGTGAGGAGGGTGGGTGAAATGTTCAGAATGGCTATTTACTATAAACACATGCATATAGTTTCTGTCTTAGCTAGATTGTTGCGACTCACTTAATTATTTGATTCGATTGCACGTAGGGCCTCACTTTATTTTTACTTAGCCTGCACTGTGGGCCGAGCGACAGGTCTCATCTCTCTGTTTGGTTCTACCAAAATCACAGCTAATGTTAATCCTACATTCCTACTAGATATAGCAAAACCAACTTGCAAAAAGGAGACGTTCAAGGATTAAATGTTATGATGCATAATGGCAATGCCTCTTCAGTGTTTCTTGCAACGAAGAAATGACTAATTTGGGGACATGAGAATTTGCAAAATAAAATTCAAGGAAACAATTTTAAATGCAACAGGAATTCCACTGACAAAAGAACCTTAATTCAAGTTATGAGGGCAATAATCTTTTATTGTTCGTCAAAGAGGAAGAGGTCAAAAGAAAAGAAGAAAGAAAGCTCACAACAATGTTGATACCGATCACGAGGGCTGCTTGCTCAGCATCACCGCGATAATCATGATGTTTGAATCACAAAATGTATCCAACCTTTGCATCTGGACATGTGTGGCATGTTTAAGCTCAAGTCATAAACATATACAGCTGTGGAGAAGTATTCGAGTGGATCCAATGGTTCTTCAGAAAGAAGAGAATCCTGCAATTTTTCGAAACTTCTCATATGAGACCCAGAATACAAACTGCCATGGACCAAGCCTTGCCCATGTAGGAAAGAACCCTTTCCACAGTGCCCTTAAACCTTCAACTTTGACAGTCTTCACCAGACAATCGTATGAACTCGTATACATAACCTTCCCTTCTTTGCTTGTCATGCTTGTCGACTGATTCATCATTCTGGTCTTTACCACATCCGCTGGACAACTCAAAGCAGTCGCAGAAAGCCCTGACATGATTGATCCAAAGTGTGGGCATATATGTTGTCCTCAGAAATCCGATTTTCAATCACAAAACGTTTTGCCTGATCATAGCAAGCCAATTCCCCCATGTTCACCAAGAATGCTCTTTGGACATTAGGGAAAACCCCTTTCCAAAGTCCCCCAACGCCTTCTGACCGAACAATCTTGTTCAAAGCATCAAAACACCCTGAATACCTAGGCCGAAGGCCTTGGCTCACCATGCGGCCATCTGCCTGCATCCGCACTTTAACAAGATCTGCAGGGCTTGCCACCAACTGTACTACTAGCAGTAAACAGAAAGAATACTATTAATTAGCATCGAAGCATCTACCGAGTTTAAAGAAAACAAGAGCAGTTAGCCTAATCAATAATCACAAATGTCTCCACGCACCTAACAATTTCTCCAATTATTCCACCATTAGATTGGCAAAGAAAATACACATCACACTCAAGTAGGCCAACACAACATGGATTATCATGTCGAAAAGCCACATTAACGACCGAAAAAGCAGCAAGCTTTTGAATGTATGAATCTATACGCATTACAAACTAATGAGATTCAACCAAATTTTCATTCAACTCGGCTAATCTTCAAGACAGTAGATAGATTCTATCATTCTACAGCTAACTTTCAAGGCCCATTCATTTCCTCATTGTCGAAACAAGCTTCAACCCCATTTTTCATCTTCCTCTACAAATTAATCAGTAAACACTAACTTCCAATTTGCCCATATCATACATCATCACAATTACAACTCCATTTTGAATAAAAATAAAAATAAAAATATTAAATTGTTTAATAAGTTCAACACCGCATAAAATCGAGTTACCTGAGCAACGACGCCGGAGAGTCCACCGGAGATAGCTTTAGCAGGGAGGGAGAGGGACCCGCCGTCGCTTTTCAGTGAGTTTCTGAAGTGTTCGTACCCGACGATCCGAATCGGCGTGTAAAAGAGGTGCCGGAGAATCGCCGGAGACAACCCCTTGTACAGCCCCGGAACGCCCTGCTCCCGCACAATCGCCGCCGCAACTCGGAACCCGTTGGTGGGTCGGGTCGACCCGGCTGACACCGACTCGCCGTGCAGCTGGAGCCTGGTCTTCGTCAGGTCCACCGGAAACGTCGTCGTCTCCGCCACCATCGCGGAGACTGACGCCAGCAGGATCTTCCTGTAGGCCCCTCCATCTTCGCTCGGTTTCATCGTCGACGTCGAGACCGAACAGAGGCGAATCTACGGGTCAGTTAGAAGTTGAGCTTTATGTTAAAAAGCCCTGAACTTTTCATCTATTTCAGATTCTCCCTCTGAAATTTAAATTTTGCCAATTTTATACCCCAGCTATCAAACCACCAATTATACGCTTTTCCGTCTATTTTGACGAGAAAACAGACCATGTACATTATCACATGACACAAATTATGATGGCATAATGGTCAGTGAACGGAGGTACTTTTATGCGATCTTAATTTAGTCGCATGTTAACTAGTGGTCAATTTTGCGTCCCAACTGAATGAAATGTGAGTAATATAATCGGAGGTACAGTTTCCCCCATTTCTCAGGCTTTTTCGGTTGGTGCATATCGTGATCAAAACTATCATTTTATAAATTATATAATAAAGATTCTTTCTATAAAAGATTAAATAAATATGAGTCTGTTCAATTGTCTAATTTTGTGAAACATATAAACAGTATAAGTAGACGTTAAATAAGCCGCATATATATTTAGTGCAGTTATATAATTAAATAATATCAAATTTGATTGATTTTTAAGATGATATTCACTATATAATCAATAAAATACACAATTCCAATAACGAGACACATTAATTTAAAGCATCAATCAAAACCGTCCGAAAAAGAGAGCCGTCAGTTAACTACTTTGAAAAGTCCACGGTTCAAAATTTGTAAACTTTAACTTTCGGAGGACAAATTGAAAAATATGTGACAAATTCAAGTGCCCTCTAATCGCCCACGGTTAATTAACCCATGGGCCTTTGCTCTATTTGGTTCGAAATTTTAGACGGGCTTGAAAAAACCCATCAAAAACTAGGCTGGGTCGAGTTACCCGTGGGTACCCATGGGTAAAATTTAACTTTGAACTCTTGTGGACGTTTTTCCGGAGCTTCAATGGCGGGCTCGATTTCGTCAGTTTGCGATTGGGCGGTACTAGACAAGCTCACCGTCGGCGCCGTCGACGAAATCCTCGACAGTCTTTTCATATTAATTCATAAAACATGACTTATATAGTCCCAAATGTTTAAAAAAAAAATGGACAGAATAGTAGCCAAATTATAAGAAAGCTAGATTATTAATGTTTTGAAAAAAAAAAAAACACTACTCCTGTTTCGACAACGCCAGGTACCTACTCTTATTTTGATATTGCATTTCATTGTATGCATCATGAAAAAGCAGTTAATTTTTATTCCAATTTAAATAAATTTGCAAAGACAAGAACAATTGTATCATGATAATATATATTACTCTAAGTTAGTAAATGACCCAATTTACAAGAACAATATTTGTCTTAAATCCAGCTTACAATCAAAATAAAGCTTTTAGAAGATTCAGAAAAATTTCACAATTCAAGCGCATGAAGTCTCTTAATTCCGAAATAGTTGCTTCACAAAAATAACACAATTAAAAAAGAGGCTAAATCTTGAAATTACCATCTTGCCCATGCCCAACCAAACAAAAAGACTGTAATACCCTCAATTTTAATGACAAATTGGAGGGGGCAACTAAAGTATCAAACGGAGGTATAGATTGGGTACCAAAGTGTCTGGTTTTAAACATTGAGTATCATTGAAGGAATTAACCCTTTATGAATTAATATAAAAATACTGTAATACCCTCAATTTTAACCGCAAATTAGGACGGTGGGCACTAAAGTGTCAAACGAAAGTATAGATTAGGTACCAAAGTGTCCATTTTTAACCATTGAATACAAAAATATCTTTTTTGTCAAATATTAAGCATCATAGAAGGAATTAACCCTTAATTTAAAGCATCAACCAAAATCGTCCGAAAAAGAGAGCCGTCAGTTAACTATTTTGAAAAGTCCACGGTTCAAAATTTGTCAACTTTAACTTTCGGAGGAAAAATTGAAAAATATGTGACGAATTCAAGTGCCCTCTAACGACACTGTAGGAATGGGCACAATTGCCCACGGTTAATTAACCCATGGGCGTTTGCTCTATTTGGTCCGAAATTTTAGATGGGCTTGAAAAAACCCATCAACAACTAGGCTGGGTCGGGTTACATGTGGGTACCCATGGGTCAAATTTAACTTTGCAATCTGTGGACGTTTTTCCGGAGCTTCAATGGCGGCAGCGATTTCGTCAGTTTGCGATTGGGCGGTACTGGACAAGCTCACCGCCGGCGCCGTCGACGAAATCCTCGACAGCTACGGCGGCTTCTGCGCCGCTACCTCCGCCCTCCTAGATGGCGCCGGCGACCTCTCCGCCGGCCCGCAGTTCGTGTCGCATGTGCACGGCCTCTGCAAGCACGGGCTCGAGTCTCTGGTCCGCGACCACTTCCTCGGCGCGCTGGAGCGGACCTTCGAGCGAAACGGCGGCTCGAAGTTCTGGCGGCATTTCGAAGCCTACTCCGACGTTGTCGTTTCGATGGAGGAGGAGGTTTTCTACAACGCTTTGGAAGAAATCTCAATGGAAAAGCAGTACCAGGAGAAGTGCTTGTTGATGCTGGTTCATGCTTTGCAGTCTTTCAACAATGGCGATTCTGATGATTACAGAGTTGAGCTCTTTGCTAAGTACAATCTGTTAGTTTCATCGGTGCTTATGGCCACTCTCCCCCGCCATTTTCCCGGTAATCAAACCGAAAATAGATGCCGAAATCTGAATTCAGATGGTCCTTTTTGTTGTTTTGCATTTGCATTTTCCAAAGATGAGTTTAGTTTGTAATTGAATGCTGTGTGTTAATTTGTTAGAGATACTGCATTGGTATTTTAAGAGGAGGTTGGAGGAGCTGAGTAGTATGATGGGTGGAGACGTCTCTCGAGACGACGAGGACGGTGATGATGGTAAAGATGATATGGATGTTGATGAGAAATGCAATGTCTTGTACCGGAGTGGGCAAATGGAGATTGATGAATGCTATCCCCAACAAGGGAGGTTCATGGACAATAATAAGTTGGTGAATAACATTGGGAAGGTTGTTCGAGATCTTAGAAGTCTCGGGTTTACATCTATGACGGAAGATGCCTATGCTTCTGCTATCTTTTTGTTCTTAAAGGTGATCAATTTATAGGTTAAATGGTGCACCTTCGCCTTTTTCATTTCATTTTGTTTGCGAAGTACTGGTTTGTCATGTTGGAGTATACATTTTATGATGACGTTTGTTCTTAATGTAGTTCCAGGGGCAGATACTAATGTTGGCCCTTTTTCTTATTTGCACTCCCTTTTGATTTTCTGCAAGCTTTGCTTTCTATTTCCCTTGCTTGAGATTGCTAATGTGTAGATAGTCATCTTTTTATGGTGAAATAGGTTGACTTTTTGTGTATTCTAATTAACAGGCTTGGACCATTGCTTTACTAATTCCTAATCTGTTATTTTGTGTGTCAGGCCAAAGTTCATGACCTTGCTGGTGATGATTACCGAATTTCTGTTTTGGAGCCCATTAAGGGGTGGATACAGGTTGCTTTCGTGTTTTTGTGTTTCATTTTCCTATTTGTATTAAAATTCTGAATATTTTCACGAACTAGTGGCTTAGCTATCAAGTAAGTCTTAATCTTGTCGGCGGATTTATTATGCAATATGTGAAATGTCTATTCTGCAGGCTGTGCCTCTTCAGTTCTTGCACGCCCTTCTTGCTTATCTAGGTGACACTGTTAGTTACGACAATGCTTCATCTGGTCTCAAGTCACCTTTGGCTTCATGTCCTTCTACATTTTATCCTGGAACTGACCCTCCATCGGAAGGGATCGTTAGATGGCAGTTGCGGCTAGAGTATTTTGCTTATGAAACATTGCAAGACTTAAGAATAGCCAAATTGTTTGAGATTATTGTGGATTATCCTGACAGGTATTTATTTTCCTTAACCAGAATTTCCGAAGTGCACTCAAATATTTAATTGAGTAAGAAGAACACAGTAGCTTTTATGAACTAGAACCCTAATTTGGGGATCATGAGGCTCCAGCAAAGAAGGCTGATTAAATGGGAATAGTGTTTGATATTATCACTTAATGAACCTGAATTCTGGTATTGTGACTTTCCTAATGATCATGTTTTTTCCCTTTTGGGGTTTTGAAGCTCTCCTGCAATTGAAGATTTGAAACAGTGTCTGGAATACACTGGCCAGGATTCTAAGCTGGTTGAGTCATTTATCTCTGCACTACGATTTCGCCTACTTACTGCTGGTGCCTCAACCAATGACATTCTGCATCAGTATGTTTCAACGATTAAAGCACTTCGGACAATAGATCCAGCAGGTGTTTTCCTCGAAGCAGTGGGTGAACCAATAAGGGACTATTTGAGGGGAAGGAAAGACACCATAAAATGCATTGTGACCATGCTGACGGATGGGACTGGTGGTAACCCAAATGTCTCCGGAAACACTGGGGATAGCCTTCTTGAAGAACTAAACAGAGATGAAGAAAATCAAGAGAATACTGGCCTTGATGATGATTTCCACACTGATGATAAGCAAGCATGGATAAATGCTTTGCGGTATGTGGGTTTTTTTTCTAAACGTACTTTAGTTTATTTGCAGTTAAAGGAACAAATTTTACTAGTTTTAGGAAATCTAATTTAGTTGCTTTCTAATTCAATCAGATCTATTCTTTTCTGCTTATTTTAACTAAGATGATGCACTTTTCTGAATGAATATTATGTTTCAGCTGGGAGCCTGACCCTGTAGAAGCCGATCCCCTGAAGGGTAGCAGGAACCGAAGAAAAGGTGACATACTTGGGATGATTGTTAGTATAATTGGTTCAAAAGATCAACTAGTTAATGAGTACCGCGTTATGCTGGCTGAAAAGCTTCTCAACAAATCGGATTATGACATCGATACAGAGATACGTACCCTCGAACTCCTCAAGGCAAGTACTTCCTTCTTTAGTTGGGAGATCTACTGGGTGAAGTTAGAATATGTTCATGCAGTCTAGAAAGTCTCTATCTTAATGTTCATACTTCATGCTGTGTAATCATGCTTCAGATACATTTTGGAGAAAGTAGCATGCAGAAATGTGAAATTATGCTGAATGATCTGATTGATTCTAAGAGAACCAACAGCAATATTAAAGCAACCATAGCTCATCCGTCTCAAACAGGTACTTTATAGATTCTGTTTTTCCCTACGGGATGGTTGTGGGGAATATTTGCTTCAGCATTACCAAATAAATAATTTTTTATTTAATTTCACTACTCTGGGATGGTTATGTTAGGTAGTGAGCTGGGAGATAACCGGCTTTCCATGGATGTTTTTGATGCTACAATCATCTCTTCAAACTTCTGGCCTCAGATCCAGGTAACAAATTGTTGTTTGTGGAAATATCTTTTACTTCTTCTTCGGCTCTCTAGATTGAGTTTACAAAACAAAGAAGATGTGCCAAGTCGATCTAGAGAGCCCAAGAAGATATTTCAAATTAGAGATACAATGTATTTGAATATGACTATGATTACATGTGATGTCTTTCACATGTGGCCTTTGGTTACTATGGTTCTATTAACAAAAAAATACATTTGATAATTATAGAGAACTACGGAATTTGAAAATTGCACACTTATATTCCCATTTTTAAGCTAGTGAACCCGAGATTGGAATGACCTAATCGGTATTAGTGAATTGGTGATAACTTCTCTCCATGAGTAAATAGGCCATATTTGCTACAAACTGATGTCTTTGGTTCATTCTTGTACTATATGCTTCTAATTAGCATTTTTTATTGTCATTGGAAGTCTAGAACTCCTGTTTATTTGTAAAAAAAAAAATCATTACTTGTTGATTAACCTTTGTACAAATTTCAGGATGAGACCCTAAATGTACCTGGGCCTGTTGACCAACTTTTGTCTGATTACGCAAAGAGGTTTAATGAAATCAAGACCCCTCGTAAACTATTATGGAAGAAAAGTCTTGGTACTGTCAAGGTAAGGTTCTTGTAGAATGTCAGTTCACGCCCTTTTACTAAGAGAGTTTTGACATGCATAGCTTTCCAAATCTTCCCGAATCACTGAGTTGGCATTAGCAATATTTATGATGGTTGGTGCTGTTTTAGTTGGAGTTGCAATTTGAAGATAGAGCAGTACAATTCGTGGTTGCTCCTGTACATGCAGCAATTATAATGCAATTTCAAGATCAGAAAAGGTAGCTTCAGAAGTATCTTAATACCTTTTATGAGGTGTACCACATTTTTGTTGTACTTATATCTTCTATTTTCAGGTGGACCTCTAAGGATCTTGCAGTTGCAACTGGGGTTCCAGTGGACATACTTAATCGCAGGATAAATTTCTGGATAAGCAAAGTATGCTTGATAAACCTCTACATCCATATTCATCGTTGTGTTATTGTACTTCAATGCATAAATGGATAAACTTCAACACAATCCCTAGCCTACTTATGGACAACCTGATATTTTCAGTCGTCCATCTTATTGACTGGGTAACATGTATTTAAAACTAGATTAGACTTAGCCGGGGTGGTTAGTTTTACTGATTGGAGATTTTCTTATCCTTTAATCTCACATAATTTTGTTCACATAGGCACTAATCTTGATTCCTGATTATTTTGTGTTGTATGATAAGATCTGCGACTTACCTTCCTAGCAACCACAGGCTAGAATGGTTTCAAATGGTTCACACTTGTCATTTACGTAAGTTTTACTCTGTGAAAGTGAAGAGTAAAGCTCATACACTTACCTCTTTTTTCCTATTGAAGGGAGTTCTTGCAGAATCAGCTGGGGCAGACTCTGAAGACCATGTGTTTACACTAGTGGAAGGTATGGTTGACACTGGTAAAAGCTGTGCTAACAATGGGAGCGCTGAAGATCTTATAGTTGGGGATGAAGAGGGGGAGAGCTCCGTAGCATCTGTAGAGGATCAATTGCGCAAGGAAATGACTGTGTATGAGGTATGTGATGTGTGCGAGATTGTCGATCTTGCTTTTCTGGATATATTTTCATCTGTAGGTATAACAGGGTCTTAGTTATAGTTTTTACCTTTTTATGATCTATCAATAGCTGAAATAATCAAGTGAAGGGGAATGGAATCACATAATTGAAAATATGCAAAGGTTCCTCTTGCCAGTTGCATTAACCACGTCAGTTGTTAAAGGGTATTCGGTTTGTTGCAGAAATTTATCTTGGGGATGCTCACAAACTTCGGAAGCATGGCATTAGATCGGATTCATAATACTCTCAAGGTCAGGATGCTTTTCAACACTCCCCGCAATATCTGGTTTCTGCAAAGTAACATGATTACATTATTCCTTGCCGTTAGTGTGTTTAACAGATTTTTTCACTCCTTCCTCCAGATGTTCTGTATAGCTGATCCTACCTATGACAAAACTCTCCAACAACTGCAAAGTTTCTTATCTGGTTTAGTTTCTGAAGAGAAGTTAGAACTAAGAGATGGAATGTACTTTTTGAAAAAGTGACAACTTTGCAGAATTAGAATGTGTTATTGTTGTGAAATTATTAGTTTTAGTGTAATTTATGAAGCTCAGCAAAAAGTATCTGCCTCGTTTCATACTTCGTTCTTTTTTGTTATAAAGCTAGAAGATCATGTTAGAGTAGATTAGCCCTTTGAGTGAAGATCAGATTATGCAAATGTCCTTAATCGATTCCAAATGCGATATAGACAAACACATGTTGAAGATCACATTACTCCTATGGCTTATACGCTTACAATAAACAAACACTAGTTGCAATGAACATAGACAAATCTCCAAAATGAAATTACATTGATCAAAATCTATCAGAGTCCTTCAAATGGTGGTACAACCCAAACCGCTCTCTGACCGTTAGTTCGAAGACGGTAATGCGTGATTTCGCCGTCGTCTAAATTGAAGATACCCATATCACATGTAGAGACATCATGATGGGTGTAATAAATGGAATTCCGGCGGCATCCGGGAAAGTTTGAAGCCAAAACAGATAATGAATGATCATCTCCAATGCTTTTCACCTCAACCCAACGCCCCATGGGTCCATTTCTATCACTGAACTCGCACTTGTAAACAGCAGAGTTTGAGACATGATAAAGCTGTACAGTCTACAGATCTGCAATAGGTGTCCTTTGGTTGATTCGACAATACATCGAAAAGCAAAATGTTGGAACATCACCGGAGGTGCTAGTTCTGGTGACAGTGAAGGGTTATTATTACTGCTAACATCCAAAGAAACAAGACTTCCCGACCTTGTCACTGCGTGGATTCGACTCTTGCAAACTATCAAGCTTGAAAGGAACTTTGAATAGTCGAACCAAAAAGTACAAGCAAATTTGATAACGAACCAAAAAGTGCTGCAACAGCCGTATAATTGTCAGGATTCAGATCGGGATCACCGGACAAGATCACCCTAGTACAGATGGGGGCGGCAGGGGAATGTGCCTTCCTTTTTTGAAAGGGTTCGTGAGAAAAACAACCGGACGGCTGCGATCTGAATCATCAACTGTGGCCAACCAACCGTGGCTACAGCCGCAACATATCTTACTAAAAGGCACATGCAACTCAACATTGTTGTAGATTTTTCCTTCGGGATACGCTGTATAGTGTTTTCCAGTTTGTTAGCCTTGGCTTGGTGTTGTTGTCCGAGCATCCTTTAGGAATATCAAGAGCATGGGAAGAAGAACCTTACGCCACCGCTGCGTTGTGTGATTATAGGCTTTGGAAAGGAAGCAGACTTGTCCCTTCTCTTGTCCCTTCAGGGTAACTGGATATGGGAGATAAAATATTGAGGAGACAAAACAACTGGGGGTGTAGCTCATATGGTAGAGCGCTCGCTTCGCATGCGAGAGGCACGGGGTTCGATTCCCCGCACCTCCATCTTCAATAATTTCTTCTTTTTCTCATTTTTACCATTTTTCAGAGTTTTGGCGTTCGATTCCCCGCACCTCCATCTTCATACATTCTTTTTTTCTCATTTTTACCATTTTTCGGAGTTTCCCATTTTGAAACACTTTTCTATGCATGGATCATCTATGATGGATGACACGCATAAATCGATAAATAGTTTAAATTGAATGTTTTTGCATCTTCAATCATCTTTCTGCTCTCTGCAACGTTCGACCTTGTTTTTTGTTCAGGTTTAGCAACTTGGTTCTTGAGCTTACATGTGTGAATGGACGTCTGAATTCCATGTACATATGCGTGTAAAGAGCTTGCCTACTATGGCTCTGTTCGATACAAATGCCTCTGTTACTATGGCTCTAATACTTATGCAATATACCAACTGATGATATCATAGTGTTCATTCTCTTCTTTATTTCAAGACTTGCCAGGCCAATTCATGACTTCTTATATTTGAAGTAATTATGCTATTGTTCAATTTCCATTATATACACTGCCTGCCAATTAAAAAAGACTTGCCAGGCCAATTCATGACTTCTTATATTTGAAGTAATTATGTATCTTAGTCAATTAGGTTAAGTATAGTCCTCCCATAAAAGACTATAATGCCCTAATTGCCTTACTTGTGCTTTAAGTAAAGCCCTAATAGGATTAGGCAAGTTGTCGGCCCTATAACAATGTGATCCATATGTAATCAACTCAGATACAATATTGATTACAACTTAACCTAACTAAGATACATGTTACAACTCTTTAACTTGGTCCATAAGTAATGTACTCAACCACTGTTACATAATGTGTATGTGTTTAAGTCCATATCTAACATTCTCCCACTTGGACTAACATACATACACACAGCAAGTAAGTACATCGATTGATCAAGTATACATAAGTGCTAGCAAGAGTTATAACTGATCTTTGATCACATTTACATGTTCTAAGCTATCATCCACTTGAAACAGGATAAAGGAAAGAGTAGCATTTCTATAATGCAGTCCATCCAGAATCACCAGAAACAACTGAACAATTTCTCAGAGACACATTAGGACTTTGGTGTGTACTTAAACTTGAATGATCTGATAATATGAGCGTTTCATATGTACACGGTCCAATCATCTTAATGCAGCAACATAATTGCATTAAGATTACATAAGTCTTTGGATTGAATCCAATCTGCATATAAATAGCTATATATTTTCATAAACACAACAGTAATACATTTTACTTATAAAGCTGCAGCAAGACAAAATCGAAAAGAACTTAAAACGAACAAGTATTTGAACTCAAAACTTCATACCATGGTTTTATTGATCAACTGGAAAACAAATATTTGGAATATGAGTTCTGCACACGCAGCTGCAGAACTCCCACTCAACTTAACAAAAACATAAAAATTGCAAAACACAAGTCAGCTAGCCAAAACTCCCACTATTCCTCCCACTTAACCTAGCTATCGAAATCTGGCAATAAACCCATATTTGTGACATGCTTCTGAAACTCTTTTGGCACTAAGGCTTTGGTAAACGGATCTGCAAGTTGATCTAGAGTCCCAATCTGCAGAATGTCGATCTGTCCTTCTTTAACTCTATCTCTGACATTGAGATACTTCAAATCGATGTGCTTTGAATCAGCTGTCATCTTGTGATTCTTGGTGAAACATATGGCAGCTAAGTTGTCACAGTAAAGGGCAATAGGTTTTGAAATGGAATCAACAATGCATGTCTGTATCAGAAAGTTTCTGAGCCTGACAGCTTGACAAGTTCCCACATAGATAGCTATATACTCGGAATGCATTGTGGAGGTGCATGTGAGAGTTTGTTTGGTGCTTTTCCAAGAAATAGCACCTCCTGCTAACATAAAAACTGTTACACCCCGTCCCAGAAAAGTGAGCCTGGGATGTACGGCCATCACCCGAAGGGTGACGAAGCCTAAACTCGCACACACAAGACCAAAACCACTTAAAATAAAAACACAACACACGATTGGGCCCACAACAATCACACAATACACTCACAACAATATCAGAGCATCTATGACCACATAAAAGAAACAGTGGAAACGACAAGCAACCTGGACTGAACCGGGAATGTCCCTATACCCTCGAGACGGATGCAGAGCCATCGAACTGCCTCTCCTCGAGTTTCTGGTCAACTCAGCTACTAAACCCTGAGGGGGCGCAAAACCAAAGGGTGAGTGGATGGAAAAACAAATAAGCTTTCGAAAACATTTCTGAAAACAGTATAAATAACCCCCTGCTGTAAAAAAATAATAAGCACGGTAATCTCATAAATCAAACCTGTATATCCTGTACACCTTTGGTCAATCACATACGACACCCTCGGTAATCCGCAGGGTGAAGCTGTGTATGTATACATAAGAAACCCCAAGTACCTACGATCACGTAAAAGCTGAAAGGAGGCACCTACAATGCCCTGGATAGGCATCAGGGCAAGCTGTGCACCGGAATGGATAGCTAGCAAGTGGGGTCTTCGGCGCTAGGTGCACAATCACGTGAAAGATGTGTCCTACGGCCGTAGTCTTGGTACTAATATATGTAAAGTACTATGTGCGACTAGGTGTACTAGGTATTACTGATAAACTGAACAAAGAAGATATTGAAAACATAGGCTATAACATTGAAATTTCAAATTTCATAGTTCACATGATTGTATCGAAATCCTCTCCAAACTAAATTTGGCCTTGACATGAAGATTGCATGTGTGACTTTGAAAATCATTAAGTAGGGACAAACTGGGAATGAAAAGGGAAATGAGGCAATTACGTTTAATACAGATGTATTAGGCAAAAAATCAGTTTCAAATAATAAAAAAAAGGGACAACTAAAAACCAAGGATTAAAATTTCGATTTTGCTGGAAATTTTGGTAGTCAAATTTATGGAAATTTCAGTGAATTTTGGTAAATTTCGATAGTTTCGATCCCCTAAATTTACCGAAATTTCGATGTTTCGGCCGAAATTTTGTTCTTTGCTAAAAACTAAAAAGTAAACTAAAGGGCCCTAATGTCGAACCCGCTTGTTATATGAAGAAAACAAGCCTCCAAACCAATGTAGCTAAGTGATATATTCTTTATACATGAGACAACTAAAAACTAAAATAGAAAATAAAGGGCCCTAATGCCGAAAGCGCTTGTTATAGGAAGAAACCAAGCCTCTAAATCAACATAGCTAAGTGAGTTATTCTTTATAAATATACTATTTTTCTTATTTATAATGAAACTACATAACCTATAAAATAAAATTTGGTGCCCCTTTCGATCGAGGGCCTTGTGCGGTTGAACACCTCGCACGGCCTATGGGCCGGCTCTGGCCATGACTATCCTGAAACTATCTTTGCTGGACACTGGAGAGAAAGTTTCAGTGTAATGAATGCCTTCTTTATGTGTAAATCCTTTAGCAACCAGTCGAGCCTTGTATCTTTCAATACTACCATCTGCATTTCTCTTGGTTTTGAACACCCATTTGCATCCAATAGCCTTCTGGTTCTTACTTGGCTCAGCTAGTTCCCAAACTTGATTATCATCCATAGACTTCATCTCAGTGTTCATGGCTTCCATCCATGCTTGACTGTTGTGGCTTGACATTGCTTGATTGGAGCTTGCAGGATCATCATCTTCCCCCCAATCAAATTCAGCTTCAACTGAGTAGGCATAGATGGGATCCTGATTTGGTTTTGGAGTTCTAGTGGATCTTCTAGGATGTTCAGCAGGAGCTAATTCTTCAACAATGTCTTGTTGAAGAGGAGGAACTTCATGAATGTCAGGTTCATGATCACCATGGACTGGATCAGGGAGCTGGATTTTTTTTTTTTTTTTTTTATCACAAAGGGGAGCTGGATTTGATTGTTGTTAGGTGCTTATTTATTCTATATTTTACCTATTAATTGATTGCCATAATGCCATGAATTTAATATAAAAAGGGCTTATTGCTTTGTTTTGCACATAATCTGTCTACAGGTACAGTTGGCGCTTTTCTAGTCAAAAGATGGCTTGCTTGGACGAATTTGCATATGGAAATATTATTGGTGAAAGTAGAGACGTTGAAGATCGATTCCCCAAAGTTTCAGATTTTTCTCTGGGCCATTTATACAAGTTGGCCCGATTGCGAATTCTGACAGATTTGCGCAGCTGTGAAAGATTGGATCGTTGGAGCCTTTACCGATTTTTGCTAGAAGCCCACGAGTACTTCAATTGAAGATGAGACAAAAATCTTTAAGCCCAATTTTTGGTGGATTTTCGCAGGCCCATTTGGAGGCCCGAATCAGTCATTGAAACCTGCTGCAAAGTTCTCCCTGGCGCATTAGGAGATGTGATGGAATTAATTACCTTTTTGGATTGGAAGTAGGGTTTGCTTTAGGACTTGATTAAAGCCCCTATATAAGTTGAGCGGCCGCACTGTTCATCTGGACCCTTTGATACCAATATTTCTAGTTTGCTTTCAAAGCAGAGGAGCGCGGATTGAAGCTTTGGCGCTTGGGAGTTTCTTTACTTTATGATTTATTTTGTTATTTCAATTATGACTTTGAGTAACTAATTTCTTTTGCTAGGGCTAAGATGTAGCCCGATCATGAAGACTTAAGTTGTGATTTTGATTTGCTATGAAATTTATGACCATGTTGAATATCAATTGCCGTTTGTTCATACTTGATTGCCTTCTTTGTGATTGTTTATTGAGTTATCTGATGCAAGTTATAGTAGACGACATGCTTAACTTGAGTTTAGCTTCTTGCAATTGATATCATAAATTCCTTGATGTAGACGACATGCACTAGGGTTTATGTGGTTTTACAAAAGTATCCAAAGATCTTAATAACTTTTTGTGTGTTTAACTGATCTAGAAGACATAGACTGTTAGCATGTAGAAAGATGCATAATAATCTGGACGACACGGATATTGTGTAATTTTGGGAACTTAACCATCAACATGACATGAATGGAATAGTAAATTGGAATTGTGACTTAGGTTGGATTGATTGTGGTGAAATCTTGCTCTAGTGTGTTTATTAATTCGTGTTTAATCCATTCTCCAATTGTGTGTTTTTAATTGCTTTTTTATTTTATTACTATTTACATTTCACTATTCACTGCTACAAATCAAATCGTTCACGCTAGTCCTACACTTTGTGTATGCATTAGCACCAAAATTAGTTGATTAAATAAGTAAAACACTTAATCCTCGTGGGATCGATACTCAATACTTACTATTACTTGTGCGATATAGTACACTTGCTATTTTTCTCAACAATTGTCTTGATCATGCAAGCTGTGATCAAGTATATCAGGAGTAAGTGCAGGAGTAGGGTTCGCAATTGAAACAGTAGGAAAAGTTGTTGCAGGAATGGTTTCAGAGGTTGAAAGAGTAGGATTTTCTTCAAAAGTGTAGCTTGAGTCATCTGCAGGACCATTGGGAGCCATTTCATGAAAGAACTTAGCCTTATTGGTCTCAATGATACGCAGACTATGGTTGGGGCAGTAGAAACGATATCTTTTTGAGTTTTCTGCATAACCAATGAAGTAGGAGCTCACTGTCTTCTCATCTAACTTCTTCTCTACAGGATTGTATGGCCTGGCTTCTGCTTTGCTTCCCCAAACATGCAAATGTGCAAGACTTGGCTTTTTTCCATACCAGAGTTCATGTGAGGTTTTGTTAACTGACTTACTAGGAGTCCTATTGGTCAAATAGTTAGCAGTTTTTAAGGCTTCCCCCAACAAAAACTTTGGCAGGCTAGTTGTACTCATCATGCTCCTAACCATGTTCAAATAAGTCCTATTTCTTCTTTCAACAACGCCATTTCGCTAAGGGGTTCCTGGAGTTGTGTACTGCCTTGTGATGCCTTCTGATTCAAGAAACTGAGCAAATGGCCCTTTGTGTTGTCCAGCTTCATCATACTTGCCATAAAACTCCCCTCCTCTATCTGATCTCACCACTTTGATGACTTTCCCCAAGTATTTCTCTGATTCAGCCTTAAAGACCTAAAAGTTTCTAGAGATTGAGATTTTTCAGAAATCAGAAAAATTCTGCAGTATCTGGAAAAATCATCAATGAAGGTGATGAAATAGTAGTTCCCACAGATAGTTCTGGTTTGAAAAGGACCACAAATATCTGTGTGAATGAGTTCAAGCAAGTTTGAACTTCGAACAGACCCATTTTTCCTACTATTGGTCATTTTCCCTTTAACACATTCTCTGCATTCTGATAAATTTGAGCAGTCAAGTTCATGATTTATCAGTTTTTCCTTGACCATTTTCTGCTAATGTTCTTTAGATATATGCCCCAATCTCCTATGCCACAAATCAGCTGAGTTTTCATCAAACCTATCCCTTTTATTCCCCACAAGTTCAACATCAAACACTTCTATAAAATAACTACAATTCAATTTCCAGTGACCAAGAACAAGGTTTGCAGTAGCAATAAGCTGGGAATTCTTATTAAAAATCTTCATACAATACTTATCACCAGTAAAAGTATTGTCATCTTGAACCAAACATGACATGGAAATCAAATTTCTCCTCATAGAGCGAACATTATCTAACTGCATATTGAACCCTACTTCTAGAGCTAGTCTAACTTGTCCAATAGCTTTGATTGCAACTCTAGATCCATTCCCAGCAGCTACATTCTGCTCTTCCTTACTTGGTTTTCTCCTTCCAAGCAACTCCTGTGAAGTATTAATGATGTGAATTGGTGATCCAGTGTCTAACCACCAAGAATTTGGTGAAATATTTACCAAATTTACTTCAATAATGTAAGGGATAATAGGGATAACTATGGGAGTACCTCGTTTAGCTAACCACTCTTTGAATTGTCTGCAATCCTTCTTAATATGTCCAACCTTATCACAGTGAAAGCATCTATCAGATTTGGGATCCTTCTCCTTATCCTTGTTCTGTGGTTTGGGATTGGGGTTTGGCTTCTGTTTCTTAAAATCCCTCTTAACAGAAGACTTGTCAGTCTTTTTGAACTTATCTTTGCTGGAAACACCATGCTTCTTAAACTGTGGTTTGTTGGCAGTGGTCATCAGATTAACCTGAGTAGTAGCAGCAATCATTTTGCCCTCCTTCTTGTTGATGGTTTCCTCAGCAACAACAGTAGCAATGAGATGATTAACATCCCATTTTTTTTCCAACAACAACATAATTGGACTTCAGTTTACTGAAGGCTGGTGGCAACTTCCCCAAAACGTGGCAGACAACAAATTTGTCATCTAACCTCATTCTGACATCCCTTAGTTTGGCTACATAATCCAACTTCTTCATTATGTAGTCCCTCACACCAGTTCCATCATATTCCAACTCCATCATCTCCTCAAGCAGCTCCACACTCCTTCCATTTGGAGATTCCACATACCTCTCTGTGATGTTCTTCATGTATTCAACTGCACTGGATGAAGGATCAATTCCATCTACAATGGAGTCTTCAATTTTGCTCTTCATGAACAGAAGAGCCATCTTGTTGGCGTGCATCCACCTTTTGTACTCGTCCTTCTGCTCTTTTGTGCTTTCCTCAGTAGGTTTGTCAGGTTTTGGTTCATTAAAGGCTATGTCGAACTCATCAAAAGCTAGGGCATACTCTATCTCACGTTTCCACTTCTTAAGTTTGTGCCATTTAGGGGAACTATGGAGGATTGGCTGGTAGCTGAAAACAAAAGAAAGTTTTGCTAAGTTTACTATTGAAACTTTTAATGGGAACTTAAGTGTGAAAACCAGTATACTTAGCAAACATCACACAAACGAAATTTTGGTTTTCTTTTGTTTTTAAATTAACCCCATACTGCATAAGTTATCATATCAGACATATCGCAACAGAATGATATCCTTTAAGTTCATATAACCAACTCTAACTGATATGCAACATTCATGTATGATCATACCTAGAGACATGAAAATCAGACAATAAATCTTAACGCACACCAGCTATTGTCATTATATGCTACTCACAAAACCATTCTAAGACACAATGAGTCTCATATGGTAGAGATAAATTCAAAGTGACTAACGGGTTGTGAATACAGATTTTTGGTTCTGAATCCTAATGAACCAGCAGGAGTAACCTTTTGACGTTTGCTAAGGCAAAATTTGCAAAAGACCTCTTCACTGATTCCAGAAACCAAAATGAGACTGAATCCTCACATTCATGACCGAGCAAAGCTCTTGGTCATGAACCAGCAGATAAATTTTGCAGGTTTACATAATTTGGGAGATATTTTAAGTTTGTTATTATAACAATCGTCACTGATGTATTCTAACATACAAACATCAACCAAAACTTAAACATCAAAACAACATGCTAGAATAACATCACAATATAAATCAATCACCATTTTTCCAGAAAATAGTTCAACATGCATTCAAGGCCATCCGAACTAAATTTATCGATTCAGACCTATGCGCGCCCCCTCAAAGAACGCTCTAACAATTCTATATGGCAAAAAATTTGATTGATATTCAACTTTAGGATTTCGAAAACTTATCTAGTGTCCATAGCAAGCATCTTTAACATCAGCGGAAGTAATTAAACTCATAATTAACAGGTTACCACAAGACCGAATTTGCAATTTTAAGTGAAAACCCCAAATGAATTCGAACAATTAACCAATAATCTTAATCAATTTTAATCAATTTTGGCAGCGAAAAACGTTAGAACCCTAAGCCCCAATTTTATTTGCCCAGAAAAATTTGACCGTTGCCTTAACACTATCAAAACGCGCATTTCTCACATGTCGGGTAATTTGTGACTCGCGTGTTTCCAAACGGATCCTCATGTGTTTGTATTCGGGTTAGGTTCGACCCTTTACGATTTAAAACGGGTTTTAACTTTTACCAAAGGTTTAAATATCACATAAACCCTAATTGAAAACTTTGTGTTAATTAAACACAATCCGAATTTTGTTTTCAAAATCTAACAATTGATCTATGTCTCACTAAACGTTTGGCTCTGATACCACATGTAACATTGAGCACGTTCAAGATTATAGACACAATATAGTTTATGCAATACATAATCACATAATTACCTTTGGAGCCGGCCATCTTTGTTAGCTGATCAAGCAAAGATCTTCTACACAACAATACTACTTAATCCACTTCGCTATGGGGCAAAGGCGTTGGAACAATATGTGTGTAGGGACCTAAGCATCTTAATATATAGTGGTCAATTAGGTTAAGTATAGTCCTCCCATAAAAGACTATAATGCCCTAATTGCCTTACTTGTGCTTTAAGTAAAGTCCTAATAGGATTAGGCAAGCTGCCTGCCCTATAACAATGTGATCCATATGTAATCAACTCAGATACAATATTGATTATAACTTACCCTAACTAAGATATATGTTACAACTCTATAACTTGGTCCATAAGTAATGTACTTAACCACTGTTACATAATGTGTATGTGTTTAAGTCCATATCTAACAAGGGTAATGTGTGATGCTACCATCTTCTAAATTGAAAATACCCATGTCACATAATTTAGAGTCCGACCATAGGGCATCATGGGTGTAATATATGCAATTTGGACGACATCCAGGAATGTTTGAAGCCGAAATAGATACTAACTGATTATCTCCCACGATAGAGTGTCATCTCCGATGCTTTTCACCTCAACCCTGCCGACAAGATATCCATCCCAAGGTTTAGAAGGTGGACAGGATTTCATTTGTAAAAATTGATAGATGTTCATTCTTGAGTTTGTAGATTGGCTAATGTAAGTGCAAAGTTCATACACTTTGAAGAATGACCTCTGCTCAGCTACTTGCATTGCACTGAAACCAAATCTTGTGTACTTGAAGAATGCCTTAGAAAAAGCTTATTTAACCCTATCTTGGAATGTTCTCATAGGAGTGCGAGCATAAGCTCACATACCTCATAGGTGATTGTGGATCGTTAATGTATGGTGATTTGTGAATCCACATGCACGAGCAACTATTATTAGCATACTTTATGCTACTAGTACAACGAATGAAAATCCAATGCGGCATAGGTAACAAAAAATGAGAAGAACTTTCATGCGAAAGAACTGGCCCTATGGCATATCGCAAATTTTCATGCAGAGGAAATGGCTTGGGTGGCGCATGGCAAGTCAATCATGACAATTTATTTCTTTCAGAAAGAAAAAAAATGTAGTTTGATTTGCGAGTGTTAAAGCGTATGCTGCCATGCCCCTGCATCATTTGCTTGGAATAACACCCCCTTTGCATAAGTGGTGGACCAAGCCTGGTGCAGGAGTCAGCGTCTGTTCCCATATTCGTCGGAATTAGTATGGACTGGGAGCAGGTTTGCTTTGCTCCGCTCTCTTGGTTTCCCCGAGAACTCCATTGAAGCAAGCAAGGTTGGTAGGTGGGCGGCTGTGCGCGAACCAAAGGAAGAAGAAGAAGAAGCAGCCTTTTCTTTTTTTTTTTGTCCTAAACCAAAACAATCTTGTTTGGTCATTTATGTTTCTTTTCATTCGGGGCTAATGGTTAGTTGGGGCCAGGGAACTAAATTTCGACGAAATACCAAAATTTTGGTATTTTTAGTCCCGAAAGTTGAATCGGGATATGTATCAATATTAACGGAAACATACCGAAATTTTGGTAATTTCGATAGTTTCGGTAAATTTTGGTAAATTTCAGGCTGAGACTCTTGAAAATGAACGATATTACCGAAATTTCGGTAATATTTCGGTGAAATTTCGGTAAAATTTCCTTTATACTTTATATCGCTCTCTTTTGACTTTCTTACATTGAATGAGTTGTTACTTTCAATAATACTTCTTTTGAGCTCTTACTTTTAATAATGATTCTTAAATCTTTCCTGATGTGTGTAATTTTGATGTATTATATTTGTCAAAACTCTTATGTTATATTGTAATGTTAATGTAATGGTTAGTGTATGTTTCATGAGCCTAACTTTAAGATATTATGCTGATTGATAGCTTAATGGAATACAAAACACAATTTCTTCTCCCTTATGTATATAAAAGTTAATCCATATGGACAATACTATATTGCTTGGATGTTAAATTGCATTATTTGTTGATTTTAGAGCCTAGAGAAAGTAGAGATATTAGAGATATTAATTTATAGATTTTCTAATATGTTTTTCGTTTTTTTAAACCGAAATTTCCACCGAAATCGAAACTTTTTCCGAAATTTCCATAAATTTTGACGACTGAAATTTCCATCGAAACCGAAATTTTGTTCCTTGGTTGGGGCTTATCTGATGTGTACAGTTTGATTTCTTTTCATTTTGGGTCCCTGGTTATTTTAGTTAGTGGGCTGGTGTAGGTTATTTTGATTAAAATTGATTTTTTTTTTTTCATTTTGGGCCTAACAAGTTTCTTTTATATATTTTTTTAGACTATGTTAATTCCTTATTATCGCATACTATGAGATTTTTAATGAGGATCATCGATCTTAATGTTTAGTTGTATTTCTTGTATCAAACCATTAATTAAATGAAGCGTATTACTTAATTATTATTAATCTAACTGATTATTTCTGAAAATTTTCATCGATTCGCATTACGGAAATTATAAAACAACAATCACAAAAAAAATTTCCTTCGACTCATTCTTCCCGACCCAATCCTCCCTTAGGAAGCCCATAAGTCCTACCCACCGCTGCTACAACCTCCACCGTCCATTTTCGCCAGCCACACATGGTAGAAAATTCTGCTCCTCTAGTGCAAAATTCCTGGGTCCACCACTGCTTTGCATCTCAAATGGCTAAAAGGCTTTTGCTAAATTTTAGTTATTTAAAAATTTAAATTTTATCATATTTAATAGTTGAGGGAGGCTTTCTTATATCTTTGTAAATTTAATGTGTGTATCACAAAAAGGGAGGCTAAAATGGTAGATCTATGATAACTTTTGCTTACGTGACAGTTTTCTATTGGCTTAGGAGAGTAACTTAGTAATACAATGAGTTCATGTAAGTCTTTTTTCTTGCTAAATGGCTAAAGGTAGCCACCCTTCAAACTTTCTACCCCTCTTGGTAGCTATTCAACTATTTATAAATGAAAAATGGAGTTAAGAGTGTTTAAATTATTTCTGAACGATATTACTAAAGATGATTTAATGAGTAGTGGGTGTCCGTGCGTACAATGTCAGTTGATTCCGGCTTTTGGGCGGGCCATAAATTCGAGGCCTAAAAGTAGACTAGCAACATTTAGGGCCAGAATATGAAAATTGATGATTATTGGCAAATCTTTATTGCGAAGGCATGTATAGTCAACAAACGATCATGCCAACTTATATTAGACAGAAACCATTGCTTTCCACGAGTCATGAACTTCGACTAGTTAACCAAGAAATTGATAACAACTGATTGAGTTACATATCTAACTTACTAACTAACTTACTACTTCGAAACTAACAGTTACAACTCCTATTAACCAATTAGTTGCTAATAATTAACCCTTAACACGAGTCATCTCCTAATTAAGTGCCCTCAAAACATAGGCGACCCAGCTGGTGAAGCATTGACCAAACTGAGTATACTGTTCCAATAGCTCCTATTCTCCTCAAACACACCACCAGCACAGCTCCCATCTCCGCCACCACCTCCACCATTCTCAGCCACCTCTCCGCCCACTACGGACACGTACTTCTCCTGATCAGCTTGTTCCGCTGAGTTATAAACCAAAATGTCGTTTAAACCCTCCACGATGACATCCGAAAATGCACCAGCTGGCAATGTAAAAGTCTCCTCGCTGTCCACGAACCATGTAGCACTGGCTGCAGCCGCGGCACTTGCATCCGTACAATCACCAAATGTAACATCATTGTTCTCCCGGCAGGGAACTTCATGATCCTTTCCGTTAAATCGGGTACTAATTAATGCATTTTGCATCGGTATACTCAACGTGTTAATAGGATCATGTGGGAAATTCAGTGTGGACGTTGGAGATTCAAGGTCGTCGATTCCAGAAAGCATAGAAGAACTAGTACCCGAAATCATTCCCGTGTTGTTGATGTTGTTTATGCTAGTAGTGCTGGTCATCGGCTTTGCAGCCAGTGACCAGCAGGCACCTCGCCATGCTTTGAGCACATCCAAGCATGGCAAGGCCGGCGGAGCCCTGATGAAGAGCCCCGCCGGAGCAGGGCTCGCCATGTGGTGGTGGTGGCAGGTTTGGGTAGGGTTAGCGGCGGTCATCATGACTTGCTTCGACTCTTTACCCAATCTGGCCTCAGCTTCTAGCCTGGCGCTCTCCCACTGTGCCATGTGGCTTATGTGGGCGGCTTCCACCTTGGCATGGGAGCCGAGGCCCTCGTGGTGCTTGGGCTTGTGGGTCACCGGGTCAATCCCCATCTTGGTTAGTCGCTTCTTGAGGTGCGTGTTCCAGTAGTTCTTGATCTCGTTATCCGTTCTCTTGGGCAAGTGAGTTGCTATAGCTGACCACCTGATCGGTAAACACAAATATAAGTTGGTAAGTACTTAACTTAATTATGGTGACTGTAAAAAAGGAAATCATAAACAATTTTGTAACCTTTTTTTTTACCTGTTTCCAAGAAGAGCATGGAGTTGGATGATGGTCTGTTCTTCTTGCAAGCTAAACTTTCCTCTTTTGATGTCGGGCCTCAGGTAGTTAGTCCACCTCAGCCGACAGCTCTTCCCGCATCTTTGGAGCCCTATTTCACATTACAAAGTTACAAAAGAGAAAAAAAACACTTTATTTTCCGTAATTTAAATTAGATCAAATCAAACTATCGTTTTAATGATATAAGAGAAGGTGAATATATATGTATGGATCGTCACCTGCTTTAGCGGGCAAGGCACGCCAGCTGCCATGGCCGTGGGCTTGGATGAAAGTCAAGAGTTTCTGGTCTTCCTCAGGAGTCCATGGCCCCTTTTTCAAACCAACCTTGTCACAACATGGAGACCTCCCCATAGATCTCTAATTTCAAACCCTAACTATACCTAGCTATAGCTAGCTACACAATTCCTGATTATGATGCCAGAAATGTTTTGAAACCAGAACGAGTGATGAGCCACTATATATAGAGGGGGACGGAGACTAATTAATTTTGATGTGAATCCAGATCGCAAGTCTTTGCTTGGAGTGACCAATATGCCCCTTAAGTACTTCAAAATGGACCTTCGAATATTTTCACTTCATATCTTCCTAGTTTATGTTTCATTCTTGCATTGACACTGTTTATTGGTCCGATTTGTCAAATTATATACCATTGAATAAGTTGGTTTTACTTCACTTATATCGGGACAGACCTATTGGTCTTTCTCAAATAGTCATTTTTTCACTATGAAATATGTGACTGGTTTTGGACAGACCTATTGTTGATACAAACAAACGAGTATACATATAATGATAGTGATACTCCAGATTTTGGACGGGGGCGGTTGTCGGCTGTTTGTGCCAATATGAGAGTGTTTTTCGAGAAAGATACCTCAAATGAAGTGGGAGTGCAATTTGCCAGGCTTTACGGATACATTATTGCATGCAGATCTGTACCTTTCCATCATTTCAAGTTTTAAGTATTTTAAAGGCTTTTTTGTAGCTATAGTCCCTACTCCTTCGTCACATGTCTAGCTTTAGTCCCTGTACTCTAATGTGTCTCACGAGAGATCCCTGTGCTCTAGTGTGTTCTCACCAAAGGCCCTGTGCTCTAATGTGTCTCACCAGAGGTCCCCGTGCTCTGTCACTGTCTCACCAGAGGTCCCTGTGCTCCAATTTTCAATCTCAAGTTACTCCAATCCGTGAGATTAAAAATTGGAGCACAGGGACCTCTGGTGAGACAGTAACAGAGCACAGGGACCTCTAGTGAGACACATTAGAGCATAGGGACTAAAGCTAGATATGTAACAGAACACAGGGACCTCTGGTGAGACACACTAGAGCACAGGGACTAAAACTAAACAAGTGACACAGCACAGGGACCTCTGGTACAAAAAAAGCCTATTTTAAATGCTCGGGTAATAGTACCTGTGGCATTTTTGTTGCCTAATGGAAAATCCTACAGCTAGCTATCATTTGATGTATACTAGCTAGTAGCTAGCATATCTGAGCTAAAAACAATTTGTAGACGGTTCCTTAAAAAAAAAACCTAACCGTTACCTAAACAATGAGTATGATAGTGGGATCCTCTGTTGAAATTTTATTATCGGAATTCTGACTTTATTGAAACAAAATTTAAGATTATTTTTAATTTCTAATTGGTATAGGGACGGGATCCGAATTTTGTAATCGGGATCCTCATTCATCTCGATCCCCCTCCTAACCCCATGGGTGGTGGGATTGCAATTCCGATTAATGTGTATATATGAAGATAAATTTACCAAAATGCTCTTTAAATTGTCCACTATTAAGAAAAAGTAATAATATAATGATAAAATTAACATATTTATTTTATTCTAAGACAAATTGTCATCCATTTTTTTATTTCCACCTAACATAACCAAACAACGAAATTGATTTTATCATTTCTATTTCCATCCCCTATTTCTAGTATTTATATTCCCATCAATCATTTTCTACCCCCGATTTCCAAACGTTATAATCTCCATCAATTATTTTCCACAAATCAAATGCAGCCCAACTATTCTCATTCATGATTCAATGAATTTATGTCTGATCTAATTTTCTTAACTTTTTCTACGTGTACACCCCTTTGATATACGAAGTTTGGTGTGAGAGTTTGTCGTTCAAGTGATGATGAAGGGTGTTTTAGTAGTCTGGTGTAGAGACGTGGAATTCATGTGGTGAAGGAGAAATGATCGATTGACTGAGGAGTATAATGGTGGTGAAATGATTTTCACGTGCATTTGGAAACTTTCCATGACTTCAACTCTTCAACTTTTAATAAAATGAATGATTATTTCGCACCAGTCGGGCAGTTGAGAAATTGCTCCATGAAGAGGCAAATAAATACAACTGCCCTTGAACCGGCAAATACAAAATTATTCAATGTCCATCACATTTGCATATATAACAAACTAGCTCACACATAGCCATTTCACTTAATATGGGAGAACACCTCGTATTCATATAGAGTGTCCATTCATTATATACATGTGAGCTTTCACCAAGTGCTCAAATATAATACTACTACTTTATAATTTGAAGAGTGAAGTTAGAAAGTAACTTTAACTCATGCAGTACTACGATTACGCTCGTGGTATAATAAAATTCATTTGCTATAAATATAAGTGAATATTTATTTACAACATATACTTTCAATAGATAGTATAATGATAGAACCAATTGTATCACGGTATCATAACATCCGACAACTCTGTTACTTATCCACGCGTGATCTTCAGTCCACCACATCACTCTCGGATGGAAAATTGAAGTGTCTTGGTCCTTTATTTTACACTATTTTGAAGTGTCGTCTATTCACATGGACCCTAGCCACTAATGAGAATAAATTGATTTCAGCAGTCGAAGGCCGTTTAGCCACTGATCAGCAAAAGTTTCTGCCTCGAATTCCGGCAAGTCCTGCAAATAATTAGGCACAAAAAGTACTACGGAAGTTGGATTGATGAAAATCTCATATATGGCCACCAACTTCACAACATTGTGAGAGGACGTTGGTTGGGCTAGAAAATGACAAACAATCAATACATGTACGAGATCAGCTAGATTTTACTGGACCCTTGAATGTGCAAATGTAAATGCAAGTGCGCATGGCCTCTCTAATGCTGGACCCTCTAGGGAAGGTGCTGGGTAATTGTTTGCTACAAGGAGGTGGGGGCCTGCCTGTAATTTAGAGTTGGGTGGTGAAAACTAATCTCCTCTGGATTTTCATGTCTTTATACGTACGTGTGTTTGCGTGAGTTTATTCCGTCATTTATGCATGTAGGGTCGAGGTCACGCACGTCCCCTTTATTTTACAAGAAATGCATACAAATGTCATAAACAGTGTTGCTATGTTGCTACCACTTCGGGACTTTGTTAATTAACCCAAAAAAAAAAAAAACTTTAGGACTTCTTGACTTAACCAAAAAAAAAATAAAATTAGGACTCTGTGAGGAGGGTGGGTGAAATGTTCAGAATGCCTATTTACTATACGCACATGCATATAGTTTCTGTCTTAGCTAGATTGTCGATACTCACTTTATTATTTGATTCGATTGCACGTAGGGCCTCACCAGCTAGATTGTCTCCTAATACTCGTTGTTATATATGATTTAGAAATAGCACGACATTGTTGATATTAGATATAAAAAAGTGTCGACTCATGTACATTTTGTATTGTCGTACTTCCATCTTTCGGATATGGCTAACATAAAAGGAATGAATGTTTCTGTCCGACTTTGAGTTTCACTAAAATATCGCTTTGGGAAAAAAAAAAATAATAACAATAAAAAAGGATTGGTCCCCCCAATTTATGGTACAGATACCTATTCGTAGGTGTGTGGATTTAGTACGTCATTTATACACGTAGGGTCGATCTGTACCGACAAGCAGTTATACATGTTATGTGCTGTCCTTTCCAAAGGCGCCTTCAAAAGTTATACCATACGTATATATGTCTATTTTCTTATATAAGCGGTATTGGGGGAAGTAGATTCTGAAACTACTAGTTGGCATGTCCATTTAAACGGAGTAGTTTCAAATTTATGGATTTTGAAGACATGATCATATTTAGGTGAGAAAGGTAACGTAATTAAACATTACGCGTAGATGTTTAATTCGTTTCAATTTCATTTTTAAGTCGGCAGTTGGCAATCAAAACTTTTTATGATAGGTTCTACATGTTGTTTTTGCTTTCATCTATGTTCTATCTAACCTAGCAATTGAAGTACGTAGTTATTATAGAAGATATTATTCCAGCAAAAAAATTAGGTGGTAATTCTGAATCATTTTCAATCCTACCATGGTACAGTCTACATCATGTCCTTTTACTATAACTTCATGAAATTGGAAAGGGATCATATCCTATCGTCTACAACGAACAAAGCTAGCCTATTCTAAATAGAGTAGGAGTTCCTACTCTATTATTTTTTTATTTTTTTTCGTCTTACAATATTATATCATGATCGGAACCGTTCATCTTCTAATTTATATCTAGTAAATATCATTTCCTCAAAAAATAAAAAATAAAAATTTGAGATTGTTTCGTTATATAATTGTTTGAACAGTACAATTACATGATTAAACGAGCCGTCTATATGTTTTGGGCATGATTAAATAATCAAACAATCTCGGATTCGATTGATTTTATGAAGAAATGATCCTTACTAGATAAGTTAGAAGATAAACGGTTTTAATTATAGTATAACATTTTAAGATGAAAAAAAATTGAGTAGGAGCTCCTACTCTATTTAGAGTAGGCAAGCTTTGTTCATCTACAAATATAAGTAAAATGGTCTCATTTACTCAAGAAATACGTTTATTCAATTTCATTCAAACAAAACAATAGTGCAACCTAATCTAAATTAGGGGCAGTGAGATTCAAACCAGGATGCGTGCACTCCCTTAAGTGGGCAGTGGGCTCATGGTGGGAAAAAAATTCAAAAGTTGAGGAAGGCTTTGGTGTGGTGGCTTCCAGCCCATTTTTACTTGGCCTGCACTGTGGGCCGAGCGACAGGTCTCATCTCTCTTTTTGGTTCTATCAAAATCACAGCTAATGTTAATCCTACATTCCTATTAGATATTGCAAAACCAACTCGCAAAAAGGAGACGTTCAAGGATTAAATGTTATGATGCATAATGGTAATGCTTCTTCAGTGTTTCTTGCAACGAAAGAAACGAATAATTTGGGGACATGAGAATTTGCAAAATAAAATTCAAGGAAACAATTTTAAATGCAACAGGAATTCCACTGACAAAAGAACCTTAATTCAAGTTATGAGGGCAATAATCTTTTATTGTTCGTCAAAGAGGAAGAGGTCAAAAGAAAAGAAGAAAGAAAGCTCACAACAATGTTGATACCGATCACGAGGGCTGCTTGCTCAGCATCACCGCGATAATCATGATGTTTGAATCACAAAATGTATCCAACCTTTGCATCTGGACATGTGTGGCATGTTTAAGCTCAAGTCATAAACATATACAGCTGTGGAGAAGTATTCGAGTGGATCCAATGGTTCTTCAGAAAGAAGAGAATCCTGCAATTTTTCGAAACTTCTCATATGAGACCCAGAATACAAACTGCCATGGACCAAGCCTTGCCCATGTAGGAAAGAACCCTTTCCACAGTGCCCTTAAACCTTCAACTTTGACAGTCTTCACCAGACAATCGTATGAACTCGTATACATAACCTTCCCTTCTTTGCTTGTCATGCTTGTCGACTGATTCATCATTCTGGTCTTTACCACATCCGCTGGACAACTCAAAGCAGTCGCAGAAAGCCCTGACATGATTGATGCCAAAGTGTGGGCATATATGTTGTCCTCAGAAATTTGATTTTCAATCACAAAATGTTTTGCCTGATCATAGCAAGCCAATTCCCCCATGTTCACCAAGAATGCTCTTTGGACATTAGGGAAAACCCCTTTCCAAAGTCCCCCAACGCCTTCTGACCGAACAATCTTGTTCAAAGCATCAAAACACCCTGAATACCTAGGCCGAAGGCCTTGGCTCACCATGCGGCCATCTGCCTGCATCCGCACTTTAACAAGATCTGCAGGGCTTGCCACCAACTGTACTACTAGCAGTAAACAGAAAGAATACTATTAATTAGCATCGAAGCATCTACCGAGTTTAAAGAAAACAAGAGCAGTTAGCCTAATCAATAATCACAAATGTCTCCACGCACCTAACAATTTCTCCAATTATTCCACCATTAGATTGGCAAAGAAAATACACATCACACTCAAGTAGGCCAACACAACATGGATTATCATGTCGAAAAGCCACATTAACGACCGAAAAAGCAGCAAGCTTTTGAATGTATGAATCTATACGCATTACAAACTAATGAGATTCAACCAAATTTTCATTCAACTCGGCTAATCTTCAAGACAGTAGATAGATTCTATCATTCTACAGCTAACTTTCAAGGCCCATTCATTTCCTCATTGTCGAAACAAGCTTCAACCCCATTTTTCATCTTCCTCTACAAATTAATCAGTAAACACTAACTTCCAATTTGCCCATATCATACATCATCACAATTACAACTCCATTTTGAATAAAAATAAAAATAAAAATATTAAATTGTTTAATAAGTTCAACACCGCATAAAATCGAGTTACCTGAGCAACGACGCCGGAGAGTCCACCGGAGATAGCTTTAGCAGGGAGGGAGAGGGACCCGCCGTCGCTTTTCAGTGAGTTTCTGAAGTGTTCGTACCCGACGATCCGAATCGGCGTGTAAAAGAGGTGCCGGAGAATCGCCGGAGACAACCCCTTGTACAGCCCCGGAACGCCCTGCTCCCGCACAATCGCCGCCGCAACTCGGAACCCGTTGGTGGGTCGGGTCGACCCGGCTGACACCGACTCGCCGTGCAGCTGGAGCCTGGTCTTCGTCAGGTCCACCGGAAACGTCGTCGTCTCCGCCACCATCGCGGAGACTGACGCCAGCAGGATCTTCCTGTAGGCCCCTCCATCTTCGCTCGGTTTCATCGTCGACGTCGAGACCGAACAGAGGCGAATCTACGGGTCAGTTAGAAGTTGAGCTTTATGTTAAAAAGCCCTGAACTTTTCATCTATTTCAGATTCTCCCTCTGAAATTTAAATTTTGCCAATTTTATACCCCAGCTATCAAACCACCAATTATACGCTTTTCCGTCTATTTTGACGAGAAAACAGACCATGTACATTATCACATCACATGACACAAATTATGATGGCATAATGGTCAGTGAACGGAGGTACTTTTATGCGATCTTAATTTAGTCGCATGTTAACTAGTGGTCAATTTTGCGTCCCAACTGAATGAAATGTGAGTAATATAATCGGAGGTACAGTTTCCCCCATTTCTCAGGCTTTTTCGGTTGGTGCATATCGTGATCAAAACTATCATTTTATAAATTATATAATAAAGATTCTTTCTATAAAAAATTAAATAAATATGAGTCTGTTCAATTATCTAATTTTGTGAAACATATAAACAGTATAAGTAGACGTTAAATAAGCAGCATATATATTTAGTGCAGTTATATAATTGAATAATATCGGATTTGATTGATTTTTAAGATGATATTCACTTTATAATCAATAAAATACACAATTTCAATAACGAGACACATTAATTTAAAGCATCAACCAAAACCGTCAGAAAAAGAGAGCCGTCAGTTAACTACTTTGAAAGTCCACGGTTCAAAATTTGTCAACTTTAACTTTCGGAGGACAAATTGAAAAATATGTGACAAATTGAAAGTTCTAGGAATTCTAATTTAGTTGCTTTCTAATTCCATCAGATCTACACTTTTCAGAATGAGTATTATGTTTCAGCTGGGAGCCTGACCCTGTAGAAGCCGATCCCTTGAAGGGTAGCAGGAACCGAAGAAAGGGTGACATACTTGGGATGATTGTTAGTATAATGTTAGGATCGATTAACAAGTACTACTAGAATGGAAATGGAAATGATAACCAAACAAGCAACAAAGAAAGAACACCAGAGATTTAACGAGGTTCGGCGGTAGCCTACTCTTCGGGGCAGCGGTATCAACTCTTCCAATATATCAACAATAACGGGTACAACAGATCATACCAAGCATACAACAAATACTTCGTGAATACAACAATACACTCTCTGTTACACTCACTGGTACCACCAGCTATAACAATAGTAATATGTTATAGCCTTCACTCGAATATGAAACAGAATGACTTGATCTTCACTCTCTAAACTTGGAGTGGAACGTCTCTATCTCTTTCTTTTCAAACTTCTACTGAACTGGTCAGCCTTCTCCCATAAATTGGGACTTGTGGAATAATGTAGAACCATTGGAATTAACCATAATAATTAATATACCACTAAGAAGCATTTAGAACCTTCATTAGTGAGCCATCTAGAATTTTCCTTCATCATGGGCTGGACCCATGGAACACCAACAATCTCCCCCTCCAGTCCATGAAGGAGGAAAGACCATATCATGATTCCGACATCACTTGGAATCCATCCCTGCAGCCTCAATGCAGAACTCCAACTTTGGATTAGTAACCACCTTCGTAAACATATCTGCCAAGTTCTCATCTGTATGAACTTTCTGCAACAGCAGCAGTTTCCTTGCTATAACATCTCTAATCCAGTGATAACGAATATCAATGTGCTTTGTACGTGAATGATACAATGAATTCTTACTCAAATCAAGAGCACTTTGACTGTCACAGTAAACAACATAGTCTTCTTGCTTCAAACCCAACTCTTGGAGAAATATTTTGAACCACAACATCTCCTTGCATGCTTCAGTGGCTGCTATGTATTCAGCCTCCGTTGTAGATAAGGCTACACACTTTTGCAGCTTAGATTGCCAAGATATAGCTCCCCCTGCAAAAGTAAATGCATAGCCACTAGTAGACTTCCGATTATCACAATCGCCTGCCGAGTTAGCATCTGTAAACCCTTCCAAGATTGGTTTGGAACCGCCAAAGCACAAACACAACTTAGAAGTTTGCTTCAAGTATTTGAAGATCCATTTGACGGCTTCCCAATGTTGTTTCCCCGCATTTGAAAGAAATCTGCTTACAACACGTACTGCATGTGCTATATCTGGGCGTGTGCAGACCATAGCATACATCAGACTTCCTACAGCAGATTGGTATGGTACAACAGCCATCTTCTCCTTTTCTTCTCTAGTGCTTGGACATGACTTCTTACTCAAGTATTTGAAATGATCAGCTAGAGGAGAGTTCACAGGTTTAGCTCCTTTCATGTTGAACCTTTCAAGCACCCGTTCAACATACCTCTCTTGTGATAGCCACAACTTCTTCGATCTTCTATCACGAATAATTTGCATGCCCAAAATTTGCTTGGCTGGTCCTAAGTCTTTCATGTCAAAAGACTTGGATAAATCTTCTTTTAGCTTCTGAATCATGGAAGCATCTTGCCCAACAATCAACATATCAATCAACATATAACAATAACATTATGAATTTCACAGTAGAAAATTGTCTTATGTAGACACATGGATCGGCATCCGTTCTCTTGTACCCATGACTCACCATGAAAGAGTCGAACTTCTTATTCCACTGCCTTGGAGCTTGCTTCAGTCCATATAGACTCTTATTCAACTTGCACACCATGTCTTCTTTTCCTTGGACTTCAAAACCTTTAGGTTGCTCTATGTATATTTCCTCTTCCAAATCACCATGGAGGAAAGCGGTCTTCACATCTAATTGCTCCATCTCAAGATCCAAGCTAGCGGCCAATCCAAGAATGACTCGAATAGAAGTCATCTTCACCACTGGTGAGGAAATCTCTTCAAAATCGACTCCTTTCTTTTGACCGAATCCTTTGACTACCAAGCGAGCCTTGTACTTTGTCGTCTTCTCAATATCATCTCTTTTAAGCTTGTACACCCACTTGTTTTTGAGTGCTTTTCTGCCCTTCGGAAGCTCCACCAACTCATAGGTGCCATTCTTCAATAACGAATCCATCTCAGATTCCATTGCTTTCATCCAATCTTCATTGTCTTTATGAGTTTTGGCCTCCTCAAAACTTTCTGGCTCCCCATCCTCGGTCAACAAAAGATACTCTGACGATGGATACTTGGTAGATGGCCTCTTGATTCGGCTGGATCTTCTTAGTATATTTTCCTGTAGAACTTGAGGCTCCCCCTCAATCAATTCTTCTTGATCAGGCTCCCCCTGATCAGAAGGTTCTGTAACAGTAGGCTCCTCGATATAACTATTTTCCTGATCTGTACCATCATCTGAGTCTACTATAACACCCTCTGCTTTGCTATAACAGGTTTCATCTGAAGCTATAGGAACAACAGCAGCTGCAGCAACTTTTGGTTGAGCTTCTTCATTAACATCTTCATGTGTTTGATCTTCATGAAAGATAACATCTCTGCTCCTGATGAATTTCTTCGTCTTAGGATCCCACAATCGGTAGCCAAATTCTTCATCACCATAGCCAAGGAACATGCAAGGTGTAGCCTTGTTGTCACGCTTCGTTCTTTGCTCCTTTGGCACATGAGCATAAGCTCTGCAGCCAGACACTTTCAGATGAGCGTAAGACACACTTTTTCCAGTCCACACTCCATCTGGAACTTCTAAATCCAAACGTGTCGAAGGAGATTTGTTGATTAGATAGCAAGCTGTCCGCACAGCTTCACCCCAAAATGACTTGGGCAACTTTGCAGTCCTTAGCATACACCTCACCCTCTCCATGATGGTGCGATTCATTCGCTCAGCTACGCCATTGTGTTGTGGAGTGCCAGGAACTGTTTTCTCATGCCGGATTCCTTGCTTTGTACAATAATCTCTAAATTGGTGAGATGTGTACTCTCCGCCATTGTCACTACGGAGGCACATGAGGGACCTCCCACTTTGTCTCTCCACCATGGCATGGAACTCTTCAAAAGTCTTGAACACCTGGTCTTTGGACTTCAACAAATACACCCAAACCTTTCGTGAATCATCATCAATATAAGTAACAAAATATCTATTCTTTCCTAGTGACTCCACTTCCATTGGACCACATACATCAGAATAAACAAGATCCAACACATTTTCTTTCTTAACAGATGAAGTAGAAAAACTAACTCTATGTTGTTTTCCATATAGACAAAACTCACAAGAGTTTAGAGGCATACCTTTGGCAAGGGGAATGAGAGATTTCTTTGCCAACACTTGTAATCCTTTTCCACTCATGTGACCAAGTCTTTTGTGCCACAAATCTGGAGAAGTATCCTCCACCACATTCAGCTCACTCTTGAGAACCTTGGCATATGACTTGTATAAGGTGCAGCAAAGCTTGGCTCTTGCAATCACCATTGAGCCCTTTGTAAGCTTCAATCTTCCATTGCCAATATAGTGCTCAAAACCTTGTCGATCAAGAACACCTATAAAAATCAGATTGAGACGCAGCTTCGCAACATGTCTCACATCTTTCAACACTAATTGGTAGCCCACATTTGTTTCAAGATAGATGTCTCCAATTCCGAGAATTTTGGAGTAGCTTTCATTCCCCATCTTCACTATGCCAAAGTCTCCTTCTTTGTATGTGCTAAAGAATTCCCGCTTGGATGTAGCATGAAAAGAAGCACCATTGTCGAATATCCACTCGATGCCTTGCTCCGAATTACCGACGTGCAAGCATTCACCAACGGAAAGGATCTCTGGCTCTTCACCACACACAATTGCAGCGGTATTATTAGTATCATCTTTTTGTTGGTGGTTGCTTTCCTTTTGCTCCTTCTTCCAAATTCGACAATTTCTCTTCTTGTGGCCCTTCTTACCACAATGATGGCATGAACCTTCGAACTTTGTCTTAGATCGACTTGGACTCCTAGTTTGACCTCTTGGTCCTCTACTCTTGCTCCTCCCCCTGCTTTCTGCAACAAATACTTGGCTGCTACTTGTGCCAGAAACCTTTATTCTTGTTTCCTCATTGAACAAGCTATCTTTAACATTATTCATAGAAAGAACACCATTTGGAGTAGAGTTACTGACTGTTACGACGAACGTCTCCCAATTTTGAGGCAAGGATCCAAGCAATAACAACGCCTGTAGCTCATCATCAATCACCATGTTCATGGTGGCTAATTGGTTTATCAAATTCTGAAAATTGTTTAAGTGTTCACCAACACTCAAACCATCTTTGTACTTCATATCCATAAGCTCTTTGATCAAGAAGGCTTTCTTCGCAACAGTCTTCTTCTCGAACAAGCCTTCAAGCTTCGTCCAAAATTTATGAGCGTTCGTCTCATTAGACACATGATGAAAGACACTATCATCCAAATATTGTCTAATGGTACCAATCGTCTTCCGATTCAACTTTGTCCATTCGGCATCAGACATCCTCTCCGGCTTAGCTTCATCACCCTCGATTGGTTCGTGCAGATCTTTGCAAAAGAGAATATCCTCCATCCTTGGTTTCCATGTAACCCAATTCGAATTGGTGAGTTTCGTCATGGTACCTCCTTCCATCCTGTAGTACTAAACCAACCAAAGCTCCGATGCCACTTGTTAGGATCGATTAACAAGTACTACTAGAATGGAAATGGAAATGATAACCAAACAAGCAACAAAGAAAGAACACTAGAGATTTAACGAGGTTCGGCGGTAGCCTACTCCTTGGGGCAGCGGTATCAACTCTTCCACTATATCAACAATAACGGGTACAACAGATCATACCAAGCGTACAACAAATACTTTGTGAATACAACAATACACTCTCTGTTACACTCACTGCACCACCAACTATAACAATAGTAATATGTTATAGCCTTCACTCGAATATGAAACAGAATGACTTGATCTTCACTCTCTAAACTTGGAGTGGAATGTCTCTATCTCTTTCTTTTCAAACTTCTACTGAATTGGTTAGCCTTCTCCCATAAATTGGGACTTGTGGAATAATGTAGAACCATTGGAATTAACCACAATAATTAATATTCCACTACGAAGCATTTAGAACCTTCATTAGTGAGCCATCTAGACACTACAAAAAAGAAACACATTAGCGAGGGACAAAAATGGTCGTAACCCATTTCCGTCCTAATAACTTTTTGCGATGGAAATAGCCGTCGTTTGTCGTCGGTAATCTTCCTAGTAAATAGTTTATCAACGACCAGCCGTGGCTAATATCCATATTACCAACGGCAAGCTGCTTCGCCATTGGTCAATTTCCGTTGCAAATGAATTTTTCAAACGACAAGGCAAAATCATTTTCGACCAAACATTTCATAGCTAGTACAAGTTTTTTGTCGGAAATGAATAATTCTTGCGACTAACTATCTGGTTGGAATTGTTATTTGCGACAATGAAAGGTTATTTGCGACTCATGGATGTCGTCGAAAGTACATGTAGCCACGAAGGACCTTTGTAGCAAATATAGAATTGTTTGTTGAAAATAACAATAGAAACATTTTCACGACCTTTCCTCGATTATAAAAATTTCCTACCCACTCCTCTATTGCAAATCAAATACTGAAGAAGACTACATGAATACCAACAAGTTAATTGAATCAATGAAACACCAACATATATTGAAACCAAACCATAGTATCTTACAATCAATTAATGTGTCATGTAAATTACAAGCTACCAAAAATAAAATGTTAACTAGCTAATCTTCCTTGTATGGAAAAATCTTCACATCTGTTCTCTTCATCTCTAGGTCATGCTCATTTCAATGCAAATATGACTTCCATTTCATGCTTAACACCTAAAAGAAGGCTTCAATTCCAGCATCAGTAGCACACCCAATCACCAAAATAAACAATCAGTAGAACATCAATCCAATAACAAATACACCTATATCACAAACCCAAAAATCGAACAGCAGCTTATACTACGGATACAAAAGGAAAGCCTAAATAAATGACAAAAGAGATAAACTTATCTAACACTATACTAATTTTATAGGATCAGCACCTCCTTTCATGCTATAGATTTCATTACCTTCTTTACATTGAGAGTTCGTATATGAAATGGTTATGTTATAACAAGACATGATGTAATGTTAAGCCAGATAGTCTTCTTCAAAATGAAACTAAACATTAAGTTTCACATTTATCAACCAATTACACTTCATCTAATAAGAAACCAAATGGGATGGCAAGAATAGAAATATAGTGCTAACAACAATTAACAGACCACAATAAACTACATAGAAAGCACTCAAATTCAATTACACAATACTGCCCATACCTTATGAGATTTCACTCAAAGATAGCAAGAAGAACAGAATGTTATTCCATCTTTGAAAGTCATAGCTGAAATGGCATTTAGTTAGGCTTCCAAAATAGAGAAAGTGAAAATTGACTAAAAATGATAAATTACCAAACTAGAAAAGACACTATAATCCACAAAAGAAGTGCAACTAATGGTTCCATCTGAGGATGCAGCATATACAGTATCATCACTTGCAGCTTTAAGCAGCCAAAGTTTTAATGTGTAACAATTTGATTGGGGAGCAATAAGATCAGCATAATTAGGTATGTGCGTGTGCAAAAAAGATGATATACACATAGATAAGTGAGTCATAAAAAAATATATATAAAATACCTTCTTCATGTTGTTGAATATACTGAGTGTACATTCATGTTTATCTTTCATGTACTTTGACAAAATCTAAGCTCCAGTTGTCCTTTCTGCACACCAACGGAGAAGAAAAACAGAGGTGTAGAGAGCCAAGGTTAGCATCATCAGCTTCATAATCTTGAGGACACAACCTAAACTAAGTCATACCAAGGGCAGCATCGAAAGTCCAAAACAAAGAAACAGTACTGTCCACTATGGAACACACACACAGAGACATATATCAAAGAAAAAGTATACAGATAGCGCTCACAACTCTACTTGATCATGAAAGCATATGCAAATACAAAAAAAGTATGCCCCCACATTAATTACATGAAATTTGATTCACATGATTGCTTATTCAGAAGTTGAGACCAACTCACCAAACCAATTCCTCACCTGAAGCTTTAAGTTTTAATGAAGAAATCAAATTTCACTACAAAATCAAACTTATTCATGGGAGAAACACTACAATTAGAAAACGATCAACTTTTAAATTACCTAGAAAAATCGAAAATCAACAAAATTAAATTGATAAAAGAAATCTTAACTCGGAGAAATTACCTCTAGCGCCATAGTTTTCGATATCAAAATCGACGAGCCCATCTATCGTGAAGCTCTAATCTCGCTATCTTGACTCTGGGTAGCGTCTCGTCATTGAATTTCACTGGATATTGGATAACGAGGGGGTTCAAACAGCGGTCTCTCGACCATGGCTGTCTTGAAGGAGAGTATACAAGGCTACCAATTATTGATGAAGAGAACGAAAGCAAATATGAAACCCTAGAGATTGGGGATTTTGAAAATCCAAATATTATCCTCTAACTGCAAATTGAATTCAATGATAACAAAAATCAGCGAGGCATGGCTCTGGAGAGAGCGGCGAGGCGGCGAGGTCCTCACCTGGAGAGGAGGCAACGAGCTCGGCCTGGAGAAGAGGAGGCGGAGAGAAAGAGCAAAGGGAGAGAGAGAGAGAGAGAAAAAGAGTTTTGGAGAAAATAAAATAGCATGAAAAATTAAAAGGGCACGGAGGGAATTTTAGTGAACAATTTTACAGTATCTTCCGTGTTTTGGGTTTTGTCCCGCCTTTGTATTTTTTTTGTTTTGAGAGTCCCGATTTGTATTAGACAAACACTATGAAGGTGAATCATTCAGAATGGATTGACTAGGATGATAGCCAACGAACAATTCCGGAATGCATTTTTTTTTTCCTTTTCTTGTTCGTTTTTGGACTAAATTTGTACTCGGTATTTGTTGCATCTAAAATCTTTTTTGCATTGGATATTTCTCTCTTTCGAAGTGTGTTCCTTTTTTTCCTATCATACTTCAAAATGCACTAGTAAATACCGTCATATATCATATCTCTCTTTGTACAGTCTAATATCTCAGTTATTATGCATAACACGACTAAAAACCATGACAATATTCAGCCTAACAAATCAATGTTTCAGGTTAGACAATGCAAGAGGTAATTACCGAGAGGACATATATCTCGTTGAAAAGTTTGTAGTTGTTTGGTGTTTTCTTGAAAACATTATTACCAACGGCTAATAGATTATTTGCGACAGTCAGTTACTTCCTCGAAAATAAAAATGTATTACCAAGAGGACCAATATCCCCTCGCTAATAGGTACTTATTTCCGACCGTGGATGCAGCCCCTCGCAAATAATAATACTATTTCCGACGGCAATCTAGTTGGTCGATAATACATTCGGCGCCAAGTGTTCCCGCCAAATAAAAACCATTTCCGACGGCCTTCTAGTCCTTTTCCGCTCCCTCTTTTCGAAATAGGAAATTGCCCCTGGACATTGTTGCACGGGAAACTTTTTTTTGTCGCAAAAACGACTATTTCCAACCAAATTAAGGTCCCTCGAAACTTCGTTGCTAATGACATCTCTTGTTGTAGTGAGAATTTTCCTTCATCATGGGCTGGACCCATGGAACACCAACATATAATTGGTTCAAAAGACCAACTAGTTAATGAGTACCGCGTTATGCTGGCTGAAAAGCCTCCCAACAAATCGGATTATGACATAGATACAAAAACACGCACCCTTGCACCCCCCAAGGCAAGATAGAATTTTCTCACACACTCTAAAAACCCCCTAAAAAATTTTTTCAAACAGTCTAAAAACCCTCTCTCTTAATTTTTATACCACACGCTATATACACACTCTACATATACATTTTAGAGAAAAGAACAAACAAAAAACATAAACTAAGCTAAAAGATCGGATCTAATACAAGCACCACCACCACAAAAAAAACCACACCCAACCCACCCCCACCAACAAGAGGGGGGGGGGGGGATTATCATCAACAACAAATAAATAATTTTTTATTTAATTTCACTACTCTGGGATGGTTTTGTTAGGTAGTGAGCTGGGGGATAACCGGGTTTCCATGGATGTTTTTGATGCTACAATCATCTCTTCAAACTTCTGGCCTCAGATCCAGGTAATGAATTGTTGTTTGTCGTAATATCTTTTACTTCTTCTTCGGCTCTCTAGATTGAGTTGACAAAACAAAGAAGATGTGGCAAATCGATCTAGGGAGCCCAAGAAGATATTTCAAATTAGAGATACAATGTATTTGAATATGACTATGATTACATGTGATGTCTTTCACATGTGTCCTTTGGTTACTATGGTTCTATTAACAAAGAAATACATTTGATAATTATAGAACTATGGCATTTGAAAATTATACACTTATATTCCCATTTTTAAGCTAGTGAACTTGAGATTGGCATGACCTAATTGGTATTAGTGAATTGGTGATAACTTCTCTCCATGAGTATATAGGCCATATTTGCTACAAACTGATGTCTTTGGTTCATTCTTGTACTATATGCTTCTAATTAGCATTTTTTATTGTCATTGGAAGTTTAGAACTCCTGTTTATGTGTAAAAAAAATTCATTACTTGTTCATCAACCTTTGTACAAATTTCAGGATGAGACCCTAAATGTACCTGGGCCTGTTGACCAACTTTTGTCTGATTACGCAAAGAGGTTTAATGAAATCAAGACCCCTCGTAAACTATTATGGAAGAAAAGTCTTGGTACTGTCAAGGTAAGGTTCTTGTAGAATGTCAGTTCACGCCCTTTTACTAAGAGAGTTTTGACATGCATAGCTTTCCAAATCTTCCCGAATCACTGAGTTGGCATTAGCAATATTTATGATGGTTGGTGCAGTTTTAGTTGGAGTTGCAATTTGAAGATAGAGCAGTACAATTCGTGGTTGCTCCTCTACATGCAGCAATTATAATGCAATTTCAAGAGCAGAAAAGGTAGCTCCAGACGTATCTTAGTACCTTTTATGAGGTTTACCGCTTTCTTGTTTGCTTATATCTTCTATTTTCAGGTGGACCTCTAAGGATCTTGCAGCTGCCACTGGGGTTCCAGTGGACATACTTAATCGCAGGATAAATTTCTGGATAAGCAAAGTATGCTTGATAAACCCATACATCCATGTTCATAGTTGTATTATTATACTTCAATGCATAAATGGATAAACTTTAACACAATCCCTATCCTACTTACGGACAACCTGATATTTTCAGTCCATCTTATTGACTGAGTAACGTGTATTTAAAACTAGATTAGACTTAGCACGGCTGGTTAATTTTACTGATTGGAGATTTTCTTCGTATCCTTTAATCTCGCATAATGGTATTCACATAGGCAGTAATCTTGATTCCTGGTTATTTTGTGTTGTATGATAAAATCTGCGACTTAACTTCGAATGGTTTCAAATGGGATCACTCTTGTCATTTACTTAAGTTTTAGTCTGTGAAAGTCAAGAGTAAAGCTTACACACATACCTCTTTTTTCCTATTGAAGGGAGTTCTTGCAGAATCAGCTGGGGCAGACTCTGAAGACCATGTGTTTACGCTAGTGGAAGGTATGGTTGACACTGGTAAAAGCGGTGCTAACAATGGGAATGCTGAAGATCTTATAGTTGGTGATGAAGAGGGGGAGAGCTCCATAGCATCTGTAGAGGATCAATTGCGCAAGGAAATGACTGTGTATGAGGTATGTGATGTGTGCGAGATTGTCAATCTGCAGGTATAATGGGGTCTTAGTTATAGTTTTTACCTTTTTATGATCTATCAATAGCTGAAATAATCAAGTGAAGGAGAATGGAATCACATAATTGAAAATATTCAAAGGTTCCTCTTGTCAATTGAATAAACCATGTCAGTTTTTAAAGGGTATTTGCTTTGTTGCAGAAATTTATCTTGGGGATGCTTACAAACTTTGGAAGCATGGCATTAGATCGGATTCATAATACTCTCAAGGTCAGGATGATACTCCCCGCAATATCTGGTTTCTGCAAAGTAACATGATTAAATTATTACTTGCCATTAGTGTGTTTAACAGATTTTTTCACTCCTTCCTCCAGATGTTCTGTATAGCTGATCCTACCTATGACAAAACTCTCCAACAACTGCAAAGTTTCTTATCAGGTTTAGTTTCTGAAGAGAAGTTACAATTAAGAGATGGAATGTACTTTTTGAAAAAGTAACAAATTTGCAGAATTAGAATGTGTTATTGTTGTGAAATTATTAGAATTAATTAGTGTAATTTAGAAGCTCAGCAAAGACTATCTGCCTCATTTCATACTTCGTTCTTTTTTGTTATAAAGCTAGAAGATCATGCTAGAGTAGATTAGCCCTTTGAGTGAAGATCAGATGATGCAAATTAATGTCCTTAATCGATTCCAAATGCGATATAGACAAACACATGTTGAAGATCACATTACTCCTATGGCTTATACGCTTACAATAAACAAACACTTGTTGCAATGAACATAGACAAATCTCCCAAATGAAATTACATTGATCAAAATCTAACAGAGTCCTTCAAATGGTGGTACAAGCCAAACCGCTCTCTGACCGTTAGTTCGAAGACGGCACCATCGTCTAAATTGAAGATACCCATATTGTTGACTTTGTTGGCTCAAATTGATGTTTTGTTGAATAAAATAGTAGGCCATGTGCTTGTGTTGTGTGGTTGGTTCTTTGAACATCATTTGGAAGACTTCCACGGCAACAAAGTAGTATGGAGAGGTGTGAACACTTCTTCATTTTGATTGGATGGTTGCTTTTCTAAGACAACATGTTGGTTGCACACTTAAGTGCAAATAGTAAAGAGAGACTTTGAGGCCAGCTGCATGTGGGTAAGAGAAAGAAAACATGACTTTTCTTTCTATAAGAACCTATTGATGGAGCTAGCATTCGGTGTGGAGGTCGAAACCATTGAAGACAAGAGAGATTGAGAGAAATAGAAATCCTTTTTGCATCAAGAGTAAAGTCATTTTCTCTTGGACTGTTGTAGGATTTGCTAGATCATTGTTAGCTCTCTTTCTTGGTCTTGGGGTGTTCGAGTCCATCTTTGGTGTGGTAACAACTTTGTGAGCAACGGTTTAGGTTGTTCTTTTGTATAAGTTGTTTCATACATTTGGTGCTCTCTTTGGGTATTTGTGTGGGTGCAAGAATCTGAGATTTGTTCTTGACTCACTTGTGAGTGTGTGAGCTTGGGTGGTTTGGGTCATTGGGCTTGTGGGTGCAAGAATCTGAGATTTGTTCTTGGCTCACTTTGTAATCTCCTTTGATACTAGTGAAATTTCCTCGCCGTCTTCGAACTGGATTAGGCAATACGCCGAACCAGTATAAATATTGTGTCTATTTTAGATTCAGTATTTTATCATACTTGCCATTAGTGATTGTTGTGGTTTCATCCCGCATACGCTTCCGCATTCCGCACAACAAGTGGTATCAGAGCTCAAGTTCCGACTTGGAGTTTTGGCGCTGTCGATGAAACCACAAAATATGTCGGCGAAGTATGATGTTGAAAAGTTCGACGGGAAGAATGATTTCAACATTTGGCGCGTGAAGATGAGAGCTCTTTTGGTTCAGCAAGGGCTGCTCAAGGCGCTAAAGGGTAAGGAAGCTCTACCGGAAAAGTGGTCTGATGAAGAGAAGGACGACGCTTTGGAGCGGGCTCACGGTGCAATTTTACTGTCATTATCTGATGAGGTGATCCGTGAGGTGTCCCATGAGGAGACTGCTGCTGGTTTATGGCTAAAGTTGGAGAGCCTATACATGACCAAATCACTCACCAATCGGTTGTATATGAAGCAACGATTGTACACTCTTCGTATGATTGAAGGTACACCTATTCAAGGCCATCTTGATGAATTTAATAGAATTATCATGGATTTGAAAGCTATGGATGTGAACATTGATGATGAGGATCATGCTTTGATGTTGTTGTGCTCTTTACCTCGTTCATATGGGCATTTTGTTGATACTTTGTTATATGGAAAAGATACCTTGAATATTGAGGATGTTAAGGCCTCTTTGAATTCAAGGGAATTGAAGAACAAAGTTTCGGGCAATGTGAATGATGCTCAGTCTGAGGCGCTGGTTGTTAGAGGCAGAGAACATGGTTCAAGCAGTAATAGAGACAATTCTAGATCCAAGTCTAGGACTCGGAAAGGAAAGTGCAACTTTTGTCACAAGGAAGGTCATTGGAAAGTTGATTGCCCTAGACTCAAAGAAATTAAGGAGTCTTCTTCTTCTGATGGTGATGCTGCGAATATCGCAGAGGAATTTGAATTCGCTCTGTGATAGAAGTTCGGGTTCACCAGATTCGGAAATGGAGAATGTGGTGACTTTGAGTACTCTACTCTCTTCTGTGAGTTTTTTCCAACACATGGTGGAGTTTTGAGAGTTTGTTGGGTTTTATGTCTTCCGTTGTGATTTTGTTTTCAAAGTTGTTTGGTGGTCTCTAGGTACTTTGAGTAGCATGGTTTATGTGCCATTTATGTTGGCTAATCATCAGTTTCAGTTGTAGTTTTTTCTTTGGTATGGCTTGTGAATATTTGCTTTGGTGTATAAGTGAGGGCCATTTGTTTCGGTTCTGCGAAAGTTGGATAGTGAAGACACCCACTATTTTGGAGACGTCGTTTTAATTGCAGAACACTAGTGTGGCACCCTCTTGGGGAAGGCATGTTACATGCTTCCAAACTTTGTTGGTCTGCGGACTGTTGGCTGGATTTGGTTGTCCTTGCTTTTGGTATGTTATTTGGAAACATAGGTGTTTTGGAGCAGGTGGAGCTTGTTTGCAAGCATTCGGTGGAGGGTGGTTAGGCACTCTCATTCAGCTTTGTGAAGGTGCGCTTGATTTTGTGGGTGATATTGAAGAAATAAAGGTTCTTCTGTTGGCATCACTCTATGTTGATCAAGGCATTCTTTTGGTATGCAAGTTCAAGCAGTGCTTGGGGCTTGATTTGTGACTTTCTGTTGAGGAGCTTTTGAGGAAGACGTAGGAGGAAGATTTTATTATTGGCTTGGTGAAATTTGTGCCAAGGTGGAGATTGTTGACTTTGTTGGCTCAAATTGATGTTTTGTTGAATAAAATAGTAGGCCATGTGCTTGTGTTGTGTGGTTGGTTCTTTGAACATCATTTGGAAGACTTCCACGGCAACAAAGTAGTATGGAGAGGTGTGAACACTTCTTCATTTTGATTGGATGGTTGCTTTTCTAAGACAACATGTTGGTTGCACACTTAAGTGCAAATAGTAAAGAGAGACTTTGAGGCCAGCTGCATGTGGGTAAGAGAAAGAAAACATGACTTTCAAAATGAAGAAGTGTTCACACCTCTCCATACTACTTTGTTGCCGTGGAAGTCTTCCAAATGATGTTCAAAGAACCAACCACACAACACAAGCACATGGCCTACTATTTTATTCAACAAAACATCAATTTGTGCCAAGGTGGAGATTGTTGACTTTGTTGGCAAATTGAAGTTTTGTTGAATAAAATAGTAGGCCATGTGCTTGTGTTGTGTGGTTGGTTCTTTGAACATCATTTGGAAGACTTCCACGGCAACAAAGTAGTATGGAGAGGTGTGAACACTTCTTCATTTTGATTGGATGGTTGCTTTTCTAAGACAACATGTTGGTTGCACACTTAAGTGCAAATAGTAAAGAGAGACTTTGAGGCCAGCTGCATGTGGGTAAGAGAAAGAAAACATGACTTTCAAAATGAAGAAGTGTTCACACCTCTCCATACTACTTTGTTGCCGTGGAAGTCTTCCAAATGATGTTCAAAGAACCAACCACACAACACAAGCACGTGGCCTACTATTTTATTCAACAAAACATCAATTTGTGCCAAGGTGGAGATTGTTGACTTTGTTGGCTCAAATTTATGTTTTGTTGAATAAAATAGTAGGTCATGTGCTTGTGTTGTGTGGTTGGTTCTTTGAACATCATTTGGAAGACTTCCACGGCAACAAAGTAGTATGGAGAGGTGTGAACACTTCTTCATTTTGAAAGTCATGTTTTCTTTCTCTTACCCACATGCAGCTGGCCTCAAAGTCTCTCTTTACTATTTGTGTGGGTGCAAGAATCTGAGATTTGTTCTTGACTCACTTGTGAGTGTGTGAGCTTGGGTGGTTTGGGCTTGTGGGTGCAAGAATCTGAGATTTGTTCTTGGCTCACTTTGTAATCTCCTTTGATACTAGTGAAATTTCCTCGTCGTCTTCGAACTGGATTAGGCAATACGCCGAACCAGTATAAATATTGTGTCTATTTTAGATTCAGTATTTTATCATACTTGCCATTAGTGATTGTTGTGGTTTCATCCCGCATACGCTTCCGCATTCCGCACAACACATATCACATGTAGAGACATCATGATGGGTGTAATAAATGGAATTCCGGCGGCAACCAGGAAAGTTTGAAGCCAAAACAGATAATGAATGATCATCTCCAATGCTTTTCACCTCAACCAAACGCCCCATGGGTCCATTTCTATCACTGAACTCGCACTTGTAAATAGCAAAGCCTGTAGTTTGAGACATGTTAAAGCTGTACAGTCTACAGATCTGCAATAGGTCTCCTTCGGTTGATTCCACAAGATATCGAAAAGCAAAATGTTGGAACATCACCGGAGGTGCTAGTTCTGGTGACAGTGAAGGGTTATTATTACTGCTAACATCCAAAGACACAAGACTTCCCGACCTTGTCACTGCGTGGATTCGACTCTTGTAAAATATCAAGCTTGAAAGGAACTTTGAAGAGTCGATGAAAGTCCAAGAGCTTTGGCGCGCTTTAATGAATGCCAAATTTGATAACGAACCAAAAAGTGCTGCAACAACCATATAATTGTCAGGATTCAGATCGGGATCACCGGACAAGATCACCCTAGTACAGATGGGGGCGGCAGGGGAATGTGTCTTCCTTTTTTGAAAGGTTCGTGAGAAAAACAACCGGACGGCTGCGATCTGAATCATCAACTGTGGCCAACCAACCGTGGCTACAGCCGCAACATATCTTACTAAAAGGCACATGCAACTCAACATTGTTGTAGATTTTTCCTTCGGATACGCTGTATAGTGTTTTCCAGTTTGTTAGCCTTGGCTTGGTGTTGTTGTCCGAGCATCCTTTAGGAATCAAGAGCATGGGAAGAACCTTACGCCACCGCTGCGTTGGGTGATTATAGGCTTTGGAAAGAGAACGCCATTCCCTGCAAACGGCACCAAAACTAACATGGTCAAGGGGTTCCAACAACTTATACAGAATCAAAAACACAGCATTGGCATCCAGTCTCCCACTTCTGAAGATAGCGGTCTCCTTCCGAATACAACGCTTCTTATTAGACTTGAAGCTAGACATGACAACAAATTTGAACTTTAAAAGTTCAGAGACAAGAGTATGTCATGAAAACAAGTGTCCTCTTTGTATAAAAAAGTGAAGACAGGACCTTTCAGATTAAGAAAAACAGTTTCCCATGATCGTTCGATTACAAAACAATAAAATATAGCCGAATGACTTTGTAAAACATAACCAGATCTTTAGATAACCTAAAAAATCACGGATTTGAATGATTTTTTGCAAGGATGATCTTTACTAGATAATAAAAAAAGTGAACGGTTTGGATCATAACACGGATTATCAAAGATGCCAAAAAGGGAAAAATGGAACAAAAAAGGAACACCAAAAGTGGAATAGAGGATCCTTGTCCGGCTTGTCCCTTCTCTTGTCTCTTATCAAACCTGATGTATAGATTAAGAACAAAAAACTAAAAATTTATCTGACCTAATATATAGATTAAGAACAGTATTACTAAAAATTTATCTAACTTGATTTATAGAACAATTCATCTTGCACAATAACCATTCAAAAGTCAACTATCATAAACAAAATTTATGTCCTATCAACAGTTACTCGGGGATGACTTGAAAGGGCAAATTAGGTATGAAAAAAATTAGAGATTTATACTAGAAAATATAATCATTTAAAAAAGAAATTCTGCTTACATGGAATGGGTTTTATTGAAAGTTTAGGGCCTTTATTAAAATATGAGGGCTTTTACTAAAAGTTGCTAAATTTTGAGGACTAAAATCACATTTCCTAATAAAATTGAGGTGACAAGGCAACTAGGGGTGTAGCTCATATGGTAGAGCGCTCGCTTCGCATGCGAGAGGCACGGGGTTTGATTCCCCGCACCTCCATCTTCAATAAATTCTTCTTTTTCTCATTTTTACCATTTTTCAGAGTTTTGGTTTTCGATTCCCCGCACCTCCATCTTCATACATTCTTTTTTTTTCTTTCTCATTTTTACCATTTTTCAGAGTTTCCCATTTTGAAACACTTTTCTATGCACGGATGACACGCATAGATCGATAAATAGTTTAAATTGAATGTTTTTGCATCGTCAATCATCTTTCTGCTCTCTGCAACGTTCGACCTTGTTTTCTGTTTAGGTTTAGCAACTTGGTTCTTGAGCTTACATGTGTGAATGGAAGTCTGATTTCCATGTACATATGCGTGTAAAGAGCTTGCCTATTATGGCTCTGTTCGATACAAATGCCTCTGTTACTATGGCTCTAATACTTATGCAATATACCAACGGATGATATCATAGTGTTCATTCTCTTCTTTATTTCAAGACTTGCCAGGCCAATTCATGACTTCTTATATTTGAAGTAATTATGCTATTTTTCAATTTCCATTCTATACACTGCCTGCATGTGTGATGCTACCGTCTTCTAAATTGAAGATACCCATGTCACATAATTTAGAGTCCGACCATAGGGCATCATGGGTGTAATATATGCAATTTGGACGACATCCAGGAATGTTTGAAGCCGAAACAGATACTAACTGATTGTCTCCCACGAATAGAGCGTCATCTCCGATGCTTTTCACCTCAACCCTGCCGACAAGAGATCCATCTTTATCATTGTACTCCCACTTGTAAACCACAAATTTTGTAGTCTCTCCGTCCTTCACTGAAACATCTCCGGATACGCAATAGGTCTCCCTTGGTTGATTCCACAAGATATTGGCAAATACGTTTTTCCTCAAAATCCGTTGGAGGTGTGAGTACCTTTTCATCTGGTGGTGGCAGTGAAATGTGTTAGCTAGTATAGGGTGTTAGCTAGTATAGTATACGGTGGTTGTATTTATCACAGCTGTAATTAGTGAGCTGGCTTGGGTTAGATATAGGGCTAGGCACAAAGCACGGCTAGTAGCTAAGGGGTATTTGCAGGAAGCAGGAGTTGATTTTGAGGAGACCTTTAGTCCAGTAGTCAAACACACCACTGTGAGATTAGTGTTAGCCCTTGCAGCACATTTTGGATGGAGACTACAACAGTTAGATGTGAAAAATGCCTTCTTACATGGCTATTTGAATGAAGAGGTGTATATGGAGCAACCTCCATGATTTGTGGATGCAGCTAACAGCCATTTAGTGTGCAAGCTGGAGAAGTCTCTTTACGGATTGAAGCAGGCTCCAAGGGCCTGGAATGAGCGGTTTACAACTCATTTGCTGGGATTGGGGTTCAAACAATCTGTGTCAGACAACTCATTGTTTGTAATGCAGAATGCATCTGACATGGTATACTTGTTGTTATACGTGGATGACATCATTATTACTGGTAACAACCCTTCAACAATTGCCAAGTTAGTGTCCACGTTACAAAAGGAGTTTGACATGAAGGATTTAGGACCCCTCTCTTACTTTTTAGGAGTGGAGATCAAATATACAGCTACTGGATTGTTCATTCATCAACACCGGTATGTCATTGAGCTCTTGAGAAAGGTGGGCATGCATCAGAGCAATCCATGTCCTACACCTATAGTACCAGATCAGAAATTGTTAAAGTATGATGGAAAAGTCTTGGCAGACCCCTCGCCTTATCGAAGTGTAGTTGGGGCACTTCAGTACCTGACGTTTACTCGCCCCGATATTGCCTTCGCTGTTAACTCAGTTTGCCAGTTCATGCATTCTCCTACAAGAGCACATTTGATGGCTGTCAAGAGAATTTTGAGGTATTTACAGGGCACACTTAGCTATGGTCTGGATTATTCCAAGGGCTTTCTGGACCTTCATGCCTTTACAGATGCCGATTGGGCTGGGGATCCGAATGACAGACGTAGCACAACTGGGTTTGTGCTATACTTAGGTAGAAATCCTATTTCTTGGGGCACCAAGAAACAAGTTACAGTTTCTCGTTCCTCGACTGAAGCGGAATATCGAGCTCTTGCCCAAACCGCTTGCGAACTTCATTGGGTTCGGCAGCTCTTATGTGATATGAATTTGTATTTGCTGCAGCCACCTGTGATTTGGTGTGACAATATTTCAGCGATTGCTCTGGCGCATAATCCGGTGTTTCATGGGAGAACTAAGCACGTTGAAGTGGACGTGCACTTCGTGCGTGAACGGGTGCAGCGAAAAGATCTGGTTGTTCACCATGTACCTAGTTCCAAGTAGGTTGCTGACATCTTCACCAAGGGCCTTCATTCTCCGCAGTTTCTATTCCTCAGAAACAATCTCATGCTTCAGTCTAATGAGAGCATGAGATTGAGGGAGGGTGGTAGCTAGTATACGGTGTTAGCTAGTATAGTATACAGTGGTTGTATTATAGTATACGGTGGTTGTATTTATCACAGCTGTAATTAGTGAGCTGGCTTGGGTTAGATATAGGGAGTCAACTATAAAAGCTGATTATGGTTGTAATAATGATTGGGTTGTTTAGTAATATTAGTTGATTTCCGAAAGCTCTCTTCTCTCTCTTCACTTTTCTCTTGTTTCAGAAAGCTTTCTTGAAGTGCTTCAATGGCGGTTCTGTTGTGTGTTGGTAATGGTACCATGGTTTCGATCAAAATGTAGTTAGTACTACTGTTAAGATCTAACGACACAATCCTTCCCGACCAACATTGAGCTGCGTAGATTTGACTTTTATAAAATATCAAGTCATCAAGCGTCCCTGGTAGCCCGATCATAGTCCAAGAATCTTGACCTTGTTTGAAGAAAGCCAAATTCTTTCGGTTATAAAAACCCGATGTTAGACAAATTCTCTCGATCATAGTCCGGACTCAGAATGGGATCAGCCGACAAGATAACCCTGCAGGGCCATTTATTGACGACCAAGGGAGGGATATCAAAGGACTTTTCTTTTCTGAAAGGGTTGTGGAGTGAAATAGTGGTGATATTTTCAGAATTGCATTCTGATATGAGCAACCAACTATAGCTAGAGCCATAAGATCTCTTACCAAAAGGCACTTGTATGCAAACATTGTTATAAATATGTCCTTTTAGGGTATGCTGTATACTGATGCGCTGCTAAGGCAAGTACGAAGTTGGTTGTCCTTGGGGATGTTCAAGAGCATGGTTCACTGCAAACGGCAGCAAATCGAACATGATCCAGAAGTTCCAATAGCTTGTCTAGAATCACAAAAACAACGTTGACATGAAGGCTTCCAATCTCCCACTTGATCTTAAGCCAGCAGGCTCCTTCTGAATACAATTACACTTGATACTGAGCAAGATGAAACTTCTCAGAAGTGAGAATTATATGGGAGTTGGATATAGTGTTTTCATTATTATATAAACAATTGAAAACAAATCCTTTAAGAGCAGGAAAACCAGTTTCCAACGCCACGTAGGAATAAGAAAGGAAGCAATTTGTCCCACATCGTTAAATTGCTGCTATACAGAGCAGTTTATATTGAATTACCTTACAAAAGAGCTTGTCCCTACGGGGACATCCGATAAAATTGGAACGATACAGAGAAGATTAGCATGGCCCCTGCGCAAGGATGACACGCATAAATCGAGAAATGGTCCAAATTTTTTTTTTGTTTTATGTCAAAATTTTCTTCTTGAATGCAGTTTTTACTTCCACTTATTCCTCCTTTTTCCATTTGTAACTCACTTTGAGAGTTATTTTGCCCTTTAACTCTATTTATATCTCATCTGCCCCTTGTAACTTATTTTTGTGAATTTTTGCCCCATTTTCCGTAAAGTTAACGGCTTCCGTTAACTTTGCTGATGTGGTATGTCCACATCAGCAAATGCGGTTCTGACATATATACACATCAGCAAATAATATAATTTTTTTAAAAAAATTAAAACTTTTTGCTAAAAAAAAAAATTCACACGTACAAACAATTTGCTTGTATTCCAACTAGTTATTGCTCTCTCCATTACGCAAATACCCCTTAAGTGCTTGTTTGGTAAGGCTTTAAGTTGGAAAAAAAAAAACACTTTTACTTTAAGCCAATAGAGATTATTGTGTTTGGTAAGCAAGCTTTTTATTAAAGCCGCTTCTAAATTAAGCTGCTCTACAACACAAAAGTGAGAAGATACAAAATTGAAGCTTTTTTTGGAAGCTCCAAAACGCTCCTGAATTTTATAGTTAAAGTACTTTCACAAATTTGTTTACTAAACACTTCACAGCTTATTTTCAAAAAAATTAACAACTTTTTCCCGAAGCAGCTTTAATTATAAGTTCAGCCCTACCAAACTAAATCTCTTTCAAAAAAGCAACTTCTCTTTTCAGTATATAATTCTCCATAACAATTCATCAAAACTCACTTTCCTTTCTCCAACAAATATTAAAGATATCAAACACCAAACCCTACCACCACTACAAACAAAGCAACCCCACACACCCAACCACATTTCTTCCCAAAAGCATATAAAAACTTGTTAATTCACAATTAACCCAAACTAAGGTGAGAGGGTAGGGTTAAAAAAAGTTAATTTTTTTAAAAATAAAAAATATGTGGGACCCATATTTGCTAACGTGGACATATATACTACATTAGCAAAGTTAACGATTTCCATTAACTTAATGGAAAAGGGGGCAAAAATTTCCAAAAAATGAGTTGCAATGGGCAGATGTATACAAATAGAATTACAGGAAGCAAAATGTCTCTCAAAATGAGTTACAAAAGGCAAAAGAGGCAATAAGTGTTTTACTTCAATATATATGGACAGTTGCTTCACAGTTCTTGAATGCTTATGTTTTGTTCCATAATTAAGTTTGTTTGTGAAAAGTAACATAAATGTGTTCATTCTTTCTGGATTTGTAAAGTTCAGCAAAAAAATAAATGCATGGAATTTGAGGGACCACTGCTTACTAATTCGTAAAAGATTGCAGCAATTGAATTGGGAAAGAGTCCCAATCTCATCAAAATCATGGATTGGATTGCCAAAACCATTCCCAAGAGTCAGCATTTCTCAGTTGAATTCCAACTTGTTAGCAAACCTTTGGAGTCCTCGTCAACTTGTTAGTTTTACCCTTACTTTTAGATAATTGCTTTGTATTTATCACTTTCAAATATTTATCCCAATTTTCGTGCACCATCCAAACGACGCCGTTGATGCTTTATCATATATTGGCCGTTAGGATATCCTCAAAGCCCGACATTGCCGTCCAACGTTACAAAATTTTAGAATAAATAAAAAAAGGCCTGATTTTCGACCGTTACATTTCCTGAGATTTCATTTCATTCAAAACCCCTGCACCCAAAAACCTCACCAAAACCCAAAAAGAAAATCAAAATCTTCAAAGATGAAAGAAACCGAGCAAGATCATGAGATATCAACGGCGGAAGAGCAAATGCAGCGGCTCCGATCAAAGGCCACCGAGCTCCTCCTCAGAGAAGAATGGAAGGAATCTATCCAAGCCTACTCCGAGTTCATCAACCTTTGCCAAACCCAAATCTCCAAAACCCCTGAAAACCCAGATTTCACAAAAGCCCTCTGCATAGCGCTTTCGAATCGAGCCGAGGCACGGTCCAGGCTCAAAGATTTCGCACAAGCGTTGAGAGATTGTGACAAGGCATTGGAAATTGAGAGTGCCCATTTCAAGACCCTTGTGTGCAAAGGTAAGATTTTGCTGAATTTTAATAGATATTCGATGGCGTTGGACTGTTTTCGAAGAGCTCAGATGGATCCTCGGGCGAATTCGAGCTCTGTTGGGCTCAATGGGTACTTGCAGAGATGTAAAAAGCTCGAATTGATGTCGAGAAATGGGGGTTTTGATCTCTCTGAATGGGTTGTTGGCGGGTTTAAAGGGAAGCATCCGGACCTTGCTGAGTACGTTGGGGCGGTTCAGATCAAGAAATCGGAGATTCGAGGGCGGGGGATGTTTGCTACTAAGAACATTGATGCCGGGACTCTGGTGTTGGCTACAAAAGCAGTTGCTACAGAGAGAGGCATTTTGCCTGGGGAAAATTTCAATGAGAATGCTCAACTGGTGATGTGGAAGAATTGCATTGAGAAGGTTATGGATTCCGTGGCTAAGTGTTCGAGAACGCGTGATTTGGTTAGTGCATTGTCGAGTGGTGAAGATGAGGATGAGCTTGAGGTGCCTGAAATCGATCTCTTCAAGCCGGAGTCGGAGGATTTTGGTGGCAATAAGAGTGAGAAGCTTGATGTGAACAAGATTTTGAGCATTTTGGATGTGAATTCTCTTGTGGAGGGTGCAAGTTGTTCTAAGGTTTTGGGGAAGAACAGTGATTACTATGGTGTTGGGCTGTGGATTCTTGCGGGATTTATCAACCATTCGTGTGTTCCGAATTCAAGGCGTGTGCATATTGGAGATTATGTACTTGTTCATGCTTCTAGAGATGTGAAGGCGGGTGAGGAGATTACGTTTTCTTATTTCGATGTGCTTTCTCTTTTGGACAAGCGCGTCGAAATGTGCAAGACGTGGGGGTTTAGGTGCAATTGCAAGAGGTGCAAGTTTGAGGAGGGATTGTATTCGAAGGAAGATGTAAGGGATATTGAGATTGGTCTCGAAAAAGGGATGGACGCCGGTGCAATGGTTTATAGGCTGGAGGAAGGGATGAGGAGGTGGAATGTGAAGGAGAGGGAAAAGGGGCACTTAAGGGCTTCATTTTGGGATGCATTCTTTAAGGCTTACGGATCTGAGAAGGTGGCGAAAGGAGGGTGGGGAAGGCGGATACCACCGGTGGATTTGGTGGTGGATAGCATTGTGGAGGCTGCGGGAAGCGATGAGAGGGTGTTGAAGATGGTGGTGGAGAAGGTGAAGAAAGGTGGTGGTGGAGTGGTGGAGATGGAAAGAGCCCTGAAGTTGGGTAGAGGAGTGTATGGCAAAGTAGTGAAGAAGCAAGCAATGAAAAATCTTCTTGGTCTTGGCATCGTTTAACCAAGCTATTAACTAATAGCTCAAAGCTCCCATCTGTAATTTCTCTTGTAATAATCCTGCTTTGGCTAAAAGACTGATCAGCTGATTCAGTGAGATATGTTATGATAAATATATCTTCTCTCCATTTTGTTTACTTCACATTTTTCTAAGAGCTATATCAACAGAGGCATTTTATCAAATAGTCAGTAGGCCGAATCTTTACATGATTTGTGATATAAAAACTACATTGAGTTCAAACTCTCACAAGTAGAAGATTACAGATTACCCCATGGATATATACAAAACTGAAAGTGCGAGTGTTCAACTTCATACAAGGTAAAATAGCCCCAGAAACTGCATCAGTCTTGTACATTGCAGGGTAAAAACAGCTTGCAGCGAGCAGGAAGATCGCCGATGCAAAAATGTTCAGAAAAATATGGACCATTTCTCGATTTATGCGTGTCATCCTTGCGCAGGGGCCATGCTAATCTTCTCTGTATCGTTCCAATTTTATCGGATGTCCCCGAAGGGACAACCAGTCGTGCAATGCAAATCTATATAAATTGTTCTGAATAGTTTGGCTTTGTCGATGTGGGATACTGTGTTCTTTTTCATTGAAAAAACACTATGTGGGCCTTTCTTTGCCGTTTCAATTATGAGCCCAATGAAATCTCTACATGTTGAGGTCTTGTAGAGGACCACGTGATATTGAATAGGATGAGTCCGATTAGATTTACGCATCTGAATTTGCTACACAAGTACGGAGTAGAATCATTGAAAACTTTATCTACTTGGTGTTTAATCTTCTCTTTTTCGCTTCTTTTTTTTTTCCTTCAACAAGTAACGGAGGGGAAGAGAAATTTGAACTCGAGATATCACAGCCAAACTACAAACACTTACTTTCTTCCCGCATGTCCACTCACTCTACGTCGATCAACATTGCATTAGTTGATATGCTAATTTCTTGCTTCACCTTGATAAGAAGGTTAAGAATATCCATTGAGATTATTCTTTCTGTTTGTGATGAAAATTTTAGTGGTCCTAGAAAAGTTTAAATGGAAAAGTTGAGAAAATTTTACAACAAACCAGACTTGAGCAATAGATCAAATGGCTGAAAACATCATTAAATATCTGAATTTTGTAGAACGCAAACTTCAACCTAAATGTTGAATGGTAGAGAAAAGTAACCATTAAACGGAATGCTACTCTCATTTCAGTAAATAAACAGTAAAAGGGACCAAAAAGGCTCTAAATTCACTCTCCCAAGGGATATCAAAGGAAAATGAAACATTGAAATTGATTTGCAACTAAGAAAAAATCCGGAACCCCAATAAGCATCAGCCTCTCAAATGTCAGTCATCCGAACCAGCTTTTTGTAAAGGATGTGATCGTCCCTCCCTGTGTTGCTCTCTAATAATGCACTCTGCACAAGTTCCTGATGGAGAGAAACCAAGCATGACCAGACTGGATAAAAATAGAGAGGAAAAAAGAGGAAACAAAAAGGTAACTATAATTCTTACCTTCACATCCCTGTGGGAGAGAAATTTTCCCAAGTTGTGGATTATCGATCTCATATCTTCAACCTGAAAAGGCAACAAAACTATTTAGTTTCCTACAATAATACACTACAATAGGACTAAACATTGAAGACTGCATCTTACCCTAATGTAGCCTGCTTGATTCCTGTCAAAGAACCTAAATGCCTGTTTCAGATGGGAAAAATAACAAGATAAATGATGGAATTAATACATTTGATGAATGAAGAATGCCAACTATTAAACAATTCAACTGAAGCAACGATTCAACAGTAGAAAGTTTCCGCGAAAATACCTGCAAAAGTTCCTTGTCAACAACCACCTCTTTTGCCCTAGGTGTTTCTTTCTTGCCTGTATCCAACAGCTTCTCCTCTTTGCTGTCATCAGCATCTAAATCTGGCTTGGCCTTTGTTTCTGCAGCCTCCATGCTAGCTTGTTCCTTGACATTGAGTTCATCCATCTTGTTTTCAGGCTCAGGTTTCAAATCGCTTTTCGGATCTTCATTATTTTCATTAGAGGAATGATGTTGAGGACTAGCATCCTCCATGGCATCATCTGGTTCTTCAAATTCTTCTGGATCTTCCTCCTCTGGATCTTCTTCTTCTTCATCTGCTATATCCTCCTTCTTCACCCCATCAACATGGTCAACAGTGTTATTCTCCTTGGGAATAGATTTTTCTTCATCTTGTTTCTCTCCATCTGGCTGAGATGAACTCAATGTTTCAGATGATTTAACAAGCTGATTCTTCACAGGGAGCTCACTCAACTTCGGGCGCTTTGCTGGCAATTTTTCATCACTTCCTTTTTCTACTTTTTCTACTTCCCGTTGCCTCTTACGTTGGTTTCTTTTTGCTACAAATTTTATTCGCAGCTTCTACAAAAACAAAAACAAAAAACCTTGGTGAATATGCAATAGTTAGCAGAAGAAAAAGATATTAAATCAGATGAATATCCAGATTAAAGTGTCAAACCCACCTGGAGAAATGACAAAAGCCGGCATCCCATCTGATACTGAAGCATTTCATAGAGCGTTTCAGCAAATACTGAAAGCTGAGAGAGAATTGGGAGAAGGAAAAGGTAGCAAGGACCCATTAGATCTATTTTGCATCGGAAAGAGAACATATAAGTGAACCAGATACCAGATACAATACACAGGTCCAAAAGTTAATTCATAGAACTAAGGCAAACACACAAAGCACTGGATACGAGGAAACATACCTCAAACGTTGATTCTTCAATGTCCTTGTCAGTATAATCCAATAGCAAATCAAGTGAAAGTGATGAGGAACGTAGCTGCAGCACACAATTAGAACGAGTAAGGAACATTTGCTGAGGTGAGCATACAAATACAGTAATGCATAATGCAACACAAAAAGTGCTACTCATGCTAGAATGAACGTACATTAGAATCCTTGCTCCACTTTGTTTGTAAAATTAATCCAGGATGTCGAGGAGGTTCTTCAGGCTTTCTCGGTTCTTTCAGTTCTTTATTTGATTTGCTTCTGGACTCATCTTTCCCATCTCTGCCTCTTTTCTCTTTGTCATCTTTTGTTTTTTCAGCATCTTTCAATTTTTTCCTCGTGCCGTTCTGGTTTTCCTTCTGAGGAACTTTCTGCGTATCCACTTTAGTCACGGAGCCACTTTTCTCACCAGTTTCCTTTTCACCTTTCTTATCCTCCTTAGCATCCTTTGCATCTGCTTTACTTGAACTGGCTACATCATTTTTCTTGTCACTGACTTGTGTTTTTGAAACCTTCGGTTTAGAAATCACTTTTTTCTCCATTTCTACAACTTCATTTGCTGGTTTCTCTGCATTTTCTGTTTGCTTCCTCATACTTTCTGTTTCATCTCCAACAACATTTTTCTCCTTGTGATCACCCTCTTTCATACTATTAGCAATCCCTTCATTCAGTTCAACAGCAGAGACCTTCTTTTTAGGTACTCTTTTAATGATTTTCTTCTTTACAATTGTCTTCACACTACTTGGACCACCACTTGGATCAGATTTATCCTCAGAGCAAGCCGTTTCTTTCTCATCTTTCACCTTTGTGCCCATATTATCTTCATTCTGAGCAGCCTTCGCCACTGAAACCTTTTTAACAACTTTTTTCCTCACAAAAGTTTTCATCGCAGCAGGATTGGCAGAAGATTCCTCCTCTTGACCTTGAGTGTCTAAATTTCCTTCTGTATTTCCATCACCCGCCTTTTCAGATTGCTTGGTTGTGCTATCACTGGCTGACTTACCAAAAATCTTCTGTCTGACAACCTTCTTTATAATTTTCTTCTTCCCAGTCTTCACAGTTCCAGTTTTTTGAACTTCAGGAGTTTCTACCTGTTCCTTTTTATCCTCAATCTTGTCTTTGTCTCCTCTACTCCCATCTTTTTTCTCAAGCTTCTTATCATTCACTTCACCCTTTCCTTCGGAAGCATTTCCCTTCAAATTATTACCATCTTGCTCTGCCTTCTTAACTTCCTTTGCATCTCCAGCCAATCCAGACTCTTTCCTTTTGTCTTCTTTGTCAACTCTTTTATGTTTTGAGGATTCTGTTTCCTTATCTAAATCAAAAACCAATATAAAGTGAATATAAACATGATTATCGATGAACAAGAAACTATTGCAAAATCATGCTCCACTAGAACAAGAACGCAATTTACCTTTCAGCCCTTCCTTCTCTTTTGATCTCTGAAAGAACAAAAATACTGTCTTAAAACTCAAGTAAACAAGAAGCCAATCAAACTAACTTCAACTGTTACAAGTTGCGAGAAATGAAAAGGAAAAAAATGAACTATATAAGTATATATGCATCATCTATACATGCATGTACTCCAATCCAAATTGCATGACTAGTTATTAACCATGCCTGTAAACTGATCTGCAGTTGAACCTCTGCAAGTGTAATGCGTGCATGTTAACTTTTGTAATCTATATTTTTTGGTCTAGGAAATGGATCTCCCTATTTCATACACATGACTAATGGGTGCGTCTAATTAAAATATAAACATATTACAACTAAAACAACACAGAACCCAAGGAAACTGCAATTTCAAAAGAAACTACAAACCTCCTTTTTCAAAGAAAGTTGACGCTCTCTTTCAGCTACAACTTTCCTGTGAGCAAGCCACTGGTCCCGCCATGAATCCAATGAAGGGATACATTCAGACAAATCTGGGACATATATTACGGTCACCTCTTTGTGGCTGAAGAGTCCATCTTTCCCAATTCTATGATAGTGTATCTGTGAATACCAAATGGAATTAAGAATTACTCATAAATTAGGAAACCTGCAATCCTAAAGCGTCCCAAATAGGTAATCATCACAACCAGTACAAAAGCAAAATTGTACCTCGAGAAAACGATTCCAGTGCTTGCAGTTTTGCAGATCAAGTTTAGCAACATCTTTTCCATATCTACAAAGCACAACACGTTCAATCTAATAGGGGAAAAACACTATTCCTCTATGTCTATGTATAAAAGATAGTAGCAGCACAAACCTTAGGGCAGTTCGAGTTAAAGAGCTATCATCCACTGATGGATCACCGCCATCAGCAGGACTCCATGGGCCTCCAATTGCCATGAAGGCTCGGTCCTTTTTAAGAACGGCAAACCTCAGAATATTGCAGAAATGTGGTATGCGATCATCGGAACCTCTTTCAGATGACAGCTCTTCCAAAGCATTCTTGCTAAGTCCACTCATTAAGATAAACTGAAACGGGTAAATAATTTATGAAAAAGTACCCAAACAAACCAAGTTTAGTCTCAGTTTCTTTACAATACAGCGGAACGAAAATAACCCATATTATGTAATCAAAGATTCATAATGCCAAAGCAAAATTCAAAAAATTGAAAGACTCAATTTACTTTTAATGAATCAATGTTCAGTTTAATTCATCGTCCTCTTTCATTAAGTCTTTCACATGTTTCTATTATAAGTATTATTGATTCAAAGATTTATGTTCCAAAATTTTTTAATTATGTTCCAAATTTTTCGAAAATTAAGGAAAGTAAGAAGGGAGGGCAGAGAAGTGGCCTACCTTCGCATTCCACACTGTATTTCCATGTCCCAAGTTCTCAGGTTCTTCAACCATCATATCCATGGCTGGTTCTTTAAGCTCAGCTGCACTCTCTTCTTCAACAAAATCATGCTCAAAACTGTATCACTCAACAAGGTAGAACAATTACTCTTTCATTCTTTTTGCTTTTAATGGAGAACAGTAAAGCACTAATATCCTTCTCTTTAAGTAGACCAAGAACTCATGAAAATTAATTAACCGGAACGAGTTCAAAAACCAAGGTACCTGACAGGAGTATGGATAGAAAGTTGGAGTTTCTCCCTTGGCCAGTTCACCACAGCCTTTAAGAAAAATAAAATTGTCACTCTTAAATTTTGACTTAACTACCTGAGTGAATAAACCTTAAGTGAGAAATGGACAATACGAGCAAACCTTGGAAAATTCTAAAGGTATAAAGAGTCTAGGATATCGCTTATTAAGAGAAAGATAATCCCTTTCTGCATCCATCAGACTGGTTGAGTACACCTGCAAAAACATGATAGTGTTACCAAACAGAGTGAAATCACAGAGATGTTTCCTGGTTGTAGACAAACCCAGAGTTCATATTGAATGGTCAGTCCACATGTTAAAAATTCTTAGACAACTGTAATTTCGTGTCTAGAATTCAATAAGTTTCCTGTTGTAGAAGGTAAATTTCTTCAATTGAAACAACTACAACGACCACAACTAAAAACCATTCAACTTTGTCGAAGAACCATGAGCTATTATACAAGAAGTTTTGGTGCAAGCTTAGGATTTAAGTAATCCAGACGCTTTCCATGAGCAGGTATGAACCAGAACAAGCCAACAGACAAGACAGAGAAGATATATTCAGAACAGAGAGGTGCCAAGAAACATGAGGGACTGGCAGTAAACAGCATAAAAGAAGAAGCCTGGGAAGGCAGAAACAAACATTCCCGCACAGAGCCAAAAGTAACGAGGAAGAAATATTGAGTAGGAAGGGAAAACAGGAGTGAGATTGATGAACGATATCCGAAGAATTAGAAACTGAAAATCCAAAACCAAAGACACCAGAAAGCATCACGATTGAATCCATGAAGAACTCAATTCCAAACGCAAGACTACAGGCAGATTTGAACCGAAAATATTCTTAATATCATTGAATGGCTAAGCTCTTGCATTGGTCCCTTTACCTTGCAGACATAGTCTCTCCTTTTATCTTTAACAGGTGAATGACGCCTTCAGTAGAACAGAACACCAGGTTAGTTAGAAACGCTGCCAGACAAAGCAGCTATGTTGAAGAACTAGAGCAAGACGAAAAATAAAACATCAAGATCCACCTATGCGAAGCTTTTGGGGACTCCCGCGGTACAATTCTTCCCTCCTTTGCCAAAGAGGAACCTCGGCGATCCTTAGAAGCTCTGGGTGGAGTTCGATCCCGCCTGGTTTCAATTGGACGTTTACGCTCTCGCTCTCTCTCCTTCACCCGTCGGTCCAAGAGGCGTTCTCGGTCGCGCTCTCTTTCTCGCTCACGTTCGCGTTCTCGCTCCCAGTCCTTCTCCCTTTCTCTGTCTCTGTCTCTCTCACGCAAGCGCTCCCGACGGCGCGCCTCCTCCCTTAGCTCAAATTCTTGAAGATAACTAGCTCTGTCATCCTTGCGTTCATCGATCCGTGGATGTCCACCATGAGACATGCTGCTAGGATAATCTGACTCAATCGATGGACCACGGAGCCCTTTTCCTGCAGCATAGTCCCTACCAGGAGGTAGGCTGACTCCGTAACCAGGATTGGAAGAACTTTGTGAAAACATGAGATCGTCCACATTTCTGCGTGGTGCTGCTCCTAATATTGATGGAGCAGGTTGTCCCCCATATGAGGAACCGCTAATCATAGACAAACTGCGAAGATCAGCATCCATTCTTCCTCCAAAAGCAGTAAGATCTTGAGTGGGATGACGACTAGCGGCACCCCTTGCTGCTAGATAATCAACTTGTCTGCCAGAAATTTGTTGCTACTCAGTGTAGTAAGAAATATATCACCATCTAACATTAGCTGTCGACAGACTTATAATTAAGATACAGACTGTTTTGGTACTGAAAAGGTAAGAGCGGCTTTTTCTATTCATTAACTGGGAAGGAAAACAAACTAGAAGTGATAGCAACTGAGATGGAAACCATGTTCCAGTAAAAATGTCATACAAAATAAACAGATAAAAGTACCTTGCACTCCCTTCGAGAGAAGCAGATTGCAATGATTGAGATTTTAACAATTGTTCTTGTCGAAGCAGCACCGCCTTATCAATGCGATCATAGATCTCAGACTGCTTCAAAATATGATGAGGAAATAACAAAATAACAAATCACGTCTTAGACAAAGATGCGCTATCTAAACCAGAAAATAAACTGGCATTCTATCTGAAATATGAAAGTGAAAAACCTGATGTTGAGAGCCGAAACCAACATCGCCATAACGACCAATTGTTTCACTTTGCAAATCCCTCCCCATATAAGCACTCTGACGTTCACCAAATTGCCTTCGATCTATTCCTGGATAATCAGGAGCCTTTTCACCATACGCATGACTTGAAGTTGAGATATAGTCACCAGATGAGAACTTTGGCGAATCTAGTTTAGCTGGGACATAACCCCCACGACTTTCCAGAACTGATTGTCCAGAACCTTTAGCACCCATTGGAGGCACCTATTCATAAAAGTTCAAATTAGACATCCGATTGGTTGCATTTAACAAGCACTTTTACACAAATGAAAATCCAAGCCAGATGGAAAACTACTACATTATTAAAACGTAATTTCCACAATGCCAGCAGTACGAGTGCCACCAAATTATATTTAAGTGTGCAAAGTGGAGAACATGGAAGATTTTGAGGACAAGCATATACATATGTCGAAAAGGTCGAAAAAACTGCATGGTTTATGCTTTTCCTAAATTTGAATAAAAACAAAATAAATGACGCGAAACGAGAAATATCAGCGAGGTATCTATCTAGAGCACCAATGTTACAACTCAAAATGAATTAAACTTGAAACAATACATTCACAACTTGTATCCCAAAACAATATAAAGCTCCATTCAGCTGGATAGATATAGCACAAGCTTTTGAAAACACACAAACATGAACTACTCAAGCAACCCCACTAACCTGAGGTGCAGTGGTCAGAGCATTCGAACCGTAGAGAGAGCTATACTGCCCCCCATAATGAGATGCAGGCAGAGGTCTATACGCATTGGAATCAACGTCCTCCGAACCGCCTAGCATCGACGAATGCCGCGAAACCATGGGAATCTGAGAGCCCCCATCAGGCCCTCCAACAGAGTTCCCAGGAAAACCAGCTCCCAGCTACAACAAAATTACAAAGCAATGAGAAAAATATCAGCAAAACAAAACCCAATTCAATAAAAATCCAAACTTTACATTCTGTGATATCAAATTTGCTTCAAATTTATGAAAGATAGAGTCTTTACATTCTGGCCATAAGCAGATTGTCCACCATACGGCTGCTGACCATACGAATTGTTCCCTCTGGACGAATACATGCTGTTTTTTCGCATGCAATTGAAACCCTAATTGAAAAAACCAATGAGCGAATAAATCATAATAGAGATAAATACAATACGCAATCTCAACAATAATTAGCCTGAAATTGTCTGGTATTTCCTCAATTACCGTGAATTTTCAGAATTTGAATGTTAATCGAACAAGCGAGAAGATTGATGAATTGGACGGAACCCTAACGGCGGCGGTAATTGGGAGATTTGCGGAAGATTTTCCGGGTTGACCACGCGAAAACCCCAAAAGTCTTGAGTATGTGGGGACTGAAGAACGTTCGTTGGTTTATCTGGGAGTTTAGGTTTCGCGGTTTTGACCCGAATATAGTCTGGGCCTAGTCGGGTTGGAACCCGTCTGTAATTTATCCACGTACGCTAATTTCACAAATACAATATCAAATTTTATGAAAATTCAGGGATACCCCCAGCCAATAAACCTATAGTTTGTTTTTTTTTTGGCAAAAATCTATATTACTAAGAAGGAAGTCCTATTTGAGGAAAGCTTTCAAATTTAAAAAAAATAATCTCTGTCAAAATATACAGTATCTAATTACATAATAGGCAAATACGTAATATCTAAAGAGACAATGATAACAAAAATTACGCAATCTAATAATAATACGTAAATATACCTAAAAAAATAATATTTTCGTACATAAGACCTACGCATTTGGGGAAAATAAGAATTGCTCCCCAAGGTAGAGCAAATAGACCATGATATAGCACATAGCGCCCTGAATGAAAAAAAAAACCCTCGTCACAACAAGAAATTGTTCCCCAATGTGGATCGATGTGACCGTGCGTGAAAAAGAGTTCCACGCACACGTACGACTCCTAATGTGGAGCGAAACAACTGTGATATGGCACGCAATGACCGTGATTGAAAAAGAGCATCTTGCACACGCGTGTAGTGAGATGAATATAAAATAAAAAAGATATACCTCAAAATTATACTTTATTAAGCCTAAGATGACTTTGGTTTAGTTCCGCAAAGTAAAAACTGTAAGGATATGCAAACTCCATCTCATATCCTATCCATGGGTATGGTTTCTGAAGAGTGCTAACACATTTCCAATTGCATTGCGAAGATGGAACCCCACTTGGTGTTTGGTGTGAAGCCCAACTTACACATGCTTTGTAGGATATCGTGGATTATAAGGAGTTAGGTCACTTTCTTTATTGCTGATTAGTTTTACGACTGGAAACTCAATAGAATTACTCTCTTTAGGTTCTATTCCTGTTCTTTTAATCATGTAAATACGTAGTACTAATATTGCATTAGGAAGCACATGTTAATAGATGCAGTTAACCCATGTTTTTCACAGGAGATCCAGTAGTCCGTTTTCAAACTATAGGCACTTTCATCCAGACTCCAGGAAACCATTATGGGCTGAGAACAGTGTCCCTTTCTCAGGTTACTTTAGAACTTCAACGACCCCTATAAGACCATCTCCAATGGTAGAGTGTCAAACCTATATTTGACCCAAAAAATCTCACAATGGTGGTATTTGGTCTGTATAGAGGGACTCATATTTGAGCCTGGAGTCATATTCTTGGTAAATTTTACAGATTATGACTCAGAGTCATAAATGGAACCCACAAGAGAGAGAGTAAAATTTTGGATTCTTGCTAAAATTATTGGGCACAATATATTTTGAGCTAGATTTTACTAGAAAATCTATAAATACACACTTCTTTCGTTAACAATCAACACAACTTCTTCATCATTCCCTCTAACACTTTCTATTTTCTATCTCCATTCAATTTGTTCAATATGCCTCCAAAACTTCCAAGGGGTCCAAATTACTTACAAAAAGAAGATGAATGTATATGTGAAGCTTGGGTGAAGATTACTGAAGATGGTTCTATCAAAGTTAATCAATCGTCAGATATATTTTGGGGCCGTGTCCATGAAAAGTTTGAGCAATTCCTTCTTGGGGTTGAACACCCTCCTCGAACAAAAGAAGTCATTACAGCTCGGTTTAAAACAATAAATTGCCAATGCGCAATGTGGAAAGCATTCCGCACCTTTCATTTTAGCTTGGTTTTAGGCCGAATGATAAAAAATTGTCAGATTTTGAATTTTTTTAGGTTGGAATATTCATAAAATTAACTTAAGAAACTTTATCTATAAATTAATTTGAGAAAAAAAATTAATTGACAAAAAATTAAGGTTAAACTCAATTAGTTAAAGTATAATGTTAAATTTGAGTCTTTCATCATTGGGAGCAATGTCAAATTCGTATAGATAAATAGTTGTATTTTGTGATGTCAAATTTGAGATTATTATTCCAACCATTGGAGATGGTCTAAGAGATCTAACCGAAGCCATATGCTAGGGTTCACCATTAACAACGGGTCGAACATGAATATATATATATATATATATATATATATATATCCAATGTTATGGCCGCAAACTTGCCATTCAGAGAGTCCCTGCAATGCTGCTCAGACAGAATACTGAAGCATGCGCATCTAAGTACATAAAATCACAATTCATCAGAGCTTTCTAATGTTAGCCAGGCTATAGAATGAGATACTTTCAGTTTCACACTCTGTTCATCCTTATCAGAGCCAATGAGGCTATCCCAGTCTGGTTATCTGTGGATGATCCTTATCATTTCATCATTTTATGAACTTATAACTTAGGTTAGCTAGCATATAACCAACACAGTACGCAGTTAAAAGTAAATAAAGTACAAAAGACCCTTCCATATAGGAAGATAATCTAAAGTCGCTGCGCACCACCACAATCAAGAGTCTAAGATTATGAAGATGCCTGCATATAAAGCAAGGCTACAATCTCTCTTTCCAAGCAATATTGGACAAACTTGTATTACTGTGGTGAGAAAGTATACAGATTGCTATAATGAATAACGAACCAAAACTTTCACTTGATTAAGCGAAGGATCATGCAGAAACATTATCGTATAAACATAATAAGCAGGAAATTAAAGAATCCCATTCATTCTGAACAGTAACAACAGAAAATACTGGGAAAAATCGAACTATGAAGCAAGGGGAAAACAAGCTCCTAATACTAGAGTGAATGTATAAAGATTTCTCAAGCCTTAATTGAAGTCCTTCAATCTTTTCTTAAGCATATCCATCGATTTCTTACGAGCACTTTGCTTGGTATTCCTATTTGAAAGGCTCCCAAAAATCCCATCAGGAGAATCCTTGAACTTCTCGCAGATACTAGCAACCTTCTTATAATCCAAAGCATTGTAGTTTTTCTGCCTAATCACAGGATTCATGAAGTTTTCTGGCTGACTGCTTGACAAAAGGTTAATCAACTGTCGTGCTTCTATCAAGCAACCTTTAAAACTACCTTCTTTGTAAACTTCACTCAAGCCGGTACTATGAAACCTCTCATCTGCGAAAGACTCCAACATTGTCAAATCATAGTGGATACCCATAACTGCATTAGCATTGACCCTCTTGATGCTGTCACTAAGAAAAGCCGACACTATAGAGTTAGAAATGTGATCAAGAGCCCCACTTCCGACCTTGTACAAAGCATCTAAAGGTAAAATTTGTTGCGCTGTCGACATAAGAGTGTCGAGGTAAATAACAACTTCATTTACATACTCATTTCCTCCCTGGGGCACTTCTTCTAAAGTCCAATTTATATTTTCTGTAAGTGCCATGAACTCATCCAACTTGGTGTTAACCAAATTAAGCAAAGCAAGATAAGCTTCATCTCTTGAAGTCTTTAGAACCACCTTAGCATTTAGACAAGCTTGAGGCCTCTCTACTGACCGAATCGGGATCCCACATAGTTGGGCTGCATGACGAAGAAAAAAGTCACAACCTCTTTCAAGTACAGATATGTTTGCAGCAATCTGCATGGCTTGAGCGACACCAATGTTACCACTTTGAATAGTACTAAGTATCACCTCATTCACCGTATCTATCAAGAGTTTGTCTAAATACTTCCTAACAAAATCGTAAAAATTTGTATGTGCTCCATGAGACAAGTAATCAACAGACCCTTTGATGAATGATCTCACAATTCGGCAGGTATCAGGCACTGCAGAGGAGAATGGTGCGATGTATGGGAAAGCGGGAATTATATCTGATGTCTGGAGATTGAAAGAAAGGACATTACTCTCGTAGTCAGAGTCCTTTTTCAAGACCATCTGCTCATATGTATCATTGGCAAAAACATTTGAAATTTGTTGGCGACACTCTTCTGAAAGCAGCTCGTGGTATTTTTCTCGGCTCTTGTCAAGCGTCTCAAGAAGTGGTCCCACTTCATACCCATATTGTCTTAGAGTCGACCCAAGAAGAGTCACATAATCTTTCACCAAAAGAAGATGGGTTGCAGAATTCATATGAGTGAATTGCTCCTCTAACAGAGACTTCATTTTCGATATAGCTGTTTCCCACATTGTATCAACTTGCTCAGCTAACAGCAGGCCCCCAGCAGTCCTCAAGACCCGATCCTCCACTATGAAGTATCCTGCAATTTGAGCCAAGAATGTTTGATAGGATTCAACAAAAGGCTGTGCCGAAGAGATCTGCAAATCGGAATTTAGCTGCAACAGTCGATTTCTATAGTAATATTCCCAGAACTGATCTTGGACTCCTAGGCAAGATTGAATATGATATGCCCTGTATAGTGGAGTTAGGTCAACCTTCAAAATAGAATCTTCATCAATTTCTTCAACATCTAAAGTGTATGCGAAATCTCCCAACCCTGAAACATTCTGTTCCTCAGCTTTCCTTTGGCGGTCAAGCATTTCCTCATCCCTCTGGCGCGCAGATGCAGCATGACCTATTGCCGTTTGTCCAATAGCCTTCGCGGAACTCCTTATGTGGACCAGCCATTCATTAAATTGACTAGTTACTTTCTTCTCAATGTGCAGTTTAATTATCGGAATTCTTTTCTCTATAACCATTCTAAGTGTCCTGACAGGAACATTGTGCATGTAACTTTTCTCAATTAGATCCAACGTTTTCAATGCTGGGTAAAAATGGCCTTCAGTCATGTGCTTATTAAACTTGACACAGAGCTCCAACACCTGTACACAATTCTTGGACATTTTGATAGCTTCAGTAACATTCTTCTTTATTGAATAAGATTCAAGAAGCTCCTCAAGTTTGACCAACAGAGCACTCCCAACATCTTGCAACTTAAAATTATCACTAGAGAGCTCGCCTTTTAGCTCTTCGGCATCAACCAACACACCACGAAGCTCGTCAACTGCAAGAATGAATTCCTCATAGTGAGTCTTGCAGAGCTCCTCAATTTCGACTTCCTTCTTTTTCACAACATGCTTGAGCTGTTGAAGGAGTGATTCTGGCCTCCCCATCTCAAATGCATGCCTGACAATAGGACCCAAGTCATCTCCATTCCCAATCAATGTAGCGAGAACCAAGTCCTCTCCCGTATCCCTATTCTCTGCAACAGCTCTTCTCTTTGCTTTTGTATCCATTGGTCTGAAAGAGCCCATTGAATCAAATCAACAACAAGAATAGAATGAACTAAACAGTTATAGTCTGAGTTGAAACACACGCCCAAAGTTATATATGCTCCACAATATGATATTAGGATAGAGATTCTCATAATCTAGTTGATTATCACAAACAACATACGCATAGAAGATTAAACGAATTAGAGTGCTCCTTTTCAGCAAATACTAAATAGGCTGCTCAAGAACGAAAAAATAGTCTCCGGTAGCAACAGCAAAGCCAAATGAACCCTAAGAAAGTTACACATTCACTAGCCCAGAGAATATGTTCTTCTTTTATTTGACCAGTTCCACGTTATGCTGTTAAATGTGAGTTCTTTTTTCTAAAAATGGAAAAATCCACATGATGAGATTAGAAAACCAATAAAAACCGAAACTGGTTCCTACCATGTTCTTCCTCTATTTAGGAATACTTCCACTCACTCTTAACAAATTCATAACTACTAAATTCACACATTCCCGCAAAAGTATCTTCTTCTTCAATTTTAACAACAACAGCATTGAGATAACCAACACCCCCCAGACAAACACAAACAACAAAGAACAAGAGAGTTTGATGAAAATGGGCATCTGGGCAGCTAAAATATACAATGAACAAACACAAAATCAAAAACCCATATAACATTTTCATCAAAGTCTGATCCTTTGATTGTGGAAAACACTCACTTCACATGAGTAAGATAACGAACAACCCAGAAAAAGAAAAGAAACACAATCGTTTGATCAAATTGAGAACACAACAATTCAACAATGTAACAACAAGCGTATAATCAAAAACCCAGATAAATATTTCAACAAAGTTTCAAGCTTTGATTGTGAAGAAGAGCCACTTACAGAGAAAAGCTGCAATTTTTCTTGTTTCGAGGCTCCAAATCTACCAACAAAAATGCAAGTGCCCCAATAGAATTGTACCCCTAAAGCTTTGATTTTTCGTGTTCATCTTGTGTTTTCCATTTGCAAATGGATTCTGCTTTCCTGCGTAAAATGATTCGAGCTGGGTAATTGCCATTTTGTGCAGCTTTGTTTTTACATCTTTCGCGATGCTACCTATGTGAGATGTTGTCCGGTGTCTTGCGCATATCGGATTTGCCGTGCACTCGGCATCTGATTGGCGACTAGAAGCGAAGGCAGGCCCACGATTCTATATGGGGTCCCATTTGAACATTTTCATTTCTCCTCCTACATTGGAATGTCTGTTTTGTCCATAAACACATGAATGAACCAAAAGTGAGCGGCTGGGAAAAGAACTAAAATGTTTGGACGGTAATTGATTTTCGCATATCATTTTGTACACTGTTTATGAATGTTGAATTGAATAATTTATAATAAACTAGAGGAAAATGATTTAAGGGTGGCTAGAAGGAGAAAAATAATGTGTGACAATTATTTTTCAAAGAAAAACATGTCATTTGACCTTTTCAATAAATATTGGGTTTCAAAATTCTCATGTAATGTGTACCTTTGGAATTTGCCTCTTGGATATTGAATTCAAACTTACTGTATACAAAATTTAATCATTTATAATGTCATTTAGTTGCGTAACGTATTTTAATAGTCTGTCATTCTCTACCATCTGCCGAATACGTGAACATTACACTATTATTGTTGGTAAATAGTTGGCCGAATCACAATTCACATGACGGAGCACACTTGTTTAGGGGTGGATTCGGTTCGGTTACCGTACCTAAAATTCGGTTACCAATACCGAATATTTACCAAATTAAAAAAAATTTCAATACCATTACCGTACCTAAATATTCGGTTACCGATATTTCGGTTCGGTAAAATCCGGTTCGGATTCGGTCGGTATTAGCCATTTACCGAATTTATTCATGAACTTTTTTTTTCCTAAAACAATTCCATAACTCTTTCTTCATACATTTTATCCAAAAAAGATATTCAACAACTTCCAACTTGCAATTTATGCATTGTTGTTCAAGGGTTTGGCAACATAATCAAGTTATACAATCAAACTTCAAATTCAACAATGTAAATAAGCAACACCAAACAAAAAGTCGTACACAACCAAAGTTAAGTTACAAAAACATCAAATTTGATTAGAGTTTTTTGCTTAATTCAAGAGGTAGAAAGTGAAGATCATCAACGTCTAAGTGAAGTAGAGGAAGCACCATGAGCTCTAGATGATGAAGTTGAAGATGAACCATGTATAGAAGGAAGGGCCCCGGAAGTAGAAACTCTTGGGAGTTGGAGAGGCAAGTGAAGACATAGAACTACTAGGTTGAGGAGAAGGAGGAGGCATTTGAGCTTGAGTATTAAACCAATCTACACATAAACAAAATAACCCACAATACAATTAGAAGTTAGGAATACATAATAATATCAATGTTAGGAATACATAATAATATCAATGTACATAAAAAAGAAAGTATGTGTCTTACTTGTTTCAGTTTCTTCAAGATCCTTGTAGAACTCAAGCTCATCATCGGTTGGTTCCTTGTAAAAAGAAAATTCCATTGCCCTAAGCCAATCATTAGTACACACTAATGCCTCTACCATTTTTGGAGTTAAAGAAGCCCGAAAAGGATCCACAACCCTCCCACCAAGGCTAAATGCATTCTCACTAGCAACGGTGGAGGTTGGGATTGCAAATATATCCTTGGCAATCTTTGACAATATTGGATATCTTGATTGATTTTTCCACCATTCCATGAGGTTGAAAGACTTTTTTTCTAGGCTTTTCAAAGGGATCCGCCAAGTACTTATCCACTTCATTATCAATCTCCTCATGGTTTGAATTTTTCCTATATTACATCCTCCTCATCACCATCCTCCATATCATCATCATCGCCATCATCATCATTGGTAATGCCCGGATTGCCAAACTTGTTGTCCCAATGGAATCATTCTTGTTATACTCCTTATACAACAAGAGCAAGCAACTTTTCACCTCCCTAATAATCTCATTAATCTCACTAGGAGTTTTTCCAAGATTTAGAAAGCCTACTTCAATCATTTGGAGCTTAAATCTTGGATCAAGCATATTAGCAGCATATATGAGTTTGTTGACATTATCAAAGGTCCCCCAATACTTGTCAAATTTAATCCTCATTGACAATGCAACCCTTCTCAAAGATTACCAAAATCGGTGAGCTTCTCCTCAAGTGCACAATGCAACCCCACCATTTCTTTGCCCTTCTTTATTTATTTGGGTGTGAATTAATTATCATAAAGTATATACATATAGTATATATAGTATATTAGTATTCTATTCTTACTTATATTAACATATTTATACACAAATTATTCATAGATATTTATAAAATAAATAATATTAGTGCCGGTAATTCGGTTTCGGTATACCGAATTTTTTAGAATATGATACCATTTACCATACCGGATTATTCGGTTCGGTACATAAACCGAATATTCGGTTCGGTAAAAATCCGGTTCGGTAAAAATCCGGTTCGGTTTCGGTTCGGTTTCGATTTCGATTCGGTTTTCGGTATAGAAATGCCAGCCCTACACTTGTTAGTTGTGTTCCCAATATTGAGGTCTTCAATTTAAAGCGATTATGATTTTCTTCTTTTGGATTAATTCGGAAGAAAACTTGTGCTATAGTTGCATGCGTGCCAATAATCAAGCCCTTTTTCATAATCAAACTGATTATATTATAATCAGCTTTATCGTTCTTTTCTTCTGGAGTATAGCAGTAGTGGATCATAACCAATCATGAGGCCCAACCTAAAGCTTACCTCTCGACGTAAATTGCAAGTAAATATGCTAACCATACATTTAATTATTTTAATTTGCTATGCAGTAAATAGACTGCAAGATCATTCTTAAGTTACGCTTTGTGTGATGACAAGTGATTACCTACTTTGAGTTACGAACAGGGGACCTAGAAAAAGATAGAGGAAAAAACAAAAAAAAAAAAAACAAAGAAGCTATCAGAAAAAAAAGGATACGGAAAGGAGCTATTAGAGCCTTAACGGTAGATAAGATAACTGATGCATAAAATGTTGTTTGTTGAGCTATGTCAGCAAAATATGCCGTTAGCAGATAAGGAAAATAGTGAATCAGCTTTGTCTTATCTCCATCCATAAGATAAACATTTTTTTGAGCTAAAAAATATATCTCAATTATTATTTAATATTGGATTAATGACACACAAGGACATAGAAAAATACATACTTCTATGCTAAGACATTCAATTTGAATGTTCTCCTAAAAGGACAAAAATCTAAATTATATACTAAAATATAAAAACTATCCTATTCTACTCACGCGCTCAGCCAAACCGCACAGCTTCTTCTTGTTCTTCAGTCACTCCACCGCAACCGCCAACTTCAGTTCTTCGATCCCTTTTTCAACATCTCCTTCTCCTAATCACCAAAATTTTCAATTCGGATCAAAACAAAGCATCTCAACATAAAAATCAAGCACAAAGATCGAAATTCAAAACCAGGATCGAGATCAACCTCCATCTTCAAAGACGACTTCATCGCGCACCAAATCTGCATCACCACGCCTTCGATCTGGTCGTTGCCTTCAGCGAATGAAGCATATGGTGCTCTGTTGTCGGCATGTTGTGTATTTGGTCGGGGAGGCGAACGTGGTGCCGTCGAAGAAGTCGTCAGTGTTCAAGAGGATCATCGTCAACTAAAGGTACGATTTCTGGAGGAAGAACTTCAAGTAGATGGAGAAATTGATGGAAATTCCAAGGACAAGGCTTGTACGAGATTTGAGATTTGCAGGATTTTGGATCGGGACGACGACCAAGGTGGAGAAAAGCTAGTGTTTTTTATACGTGGATTTTAAGATTTGTTTTTGGTTTTGGATGATTGTGCCCTCTGTTTTTTATTTGGGGCGATACAATCTAATAGGCCCAGTTTGTTTAAGGGCTTGGTGAAGCCAGCGGGTCATTAATTCATAGGATGTTATTACATTGCATATTTCATGTCATACTTCTAATTTTTTGATAGTTCGAATTGTTATATTTAATCAACTAAATCAGAAATGATGATGATTTAATAGTCTAAAGTTATGAATGTTATCGTTAATTCATTCATTGTATAAGGTATTGACTTACTCATGCTTATCGTATCAAATTATGTGAAATGTTTCTGTGTTACTAAAAACTGTTTCTGTGTTGGTATGAACTGTTTCTGTGTTTCTGGCATGAACTGTTTCTGTATTCGCATGAACTGTTTTTGTGTTCGTATGAACTGTTTCTGTGTTTGCATGAATTGTTTCTCTGTTGTCATGAACTGCTTCTGTGTTGGCATGAACTGCTTCTGTATTGATATGAACTATTATGTGTCGGTATAAATTGTGTTTGTGTTGATATAATTGATATGAACTATTTCTGTGTTTGCATGAACTGTTTATGTGTTGCATGAACTGTTTCTGTGTTTGGATGAACTGTTTCTGTGTTTCTTACATAAACTGTTTCTGTAAAATATTGAATTGTTTCTGTGGAATAGATGAATTGATTCTGTGTTTTTCACAACTATTTCTGTATTTTTTATAACCGCTTCTGTGTTTTTCATAATTGTTTTTGTGTTTTCATAATTGTTTCTGTGTTTTTCACAATTGAATCTGTGTTCTTCATAACTGTTTCTGTGTTTTTCATAATTATTTTGTGTTTTCATAACTGTTTCAGTGTTTTCATAACTGTTTCTGTGTTTTTCACAATTGTTTTTGTCTTTTCATAACTGTTTCTGTGTTTTTCACAACTGTTTCTATGTTTGGCAGAAATAAGAACTGTTTATGTGTTTGACAGAAACAGTTCTTGTTTCTGTGTTGACAGGAATAAGGACTGTTTATGTGTTACTGTTCACGCGCGTGATACTGTACGCGCGTGTGGAACTGTACATTCGGTACTGTTCACGTGGTTTTTTTTCATTGGTCCCTTATTTTTTTATTATACCAAATATTATTTTGTCCTTGTATGTGAATATTTAAAATACTTGTCCTTACATAAAATTAGGGTATTCTTTTAGTCCTTAGGGGTCATTGTCCCTTTAATGTTTTCCATTATACATACAATTTTTTCTCACTATTTTTTAACTAATTAGAGATTATATCTTAACAAGCAGAATTAAATATTAAAAAAAATTTATAATTAATTACATAAGAACAACCAAATTAATATCATTATCTAAAAAATTGATATGAAATTTAATAAAAGCCAGAGAATTAAAGCTGAAGTGGCAATATAGATTAATTTATTTGTTTAGTAGTAAAAAAATTATAATTGTCAAACTAACCATCATGAAATTAAAAATAGTTTGCTATTATTAAGTTAATTATTTAATTAAAAAACAAGGTTCTAAAAAACGCTTGGCGGAAGCCAGCAGTAAGGGGGAACTAGCATTTAGAGGTTTAATCAAAGATTAATCGGTGATTACTTAAAATAAAAAATATATTTATATAGCCGTATTGACAAGCATAAACATGCAAAATTGAAAGATAAATATAACAAATCATCATAATTCATTAAAAAAATAAGTTAAGTTATGAAACTATCCCCGCCTAGACCGCCTAGCCCTCTTAGCCGATTTTCGGCCAATTTTGCCCAAAATCGGGGCAGTGGACCAGTTGGGCCCAATCCAAAAAGTTCTTGAATGGTTAAATTTAAAATGTATAAAATACATTTGATGAAGTAAAGTATTGAAAACATTAGAAGTTAGTTAAATGGGGCGAATATTGTAAAAATGGTTCATGATAATACAATTTGTGAGTAGTTATCATCTCTTTCTCCCCTTTTTAAATCAGTATAATAGACCACTATCTGTGAGTATTCACGGGCAATGATGAAGCTAAGAAATTTTCTTTTAATAAAATTAAATTGTAAATATTTCACTAATTAAATTATAAAAATAGTGAAATATGAAGAATAAATAGATATTTTTTCGCCCAAAGTTCACTGGGCAGCAGCCCACCTTAGCGACTAAGGCCATCTCCAGTCGAAAAGGGTTACAATGTAGCCATGCTACATTGTAACCCTTCAAAATATGATTTTTTAAAAGAATAGTGGTAGGCTACATTTTGCCATCTCCAAACGGAACGGGCTACATTGGTTGGGATGTTGGGATTTCTTTTGGGAAGTGGGTGGGGCCTTGGTTGCAAGTGGGTGTGTTGCTTTCTCAAATTGTAGCCCGGTCATGAGAGGAGGCTACATGCAGCCCCCTTTGTAGCCTTCTACCTCTTCAATTTGTAGCCCAAATTGGAGAACTCTCGCCTGAAGATGCTTTTGAACCAATTTTGGGGGCTACAATAGGTGTAGCCAGCCCTCATGACCTCGGCTGGAGATGGCCTAAGGTGTCTTCGTCCTTGTCCGCGGGGCCTTCCACTAGTTATATATTCTTCGAAAAACTTGTGTAGTCCACTTTTAGTCACTATTGGCACATCACATGACCAATTATCTTGGAGCCTAGGTCGGCTATATAACCAAAGATTCGTGTTCACTATTATATAGAATCGAATGTATGAGGCTCTTTTTACATTATAGATGTTGTGCCCCCACATTTAATATTCTTCGTAATTTCTTTGGTTCAATGTTTTTCACAAGTTCTTATAAGATATCCCAATCTAAGAAGAAAATTTTAAAAATTCAAATTCCCTAAGAATTGAAAACTTACTGTGAGGCTTTACATTTTAATTTTTTTGCCCATTTATTTTTAATTTACTAGAATTACAATTACGTACCATATGATTTGAGTCAAATTTCAATATAATACATGCATTTTTTTCTTGGATTTCAGTACCTTGTACTTTCAAATCCTTGTAATTGTATTCCACCGTTTGTAAAATCATCAACTTTCGGCTGTTCAGTGATGGTGTGGACTCTATGAGGCCCACATAGTCACTCTTCTCTATCGTTTGTGGTCTACAAATGGTGTACAAGTATATCGAGTAACTTTGAGCCACTGAAAAAGGTGGCATTTGGTAGTTTTGCACATTTCCTTTAATTTCCGATACACAATCCATTTACCTAAATACAAGCTAATCAAATTCACAAAGTCCATTTTATCATTGAACAATTGGAAATTTGACAATTCTACAATCCATGGTACTGAAATGCAAGAAAAAAATGCATGTATCATATTGAAATTTGACTCAAACCATAAAGTGTATAATTCTAATTTGCCCTAATTCATTTTATCTTATTGATTTTTTTAAGCATGAGCAATTAAGCAAAATACAAATTTAACTGTAAATGTATTTAATTTTAAGAATATCATTGACTTCCCTGTATTAATAGATATGCATTCGATGATAATGATTCCACATATCAAGATTACCATCATTGTTAATTTATAGTATAGAAACATGATGTCAAGTGCCAAATTTGGAGAATACCGACCACCACAATCTCCAAATAAGCCAATCGATTGATTATCAATACAATATTCACTTATCTCGTTGGTCTTCTCATGCGATTAGAACGAATATACCCTGCCACGTGCCGAGTTTGATGTCAATCCTAGAGAATTATTGTACCAAACATGGCTTTACACGTGACAATTAAATAGTAGAACATCTACTGCAGCCTTTAAAAGCGGCCCCACATGCTGACATGGCCGGATAAGCTCCACATGGTAAACGTAAACCCGCCCACATTTTATCGTTATGGTTATCCTTTTCTTCCGCTTTTGGAAAGAACACGCGTCGTCCTGCGCAATGGGAAACGATAGCTACGTCAGCCTACCTTGTGGACCCTAGTTGTTGCTGTTTATTTCATAACTGCTCGCCTAGGATTAGCGCACCTACTCGCTTTGCAATTGGTCCACCTAATTTCCTCGCTTTCCAAATTATTGGGATATATGGGATGGTGGGAATAATACATCAATTTTTGTCTTCATATGCTTCGAGGATTCAACTCTGGTAGTGTAGTCAATCACGCTATGGTATTTATATATACTAATAGTATTTTATGCACACGTGTGTACTGTATTTTAATAGATACGTTTTATAAAATGAATCGCATCAAATTATTATATATATCAGGTCGATTTAATGTAGATGTAAATTTAACTTACTATAGAATTATAAAAGGAGCATTGACTTATTATTATCCATTATGTAAGGATTCTAAATTGATTTTTAAAGCTTCTAAGGTACAAATTAGGCTACCAATTCAGAGAAAGGTTCGTCATATAAAAAGAATAATTTGAGAACCCCTTATTTTATATGAATAGAATAAGATGGATTCGATTAGATAACTTTTGCTAATCAACTTTGTCATAAGACCCCATATTTTAGTGGAATCTCGTACTTCAATTATATCATTCTGGCACAGGTCATTTCATAGGCACACTATTGCTTTTTTTGTCTTCTCCCTTCATCTTAGATTCAAATTTCCATATATAAACAAAAAAAAGAATCAGTATGATTACTTACAAAAAAAAATTGTCTCGTAGTCTATTCTTACTGGTTGTAAGTTGAAAAGTACAAGTATTATATGGTCAAACATGTACACAGTTCTCTTGGAAAATTTCACACCCAAACCATAAAAAATGTACAAAAGGCAGCTTATCCATTTCCTCATTGGGTATGTGTAGTGTGAAAGACTGGTAAATTCAGACGGATATTCCCATTGGAATAATCCCTTATGGATAAAGTTTATGACAAGTGCAACGAACCGTGGACAAAATCCAAATTATTGGACCCCATCAAAACCCTTATGTTACTTGCGCGCGTACGCTTTTCCCACACGCCCATACTAGGTACCCAAAGTCAAAGGATCGGCCAATCAAAAGATTAGCCAATCAAAACCACCTGACGCACACAAAACGACACAAACCATCCGTCGATAAAAGGAGCAGCCCTCTCCGTTCAAACATTTCAAACACTTTCATTTCCCTTCTAGCTCTAGAGTCTATAGCCTTCTAAGCCTCCGGTCGAGAATCCCTCTCGAACGAGCCCTTTATTTATCGTGTTTCGAACAAAAGAGCTAAAAATGGAAGCCAATCGCAGCTCTGAACTCCCTCCTGGATTCAGATTCCACCCAACTGATGAGGAACTCATCATGTTTTACCTCAAAAACCAAGCAATTTCAAAACCATGCCCTGTGTCCATAATCCCCGAAGTTGATATTTACAAGTTTGATCCGTGGGATTTGCCTGGTTAGTATTGTAATTAACATGCCAAAGTCCGTAGCATAAGATTTTGTCCCTCTGCGTTTTTCCTAAGTTCGCTCGAGCCTGATTTGTTCTTGATTGTTTATGTTGTGCAGAGAAAGCAGAATTTGGAGAAAATGAGTGGTACTTCTTCACCCCACGGGACCGGAAATACCCAAATGGGGTACGCCCGAATCGAGCGACGGTGTCGGGTTACTGGAAGGCCACAGGGACAGACAAGGCAATTTACAGTGGGGCGAAATGGGTGGGGGTGAAGAAAGCTCTGGTGTTTTACCAGGGGAGGCCACCGAAGGGGGTCAAGTCAGACTGGATTATGCATGAGTATCGATTGACAGACTCCAGGAAGCAAGCTAGCAAGCAGCTTGGGTCCATGAGAGTAAGCCTCTTTTACCGTTCAGCTGCTTTCAGGCATTTCATCAAACAGTTGGGCTGCATATTGACCATTGCTTGTTTTTGACTTTTTCAGCTGGATGACTGGGTCCTGTGTAGGATCTACAAGAAGAGGCATCTGGGTAAAGCTGATTTGGATCAAAAAGTTGAAGAATCAATTGTTGAACCCAAAATTGAGATGGCAGCAGCCAATGAAGAACAAATATTGAAATTTCCAAGGACTTTTTCAATCTCTAGCTTTTTGGACATGGACCAATTGGGCCCAATCTCCCAGCTCCTGAATGACAATTCTACCATTGATTTCCATAACAGTCTGGGAAGTTCAGGAAGTTCAGGGAACTTTCAAATGTTTCAGTTTGGTGAAATGCCAACAAGCACAGAGTCATCAGGGAAATTCCAAGTGACTCCGAGTGGGAACTTTAACCAACCATGGTTTGTGAACCCAGTTTACAACATGAATGGTTTGGACCGTTAACAAAAGTTAAATTTGGGTTGTGGACAATGTTGTAAAATGGGTTTGTTAGAGAGAGGGGTTGAATATTTAAAACAAATTGTGAAATGGAATTCAGTTGTTTTTGCTGTCCTACTTTTCACATTGAAATACAAGATTTGATAATCTTAATTTTTACCAATATTCTTGAAGAAGATATATATAAGGTACAGTGGAGTTTAGAAATATGGAGAATGAAACTTAAGACATCCAAATGGATGAAATTAATATCCTTTTATGTTCTTGGGCCTTGCCACTTGGCTAGCAGTAATTCTTTTTCTCATATGAGGTGTAATATTGGGCATGTTTATATATAAGAAATGAGAATTGAAAGGATAAAAATCATTGAGAATCATTCTGTTTCTTTAGTTACATTATATTTACTAATCCATTTGAGAATTAAAATTTAATAGGTCATACTGTAATTTAGGGGTAAAAATACCCCAAAAACTTGAGTATCCAATTCTCATTCTCGAATTTTATTTCTCACTTCGAATAATACTGCACCAAAGATGAAGTCCCTCTCTAGACGTAGTTACTTAAAAGAAGGTTGCAGGTAGGGTGGTCAAATGAGCCACGTGCGAAGCATACTTTGGATGACGTGCGGATGAGGAAAATGTGCCAAGCATGCATCGTTGGAATTGAAGTGTTTGATAGAGGCCTTTGTGGGGGTTGTTGAAGAAGTTATCAACTTATCAACTTATCAGGCGCCTTTTGGATATTTATGTCCTTGACGAAAGAGTACGACCTTCCTTCGAATGGAATACAGAGTCCTCAAAAAACTCTGTCTTCTTCAAACAATTCAGATATTTCTCAAACTACTTTTCCTCTAATTCTGCCATTTGGGCGTATTCATATGATTTGCAGCCAAAACTAGTTGCATACATCACGAATACAAGTGAATGATGGCGAGCATATACGTTACGCGTTAAGCATAAGTAACTTTTTTCATATCATTTCTTTTTATTTCTTTCATGTTATCAAGATAAAAAGAAAGACATAAAGATGTGGCGTGCAAGTTTTTGTGTACTTTAGAAGTTAGAACTAGTACAAATCAAATTGAGCAAAAACTTCTCCAGCTATAAAGAACAAGAAAGCTAAAACTTGGGACCAATGTATGTGGATTCTTCGTGATAATAATAAAAGTTTGTTAGGAGCGATTTAGGTTAAAAGCACCAACGAGGTGAAAACTATTTCTTCTCCTAATTAACCTCACTGCATACAAAGATTGTCAACAAAACCTTACCTAACTTACTACAAGTACCAAAGTCTCAACCACATAATTACTTAACTACCTAGCTAAGTTGTTTTTAACCATTGTTTCCCCATATTATAAAATCAATCCCAATCCAGTAATTAAGTACTCTTTTTCTTCTTCCCCTGAGTTTTCATCTGAAATGGATCAAAATCAAGAAAGCAATGTTAACAAGGGATTTGTCATGCTAGTGTGCATAGTTTTGTCATGGATAATCCTTCATAGATGGAGCCAGAGGAATAAGAAAGGCCCCAAAACATGGCCTTTAGTTGGAGCAGCAATTGAGCAGTTGATGAACTATGACAGGATGCATGACTGGCTTGTCAAGTACCTCTCTGAATCGAACTCCGTTGTCGTACCAATGCCGTTCACAACATACACTTACATTGCAGACCCTGCCAATGTAGAACATGTCCTCAAGACCAACTTCGCCAATTACCCCAAGGTAAACTGGTACCAAAAGCTCATTTGTAAGTGTTACTGTAAAATTGATTTTACTTAGTAATTTCTGTAAATGCACATGGTAGCTGATTGTGCCTACAAACGGGACCTTATCCTTAATTTGCGTAAGATTAGTTGCATTTGGTTCTTAATTTCTTGTTAATCTTCTACACATTTTGTTAATTTAAGGGTGAAGTGTATCATTCATACATGGAGGTCCTGCTTGGAGATGGGATCTTCAATGTGGATGGAGAGCTCTGGAGGAAACAGAGAAAGACTGCAAGCTTTGAATTTGCATCCAAGAATTTAAGGGATTTCAGCACAGTTGTCTTCAGAGATTACAGCCTCAAGCTCCATGGAATTCTGAGTCAAGCTTCTTTTCAAGGCCAACAACTTGACATGCAGGTAGAAACATAGTATAGTCTTAAGACTGGACTGTCGATATGCACATTATTATTTGATTCAAAGTCTGGTTTTTATTAAAGACATGACGTAGTGTACAAAGACAGGCTTTGGTTAACTAATTGAGCTTGAATAAATTTTCTCTGAGCAGGAATTGCTGATGAGGATGACTTTGGACTCCATATGCAAGGTGGGGTTCGGTGTAGAAATTGGAACTCTGGCTCCTAATCTTCCAGATAATCACTTTGCCAAGGCCTTTGACACTGCGAACATCATCGTGACGCTTCGGTTCATTGATCCACTGTGGAGAATAAAGAGGTATCTAAATGTGGGATCAGAAGCTTTACTTGACAAGAGCATCAAGACCATTGATGATTTCACATATTCTGTTATCCAAAGGAGAAAAGCAGAGATCAAAGAAGCTCGCCAGAATAGCGAAAACAACAAGGTAAACCAAGCAAGTTTTTCTCTTAGCATAAGTGAAGTCAGAAGGAAACAGATTGATTTTTCTAAGTACTCTAATTCTTGATCAGATGAAGCATGATTTACTGTCGAGATTCATCGAGCTAGGTGAAGAACCAGACAGCAACTTAACTGACAAAAGCCTTAGAGATGTTGTCCTCAACTTTGTAATAGCTGGCCGGGACACTACAGCAGCTACTCTCTCCTGGGCCATATACATGATAATGTCACATCCCCATGTAGCTGAAAAGCTCTATTCTGAGCTCAAAAATATCGAAGAAGATCGAGCAAGAGAAGAGAAAGTTTCGTTGCTGCAATGCGACAAAGAGGACCTCAAATCGTTCAATCAAAGAGTAGCACAATTTGGAGGACTATTGAATTATGATGCACTTGGGAAACTGCATTACTTACACGCTGTTATCACGGAGACACTTCGTTTGTACCCTGCAGTTCCTCAGGTAAGTCATCTTCCCCAAGTGAAAGGTAAACATAATTGTTGTTGCTCTAAGGAAGGTTTGTGGCTGTAGGACCCCAAAGGCATCTTGGAGGACGATGTCCTACCAGACGGAACGAGAGTCAAAGCAGGTGGAATGGTGACTTATGTGCCTTACTCAATGGGAAGAATGGAGTACAATTGGGGTCCTGATGCAGCTTCATTTAACCCTGAGAGATGGCTCAAAGAGGGTTCATTCCAAACTGCATCGCCCTTCAAGTTCACTGCCTTTCAGGTTAGTTTACCACGCAATCTTAAACATATATCCATGAAAGGAAGAGGTCATTAACATGAGGCATTTGATTACTTCTAATATGCAGGCAGGGCCAAGAGTATGCCTAGGGAAGGACTCAGCATACCTCCAGATGAAGATGGCACTGGCCATTCTGTGCAGATTTTACACATTCACTCTGGTCCCGGGGCATTCAGTTGAGTACCGGATGATGACAGTTCTGTCAATGGCGCATGGCTTGAAGCTCACCGTATCCAGGCGCTTGTAGAGGCCAAACTGTCATCTTTTAGGCGTAAAATGAAAGGGGAGTTGTCAAATTTATTGATTCAGCAACCGCCGAAAAGTTAACTTCGTTTCCAAAGTTTTCACCCGCCAATTTATTGAATGCTGCTCTTGATTCAGAACGCATAAGAGAAACTATCACGCATACGCATACGTAATACCTGAAAATAACTGAAAACCCAAAGACTCTGTTTTCAGTAAATAAAACAGCCGTGTTTACTGAGAAACAGAGCAATTGACCCAGAGAATGAAGAAAGAAACGCGTTTTGTGGTAATTCTGAGACTACTAATGTACTTAGCAGACAATTGAGAGTGCTTTCAGTTGAGAACTATAATCACTTTAATGAATCACATGTCCAGGGAAGAGTTTTTTGCGAAAAAAGCAGAGAATTTTTAAATACCAAAATACAATGGTAAAATCGCTTCTTCAGCGAAACACACCAAACGAACTTTAAGCAGAGCTTGGACTTATGTGATTGCAACTAATAGCCTCATTCTTGTTGCAACTACAATCACTTTAACTCTCCAAGCAATCTTAACCATGAAGTTGCAGGTCATTAAGACAAATAAAAACTTGACTACTTCTGTTTAGCAGGCAGGGCCAGGAGTATGGCTGCAATTTAAATGTGCTCTTCCAGAAGTCCAAACATTTTGAAGCTTTAAATACAGGCAGTAGCCTAAAGGGCCACCTTCATTTTCTTTGTACTACATGACGTCGGGAATGACACAGGAAGTTTTCCATATGATGCAGGGGGTATAAGCAAGGGTAGATTTAGGAGAAACTACAAAATTAAAATAATCAAGATAGGTCCAGAATCATTTTAGGGACTTCGCACCGGCCTTCACCGTCACGCAGTAGGTGACTCGGAACCTACTTGTAGGTAGGGAGTAATTGGTACATTAACAGGAAGGAACCACATCGATAGGCTAGTAGGAATTCTAAAAACATAATTGTGAAAGATAAGACATGATTAAGAGAGACTTACAGGCAATAGAAATTAGACGGATCATCTGGTATATAGTCTAAGTCACAACACTTCCATACTATACAGTAGTTAAGAATCTTTAGGATTGTTTTTCCTATCCCCATATATTTTAGTAACAGAGTAACAGTAAGCTACCTGAAACCCGAATCCAATTACAGACTAAGAGATCAAGCTCTTCTTCTTCTCTTGCCATTCACTGATTTCAGCATCGATCTTTGCTTGAACTATCGCATGAAATCCCGGGTAGGGCTCATAACCGAAGCTTTGTAGGGCCTGAAGCAATAAATAAACACATAGATCAGGAAGAAAATTCTACAATACAACATTACATGAGATGCATCAACTATTTTAACCTTTAGGTATGTGACCAGTTTACCTTAGATTTTCAATGTTTGTCAACTGAGAAAAGTCTATGCAAACATGACTCAAAAGCTTAAAAAGCCATCAAAATTACCTCTAACAGAACAAAGAAAGGAGCCATAATAAAGGCCTGTGCAAGATTGTCCAACAAAGCTGGTGCCCTTTTCTGCGAGTCATATCCAATTTCAAGATTCGAAGTAAAAAAACATCATGTTTATACAAAGATACTAACAACATAGTCGATACCTCAAAGACCCCATGGCCAATAAATTGTCCGGTCCAGCACACTATTTGAGCTACCACAACAACCTGAAAAAATAAGTCTACTGTTGTCAGAGTATAGCTGCCACAACAACCTGAGTTAGGACCTTTAACTAATTATTCATGACAGACACGAACATTTTCACCTCAGTATTGTCCCTTCAATTTCAGCTAAAGCAGCAATAAATTAATGAACTTTAAAGAAAACCCAGATCAAAATTTTAGAAAACAACTAACAATAGCTCACTAATAAATGACTGAACTTTAAACAAAAACTTCAAATTTTTATCTCTAATTCGACAATATAAACGAACCCCAGATCAAAATTGAGACCAAAACCAACAATAAACCCAGAATTACCTTCCAAGAGATTGAAAACCCTAGCTGGGTTCCAACGAAACAGCTCGCAAACCAGCAAATTACACAGAGCAGAGCAGCCAAGGAGCCAGCTTTCGAATCCAAACAGACGTAAAACACTGAGTAGACTAAAGTCGCAAACAGCCCAATGTTGAAAGCCAACACAATTTCACTCCCAAAAACTAAAAACCCTAAATTGAAGAGCGACGGCGTGAAGTAGAGGATGAGGAGAATCGTGAAGAGGATGGGCCAGACGAAGAACATGTGTATGGCGATGTTGATTGGATTGCTGTGGTAAGCGCCGTAGAAAGCGAAGTGCTTTTCGAGATCGAATAATCCAGTTTTCCCCATTTTTGTGGATTTTCCGGGAAAATTGAGTCGGGAAAATTTTGATTGGGAAGGAAAAGGAAGAGGTATGGGGTTTGTTGTGGATTTTGGTGGCACGTCAACCCACGAAAAGTTAAAATGCCTTTCGTTTTCATGCATTGCGTTGCGCAGCCGCCAAGTTATTCATATTTAACATTGCTATTTGTCAACTAGTTCACAGTATAATAAACCTTGACAATGTCACGTACACAAGAATACTAAGTACAAACCCAAGCCTCCGTCCTACATCGGGAGTTATGAGTATTGCGTAATTTAAAAAATTTAGGAATATGTATATGTTGGATGAGAATTAGGGGATGTTTCGTGTTAGAAGTGGGTTTTTTCTAATTATGAGAATACTAATATTTTTTATTAGATTAATTTAAGAGCTCGTCTGGAGTTATGAGTATTGCATAAATTTAAAAGTTAGGAATATGTTGGATGAATCAGGGGATGTTTCGTATTAGAAATGGGTTTTTCTAATTATGGGAATACTAATATCTTTTGTTAAATTAATCCAAGAGCTCATTTGTGAGATTGATTCACTACGAAAGGATAAGAATAAGAAATAATGAGAATTACATTGCAAATGTATTTTATTTAGGGTGAGACGTAAATGTTTCTTCTTAAAATATTTAGGACCTATACAGAAGTGAGTCACTCTTGCGTACAACCACCTCCGATGTACTTCCCCGTAAATCACTTAAAACATATTGGAAGGTGTCGTAATATACATCGTAAGCACATGAGAAATGGTTATTTTTCCAAAGCGGAATTTAAGTGACTTTGGGTTTGAAATGTGACCTAATAGTTTGGGCTTTAGTTATTGCAGCTAAAATCCTCAATCTCATTGGCCTCTCTTCTTCTTTTCGGTTTTAAACTTGGGCCTGCACATCCATAAACAAGATAATGATTGCCACGTGGCAAAAGCTAAGGTCCATGTTTGATTTTCACGAGCAAATGGTCAGCCACAAAAACCTGCCCAAAAATCCACAATGAGCAATTCCTCATCCGTCATCACCACAAGTTCACAAGCTTCCATGAAAAATTCAGTTCTGTACACATTTAACTCAAAGCCATGAGCAGCTTCACCAACACCACCGCGTCCCTCCTCCACGCCCGCACCACCAAACCCGAAAACAACCGTTCCAAAATCACCCTCCCGACCATCCGAGCCTCATTGCCTAGAGAACAAGAAAACGCCGCAAGTCGAAGAAAAATCGTGACAACATTTTTGGCAACTACATTGGCTCTTGGGGCGCACCAACACGGCATTGCCACTCCGCTGGGGCTAGCCGAGAATTGGGGTACCCGTTCGTTTATAAGGGAACGTTTTTTCGAGCCCGGATTGTCCCCGGAAGATGCCGTGGCCAGAATTAGGCAAACTGCCGAAGGACTACATAGCATTAGGGACATGTTGGAGGCCATGGCTTGGAGGTATGTCCTATTCTACATTCGCCTAAAGTCGGCCTATCTTTCGCAAGATCTGAAAAATGCAGCGACAATGGTGACGGAAAATCGCAAACAAGAGTATGCTAAGACGGCGAATGAGTTGGTGGATAACATGGCAGAGGTACATAAATAATGTTACTCTGTTACTTGCTCTAGTGAATAAATCTTGCATAATTATTAAATACATCATAGTACTCTCTTACAATGTACAGTGTGATTGTGTTGCAGTTTGATTATTATGTTCGCACTCCAAAGGTGTATGAATCTTACCTATACTACGAGAAGACTTTGAAATCGATTGATGATCTGGTGGCGCTATTGGCCTAGTAACAGATGTTGGATGTTTTAATTCCAAGCTACATACATGATTGACTGCCATACTTGTTCTTAGTGGCTTGGATTGAAACCAAATGTAATTGGGTAGAATATAAAAGTGCATGCTGGACTATTGCAATTTTGCAGATAGGTCATCAGAGATTCATCAGGAGTAGCTAGTGTACTGTTGATTATAGTGTATTTTTCAATGGCGCAAACACCTTGCCGCATGATGGTATGGGTGTGTTCAATTTAGAGAAGGGATCCAATCACACAATACTACTCTGATCTCAAACCTAGTCATTTGGAGGGTCACATACCACTGGCCCTTTGGGTAGCGCCGTCATTTAATAGACTCCAATTTCGAAAGAGCGGTTGGGAAAGATCATTGCAAATGCCCACAAGAGCCATAGGCAAGCTATTTACTTGCAAAACAAGGTCACAACTTACAAGGAACACGGTGAAGGTACTCTTAGTCCTATTAGTTGAACATGCCGGAACTAGATCGCAATAAAACCCAAAATACATGCGTCGACTTGTCGAAAAATCACTACATCGAGTGTTGAAAAATCATTATGATACAATGACGACATCAAGGTCCCTCATGATATAGAGACTAAGCTTAATCAACACGTTTTTAAAACACAATCTCAACAATGAGTGAGATGTCACCGAATATGTCCTAAAATTATCTTGAGAATTCTACCATGGGCACCTAATTCCTATCCATATCTCGTCCGTGTGGCACTCCACTTTTCACTCTTTGCGTGTCTAATAAGACATGTAGCCAAAGAGACATGCCAATAAATTGGTTGATCAAACAACAGTAGCAATTGTGGCAATTTAGATTTACAAACATAAGTTCCATCCACTGTAAATTGGATGGCAGCAGGAAACATTCGTACCGTTGTGATTTAACGGCGTATGGGGGGCAATGTCCATAGTCTGCAAATGGGCCGGATGGCAATAAGGCCCGCCCATACGTTGACCCCTGCCCAGTCCAATTGCAGCAGCCAAACTTCTTCTAGAAAGATCGTGAGACTTGTAGACCACGTAGGAGGCCAAGAAAGGACAAAAAGAGAAAAGGAGAGGGGCGAAAGTAGAAATATTAGGAGTATCCGGACGAGGCAGGACGTACACGTGGCACGCATCCACGGCAGCGACCCTCTGATTCCCATTTAGGGTTTTCTGGGCGATTGTTCTGTTTGGGATCCGTGAAAAATCAAAGAAAAGTAGATAAAAAATTCCGGCAAAGGCGACCAAAGATGGAGGGGAGTGCAAAATGGCTGGCATTGCTCAGCGCCGGAGCTCTGGTGGGCTCTGTTTCCATCATCGCTTTCCTGAAGGTCCGAACAAGGTAGTGACAATGCTGCTATTGATTTTGATTCCAAGTACGAAGCTATTGGTGTTTGGCCTGACGGTGTTAATATTATCCGTGGATATTAATGCAGAAGCAAGGCGAGCCAATTCAATGAAAACGGACTTCCGTTAAATGGTACGGTACCAGACGGATCGTTTCTTGTTTCATACTTGCATTGTTCAAATTATTGCTTGTTATATACGCACTTGGCGTTTGCCCAAAACGGATTGAACATCGAATGCATCTATGCAACAATTTTTTCCTTTATAGTAATAGTTTGATTGAACCCATGAGCTAGTTTCTTTATATATCTTGTTTTATTCAAAGAATCCATGTACATGTATATATAAATCTCTCAGATTCTATGACCAAAAACGAACTTAAAACATCTAAAGTTGTTTACCCGTTTTAATCCACTCGAGATTTCATCGATAATAAATGCAAATCAAGAGTCGTGAAGTGATAAGGAAATGAATCAACAGTATATCCTTGCTTGAAAGCCTTGGTTCCTGCGTGGAAGTCATGCACACAAAACACAATCAGTGGCCCAGATAAATCAAACATAGGAGTCACATAAGAAGAAATCAGGTAGAAGCTGAGGTTTTAACCCAGACAATCAAATTGGGATTTTTCTCTTTTTTTTTTTTTTTCTTATGATAAATCTCTTTGGGTTTATTTATAGCATCAAATACAGCAACACAAAATCGCACAAATAAAATAATTAAGTGCCCTTAAACTTAAGTTCAAAGCCAACACCTAACACTCAAAAGCCATGTCATCTGCATTGCTTTCTTCAACACGGGAAAGGTTAGGAGGTTCCTTCCTGTTTTCGGGGCAAACATATATTAGACATAGACCAAAGATTCTTCAGAAGTAGTAGACTCAGTGGCCAAATGCATGACTAGTCCTGATTATTAGACAAAGGTCTGTAGACACAGTGGCCAAATGCAAAAATCCATGCTTTTCTTGCTACTGTATTTAATTAGTTTTGACGAAAAGATGGAGGGCGGACAAAACTAATTTTTGTGAAGGTAAACCATGCTCGTTTCTACATTCATCGTGTCCTAGACCTCCTAGTGGCGTGCCTAATTCCATTCAGCAAGTAAATACCTACAGTTTTGAGCATTGGAAATTTAGGGTCCAACTGTCTGACCTATTTTGTCTCTGTTATCAGAAACAGCATCGCACTGCATAAGCGACTTGCCTGATGCACCTCTTAGCATCATTCTGTCGAAACTTGAAACGAAAGAAGCTGTGGCTACATCTATCCTATGGAGAAGATGGAGGGATATTTGGGCACTAGTCCCTAACATTGAAATAAGCGATGTTGGAGATCTGAGAGTGACAGCAAATACAGAAGATGAATTCTATCAAACTGTCAATCGCCTACTGTTGCAGCACCACCCCGACCCCAACAACCTGACAAAGTTCTGCTTGACATTGGAGGTGCATGGTAGCCCCGAAGGCATAACAAGTATGATTCTTGCAGCAATTCGGAGAAATGTGCAAGAGTTAGAGATTTCAATAGCCCCAGATGAGGATTTGGGGGTTTACCAGTTGCCTTTGGAAGTGTTCACTAACCAACATCTCAGGATGCTCCAAGTAAGTCGAGTCAAAATTCAAGTGCCAGAAGCACCGTCATTCCCAGCTTTAGAATGGTTACATGTGGACATCAATGACTGCGACCCATCCTTTGGAAGTTTCTACTCAAGGTGTCCTACTCTAATCAAGCTCATAATGGACGGGAATTTGAGCGAGTATCCGGATGTGAGAAAAATATTTGATGTAGTTTCGGGGAGTTTAGAGACACTGAGAATTCAGCTACAGGCAGATTTTATTCCTGGGGAGGACGAGGCCACGGACATGGAAGATCTGTACCATTTCAACATAGATGCTCCAAACCTGAACAACCTTGTCATAGATGATGACATCCTGGCAGTTTATGAAATTATAAATCTGAATTCGCTGAACAAAGCTACAGTTCAGTGTGGGTGGACAGATCTAGAATATAACCATGCTGAGCTGAGTTTTGTTGCTACTGTTTTTGACACGCTCAGAGGACTGATTCATGCTAGATCTCTAGAACTGGGCGACCGTACTATTGGGGTGAGGCACCACATGTTATTTACTGCTTTCTTTGGTGTCCTGCTGTATTTTGATTTGTTAAGACTTTTGGGACTTAAGACATACACTTCACTTTTGGGACTTAAGACATACACTTTCCACTTCTTTTCTGCAGGCACTTGGGTTTGCCCTTCGTCGGGAGTATCTAGAGGATGGATTTTTAAACGAAGATAGTGACGATGACTCTAGCTTTGAAGATGAAGATGACGCTGAGGTGCAGATACGAGATGAACTGGCAGTTTGGAATCTTGTGAATGAGGAACTCCCTCAATTTCCCAATTTGACATATTTGAAGATATGTATAGCAAATAATAATGGATGGGATCTTCTTCCCTATCTGCTGCAGTGTTTTCCCGTGCTGGAGACACTTGTCATAGAAATGGTACGGTGAGCTCAAAAGTGATTTTGTTTCCTTAAAACTAGACAAGATATACGCTTACATGCTGTTGGTTGTTTAACTTATTTCCAGGTTGTCGAACCAAATGAAGGTTTTGTATGGAACCCACCACCAGAAACGCCAACATGTTTGACAGAAACCATTAAAAAGGTTGAGATAAGAAGGTCACTAGACGGCCGCAATGATGGACACCTAAACCAGGTAAACAACTATTTCACTGAAAGAGCAACACCAGAGCATCAAGTTGATATCATCATCATCAACTAAAGCACCTTGCTGGATTTTCATTCTGCTTTTAGTTTACTGAGACATTTTGCTTCCCCCCTTTATGGGAACATGGTACCATATGGATTGTGTTTGACAGTAGTTTGTGTTTAACGATATGGTTTGTATTTGACAATATGGATACCTACTTGCCTAGATTTTCAGTCTTCATTTTCCGGATATAAATTGTTTCTTCTGTCTTGAATGGTTTGAGTTAGGTAGTAGCTTAAGAAGAAGTGATGTAGCTAAAATGCGAAGCACTACACTGAAAGTAGTTGAAAGGAAGAAATAGCTCCAATCTGTGATTTGAGATTCAGAGATAAAGAGGAATTGAGATGTATTAGGACTTGGTTCTGCAAGCAGGTCGGCTGCTTGGTTGGCTGGCCGCAGAGTCTCATAACACAATGTGAAGCACTAAGTTCAGAATGGTTAAGAGGAGAAATTAGGTCTAGTCCTGTCTGTGATATCAGAGAAATACAGGTGTATAGGGTTCTACTGTGCACGCCTTTGAGCTCATCATAGTATGACTGGGGTCTTTAAAAAAACCCCGATTAACCTATCTATTCCTGCAGCCCTCCCTAATTCCTCTGAAGTCTAAGCATTGAAATTTCGTGCGACTAGAAATACGGGGTTTTGTAGAGCAGTTATAAAATTATGGTATCCGAATGGGAGATCAATATAGGTTGCTCACTTAAGTTTTTCGCATTTGAGTATGTGCATAGAAATCTGATTATCTATAGATCAGATATCCCCATCGAATCGAATCAACCTATTCTTTTGCATGTAAATAACACAAAGTATATAGCTTCATCATAAACATGCACTGAGAAACAAGCAGAGGAAGCATCACTTTGGTGAACGCATAAGGAAAGTAGATAGACAAGACGAGTGTTTGTACCTGGTATTGGGGCACACCCATTGAAGCTAACAGCAAGCTAATTCTTCATCTGAGGCCTGGTTACAGAAGTGCTTGGTCCATGGAAACTGGCTGGCTGAAGCACCTTGCTCGATAGCTGCAAAGAAAAACAGGGATGAGCATTAATAAAGATCAAGAGGTTTGAATAGCACTCCATCTCATGCTGCTCATAGGAAAGACTAATTCCATGAGCCTTTTAGACGTAATAGGTTCATCAGAGAAGCTGATATAGGGGTGAGAGGTCAAACATTGGGCGGACTAGGAGGTGATTGAGACAAGGGATTAAGCAGCGAGTCAGTGGTTTCCTTGATGGTGGAAAGCACGGTAGAGTATGAGTGGGTGAAGTTTCCATCACGGACTTCAGCACTTTTTAAGTCTATATAAGATGTGATCCAAGTGTCCTAATGAGGTGGCCGGCCTAACTCATTTGAGAACACTAGATAAGAAAACAAGAGTTCGGACGGGTACCAACTGGAAAATTACCCAATGGAATCCAGTGTCCCTAGTGAGGTGGCCTGCCTAACGTAGGAAAAAGGAGTAGGGTGTGGACGGCGGTATCTCAGAGTTATAGCATTTTCGAATATTACCCTTATGCAATCATTTATTTATTTAATACGGGAAGTGGAATGGCAAGAAGAGTAATGGTACCTGGGAATGGTAATGGGTCATAATAGGATCATAGCAATCGGGCGGAATAGGAGGGATCTACATACGAGAGTCAGGCAGGTGCATCAGATCCTTTGTCCTTGGAAGGTTAATTCACAAAGAACGAGTCAATCCAGCAGTTCTAGCAGTCCAGCGACTGAGCAATCTACCAATCAATTAATCGAGTAATATAGCAATAATTAAATCATTCGGTCCAAATAGAATGAACTGATTAGGAGTACTGAGAAACCTACAATCAACCTCGATCAAATATGCAGTCAATCTATTGAGTTGTTCAATCAATCACGGTTTTAACTCCCAAGAGAATAATCTTAATTCTTCTAATTCATAGATTTAACAAGACCAATAGAGTGAATTCGGAGTGGGACGTTTACCAGAGGATCGCATCGGGTCAACAACCCATCTGCCATCATCATCTTCTTCGTCCGCCACCACCACCGCCGCCGTCATATTTCTCCGCCATCATCTTCTTTCCCTTCCACCACCGCCATCAAATTTTTCCACCACCATCTTGTCATAGCCCTCCTCTCGCCTCGTTTCTTTCGGCTTCAGAACAGAAAGAAAGACAGATCTGGAAGAAACTCGGATGCCCTTTTGAGTTTTGTGGCTTTTGTTCGATGCCTTGTCGCGTGTTTCCTTTCCATACCCTTATTTACTTATTATTTACTTTTCGTTTTCTTTTCTTTTTTCTGTTGAAAAAGAAAGCTAAAGAAATGTACTTTGGTAGACTCCTTCCTTATACGGAACTGGTAAACTCCCTTGTTTCTTTCTTCCCCTTGTGTTGACCCATTCTCCCTTGTGTTAACCAATGACTGGACTAGAGGTGTGCGGCGTGGTGCCTCACAAATCACACCATTCTTTCTATATGATTTAATAAAATTTTAAATCAAATTCAAATTATATATTAGCAACTTCATGTGCTCTGATTAAGCATAATTAACAGTTTAGTTTGACTTCGTATACATTTTTGGATGAATTAATAACTCACAAGAACAAAGAAAGATACTTCTTTCTATTCTAGGATATAAATTTTAAATGTTACCTCAAGAGCAGAGCTAGAAAATGAAATAAGGCTGGGCTTTTTTTTTTTGGTCATCCTATAATTTTTGTTTTCATGTGAATATCAACTAACAACTTAATATAAGAAAATAATTTCATTCACATACAAAATATCAATAAATATCAAATTAAACAGCATACTTGGTGAAATGAGACCCGGCGGTTTTTCAACTCAAAATCTTTGATTACTGAGTTTGAATCGATATCGATAGAAAATTCTCTCTCAGTTTAGATAATAAGAGAATCTGTAAGATACGCATCCTCCATCTTATTGCGAAGCTTAGTTTTGACATGAGTAAAAAAATATTGTAATTGTTAGCTTTTTATCCTAATGGTGTCAAAGTTAACAGAAGAGTTAAGAAATAAAGACAATTAATTAAAAAAAGTTAGAATAGGTGAATGGTGAGGTGTTATGCTTGTAGTGGTTGGATTAGGAGGATGGTTGAGATGAGCTCAAATGCGGCAAATGCGTGGATAAGCAAATGCAAAGGCTCGCCATCCCTGGACTAGAGCCTAGAGGTAGGGGTGGGCACGGTCCGCCCGTGCAAACCGCAACCTGCATTTTTTGGACCGGACCATCCCGCAATCAAGCGAATCAGGACGGGTCCAAAATATTTTTACATAAACCCGTCCCAAACCGTCCCGCAAGAGAAATTGTGGTCCAGGCCGCGGATCTTTACTTTTTTGGACCGTGCCCAACCCTACCTAGAGGTGTGCGGAGTGGTGCCTCACAAACCACACCATTCTATAAGATTTAATAAAATAGTGTATCTACAGGTTGGCAATTGGGGGGCGGCGGGGTTAATACAAACAATTCACACAATAGATCACTTAGGTCAATTCACACAATAGATCACTTAGGTGACCAGTCAGCTAATGTAATGAACCTGACCTTTTGATTCTACAATGAAATACGGGACCAGTCACTTAGTTTCAATACTTGAAGTATGTGACTAGTCCTCTATTTGACAGATTGTGTATGCTTGTGAGTTTGTTCAATCACATTCAGATGTTATGCCAACTTAGGTTCTCAACAAATTGAGTGAGGTTGAAAACTGTGAGCTATCCACAACTACAACCTATTCAAACCAGCCGTTCTAATGTACCTAGTCTATGAAACAACAAAAAGATACCCAACACAAGGTTCAGACAATGCTCAATATCTAATGTACCTAGTCTTAGATGCAGCAGTCCCTCGTGCGGCTTCTTCTTCAATCACTTCACGTTCAGTGGTATAGGTGACTGGTCAATCACTTTCCAGAGAATACACACGTATATATGGTCAATGGCACCAAATATGTAAGCAGTGAATAATATGTGACTAGTCACCAGCAGAGTTACAGAGAGCAATAATACTTCAGTAAGTCTGCTGGACAACCGAGTGTGTTTCCTGCATCAGTTACAAAAACTGGACAGGAAACCACGAAGTCAAAAAGACTCTGAAATATCAATCTTGTCTCAAATAATGTGTGAACATGGAAGATAAGATTGAAGACTACTATTTCAACTTCTAAACTAAATGAGTTTTAAACCGAGGAAGTTGAAACGGTGAAGATGAGAACTTCACTTCTTCAAGGTTTCCTTCAAAGATATGATTTTGAAAGACCAAAGCTTAGAAGAAATTCAAGTGTATGCCATCTTAAGAATCCTTGTCACTCTATGTGAAAGAAAGCTCACAAGGATTATTGATACAATACCGAACAAGAAGGCAGTAATAGCTTGAGAGGTTTTTGAAAGATAAGACAATGAAAATATGAATGCAAAAACCCTAATGAGGTCAAAGGTGAGGTTTAGGTTTTATAGGAAAAGAGGATAAGGTTTTAAATGGACACAAATGTGTTGTGTGACCAGAAAATCACGTGCAACCTAGGCAGATCCGAAAGTGGGGTGCAGTTGACAAACCAACGGACAAAAGGATGTTCAGTCAAACCGGTTAATAGCTTGATCTGTCAAGTGACTGATAGTCGCTGTCAGGAACTGCACTGTCAAATGCAAAACTATGGTGACCAGTCACCAAACATGTGAAAACTGGGTTTTTTATGAAGAACACATTTTTCCCAATTTTAAACCCAAGTTATGAAAAACTTATGCATATGCAAATGATATGAGGTACTGGTTAAATCACAATGCATCTGAACACGTCTTCATTTCTTGATCTTCACTTCAATCACCTATCTCTAAACTTAAAGCTAAACTCTAAAACCTAAATTGAGCATATGAATGATTTTACAATGTTTTTGTTACAAGGATACCAATATTATATTATGACTAAGATACAAATATCCTACAGTATCAAAGTCAAATAATATATTAGCAACTTTATGTGCTACGATTAACTGTAATTAACAGTTGGAACAATGACCCCTAAGGACAAAAAAAAATACCCCAATTCTATGTAATGACAAGTGGTACTCCTTACTAATAGCATGATGACAGCAGTTTATGCCTAAGAACTTCTGGCTGAACCCACCGAATGAAGAACTTCCGGCCGAACCCACCGAATGATTGTGGATGCCTTACAAATTAAAATCAATTGAATACTCTGCTTTCTTTATGGATTGAATTATTGCTTTCTTCCATTGGTTGTCCAACAAATCCCCATAGACTAGGCAACCCTTGTACACTCATACCCAGAATCACAATCTAGCCAAAAGAAACAGCAGAGAGGGAAATCGAGAGGAAGATCAAAAGGTATTAGAAAATTGCCAAAGGATCCGGGAAGATCTACTAATCTTCCACCGAAAGAAACAATCATGGCCTCCACCGAATCTGATGCCGAAATCCACTGCCGTTACCTCCTCCGCAAATTGAAGCGATTCAACCTCTGAAACCTCTACAAAGGCACCTAATCGACCCCAATTCATATTTCAACCCTACACCATAATTCTCCAGCTCTGCATCAAATCAGAGTGCTTGATTTTCCAATTCTCACCTTATTTCTATTCGATTCAATGACAAAGGAAGGCAATTGAGCCAACTGCGTTTTTGCTGTAATTGAAAACCCAGCTTGATTTCTTCACTGGAAGCTAGATTTTGCCTCGAATTTTCCAAAGTAAGTTTGTTTTTCAAGTGATATGCGTTCAAATTTGCTTTATTTTATCTGGGTTTCTGCTGTTCTTCAAAAAGCGAGCAGAGAGTGTCGAAGTTAACGTCAGAAGTTTATGACGTTAGATTTCTCACTACTATTCACGTGTCGTCATTCTATTCGTAAGGAGTACCACCTGGCAAGTGCCACGTGGTATTCCCGCCCTACCCAATAATCTCTCCAGTAAGTATTCATCCACGTAAAAAATTAAGCTCAGTTCAACAAGATCATCCAAATTTGAAATTTTAAGTTGGTGTTTACAATAGAATCCAATTATTATAGGACTTCCCAAGTGATAAGGATATAAAGGTCTACAAAATTAATACAAGAAAAAAAAAAAAGAATTTTTTTTTTATCTTTTTAAAAAAAAAAAGAAAAAAGAAAAACGCAAGGCGTACTGCACTTGTGATGTTCTGTTTTTGCCTCTTCAATGTGAAATTTGCATGCGTTTCAAGACACTTTTTTTTGCTAAAGCACGCATCGTTTAAGTTTTTTAAAACATATTAATGTCTAGTTTAGTGAATTTTGTATAACTTTTGTTTTTTTGATCAAAAGTGAATTTTGTATACTAGAGTAGTAGAGTACCTAGTGGTGAGTCGATTTACTACTCATGCTAGTTAGTTTCATGACTAAAGTGCTAGAAAACCCTTTGTTATTTTATTCCTTTTTAAAAAAATAGAATCATATTCTCGGATCGAATTACCATAAAAAAATCCTAATTCCTAGCGGGCCACCACTCCCAAACAACAACTCTTCTCCTAATCCTAATTCCATAGAAATATTATTGTGATTAGTAGTCATTATTCTCAAAGGATTTGGCTTTCAAAATCGTTAAAGGGGATGATATATATAGGTATACAAACCATCAAAAGGTTCTAATTCCTAGCTGGCCGCCACTAAACAACTCCTCCTCTCCTAATCCTAATTCCATAGAAATATTATTGTGATTAGTAGTCATTATTCTCAAAGGATTTGGCTTTCAAAATCGTTAAAGGGGAGATAATTATATAAATTGGAGGGACGTTTATATCACCTCCTCTCCATCACATCACATGTACCATCATCAGGTACTTATTAAGCTATGTATTATACAAAGAGGATCGCTAGCTTGAGTGCAGAAAGACAAACTTCAGAGTGGGCAATTAGTCTGCCTTGGCCGGCTGCGAGTGCCATTCTGGACAAACTGTCGGAGCCCATCGACCATGTTCGTTTTGCGGCCGTTTGCAAGGAATGGCGTTCTCTCTCCAAAGACTACGGCCGAGCAACGCAACGTTGGCGGCCTAGTAGTAATAACATAGTTCCCATGCTCCTGCTCCCCAGCGAATACCACGACGGCAATAAGGACAGCCTAAGGAACGGAAAAGCAATATACAGTGTTTCTGAGAGAAAAACTTACCACGATGCTCAGCTACGAGTGCCTTTCGGTAAGAGGTGTTGCGGCTCGAGTCACGGTTGGTTGGCCACAGTAGCACGTCATAGTAGAGATGAAGACTTGTTATATCTAAAGCTTTGGAACCCTTTCAAAAGAGTATGGCCTATTGATCTCCCACCCTTGAAAGTCAAGGTCCCCAAATGGAAGACGGATTATTACGAGTACTACATCGCCAAGGTTATCTTGTCCGCCGACCCCGCTTTGGATCCCGACAATTATGTGGTTGTAGCCATCTACGATCGGTGTTTCCAGCTGGCTTTTTTAAAGAAAGGCCAAACCAATTGGACTCGCATCCGCAAACCATTAGGAGGATATTACTATTCTGATGTCATATATTATAGAAGCCAAATTTATGCACTTGGGCGTCATGGATACATTGTGTCAGTTGACGTCATGAATAGCAGCAGCAGCAGTGGTACTAGTACTAGTAGTAATACTAATAATCTATCAGTACAAAAGAAGCCCCGAGCAAAGCTACTTCTGTTTAAGAAGTCTGCTCCTTTTCTGAAGCTTCAGTCCTATCTCGTGGAATCAACTAAGGGAGATCTACTGTACATTCGAAGATTTTTCCGTCGTATGGGCACCCACAAAAGGGTTACTGAGAGCTTCCTAGTGTACAAGCTCATCTTCAACGACCAAGACGGATCACGTGTGGACCAAGTTGTGGTCAATAACATTGGAGACGAGGCTCTATTTGTCGGTTCTAATCACTCCGTCGCTATTCACGCTTCCACCTTTTCTGCAGGATGTCATCCGAATTGCATATATTATACCGATGATGACATGTATCTCTTAGAGGGGCAAACATCTGATTGGCCGCGCGATGATATGGGCGTATTCAATTTAACGGATGGAACCATCACACAACATTACTCCGATCTAAAACCTAGTCATTTGGAGCCCTACATACCACCGGCCATTTGGGTTGTGCCATCATTTAGTGGACTCTACTAATTATGCGTCAATTGAAGGACAGCATGCAACACCCTTTACTAATTTCATGCATTGTTTGAACCTTTGTTTATCTGTTCGTAACTTATTACCATAATACCCGATTCAAATGTCGGGGTTTTTTCAAAAGTATGCTATGCTTGTTTTCGTTTTGTATGTGAAATATTGAAATCATTTTTTATGTAAATTATTGAAGTACCTTCCTTGTTGGGGATACCATTCCTCAAGTCCACTGCTGACTGCTTTATGATCGAACACGCAAGTAAAGAACTCCAATTGGAAAGTGTGTTTGGTAAAGATCATTGAAATACATAGTGAAGAATTGAATGAGAGCTTTAACAACAAAGGCATTTTATCAAACAGATAGTGGGCAAACTCTTTACATGCAATTACATTTGGTGTTGTGTGAATCAATTGTGATCAATAGCAGAACAAAGACGCTGAACCATGAAAAACTGAACTTGCTAGTGCTTGAAGGTTGCAGGGCGCAGGACATTTGATGCAAAAATGTTAAAAAAAAATTGGACCATTTCTCGATTTATGCATGTCATCCTTGTGCAGGGGTCATGCTAATCTTCTATGTATCCTTCCAATTTTATCGGATGTACCTGAAGTGACAAAATTTCCTGCAAGGCAGTTCTATATAAACTACTCTTTGTACGTAGCTGCACTTGAGCAGTGTGGGACAAATTGCTTCCTTTCTTATTCCTATTTGGCGTTGGACACTGGTTTCCCTGTTAGTTGGACACTGGTTTCCCTGTTATTACTGGATTTGTGTTCAATTTTTATATAACGAGAACACTATACTTACTCTCCCATAGATTTCTCTCTGATAATGCTGCGGTCCAGATGATATGGACAATCGATAAAGAAAGAGAAAGCACAAGGTAGACCTTTATTTTTTAAAGAAACCTCGGCGGCGACGTAAAATGAATGAAGATGTGGAAGAACCTGCAAGGGCGGCATATCATTCCAGACAACTAAAGAAGAGAGCAAGCCTAAATTGGCTAAGCTATCGGCAACTGTATTTCCTTTCCCAAAAAATATGAGTGAACCAGAAAGTCAGGTGCTTCAAAATAGAAAGACAATTCTTCCAACGAGCCCGGAAAGCACAAGGTAGACGTAAATGATTGAATTGGTAATCACGAAGAACCTATGTGGGACACAAAAGCAGATTCATCTACAACGTTTTAGCATTTTTCTTCACTAGTAGACGTCCATCATCTTGCAGAAAATAAAGATGCTTACATACCGTGGGAAGATCCTTAAAGAAACCTCGGCGGCATAAAACGAATGAAGATGTGGGAGAATCTGCAAGGGCGGCATATCATTCCAGACAACTAAAGAAGAAAGCAAGCCCAAATTGGCTAAGCTATCATCAACAATATTTCCTTCCCGAAAAATATGAGTGAACCAAAAAGTCAGGTGCTTCAAAATAGAAAGACAATTCTTCCAACTGAGTCCGGAAAGAACAAGGTAGACTTACATGATTGAATTGGAAATCACGAAGAACCTGTGTGTGACACAGAAGCAGATTCATGTGCAACGTTTTAGCGTTCTTCTTCACTAGTAGACTTCAATCATCTTGCAAAATGAAGATGCTTACATAATGTGGGAAGATCCTTCGAACGAGCCCTGAAACGAAGAGCGGCAGATGGAAGTGTTTCCCTGCTGGTTTCCATAGCTATGGCACTTACTAGTGTTCCGAAGGGAGCTATTGTTCTCGGCATCAACTCCAAAACCGAAAGCACTCTACTCATCCTTACTTTCCGGATTGTTTTCGTGGCTTTAATATCCTCAACTAGTCTATCTCCCTTCATTTTTCGACTTGTTTCTGCTTGAAACTCAAGGCACTAATTCTTCAGATGTGGTTGTATACACTCGTATATTGATAATGCTATGAATAGGCAGGGGAAGGCTACTAGTGTGGATTTTGTATGTATAGGCTTCTCTAAGCATGCCATGTGTGAAATTGTGATTAGCTGAATGATGTCTCAGTGGTATAGCGGGAGTTTCATTTGGTATTATAAACACAGTGATAATCCTGCCTGCTTTTCTTGCAGGATATTAATTTCTGAAGCGTGAGCCTTCTTCCAACTCCAACAATGAACAGATGCTGCCATGACCTTCGGGACAAGATCTTCGACAGATGCGTTGCTTCTGATCTTAATTTTCTTGTATCATCGGATGTTTTGTTTATGTGGGAAGAGGGTAATAGGAAATTGGCGAATCTGCAGTATGAACTCACTGACAAGTGAAGTCATATGAAATACGAAATTTCAGTGGAGAATGTTGTCACTGTTTTAGTGGGTTTGGTGGCTTAATTAGGCTTCAAAAAATGTATCGCGTTTTCTTTGGGTTTAAACCTGAAAATGTATGGGACAAACACAATGCAATCAAAACCATGACATCATTTGATAGGAAATACTTGCAAAACAAACAAGCTTTAATCACAAGAATGGTACCTCAATAAAATACAGAACAGACAATACAGAGTAGTGGAAGCTTACTCCCATGGAATGATTCAATCTTTGTGTCCTCCTTGCTCCCGGTTTCCAATATTAGTATCATCACAGACTTAACATGTTATATGTAAACATGAGATAGACGTGATGCCAAGGAAAACTTGCCAATAATTGATTGATCAACAACAGCAGTAATGCTGATATTGTACAAGTTGACAAGTTCCATTCACTGCATATAATTAATGTGTCAATGGTCATCTCAGTCAATCTTTACCTTCATAGCCCTCAATGTCATGACATCAAAACCAAGTCTCCCCTCCTGAAAAATCAATTTGGATAATATTTCGAATAAGGTTCGGTCAGTAAAACAGTACCTTCGTTGTCAAGAAACTTTCATATACTTAAGAATTTCTTTTTTTGCCTTCTAATTAGTGTGGGAGAGTGGTTTTCCTTATTGTTTACGGATTTCGTTTCAACTGTCTATATAAACCGTAAAATTTACAACAGGAAGTGTTTCATCTTTTTGATAAAACATGTAGACAAATTAACCATGCCCAAAAACTGTTGGCTCTCTCTAGAGCTTTAATGGAGGAAAGAGATGCGCCAATATCCCAGCTTGCCCGACGCCACAAGATATCGAGAAAGTTGGACAGGAATAGTAACTTGCCAGATGAAGTTCTTGCTATGGTAATGCCTGGCTTGCTGCTAAAAGAAGCGGTAGCTACTAGTGTCTACTACGAATCTCGGTTTTGATCCTGGCTGTCAGATAGACTTGTTTCTCAGTAATGCGCCTATGCTGGTTGAGGCCTCCCTTTCATTGTGTCGCCTCTCCCTACAATGACTTCTTCACCAATGCCTTCACCCATCTTTCATGTTGTGTTTCTCAGCTAGAGACTCTCATGATGAGAATAGATGGAGTGGACTACTATAAGGATACCGTTTTTCCTTACTTGCAGAGACTCTCATTCTTGAGGGCATCTCCTTACTTGCAGAGACTTGTGCTAAGGTTTGAATCCAGGAGGGTGCTCAGTGCGAAAGGACAAAGAAAGCAGCCAAGTGCCCCCATCATAACCTCAAGGTAGTCGTAGTAGGATATGTTGGTCGTGCAAATGCTGATGAGCATGTCATGTACTTGGTAAATAATAACATTCCGCCCGAGAAAATTGTTATCGATCATGTCAAGCAGTGGAGGTATCATCATACTCGATAAGGGGAAAGAAAGATATGGATGAGGAAGGAATGGCAAGAATTCACGCTATGCGCGGACTTAAAAATCGAGTGCCTTAAACTCTAGAGTTTGTATGCCTATAGTGCATGATTTGATATCTTTTTTACCTTAGAAAGTCCTTGCTTCCCTGTGGCAATATAGGGCCATGTAGCATAAGAGAATATGTATGTGTATTATTCGGTTAAAAGACCAATAAAATGAAAAGTGAAAACAGAAAATGTAAGCTCACTAAGAACTCTTGCAATTTTAATTAGGAGATTTGTCTTAGATTCATGTCAACACGTGTTTGTTTTTTTGTAAGTGAATAAACCATTGGGGTATGGCTAAACAAATTTAGATACTCATGTGTCTGCAAATTTGCTTGAAATAATAATATCCAACTTACATTATTACATCATCAAATTCTCACACCACAAACTTATAAACCCAATTTGTACACAAGAAACGATCACAGTCATCCCCAACGAATCTTGCATTACATCAGCGTCGAGAAATTACCACAGATGACATGATGATTAGCACTATAAGTACAGCTACGGCAAGAAAAGAGCCAATGAGAGACCCGGAGATACGCCCACAGAAGCTGTTGAATTGCCTGCAAAATGCAAACCAGTTGGTGCTGGAGTTCCCGTAGTGCGCCAGGTACACTATGGCTGTTGCTGCTGAAGCTCCAGCAGTTACAAGCCCCATCATTACCTTCACAACATTTAAACTTACGTACTACTTAGTAAAAACCTTGACCAAATTAGTATATATAGAGACTAGTAACTAGTAACTAGTTAGTTAGTATTGAATGGACAAATTTTACCGTGTCAGAGATGATCAAGATGATCCTGCTGTGCACTGCTGCGGTCCAGATGATATGGACAATCGATAAAGGAAGAGAAAGCACAAGGTAGACGCATACAATTGAATTTGCAATCACAAAGAACCTATGTGACAAAAAAGAAATGTGCAAAGCATTATCTTTAGAAAGAAAGCTGGTAACTTCAATTATGTTACAGAAAGTGAAGATGCTTACGTTAATGTGGGAAGATCCTTGGAACGAGCCCTGAAACGAGCAAACTGAGCTACGAAGGGAAGTGTTTCCCTGCTGGTTCCCATAGCTATGGCACTTGCTAGTGTTCCCAAGGCTGCAACTATTCGCAGCATCAAGTCCAGAACCGAAAGCACTCTGCTCATCCTTACTTTTGGGATTCGTTTCGAGTATTCAGTAGCCACAACTAGTCCTTCTCCCTTCATTTTCTGAGTTGTTTCTGTTTGAAACTCTATTGGTTTTGAGGTACTAATTGAATTGTTCTTGTATATGCTTATACAGTGGTAATGCTCTGAAGAAACGGGGGAAAGCATGTATTTATACTGATGAATGTTTGGTTCAATAGTTTTTGTATATGCTTCTCTAAGCATGACATGTGTAAACTTGTGATTGGCTGAATGATGATCTCAGTGATAAAGCTGGAGTTTAACTTGGTATTATAAACACAGTGGCAATCCTACCTGCTCTACTTGCTGCATATTTAATTTCTGAAAATGAGCCTTCTTCCAACTCCAACAATAAACAGATGATGCCATGACATTCGAGACAAGGCTTTCGACAATTTTTTTTTCTAGTTATCTTAATTCTCTTGTATCATCCGAGGTTTTGGTGACGTTGGAAAGTTAATTGAAAATTGGTGAATCTGGGGTATGAAGTCACTGCCAAGTGAAGTCAATTGTCACTGTTTTGGTGGGTTTGGTGGCTTAATTAGGCTCCAAACAGATAGATATCCTGTTTTCTTTGGATTGAAACTTGAAATGTATGTAACAAACACTATAGAATTTCTATAGAATCAACAAAAACCATGGCATCATTTGACATATAAAACACTTTTACAGGGAATAGTACTGGAAATTAACAGAATGAGAAAACTTACTGCCATAAAATGATTCAATCTTGGCCTCCTCCCTAGCGCTGTTTCTGGTATTATATATCATCACAGATCTAACATGTAAACATGAGATAGACATGCAGCCACAGACAACTTGCCGATAACGGATTGATCAACAACAGCAGCAATGTTGACATCGTACACAAAGTTCCATCCATTGCATACATATGCATATATATTTGGTGAAAATCATGTACTGATAAGTAGATGCCGGCAAGTCATCCTTGGCTGCAACACAGTATTATCTCACATTTGCATGCAAGACCTCAGATGATTCATTTGAAAACTTGCAGTTTGTGTGGGATATAGTGGACTGAAGAAGAGGGGGAAACAAGCAAAATGTTATGATACATTCTCCAGCTTTTTGTTTGAACTGTTGGTGTTGAACCAATTAATGCTGAGACGATGCTGAAGAGGATTTATCATTGATGGGTCTCTGAGCAAACAGATATCCAAGTTGAAGATGTGTTTCATCACCTCTCGAGAGTTCAATTTTGCTAAATACAACAAAAATAGTAATGTGATTTGTAAGCGGTTTCAAGAGCATTTATCATGTATTCAAGATTCCAAGTTTGATTTCTCGCACCTCAAATATCTGGCTTGTATAAGGTAAAATGTGATATGGTCACATGAACAGAATCATATCCATTGCCAAAATCATGTATGGATTGGGATGGCAAAAGGAAACTTGTGTAATTTTGGTTCGAATATGCAAAATCTTGTACCCATGTTGTTGGTATCTTTTGGTGATGTTCATGGTGATGTAATAGCGTATGGGGGCAATATCCACAGTGATGCAAATGGTTATGGGGGGTGACATGGGTTTGGCAATCATGAATTCCTTTTCATTATCTACTTGGATATTGAACTCTTAATGGAACAGAAATTAATACTGACCTCATCCAACCCTTTTCTTTTTATCAATTTGCAGTGACAATTCAGCTCAATGTGGAGCTACAACAGCAAAGACCAGTACCTAACGGCTGAGAGGTACAACAAGAACTAAAGACCTACAGCTACCAAAGATCAGTACCTAAGTGCTTTAGAAAAGACCTACACCATTGCCAAACCAAACATACGAATCCAACCAACATAGAACTCACAAGGAAAGATGGCACAGCAAATTCATAAGGAGATTATATTACGAATAATGTCGTTTCAGAATAACGTGGTATAATTTATCCGGGTAGTGAGGCCATAAGGATATGAAATTGAACATAGTCCAATTGCAAAAGCCCGTAGTCTTTGTACAAGACCTCAGTTGGTCACAGCCCAAAACTACTCTTTACCCGCTCTCTAGAGAAAATGTGCTTATAGCGTACGCTCTTGGCATCCCTCCGATATATCCACTGCTTCGCAATCGGACCAGCCGCACTTGGCCTTCGATTCTCCTGTCGGATCTTCGATCAGGTAACCATCACAATTCTACCAGCTCTGTTTTTTTTTTCTTTTTCTTTTTTCTAATTCATCAACAATCTTGATATTCAATCATCAAAAGCTATTAACTTTGTGGTGTAAATCAAACAACTTTGCTGCCCAGTAACTTAAAACTGAAATATGCAATCTGGGTTTTCATTGTTTTGGGTTGTTCTAATTGTTCGTGATCCAATTCTTTGTACTTTGATTCTTGATATTTTATAAGTTTGGCAGCATATTTGCTCTTGGTTTTTCATTTTCGTCGGCTGACAAGTTTTGTGAAGTGGGCAATGAATGAATTTGAAGTTGTAATCAAATGGCATCGGCTATGGGGGTTTGAAGCAAATGTTTTTGCTGCTTGTCTGTCAATAAGTTGACTTTATTTTCTTTTCTCCATTTTTCTATATCATCTTCAAGATCCTAGCTCTTTGGGATAAGAGTTGAATATCATGATTAGGGTCATAATTAATCTGTAGATGCTTCAGTGTCCTGGTTCCCGTATTTGATTTTCGGATTACCGAGTTGGGAGGATTTGTTGGAGGATTGGTACTTGTGTAAATCAGTTTTGATCCAAATAGAACCAAAGGGCGTGGCTTTGACTAGGCTTGAAGAAAAAGTGAAGGAAAATTGTAATACGATTATTAAGTATGAGAAGACGAAGATCAGGGTCTGAGGCTAGACTATAGTGTTAGAGTGCTTACTTCACTGTGCTTTTCGCCATCAAACATGTAGTATGGTGTTCATAGTTATATTTGCTAACAGGGTTATGTTTGGTTGACTTACAAGCATTTGTATGCATGTCTAAGTTTTTGATACATAGAGTTGCATATTGGAATAGGCTCATCTTATCGAGAAGTAATTGCTCTGGGATTTGAAAAACAAAGGGTACCACTTACTTGGAATTTCAGGAAAAGGACTTCATTTGTTTACATCTGTTTTTAATAAAGGGTTCTTTTGTTTGCAGTTGTCACCTATTCCCAGAGAAAAATATGTCAGCTACAGACATGGAGGAGGTAAAGGAGCAAGTGGTTGCTGATAGCACTCCTATGGATCTAGCTGATGGTGACAATGCTGCGGAAGACCTAAAACCTTCAAATGAAAATGAAAATCACGAAAATCCCATGCCTTCAGTGCAAAAGCAGGTGCAACTTTGCTCTACAATATAGCTCCAAAAAAAAGCTTATCATCCAGCCTACTGCTCTGTCATCTATTAATGCATATCATTTTCTTAGAACTAAAATTATCTTTATAGTATCAATGTTTCCTCAAGGTTGTAACAGTATTAACATCAGCATGCCTCATTCGGTCAGTTATCTATGTAGTGCGATAATTGTCTTCAAATTGTCTTCTGTAGGAGGAAACAATTAAGAAAAAGTATGGAGGCATACTACCAAGGAAGCAGCCACTGATATCCAAGGTAACTGTTGGCCTTCTTCCTTTCTTTTACGTCTTTTCTGATGTTGCTACTTTAGGTTTACCTTTATTTAGATAAAAGTATCCAACAAACAAGTTTAATTTTCTCTCAGGATCATGAGCGTGCTTATTTCGATTCTGCTGATTGGGCATTGGGGAAGGTACTCATCTGGACTTGCTTATACTGTAGTTGTCATAACTCTGAAGTCTTATGCTTAATCTCTTTTTGCCTATCTTTGGTTTTTCTTAACTTCTTCAACAGCAAGGAGCAAAGCCAAAAGGGCCCCTTGAAGCACTTCGCCCAAAGCTGCAGGTATGTTTGAACGATGTAATCGTAATTTCTTACCTCAACCTGGGTCTGTTTCTAGGGGTTGAAAGATTACCAGTCACCATGTGAAAAAACCAATACTGTATTTGTAACTACATATCCTTCGTGATAGATCACGCTGGTGTCCTTGCATTCATGCCCTCCATGCAATGATTCTGTATACATGTTTGGCTGGTTTTAATCTTATAATTTGGTGTTTATTGTGGTCATCAGCCCTCAGCACACCAGCAAGCCCGCTCAAGGCGCTCATCCTATTCTCGTCCAGGCAGTGCTGAAGGTTTGGGTAATCTATAACCAACAGCAAGGCGCTGATCTTATAAATATCTTTTACTTTTCAAAAGCCATTTTCTGCATTGAAACAACTAAACTCATTTTTCTTTTCCTACATAGATGGTGGAAATGGTAACACTTCAGATGAACAACTGGATGGTGGAAGCAGCAACAGCACTGCCGTTGAGGATCAGAACCACCATGAGTAGCTGCTCCCTGTAAATTTACAATGCAATGCTCTCAAATTAGAAGCCGAGGTCTGTATGGTTCCAGAGACAATAAGCGAAATGCACCGAATTTTTGTAATAGTTGTAACCATGAATCATGTACACTCTGGACAAAGATATCAGAGTCGTTTATTTTCATGTGGGAATGCTTATATTGAAAGAGCATTATGAAACATGTGCTGAAGACCAAATTTTTAGCTGCAGCACTACGTTTGTACCACTATGATCAACCAAGCTATCTTTTTACTCTGGGTTGGAGCCTTTACTAAATAATGTGTTTACTCTTATCATGTTGGAAAGGGAATTTTGTTTCGTGGTTTAAGTTGGGGCAGAGATTAATTTTATTTCATGTTTACTTATTCGGAATATGATAAATAGTCAGTTGCGCATTATGATGTAGAGTTACTTAAGGTTTTATTTGCGTTAGTAAATACACGAGAAGAATACTCTTTCTTTTAGTTGAAGACAGATATTTCACTGGTAGGTCCGGAAAACATTATCATATTTCGTTTGGCACCGTCCACTGAAGAAAGCACCTCAGTTTGACGACCACTGAAGTGAAATGATGCTTTATACCATTCCCTTCTCGTCCAACATTTTACCACGTGGTTTAGTCACATCCTCTTCTAATTCCTCTCCAGCCGGAGTCAACTCAGATGCTTCAACCGCCGGAAAATTTCTGCCGGAGTCATTCTGTGTCAGCGGCTTATGTTCGTGTGGAAGAAGACGCTTCATTGAAGCAGCAGTAGCCACATCTTTCTTCCCAATTTGCCCCTCCACCTCTATCGCATCCAAATTGCCTACTGATGATTATACGGTACGTACCTAGAAGTGTATATCATATCATTTAGTCCTCTGCACAAATTGGAATACATTCACGTAGTAGTGCACTTGCATTATGTGTCATTTGATGGGGTTCTCTTGATGAATGTTTAGGCCACGTTGAGGATAATTCACCCTCCAAGACCAGATTGGTACGAGGAGTTCTATGCATCAGTTTTGAATACCTCTATGCAATCTTATGAGAAAGAGGTTAGTCTCATTAGTACGTGTAAATAATCATCATTTAACTTCAACTAACTGCGACTAAGTTTAGAGATTAATGTATGCGGTTCTAACTGGGGTATCATTTGATGGGCAAGATTGCAGGTTACAAGTCAGAGCTCTTTGCTGAATTGAAAGGAAAAGCTCGAAAAGTGTTGGAAATTGGTATAGGGACTGGTCCTAATCTTAGATACTATGCTACTGATAGTGGTGTCCAGGTTTACGGTGTTGATCCAAATGCAAAGATGGAAAAGTATGCTCGTGCTGCTGCCATGGATGCCGGTCTTCCCCTTTCGAACTTTGAGTTTATACAAGCAGTACATGAAACCAAAACCTTCCCTTGTGTTGTGACATTATAGAAAGACCATGAAAACTCAAATTGATAATTGAGATGGAAGTTTCTTTTCAAATGGGACGCTTTTTGTCTCCCTTTCTGCTATTTGCTTTTCGTTTTTGTGATAACGTTAACCTGCAGGTTGGGGAAGCTATACCATTAGATGACGCTTCTGTTGATGCAGTTGTTGGAACCCTTGTACTGTGTTCTGTTAAGGATGTTGATAAGACTCTGAAAGGTAAATAAGCTTGTTGAATTTATTTTTTGTAAACTTGTAGCCTGAGATGGATCTTATGTAGGAATCATTACCTTCATTCTTGAGGCTGCCAGTCTCGAATGAACGATTGCAATGTAGCATAAACCCTACAGGCTACAACTAGACCGGCTCATATAGAAATCTTTATTTTCATGATAAATCATAGCAGTGAGCTGGAAGCCCTTTACTTCTTCATATGATTCACAAAGTACCTGATCTGAATGTTACTACTTTGCCTACTAAGTTGATTGTTTTGGAGTTGGTTTGCTTCTCTTGAATGCAGACATGAACAAAGAATCACCTTGTATACAACACATCTGTTACGTAAAATACCTGATATGTGGATGCTTAATTTAATCGGAAGCATTGTTTCTCTAGCTTTAGAAGGAATTGCTCTATCATTTAAATTCCATCTGTTAAAATGATCTTGGGAAAACTTTCCAATCATTTTTCACACAAATACTCGGTGCAAGTGTAGTTGTTGCCTCTTCTGTTTATCTCATTTTTACAATATTTGGTTTTTCTGTTGTATACAGAGATAAAAACAGTGCTGAGACCAGGTGGACTTTACCTCTTTGTGGAGCATGTAGCTGCAAAAGGTAGCCAGCTAAAACCCTATTTTCATTTATGAAACAAATGGATGAGTATGTCGGTTGTCATTTCGTTTACAAAATCACCATTGTGCTGCAGACGGAACAATCCTCAGATTCGTACAGAGTGTTCTTGATCCTCTGCAACAAACCTTAGCCGACGGGTGTCATCTAACCAGGGACACAGGAAGGATCATATCCGAGTTCGGATTCTCAGGTGTCGACCTGAACGCGACCTCTTTGTCAAGTGCCTCAATCATAAACCCTCAAGTCTATGGAATAGCTTGTAAATAACACAAAGTCATGATTTTGGAGTAGTCTGCTTGTTTATTAAGAAAACTAGTTTCTTCTGCAGTCTGAAGAACTAAGAAACCGGACAATCTTGGACTGTATTGTTATTTGCTGCAGTGGATTCTTAGTTTTGGTTGGCATTTGGTGGAATTCATTGTTTAAGCCGCTGGAGGCTGATCATTCGGCTTGTGGACCTCATGCCTATGAGAAGTGCTTCTGCTTGAAGACAAGTTAAGCTGATCATTTCAATTGCTTATCTGTGTCAGTGGTTAGTGTTGTTTGGTACACCCATAAGCTTATAGTATATGATAATCAACTCTAAATAAAGGGGTCCCGGAAATAATGCTCAATTATGGAAACTCAAAGAAAGGTGTCAAACGTCTAGAGTTGGATTGGGAAGGTCCAAATTACTTCTGCATAGAAGAACCTCTCATATGTTTTAAGTGATTTTATAGAAAAGCAAGCTGTTTTCCCGAACTTTGAGATACTTGATAGCTAACATCAATTGTGATGTAGACAGATACCTCCACTATTGTTTACAGGAGACCAAATAGATGTGGTCACTTTGCAAATTGCAATGCAAGTAATTTGACACTACAATACTCCCCGTGAAATGAATCATGTTCTCCTATACTTTCTTCAACCTAACCCATGTGGCAAAGTACGGGAATAAATCTGTTTTAATCAATACTAGAATGAAACAAATTCTATAGGTCCACAATATCATCCTGCTCAGGTGGTCCTATAAATATATTCATACCTTGAATGTAACTTAGTATACTACTTTAATAAGCTGACATAATTTTCTGTTCAAATAAGCTATTTTCGTCTAAGCATTCGATTTCAAATTCTCTCGTAATTTTAAACTAAAATTTACCGTATCAAAATAGTGAAAAGAATTAAAAACAATATGACCAAAAATGAAGATGAAATCATGACAAGCACATAATGACAATACAAAAAGCCATTTGCCACTTATAGACAATTATAAATGAAACTACTCAAGAAAAAGGTAATCAATTAATTTAACGAGGGATTGAAATGGGATTTCAAGCAAATTATTCAGAAAAGGAAGGATCTTAATGCAAAAAGGTGCCTAAACATGTTCCTTCTTTTTCTCCTCCCCCGATATATTAGGGTTTTCATTTTCTTACTCACCCGAGAAAACCAGTCGCCTCGGCTCAAGCTCACAGTTTCTTCTTGTGTTTCGTCGCTGTTTTCTACTGGTAAAGCTTCTCTCTTTCTCGATTTTCAATTCTGGGTTTGTAAAAAAGACCAATAATTTCTATCCAATTTGTGTTGCCAATTTCTAGGGTTCACTTTTTTTTTTTCAGCTCATAAATTCTGCTTTTTATCTGCTTTCTTTGCTTCACTGTTGTGGTCTGCTTGAACTGTGTAAAGTTTTAATCTTTATTTTTTTGCTGATGTTTCTGTTGAATAATTTGTTCTATGAGTTTTAATTAGATGACCCATTTTGTGTTTGATGAACTTATGAGAAATGTATTAGCTGAAAGTCTTCAAATTTGGTGTTGTTATTGAACCCCAATTGGTTGTAAAAGTTACTGGTTTAGTAGGAATATCTGCAATTTGTTTGCTCTTCATAACTGTTCTTAGTGATCGAGTTATTGTTCCTATCTCAGTGGTATTTACAGAGATGCTATTGGTTTTGGCTGTCAAAGTCAGGAATTTTGTGGAAATATATGTAATTTTTTCGGCTCTTAGTAACTGTGTCTTGTGTCCTGTACTTGTACATTTGGAATTTATGTATTTCATTTGTCTCGTTTCAGTTGTTTGGTAGATAATGATACTGTACCCAGTGGTGTTGTTGTCGATTGCTGTTGTTGGTCGTAACGATAATGGATGATTCCTGTTGAGTTTTTGGTACTGGAGTTTTAATTTGTTGAGTAATGTTTAGTTGAAACATAACCTTGTCTGATTTATCTGTCTTTCTGTCATGAAAGGTTGCTCACTGGCCCTTGAAGAACTTTGAAAACTTTCTGATTTGTTGAATAAATATGGAGGTGTAAGCCCTGTACTTTGGTCTTGATGAAGAGACTTGATCCTCTGTTTATGAGTGGTTGCCTGCGTTACATGGGAAGCTCTACAGAGCCCAATATTCTTGAAGATGTCTTTGAATCCTGAAGGCAACACTTAAGACTGTTAGTATTTATAAGTAATGTAAATTGGTGAACTGAGCTTCAAAAAGTTGATAGCAGGTAGAATCAATCTTCTTGTGTCTTATAGAAAATAGCTAAAACGGGGTCCCTGTGTTGTGTGGCTGCAAGGCCACATGAATCACATACAGGCAGTAGGGACTGGTCCGTGGGTCCAGAAGAGCCTTGCTGGCGGACTAATTCGAGCTTCTCACCACCACCATCAAGATGGGATTTTCGTCTTCAACGCGAAGAACTACAATATGGACTGCATGATGGCAGTCAGCAATATGGGTCTTCAACCTCATCAACCAGTAAAGGAAGTAGAGGCTGGGTAAGAGGCAACAATCTATATAATCATCGGTACTCAGCATCAGATGGTACTGGGTTGTTTTTAAGTAGTTCGTCTGACCTTTCTCAAGGTCCTCAGTGGACGCCTCCAGCAATACAGGAAATCAGTATAGATGATTATGACACTACAAAAAAGAGAGGTAATACAATTGATAATGCATGCCTGTTTTGGTTTCTCAGTCACATGATGATTAGTGTATGGCTTTTGGGATGAATTTCTAATAGTTGGCATTAAATCTGGTTTTGGAAAAGCACATGAAAATCCAATATGCTTTACTGCAATCAATATGAAGATAACTTCAAAGTTTGTACTATGTTTTGGGTTACATTCTTTTGATTCGTTTAGTTATGTTAGACATAGCTATAAATGCATATTATGGTACCACTTGATTTCTGCATCTTTCGTGATTATTGTTTATTGTTACATGCGCAAATGGTCATGTATTTGTTACTGCACAATTTTACTGCATGTTCACATCTTAGGATAGTTGAACAGAATGGTTTCTATCAAAATGTCGTTATACATATATAAGATCTTTTACATATCTGTGTGTGTGCATGATCATCCGTTTGTGTATTATGTGGCAGTCTGACAAAAAGCTGAGCCATCAGAATTAGGTGATCTGATAGATGGATTTGACTAACCCTCTGGTTTATGTGAAGATATAAGTGTTGAAATTTTCACAAATCGTTCCATCGCGTGCTATCTCAGGCATTTCACCTCAAATATATGTGAAGCGTTTATTACACTTATTATTGCATGGAATGGTGCCGTGCATAACCACTTGCACTGTGCAACTTAATTAGCATCTATTTCTTCTGTCTCTGGTTGTAGTTGGAAAAGTTGGGGGGTACTGAAAAAGGATGTTAAGGAGCTTAATTCATTTGATATGGAAACTTCATTGGTTTAGTGATCATGTTGACGGGTTAGCCAACTTTGACATGGGCATTTTTTGTGCCTTTATATTCCCTGGGTTCATAATCATAAGTTCAATTCACATTTCATAGTTTGAGGTTCTATGATTATGTGAGTATCCATTTTGAAGGATTTGTTTTTATGATTATCTGGTTTGGAGCATTTTCTTGATTGAGTTCTTGCATGGAAATTTATTCTTATATGCTTGAGCAATTACCAAATGTGTCAGTGTTCAGATTCCTTCGGCCTTTTAAAATATGTATTGAGTAATCATCTTACTGATCAACATTTGTATTAACTTCACTTCCTTTTACTTGCTAGGTCCAGCTTACCGGCATTCATCCTTTAGACCTACCATGGAGGTATTGTGTGAGAATTTAGCTCTATTTGGCTTGTCATATGTAAGAAATTTATTTTAACGTCGCCTTTCATGGTCTCTTTGCAGGGAACCTCAGAAATTCAAGATAGTAGGGAATCCACCTCGTCCCGTTCAGACAGCAGTGAGTCAGAACCCACAATGAAGGCTCGGCTATCTTCTCATCATACTTATGCAAATCGCCGTTCATTCATGTCCAAACCTATTCATCCGTTGTCCTTTCCTGTACAAACTCCCCCGAGAGATCCTTCTGACCTGACATATACTGGGTTTCCAGAATATGATGCTTCCACTCCTCAACGAGATGGCCATCGCTGGAGCAGTGCTAGTAGCAGCATTGACTTTGCGGATGTTTCTGAGTCATTTGAGGCAGAAATTTCTGGTCGACCATGTAGTAGCATGCCTGATGGTTTTAGATGTGGCTTGTGTGAAAGGTTTCTTTCACAGAGATCGCCTTGGAGTTCTCGGCGAATAGTAAGAAGTGGAGATATGCCAGTTACTGGGGTTCTTTCTTGTTGTCATGTTTTCCATGCAGATTGCTTGGAGCAAACAACACCCAAGACACGTAAAAATGACCCTCCGTGCCCTCTATGTGCCAAGTTTGAAGAGGAGAATCTTCCCGAACAGCAGTGCTTCTCAAGACTGCGGACTGGTTTTCCACGGCTCAGACCAATTTCTGATGACGGACCATCCAGACCTTGGGGCTGCGCACAGGTTGGAGATTGCGTTGAAGGAGCTTTGCATGCTCCCCCGCGCAACAGTATGATGTTGCTTAACAGGAGTCGGATAAAGAAGAATCTTTCTATGAAAGCTAACTTGAGCAAAGAATTTCCGGGTAAGTTGAGGAAAAGTGGCTCTTACCCTTTACAACATTTGGGTGGAAAATCAGCTGATCTGGGGGCAGTTGGAAGCTCAAAGTCAAAGTCAAAGATGACGGGAGGCCTGAGTATTAAGAACTGAAGAAAATACATAGCTAATTGAAAATTTTTCTCAATAGGCTATCCTTCAAGTCTGCTAGTTGATTGTAAGTCTCAAATGGAAGTACAATTTACATATCAACGGCGATTGGATAACCTATCGACTTGTATAGGTTAAATCTTGCACGAATTGTGGTCCGAAACACTTGTTGGGAGTAGACAACTGTATGTTAACGTTGTTATTGTGCTTCTGTATTTTGATTGTGAATGAATGGTTATCTTATTTTGTTTCTAAGCTTTAATTCCGTTCTTGGAAGACATGAATGTCCAGAAATTGTTTCAAACTCGCGCAACCTATGTAAGAAACAAATTCCAGCTTGAATGTTTAATGCATCTTGGTTGTGATGTTGATGAATATTAGAAAGAACATTTCTACGTTTGAACGTTTAATGCATCTTGGTTGTACTCTCTGTTGGGCTTGGTCGGCTTGGTCAACCCAAAGCATGATGACCATGCCAGTTGGTTTTGGCCCAAGTAGATTCATCTTTTTAATTTACACATAGCTACCAAAATACTTGGGAATTATCTAAATTGTCAACTTTGGAGGTACTCCAAAATGGTGTATTTGATATATTTTACTCAAGGGGAATCTAGAAATATTGAATGTTTACCGTTAAACACCATATACGCTTAAGACAGTAAAACCTCCATATAATTATAAGGTTGGGATCACATGATTTTTATGATTGTAAGGAAGTTATTATTTAAGAGAGGTATGATTAGTAAAATTATTTTTCTTACTTAATTTTTTTTCTAAGGATTTTCTTACCTAACATGCATTATATAAGTTGTTTCCCAGAGTAAATCTAAATTATATTACTTGACATCATTTAATATCGAGTTTTTTTCACTTGTCTTCCTGGAAAAGCAGCCATGCCATTCAAGAGATCTCTGATCTCATACAACAATGGATAGATATTTAACTTCATCTTAAATTTTTATTGCAGTATTAAGTATTATATTTTTGGTCCTATTGTAACTATGACTATATGGAGGCAAATTTCTAAAAACGGAACTCCAAAAATACATGAAATATGACAATGTGAAGGTTATTCCAAAATATAATTAGTCCTGAGTTGGGACTAAGAAATTTTATCACTATATGGAAGCTATTTCATTATAGAGTATTTTATACAAGTTTTACTGTATATGGAGATGTTAAATAGAATACATGCGATGTAAGCTGCAAAATCAACCATGCCTTAAAAACACATTTTTCTTGTAGCTATTGGATAACACTTGAATTGAAAGCAAGTCATTCATTTTTTACACTGGCGCATTATGGGGCATTCTCCGAGATTAGATCCTATATTGATCCTTCCCCTATTGATCTTGTGTTGATATGTAAAATTCCATCATTTGACAACAAAGTACAATAATGATCGGAACGGTTCATTTTATAACTTATCCAATAAAAATCATTTCCTCAAAAAAATCAAGTAAATATGAGATCATTTGGTCACTTAACTGTGTGTTTCGATCGAGGGTGATTTAATCATTTCCTTGAAAGCTTCTGCTAGTTCTGTCATTCAAGCACAGTTTTATGCATGGTTTTTGAATTTTATCCAGAATTTCTAGTGAAACCTGCAGTAAAAGTATAGATCACCCACATTGGTCATTGAAGTTAAGTACGTAGACGTAAAGCAGAAAAAACACAATTGTACAAAGCCAATAAAAACTACAGATCATGCATACATATGAGACGTAGATCAACCCAATAATCTGAGTAGGTCTATCAATAGTAACTACCGATTTGGCACAAACAGATCACGCATAATAGTACTTACAGTTTTTTTTTTCGGGTCGAAACTTACAGTTTAAAAACATTATATATCAATCTCCTGAGTTGAATATTAATCCAAATTTTGTGTACACATGTGACTTTGGCACAAACATGTCATGAAATTTTCATCTTATGCGATCAAATTTTCATCGGTGTGCATTTTGATGCCCTCGTTGGGCCTTTTGTTCTGTTTTCCTCTGTTCCTTTGGACGTTTGCTTCTGGGCCAAGTAGCCATACTTCTGACTATCGTTTGGTGGCCAAGTCAGGATGCAATTGGAACTACGTCCTCCTATCCCACAAACACAAAGTGAAAATGCCCGACAATCACCCATTTTAATTGGAATAGTCGTGTCATGTATATATGTACTACAATATATGAGGGTTTGGTATACGTATTATCATGTCGTCTTTTAGGTTGTAATTAAGTGTGGCACAACTGCACATAAATTGTTTTCTTTGTACATTTTGCCATAGTCTCTGCTTTATTGTTCATGCTTCAGTGTATATCTATTAGAAAAGCCATGAAGCATGAACAATAAAGTAGCCGATCGGAGGGAGAGGGTGAGAAAGGGGAAGGTCAGTGTATTTAATATTTGATAAAATCTTGGCCATAAGATGGATTGAATGGCTGGGATAAAATGGGATGGAAAATGTAGAAGGACTATTAGGCAAATATATTGGCATTAAGAAAAAGAAAAAGAAATGACAAATGGCAGCATTTTACTGGCCAACGTCAGTTTTCAGCATGCTTGGCTACTGAATCTTCAGCAGCTAAGTTTCTCCCTTATATTATTGGTCAAATTATTTTTTTATTATATTAATTGTTGTTTTGTCCTTGTAGGAGAACTTTCAAAATTCATGTCCTAAAATGGAAATTAGGGTATTTTTTTTAGTCCTTAGATTGGATAACCCATCGACTTATATAGGTTAAATCTTGCACAAATTGTGGTCCGAAACACTTGTTGTAACTTGTACGTAGACAACTGCATGTTGACGTTGTTATAGTGCCTCTCTGTATTTTGAATGTGAATGAATGGATATCTTGTTTTGTTTCTAAGCTTGAAAATTTTCAATCTTGGAAGACATGTACATGAATGTCCGGAAATTGTTTCAAACTCGCGGAACCTATGAAAGAAACAAATTCCAACGTGAATATTATTGCAATCTGATGTTGATGAATAGAAAGAACATTTCTAGGTTAGAACGTTCAATGCATTTTGTTGTACTGTGTTGGGCTTGCTCGGCTTGAACAACCAAACGCATGATGACCATGCCAGTTGGTCTTGGCCCATGTAGCTTCATCTTTGTTTGGACCTATTTAACTCCGAAAATACTTTTAAATCTTCATCTTCCAAATCAGTAACTTATAACTAATAATTATTCCAGGAAAAATAAAACAAAATAAATATATATGTTCATGTAAACAAAATAAACAGAACCCCCTCACAAATTGAAAGCACTTAACATTCAACTTGTATGCGGTCCCCCCGCATAAAACATGTTTACATGCACCATATGAATCCAATACAATTTCGCTGTCAAGAATGGTCCTGCAAATCCTTTCATAAATCAGAAGGTTTTCAAAAAGGATACAATTTCGCTGTCAAGAATGGTCCTGCAAATCCTTTCATAAATCAGAAGGTTTTCAAAAAGGATACATAAAAGAAATGAAGGGTTTACATCAATAGGCAAGTAATTTTCAATATCCTCTAATTAACTATTTTCTGGACCAGCTTCTTGTGTCCCAATAAGATGTAACTTTCGTGTTTCAACTTTTACCTCCCACCACAAAAATTAGAAGAAATCCAAATTTGGTAACTAAACCAATGGGACCGATTTCAAATTCTCTTTTACCAATTTGCCTCTCATTTATGTAACCAATTAACAAATAATGCTCCTATGTCACAAAGAAAGAAACTTAGGTGCTCAAGGTTGAGCAACTAACTGAACTTAATTCCTTTTGTCATTTTCTATTTTACTATGTTATATCATGATCAAAACTGTTAATTTATTTGGTTATGTACTAAAGATCATTTCTATAAAAAAAATAAAAAATCAATCTAATCTAAGATCATTTGTCCATAAAATTGCACTAAACATATAGATCCTCGCATTATCGATTTTATATAGTTTATGCACAATTAAATAACCAAATGATCTCATATTTAATTGATTTTTTGAGAAAATGATCTTTACTACACAAGTTATAACATAAACGATTCTGATCATAGAATAAATTCGTAGAATGGAAAGAACAAAAGGAATTAAGCATGATTGAATGTTCAATCTTGAGCATCTAAGTTCCTTCCTGTTGGAAATACAAACCACAAGTTGAATATTCTCTCCTCGTTTCTCTTATTCGAAGAATAAGGAAGATATATATTGCATTTCTAAAGTTAAATATAGAAAAAATGTTGAAGTTGCTCTAAAACGTAACTGCGAATGCAAGTCTTTACTTTTACCTTTATCAAAGAGATTATTGTGTAAGACGGTACCACCACACGATACCTGCTAGCTGGTAATACTTACCACTTAAATAATGACACGTAACATTGAAAATATTACAGGCGGAATTCAAATTCGAATTTAGATTTACCCAATGGACCAATTTCTGAATTTCCCTAGCCATTGAAACTTTTACATGGGGTAGTGGAATATTTGCTGTGGGCCGTAGGGTTTGCTTCGTCCTCAGACCTTCTCCCCCTTCCCCACAATCATGTGCTCAGTCGGGTTGGCCCCCGACAATTGCACATTGTGTGCATGCATACATAACGAAAGTAAAATGATACCATGCACAAATGCTGTCGTTTGTCAACTGTCACTGTTTCTGCAATTGGGGCCTATTGCTGCGGTTGGATCATCAAAATGGTAACTCCACTAACCACCTTCTTCCCAAGTCCTTTTCTTCTTCCATCAATTTGCCACAATGAGATAAAACCCTAAAAACCCTATACACACTGAAAATCGTATTGTGATCTTGACACCCATATAGCATAGGATACCCTCTTTTTCTTCTTCACCATTGAAAATGATCAAAGAAAATATCAAATGTGGTTATGTCAATTGGATAGCACACTGTATTTGATTTTCTTACACCCAAATTTGGTCTTTCCTATTAGTAATTTAGAATATCGACTCGTCAGAAATTGAATCGAAGAAGATGAGCCTTTAATTGGATGGCTTGTGGGGAGAAGAACCTTCAGCCTTGTTGCATTCTAGCCAGGACTCTGGTTTATCCATAACCTTATCGTTTTTGAACCGACCATAGTAAATGTAATGTCACAATATCTATCTTATAGTGGCTGATATCATAAGCACATGACAAAAGTAAAATCGCCTTATATGACAATTTATTCACTGTACATAGATGATGAAATGTTATTTGACAAAGCTATGATGTGTCACTTCGCTTCTTCTGAACGACTTTATGAGTGTACATGGTTCTTTTTGGTGATCAAATGAAATGATCGAATTTTGGAAGTCAAATTCGTTTGGCGTCTACAAAAAACTGGGTTAAAAGGAAAAAAAAAAATTAGTGAAAACTCGCTTCTATTTTGATATACTTCGAATTTAAACTATAATAATTTTAAGTTGAACCCATACACATTTCAATTTCGAAAAATTAAAAAAAAAAAAGGCTAATAATTAAGATTAGGTTACCATATCTATCAAGATTCAAGACTTTCTCACGCCAACTTACCAAACTGAATTTTGGGTTTTACTTATTCAGGTACTTTTGGGAAGTCAGTTGACAAAAAAACATACGACCCTAAAGTGAGAATTAAGGTGAGTTGCATGCATGTGATGAGGGGGTCCATTTGGCATTTGGGTTTAGACCAAGCGTGATCAACTTTATCATGCTGATGAAGGTCCCAATCAAAAAAGCTTGAGTGCTCCAACATGATGGCCTCTTTCGTGTGGGATTGTTTCCTAGCAAGTAATAAACATGTTACTTTCTCTGGCAACCAAACTTCTCCCAATCCAATCCAGTCTTACCAACGCACTACCCTTATGTTACCCTTATGTTGTATGATATCTACTCTACGGGTCGGACATAAAAGTTATTGTCACGGGTGCAGTGTAATTTTTTTTTCTCCATATTTATGTAATTAATTATCTGAAAAGTGATTAAATATAATATATATAACAATATATTGTTCTACATCGAGAGGTCCATAATGAAAATTAAATAGAGAGATACAGAAAATATAACAGTGCATCCAAATTGCATGTTTTGCTAATTAACTCAAGTGGGATTGCTTTTGTGTAGTGCTTCAAACTCTCATCACCTAGTCATTTACCATGCACGGTCGTGCAATGGGTTTTTACTTTCTACCTTTTATACTGTCCTTTTTTCTTTTCCAAATTTGCGAAAGTGCATATAGCTGGATTCAATTAGCTAAGATAGAGCTTTTCTTCTTTCTGATAAATCTAATCCATAAATATGTTCCTTTCCGAAATCCCCATCTCATGAAATTCTGAAAAGCACCCCCTCGTGACAGTCATATTCATGTCACGCTCACGCTCACGCTCTCGCATTTTCATTTTTATCTTTCTTTTTGTCCGTGTCTTGAAAATCCTAATCCAGCTATGATCTTTTTTCTTTATGGCAAAAATCCTTCTCTTTAGTCTTAATCTAACATGCATCTTTCATATAGTTTGCGTTTTCCACTTTGATTTCACTAAGGAGGGTTTTGATTGAGGCATTCAGCGCTGTACTTACAATTTTAATTTGTTTTATGTTCACACCAGTCAAATTCCATTTACTTACAACTGTAGTTGCCAGCACCAAAGTTCGACAAAATAACAAAGAGTATGATTGTATTGAATTAATGCATATCTTCTTGAAAGATAACATACTACTATGATCAACTTAGTCTCAGTTTCGCAGCAAAGTGCTTTATCAATGTTTGAAGACCAATCCATTTTGATTTTGCAGTCCACTATATATTTTGCTAATTTGAGATTTTTTTTTTTTTTTTTTTTTTGAGCAAGGCTAATTTGAGATAGCTAAGGAACAACATGCTTATCATGTTCATGGATTCATAACCAACTCAAGTTCATAATGACATGGGCCTGATAATATGCCCAACCAATTGCAAAACATATTGACCAATAAGGCCTTTTTTCTGTGTATAAATTGCAGTATAGACCCTGTAGTTTATTTGGACTTTCTCTTTTGTTTATATTATTGTTTTCTTCAGATTTTGATCCTTTTAATTTCGTTTTTGTTCTCAACTTAGTTCAATCTGTCAACTACTTACTCGTTTTTATATATCCATTACTGTGCATGTATTCTCGTTGCAGAATGGATTGAAAAGTTAACTTAGTTGATAGGTTGAACCAGTGGCGTAGCCAGGATTAATGGTCAGGGGGGGTACTTTTACAAGTAAAAAAAATTTGAACAAAGTTACTAAAATATTATAATTTTATACAAGCTAACAAAAAGATTTAAAACATAATCTTAAAGTATCTCATACTGATACATTTTCAATACATTTAGATAGTACTCCTCGACGACCTTTCATCTTTTGAAATCGTTGCATAATTACCTCATTATCTAAACTATGAAAAATATATTTCTCTATATATGCAACCAAGCAATCATTCATCCATACATCACCAATTCGATTCCGTAACCGAGTCTTCACAATATTCATAGCAGAAAAAACTCGCTCCACACTCGCCGTTGCAACAGGTAGTGCTAATGTCAAAAGCAAGCACACCAAAGGATAAGTTTGATCTTTTTTTTTTCTCAACCATCTTTTGTGCTAGATCACTATCATGGGTAGGGATTCCAACATATACATATGCATAATACAAATCAAACATGGAAATAAATCAATCAAACAATAAAATTAAGTGAAAAAACATAACACTAAAGCACAAAAAAAAAAACAAAAAGAGGAAGATTTGCAAACCTTAAAGTGTTAATCCATTCCAATTAGTTGAATATTTGATTCAATTTTGAGTTAGGGCTTTTGAAGAAGTGAGGAGAGAAGAAAGGGAAAGTTGATGAAAGTGAAGTGGATGAGCGGGAAAGAGAGAGTGAAAAGTATAGATGGGGGTAAAATTTTGGGTAAAATATTTTAGGGGGGTAAAATTTCAGAGAATTATCTTAATAATATATAGTATTTTTTTTCCTTTAAAAATTCAGTGGGGGCCTCCTCTCTCCCTCGTGCCTTCGTGGCTCCGCCGCTGGGTTGAACCAAAAGGATATCAAAACGAATCTATAAGAACGTATGTAACAAAAAATTTGAAAGGACCAATTAGATTTCTAAAGAATGACAACCTAAAACTAAAGGCTACAATTTTTATTTTCTTTTTTAGGACTTCTAAGCAATCACAAATGAGTACATGATCAAATAGTCTCGTGACATTTTAAGATAATTTCCCTTTCAATGTTGGACCCAGATTCAAATCCCCGTACTTAAGTTTTGTTAGATAAAAAAAAAAAAAAATTCACTATTGAATGTGGATATATGTGCGTTCCCCTCACCATGCCTAGACAGAAAACTTGTCCCAAACGTTTCACTCTAATGTTCAATCCTCCAAGCAACAAAGTCTAATGATCGAATATTAATGATTTATACACCAAGTTGAACCATATAATATACATCATTAAATCACCTAATAACATGAGTGATACCTAATTCGGCCTAATACAAGTAATAAGCATTGCGCTCAATCATTTTATTTTTTATATATTTTGACGTACTAACTTGTACGCACACTCCAATATATTTAGTAAAGACATCCACGAACAAACCATATTTTAAACTATATACTTTATCAGATGGAAAATGATTCACATTTGTCAACTGTTCTCATCCATATTTGCATGTTTCCGAAATTCGCTATCAAAAGAAAAAGTGTTACATGTTACTCTCTCACTATACGTCGATCCTATAAAGTGGATCTAGTAATTGAACTACTTGTTGACTTCTAATTGAGTTTTTTTTTTTTTTATAATAGTTGACTTATGAATAAAAGAAGAAGAAAATAAAATACATGCATATATGTATGGAATTGGAGTTCGAAACGTACAAGTTGAAGTACTCCCTTACAAATTGCAAGTTAAGAACCATTAAACCATATGGCACATGAAGATGAAATCTACTAACTACAAAACACCCACGTTAAATTAAATCAATTGAAAATTCGGACTTTGCATATGTTTGATTGCTTGAATTTAGGGTTTTCGCTCTTGAAAGAAAATGCAATTTCGTGGCTTATGTCATGGCTTTTGTGATCTAGCAAGCAATTAAGGAGTGAAGTGTCATGAATATGAAGATTGAGACTGCGCTAAGGTGTGGTTAAGCATGCATCACGTCGATTTTGGTCCCGTTTATGTTGTGTAACGTGCATGAATCGGGTTTTGTTGAAACAAATCAACTTGAAAATGATAGTTTTAAATGATGTCAATCCAAGATTACTAATTTTTCAAACTCAATTTTTTAACCAAGATATTGCGTGACAAAGAAGGTTGCGGCTGGATTTGGCTCTTAATCAAATACCAATTGAGTTAATTATTAAGTCCCATATATAAACACTCTAAAGGTCATGTGATATAATCAATTACAGGTAATAAATAATAAATAGTAACAAATTTAAAAAGTAAGGGGTCACATAAATATAATGACGTGTTTACTAAATAAGAGAGGGAATGAGAAGAGTGAGAGTCATTCCCACTCCGAGAGATTCCTTTGCTTTCTAAAATTCTGAAATCAAATTAATGATGAAACATGCTCCAAAATCAATAGTCAAAATCTTAATTTTCAAGGGATGAGATCAGAGGCAAAGCCAGCCCCGAGCGGACGTTAGTGGCCGCTCCCCTGGTCACCTGAAAAAGTAGGGACTGGGAGAGGGTCTGAGTCGCTCCGCTCCCTTGGTCCGCCACGTCGCTGCCCCGACATGAAGCCATTGACGAAGATCTGGGCATGCTCTGCAAAACGGGAAGAGGAAAGCTAAGAAGAAGAAGAGCCAAACACAAAATGGCGCCATTTCTTCTTAAAAGAAAATGGTGTCGTTCCTTATTTAAAGAAGACGGCGTCGTTTTAAGTTTGCTTTGAGCGGCGTCGTTTTGGAACTTACAAATCTGGAGCCTGTACAAACCTGGTTGCAGCGGCACCGTTTTGGAAACGCATCTTCAACCAACCGCAAGCGCAGCTCCGCAAAACCTCGATCCTCGCCGAATCGCCGATGCTTCTTTAGATATCACCACACCGCCGCCAATGCCTCTTGGGATACCACCGCCGCCTAGCCTAGCCTCCTCCAAGTTTCAATTCCAAGTAATAAATCCTAAATTCTTGTGGTTGGATTTGTTAATTGTTGTTAGTATTTGTATTCAATCAGTTCTTAAAGCTCTATATTTTTTCGTACTGCATATTTTAGATTAGATTGTTCTTACTAAATGCACATCCGAACAAATGGTAGTTCTGCAAATTATGGTTTATTCATTTTCTAGTTGAAAGTTTGAATCTTGGGGTTTGCTTGGATGTGTGAAGTGAGATATATGCATGTCAGATTTGTTGGGGACTGACAAGTGAACCAAAGCATTGAACTTTCGTAGCCCTTGGTTTTGGATTTTGGATTTTTCATGGAGTTTTGATGTTTTGAACAATCAACTAATGCTGGATGAGTTAATTAGCTATGGTTTCATGGATACTGGATAGAGGCGTAGGTTGTGTAGAATTTCCTTCCTTTTTTTTTTTTTGTGGCTTTACAAGAATCAGTCAATGATGAGCACTCTATGTGCTTTTTTTCTTCACGCTACAAAAATTGCTTTTGTATGTTTAAATTCTACTGTATTTAGATGTTTTAATTTTTTTTGGAACGGTTGAGTCTTTAAGTTCTGCTCCCCCGGTCCCAAAATCTTCGCTCCGCCTTTGGATGAGATTCCTTAAGGAGGAGGTGGTACTGAGATTACTTAGTCACACTCTTGACTTTTGTTCTTAAGCTACCCTCATGTTTTTAATATAAATTTAAAATACTTTATAAAACTATTCATATTTTATGCCTAATTACTTTCACAACATAATAAATAATTATTGATTGTATATAACTTCATAAATTTATCATTATTATTTGTATTAGTAACAAATTTTTAGGTAAACATATAAAATGAAATTTTTATCCACACCTATTATTTCTCTCCCCCACCCAACACTATATTTTTAGGGGGTTGTTAGTTCCACCCCCCACTTCTCTTTCCCCACCCCTCATTTTAAAATTAATTCTAAATAAAAATCTATTATTAGGTAAAATTACAAAAAAGTATAAACCAAATGGTGGTGGGCGGCTCTGCACAATCCAGAAGCAAAAGCGACTCGCGTTGCTCTGATCGGTGCAAGAAATTCCGGTGAAATGGTGACGGCGAACGCGGCTGAGGAAAAAGGTTGTGGGAAGTGGCAGAGAATCGAAGGATGTGAACGGTTGAATTCGATTGAAGTTGCAGAGAGCTCTCAATCGATCCACAAGGAAGGCAACTGAAATCCCCAATCCAAAACTAAAGCAGTTAATTACAGATTGATTAAACTATCAAATTGACAAGAATTTCAAAGATAGCCGTCGTTGCTCCAAGCATCCAAGCAAATTGGGCAAAAAAGCCCATCAATGTTGCCTCGATTCCATAGGCTTCCTTGAGAGCTCTCTGCAACTTCCATCATACGTCGTTGCTCCAAGCCTCCAAGCAAATTGGGCAAAATTTCCCAAACAGCAAAAGAGAAAAAAGGCATATACTCGTACTTCATGCATCACGAATGGATTATCCCAATTTGCACAGTGGCTTCCGACGCAACTTCAACAACGAATAAATATTTTTTATGGGTAATTTCAACGACTTAAAATACACAACTCTACGCTTTTCATTTCCTTTTATATCACCTCCCTCCATTAACCCAAGCACCAAGCTTTCCCCTTAGCAAATCGCAACCTCAAAATTCTTGAAACCCCAAAAACTTGGTTTACCGATCAACCGCAGCACCCTCCATCTCTGACCCTTCCGCCAATATCCAAATCCAGATTTCGATCTGTTAATTTCTGATTGAACCCCGTGAGAGTTGATTGTTTCTTTATTGTTGGGGTTTGGTTCAACCGTTCGCATCCTTCGGAATGTCCGGAGCCACCCACCACCATTTGGTTTATACTTTTTTGTAATCTTACCTAGTAATAGATTTTTATTTAGAATTAAATTTAAAATGGGGGGTGGGGAAAGAGAAGTGGGGGGGGTGGAACTAACAGCCCCCTATTTTTATCATTAAAAGTTCCAAAATTACCCACAAATTACAGAGAATATTTCATAGGAACCTTATAGGTTTCTTTTCAAGCTCAAAATTGTTTATGTTGATTGAAAAGTTAAAATAAAATTAAAAGACAAACAACTATTTCGCCGACTGAATGCCCACGCCACTAACCTCCCCGCCCTCCCCAAATCTTTCTTGGTTTTAGTGAAAAACAATAGTAAAAAAGTTGTCATTATGTATAAGAAGAAAAACGTTAGTATGTTTTTGTAAAATATTATCTTTTATTTAAGGGTAATTTGAGAAGTTTTTATGACAAAAATGTAGTGTTTGGTGGGGTGAGAGACATGATGGACGTGAATATAATTTTCCAATATAAAATTATCAAAACTTCATTGACTATAGTACCTTGGATAAAAAAAATAAAATTTAGACAACATTTTAATAATCAAATTAATTTGGACCACAATTTAAGAGAAATAGTAAATAATCCATTGAAAGTTAGTTTTTATTTTATTTCGATTCAAGATAGTTAGCAAACTTTTCAATATATTACTTCAGCTTTTACTCATTCCGACTCATGCCTACTTAGATTCCTGATCATTTCAATTCCTACTCACTCTAACTTCAAGTAAAACAATCGAATCAAAGTGCAAGTATGCTTTATGGGACAAACATGACCCAAAAGGGAATTAGTGTGCAATCCATTGACCACAAACCATTCGACGACTAATTTAAAATCCAAAGCAAGATCTGGGGCAAACTTTTGATGACTTTAATTATATGGTTTATTCAAATGTACGAAGTCTAAGTGATCCATCATTAAAGGGAATAACAAGAAAATCCATGCAAATCTTAAGCATAATTAGTGTCGGCGATGGCATTTCTTCTTTTACCAATAACATACCCAGAAAATGATGTAACCAGCGACTAATGTTACTAGTACTACCCATGCAAATCTTAGGCATAATTATTGTCGGTTGATGTGATTTCTTCTTTTACTGTGTTACTTTGAAAAAAATAAACGATGTCCAACGCAAGTACATATTTTTTGAGTTTCCACAATCATTTTTATTCATCTCTTGCTTTGAACTGTTTTTGTCCATCATTAATGCTTGTTTAACTAACTGCAAACCTACCCCTAAAACTTTGAAAGCACTTCACCAAATCCAGAGGGTAGTTCGAATTGCTTTTTAGAGATATGGGTACAGTACTGCAGGCGCAGTGCTAGAGAGAGAGAATGCTAGCTAGAAGGTAGTTGGGTCGGTTAAACACCTAGGCAGACAAAAAAAGCAGCTTCTGAAAAAAGCCAAATCTACTACAAAGATATAGCTTCTCTCTCTTTATTAGGCAACAACTCCTTTGATCACGGGCTTGTGCTAATTCACAGTTGAATTGAGACTTCACCCGTCTAGAGCACTGTGTTCTGACTTTATTCTTCTCTGGACAACATTCAAAATCACAACCAACTCAACCTTCTTTCTCTACCATTCTTTTTATTTTTTAATTTTCTATAAAATGATATAATACATTCATATGTTATAATATTAGAATAATAGAATTTAAGATTTTATATGCTTCCCATTTTCGGAGTAAAAAATTCACTGATTAGAAAGCACTTATGTAGTAAGTTCTTGTGAGCACTTGGAAGACACTTCTCCAAAAGTACTTTTATGATTTAAAAATACTTCTACATTCATGTAAGTTTTAATGGTTAGAAATCACGTTTAGCTCTTTTGAAAACACTGACTTGTAGTTAAGTTCAATAAATTATGTTATAAATGATTGTTATGATGTACTATTCGATAATTACTCTCTGGGGAGTGTCAACGTGGAGGAGTACCAATGGGGGGTAAGGTATTCTACTATTTGATTGTTGGACCACATGGTGGTGGTGGTTATAGTAATTGAATCATCTTTGGCTTCAAGTCACTGCTGGATATGATTAAGCACATGATGGCCACTTTTCATCAAAACACAGCACACGAGGTGAGACAACAGCTGAGTATGGAGATCATGAGTTGGGAAACAGCCAGCCTCACGGGCGTTTCAGTTGCCCTATAATTAGCACTACTACAATCAATCAAATCCTTAAACCCAAATTAGACAAACTTTATGTCGAATCTAAAACTTTCATCAATACTAACTGTGAAGAGCATAATATACAACTTAAGGGTGAAAATTCGTAACTATTTCAAGTTGACTTTGTGGATGGTTAGGACAAATTGTCTATCATAAGCCAGCTTGCTAATTTTTTTTTTTTTTTATCAATTGGATAGGCGCAAATTTAGGATAAACATGAAAATGCAAAGCTGCAGGGTTTTGCCTCCGAACTTTTTACTTCACAATACCTTATTTTGAAGTGAAGGATGCTATAATTATGTAAAACACAACGCGTTTGTGACAAAATTGCATCTCTGGATTTCTGATGTTTTTTAGCGTTCATTCCGTTCAATCAACTCTTTAATCTTGTTGCTTTCAACTTGTCATTGTCAAGCACTATAGTTTGATTGTGTATATACAAGATTTTGAGATGAAAATTAGTATCTTTTTTCATGGAAGCAATTGTACACTCTTATTATTTGACTGCCCAGTGAAAAATTAAAAAATACATTGTTTTCTTCTACTTAATTACGCCCACTCTATTTGAAAGTGGTATTCATTTATAATTTTGATCAATTACAGTAAAAATGAATATGAATGTTCCGGAGTACTTGACGTGTGGCTGGGTGCAAGGGTGCAGAGTATCAAATCCAGAACTGAGACAGGGCAGTGAATCCTTTAAACAGTGAAAGGTTTGAGAGAACACAAAAGGTGGCAAAATCCAGTACGGGATCAGAGCATTCGATTGCGGTCAGAAATATTTCGGAACAATGGACGGTGGAGATAGAATCTTACAAAACAGGGTATAGTTGAAAGCAAGTTGGACTGTTTTGGACTTTTTCATTTGGACTATTCTAACTACAAGTTGGTTATTGGCCGTTAACTTTCAACTTCCAATTTCCAAATGAACTATATCTTATCTATATATTTAGGGTTAATTCCTCCAATGATACCAAATGTTTGGCAAATAAGACACTTTGGTACCTAATATTTAAAACTAGGGCTGTAAATTGGCTCGAGCTGCTCGGGCTCGGCTCGGGCTCGGCTCGTTTTTGGCTCGTTCAGCTCGCTCTTATTCCAGAAATAGCTTGCTTGAGCTTATTTTTAGGCTCATTGAAAAGTCAGCAGCTTGAGCTTTGGCATGCTCGGCTCATAAAGCTCATGAGAAGCTCGTATATATATGAGCCGGCTAAGCTCGGCTCGTTCGGCTCGTTCATTAAAGCTCGGCTCGGCTCGTAATTTAATATATATAAATTAATATTATTACTTATTAGTAACTAGATTAATCTTTCAATATTATAATTATTAAATTAAAATAATAGTCCAGCCCATTAAACAACTTGCAAAACTTAACCCTAGTTATCTTCTATACATAACCAACGCACATTGAATTGAAAACAACAAAAAGGCACAAACAAATCGTTGACAAGTAAGTAAAAAAAATACAAAGTCATCATCATCTAGTCCGTTTCGTGATGGAACTTCCTGCAGGTAGACTAGTTCATTCTTTTTTACTTACTCATTCTTTTTCTTTAAAAGTTAAATTATAACGATTATATAATTTTTTTACTTAGTTTGATATGAATTAATTATTTGAACAGAGACTCAAACTAAAGAGGTTGCAAATGTTCATAAGAGTTGTTATAGTGATGTTTAATTTTCGTTGTAATTTGTACTTATTTTCAATCACCAATTTTTTATTTTAAATACTGTTTTTACAAATGAGCCCAACGAGCCGAGCCGAGGGCTCGATCAAAAGCTCGGCTCGTTTGAGCTCGCATCATAAACGAGCCGAGCCGAGCTAAGCTCGAGCTCACAATTTTTTATTGAGCCGAGCTTGAGCTTTCATCCATGAAGTTTATGCGAGCTTGAGCCAAGCTTGAGCTTCAGAAATTTTGTGCGAGCCGAGCCGAGCACCAAGGTGCTCGGCTCGACTCGGCTCATTTACACCCCTATTTAAAACTGGATATTTTGGTACCCAATCTATACCTACGTTAGACACTTTAATGCCTACGTCTAATTTGTTGTTAAAATTGAGTCTATTATAGTATTTTAAGATTAATTCACAAAATATGACTTATATAATCAAATTTTTTAAAAAAATAGACCGAATAGTACCCAAATTATAACAAAGTTAGACTACTCATGCATTTAAAAAAAAGAAGACTACTTCTGTTTTGATAACGTCAAGTACCTACTCTTACTTTAATATTGCATTTCATTGTATGCATCATGAAAAAACAGTTAATTTTTATTCTAATTTAAATAAATTTGCAAAGACTTAAAAAATGAATTGGAGCATAATAATATATATTACTCTAAGTTAGCAAAGCACCAAATTTACAAGAACAATATTCATTCTAAATCCAGTTTGCAATAAAAAAGAGGCTAAATTTTGAAATTATCATCTTGCCCATGCTCAGCCAAATGAAAATATTGTAATACCCTCAATTTTAAAGGAAAATTGGAGGGAGGCACTAAAGTGTCTACGGAGGTATAGATTGGGTACCAAAGTGTCCGATTTTAAACATTGGGTATCAAAGTGTCTTATTTGTCGAACATTAGGTACCATTGGGGGAATTAACCCATATATTTAAGTAAATACTTAGGTATACTTAAGGCTAAGTGTACCCAAGAAGGTGAAATAAGTTATTTTTATTTATACCCTAAATAAATCAAAAGTAAGCCATTTTTAAGTGAGGGTATTTTCATTTCTTTTTTAAATTTTAACATTCAATTTCATAGACCACTACGATATAAATGCAGATTGGCACGCGCTGAAGTGTGTGCTAAGGTGTGCTAAGATGTCAGTCTCTTTTTTAAAAGATTATGTAGTTTAAGCCCTCGTGCTTGAGACTCATTAAAATTTTATTTTCGTCTTTGTGTTAGTCTTTCCTTGTGTTTCCGTCTTTATAGTAACATTCTATTTTTATTTTAGTCTAATCCGTTAATCAAATACATAATTTATGAATATCATTTCATTCCCTTCTCCAAAAAAAAGAGTATAAAAAAAAAAGAAAAAAAAAAGAGACAAATGTTGTGTCTTCTCTTTTGATTGAGTGGACCGGCAGTGCTAACAAAATACATAATGGAACGCATGGAAAAATCAGAATAATTCACGACTACAAGTGCAGTTTAGTTATTTCTCTCAATGCAGGCAAATACATCAATTTTAATAAGATTTTGCTTTAATGTCTGCGTATCAGATTCGATTTAGAAATGTATTGTCTTCTTCTTGTGTTTTTTTCATCTGGGTTTTAAGGGTTCTATGGAAAAATCTTTGAGAAAGCAAAAATTCAGAAGCAAATTGGATAAAAGCCAAATGAGTTTTGAACAAGGACAATGAAGCCAAAACAGTTGCATGTGCAGCTGCGAATTTGCGCCGTAGAGGTTTGAATAGGTCACTCTCACCAGACAAATTGCACATATCTTGAAAGTTGAAATCCCTTACGTAGTTTAATAAGTTAATCTATGAAAAGAATGCTATATTTATTGTACGAATTTATACTTACTGCGAACACAATTTTAGCTATTTATGTATTATTTCGTTTCTCCCATAATTACATATTGTTTTCTCATCAAGAATGAGAGCATGTAACGGAGATGCAACCTCGAAAAACTTTGTTAATTAAAACCGATCTTCTGCCAAATTGCCAATTTAGTCTTTATTTATAAAGCGTACATATATTGATCAAGCCGTACATGAGAAGGTATAGAGTATAGAAAAACGAGAAGATACTTAATTTTAAGTCAATGAACATGCATAGCTACCAATGCTACCACAAATTGCGTACAGTAATCTAATTTTTCTTCTTCCGTTTGGCCATTAGTTATGTTTCTTTGAAACACTAATTCCGAGAATCGCGGTCAAAATACTATCAAACCAATTATATTTAATGCATATGTTATCGTTTTCCATGCAGATCTTAATCAAGATTTTCCACTTCATCTACGAGATTAACAACTACCATAAATTTCGTAATCAAGAAAATGCTTCAGAAAGATTACAGAAAGCCGCACATAGTCTTGTCACTTGTGTTAATATTTGTTTGTGAAAGGGAGAATAAACAATGGGATTTTAATTTAATAAGATTGGTCTTGTTCAAACTAGAGGACACCTAAGCTGCTAAAACAGTCATCACCCATGTGCAGCTGCTTGGTTGTGTGGTGGACCTTTTTCATTCTTTTGTTTTCTTTTCATCCTGTTGTGATTTGATATAGTCATCAGCAGTAACTGCACATGTTCAGTTGAATATGAGCCGTCGATCACAATAATCAAATAGAAAATTTGTCCATCAACTTTCGTTACGCATACAATTTGTTGTCGCTATACAATTGGTTGTTGCATATGATCCGGACTGTGTTTATGTAAAACCAATTGTTGTCTGCTCAAGCTAGTTCAAGGTGGAGAACTAGTTGTTGCGTAAACTGTTTTACTTTGTGATTTGTTTTGCAACTTAGGAAATATGCTATTTAATGAAGAAGATGGAATTCTTTTCATTCCCATGGGTCAAAAATGCTCATTCAATTCGTTTACCAGAAAAGATTTGGGCATTGAATTCTCTCTTGTTGCCCTAAGTCGTCATAAACGGCTGTATAATTAAAGCTACAATTCTGTAGCTGTGAAATGTGTGTTCCAATGTGGTACCATGGCATTCAAACAGAGGAAAACAGGGAAGAGAACGACCCAGCACATTTTTCTTCTTTCTTTTCTGGAAAGGGGACAGAGATGGTGTGGTGCAGAAAAAACATCAAAAACCCTGCAAACTTTTTATTTATTATGCACAGAACTTCATAAAGTTTGAGGAATTCTGTTAGGTAAAGTGAAATTCTGGGCACAGCAAGAAAAACCCAGTTCACCAAAACTTCTTATATATTCCTTTAAAATGGTTGTTGCGGGAGTGACTTGTGAGGAAAAGTATGCCCAAAATATTAGTAAAAAAAATAATAAAAAATGAAGAGGACCAAAAGTAAAAGCATGGAAAACAACAAAAGGGAGAAAAGGTTAGTTGCGGCAAATGGGCAGTGCTTGCATGTGAGGTATGGATTCTATGGAACCCTCCCCATCAAAAGGCCAAAAGCCACCATGTCTCATTAGAATTTGGGAACTTCCCCAGTAAGAAACCCTACAAGAACCACGCGGTTTCTCCTCAAAAATAGCCCTTTACCATCGAAACCGACTTGGTTTAATTAGGCCGAATTGCACTAAAAGTCTTTGTAGTTTACTTGGATTAGTCCTTTCGTTTGTGTAGTCCAATCTATCAGCTGTGTTGGTACTCGGGCAAACTGTACTAATACTACGAAACTACGAGGCTAAACATTTAAAATGAAAATGACTTATTAGCTCTCATTTGGTTGATAGCAACTGAAAACCCCCACTCAACTAATCAAACTACGGAAATGAATTGAAAATTCACATAACCTACTACAATGACTGTTAGTGCAATTCAACGATAATACCGTAAAACCAGTTATCAGTTAATAATGGTCCCCAACAGATTAAACAAGAAAAAGGCATAAAAAAAAAAGAAAAGAAAAAAGGAGGAGTGCAAGTCAGTGTGGGCATGGTGACTAAATAGTCCTATCCCCTTGCCCCCAAAGTTCTATAAAATCCCCCCACCCCCCTCCCACTTTCCTCACTCCTCTGCTTCACATCACAATACTTATCTCCCTTTTTGCAAATTCCTCCGAAGCCTCATTCGCATTCAAACCTTAAAATGTAACAATCTTATCCTTCTCAACTTCCCCTCCTACTTTTAATGTTCTTCATTTGCATTTCATAAATGCCAAAAATGTTGCACAAAAATGCTGAAAATGCTTCACTTGTTTTGTGTGCAGGAACAAAATGGCTCTTGCTCATGGCTTTCTCTTGGTGGGTCTTCTCGCAATGGTCTCCTCTGCCACCGCATCCGGCGGCGGAGGCTGGGTCAACGCCCGCGCCACCTTCTACGGCGGCGGTGACGCCTCCGGGACAATGGGTATGCACCAAAACTCGAAAATATCCAATCTCTTTCAAAATTTCTGAGATCTAAACTCTTTAAGGTTTCTCCTTTAACTAATCTGCAATTTGGGTATTTTTCAGGTGGTGCTTGCGGGTACGGAAACCTCTACAGCCAGGGGTACGGAACCAACACGGCGGCGCTGAGCACGGCGCTGTTCAACAATGGGCTCGGCTGCGGTTCGTGCTATGAGATTAGGTGCGTGAATGACCCGAAATGGTGCTTGCCGGGCTCCATTGTGGTCACCGCCACCAATTTCTGCCCGCCGAACAATGCCCTGCCCAACAACGCCGGCGGGTGGTGCAACCCGCCCCAGCACCACTTTGACCTCTCTCAGCCTATCTTCCAGCACATTGCTCAATACAAAGCTGGTGTTGTCCCTGTTTCCTACAGAAGGTACCTCTCAATCTCCAACTGTAGCCATTAATTAACGGCCTGTTTGCGAGTGTTTTCTGTAGATAATTTGTCGATTTTTACTGAAAATATTTACAAGTGATTCGCGGTTAAATTATTTGACTTTTTTATGTGGTTCACTTCAAAATTTGTTTACAGATTACTAATCTTTTGTGGGCCTATTTTTGTTTTGTAGGGTACCCTGCAGAAGAAGGGGAGGTATCAGGTTCACTGTGAACGGGCACTCCTACTTTAACCTGGTCCTGATCACAAACGTTGGTGGGGCCGGTGATGTGCACTCTGTTTCAATCAAAGGGTCCAAAACCGGTTGGCAACCGATGTCAAGAAACTGGGGCCAAAACTGGCAGAGCAACTCCTACCTCAATGGCCAAGCCCTCTCTTTTAAGGTGACCACCAGCGACGGCCGCACGGTAGTGTCCTACAATGCGGCCCCAGCCGGGTGGTCCTTTGGCCAGACCTACACCGGTGCTCAATTCCGCTGAGAGATACCCTTAATTATAAGGGGTCATTAATCTTTAAATTTAGTAATTTTCTAGGTAACCAAATATATATACTGAGTACTAATTAAGATTAGTATGATGACTCTTGGTATACTAGGGTTTTAATTTAGTATACTATAGTAGTGGGGTTGAGTTTTGGTCAAGGCTGTGGCCTTTTGGTCAAAGTGATTTGGGGCTTATTTTAAAGTGGCTCTCCCATCGTTTTAGGGTTTAGGGTACCCTACTATCTTTGGGACTCTAAATTCCTTCTTGGGTCTTGTTTTTCTTTTTACTTCTGCAGTAATTGTAAAAGCAGAGGTTGGGCAGAGGTGGTGGACTTTGACCACCCGCCATTAGTATTTCAAATAGTGGAGTCTCTTTTTTGTTCTTTTGGTATTTCTCTCGGAATATATTCTGAGCATTTTGTGCTTTGTTTTGTGAGGCCATTATTGTAATCAGCTGAATGTCGAGTCAGTAGGTCCTTGAAGGTTCTGTTTCAAGGTCGTTGAAGAAATGTAAATTTCCGTTTCCAACTATTAATGGATTGCCAATTATATATTGTGTTCATCACTTTGCTCGTTCCATCAAGTAGTTAAGAATTATTACTTTGCAACAGCATTAGGTTCCTTTCTCCCCAGTATGATTTATACCAAGAGTACCAAAAGAAAGTTCAGAAACTATACACTTAATCAGCAGTAAGTATACTTAAAACAAAGAAGAAACGTAAGATTAAAATGATGATACCTGGGTTATCTTGTTCAAAAGTCCAAGGGTATTAAGACTTAAGAGGGTAGAGGCCCTATTCAAAACCCAGTGTCCTTTATGCAGCCCAAAGAAAATGTGTGGTGACCAAAAAAAAAACACCTTATGGTGCGTGTACTTCTATCCATGCCTTGATCTTTAGAAATGAACCTCTGCTATCTAATATACAAGGTGAAAGACTTGCATGCAAACGGCGCTTGGAATATCTTTCTTGGCATGCATGATACACAATCATAAACATGATAGGAAAAACGCTTATGAGATTTAGTCTTTAAAGTAAAATTTAATCATCATGGACAATAGTAAGAAGGGTGACAATGAAATGAAGGGGCCACACTTGCGTTTTATGTTTCAGGTTTCTCAAGAAGTCCAACTTAACTTAGCACACGTGGAATGGGTTTCGCCTTTAATCAAGAGAATTGCTATGTACAACATGTTTTTTCTCTAAACACCCGTATTTTAAATTTTTCAATATGATTTGTACACTCAGATTCGATACTGAACTTTCAAATATATTCTTAATTTAATTTTATTTAATAAAGATCTACAATATATTTCTTCTATTAAATCTCAAATTCTCACCATAGTGGCTGTCGGAATGGATTATATGTAACAAATATTTTCCCCTTACAGCTGATAACTTTCATTCATCTATCATATGGTGTAACTCCGTGATCGCAAACCTAACCTAATTTACAAATTACAAGACAGGCTTATTCACAGTATATGGGGTTTCAACAGAGCAATATTATTGCAATTTTGTGAAGAGAAATTTGCTGAGTGGTGTGATGGAATAGTTGGTTGAGTTGATTGTACAAACGTTGTATGAGCTGGAATGAATTCCGTAATGACATTTCTTTTCAATTTTCAATGTCTTCTCAAATGTCACTTGGCTTTTCGTGTCCCTTTCAACACAGATTGCCTTAAGATTCGTACTAGTTAACAACAAAAAGAATTACCGCAGAGAGAATCTAATCTATGCAGTCATATATCCATCCCCCTTTTACTGTGGTAGCTCACCTAAACTCTCGAACACATGAAATTCTCTTTGACTATGGAACAAATTCATATTTCACTCTTAAGATACAGGGTGATGATCACAGTCGCTACATTTTTATATAGCAGAAACACTCGGTCCTCAACATGCCCAGTCCTCACCATGCCCAAGTACAGTACAAAAATCATAAAAGAAAGTTTTTACAAGGGTGCATTTTGCAATTGCTTTCTGGTTCTCTAGTGATGGTTTGCTGGGATTTGGTGAGCACATGGCAATCTCACTAGTCAGCCACCCACTAGGAATGAAAACAATCTGCAGTGTGTGAAGAAAGCAACATGGGATTGTAGACAATTCTTTCAACCTGTTTATGCGTTTGTGCTATATTGTTTTATGTACTTTTTATTTACAGCTCAGATTACTGAGAGGGAGCAAGGGAAAGGCAGTCCTAAATCCGCCACTAGCGCCTTGACAGCAAAGAAATGAGAGGGAGGGAACAAAAAACTCAACACAACCTATAACTATATATAATAAACATACAGGAGATCTGTCGGTAGAAGTTTTGGTGCTTCATTCTGGGGCATCAGCACCGCCATTCCTTCTGGAAAGGGACTAATGACTAATTAGAGGACTGTAATGTGGTGAACCGCGATGCTGTACACTCAGTGGTTGCCTTCTATATTCCCACGGAAAAATTGATGATTGAGGAAAAACCTAGATGGGCGAGACGATTCCAAGCACTCAACAGATCTCCCCATCGGTGGATGAACATCACCCAAACTCAGTTTGTCTGCTGCATCAAGCAATAAATATGCTTCTAAGACTTCCACTACAATACAGAGAAGTAACTTTTTGGATGGATACAAGAAAAATTTCTGTAATGGGGTAGTGAACTTAAATACAAATGTACTTTTACGGAGTCATATGCCACAAAAAGTGGAAACAAACAAATGACTTTGTGGCTTATATCAAAAGCAAACCAATGACATTACATCACAATGTAAATGGGAAGATAAACTTTTAACAGGGATTGGTCACATAGGTACAAGCAAGTTAGGCACCAGGAGTACATGATGTTCCAGCTAGAGGGAAAAAAACAGAATTTAGCTACGTTTGGTGCCTACACTTGGACTGGATAATCACAAGATTCAAGGTATGCTTTAGTAAGAAATGAGGGCCAATTCTTAATCTTGGTCAAGTTGAAGGAATAAGATGGCCTAGTTAAGGTACTGATATCCTACCATTTTTTCTTGATTGGAAGCCTAAGTTCCCTTCATGACTAGTCCATCCTTTACCTTCAACTTGGACAAAAATAGGAAGTTGGCCCCTATTACTCCTCCAAGCGTACATAGAATTTGATGAGCTATCCAATGATTTCAATCCAATTCTATCCACCAAAATGGCCTCTATCTCATATCTTAATAGGCTAGGCTAGCCACAAAATTAAGTAGGAAAAGTTTTTTCAGAAAATCTAGAATGGGGGAAGGGAAGACTGACCTGGGAATATAAATGATCGTCAAACATGGTAACAGCACAAGGGCCGGACGTAGAAGCCCAACTATGCTGAGTGGGGTAGAACTCAGGTCTAGGAGGTTCAAAACTTCCGGTAACATGATACTCCACGGGGTTTTCTTGAGGACTCAATTCTGCTGGTGGTTGGAATTTTGCATCGGTTAGCATATTGATATTGTAGGGCAGGTAGGGAAATTGTGCACCCAGCTGTAGCCTCAGTGGTGCAGTTCTGCTTAAGTCGTTAAGAATACTATTGTCTTGTCCGGAATTCGAAATCTCTGGACTTTTTCCAGTGCCAAGGTAACCAGAATAGCTTCCAAAGGAAGAGCTTGCACAACATTCCATATCCCTAGAAAAAGACATTCTTCCATTGAGTTACATTCATAAATTTTATATACTATAGTAGACAACTGAGCCATCAAATGTCCTATGTGATTAAGAGCCTTATCATATAACATACGTTTGGTTCTTGTCAACTGTTTTCTTCTTGCAGAAAGATCTAGAAGGAACCAGTCAAAACAAGATTACCCCGAGATACCATGTACTTCTAAACAACAACTCACCTATGCTGAAGCAAGTTCGGGTCCTCAGGCAAAACCATATGCCGGCTGTCATTAGAAGGAACCCATGACAGAGGCTGGAGCTGTTGCTCACCACCCATGCTGAAGGGCATATGCAAACCACTTTGGAACTGCAAGATAAGAATCATACAGATTGAATTTTTTTCCTTATTTGTAATAATTTACACATCTGGAAGTTTTCTCAAACCAGAAGCAAATGTTTACCTGACTAGTGCATTCCAACGACATAAGTTGCTGCTTTTGTAAGTTTTCCTGCAAACATAGAAATCGATAGCGTTAGTATCACAAGGTCAAGATTCAATTGGAAATGACTAAAGCTAGCACAAGTTCATTATGAATCTACCAAAAGAAAGAGAGGTTACTCAGGCAATTACATTCTTATTCGTACAAAGGTAACCCCTATTTCATTATACAGTAGTAATTGCCAAAACTATTTTGCTATAATTTTTGTAAAATCATAAACTTTAACTACTCTCTAGGAGTGGCACCAACTTTTTGCTCTAGTCCTTTCACATTTTTTTTAAGACTAACAGGGTTAGCAAATTCCACATTGATATAAATTATATAACGAGGCACCAAATCCCTGCTGACAGGAAAAAGAAAATGAGAGATAAAAAGTAAGGCACTGAATCAGGTCAATAAACCTAGATATTCAAATATCAGTTCCAAATTCCATTGGCATATAAGATTCGAGAGCTAAGCTAACTACAAAACAGTGACAAAACTGCCAGCAGCACCGCCATACAAAACAATCCTAACGTCCAGTGGCATGCACTAAATTTCTTCAGCTGAGACCTACAATGGAAGAGAAGAGGATACCTTGTGTGTTCGAATATGGTTAAGTGATTTTCTCAGTGAATCTTCCATTTGCCCCAACTGTTCTACACTGTTGATCTTATCAGGGCTAGTCCAACAGCTACAGAAATCAAGATTAGTATGCAATTAGCATAGGTTGGGAATTAACCATAGTAAAGTAAAATATCATGGCAACATAATTTCACAAAATGCATGAAACTAGAAAACATGACTCTCCAGCCCAGGCATTTACCTTAGTCTCTTTTTTATTTCGGAAAGTTGGGTTTGCAAACATCTAGACTGGTTAGACAAGTCCTGTGCAATAATATAAAAAGAGGAATATGAAAAGTGTGTAACGATGAAAAGTTACAATCAATAGACTTTAATAGTGAAAAATCACAATAGAAATACGGTTGTGCTTGCTTACCTCGATAGTTTGTGAACTGAAACAAAATAAAAAGAACAGAATATTAGAAGCGATTATAAATGTCTCATAAAATATCAAACTTAGTAAATAAGCTTCCGTACCTTGTACCCAAAAATTCTTGTATATTCACGTCATGATCCAACTTCTTGAATGTTTTCTTCAGAGCCTAAACTCTCAGCAAGAATACAAAAATCACATAAGAGATAGAAATGATGATAATAAATGTGTAAAAGGAGAAAAAGATAATATCATTAATCAAAAGATAAGTTATCAAAAAAACTTACTTCGAGGCTTTCCAGTTTCCTGTTAGAATCGAAAGCAAGAACACACAATTGGTTAGATAGGATTCTAGTTAAACTTGATTCAGATACATAATTGTTTCCTTCAATTGAAAACATTACCTTTTTGCTCTTTCCTGCGGAGTTAGTTGACCAAACTTTGCTATAACTTCTTCAATGCTACTAGGATCAACGAAGGAAGAGAAAAAAGCATGTTATTGATGACGATTATGATCAATCATTTCCAATCAAGGCTACAACTCTCACCAACATCACACAGACAAACAAATTTGTGTGGCCACATTATATTCGTAAATGGCAGTGCGTGATCATCCTGTGCAGAACTCAATACCAGTAAATGTTATACATACTGTCTCCCTTTACAAATAAAACAAAGAGGCTTCTTAAAAACTAACAAGAAAATGAAAATGTTACAGTATGCCATATAGTTCTCTCTTCTGTTCTCATACAAACTGATTAGAATCTCTCTGTATATACGAAACGTGCACACACACAGACTCACATAACACATGCTTACAAATATGTTATCAACACCAACAACTGCACATGCATTGAACTGTATTGAACCCATGCTTAAACCTCTCTAATACATCAAAAGAATTACACATATATAAAAGAATTTAGGTTCGAATTGCAACTCCTAAAACGAAGATAATCTGGTGATCCACCTAGATAATTAAATAAATTAAGGTGCCTCACACGATGGACATTTAAGATCACAAGCATGAGAACCTAGCGTGATTTTTAATATCTTCTGGTGAGGCTATTCAATTCTTTAATAAATCCATAATAGGATGAATGCACATACCTGCGTTTTCCACTGCACAAAGATGGCTTTCCGGTAGGAGAAAACATGAGAAGGACAATGTCTATGTCACAGAGTATAGATAACTCATTAGCCTTTTTCATGATGCCATGCTTCCTTTTAGCGTAAGTGGCTTGACGGCCATTTGTATTCTCCAACCTCTTTATCTTTAGCTTTACCCTTCCCATCCTGCACCTTAAACCGGAACCTTACTCTTGATTCCCCCTCTTTGACAATCCCAAAATTGAAAAAGCCTACAAAACCATGCATGTTTCATCAGAATCTCATCCACCAGAGTTCCATATCCTAACTCATACAATTCAGCATGCATATCAATATGAAGCATAAACACGCTACAACAAGTTCACAAATGCAATACAATTACACAAAGTTCAACCAAAATTTCACATAACAAAGTGACTAAATTCATTCTAACAGAATCAGGAAAGATAAAAAAAAAAAAAAAAAAAAAAGAATTTCACATAACACCATTGTTCAACATCATAACTCCACAATTCAAGAAGAATTTCCAGAAACATCAGCATGATAAAACAAGCTCATAAATGCAGCAACATCCCAAAAAATGAAGATAAAAAAGATGGCTTTTCCCGTTTTACATAACGCAAAGCCCAAAATCCATTCTTAAAACATTTAAAGAAGCATGAAATGCTATAACAATTTCACAAATGTCACAACATCACAAAATTAAAGATAAAGACCGATTCTTTTTCCTTTTTGACACAAAAAAAGAAGAAGATCAAATTCATATTCACACAATCACGGGGAACCAAAACCTTGTAACCCAAGATCGAAAAACCGAATTCAACAAAAACCCATTTGAGAATAGAACCAACAAATCAAAACGACACCAGTTTCGAAGAACCAAACAGAAACATAGGAAAACACAAACAAAAGGGGAAACAAAAGCTTACCCAGACGAGGAAAAAAAACAGGGGAATTTCAGAAGGACATGATATAATTCAAAACGTCGGAAAATGTTCGGACAGGCAATACGAGGAGAGATTCAAAAGGCCGAGGAGAAGGAGAGAGAAAACGAGGAGGGTGTGTGTGAGCTTACATATAGCTCTGCGTATCACGACCGGGTGACCGGAAAATTCGGTAAACGAAATTAGCGGGAGAATCGGAAACGTCGAGAAATTCCCAAACCAACCAAAACAATCCCTTTTAATTTCTGCCCTTGGCCCCTTACCCTTACCCACGTTTCGATTTCGATTCTTAGGACGACGATTCAGTTCGCATTCCACCATCAACAACAGCACCTCCTCTCCTCTGTGGTTAGTCGGTGGGATCTTGGAACTTAAATTTCAGAAATTACCTGTTTGTCCCATTTGTTGTTTGTGATTTGATTAAGAAGATGATGTCTTAATGGTCATTTTAGGTAACCAATGGTGGGAAAATGTCTTGGTATTTGTGTTAACTAATCGATGTGAATAATAATCCGTTGTTTTTTAACGGGTTATGATTTAATCATTTAATTTGTTTCACAATTCTTAGTCCTTTTTAGAAGTAACAAAACTGTCTTCTTCTTTTTTTTGGATTGTTGTGTTAAAAATGATAATCAATTATCCACAAAATACCATTTAGTTATCTAACTAGTCTATTATATCATATCATCTTTATCCAAAGGTTACACTAGTTCTCTAGTTCGTTGTCTTCTAATTGCTTACATAAACCATCTATGTTAGGAACATGTTACTTCCCTTAGTATTCCATCAAAATGAACATTTGATAAAAAAGAAAATAGATGACCATTTAAGGCTAATGATAGATATTTAGATTAGGTGACTTACACTTCCTACTTATTAAGTTTCACTGGTTTGAATGCTTGTGTTTTGTTTCGGGAGTATTGAGCACTTTTTTTCTTACACAATGTGAGATTTTTAACGAGGTCCTTGGACATGTTGTACATGTTTGTACTCCTCGTTTGGTTTTCTTGGCCAAACCCTTATCTTCAATAAAATTGCATTCCTTTGATAGAAAAAGAGATGCTAATGATGACCATGTTTGTGTAAACCATCTCTTAAACCACCTTATGTGGCAAGTGATGACTGCATTTGATTTTGATTAATAGTTATGTTACTAAATATTGAATGGTTTAATTTATTGCCACAACAGATGATTTAAAAGTAGGTTTAAAATAATGTGGTCATCCTAGCATTACTCTAAAACAAAGATGATGACATTATTAATGGGGAAGCCAATTTTGCATCTAAAAGTGATCAACTACGAGCATTTGCACCGCGAGCCGGAAAGGCGGGGGCAAAGGGGCGACACGGAGGCAAGTTGCCCCTCCCAGCAAAAACGTTTCTTCCACCGTAGAGGGCGGGCGAGCACTGTAGACGACGGGCGGGGGCAAGAGGCGGGGCGTGTTCTCGCCTCTGCACTGTTCTGGGTGGGGCGGAGAGTAGGCTGACGTCAGCGCCCCACTCACAACCCTTTATTTATTTTTATTGCGGCGCGTGCATCTCAAGCGCCAAGGGCGCACGTGAAGCTAGGGGTGACTTTGGGTGCGTGCCACGTGGCGCGTTCTGGGCCGTTGATCTTCACATCCAACGGCCCAATTTTTTTTAAAAAAATTATTAAACAAATCCGAAAACAAATTCAAAAATTATGAAAAATAGGAAAATGCAAAAAAACAAATGTAAAAAAATGATGTAATATTTTGCTTGAGCTTTTAAATCAAATTTGTTGTATTAATATTAGTACTGAATACCAAAATTTAGGACTATTTGTAGGTGAAAAACATACCCAAAAAAAGTGAAAAAATTCTGAATTTTTTTTTTTAATAAATACCCAATTAGATAGACACTTATCACAAATAACAACAGTTCAAAATCGGTTGAAATTTTATTAATAATTATTGGTGAATAGTGATTACACTTGCCTCTTGCCACTTGCCCCAGAAAGGGGCCATTCGGGTAGGGCCAGTGTAAATAGTGCTCACCTTTGGGGCAAAACCCTTTCCCCTTGCCCCTGCCTCTTGGAGTGCAAATGCTCTAAACACATACTGAAAAAATTAAACTATACCATAAGAGCAGTTCTAGGGAAATGTACAACTTAATATTATTATACCAGAATTCGTATCAAATATATGCCGCTAAATCAATTAGTCTCGAGTTTTATTCTTCTTCAAAACGACGTGCCGTATTTACTTGCCTTTGAAGCCTTTGGATAATGCCCATCTTCTTCGCCTTTCACATTTTTTCCCGCAAACCAAACAACCGCGCGCCATGACACTTCTCCACCTCCCTCAGGCGTCGCTGCCGACCCAATCCCCAAAACCCTTCAAAAACCCTAACCCTAACCCTAAACCCTCACTCTCCAACTCCCTCCGCCCAACCCTAAAATCCCCAACCTACCCCTCCCTTTCCCACCATCCAACCGCCGCCAATTCCGACCCCGGCCTCCTCTTCCGGGAAAAAGTCCTCTACTTGGAGACCCACCTCAACGTCAATTCCCAAAAAGCCCTCCAATTGAACCCGCATTTCCGCTCCTGCCCCCTCTCCGCCCTCAAGTCCGTCGAGCACTGCCTCTCCTCCATGGGAATCGAGCCCTCCGCCATGGGTCGTATCCTCGACATGTACCCGCAGCTCCTCACCGTGGACCCGCACGCCGATCTCTACCCAATCTTCGATTTCCTCCTCAACGAGGTCCGAATCCCATTCCCCGATATCCGGAAATCGATAATCCGGTGCCCGAGGCTCCTCGTCTGCGGCGTAGACGACCAATTGCGACCCGCATTGAAGTTCCTGACCGAATTAGGGTTTTCGGGTCGGAGCTCCATCACCTCCCACACCACATTGCTTTTGGTTTCCAGCGTCGAAGGTACCCTTTTGCCCAAAATTGAGTATTTGCAGAGTGTGGGTCTTACTTATGATGAGGTGGTGAACATGGTGATAAGGTCACCTGGGTTGCTGACGTTTAGTATAGAGAACAACTTTAAGCCGAAAGTCGAGTTCTTTAGGGAGGAAATGAAGAGGGATGTGGCTGAGCTCAAGAGGTTCCCTCAGTACTTTTCGTTTAGCTTGGAGGGCAAGATTAAGCCCCGGCATAGGTTGTTGGTTGAGCACGGGTTTGCGCTGCCCTTGAGGGAGATGCTCAAGGTCAGCGACGGCGAGTTTAATGCCCGGTTGATTGAGATGCGGTTGGGGTCCGTCGAGGGGAGATGGTTGTAATCCAGTGTTGCATATGATTGTAAAACTTGAATTTTTGTATATGGAGTGAGATGTGCTTGTTTGGAGCTTGTGTACAGTAGACCATTATACAGTTGTTATGGCAATGGCCAATTTTCTTTGACAAGTTTGAATACTGAGTTTTCGATATGCACTTAATGGTATAATATGGATGTTGAAAGGATAATCTTCGCAGAACAATATGTTATCTTCTTGTACATGTTTCTTCTGGCTAAGCTAATGGTTGCTAGATTCTGATAATGCTCGTTGCATGCTCGGACCTCCTTCAAATGTAAGCATTGCTATTCTGTTTCATGTGAGCATTGCTGTTTTTTTGCCCGATTATGGTTATACTTGCATTCTTAATTTGACGGGTTGTATGGCAGATCAATATGCTGCAGAGTTGTGATTGCCAGTTGAAGAGGTATACATTCCAAAACATCCAAAAAGGTGTCGTTTGGCAAGCGTATACAAGGGATGCTTGAACAATGGGACTCTTGTGGCAACTAAATGGCTACAGTATAGCTTGTGGCGAAATCCACTTTCAGACAGAAGTTGAGATGATAAGTCTGGTTCTCCATCAGAATCTTTTGAGGCTTTGGCGGTTCTGCTGAAGTGTGAAGGATTTCTCTTTTACCCTTTTATGCCTCATGGAAGAGTAGCCTCTTGATTACGAGGTTAGCTTTTTGTATCGTACTTTTACACCTTAAAATCGATTTGTTTGTATATTTGATGTTATGGTCCAGTTTTTGTTATCATGACCAAAGAACTTCAATTGTTCATTACCACTTCGGCCCTGGTTTGCCACTGGTAAGTGGCAACACTAGCAAGACCATTGTGATGCACTGAAGGCATTCTCCATGGCAGCCATAACTGCCACATTATCATTTTCACCACTGTTCTACTTTCTTATTGCCCTCGTGGTTCTTTTGCCAGACCAAGAATGACACTACCGAGCCTCCATGATCTGATTTTCTGCTCCTTTTGAAGATTGCAACAGAATGGGATACTCACCTGTCTACTCCATTAAGGTGGTTACAGTTAGACTTAAGTGGTTTGTAAATTGAACTTTCTGAATGTGAAATTGATAGCGAACTTTTCTGAATGTGAAATTGACTTAAGTTTTATGGACGGTGTCTGTTGAAATGGAAAATTGTTTGTAGAATGTTGTAGACTTGGAATTGGACATGATAAAACAGAAAAGTAAGTCATGCAAAGGAAAATTATGTGAGTAAATTAAGTGTCCTCTTTACATATTACATGAACAATTGAAACAAATTCTTTATGAATAAGGTTTCTGAAGCAAAGAAGGAAAAAGAAGGGCAGCAATTTGTCCCAAATCGCTCAAGTGCTGCTATTAATAGGAGTTTATAAACAAGTGCCTTACAATAAGTCTTGTCCCTCTGGGGACATCCGATAAAATTGGAACGATACAGAGAAGATTAGCATGGCCCCTGCGCAAGGATGACACGCATAAATCGAGAAATGGTCCAAATTTTTTTGCTACTTTTACCTAGAAAAACATAGGTCAATCCGCAATTGCAAGTAGTCACAATTACCTTAAAATCGTTTCTGCATCTTATGTTATGATCCAATTTGTTACCAGATAGACCAAAAAACTTTCATTTTTCATTACCACTTCGGCCATGTTTTTGCCACTGATAAGTATGATACACCGAAGGCATTCTCCATTACCGCCACTTTCACCACTTTATTTATTCTACTTTCTTGTTACCATCGTCATTTCTTTAACGAGAACAAGAAAAAAATGCTGCCCTAGCCTCCATGATCTGGTTTTCCACTCCCATTGAAGGTTGCGACTGAAGAGGATTATTACCCATCCTTTCATTGAGTGGCCATTTTGGTCGGTCTCTTAGGTGGTTACAGTTAGACTGAAGTTGCTTGTAACTGAAACCTGTGGTATATTCATACAAAATTGGTAGTGAACTTCGCTGGTTTTGTGGTGTTGTTTATATGTTTACGGTAAGCAATTATAAAGTTACTACAGCGGCTTAAAGTCTTTGTGGCAAGCTTGATAGCTTGCCATATTCACACATTTCATTGATGTTGTCTGTTGAAAGAAAAATTGTTTGCAGAATGCTGCAGTACAACTGATTATATTATGTATCGAGCTTGTATTTGTCCATCTTGGCTGTATGGGGTCTTTGTCTTGATGCACTGAAGTTTGACGACTCGTTTCTTACATGAGGGAATCGATAACAAAATTCGGGATTGGGAATCGGATACCCAAGTCCCCCTTTGGTATCTGATTCCCATTTCTTGGAGTGTTTTTGCCCCTAAATTGGAGTATGGCCCACCAAATTTTGATTCCCAAGTGGATTAGTAACGTAGGGTAACCAAGGAATATGAACGATTCTCATTCCTCCCATTCTCATTCCCTGTAAGTAAACGAGCTCTTAGAGTCTCTCAATATGTCTGCATAGTGATTTAGCATTTCATGACTTTTAAGTCATCTTGTGTAACTATTAATGTTAAATACGAAAGTGTTACTGAGTATCTTCCTCTTGTCCTGAAATATCTTGTGAGCCGTGGCTTTGCACTTATGAATATTTTCTTCTATTCTCTTATCTCAAATCTTTATGTTATAGCAGGTAACACGAGCTCTAAGTTCACATTGTGGGAGGACTGGTTACGAACTCAAATGACTTTTCAGTGATTATAAGCTAAACGGTAAACCAAGGTTATTGCACTCTTATTAGTATTACACTCTATTTATCATTGTGTGTACTAAAACATCTATGGGATCACCAATATGATCAGACATGAATTGCTGATTAATTGCGATGAGTAGCTGAAAGATTTTTTGTTCTGCGATTAGAAAATTCCGAAGTAATTCGGCTGCCAAATATTTTACATGTTTAGAGTAAATGGTAGGATAAACTACTTTTGCTTTCGCAGCACTAGTCATATGTCATACATATGAAATGAAACCAAAAAGGAGATTACAAATTTCATAACTAAACCAACTTTGTCTCATTATTTATTTTCAATAAAAGTAAACCAGTTTCCCTGGCCAAGTAGGAATACGAACAATATGTCCCACATCGCTCTAATGCAGCTAGTAGAAGCTGTTTATTACCAATTGCCCCTTGTCCCTTCGGGGACATCTGATAAAATTGGAACGATACAGAGAAGATTAGCATGGCCCCTGCGCAAGGATGACACGCATAAATCGAGAAATGGTCCAAATTTTTTTTTAAGTATTTGTGTCAATCTTCCTGCTCTGTGCAAGCTGCACAATTGAAAGGCGATCCTGAACGCAGTTGTAGAGGCTTTAGAAGCTACAGAAGAATAGACGCTGGCTCATCACTTTCACTTTTTATTGTGTTTCTGCAATATAGTGTTTGATCTTCCAGGTGTGGCTTAAAGCTTGAATTCCATGTACCTAATTGTATCTAAAGAGCTTCCCTACTACCTGTTTGATAAAATGTCTATCATGTCTGCACTCTTAAATGTCTGTATTTCCTTCTAGAATTGATGAATTCTATCAACCACAACAAAGGAGGTTCTTGGACAACAATAAGCTGGTGAACAACAAAAATGGAAAGTTGTTAGCAATCTTAGAACTCTGCTATTTTTTGTTTGCAGCTAATTGAGATAATTGTTTCTGCAACCTGTTAGCTCTACTACTTCATCAGTTTTTGCTAACTTCTAATTGATCTGTTTGAGTGGCAGGCCAAGTTTAAGATCTTGCAGTGATGATGATTACCGGATTTCTGTTCCGCAGCGACCAGGAACCAGTTTCCCACATGAAGAAGGACAAAAAAAAGGAAGCAATTTGTCCCACATCGCACCAGTAAGTGCCGTAAAGAGTGATTTATATACAAAAGCCTACGAACCATTAAGGTTTCTTCGGGCCTTCGGGGACATTTGATAAAATTGAGATGATACAGAGAAAATTAGCATGATCCCGTGCAAGAATGACAGGCATAAATGGAGAAATGGAGCAATTTTTTGTGAGTTTTTTTGTTTTCTTTCAACCTTGCACTGATAAACAGTATGGTTATGGTCAAGGTGCAACTGCATTTAGTCACAATCTCAGCTTCTCTTGCTCGTTCTACGGCAAAAGATACTGTAGTTATGGTCAATGCAATTGCAATTATGTTTACAATTTCTGCTCTCTTATTCGCTCTACTACTGTAAATAAGTGAAGGTATCTATCATTAACCGATTTATGCCGGACTAGCTATGTTTGATTGCAGGATAGCCTACTCAATTAGGGCTGGGTTTGGTAGGTATACCGTACCAAACATTAGAAACCAAATACCAACCATATATAGGCATACCAAGAAAATCTATACCATTACCATACCAAAATTTCAGTATACCAAAGTTTGGTATACTGAAATTTTGGTATGGTATGGTATGGTATTGGTATAAACCAAACTTCTAGACAAGAATTTTATTTAAGTTCAAGTTACCAAAATATTAAAAGTGCATAATAATTTTACAATCCAACATTCAAATAATAATATACATAATTCAACTTCAAATGCAACTCAAATCTCAAATTTTTAAAAAAAAAACTCAAGATGTCTTAGGATAAAAACTCAAGAGGTCTTAGGATGCACTTGAACTTCTGATTTAACTTGAATTTTCGTGATGACTTGAACTTCCCAGTTGACTTGAAGAAAACCTCATTGTTTGCATAGCTATATATAAAAAGATATCATTAGACTATGAAAAATGAATTAGGATCAAAACAATTCTTTTAAATTTAAATACTTACTTTTTTTTCCAAATCCTCACATTCCTTGTATAATGCAAGCTCATCTTCCGTTGGCTCTTGATACAAGTTAAAACCTTCCGCCCTAAGCCAATCACTAGTGCACACTAAAGCTTTCACCATCTTAGGACTCAATGAAGCCCTAAAAGGATCAACAACTCATTTGCCTCGAGAAAATGCAGTCTCACTTGCCATGGTTGAAGATGGGATGACAAAGATATCCTTGGCAAGCTTGGAAAGAATTGGGTATTTGGATTGACTAGTAATTGCATATACACCCCTTAGTAAAATTGCATATTTACCATCGGTAATTGGTATACCATGGTATTGCACACTCCATACCAAAAACCATACCAAAAACTTTGGTACAGTATTGTACCGTACCGAATAGTGACTATACCGAAATTGTACCATACCAATTGGTATGGTACAGTATAATATGGTAGATTTTTGGTATTTGATACAAAAATTCCACCCCTAACCCAATAGCAAAAGGCATCAGCAGCAGCAAGAGAGCTATAGCTATTGGACCATCGGATCTGAGGTTGCATCATCACTCACCAAAATTCAACAGTTTTTGAACAGTGTGCAACGCTTAAATTAAGAAGGTACTAGTTTTTCTATAAAAAGCCAGGAGCTCAAAAACCTCTTTGGGTTACATTTCGTTTTGAATCTGATGATGATTTCAGTTAGCTTAATCTGCATTGCATGTCACTTCACTGACACTCAGTCCTGACACCTAAAATTTGTGTGGAGTTATTGCTCCTTTATTCTCTGAAATGACCAATCGATGCTGCTTTCGTTGTGCATCTTGATGATACAGTATCAGAGCAGCATTAACAGTGGATAATGGACTAGATAGCTTCAACAAGGGGTATTAGCCAATTTGCCCCCTCAACTTGTACTTTAATTTTGATTTGCCCCCTCAACTTGTACTTTGGAAAATTAACCCTTTTAACTTGCATTTTTAGCTAATTTCCTCCCTTACAGTCAAAATTAACATATTCTTATCTAATTTTCTGTTAAATACACTCACGCGATTTGCATGTGAAGAGTTTTTTTTGTCATTCACCATCATCAAGACATTTATATGCAATTAATTGGGTTGAAGTACATCGACGCTATGGATGGCTTTGCCGGTCCCAAGAAGAAGTTGACGAAGAAAAAGAGCAAGAACCATGACAAGATGTTCATTACGTATAGGTTACGTAACTCAATTTGATGGAATTAGGTTAATTTTAGATAGAAAGGGGGAAATTGCCTAAAAATACAAGTTAAGGGGGTTAATTTTCTAAAGTGCAAGTTGATGGGGCAAATCAAAAGTAAAGTACAAGTTAAAGGGGGCAAATTGGCTAATTACCCCTTCAACAAACAAATTCACTCTGTTTCCATAAGAAATTGCACCAAAATTTTATCAGTCCAATTGATGATTTCACATAGCAGATGTGGTAAGAAGTTGAGATGCAGTATCGTCATTTCTCTCTCTCTATTTATACCTCATAAGAGATAATTTATCAATTAATGGATCAACTAATTCAAAAGAATATTGAATAACGATAACTATAGATGTCCATCCCGAATTCCTACATACCATTTGTGAAATCAAACTTTTAACGTAAATATCGCATCAAGAAGGTACATGCAATGTTCGGTTTAGTTCTGGATAAATATTCAACTCTACTGCAAAATGCAAATTACTACTTAAACACAAAATGAAATATTTCTATTTTTTAAATACACTATCACACTTTCTTTATCTCTTATTACAGGATCAGATTTGAGCTTCAATTGAACTGGGAATCAAAAACATATTGATCCCTACACATGCTGCACCCTTTGTTTAGTGAGGACAGGCTTTTATGGTACGGTGCGCAAAAGGACCATGAACCGTTGGGCCTGTTTTGTTTCTTTGCACAACGACACAGGTGTCTCCACCGCACGTGGACACTCTGCTACAATATCACTTGTTTGTTTGTTTACCGAGGAAAAAGAAAAACAAAAGAGCCAAACACTATGATTTTTCTTTTAATAAAATATATAAAAATGAGGAAAATACCAAAAAAAAAAAAAAACAAGGGTGCAGAGACAATTCCTAAATTAGTGTCATAGAGTGTGTCTTCCCCAATCAATGAAAGAAAATCCCAAAACAAAATCAACTCAAATGCCATGTCCTTTCTCTTCTTCCATCATCTTTATGAGTATGGACTCTCAGTCACTCAATTTCTTACAGCCACTAGTACACCTCCATTAATACTCTACAACCAAACTAAAATCTTCCATACCAGTTTAATTCTGTATATAACGTTAGATTTTTAATAATATTCAGTATTTTTTAGGACAACATCTAATGTGGAGAAAAACTACTAAAAATCCCACAACAAAATCAACTCAAATGCCATGTCCTTTCTCTTCTTCCATCATTTTTATGGAGTATGGACTCTCAGTTACTCAATTTCTTACAACCACTAGTACACCTCCATTAATACTCTAACTAAAATCTTCCATACCAGTTTAATTCGGTATAAATCGTTAAATTTTGAATAATATGAAATTGTTCCTGCATTTTTAGGATAATATCTAATCCTGAAAAAAAAACTACTGTATATATTTGCCCCTTTGGCTTTTGCCAACTGTGCCTATGATAGTACTGTTCCAGATAGCTCCTCTTCAACTGTACATTTTGGTATGCCTTTTTGACCTTTGAACATCTGGGGAAGTCAAGAAAGGAGGTGTGTTAAATACTAAACACTGAAAACCAACCTTTATTTACCATAAGGGGTACTGAATTTGGAAGGAGATCAGGTACGGTCATGGCCTTTTTTCACCTGTTCAAAGTGAAAGTTACTGATTGTTAACGCTTATGACAGAGTCCAACTTGAACTGATTTGCTCCCAATATTTTATTATGCATATCTATGTATGTGGCATCATATGGCTTTGGATACTGCCTCTTTCTTTGGATGATTCACCTAACTCCAGTATAAACTATTTACTAGTAAGTAAGTGTGGATTGATTACTGCTGTGCCTGTTGACTTCATCAGCTGTGTGTACTAATGATATGTAAAGATCATAGAGTTGTAGCTTTGTTGAAGTACTGGTGAGCACAGTACCATTAATTTAGCTAGCTGGCTATAGCTTCAATCCTGATTGACTGGAGGTGTTGTAGACCTTCCTTCTTAGACTTCTGTGTTGACTGTTGCCAATATGACTTGAAGAGTACCCACATGCAACGCTCCCTAAACACCGTGTATGCATTGCATAACGGTTGATGCATTCCAAGACAGCATACATTAACGGCATAAATGATTCATTATTCTAGTAGTTTTTCTTCACACAAGAACTGCAATTTTTAAAGAGTACATCTTGTTGGAAAATAGAGAATAGAGTTGATAATAACATGATCGACAATGTGTTCTTAAAGGTTGGAAGTTATGTACTAACCTGAACTGAGTGAAAGTAACTTTACGTCTTTTAAAACACATGAAAGAACATATATGTGAATGTTGTAGAGACAAGCCTCCCAATAACTGTTTACAGTCACATGGTGAGGGTAAGGGAAGTACATATACTCATGTTCTTGTGTCCTCGGACAAAATTGACTGGCTACCATACTTGATGCAATATCCAACATATCCATAGTACATTAGTAATGTGCATCCTTGATGTTTTGTTGATGAATTAGAGCATCTCCACCCATTTTGGAGGCCAACAAATTGCCTTTGTTGTTTCCACCCAACAAAGGCAATTTGGAAGGCAATTTGGATGGCAAGGAATTGCATTTTGTTTATGTATTCAATTTTTCCTTGCAATGTTTAATTTTTTGTTATAGTATATTAGAAATATTGTGGTATTTATAGAAAAAATAAAATTTAGGGTATTTTTCTGAAATTTTTTTAAAAAATAATTACAAAGCAACCCAAAAAATAATTGCAAAACAGCCCCAAAAATTATAAAATTACCCCAAATCAGATTTCAAAACAAACCCAAAAAATAAAATAATTACAAAATGACCCCCAAATCAACGGTCCAGATCTGCTCGGCAGATCAATCCAACGGCCCACAACAACCCCCGGTGAGTGCGCTGACGTCAGCAGCGCACTCACAATTTTTTTATAAAAAAAAAACGCTTCCTCTCTGCTTTTGCAGGAGGGTTGTCGGCGGCCGAGCGCGAGTCCGAAGACCTCGTCCGAGGGCGGCGATCGACAATGCCAGAGATCTCGCCCCTCTCGCGCGTTCGATTTGTGCCCCGGTGAAAGACGATTCTCGCGATCGCCGGTCTGATGTCGCGATTGCCCGTCCGAAAAGCTCCCCGTGGAGATGCTCTTAAGGAAAGATGATGATAGTTTTTACTTCGCCATGTCTGGATGAAGAATCTGAATAAAAAACCTATTTAAGAAGAAAATTACTATTAAGGTACAAACAACTTTAGTTCTGAATTAAGTTAGTTAGACTTAAATCTCTGTAGTGCTTGTTTCATCTTATAGAACAGTCCTATGGTGGGCCATCATCTAATATCACACCTTTGTTTGTGACCCTTTCCTTCCATTTCACGCATTTCTGCCGTATTAGTTATTACATGACCCAAGCCTCTTCCCCCCATGCCTTACATAGGTCATCCCAAATGCATGTTCTTTGACTTGAGCTCAACATAACAAACTCAACCACATACATTCACGTTCACTCAGTGTTATTGATAACTTTCGACGTAATATGTGTATTCGCATCCTTTATCATTATACTAATTAAATTGATAACATACACATGTAAATAGAAGAAAAAGTTCTATAAGTCATAGAGAGGGATATAGCTTAGTTTTTCACATGTTAAGACCATCTCCAATGATGGAGTGTCAAACCCATATTTGAGTCAAAAAACCTCCCAATGGTGGTATTTGGTCCGTATACACTAGCTCAAATTTGAGTCTGGAGTCAAATTCTGGGTCAAATTATGACTCCAGACTCATAAATGGAGCCCACCAAGAGAGAGAGTAAAATTTTGGATTCTTGCTAAAATTATTGGGTATAATATACTTTTGAGCTAGATTTTACTCAAAAAATTTATAAATACACACTTCTTTTGTTAACAATCAACACAACTTCTTCATCATTCCCTCTGAACACTTTCTATTTTCTATCTCAATTCAATTTGTTCAATATGCATCCAAAACTTTCCAAGGTGTCCAAATTACTTACAAAAAGAAGATGAATGTATAAGTGAAGCTTGGGTGAAGATTACTGAAGATGGTGCTATCGGAGTTAATCAATCGTTGGATATATTTTGGGTGAAGATTACTGAAAATGATAACACAAGATGGTTTGCGTTTGGTTTGGAGATCCATCCGTTGTATATGTAGAAGAAGTGGATGATAAGAAATAAATGTAAATCTATGAATGAAGGGTTGAGAAAGATAGGAAATCAAGAGTGATAAGATTTTTGTCAAAAAGACAAGACAACTCAATAATATTGACAAAAGATAATCAAGGATGTGCAGTTCAACAATTTATGCATTCCGCACCTTTTATTTTAATTTGATTTGAGGCTGAATAACAAAAAATTGTCAGATTTTGAATTTTTTAGGTTGGAATATTCATAAAATTAACTTAAGAAACTTTATCTATAAATTAACTTGAGAAAAAAAATTAATTGACAAAAAATTAAGGTTAAACTCAGTTAGTTAAATTATAATGTTAAATTTAAGTCTTTCATTATTGAGATCAATATTAAATTTGTATAGATGAATAACTATATTTTGTGATGTCAAATTTGAGATTATGATGGTCTGATAGAACAAAAAGGTTCTATAAGTCACAGAGAGGGTATAGCTTAGTAACTTTTCACTTCCATATGTGACTTCTTATCTCTGATTTGCCTCATCTATACGAGTAGAGTAGCTATATATAATGTCGCTGGACAATTATTGCGTGCCTTTTAACCCAAGTCATGCCAAATTATTTCAGAGTTTACAGAAGATCAGATTTTGATCAGATTCGGTTTCTGAGTGGTGCATACCACAATCAATGAATAAAGACACGATCTTGTAAAAGAAACCTCCCCTAACTTGATGTTATGTATAAAATGTCAGATTTGTGTAGATTGCTCTTTTTAACAACTTATAATTTCATAAAATCATTAGAGCTAAGCCTACTCATTAGTCATTAGTGAGTCAGTGACAATGAGCTTGTAAATCGGTTTGTTCAAATCATTTATGTCTACTCTTCGAGGTTTGAGTTCGGTTGTAACACAGTAAATAGGGTGCACACGTGCAAAGAAGGAGGCACATGTGGGAATGGGAGGGGCAGAGGTGACAGAGAAGGAAGAAAACAAAAGAAGAGTTTGGCTAAGGGGAAAAAGGTGCGAAGGCAAAGATACATGAGATATGATGATGGAAACAATATATTCTGTACAACAAGTACTGTTCATTTTTCCTGTCAATATTCACAAAACTGAATGCCCACCCACCCACACACATGGATTTCACTCCTCCCTCCCATCTGGTCTGAAAAGTTGGGGACCAAGTGATACTTTGTTTTCTCAAATATATAACAAAGAGGGTCCTTTTGTGTTTTGGATAGTTTTCCTCTTATTCATTTTCATCTTAATTGAAGTTTACTAGGTATTAAGGAATGAGAAACTTTGTTACCATTTTGAATTAATAACGCATTACATTGCTTAAATCCTGATCAGTAAAGTATAAAAGATAAATAAAATGCATAATGATTATTTTTTAGTGTAAAAAATAATTTTCTCTCTGGATCAAAATACTTTTGAGATTGAAGTTTTATATTTCACAATCACGTAACACATGGACTTGTTGTCCCATTAGAGTTGTCTCCCGAAATAAGGTTAAGCTTAACTTGCATTGTAAACAACCTTGATGTAGCAACAGATCTAATGTAAACTTGGTTTAATCATTTGGTAATCTGGTAGACACTAGAATTCAAAAAGAAAAACTGGAGAAGCTTGCTTGTTTGTTTTGCAGGTACCAAATGTGGGTCTCCATGAATATATGATGACATGAAGAAAGCCCATGGATCTCATAAGCATATTCACATGCATTTCTTAATGCCACTGTCATGAGAGCTGGTACTGTGAGAATAGTGACACACAAACGTGGATGACTGGTGGGACCCTGTACTGTATGCATACTGTTCGACAAAACGTCTTAAGGGAGTTTTTTAGAGGAATTGGACTCAACAAGCTCCAGCATAGCGAAAATACTTTCCTATCACGATGCAGTGACTAGGGGTGGAATTTTCAAACCGAAAACTAACCGAATCATACCGATTGGTACAGTTTTGGTACAAATATTGTTCGGTCCGGTACATTACCGTACTAAAGTTTTTGATATGATTTATGGTATGGAGTATGCAATACCATGGTATACCAAAATACCGAAAATATATATACTATATACCATTTTTATAATACTAAAATCTAATTATTCTCTCCTCATGAAAGTCTAAAGAACTCTAGATTCAACCTCTTGAATTGGTGGAAATGTAGTCAATCCAAATACCCAATTCTTTCTAAGCTTGCCAAGGATATCTTTGCTATCCCATCTTCAACCGTGGCAAGTGAGAATGCATTTACTCTATGCAAGAGAGTGGTTGATCCTTTCAGGGCTTCATTGAGTCCTAAAATAGTGGAAGCTTTAGTGTGCACTAATGATTGGCTCAGAGCGGAAGGGTTTAACTTATATCAAGAGCCAACGGAAGATGAGCTTGCTTTGTACAAGGAATGTGAGGATTTGAAAAGAAGTAAGTATTTAAATTTAAACGAATTGTTTTGATCCTAATTCATATTTCATGGTCTATGATATCTTTCTATATGTAGCTATGCAAACAATGAGGCTTTTTTCAAGTCAACCTGGAAGTTCAAGTCAGCTCGAAAATTCAAGTATATCCTAAGACCTCTTGCTTTATTATTAATTTTTTTTTAATTTGAAATTGAGTTACATTTGAAGTTGAACTATGCACTTTATTATTTGAATGTTGGATTGTAAAATTATTATGCACTTTTAATATTTTAATAAGTTGAACTTAAATAAAATTCTTGTCTAGAAATTTAGTTTGTACCAATAACAAACCATACCATACCAAAATTTCAGTATACTATGAATTTCGTAAGTATGTCTATATATGGTTGGTACATGATTTGTCATGTTTGGTACGGTATACTTACCGAACCCACCCCTAGCAGTGACATGTGAGCAAATAATAGAGAAAATGTCGTGATTGAATAATTTTTTTCACATATGAGATGAGGGTCATTCATGAGTTAACCATCTGTTTTTGAATTGTTGAGGTGCTTTAGACTGTTTTTCAAGTAATGTAACCATCTGTTTTTGAATTGTTGAGGTGCTTTAGACTGTTTTTCAAGTAATGTATATAGGGTCCAGTGATTTCAAAGATCTTGACCCAAACTGGTACTTCTTCAAAGAGAGATAGTACATTCCTGTGAAGTTTATGACAACCAATAAATGAAACGTCTGCAACTGGGTTTTCCAGAGTGAAAAACTGAAAACAAAGACCAAACCAAAGTTTCCATTTTTTAATACCCTATAGTATTTATTGTTGAGGCAGATATATACGTCTTTATAAGTATTGCAATCCATCAACTTTGAAATGATACGGTAAACACTTCAATTACTCTAATCCGAAAAATACTTCCATTTTCCGAGTACATTGTTTCTATTTATCATTTTAGATAGCACGAGGAAATATATAAGAATAAGTCTTTGAGCCAAAAAAAATAAAATTAAGAATAAAAGGAACAGTCAAACCGGAGTATGGGAACTTCTCTCTTTCTCTATTTACATGATTATCTACCTAGATGATGAAGCCCTTTCAGTGAAAGAGACAGAGAAGCAGGTGGAGAGGTGGGGTTTAAACCGACGTTAAGGAAATGGCCTTTTTGGACTGTTTATAATAGTTGTGAAAGAAGAAGGGACATGAAGCAGAGCTTATGAGAAATTCATGGCCCCCAAAAGGGGGTTTGGCGATGGCCGTTGGGTCAATTTCAGGTGGTTAACTCAAACCCAAGGTAAAGCACAATCCTTCAACTCTGGTTTAAAAGGAAACTGAATTAATTGTGTTGATTTATGTATCGATATGAAACTAAATTTTGTTGATAATACTGATAATATTAAAACTCTCGTAATGATATTGGCCCTGTATGTTTAATTGAATATTTTGAAAGAAAAAAAATGAATATCGTGTTCATAGTCAAACTGATATATCTGAGAGATGGATGGGTAGCTAGATGGCTGGCCTACCTTCTTCACTATTGCTGAACAACAAGAGCAATAAGGGGCTCTTGTGTCAAAGGGATGGTCCGGTGTAGTAGCCCCCTTCACAATCACACCCCCAACCCAGCAGCACACATCACATTAAGAACCTTTCTTGTCAATCTTGAGAGAGACAGCCTATGAAGAACCTTCACGGTTCAAACTTCAAGTCAAGCCTCCATCAATCTATGGGCCCCACTTTTCACACGTGTGAGTGATGTGGGATTTTGCTAAAAGAGAGAGAGAGCAACACAATACAATAATACAACTCAATAAAATAGTAGCAGTATGGAAAAAGCTTGGTAAGTTTTCAAAGGGTCAGGAGCCAGTCAGGGTTGTTAAAACTCCTCGAAAGCACTTACACAAAGTCAGTGTAAGATTTCTCTGAACACTATTTGCCATTTTTGCTTACAAATTCTCAGCTTCCACATCCCCAACAACAATGGTGGTGGTGCTTCAATAATGTTTGTAGTAGAAAACCCAACTGCCTCCAATTCCTTCTCCTCATCTTCATATTCAACTTCTTCAAGAATGGGCCTCGTTTATGCAGACATGGGCTCACTTTCACTCGGCTCCAACAATGGAGTATTCTCATCAGTTTCCTCCCAAGACAGCAGCAGCTACATGATCTCCAAGCCCTCTGAGGTTGAAAATGACAGGGCTTTTTGGGGTTTTCCCAGTGTGGATGGCAAGACATCAGACAGCAGCAGTGATCATGAAACTGGTGAAAATCATGGGACTTTTACTGTGACTGATCATGAAAAATCAAGCATGGTAAATCTTGAAACTGAGAGTTACCCCAATGAAGACAACGTGGTTATTGGTGGCCAGTCAAAACTCTGTGCCAGAGGTCATTGGAGGCCTGCAGAGGATTCTAAGCTCAAGGAGCTTGTTGCCCTCTATGGCCCCCAAAATTGGAACCTCATAGCAGAGAAGCTTGAAGGAAGATCAGGTAAAAAATTCAAGAAATTTTATTAATCCTTTTGTTGTTCATAGTCATTTTTATGTTTAATAACATTTACTGTGCATATACATACTGCCAAAACGAGTAAATTGTGTGTGTTTGTTTCGAAGGCAAGAGCTGTAGGCTGAGGTGGTTTAACCAGCTGGATCCAAGGATTAATAGGAGGGCTTTTACTGAGGAGGAAGAAGAGAGGTTGATGCAGGCTCATAGGATTTATGGCAACAAATGGGCAATGATTGCTAGGCTGTTTCCGGGACGGACCGATAACTCTGTCAAGAATCATTGGCATGTGGTGATGGCAAGGAAATACAGAGAGCAGTCGACTGCTTACAGGAGGAGGAAGCTGAGTCAATCTGTTTACAGAAGATCAATGGAGGAAAATGTTCCAAGTTTTAATGGAGGAGAAGCTTCACTATACAGTCAAAGTAGTACTCTCTCTGGTTTTCCATTTGGGAATGGGTTTAATGGTGGTGCTTGTTCTGGGGTTGAAGACGAAGATCAAGCAACATCAAGCAAAAAGTTGTCTAGTTGGAATAGTAATGGATTTTGTGCAGAGCGACTGCAACAAACTCCTTTTGAATTCTTCCCTGGTATGCCATTCACATGCTTATTGCCGTTCGTTTTGTTGTCCTTGGATGAGTTTGAATTGCAAATCTCGAGAATCAAATTTATCTGAACGAGATATGATCATCATAATGGTGTGAGCAAGTTTATCCCCTTATAGTTAGTGGCATTTTTGGGTTTTGACCTCTTTTACTCTTTTTGTACATTAAGTAAATGCAAATTCTCTTTTCCATACCAGCGATAATGAGGTGGGAGAATGAACTCGGGACTTGAGATTCTAGCGTATTCCTAACCCTTTTGACTTGCTTTGCTTTGCTTTGCCTAATTAGTACGTCTGTGTGGGTTGTGTTTTGTAGGTACCAAGAGCAATGAGGTGATGGGGATGGTCGGCAGGAGCAGATCTTGGGACAGCTCGAGTGATATTGAAGGTCATTTATATGGCATATATCCCCACCACCACCATCCACCGCCGTACACCGCGGCAATGCAGCAGTCGGACTACCACCACAACCCCCTTCGTCACAGCTACTCAGATTCATCAGTATCAGTACCACCACCACCATATCAAGTTTCAGCCAACAGCAAACCTTCACCAGCAGCTGCTGCTGCTGAACAGATTCCACCATGTTTTATTGATTTTCTTGGGGTTGGAGCCATATGAAGTTTAGAAGCCAAGAAAAAGCTGAAAAGGGTTGTTTTCACTTAATCATGAGAAAAAGGGTGGTCCAAGAAAAACTAGGAATCCATTAGAGGTAAAAAGAGAGATAGGATTGTTGTTTTAGTTGTAGACTTGTAGTTCCCATGCTGACACTAGTGAAAAATCTGCTTCAGTCTCTTTAAGTCATATCCCACCATCTTTTTCAATATACACCCAAAATCTCACATGAGAACCTTTACCAAAAGGTGAAAACAATAGATCAACCAGTTATTGTCACCAAATTGACATGTCACGTTCTCCATACACAAGATTCAAAGTTTCGGTTTCGGTTGAAATTTCGGTCACCAAAATTTATGGAAATTTCGGTCGCCAAAATTTATGGAAATTTCGGAAAAAATTTCGATTTCGATGGAAATTTCGGTAAAGAAAAATAAAAAGACGAAAAACATGCTAGAACACCTATAAATTAATATCTCTACTTTTTATAGACTCTAAAATCAACAAATAATGCAATTTTAACACTTAAGCTATGCAACATTGTCCATATGGATTAACTTTTATATACATAAGGGAGAAGAATGCGTGTTTTGCATTCCACTAAGCTGTCAATTAACATAATATCTTAAATATTATTGTGGAATACTTAAGGTAAGTCTCATGAAACATACAATAATCATTACATTAACATTACAATATATCATAAGAGTTGTAAGGAATATAATACATTAGAATTACACATACTATAAAACTATTACAATGAGGCTGATCTTTACTTCTTGATATATTATCTTGGAACTTGTGATATTGCTCCCATGACATTTGGTAGCAGGCGGAGTGAATGTAATATTCAACATGCATGTATGAAAGCCAAAAGATCTATCTATGTAAAGCATACCTATTGGTTTGAGCTTGATAATTGACGGAAGAGTGGAGGTGGCAGGGAGAAGTAAATCATAAAGTACAAAGCTTATTTTTTGTTTGTATGATAGATGACGAAGGTAGAGAGAAGTAAAACATAAAGTAAGAAGCCTATTGTTTGTTTGTTAGCTTAATAATTGATGGTGGAGGTGGTAGAGAGAAGCTATGTAAATAAAACATCTTCACCAAAGCCTACATCAAAATTTCACTGAAATTGTACCGAAATTTCCATCATATTTCCGAAATTACCGAAATTTTGGTCTTTTCTAATGATATTGAGACGTACCCCGATTTAAATTTCGGTGCTTCAAAATTACCGAAATTTCGGTGTTTAGGTCGAAATTTTGAACCTTGTCCATACATATATATTGTCCTAATTGTACGGAAAAACTAAAGCTATCGGCTGCGATCGGTTTGGTTTTAGCACTCTCACTGTCTCTTATAAAAAACAATTAGGGATGATAATGAATAATGTCGGTAATGTAACAAAGACAAAAACAGAGGGCATTGATGATATTGGAACTATTTGGAACATCCCTTTCCCCCCACTCAGGCAGAAATTCTGCAAACAGAAAAGGAGCATATATTTTATATATGATACTGTTGTATCTGCCTTGTGCATTGATGATGGAAACTGTTGAACATCCTTTTCCCATCAGCAGAATCTTAGTGAGGGATTCATGCAGTGCACATGGGCTTAAACCATTTGGAACTGTCCAGGAAAACTTCTCCAGTAGATAATTGTTTGTTTCTATTGCTCAAACCAGCAAAATGTGCTTCTGCACACTCAAAGTCCCTATGCACAAGTCATAAGGGGTTTTCCTCACCAAGTACAGACTGCACTGTTAGATTTGGATTCCAATTTTGAAGTCTTTTGCCTAGAAACAGGAACATTGCCCTCCAAGCATTTGATGGAGTTTCACTTGAAAGCGTGACTGAGGTGATATTTGGGCCTTGGGCCTTTTCCACCATATGTTACTGAGATTGCTGGAAAGCACTTTATATCTCTGCTAGGTGCTAGCTCTTCTGCGCCCTAATGGTTTGATGGTTATTTATAGTTAAGGTCAGGTTCATTAGAGGCAAATTTTGTTCACAATGAACTATCAAACAATTAACAGGTTATGTTTATGATTTCTGGTGGCCTTTCCTTTTTCGGTCAGATGCTTGAGTTCCAATCCGATGTAATGAAAACGTGTCAGACAAGTCATTTGATCATGAAATAAACATTCAACATTTGATGATAGAAATTGCTTCCACCATCTCACATAAGGAGGCACGATGATGTATCATACACTCTGCACATCACCCTGTTTGTCAAACTCTTCGCATGATAGCAAGAATTCATAGGTTTGACCGGGTGATATTTATGTACGACACATCATCGTATTAGTAAGACTATAAATTTAGCTCATATTGACATGACACCCACTCGACAGAATCACATTTCCTGTATTTGATACTTTTTAATACGTAATGTATTGATGGTGAATACTTCAACCTAGAATCTCGGAAAGCAAATGCCCGAATCAATTTGCGTTAACCTCGTATATTATTGAAATTGACTTGAAAATTGAGGAAATGATAATTGGGCCTTGGACCTTTGCACAATGAGTGTCACAAACTTATGAAAAGAGGGCTGCTATGTACACCCATATTTATTCTTTGGACACTCTTGATTCTCTGTACACCCATCCTAATTTTAAAAATTTCTTTGGACACCCAAATTTGATTACAATTTTCTATATATACCCTTAAAAGAATTTATTAATCCACAAGTCTGAGATCTTGTGTGCAGACGGGAAATTACTTTGAAGGTTCTGGCTTGTAACAACATTGTTAGGTGTTTATTTATTCTATATTTTACCCATTAATTGATTGCCTTTATTCCATGAATTTAATATAAAAAGGACTTATTGCTTTGTTTTGCACGTAATCTGTCTACAGGTACAGTTGGCGCGTTTCTAGTCAAAAGATGGGTTATTTGGACGAATTTGCATCTGTAAATATTACTGAAAGAAGCCGAGACGTTGAAGATCGATTCCCCAAAGTTTCAGATTTTTCTCTTGGGCCATTTATTTGATATTGAATTTACAAGTTGGCCCAATTGCGAATTCTGACAGATTTGCGCAGCTGTGAAAGATTAGATCGTTGAAGCCTTTTCCGATTTTTGCTAGAAGCCCGCGAGTACTTGAATTGAAGATGAGACAAAGATCTTTAAGCCCAATTTTTGGTGAATTTTCGCAGGCCCATTTGAAAGCCCAAATCAGTCATTGAATCTGCTGCCAAGTTCTCCCTGGTGCGCTAGGAATTGTGGTTGATTTAATTACCTTTATGATTAGGATTAGGGTTTTCTACTTTAGAAAGGTTTTCATTGAGTCCCTATATAAGGGGCGGCACTGTTCATCCGAACACATACTTTGGACTTTAACGCAATTTTCAAGACCGAAGCCGAAGGCGGAGCGCTACGTTTGAGGAGTCGGCAACTTGGGATATTTCTTTACTTCATGTTTTATTTTGTGATTTCTATTATGACTATGTGTAGCTAAATCTTTTTCTAGGGCTAGATGTAGCCCGATCATGAATACTTGACTTTAGATTTTGGTTTTATCATACTTTTGCTTCGTGTTGATTATCAAATTGCCGTTTGATCGTTATTTAATTACTTTCTTGTGATTGATAGTTGAATACGTATGATGCTAGTTAGAGTAGACACCATGCTTAACTAGATAATAGCTTCTTGCAATTTGATAGCATAAATTCCATGAGGTAGACAACATGCACTTGGGTTTATGTGGTTAACAAAAAGGACCAAGAACTTAATGACTTTTTGCATGCTTAACTGAGCTAGACACCATAGACTGTTAGCATATGAAAAGATACGAAGTAAGCTAGACACCATAGATGCTTTATACAATTGGGATCCTTAATCATCAACATGGAACAATAAGTTTGGTAGAACTAAATCTAAAGACAAGTAGGATTGATTGTGGTGAAGTCTTTGCCCTAGGTTTTCTTATTTTTGATTTAATCTAATCTTGCCTTGTTTCCTTAAATTGCTATTTTATTTTGATTGTTTATTTCTTGTCTTTAATTATTATTTTAGTTTACAAAACCTCAAGAATCATTCCCGCTAGTCCTACACTTAGGTGTATGCATTAGCAATAAAGTTAGTTAATTAGACAAGTAGAACAATTAATCCTCGTGGGTTCGACACTCTAAATACTTACTATTACTTGTACGATATAGTGCGCTTGCTATTTTCTCAACAAGTTTTTGAGGGTCGCCTGGAGACTGCCGCTGCGAAAACTCAACTACGTTTGGGGGAGAATAAGAATGTCTTTTTTTAGCTATGCATTGCTGCCAACAAACACTCTCATGAACTGAGGAAAACTTAAACAAAAGAAGGAAGAAATTGGCCAATACTTTGGTTCAATTTTAACATTGACCCAATATAAAGCCAAACCCAATTTATACTCAACTTACAAAACCCGAACCCAAATTCATATATGATCTGCAAACAATCATCCAATCATGCTTCACACAAAAAACTGGTGAACGATTGTTGAGTCAACTCAAGGGTAACTCGCTTTTAACGTGGCCACAAACACAGAATCAAGAATAAAAAATAAAAATAAAAAATTTGAACAAGAACATTTAAAAATGGACTCAAACTCCGGCTGTGAAGCTTTGGACATTATGTAGAGCCGGTTTGGCTTGGGCTGAAATTGGACGCGCCACCGCTGGCTGTGCAAGAAGGCCTGATCAGAGACGACAGAGCCCTCTTCACCAAGTCTCCTTCGACTCCTCCGATTCTCACCAACGAGTTCTTCTTCTCCAAAAACCCACTTGTTCTTCTTCGTTTTAATCCTCAAAACTCTCAACGCTTTCAATTTTTGAGCTCATTTCATTGATGGGTTAAGATCTGATTTATTTGGTTGCTACATGGAAAACTTATTCTCACGATCACCCAACTATGATCGTTGGCATCGTACAAGAATCCTTGGCAGCCCCAACCTCCACAGCGCAAAATCGTTCAAACAAAATTTAAGCCCTTAAGTGTAATTTAACATAAAGATATAAAAGTAATTGTATCTCACCAAAAATTTGAGGGTGTCCAAAGAAGAATCTGGGTGTAAATAGCAGCCCAATCAGTAGTCCATATTGTGGCTTTCGTCCAACCCAATTATTCAAGTTGATCCATAGTATCTTTAAGCCCAGATTCCTCAATATCCTCTCCTATCTTGCATGCATCCAAACCCTTCTCAACTTTCTCTCATCATACAAAGCAACACATAACTCCACATTGAGTTTTCATGGATATTTGGATGAATGTCCGATATTAGTGATTGATGATACCAAAATCAACACATTATGGTTTTCTTTTTCGTTGTTTTGTTTGTCTATGGGATACATCAGTTGTGTAGATCCGATCAGGTGGTATATTATGAATAACCACGGGCTTGAGGAAGTTCCAGCCGCCGTCGACGGCGGACTTGGCCTAGACAGTGCCGCGAACGACGATGAGGTGAGCATGGGAGGGCTGAGACTGGTCGAGGATGGAGCCGAGATCGGGATTTACACGAAGGGGGCGTTGCGCAGCTTGCGTAAGGCTTCGGATGTGTAGGAGAACTTGAAGACGGTGCGGACGACGGCGTAGGCGGAAGAAATTGGGGATTAACGTTTTTTGGTTCCCTTATTTACTGTTCTGTTAAGTTGGTGGACCCCACATAGCCACGTCAGCAGTTAACATCCAGTTTAACGGTTTTTCTAACGGAGGAACATATTTGCAACTTTTCGAAAGTATAAGGTACGAAAATGCAAAAAAAAAAAACACGGGTATCATTTTGAAATTTGACACAAACCACAGGGTACGAAATTGTAATTTGCCCATGAATATATGAACAAGGACTGCGGTACTACACAACTAGTACGAACAAAGTGTAATGAACTGCATTACACATTCTCTTGTACTAAGGGAATATGTATTTGTCAATCTAACTGCTACAATTCGGTTCGTATAAAATGCAACACTTACTATAGTGATCATATAAATGTGGAATTCATAGTTTTTCTGTTGGAGTCACATGCACTGGGTCCCATAACAACTAATATTGCGCAAGAATTGTGGTTTGCTAGCGACAACAAAGACGAGGAAATATCTGAAGGTTTCTTTTGGCGGATGGATCAGAGACGCATATATAATATATAAGTGGGAAGTCCGATTTTGAAATATTATCCAGCGAAGAGCAGAAAAAGCAAAAGAGAAGAAAAAGGCACTTTTTTGTTTGTGGATATACTTGGCTTAGACTTGTTTACACTTTTTGGTATTATACCAATTTGGATTCGTTTGTGCTTCCGAAAGAGACTGATGCCTCGCGTACTGACACCAGTGCAAAGCTTATCTCCATTTTCAGGCCCTACAGACCCAAAGACTTTTCAATCTTCCGAATCCTCAGGTTCCAAAACTATTTCACCACTAGGGTTTTTAATTCCATGTTGATAATCTGTGATTATTATAATCCCGGGAGTAGAAAATCTATGGAAATGCTGATTCTCTTGCAACTTGTTGGTTATATGTAACTCTCAAATCTCTTTATAACTTGTAGTATAATTAAACCCTATAATCAAATACCGATACCTGAAAATTGGATCAAGATGTTATTACCAGAAAACGAATTCCATTTATCAGAAGGTAAAAGTCGAGAAATTGAAGTTTGTTCAACTAATGGACTTGCTACATTGATCCAACATCTCTCTTTTTATTAGCTATTTCATGCTACCTCACATAGTATACAAACACTTCCTATATATCCATAACGTTACACAGAAGAGTAAGCCAAAAAAGACATCTGTATGAGTTACTGCATTTGAGGCTGCTCAATAACATTGCCTTGAGGTGAAAAAAAAAGGGTGTCAAATTTGGTCAGTAGCAAAAAGTTGCAGGGAGGTAATACTGCCTTCCAAGTTCCATCACATCGCCAAAATTTACGACTGGACTTTGGGGATGATCATGTTCTTTCATGAAAGTTGAGTGACCGAGAAAAGGCTGCAGGATTAGCTTGCAACACTGGAGATGCTTCGACCGGATGATGTCTCACGTCTCCCTTTGATTGAAATGCCTGGAAGAGGCCTCCCTCATTAGTACAATTCCCCTTTTCATTCTTAATGCCAAGTGTTGCCCATATCGAGCTCTTTGCAGCTTCACTTGGATCGTCAATCCTTAATGTTTTAGGAATCCAAACACCTCTCTCTGAACTGTTCTCTTTTGCAGGCTCTTCATTTGTGGGAGCTGGATCGATTAGGAATGTCCTCATCTCTTGAATGTTTCCCTAAGGTTGAGGGACTTGGACCAGGGCTTGTAGGACAATGGCTAAGAGTAGAGGAAGGTGAGGAGAGACCTGGTAAATTCCAAGAGCCTGGCACAGTGCAGCCCCAATACGGTGGTGGAGGGTAGAAAGACATCGGAAAGCTTGAATGGCAGAAAGTAGGTGGAGGCATTGCAGGAGGCCACTGAGCTGAGTTCCATGGGTACGTCCAAGGGGAACCGGGAAAGCATGGTACTTGATGAGGGAAGCTTTGACTGTTTTGAACTGCTGGCTCTTGTAAACCAGCTTTGCCTCCTCTATCTGACAAATTTGAAGCTGTAATAGAAGACCCGCTTGAGTAGTCGTCCCCATTATCTCCCGCTGTGGAAGAAACCGCAATTCTTTGTTCAGGCCTATGAAACTCGCTCTGTTGACAATTTTGTGCTTGCTCTGCAAGGCTCAGTACAGAAGCCATTGATTCGCAAAGAGGAGCATCTGAACCAAAGGTAAGGACGGTGCCATTGCTTCCCAATGTAGGATCCTGTGCCCCTTTCGCGGTACTAGCTCGAGCTATTTGGAGGGCATCTGACATTAGTATCTGACGGTAGTGTGAAGCTGAAGAGTTCTTATTCTTGCGACGACCAGCACCCACAGGCACATTTCTCATGATCCCTCCAGCTGTCCAGTATCTCTGACAGTTCTTGCAGAAATGGCGAGGCTGATTGACATTGTAATTGTTGTAGTAACAAAACTTGGTGTCCATGCTGTTACATCGGGGACACGGAAGTATCTTGTCTGGCTTCTTCAGAGTCTTTTCTTGTGAGCTACTGGTCTCACTCTGGTTTCCATTCTTAGAGGATTTCATAGACAAAGTTTCATTATCGACTGACGGAGTTCTAGGATTCTCATTGATTCCCGATGATGCAGTAGGAGCTTTCAAGTCTTCTGTGATTTGATCGGTGTTATCGTCCTCCTGTTTATCAGCGGTCAGTTCTTTTCCTGATATTGTTTCCTATTGTTTCAAACAAAAAGTTCTGATCAGAAAAGTGCATCATCTACTTTATAGTAAATCGAAATAAAATTTGGTACGGGAACAATGAACTAATCCTAAACACATGAAGTGAAAGAAGATAAACAGATTGGTCAGGTCATATATGCTTAAACAATGACTTACGAAACTTCGATACCCCAACATTTTAGACAGCAATCAACTTCATGTGATCGACTTAAAAGTAAAACAATAATGAAAAGGCATGATGAAACTTCAATGCATGTAAGTTTTAACTATTACTCCGAAACTTTGTCATTCACAATCACATGGAGGGGAATTAAAGTAGATAACAGGGGAGCAAAAGAAAGAAAAAAGTTGTTGCAAAAGCAGATGGAGCAAAACAGAAAAGTTTGTCCTGAAAGAAAAGGTAGAACAGGCTTTGTAGAGAAAACATTCATATCACTGCAGTGCAGAAAACCAAAACCACAATTTTGGAATTTATCAGAAGCTGTTGAACTAACAGGACTTTTCAATCCTGACCAAAATCAAGCAAATTTCCAGATTTTTGACAAAAAATGGCTAAATTTTACTTCCGAGTCCCAGAGCCAAAAGCATAATTAGCTACTTCAAAGTTCAAACGTGCTGCGAAAAAAAGAGAACTTTTTATTATCCAGGTTTTCTGATTTCCTTCCCAAACAAGTAAAACAGCTTTAAATCCTCAACTAAAATTTCATGATCATAATGTTTAGCAAAAATTGTTACAACATGTGAAACGAACCATATTGAAAAGAGAGAAAAAAAAAAACCCAATTTTGGAAAACTTCAACAGAATCAAACTAACCCCAGAAAAGACCCAACACAGCTTCAAGTTCCCCATCAATAACACTAGCTCAAATAGGCAATCTTAATTTCACAACTAAGACAACTAAAGGTAATTAATTATTCAAACTTTCGGATCTCAAAATCAAAAACTTTTCAGAAACTAAAATCGACCCATTTGAAATCATAAGTTTCTGCAAAATGGGTTGTTCTTAAAATTTGAAAAAGCTTCAACTTTTAACAGGCAATTCAAAAGCCACAAACATACCTTGTTATCAGAAGTAGCTGAAGAAGAAGCACAGAGCTTTTGCTTCTTGTCAGAATACTCTTCACCACCACCACCGCCGCCATCGCCACAAGAAGTGGCTGCGGTATCAGAATCCAGAGCTCCAGATTGCTCATCAATGGCGGAAGAAGAAGCCTCATGGGTCAGTGGCGCCAAAGCAAAAGGTATAGTCTTTCCAAACAGCTTTATCGTGTGGCCTTCACTCTCGGACGACATTCTTGTGCAGTTGGATTAAATTCCAGAAAGAAGAATCTCTGTTTGTTGAAATCTGTTTGTTGAAAGACAAACAAAAACACAAAATCTTAAGTTTCTGTTTTTCGGAGTTTGTGTCAATTATTGTTGTTGTTGTGGTTTTTGAGTTCGATCGAGGAGGGTAGAAGAAGAGAAGGGGGTGGAAATGCTGGTGAGTGGGGTTTAACGAGGTGGGGAATGCCACATCATCAAAAGCGAGAAAAGAGGGGAAATTTGTGAGCCACAAGTTTGGTATGTGGCCTCTGAGATCTTTGGGCGCTCTGTTGGATTCCCTCCCATTTCTTATAAAGATAGTGCTCTTCTTTGTCCTCTCCTTTTTCAATTTCATGTCACCCAACCTCCTCCCATTCCACCCTTTTTCACCCGTTACTCCTCGTCCTCTTGACGTCCAACTCTGTATCAGATATCCGATTTTTAAATGATCAATTATCTCGACATCTTTAATAAAATATTAATATTATTTTTAATAAATCAACAATTCACATCATTATATTAATACTAATAATTGATATATCAACAATAATGTACTGATATCATTGATATGGATCGATAAATGCAATATCTCTCCATTTTCTTCCACTTTGGACAATTACTGCCTTCACCCGCCTTCACCTGCCTGCCTTCTTCTTTGTTCCCTTTATGACGTCGGCTGTCCATGTTATTTGTCTTTTTCTCAAAGACTTCAAGCTTTTTGAAAGTATCATAAATTGTGTGGATAACTATAGTTCAAATATTGTTTGTTAATTGCTAAAGTGCATGAAACTTTTAGAATTCAAATAGATTGTGTCCTACATTACTTTACTAATATGTTATTCTGGACTATGTTAGAAATTTTGGGATTTATATAAATTTGATACGTGTACTACATGATCTATATGACGAAGAAGGTAGGTATGAACTAATATTGAAACAGATATGGAAACATGTAATTCTCATGTCCAAGAGATATTCTATTATCACTAATGTGTATTAGTGAATAAGAACTCAAATATGTTATTCAAGAAAAATTAATAAGCAAGATTTTGTTAACCGAGAAAATGAATATGTGAAAATTACTGTTCTATTTAGACTTTCTAGCTCTACTCTTTGAGGCAAACTGAAACTTATATGCTTTTGTTTGCCAGCTGGGAGAAGTAAATTGGGAGGTGTGTGAAAAGGTCGCTTGCAGTAGAACCCACGTGGCAGATGAGGGCCAGTTGTTGAATTTGATGAGCCATCATGGAGTGAACATCTGTACGCTGTCAGTATTGAATATTTGAAGTGCAGGGCCCACCTGCAAAAAGCGTAGTGAAAAAAGTGTAGTGAAAAGGGCATCTGATGATCACTGCCGTTCATTTTCCGTAGTTCCAAAGCTGTCTGTCATCCTTGACTGCAACGGAAGAAAAGACAATCAAATCTTGTTCTTGTGGCTGCCTAAAATTGCATTATTATTTTTTTTTATTGTTTTTAACTTTCTACTGTGGAACAAATTGTATTATTTGTGAACACATAGGGTTGTCACAAGTTCACGACTCTTGAAACTCTTGAAGAAATTGTATGCGGATTTCTCAACATTTCAGACAATGAAGTGGGACAATTACTGTACTGATTGGGACTTGTTAAAAATATCATTACATAAATTGGTTGTTGCTTCTATTTGTGAAAAACGAATCAAATTAACCTCTTAATATTTTTCGAGAATGAGCTAGTTGTTCAATATTCTCATTAAGACTAATAAGAAGAAATGTGATCGAGATCACCTATTAAATCACCGATCACTTTTACCGTACACTATATTGGATTAGAACCAACTAAAAATTGATGACACTTTATATACAATCATTTGTGCACTGTAATCCGAGATTTCCTACAACAGTAGTAACTATTACATTAAAGTCCTCTTTGAATTATCCAACTCGCACGTTTATGGGTTTCAAACTTTCAAACAAGTATTCTTTTTGCTCTTGGCTAGCTAATTGTCAAATCAAAAGGTGAAAAGTTTGATTCCATTCTATATTACACACATTTGGTTTTAGTCATTTCCACTTATGGGTAGCCACATTTCAGGAAATAAACCAATTCCAGGGATATTTACTTGGTACTCCTCTCAGTTTTTTTATGTGGCTGCCATAAATTTCACAAAGATATTCTTTAGGATCATATAATGCAATATAGTATTCAAAAGATATCCAAATTAATTAGTGGCTGGCTATGGATATCAGAATGGTCAAGTGAACTATACCTTTTGGGCTTTTACGCTTCTTTGGCATTTTCCTTTCACTTTTTCTTTGTCCAAACGAAAGAGAGACTGAAAGATAATCATGACATTAATTTCTACCACTTTAACTTGTTCTGTTGGCCGACATGAACGATTGCACGCTATATGCCGTTGCATCTGTAAAAATTTTAGTAGATTAGCCAAAAGTCAAAAAGCCTTTTTCTGCTGGCAAATTAACTTGAAGTTTGGATCTAATTTCTGTGAAGTATATACATCCTTGAGAACATATGCCATGTTAGTTCAACAATTTACAAAATATGATCAAGTTGAGAGATTGTATGAATTAATAGGCAAACGGAGAGATATAACTAATTGGATATTTTTGGGCTGCGCACAGCCCTTGGCTACATTTCTATCTATTTTCGAGCTTTTCAATTGACGTGAATCGTGATCGGAATTGTTCATCTTATTTATTATATAGTAAAGATACTTACTAGAAAAAAAAAAATCAATCAAATTTGAGATTATTTGGTTATCTAAATTTGTGAAACATATGAGCGGTATAATTAGATATCAAACAAGATATCTATATGTTTGATGTAGTTAGATAGTCGAACTATCTCATATTTGACAAATTTTTATACTGATGATTTATATTATAAAATGAACAATTTTGCTCACATTACACATCAACTGAAAAGCACGAAAATGGAAAGAAATGCAGCCAATGACTACGTACGTGTGTTCCCGGCCCAAAATTGTCCTAACTAATTTGTATAAGTTTAGCCATATATATCATGGCACAGATGAATAAATATTAAAAGTGCAGCATTCATTCTGTTGTCAAACTCGTTGCGAAGATATAGCTGTGAACTTATGATAAGATATGGGCTCAAAATTCATCCATGCGTTTCTGTCAAGAATAGAATGGCCGAAAACTACAAATTAGTTGGGCATATACATTTGACTTTCCGTCGAGCTACATATGGCAATTTAGGTTTGAAAAAGGGGGCTGCTATGTACACCCATGTTTCTTCTTTGGACACCCAGTTACTTTGTACACCCATTTGATTTTTTTGAAACTACTTTGAACACCCAAATTTGATCAAAATTTTCCACTCATACCCTTCACTTTGTTTTTTATACAAAGATCAACAGCGATGGGTTGTCGACATCTACTAACTTCTTAACTTATCACGTTTTCAACTTTCTCGCAACCCAAATCAACAAAAACCGCAAGAATGAAAACCCAAACAAGAAGTTCAAAATTGACGCAAAACAAAACTTTATCCGAATTCATCTGGTATGCTCAATTCAATTTCCACAAAAAAACAAAAAAAAAAAAACTTTGACAGAATCAATGAAAATTCTTACCTTTTGTTCTTCAAATTCTTCCTCTTTCATAGTATTTTTCATAAAAAATAAGAGTGTGTATGAGATTTAGAGTTTAGAAATTATGATGCAAGATGACTGATTTTATTTTTTAAACACCTTAATGGGTGTCCATAACTTTTACATAGGGTGTACAACGAAATTAAGTACTTATATGTAATTTTATATAAGGATATAAATGTAATTACATGTTATAAAAAAATCCAAGGTGTCCAAAGAAGAAAGACGGGTGTACATAGCAGCCCTCTTGAAAAATTACTCAATCAAAGTCGGGTAGGCTTGAAACTTTGAGAATCCTGTTGCTCTACGCAAAACATTCAGAATTTCGAGACATGAAGTATCTTGACCTTATGCTTAGTAATAGTAATATATTTCGAGACATGAATTTATTATCTACTTTTGTTAGTGCTGTTGCAATGCAGTTATGTCCTTTGCCAGGCCGTCGACATACCCTCCAATGATGAAGGGATCGTTACGTTTGTACCATACGAAGCACCCGAATTGCTCTTAAATTGATGTTAAATAGTACGAGAAAGTGGGATTCATGTGCTGTATGCCAACATGTTGGTCAAACTATCCATAAAACCACATTGTAGAGTTCCACAAAATCGAAGTACCTATGTTTTCTCCCTAGGCAAGAAAAGACCCGTTTGGAAGCACATAATGAACACGACTCTGCGTTTCGATAGAGCGCCGAAAGAAGAAAGAACAAACGGTAGCATTCTGCGGGTTGGTTTCACACCTTGAGCTAGGCTGAAGCAGCGGACGACGACAGCAGTGAAGGCAGGCCTTATCTTCATTCAATCGCAGTCACAGATTTGAGATTTCAGTTGGCGCCATTTTGGACTGCAACCACCAAAACCGTTAACTTGTTAGGTAAACACTAACCAATTTCTTTCCTGTTACTACTAATGTACATGTTTGAAAGTGTTTTTGTCTCTGGTTAATGATTTCTGGGTCTACATTGTTAATGGGTTTGTTTCAACTTTCATTTGTTCTGTAATTGTTGGAAAAGTACATGTATTGCTTTAGGGTCTCAATGTATTTTGACTGTTTCGGAATTTTTGGGGTACATTGTTGAAATAGGTTAGTAAGTTTTCATTGTGTATATTGGTGTTTTTAATCTCACAGACTGCAGTATCTCAAGAAAGAAATGTGGATGAATTTGATGAATGGCATGCTTATTGCATTTTTGAGTAAAACCCAAGTTCTTAGTTTGTCAAGAAAATTTATGTTGTTCTGAAGAATGTTTCATGTTTAAGCTTTTTCCATTGTTAAGGTTTGTAATAAATCACTGAAAAGGTTCATCAACCATCGCGTTGGTGATGATAACATCACTGGCGAGCATATTCGGGGTTGACAAATACACTTTACCCATCTCTTGCATAGTTGTGGTTTAGTTTGAAATGTTAAGTGATGAGAAAGGTCTGAATTCCAACACTTGAAGCCAAGCATAAGAGATATAAATCACCAGTTACACTTGTTTCAAATCCGCAAAGACGGGCCGTAAAAAAAAAAAAGAGTGGTATAGTTTTGACAAGCTGAAGACGTGCTTTCAGACTTCATCTTGGAGTTATATTTGGTTTCATATAATCTAGTTTTGGAGGCTGAAGTGGATTTAATTTATTGCTGAATTTGGACTTCGTGATCTGTTTGCGATAGCTTCATTTGTCGTGGACTGAAGAAACCAATTGAAACCATGCAAAACCCAGATGGTTTCAAGTTCTAACTCATTGTTAAGCCTGTTATTGCAGAACCTAGCCGAGCATTGGGGTCTTTGAACTTTCTGTAGTTGGACTTATCCAGAAAGGGGTTACACATATGTGTTATGTGGTATTGGGTTGTGTATGTATGTAAGACAAGAAATTGTCAATGGGGAAGAGCTTTCTCCGATGTTAAAGAACATAGAACTTTTCTTACTTAGAAATTGAATTGACAATATAGCGCATGGATCATATACTTTTGTGGAAAAGAAATCTTAAATGCAATTCCATCTGATTATAGGGAAATTTTATTCACACTCATCAATTAATTTTTATACTCATCATTAATTTCAATTATTAAAATATTTTTTTTTTACCTTAATGTAAATTACTTTGACCAAAAAGTTACAAATAAAATAACAATCTTATCAATACACTCATCATCTCCAACATAACTCTAGTCTATATCAAACAATATTCTCACATGGATGAAAAACAGGGCAATTCCTAACATATAGAAGATGAAACTCAAGTTCTGATTCTTTGATTTTGATCACTTGTAGTTCCCTTTATGTTCTTAGTGCTTTTAGTGGGATTCTTTGAATCCTAAACCAAATGCAGCAGCACACCAAAGCCTCACGACAAAGAGACCACTACAGTCAACTTAAAACCAGTACATTCTTCAAGACATATAAACAAGAATTGATCCTACATCATGTATTATATTAAAAAGTTTTAGGAAAAAGGCAAACAAATGGAAGAATGTCAACCAAGTTGTCATGAAACACCACAATAAATAAGAAAGGAAAAATCACCAGACCAAGTGATGGCAATTTAACGAAATCTAAAGTTCAAGACAAAATTAATGAGCAGATTTGGTGTGAAAAACAAATTTAATGTATGTTTAAGGGTTGCTTTTAGAATGCAAAATGAATGTAATGATAAATTTTAAATTATCTAAAATAAGTAATGAGTTTTTAAAATAATTTGGGTGTAATGATCAATTAGCAGTTCCCATAACAACAATGATAACATAAAACAATGAGATAATAATAATTGCAGTAGTAGTTGAATTAATTTACTGTATTGTTTCTAGAAGTGAAAAATCAGAGCCACCCTATCTTGGAATTGCTGACTATCCAATTGACCAGGGCCTTGTCTCTTCATGTAGTTGGGCCATGCTACTATGCTTTGGATCCGCAGATGCGAATGGGGAGGTATCATTACATTGGTTGTATCGTTCTGTTGAAATAATTTAGTCTGGCCTAAATTATTTAAGGGAATATTCTTCATAATTGTATTTTTTGTCCCAGTCAAGTTGTGGGGTCGTGACAAAGATGTTGTGACTTGGTACATATTCTAGAAATGGACATCACTTTAACTAGTGTGAGATAAGTACTGTTCGTAATATATCATGTATGTTTAGCTTCCATTGAATCTAGCTCCCATTATCGGCTAATAGACGATAATGAGAAGCTATGTTGACACAATGTTCACCAGCATGTTGATAATTTCGAACATTAGCTTGTCTACTCTCCAGAAACGTTTCTTCTAAGAAAATTACATTAATTTCCTGATTTTGGTTTGACATCTGTTCATTTCTATTATCCATTGTTTTTAATACACCATATGTTACCCCTTGAATACTAAAATTTGATATGTGTTGAGCCATTCCTTTTGTATACTTGACAAGACACTCATTGAAAGTTTCCTTCGAAGTTGAAGGCTTGCCACTTCGTCTGTCTTTCAGTATCTTTGAGATGGGTGAAGGTAGTTGGGGAGTTTTATCTTTTCTGTTCATTAACAAAGGGTGTCTGTCTTCCAATTTCCTTTTAATGCTGCGAAATACATTTGCATTCAATCTAGGCCGAGAACAAAGTGAGAAAATGGCAGCCAATACAAAGCACGGATGTATAGCCCTCTCTCTTATCTGCAAAAAATAGAAGTCCGTCTTTTGTGTCTAATTCGCTTAGGTGAGTGTTTGTTTGTGTATAATTCTTGTGGAAGCAAGGACATGAACACTAAAGCCCCTGTATTCTCTTCCCCTATAGAAACATATTAAAAAGAAAGAAGACTGTAATGAACCTTCTGGAGAATGCTTCAGGCACAAGGACAGTGAGACCAGATGGTCTGAAGATCATTTGTGCTGCACATGCCCTTACATATTATCCAAGTGTTCTTTCTTTTTTGGGAAGTCGGTGTTCCTGCTTTTCAAGTCCAAGTCTTCAAAAGCTGAGGTGCATGGAATCGATCACTGATAAATTGCAACGGAATAAGAATGAAAAACTGTCACTTGGGTACAGTATTTCTTTCTTGTTGTATTTTCTCTGATGAGCCCCATAATAACCATGGACTTGGATGCTCAAGAAAATGATAGGTGACATATCGCTCACGTCATTTTCAGTCAGCAACTGTGATTGGCATACTGTTGCAACATATTAATTTGGGTATTCTTTTGGTGGGATTTTGACAGGTTCCTTTTGTTTCTCTTTTCTTGATTCCAGAGGCCATATTCTTCTCATCTTCTATCCATGCTTTTGTATTGTGAGATCTCCACCAATGGGTCCCTTGCAGAATAATAATTCACGAGGAAGCACCTTTGTTTACATGTCTTTTTGATTCACCGGACCTTCTCCTACTGACTGACCTCAAAATACCGGGGGTCATTTGGCATCATCCCAGAATCTCCTTTACCTGTTTTGGAATATATTAAAGCCAGAAAAAGAGGAGCTTCAAGTACATCAGCTGCTTAAAGAGAAAGGTACGTCAATAGCTCGTTTTCTTTTCTTGTTTTTCAAACATTCGGGCCACATATCATAAGAACTTGTCAATAATTATATTCCTTTCTTTGAATGTGAGCTATGAGCTTGCCACTAAGGATGTGTTAGTTAGGACAGATGAAGCAAATGCTTAGTCAGAAAGAACCCACTACTTGTAGGGTCCCCCTGGTACAATCTTTCCGTTAACTTAAGCCTTTTAGCTAAAGGATTAATGTTGGAAACTGCCTGATTAGTAAATTTGTTATCCTCATGTTGATGTCTCACATCCAAGTACGTTAGCAACTGGATGTTCATTAGATGTGGTGAGACCATCTACAGTTTGTTCATTATACTAGTTCCCCAATGAGCAGCTTTGAATCTTGGGACATTGTTTATCAAATGCAGCAGACCAACTGAATGTTTAGCACTGCGATGAGACGGCAAGTCCTTTGAAGATCAATCATTGGGATTTTAATTCCAGTGATCAATCAACCTCTTGACCACAACCCGAGAAATCTGAAGATCGATCTGATACTATTGACTTTTACGATTTGTTGTTGGCCATTGTGGCTCCTTTTCTTTTCTTCTTTTTTACCTTTTGTGATCAAAATTTCTTTCTTTTGTTCAGTTCAGTATTGGATATGGATTACAGAATTAAAGCCAACAACTCCTTTGGAATATATTTCTTTATGAGACTTTTATGCAGAGGGTGAGTCCTCTTGAGTGCTCTTTATGTCATTTCATTTTGTGTTGGCATTTATGCAAAACAGGTTAAGTAGGTTCGATCGAACTTATAGTTCAATTTAGTGTTCCATCTCAGATTTTCTTCAAACATGGTGGCCGGACAAAATTATATATTTGAGAAAAAGCAAAGGGGTATTAGATGAGTTTAAGTCTATGAAGCAATTATATTTGATTCCTTGTCTGTGATGCATCCAAGGCAGGACTCCTTGATTGATGTTAACATCTTATGGCAGTTAGTGCCTTGCATTATTGAAGCCTAGTAAAAACAGGATGTATGATAAGCGAGGAATTAGACGAGCAAGACTACACATAAGTGTATGGTCGTTGCAACTAACCTTCCCCACTAGAGTGATTGAAGGGAACCAAGCCTCTCACATTAGCATCCCACCTCCTCCTTCCTTCACTTAGAACGAATCTTTCTTTTTTTTTTTGTTCAATAAAATTGCTGATGTGATTCTCTTTTTCCGGAATACTTTCTTTACAAGAAAATACACTATGGTTTGGGGTCCCAAAATCCAGCCCTAGATTCTTTGATTCCTCCATTCTTACATAGAACAAAAGGAATCTGCCAATCACACCACATCCCTGCTCAGAAAATAAATCAAATGAAAAAAGAAAGGGAGAGAAATTTAAAAAGACCAAAAAAAAGATCCATTTCCCTTTCAATCGCCAAAAGAAAATCAAGTTCCCATCGACATAGATTATTTCTTTATTCATTTTTCTTTTGTTTCATTGCTTAACACACTATTAGTGAAAGTTGCCCCCATTATTCATCATGGTGGGGTTTCTTATTCATCAGGGAATCAAGAGAAGAGAGGTGGGAAAACAGCAAGATAAAAACAAACCATACACTTTTCCTCTTTTCTCCCCTTTTAAGACCCAAATTGAACTGTGTTTGCTTTCTCTGTTTTTGCTGCATCAAGATTCTCCACACCTCTTTCAAGTCAAGGAAGCAAGAAAAATAATTCCTTTTTTTATCATAACAATATTCTAATTTAATCTAGACGGTTTGAGAGTAAGATCCAAAGTGCAGGGAATAAAAATATTACTTTAGTTAACTTGGCTATGCTACTATTTATAGTCTAAATTATAAGAAGGTGGATTCGAACTCAAGTGTAAAGGTTGTTATAGATAACTTGATTACGTAGAAATCTGCTATTGTTTTTAATAGGAAAAATGAAAAGTCCGTATGAAATGAGAGAGGAAAGGAGGAACTACAGCTCATGGCATATATTCCCCCAACATAACCCCACTTATGTTTCCTGATATGGAGTGAGAACATAGGACATCCCAACTGCTACAAATTTATAAAGACCTCCCTATATAGCTCCCACAAATTGGATCAAACCTCAATATTTATGTTTCAGTTTTCTATCTCTTTTTCATCAACAACACAAAAATGGGTCTGCAGAATATGCAAAATCAGAATATGAATTTGGTCTTGTCCACTGATGCAAAACCCAGGCTAAAATGGACTCCAGAGCTTCATCAGAGGTTTGTTGAAGCAGTCAATCAGCTTGGAGGTGCAGACAGTGAGTATATGATGATGCTAACCTAAGTTGTTTTTGTTTTTCTATACAATCGATATTGGAAGTGGGGGAAATCAAGCTCAAAACGAAGCCCCTTTTGTGTTTATGCAACGTACTAATGTCTTGTTTCATATTATGGGCAGAGGCCACACCAAAGAGCTTGATGAGGGTGATGGGAATTCATGGACTCACTTTGTACCACCTAAAGAGCCATTTGCAGGCATTTTCTCTTTTCCCTTTCATCTCATATAATCTTCGTCCAGATAATAATGGAAAATAAAAGAATAATTTGTAAAAGTCTTTTGCTTTCTTGTGCAGAAATACAGGCTTGGGAAAAGCCAACAATCAGAAAACTGCACTGAGATTAATCAAGAAGGTGATTTCTAGGCATTGGATCATAAGAACTATCAACTTCTCGTTTTTATCGTTTGTCGAATGTTGATATTGACCTTTGCTTGATGCAGATTACAAAGAGATTGAAAGCAGTGATTGTCATTTTGGAACGGATGATATCAGCGATGAAGCTCAGGATCAGATTAATGAGTAATGATATAGTTAGAAATAGATCCTATCACTTTGATGAATTTAGATAGAAATGACAACGCACAAAGAGCTCCAATTGATTAAGTGTTGTTATGTTTCTGATCAGAAGTTTGCAGATGGCTCAGTCCCTCCAAATGCAAATGGAAGTGCAGAGAAAACTTCATGAACAAATTGAGGTAATTAAAACCGATACTATACATATTACCAAACCTCAAATCATAAGCTGATTAAAACAGTAGCATTTCATTCATGATAATAAACCAAGAGTTTTGTTTTCAGGTGCAGAGACACCTTCAACTAAGAATTGAAGCTCAAGGGAAGTATTTACAATCAGTACTAAAGAAAGCACAAGAAACTCTTTCGGGGTATAATTCGTCTTCAGTGGGAGTAGAACTTGCAAAGGCTGAACTCACTCAGCTAGTCTCAATGGTTAGCAATGGATGCCCAAGTTCTTCATTCTCCGAGTTAACAGAAACGAGAAATTCAAACTTAAAGGGCTCAGAAAGGAAACAAATGAGAGGTTCCATGGAAAGTTCCTTGACATCGTCTGAAAGTTCCGGCAGAAAGGAAGAGAAGCAACCGATGCACAAGGGCAGTGATCGTGATGCTGAAAAGTTGAATACAACATGTGTTGAACTACCTTTAATGGACATTAACCCCGAAAATAAGCCATGGTGTAATTTTCATGCTATTGGGAGGAAGAGAAGTAGTAGTCCAGGTTCTGACGGTATATGTGTTGAGCAACCAATTGCTAAAAGAAAGTCAGGATTATTGGCTACAATTGATCTGAATAGCAAATATCAAAGTGACATCGATTCAGGTCCGAAAGCAATAGACTTGAATTGCAAGGGAATTTAACACCAAGTTTCCAATCATCTGGATTTTGGTTAAGTTATATGTAGTTAATGGAGCAAAAGTAATTCCAGTGCTAATCTTTTGTTTATAACTATGTACATTGTTGTATGTATGGACCTCCCAAGGACTTCTGGAAGTATATTCATATCAAAAGACGGTATAATGTATTGTGTGGATAAATATCTCGGTCTACCTCTCTTGCACGTGTGTACATAAGCGATTACGTGTGCTAATGACCCGAAACCTGCTTAATGCTTCTGATCATGGAGTTCCAAATTAAACTCAAGAAACTCTGCTTTTGGGGACCTGTAGAATGTGGGGATATTATGTCTATGATGCCTAATAATCATGTCAAACAAATGTCTCACCGTAAAAGTATTTCTATATTGGTCCAGGTTGTATCTAAACCAACAACCAGAAGGGTAGATTAATCATCACAGAAACACAATTATTAAGGATTCCAACAATACAGTATAGACTTGAACACCAAAAAAAAGAGGAAGGATTACTTGCTAAGCCATGCGCATGTTAGCTAATGAATGCCGTAGAGTTCAATCAAATATGTTCCCCACATGGCAATATACTATGCCTGCCTTTCTCTCCTAAATCTAGTTATTAGCACAGCAGAACTTCTGCTACTACTAACTGTTCATGGCAATGGACTTTTCGTTCTTTCAGTTAGTCCTCTTTGTTCACTTGGCCTTGTGCTCTTCATCGCTTCAAGGTATGCTGCTACCGTCAATCACACTTACTTTTAGCAAGATCTCATTTAGAAGATTGATTTAACGTTCTGCATTGATATATTGAATTGTAGGACAATTTCTTCCCCATATGACTTCAGATGTCAATGAAGTATCTGGCAAGTCTTTTGATTACATTATCGTTGGAGGAGGCACCACCGGCTGTCCTCTAGCTGCAACGCTGTCTGAGAAGTTCTCGGTGCTCTTGGTGGAACGAGGGGGATCGCCGTATGGAGATCCCTTGGTGTTGGATGCAAAGAATTATGGACTCTCATTGCTCCGAACTGATGAATATACATCAGTTGCACAAAGCTTTATCTCCGACGGTATAAGAAATCTCAGAGGAAGAGTTCTAGGAGGATCATCTGCTATAAATGGTGGATTTTACAGTAGAGCAAGTGAGGATTTTGTAAACAAAGTTGGGTGGAATAAGGAGATGGTAATGGAGGCTTATCAATGGGTGGAATCTAGGATTGTCTTCAAACCGGATTTGACCCATTGGCAATATGTTGCTGAGTTTAGCTTTCTTGAAGCTGGAATTTTCCCATACAATGGTTTTACTTTGGATCATGTTGAGGGAACAAAGGTTGGTGGGAGCGTGTTTGATGAACGGGGAAGGAGACACACTTCAGCTGATCTTTTAGAGGCAGGGAATCCAAACAATCTCACAGTTCTTCTCCATGCAACAGTAAAGAATGTCATCTTTCATCAAAAAGGTAAGCTTGAGACTAGCCGAAGTTCTTAACAGATAAACCCCTCATCTGTTGAATTCCTAAATGGTTTTTCAGGTGACAGAAATGAGACGGTAGCTAGAGGTATACAATTTATCAAGAGCGATGGCAGCTCAAGCAAAACTTATGAAGCTCACCTCAACCAACCAGAGAGCTCATGTTCTTGGGGTGATGTGATACTAGCAGCAGGGGCATTAAGCAGTCCACAGATTCTACTGTTAAGTGGCATTGGCCCTCAAAAACACCTAAACAACTTCAACATCTCGCTAGCAGTCGACTTAAAGGGGGTTGGAGAAGGAATGAAAGACAATCCCGGTATTGCTCTCTTAGCTGACTCTAAGCCAAAAAATTTCCCACCAGATCATCCCCAAGTTGCCGGTATAGCAGACGACTTCAAAATCATAATTGAGGCAGGAATTTTACCAATCAGCTACAATGTAACAGTGATGCCAATTGCTGCCAAACTTGCCTTTCCAGAATCAGAAGGAAAGCTTGAACTGAACAACACTGACCCTCGCAAAAACCCCTCAGTGACATTCAACTATCTAGCAAAGGAAAAGGACTTGGCGGGATGTGTGAAGCTCAGTCAGTTGCTTGAGCGGGTTGTAAGGTCTGGATCAATCGCGTTCTTCCTGGGGAACGAAAGCAAACACAAGAGCGAGTTGATGTCAACTGAAGATGAGCTGAGAAAACTGTGCAAGAAGAATGTGAGGACCTTCTACCACTACCATGGTGGCTGCATTGTGGGATCAGTGGTTGACGAGGATTACAAGGTGTATGGAGTCAAGGGGTTGAGGGTTATTGATGGGTCGACACTTCTGGAATCACCAGGCACAAACCCAATGGCCACTTTGTTAATGCTTGGAAGGTACCAAGGGATCAAGATTCTTCAAGAGAGAAAAGATGCTTGAATATTCACGTCTTGTGGATTGTGAATCTGTGATATAATCTATGCGAAATTTCCATTCCAAAGAAGAGAACGTCAATTACATCTCCCACTAACTTATATAATTCTAAATCTATTCAAATTCAGCTGCAGAAAATTTCATGTTAGTGTGTATATTTCCGTAGATGCTCGCACGTGACTATATTGAAGTGTCAATAACATCAATCGTTCCTAAGATCAATCAATAACATATTAAATCAAAGAATCTAAGCATGTCAACTGAAAATAATAGTGCTCCTTCCATTAATTCCACTTCAAAAACACAATGCAAATCAAGATATAAACGCTATCACTCTTGGCTGAAACTTGAACTTTTGACCATGTACAAAATTACTTCCTAATTCCCTTTTTGTCCTTCCTACAAATTCCTAACAACAAAAGAACCCCAACTTTGTTTTTATTTACGAACTCGCCGTATCATCATTATCCGCCGGTGTTTGATCCGAACCCTCAGTTGTTCTCCCGCTTCCGGCCACATAGATGCTAACCCTAATCTGCCCGTCGCCCCTCCGCCCCTCGCCGCTGTCATCCTCCGCCTTCTTCGCCGGTGCCTCCTCCTCCACCGGCATCATGTACCTGCAAACCGGGCACGACCCGTGCCGATTCAGCCACTTCTCTATACACCCGCCGTGAAACCTGTGCTTGCACGGCATCTCCTTCGCCTCGCCGCCGATCTCAAACTCCTCCAAGCAAATCACGCACTCCGACGACCCGCCGCCGCCGATCGTCACGGTGGGCATGGCGTCGATGGAGGCCTTGGACGCCGGCGGCTGGCCTTGCTTCCCCTCCAGCTCCTGGAACAGCGAGTCGAGCCCCGAGTCGCCGTCGATCACCAGCATCCTCCGCCCGACGGCGTCGACCAGGATAAGCCTCTCGCGCGGCGGCTGCGCTCGCCTCTCGCCTCCGGCTTCTTCAGTGCTTTCTCTGTCTGGATTTTCCGGCACGGCGGATCTCGCGGCGGCGCTGGCCATGCCGAAGAAGAGAGGAAGCAGCATGGAGACGTCGGATTCCCGGATAATTCGGTCCATGAACGCAGCGAACTCAGCAGGGTCGGGTTCGGAAGCCATGGATCTTTCTTCGAATTCCGCGATCGAAAACAAAGATCGAAGTTTTTTTGAAGAGAATTGAGATCGGAATTTGAAGAATTTTGAAAAGAAATTGGGATTTTGGAATTGGGAGATTGGGGGTTTTTATGTGGGGAGAGAGAGAGAGTGGCCGCATTCTGAAGAAAGAAGGTTGTAGAAGGATCTGGAACTTCTGGGACCAAATGGAAATATCTGGAATTTTTGAGTTTCCTTAAAAATTGAGGATTTGGTAAATCGATAATCCAAATGAGGACGTGGATTGGTGCCAGTCGACACGTTGCCTTTGGGCAATGGGGAAATAAAATTGTAGTGGATAAGTAATTTCTATTACTTTTGGGGGTTAATTAAAAATGGTGGATAAACATTCGTGCAAGAGAAAACGATGGCCATCGTTCCTTGCACCTTTCCAATGTCCAAAGGGGTGCCCCTTATAGTTGGGAAACGTTCCAATTCTATACCTGATCCAGTTACTAATTAAACGACCAGCGAGGGTGGTATAACTGATTTGGCATACACTTTTATATCCTTATTCTTAGATTCTTGTTATGTTATTGAGTGATTTTAGTTTGTTTTAACTTAGTTTTGTTATTTTGTAGTTTTGAAGCAGAAATGTGATTAAATGTGCAAAAAAAGAGCTTTTAAGATCAAGTGAAGTTTTGCAAGCAGTCAGCTCGTGGGATATTCTGGAGCGCCTCAAAGAGAATCAGATGGCGAGTTATATATCGTTAGAAAGATACGGATGTTAGCTCGAAGTAGAATTTTACGGCTTGTCAATCCGAGAAATGTGGAGATTGTTATGGCCATTTTCGTACAAGTCGTTGCTGCAGAGTTTTCACGCGGGTTTTCAATAAAATTATGTTATGAAGCCAAGTCAGCAGCCCAAAGAAGCAAAATCAGTTCTTCCCACTTCATATTTGGAAAAGTAAAGGGCTTCACCAAGAGCAACTAGGAAACCAAAGGCACCAAGAATCTAACTTTCCTAAATTCATATTCAAGAAGGATTAAGAGATCTCTTACCTAGTTGACGAAGGAAAAGAAAGACATGCCTATATCAAGAGACTAGAAGTCAGATTTCAGGGGGGTTCATCGTAGTGTTAGTTCGTAGTTTTTATTTGTCTTTCATTATGTTTTATTTGTTTCTTAGTAGTTAAACTATTTTCTAGGGCTAGGATGATGCCCAAGTATGGATGTTTATGATTTCAATGTTAATTGATGGATTGATAGATTCTATTTGATAAATGCTTAATCACTATTATAATTGTTGCTTTTTGTTTGAGTTCTTTAATTGATCACCTTAGGACTTTGCATCTAGTAATTGGAAGATGAGTTTGAGGCCTAACCGGCAATATAATTCAATTAGCTTCTTGTGATTGAGTGTGGTAAATTACATTGTTGCTCGACAGAGAATAATGGTTTGCTTGGTTCCCTGTTTTCTTGTTCGCAAAGTAATGAGTCTTACATGTTAAATTTATGCACGATAGTGATAGGTTGCATGTATTAGATATACGACCTCTGCACGACAGTGAGAGAATCATGCACGTAAGGAAAACTATGGTCTAGGTGCACGACAGTGACTTAGATACGGGAATTATCATCTTTAGAATTGAAACACTTCATTGATTGCATTGTGTCATCTTTTACTCTTGTTTTCAAAACCCCTAAAACTCATGATCTCAAAGTTTGTTTATTTGTTGTTTTACAAAATCCTAAAAACCAAAATCACTTTTCAATTTGCTTGTTTGTGTTTGTTCTAATTAGATTTCACTCTATTTCCAAGTTAACTATTTTCTCCGTGGGATTGACCTCGTATTTTGCATGAGCTATACTATACATTGATTCGTGCACTTGCGAGTTTTTAATTTGGTTAAATTAATCAACTAAAAAGGGTTAGTTTAATTCACATCAGAGGGACAAAACAACTCGTTACCTTCGTAATTAGGGATGGGCAATTATACTGAAAAATTATAAAATTAATCAAATCAAATTGTGTGGTACAATATGGTTTAGTCTTAACTTTTTGCTGTTTTTATGTGGATTAATGTGGAACTCAAAAAAATCTCGATCAATCAGAATGCGCCACGTAGATTCTAACCCAAAAGGACAAATATACTCTTGATGGAGATTATAAACCGCTCCATCGTCATCTTGGTTAAAGAGAGATCATGAGATCAACAGTCCTCGAGAGGTCATTCAGAGTTCAAGTAGACCACCATCCTATGGGAGATCACCTCTTCTCGAGAGATCCATTCAGAAGACCATTACATCTTGGGAGGCTTCATTGGAGATCACACAGTTATAAAATACATAATCTTATTTATTACTCATAATGACCATGGCAAAAGAGTATTCCTCCCACAACCTCTATAAATATAGCCATACATTTACCATTCAAGGTAATCACAAAATCCTCCACAAACTCCTAATATGCAAGAATACGTTTCTGGCTTAGGCATCAGAAAGCCCTTTGGACTCTTATGCCTCTCCCTTTGGGCAAGCACCCCATTGGTTGCAAGTGGGTCTATAAAATCAAGCGCAAGACTGATGGTTCTGTTGAGCGCTACTAGGCTCATTTTGGTTGCAAAGGGTTTTACTCAAACATAAGGCATTGATCACCATGACACCTTTTCACCCACAGTAAAGATGATCACCATCTTATGTCTTCCTGCCACTGCCGCTAGTTAGAATTGGATAATCCAACAGTTAAATGTTTATAATGATTTTTTGCATAGTGATTTGAAGGAAGAAATTTATATTCTCATCCTCCTAGACTTCAGCGACAGGGGAAGAATCTTGTGTGTCACCTTCACAAATAACTACATATGGTCTCAAGCAAGCCTCGAGACAATGGTTTGCCAAATTTATTGAACCTGTTCTTGCTACCAGATTTACCCAGTCCAAGGCTGACTTTTCCTCATTTACTCAGATGGGTGAGACATCTTTTACTGCCTTGTTGATATATGTGGATGATTTTCTGATTATAGGAAGTAATTTGGATGCCATTAATTCTCTTAAAGAATTTCTACATACCAGTTTTCATATCAAGAATCTTGGTGAGTTAAAGTATTTCTTGGGTATCGAGGTCTCGCGATCAGGGAAAGGTATTAATATTTAATATTTCACAACAAAAATATGCTCTTGAGATTATTATAGATTGCAGTTTCTTTGGTTCTAGGCTCATAGATTTTCCAATGGAGGAAGAAAAACTTTCAAATAAGGACGATGTTCATGAGGATCTGACCAAGTACTAGAGACTAGTAGGCCGGTTGATTTATCTCACTATCATGAGATTGGACCTCATATATTTGGTGCAAGTTTTATCCCGGTTCATGCACCAACCACGACAACCTCATTGAGATGATGCCCTCAAGTTAGTTCGATATTTGAAATCCACTCCTGGTCAAGGTCTATTTTATCCATTCGAAATAATTATAGTTGGTTGCTTATTGTGATTCATATTTGGGTGGTTGCCTTGTTATTTGTCGTTCTACAACAGTTTATTGTGTGTTCTTGGGTGATTCTTTGATTCGACTGAAGCTGAATATAGATCCATGGCAGGAATCACATGTGAAATCACTTGGTTGCGTTACTTGTTGGAGGATTTGCACCTGCCTCATTCAGGTGCATCCTACATGTATTGGGATAATCATTACAGCTAATTCGGTTTTTATGAAAGGACTCGCCATATGGAAATGGATTATCATTTTATTCGAGAAAAGATTCTTGATTGTACTATTGCTACACAGTTCACTACTTGTTGATATCTTACGAAACCACCAGGCAAAGATAAATTCTCGACTTTGTTACGCAAGTTAGGAGTTCTTGACATCCACTCTCCAACTTGAGGGGGAATGCTAAGAAAAGTCTTTGTGATCAATTTGGAAATCAGATATGTAATTGATAGTGGCAGGAAAATTCATCCAATCTATATTTATCTCCTTACCTTTCTTCTATTGTATTTATCTCTTTCCTTTCTTGTACCCGTAGATAGTGCAAATTCCTTCTCTTACAAGGAGTTCTCTTATATATGTACCATGAATTATATCACTGAGAATCACTCTGGCATATTATCGGTCGCTTATGTTGCCCTTTGTAAGTTAACACGATTAAGTTGAAACTACTTAGTATTTGGAGGAATGTCTCCTGAAACTCTCATATTGTCCCATTTCCCCCTTGAAACTCTCACTTTGTCTTTTGTTTCCCCTTAAAACTCACTTCACCTACTTGCCTAATTTTGGTTAACTTTGTTTATTTTCCTTATGTCGAATTATGTGAGATCCATTTTTGTCTTTTCATAGTCCCCTCTGAAGCATCAAAATGACACCTACCCCGTGATTTGCTCATTGAAAACTGTTTCGGTTGTTACGAAACATGGTTGAAACACCCCCGTGTTGATTCGTCATTTCTATGTAGTGGAAAAATATTAAAAAGTATGATTACCACTTATATAACAAAATTCATAATGCCTAGCTAGGTGTTTCATTTTTTGTCCTCCATGACTACCTAGATGGAGAAATAAAGGTTGTGGCAAATGCTCATTTTCCGTGGCGGATATTTGAGGGTGGGCAAAAGACGATGGTATGATTGGATTTCGAGAGGAGGCTGGAGGACTGGATAAGAGAATAGGTGGCGGAAAAAGTGGATTTCATATAATTCAAAGTTAGCAAAATAAATGAACTTAACCAAAATCAAGTAAGTGGGTGAAGGATATTTACGGAGTTAAGTAATTCATTTTTTGTTTCAGGGAAGTGAGACAATTTAGGGGCTCGTTTACTTACAGGGAATGAGAATGGGAGGAATGGGAATCTGGGAATCATTCCGATTCCTTGGTTACCCTATGTTCACTAACCCACTTGGAAATCAAAATTTAGTGGGCCCTACTCCAATTTAGGGGCAAAAACACACCAAGGAATGAGAATCGGATTCCCAAGGGGGACTTGGGTATTCGATTCCCATTTCTGAACTTTGTTTCTGATTCCCTCTTGTAAGTAAATGAGCCCTATGAGTTTTAGGGAGGAAAGTGTAACAATTTGAGAGTTTCATGAGGCATTGCTCTAAAAAAAACAGTAACTTAACGATGTTAACTTCAGGAGGCATCATATGTGATGAAATCGAATTTAGGGGATAAAGTGACTCATTTCGAGTGTCAAGGGCGAAAATGAAATAAAATTTGAATTTGGGAGCATTGATAAAGATAAATCTAAAATAAAAAGATCCCACAATAAAAAACACTTTTCGAAAGTCAAATTTGCCATCAAATATTATTGGCATTCAACCATGAGCTATTGCTTGACTAAAAAGAGGAACCATTAGTCATTCTGGTGCATTCTAGCTCGAACTTCTTTCTTCTTTGGCTTGACCCAGCTGGATTTCTTGAAATTTCTAATTAGCAGAGTCCAGAAAACCGCCAAAACCTCGTTTCCAGAACGGATAGCTGAACCTGCTGATGAAGAAGAGACCGCACATAAAGTGTTCGACGAAATTCCTCAACGACCTTCTTTTTTGATGTTCCAGCAATTCGAATTTTGCAGGGTAATTGAAAGACTTGAGAATTACGTGATATGGCTCGTGTGCATGTTGCTGCTCTGCAATTTTCAACTTCTGCTCTCTTCGGAATTCGATGTGCATCTTCGAACTTTCAACCTATTCAGACCAGAAGAAGTAAGCGAAACCTGAATTTGTATTGGATTCCGATATGAACCCTTTGGAGCAGTCTAGTCAACTTGATTCTGAGTTCCCTGTAGGTTTCTCTGTGCAGCCATTAGTGATGAGAGCAAGGGGGAATGCCAGAACGGAAAGTGCCAAAACTCGAAACAGAAGAATGCAAAAGAAGGTGTGCCCTCCTCCTGCATTTTAGTTAAGAATGTGCCGTGTGATTTCTTGCGTGCGTTTCTTCACTGTACGCTTGTTTTCCTATCATTTCTTGATGCAGTATAGTTTTAATAGTTGCTGTCTGTCTGAAGATTAGGCTGTTTTGTTCTAATGAAGATGAAATAATTTGCAGAGTTTGACATGGAAGTTTGCAGTAATTATCGATGTTTTTGTTTTCTAATTTGCTAAAATTTTGGTTTTCGACTTCTTGATTAGTATAATGGCACGCCTAAGAGACCAAGGCTTTCAGTGTTCTGCTCAGAGAAGCAGTTGTATGCTATGCTGGTGGATGACCAAAACAAGAAGTGTTTGTTTTACGGAAGCACTCTGCAGAAGTCTATACGCCAGGATCCTTCTTGTAGTACCAGCGTAAGTGCTCCATGCTTTAGTGTAGGGGGCATCTCCGCCATTGTCGATTTAGCGGATCATTTGGTAATGCAAGCTGTCTAAACTCCATTTTTGTTGGAACATCTGGCAGGAAGCTGCAAAACGTGTTGGCGAGGAGCTCATCAAGGCCTGCAACGATCTTAGTATACACGAAATATCATCTTATGATCGCAATGGTTTTGCTACTGGAGAAAGAATTCAAGCGTTTGAGATTGCACTTTCTGTGTACGGTTTCTTGTCAAAATAGATCTGTATCGGTTTCTATGTAAACTCGTGTTGATAATACATGGAATTGAATTGTTCTTTTGCAATAAAGAACGGGGTTGCACAATGTTCGGTTCACTAGTCAAGCTATTCCAATTTTTTTCATTTGGTGACGGTCATATGCAAGGTTCAAAATTTCGGCCGAAATTTCGGTAATTTTGGGGCACCGAAATTCGAACCGGGGTATATTTCAATATCATCAGGAAAATACCGAAATTTTGGTAATTTCGGGAAAATACCGAAATGTTGGAAATTTTGAAATTTCGGTGAAATTTCGGAAATATGTTGGAAAGTTTGGTAAATTTCGGTACAATTTCAGTGAAAATTTTATGTAGGTTCTGGTGAAGATGTTTTATTTACTGTCTCTCTACTACCTCCATCGTCAATTCTCAAGCTAACAAACAAACAATAGGCTTCTTACATTATGCTTTACTTCTCTCTACCTTCTTCATCTATCATACAAACAAACACTAGGCTTCTTCTTACTTTATGATTCCCTCCCACCTCCACTCCTCTGTCAATTAACAAGCTCAAAGCAATAGGTATCTTTAGATAGTCTTTTTGAAACACGTACAATATGCATGTTGAGTATTACATTCACTCCGCCTGCTACCAAATGTCATGGGAGCAATATTGTCAGTTTCAAGATAATATATCAAGAAGTAAACATGAGCCTCATCGTAATAGTTTTATGTATTAGAATAGTATGTGTATGTAATTCTGATGTATTATATTCCTTAAAACTCTTATAATATATTGTAATGTTAATGTAATGATTATTGTATGTTTCACGAGACTCAACTTAAGTATTCCACAATAACATTTAAGATATTGTGCTAATTGACAGCTTAGTGGAATGCAAAACACAAATTCTTATCTCTTATATATATAAAAGTTAATCCATATGGACAATGTTGCATAGCTTAAGTGTTAAATTGCATTATTTGTTGCTTTTATAGCCTATAGAAAGTAGATATATTAATTTATAGGTGTTCTAGCATGTTTTTCGTTTTTTTTTACCGCAATTTTCATAAAAATCGAAACTTTTTCCGAAATTTTCATAAATTTTGGCAACCGAAATTTCAACCGAAACCGAAACTTTAAACCTTGGTCATATGTTAAAAAACTTGTAAATGATCCTAGTTCCTACACACCATCAAAGTTTTGTTTGACTAAGCAAGTCAAGATTATAATGAGACTAGGATTCAATATATCATGCTATTGATACTACGGTCAGATTCTATACATTCAGCAGATCTCTCCCCTCTCTGTCGTACACTATCACGCGAAATGCGCAAAAATTGAGCACACTATATCCTATGGCATCACTATGCATGATTACTAAAATACATACAGAAATGGTCGGCTACTCACTAAGATGTATCTTCTCTTTCGTTAGCTGGGTCTTGGCTTTGCTCCATCTTGGCCTACTACTCTACAAAAAGATCCGGCCACCAAGATTTCTCTCTTCAACTTCGATGAAGCTCTGAATTGTTTCCAATGAAATGGATGATCTACTTGTGTTTACCTATCACCACCACAACACTTAGCAACTTGCCCTTCTTGAATTTTCTGCCAGAGGCAGAGCATCTCCCTGGGACCTTGGTAATGTGCAACAATGTACCCATCTGTGCACCCTTCGTTATGGACCTTCTCTTCCTTTTCATACCGTACATTCAGACCTTCCTTTTTCATGTCGGCAATCCAGATGCCCATTGCCACATCTTCTAGCTTGAACATCTGATATAACAAAAACATTGTTTACTTTCAGATACAGAAATAGTTCTTTGTTTCAAATTCAACCTGGTTGCAAAATGTAGATTGTTTCTTACCTTCAAACTGCCCTTTTTATATCGCTTGGAGACTGCCCTTGCTATGTCATTAGATACCACATAACCAGGACCGTGTGCCCAAGGTGGGTAAGTCTCTTCGCTCCATTCCTTCATCAAGGAAGCAGACAATGAATGAAGAAAATGTGACAAGCAGGACAACATTTGTTCTTTCAACCAATTAAAGATTATGCATCAATCTGTATATCCCCACACTTTAATTCCTTACTTGGGTAACCCAGTTGTATAGTAGCACAGGTTGCAAAGTATCCATAACCTTTAGAAGTTTAAAATCATAGGTAGAAATTCTGATTTAAATAGGATCAAGCCTAGAAAGTTACCTCAGTGCTGATATACCACTTGCTCTCTGGATTTCGATGAGGCCGGGAATCTGAGTTAATTAGTCCATAAAGCAAGCCACGGGTGACGTTTATCCTATTCAAGGAAGCTAGCACTTCATCGACACGCACAAACGCATCGTCATCTGTTTTCATGACAAACTTTGCTGAAACCACCTCTGTCTGTTCAAGAGATGTAATCAATCAGAAAAAAGAAAAAAGATGGATATCAGCTTGTTCAAGGAAAAGTACGAATTTTACCCCAAAGATGCATATGGCCAAAGTTTTCCAAGTAATGAGGCCATAATAATCAACAAAAGGCATCAGCTGTATGTCCCCATAGGTTTGTGCCTCATTCCATAGTTCCTCATTCACTATTTGATTCTTATGCTGCAATACGTTTCAAACTTGAATGATTTAGCAACGACCTTGAAAGAAAGAGAACGAGAATATGATAAACACAGCCTAAATTTGAATATTAATGTGTAACATGGCCAAAAAATAAACACAACCTAAATTTGAATAGTAATGTGTAACATGGCCGACAATATGGAAAACATAATATAAATTTGGGCCTAAGAAGTGGCCATGTGGTTATGAAAACCGAAAATCAGGACTCATCGATAGAAGGGCGTTTCCTTAGAATAGTTTGGATTAAGTCATTTTCCCATGCTAATTACATGGAATTTCGTCAAGACTTCCACTCTTGAAATAACAAATTGACAGATTTTGTCACGTGAGCTTACCAAACCAACAAAAAAACGGACTGAAGCTGTTCCTGATCGCACAGCAGCATACTGCATCCATGTTCTTCGTAGAGCCATCCTTCGTTTGAAATTGTTTGCAGTAGAGAAAACACCAACAAAGAGATCCAGTTGTTTGTGAGGAGAGAGAGGAGCAGCTTTGAGTTCATCTAAATTAATTATGTGTTCAGAATCCTCTGATGTGGGTAAACCACTGGCCAGGACAGAAATTAATTTCAAGTCTCCAGATATCCTTACTTCACTAACAAGCCATGGCTCCAAAGTCTGAACAAAGAGCCAAGAAAACAGCATATCAGTTCAAAGATACATGTGTTTATCTTTCAAACACCAAATGAAGCCAAGAAGAAGTAAAATTAGAAAAATTACTTCGCGGAATGCAAAGGATGTTAGATGTTTCCCATCAACTGTCATTTGGATTCCTTCAGAACCGACTCTGAGTGTAGCAACAAATGGATAACCCTGCTTAAAAGGAAAGTATTTTTTGGACTTCATCCCATCTTGTACAGTAGACTGCCTTGAAGCATTGGAACGTATTCTCTGCTCTTCAGTCTTTCCAACTATCTTGTTGCACTGGTCCAATTCATCCACTGGCACATGCAACCATCAACATTTTAACAGCAGAAGAGAGCAATATAAATGAGGCCTTATAGGTAAACACAGGATGAAAAAAAGGAACAATGGGTTGAAGTAAAAAAGCCTAATAGGAACGTAATTAAAAAATTGTTTCATAATACTGTAATTTCAATACCCTACTTGTCACTAGCCGCAACAACTAATGGATTATTAACTCTATATACCAATTTTTCGTTATAATCCATTACTAGAAAAACGAGGTAGGTAGTATACCTTTCTTGTTCTTTTCAGGAGATGGGGATGGGCAACGTTCTTCTTCACCCCAGTCATGAGCAACAGTCCAGGTATTCTGGACAATTACGGGCTCCTCGGTTACCTTATCCCCATTTAGCCTAACATTGTAATGCAATATAACAGGTGGATCAGGCTCCCCAGGAAGGAGTTCACCTGTCAAGTCAATTCGAAAATTGCCAAGAATTCCATTTGGAATACCAATAATTGTTATCGAAGAACCTTGAGTCAGGCCACAAGGAACCAGCAATTTATGAACACTTTTATCAATCCCTGTCCCATTCATTTTATTAAGAAAATGAGGACACTGCTTCTCTTTTGCTCTCCCAGGTGAACTTTCATTTGAGTAACCAAGTCTTTGCTCTTCAACTGAAGCCATTAGGCTATTCCATGCGCCTCCAGCTTCCTTTATAGCATCCACTGCATTCGGCAATCCCTGAGGTTGGTTAATGAGGTGTTTCAAAAGCTTCCATGTCTGCAGAGTTTGTTGCTCTTCATCGGATACATTCCTTGGAGAAAAGAGGCTAAAGACTATTTTCTTGGCAGAAATGACTTGAGAAGAATTCTCTGGATTCTTAACTACAGGTGGAACAGCATCTAACCATTCAAGAGGATTACTAGAATTTGTGTAGAATGCATTGTTCAAGGGACTATTCCCAAGGGGGTAGTTTATGATGCCATATCTCAAGACTAGCAGCATGAAAAGACATGCAGCAACAACACCACCATACGATTTCTTCATTCTGGCGATCACAAGATTGCATCAACAGTTCTGTGCCTGATTTCCCAAGTTAATGATCCTCATGAAGCCCAACTACCTCCGGTAAATATTCGCTAAGTCAACCCCTCGATGAAAGCACAAGAGACCAATGCATTTATATGGAGATAGAAGAATGAATCCACCAAATTCAAATAACTAAGATTCTTCAGCAAGCAAAAGACAAAGAATAAGCTGCATATGTGGAATGGTTTCTACTTCTCAAATAAATGTTTCACAACTTCCTTTTCAGTCGGCCATTCAAACAAACCAACTATAGTCCTGCCAACATATTCTCCTGCCAGAGAAATGACTTCTATAGTGATCTGGAGTCAGATAGAAATGCCATAAAAGTTATTTTTGAAGAATCTGGGATGACACCAGCACCTGAACCAAAAAACCAAATGAATCAGTCTACAAGAATTCATCAGGACTTTTTCCTGTAACTGTAAAGAAAATCATTTATGTTAGTATGTAAACTAAAGGTTCATTCAATGCGTAATGGGGCACAAGCACGCTCTACAAAATTGGAGGATTCAGAAGAGCAGATGGTTCCTTATAAAAATGTATTCTAAAGAGATGTTCCTAAAAAGAATCTAGAGAACCATCGTCACTGAAAGGCACACAAGTAGTGAAACTTTAGATAGAAATATTGGGATAAATGTTTTGTGGATCTAAGTTATGAATTCATCCCAACCAGAAGCAGTAGTAAGCATACCTACAATTCTCAAGGTGATCACATACTAATTGGAATTCTAAAACCTACATTGAACATCGTTTCCCCAACCCGGAGAAGCATAATGTAGATGGGAAGTTCCAAGAACAGCAGCTGTTATTTCAGACTCTGTCAACAAAACACCGCTAATAACAGTTAATTACTTGCCAGGACCTTCCACCAGCTCTTCTCCAGTAGGCCAAATGCATAGTTGTCACATTTATAAATACCAACTTCCCTCTTTCAAGTTTCAACTGCAATATTTTAATCTCTCAACGCCAGATGAAATGCAGCAATGCAATAGTCTACTCATCAACGATGTCGAAAAGTACACCCGACTGCGAAATCTAACCCACCTTACACATCAGGTTCCAACTTCAACCAAAAATAAGGAATTTAGATTTCTCCGGTCCAATAATTATCTAATTATCCATGTTTTTTAATGCAACATTTTCTTGTTTGACTCATTCAACGCATAGCTTCTACTCGAATTTACTAGATATGCCATTGCAGTACTCGGATCTCGCTGGAAAATTTGTCCTTAATCACTAAATTAAACCAAAAAAATCAATTTACTAGTGCAAAAATCGCTAAATTAAACTTCAAAAATACTAATACCTCTGAATCGTCTCGCTACTGAAACCGGCGAACTAGGCCGAAGTCGATTCTGGAATCTCCGGGAACTTTCTCGGCAGCCAAACAGAATAATTTCAACCAATCGAAGCTTCCTGAAACAACTTCACAGATCCAAACTCTGAGAAGAAATCTGGAGTTCCGATTCACTAAGCTACAAATTAAAACAAGAAATTAGCGATATGACAAAAAAGGACAAGGGTCCAAAATGATGGAAGCGGAAGTACTAGTAATAAATAGAAGTTGGGGAGTTCTTGAAAGTTTTACCTTGTGGGGAATCTGGCCGTGTTTGGGACGAATGCCGGAAAGTGCGAGAAAATTTGAAATGGGGAGTGAAATGGATGATCTTTTTTGCCGTTTGAACACTTTGGCGTTAACGGTGGGAAACCATAAACGAAACTGTTTTGGTCTTTCTTTGTGGGACTTGCTTTTAAGAGTCGTTTGTTCTCACCATTTTGCTTAATTAATTTTTCAGCTTACGAAATTGTCCTTTCGTATTGGGACTTGAAAAATAAATACGGCTAAATTACCTGGTTATGTTCATTTAAAAATATTATTATTTTTCAGTGAAAATCAGCAATGAATTCTTTGCGTTTGGGTTAAGTTTATTACCTAATGGAGAGATTGCTTTGATTATGGTCTGAGCTGTTATGTAGTGTTTATTACTGCATGTATCTTGTTTAGAAAGACAATTGATCCATTAAGGCGAGTCTTGACCAAGACTTATTATCTTGTAAACCCGTTTATCTTATCAACTCTATAATTAGTAGGTTTGATGTAGGAATCAGATTAAAAAGAAGGAAGTTGTCGGAAAGCAATTGTTGACCAAAAATATGTAAAAAAGCAATTACATATTGTGAATGGTGATAACAATGGTCACATTGTCCCATGCTTTCTAATTCATGTGGAGGAGCAATAAAAAGAAGGCTTTAATAATGCATGTAGGACCAACCTATGGGTCCCCACCTCTCCTAAACTTCTAATTTTATTCACAAAGGATGAAGTAAAAACTCGGTAATGGTGCAACTTGTGTTAAATATCAACTTTCACAAAATAAATTCACAAAATATTAGTAAGAATGGGTAATAGATTTTGAATGGGGATTAAAAAAATGTGTTTTCCGAAATGACCCCTTCAGCTATTGTTTGAAACCTCCAATTGCCTGTTGCATTGTATATTGATTGCCCATATGCTTTTTCAGTATCAAAAATATTTTTATTTTGTACAAAGCACATAATAAGTGCTTTTGCCAAAAATATTTTTTAATTAATCAGAATTAATTATACACATAAAATTATTTTTATCTATTTTAAAATATTTTTACTTAAATAAAAATTCTCTATTATGTGTTTTTCAAATTTTCGAAAGTATTCTTGATATTGAAAAAGTATATACCAAATGAGCCTTTAATAATTTGACCTGAAAAAGCCGATTGGACTACGACTTTTTTTTGGGGAAGCGGGTCTTTTACGCCCTTGACGTGGCGCTCTCTCGTTCGACGACGAAAGTAATGAAAGCAACAATATTTTTTTTTTTTTTAATCCTTTTTCTTTTCTTTGTCTTCGTCAAATGCGGCAATTTTAACGTGACGCAAACTAGCCGCCGTTAAAAGTCCAGAAAACAACTGAAATGGGGTCGATGGAAATCATGCAAGGTCATTATTGGGGGGCCCACCGAAGGCGGCCCCTCCTCAAAATCAACGAGAGGCGGTCCGTACGGTGCCAGTTGTGCAGGCCTCGCAATTGCAGGCCCGGACCGGAAACTAGACAAAAGTGGCGGAGGCTTGGTCGTGGATTTACGTTTTTGGCCTTGTGGTTAATCTGCACGGACATAAGGTAGTGTTTTACGGTCCGATGTTTGCGGGGTGGGCGAAAGGTAACTTTCAACCAAAAAAAAAGAAAGGTAACAAACAATCAACATATGGTTGCCAATGTGGGTAGGCTTTAGCTTAGGAACAACCCAACCGGTGACTTTTGCAAAAGCCCCATAAAACCCAATAAGAACGTGCCACCAAATCCAACATCGTCAAGTCACAGATACAAGACAAGATGAAACTTAGAATCACATTATTGTATTATAATAGCAACGTTTTATAGGCTCAAAACTTCGAATTTAGTTTTAACACCTCACTCATACTGTTTAAAGTTAACAATATAATCTTCTTACCATCCATATGAAGATAAAAAAATGTGAGAGACAGCAATGAAAGAGTCGCTCATAATCCAAGTGAATTCCCTGGAATACTAACAAACACTCTCATCATGTTTTAGGAATAAGAATTTTCAGAAAGATATGATGTCCATACTTTAGGAAAATATAATATCATAACATTTGAACAAGGTATACTGAAATATGTTACTAGATTACTCCATAAGTTTCTATTAATTAGGCCTTCCTCAGATCAGCTTTGTGGATAATAATATATGGATTTGGTAGAGTTGTACCAGGTAGCACCGACATGTTTACCCAACCTGATGGTGAACGTGGAACATAAACAAAAAAACGCCCCCTCCACCCCCCCCCCCCGCCGCGCCGCCCCCCCCCCCCCCTAAGTGAAATACAACGTTAAGGGGGAGGTCGCCTGCAGTAGGACCTAAATCAAATGACAGCGCAGTCACGTGGATCAATCAAGAAACGGACGGAGGATCTTTGTTGAAAAGTAAAATAAGATCTACCAACCAAATGTTACAAAATGCTACATACAACTGCCAAGGGGAAAAGGCAGCAAAAGAAATGACTTCTCTCTACCCCCAAAAAGTTCGCTTCCTAAAAAAATCCCCCAAAAAAGAAAAAGAGCCAAAAAACCAAAAAAAAAAACCCCCCGGGGGAACGGGAAAAAAAAAGACCAGGAAGAAAAAAAAAAACAAACAAAAAACAAGCAGACGCCCCCGGGGCGGTAGTACTAGTTTCTCTCATTATATGGAAATACTGGAAATGTATACAATACAGAGTATCCTCACTACTATCTCCCCCTGGCTTGTACTCTTCTCTTCAGAAGAAGAGTTGGCTATTCGGTTGTGTGTTGTAGGAGGGGGGCTTCATTTCTTTATATAGGCAATGGATTGGGAGTGATGTGGTAAGCCATGAAGTAAGCATCCACACTTAATATTCTGCAACACTCCCCCTTGGATGCACACGAATGCACATGAATGCCTTTGAATGCACCACCTGATGAACATCACCGTAGCTCTTCAATCGATCTAGGAATGTTGAGGTTGAATCTGATCTGGATCCTTGACTCTCTCTCTTCTGTAGAAGGACAAGGACAAGGACTAGGAGAAGCCTGGTGGATTCCAGAAGGTCCAGCAAGGAGGCTTATGAGAACTGCCAAGATTGGAAGCATGATATGAGATACCATTGCTTCCAACCTCCATGATATGAGATACCTTTGTTTCTGGAAGGAATGACCGAAGTTGGCTATTCGGACTATCGACCTCCAAAACATCGTGGTTTGACAGGAATTCATCCATGGGAATGTGAAGGTCTTGCAAGGTCGGCAGAATGCTGCGGTGGAGTTTAGGGAATCCCCAAGTCAACTAATCTTCGGAGTATGATATGAGGTACACTTGCTCCTTTAAACATATGAAAGGCAAATTGCGCATGAAAGGCTGGATGAGTGATCATCTAAAGGAAATTGGGAATGCTGAGAGACTTCTTCTATACCAAGTGCATAATGCTGAGGATATATACATAGACCAGCAGGAGAATAAATGGCTGAGATGCGTTTTCTAATCATCTCAAGACAGGTAAGGCGCACTCCTTGGGATCCGAGAACGCTTTGAAAATATCCCGTGAGTGATTCAACGTCTGTTGAAATTAGTCACCCTTGGAACACGTGCGGCCAATCATTGGAATCTGATCCGAAGTTAATGGGATCTGATTTGCAATAAAGTAGATTTGCCTTAGGTCTCGAAAAAGGAGACCCATTTTTCTCTAGATATCCTCCGTGCAATTCATCTTTGGAAGTCGCATCTTCAAAGACTTTCGCTTGCAAACTATCTCAGCTTTAGCCCTCCAATTTTCCTAGCATTTCATACCTTTCTTTCTTTCCAGTAATGGCTTCATCCTCCAATGTTTCTCCTGATTTGACTCTTGCTCCCCCTGGAGATTCGATGCCAAGTGTTAAGATTTGGCGTCCCACTTTTAATTCCAGCACAGGCCTGCTTACTGTCAAAGACTCAGTAATGCGCAATGATGATACTGCATCAATAGTGGCCTGGAACATCTCGACTCCAGAGGATGAGATGTTGTTAGCGGGGCGTTCTGACAAAGAAGCCATGACACATGCTATGGCTTCATGTGTCCAGAGTGCAACACAAGTGTCAAATCTGGCCAAACGACTGTCGGCCCGAAACTATGAGCTAGAAGTGCTCAAGAAGGATAACCAATCATTGAGAGAAGAGAACCGACGCCTGCATGCCATATGCAATCGGTACTCAACAGAGATGAAGGACAAACTTGACTGGCTGGAGTCCAGATCCTTTGTTCTACCGCATAAGGATTCTTGATTGCATCCATTCTGGGATAATATCAATTCCAGGACTTTGTGAAAAACTTTATGTTACAAGCTTTGCCGTATGCCTTGTAATCTTGTTTTTCTCATTTTCTTGTAAAAAAGACCCATTTGTAACCTACAGGGTTCACATTGGGCGGGGTTTGACAGACTGGTCCGAATATACTACAAGAAATTCAAATTTTCCTGAATTGCTTATTTCAATCATATCTCTATATTTAGATCCCCATAGAGATATCTTGCAATCATATCCATAAGTTGCATATTCAGTTTTTCGGAAACTACCAAACTGAGAAAGTAGTGGAACGCCATTGCGTCCATTACGAGAGAATACATCTCATCGTAATCAATGTCAGGGCTAATGAGAGAAGCCTTTTGCCAGAAGGCGTGCCTTCGCACTATTTCATTTCTCATCATTATGCTTCCTTACGAAATCCCACATGTAACCTACAGGGTTCACACTGGGTAGTGTGGGAACTTCAGGTCCAAACACTTTTCGCTAAGGAATCTAAATCGACCTGCATTGTTTCTTTCCATTTTCACCAATTAGTTCAACGTTGTGCTTAATCAACGGAACGTGGTTCGATATCGTCGCACTTTGTGATTCAGTGGCCACTGCATAAGCAAAGATATCATCGATGATTATCTCATTTCAATTCCATAAGCTCATCCGGACCGAGATCTTCTGGTTCTCGGGAATTTGGATTTGGGGTATCACCCTGGGACGTCTCCCAGGACACTTCCATAATCCTGCGCAATTCATGAGTTGGATCGGTTGAGATAGCGACGGATTCAATTGTGCCGTAGTTCTCCTCTTCTGGGGAGTGAATCCTTCGAACCGAGTCTGTCTCGCTTCTGGCCGAGGACAGAGGATTGGCTAGCCGCCGATGTACCTCGTTCGTCAGGTACGGAACGTCATACAGAGACGTTGCATCTTTCGGGGATGATTTTGCGTCCTACAGGGACACCTTCATTACAGTATTTGTTTTGTATGTGGTATATATGATCTCGTCACTTTTATTTGATCATAAGGGGCATCAACCATATCTAAGCAATATTCATCATCCACGTTAATTCGCGTGGGTAAGATGTTGCATTTGCTTATTATACTGTGTGATGCGGGGATCAAGATGAGGCATAGTGGATGCATCCCTGTCAATTCACGCCGTTCTTCAGGAACGTTGACGTTCTTTCCTCCCCCTAACGGCGGGAAGACTGTCTCATCAAAGTGACTATTTGCAATGAAGGCCTGTCAATGGAGGGAAATCATATCCGATAAAGATTCCGAAATTGAGGACCCATATTGGTACGTTGCGGCGGCGCAACTGACACATAAACTGCACACCCAAAATTGCGTAAATACGGTGAATCATGTCCGTACCCAGTAACCAACTGTAACGCTCAACATGAGTGGGTGGAGATGGGTCTCAAGCGGACCAAGATAGTTGCATGCAGAATTGCATATTCCCACGCAGAAAACGGAAAACGTTGTGAACATCATCAACTGGTACGACCCGGGTCTGCCCAGCCGGTCTGACCTGTGTTTCTGCGAGATCATTTTGAGTATGAACATAGGGAATCAAATGTTCATTCTCAATCCTAAGGGACGTGCAATAATCATCGAAAGCCTTCGATATAAACTTTCCGGCATTATCTAGTCTTCTAGACTACAACGGATAACTAGGGTGGTGAGCCCTTAATATGTGCCTGAAGTTTAGCAAATGCAGCTTTTGATGTGGACAATATACATGTGATCAGCGAGTCACTACAACCAAAACCATAAAATCTTTATATGGTCCGCGTATTGGTTGGCAATCGTCCACAAACTTTTCCCTTTTTAACATGGTAACTGTTCAATCGAATATCCTTATAACCCAACAATATTCTTCCGGATTGTGGTGAGTATAATGTCTTTGTGGAACTTTATGGAGGTATGAAGTTAATAATATATCTCCATTCAGGGAGAATACTATGCGCAGCCGCGCTATCATCTAAATGATTAATTTCACATTCCTCAACATGGATTAATTGAATTGGTACATGATTAAGGAAACTGCTGGTTCCAATTGATTCAATTAATTGATATTCGAGAACAAGATCCGGATAAGACTGAAACTTAAACCCGGATAGAGCAAAATCTAGCTCTCAATTAATCCCAATGTCTTTCAGTTTGGATTTGATCAAGGAACTTCATGTCCAATCATATTATGATGACTAAGGAACTTCGGGTCCAATCATATAATAAGGATCAAGGAACTTCAGGTCCGATCTCTTGCATGATATAAAATATCAAATATTTGCAAGACTCCGTTACTCATGATATTGCACTGACATATAATATAAAATGGGAATCGGTAAAACCGTACCATCATCCCACAATCAAAAAGTAAATAACAGAATTTAAATTGCTGAAAGTAAATAGCAGAATTTAAATTGCAGAAAGTAAATATGGAGAGGCGGTACAACCGTCCAACATCCCACATTTGCATAATTTAAATTGCAGAAAGTAAATATGGGGAGGCGGTACAACCGTCCAACATCCCACAGTTGCAGAATTTAAATTGCAGAAAGTAAATGGCGGAATTTAAATTGCAGAAAGTAAATCGCGAAATTTAAATTGCAGAAAGTAAATAGTTAGAAGTTAGATGTTAGATGTTAGATCAATATTAGTAACTTCTTTTGAAACTTCGGGTTTCATTCGAAATTTCAGATTCGAGATTTATTGTGAACTTCGAGTTCACTATGCGTGCCAGTACAATATTAGTAACTTATAGTTTTGAAACTTCGGGTTTCATTCGAATCTTCGGGTTCGATTGTAATTTCACTTGAAATAATAATGTGGATAAAAAAACCCACAGTCCAAACAAAAGTTTTGGGTATGCTCGAAACTTCGGGTTCGAGGTCAATTGTGAACTTCGGGTTCACTTTGCTTTTAATTGAAACAAATTTCAAAGTTAGAAACTTCAGGTTTCTAAGTTCAATTAAGGTTGAAACTTCGGGTTCAATATATGTGATGAACTTCAGGTTCAATCGAAATTGCACAGTCCAACATGTACGAGTATATGCCTGAAAAGAGACCAAATAAAAGGTCTCGAGTCTACTGGACTCATTTTAACACGTTGGACAGTGCTCTGGGCTTCAGAAAACTGTCTTGGCCCAATTGAAATGGTAAATGGTCTTGAAAACCCATAGCCCAAACGTCAAAACCGGCCCAATTCTGCCAAGCCAGCCCAGGCGCACGTTCGGTGGAGGCTTACGAACAAAACGTGCAGTTTCGGCCAGGTGACCCGAACAGTGCTGGGTCAACGTCGGACAAATGCCGAGCAAACGCCGGCGTCGGCGTTGAAAAACGGAGGTCCGAGCTGTTGGCTCGCGGTCCTCGTCGTCATGGATCGTCAGGATCTGGCGAAGGCGCGGCGCGGCAAGGGGCTGTAGCGGCGTGTCGCGGCTAGAGCGCGTCGGCCACGAACGGCGCGTCGGAGCTCCACGCCTTCGAGAACGCGTCGTTGGCCTGAGCCCTGTTGTTGGAAATCACGATGCACGCGCCGACGAGGTTGAGGCCTGGCTCGATTGGATCGGTGCCGGAGTGGTGAGCTCTGGGTCCTGGCCGTTGTGGATCTTCAAGATCCGGCGATGAAGGTGTTCAACACCACCTCCAGAAAAAGTTTCGAAGGAAACCGATGGGGGATTTTTCAATTTCTCCCATGCCGGCGACGGGTTCGTGGAGGCACCAAGATTCGTCAGCGAACGGCGAGTCCGAGCTGCAGGCTCTAGGACATGGTCGCCTTGAATCTTCCATATTCGGCGTCGAGAGCGAACAGCTCACTTAGAAGGAGAAGAAGAGGGTTTCTTCAGAGAGGAAATGATTTTCTTGCTGGCAACTTAGTGAGAAGTTAGGTACAGCAACATTGCTGTGCCCTTTATTTTCAGTAGAAAATAAAGAGGAGTGCTTTGCGTTAGGTATAAAGCAAAGATAGCACCCAATCATTATTTCGATGCCTTAATCAACTTGTATCAAGTGTAAAGAACTGCAGGTTCTTTATTGGAGCATACAGCTGAGAAACTTCAGGTTCTCGTTCATACTTTGGTATGATTGTCTGTATTGCTCTTTTTTTCAGGGAAGAATAATAGAGAGCGGTTTACGGTAGGTAAAGCAAAGCAACATCTCATATTATTATTCTTTCTCTGTGTCCACCACTGACACTTACACAAGAGCAATTCGTGTTGATAACGTGTTGCAGAACGGGTATGAAAGTAGTGCAGTGACAGAAAGTAAATGAGACACAGAATTTAACGAGGTTCGGCAAGTGTGCCTAGTCCTCGGGGCGGTAGTACTAGTTTCTCTCATTATATGGAAATACTGGAAATGTATACAATACAGAGTATCCTCACTACTATCTCCCCCTGGCTTGTACTCTTCTCTTCAGGAGAAGAGTTGGCTATTCGGTTGTGTGTTGTAGGAGGGGGGTTTCATTTCTTTATATAGGCAATGGATTGGGAGTGATGTGGTAAGCCATGAAGTAAGCATCCACACTTAATATTCTACAACACTTATATAGAATTTAGAGAAACCAAAACAAATACGTACACAGAAAGGTTATGAAGAAGAGAAGTAATCCACCACGAAGTACTGAAGTTTAGTTTTGTATGTTTTCCTTTGCCTTTGAAACGTTATTGGGCCAACTAAATAGAGAGGTGGGCTAATTTGGTGGAAACAACACAAGTTTGAACGTAGGTTTAAGAGGCGGGGATCATTGACATACATAGTTTGTCTCTCTACTGGTCCTTAAGGACCGGCCTCTACCGGACTTTCATTGTCCACCGCTAGATCAAAAATTTAATCAAGATCTGATGTTGGACAATGCTCTGATACCATGAAGGAAATTGAGGCTCCACCCCAAAACCAATTGGCAATGGGGGGAGTAGCTCAATCCTTTATGAACACATCACCCCCCTCTCCGTTGGTCGATGTGGGATCTCACAATCCACCCCCTCAGGAGCCCGACGTCCTCGTCCGCACACTCGCACCACACGGCAGAGTGGCTCTGATACCATGAAGGAAATTATACCATAAAGGAAATTGAGGTTCCACCCCAAAACCAATTGGCGATGGGGGGAGTAGCCCAATCCTTTATGAACACATCACCCCCCCTCTCTGTTGGTCGATGTGGGATCTCATAATCCACCCCCCTCAGGAGCCCGACGTCCTTGTCGGCACACTCGCACCACACGGCAGAGTGGCTCTGATACCATAAAGGAAATTGAGGTTCCACCTCAAAACCAATTGGCAATGGGGGGAGTAGCTCAATCCTTTATGAATACCACCAAGGTCCCTTAACTAGCCAATGTGGGACTTTTCACACCACATTCTCGACAAAAAGGAGTGGGAAAAATAAAGCGTCCTTGTTGACACGGCGGGACCTAGAATTTTGTATTTTTACGGGGGCGGATACCATCATAGCGAAACCTTGTAATTAAAGTTAAACTATTAGGAAGCTAAATTAGTGACATATGGAGTCGAATGGCAATCTTGCTACCTACCTAGCCAGCTAGCTCCATGAAACCAACAACAGCACTAACCAAAGTTACTGAAATTTCGTAAATTGAACATCTGAATCTCACATCGCCCCTTTGGAAGGACTCGATTTTTATCATCTATACGACAAATACATGCACTACAAGGAAAATATGATTTGGTGACGAAGTTTTCGGTGACGAACAGATTTTGGTCATTAATACGTAGATTCTGTGACGAAAGATCAGCACTCGTCACTAACATTCCAAAAACTGTATTTTAGTTCCAAAAATAGTTGACTTTCGTCGCAAAATTTGGATTGGCGCCTAAACGAGTAATTAAAGTCTTTACGAAATAATAATAATAGGTTATTAAAACCAAAACCTAAAGATCAAATCGAACCCTGCGGCTGCCTCTCTCTCTAACCACCAAGTCCCAAAGCCATTGCCCACAACCATCGGCGCCTCTTCCTAGCACCACCATTTTTAGCCCCAATTTGTCCCACCATGGCCGTTCTCCAGATCGCAGCACCACCTTCTCTAGCCCCAATTCGGACCACCATCGGCGTTTCCAAATTCACCACCACCGTCACGAGTCGCGGCTGTCAAATTCAACATCACCGTTGCCATACGGATTCCCAACCTTAGTATCAAAGGATTTGCTGGTACAAGTGTGGCGTGCTTCAATCCAACAACGCTTCTTCGTTTTCTGATATGTTAATTTTGCAGGTATGACCCAATTTCTCTATTTTTGCTCTGTGCTCTTATAATAGATGATGGTTGAATACAAGAATTGAAGAATTTGAGGCAAGCCCAAAAGAGGCTTTTCTTCTCTTTCATTTGGGGTGTGTTTATTTTTTGCCTTTGCCTCGTAATTGTGTTTGCTGTGACTGGCAAGTTATTCTGATTATTTGTAGCTTATTATTGAATTTCTTTTATAGATGTTGAATTGTCGAGTTATTCGAACATGTTTGGGTTTTGAGTAGCATAGGAATGTACATAGCAGATGGTGGTTCCTTCAAAGGCTTATTATTGTTGATTTTTATTGAGGTGATTTTTGTCCTTGTTTAGGTGCAGGGGAACAATATAGTTCTGGTGGTTCCTTCAAAGGTGGTAATTAGTGTCTCGTATGCAAAGACATTGTGGTTTTATTCGTTGCTTCGGTGCACAAAAGTCTTTAACATTGAGTATTGGTATAGAAGCAGATGGTGAAGTCATTATCCATCTATCGACGGGATGACAAAGTCTATAGATGACCTGTCAAAATCTGGATCGTATGAGTCTGTAGAGCATTCCGAGGCTTCCAGTGAGTTGACTCAATCAGAACCAGGCGATATTGAAGTTCAATATCCGCATGTTAATATAAGAGGTAGTTTAAACACCATAGCTTTGTGTAATGTTTAGTTATATTGTACATTTGTGCTAAACTGCTATTATGACAGGGGCCTCTAAATCCAAAGCTAAGAAAAGCAGCGTGAAAGATTTTTCTGCATCCACGAGAAGAAACATCAGAGCAAAACAAAGGTAGGTAGTGGGATAGTTCAAACTTCTTTAAGAGCTCTTTATATACTAGACTAACAGTAATTCTAATATTTTGAGTGAGAAGCATACATGTAATATTCCGAGTTATCTCTGCATTGGCAAGAATAACTATTAGTGCTCTGTATTTCCTGGTAAGTTCCTAAAAGTTTGTATTTATTTGTTTAAGTAATATCTATAATGCTTCATGATTAACCATGCAATCAGTCTTTAGTTATACAGTGGCATGCATGTAGGCATAATGATTTTTCTTATCTGGCATTTAGTGTTTCTTTTTAGATTCCTTATTATACTAATTCCTGTAGATTTTTAAGTTCAGAATCATAATTCAACTCAATTGTTTCTAGACAAAAATGTCATCAAGGCTGGTAGGAGACAAGAGAGCAAGTTTCAGAGGCACACAATAATTGGTAAGTTGGTAACCATGTGTGCTTTGACACTGTTTCAGGTAAACTAATGCATATATAGCAGGAGTGTCTCGATCACCAGGTACTTCCCGCTAGGCTGCCTTTATATTACTTTAGTCAGTTCAATTCTTCTTGCTTGAGTATTCTGATTGTGTTCTAGTCAGTTCAGTTCTTCACTTTAAACATCATAAATTTTGTGTTTATTTTAGGGACTTGAGGAACATCTTCAACTTCTGATGTAACAGATTGTATGAGACTACTATTCTCCATCAAGAAATGTTGGGTTATTATTAGTATAGAAAGACATGTAATTGCTTATAAGTGTACTGTGTTGTATCAGATTTTGTACTGATTGAAATCATCAATGGAATTTGCTTTCTATTTTGTTTATGTCTATTTATTTTGATGAAAGTATCATATTTGTTGTGTTCAACTAAGCACGAAAGAGTGGATTGAAGCAAATAACAGTACTAATTAATAGAAAATAATATTAAACTAATTAGTTATTTTGATTTCGCGACAGAGTATGTGGTCACCAAACCCCTCAGTTCACACCTTTCTTCAATATTGGCGGGAAGTTCAAAAAATTGTGATGAACTTTGGTATTTTCTGTGAGGAAAGCAGTTCGTCCCTAAACTTAATTAGTGACAAACTTTCTTGGCGTCACAGAACACTTTTTCTGACGAAAGTCTAATTTCGTCACGGTTTATTAAATGTGACAAAGCTAAGGTGACGAAACTTTTGTGACGCATTTTTCGTCACTGCACATATTCAGCGACGAAATTTAGACTTTTCGTGACCAACTTGATTTGTCACCAAACGAATTTTCTTGTAGTGATGCCTTATATATAAACATAAGTATCGATTTCTATAAATCATGCATGATACATATATAAATACGAATTAGTAATTAAATTATTTTGGATAGTTCAAATAAATATATTTTTGGCCAACTAGACAGTTTGTCCTTAAACTTAGATCTTATAAAATTATCTGGCGAAAGAATACTTCAGTATATGTCAGTAATCACTCATATGATCGTAACAACTAACAAGTGTATATACCTGAGTTTTGCCGAATATCGGGATCACAATTTGATCGATGGTAGCTATTGTCCTTATATTTAGGCCATATACTCCGACTTGTTGAGAATATTCAATATTGGAGATGGAAGCCTAGCCTATAGTGTTGAAGTATATATGGGCTTCTCCTCCTATTGCCAATTGATTTTTGGTGCGGTAAGACGACTTTGGATAGCAACATGTACACTTTGTGTCACAATATGCCCCTAGCCACTGTAGCACCATAAAGACCGACCGATCAGCGTTATATACACTAACGAAATTTAACCTAATAAAAAACAAGGAGAGAAGAATTAGGAAGAAGAAACTCAAGGACCGAAAGGTACTGAATGACTAAAAGTTCGATCAAGATAAAAGTTGTGCTGAATCTCATTTTTTGTTTTTTGAAACGTACAACTTTTTGGAATGGCAATGTTTGGAAGCCGAAGGCCATATAGGGATGATGATGCTCAATCTCATTTCCATGTTAGAATATGGACTTAACCATATTATATTAGGACTCAATAATATAGATTATACTTTAGTATTAAGTATGGGATTAATATTGAATGCTAATTCAATGTAACTTGTGTGACAAAATGACCTGTTTACACAAGGATTGACATTCAATAAAAAATGTATTCATCTCATCCTCTATACACTAAAGGCGGGTTTTGGGAATCTATGGGACCAACCCAAAACCCTCAAACCCCCCCTAAAAGCAACCGCCCCCCCCCCCACCCGGCCCCCCCCCAGTCCCTCCCCCCCCCACCTGGCTTTGGGCCTCTTTTCCCCCCCCCAAAAAAAAAACAAAACCTCTACCAAAAAAAAAAAAAAAAACCCCCCCACCAGCCCGCGGGGAGGAGAAAAAAAAAAATAGGGCGGAGGGACTTGAGGACCAGAAGGGGCACGTGCCCCAGCTCAAATCTTTCAAACCTTGAACTGAGTAGTGTTTTAGGATTTTCTTGGCAAACTATAAAGAGGTGAGGACCCCTCTGAAATATAATTTTTTTCTCCACCCCTACATCTCCTGCACTAGACAACCCGTGCACCATTTCCCCCATTTTTCTTCCTTTTTTCTTCTTCCCGTGCACCTTTTCCCCTTTTTCTTCCTTTTTTTCTTCTGGTCTTTCCCTTATTTCCCCACTCTCTTCTTCCGTTCACTCTTTCCTTTGCTTTCATGTATTTTCTCTTCTTCTTCTTCTACTACTTCTTTTCTTCTTTTTCTTCTTTCATGAGATCAAATCATTCACAAGTAAGTTAAGCCCTTTCATAATTGTGAATTTTTTGTGCAGAGTTGCAAATTGGTATCTATTGTATGAATTGCAATTTTCTAAATTAGTCATGTAGGTGCTAAATAAATTAGTGATTGATTTGTTATTTGTGATTTTTTTGAATTAGATCTTCATTCATTCATTGATTAGTACAATTTATTTGAATTGAATAGAGCTATGGAGAAGTCTTTTCAAATGACCAATCTACATTACTATCTGGTTAATTTATTTATGGAGGTCATTGATAAGCAACTGATAGAGCTAAATAGTCGTTTCACAGATAAAAATACAGAACTACTTTTTTGTATGACATGCGGAGATTTCAAGATATGTCTCCTCGTTGTGGAATTTTATGAATAAAATCAAGTATTTTTTGGGGAAAAATAGAGAAAAATAAAAAAAAAGGGCTTTGTCTTATTTTTTTTTTAAAAAAAAAAAAAAATTTTTAAAAAAAAAAAGCCCCCCCCGCGGGCCCCTCTCCCCCCCCCGCAACTGGTGGAAAAGGGAAATTCCCCCTTTTTCAATTAAAAAACTAAAAAATAAAAAAAAAAAAACAAACCAAGGGGAATAGGAAGCCCAAAAAAAAAGAAGAGGGGGGGGGGGGGGGGGGCGGCCAAACACCCCCCAACCAAAACAAGATAGCACGTACTTTCATATGTTAGCTAGGTTAGAAAAGATAGAAAGGAAGTGATACTACATTCGTAATTGAAAAACTCATAGTATGCATTAAGTATGCTAAAGGAGCCAGGCAGGGGTTGCGTGCAAGTCTACTGCTTGTGGCTCAAACATTTAAGGTTTGCTTGTACGTTAATTCAAACGAACCCTTGGTGGTCTACGTATTATATGTAGTACTGCAATTGTTTTCATACAACAATTTAAACGTACGTCCACGCGTGAAATGTGATCAATTTATGTGCATATATATATATATATATATATATATATATATATATATATATATATGGTCCGGTTCCCATGACACACTATTTTGACACACCATGTGAAACATCCCTTTTTGACCGTTGATTTTGCAATATGGATCCGATCCAACGGACAAGAAGAGATGTTTCACATGGTGTGTCAAATAGTGTGTCCCATGATCCTTTCCCTATATATATATATATATATATAAAAATAATATATATATAAAAAAATATATATATATATATATATATATATATATATATATATATGAGAGAGGGATCAAGGGACATCCTTTTTTCCTAAACATTCTTTCTTATCCATTGATTTTGCAATTTTTTGTGGGACCCATTGATAATGGGTCCGATCCGATGGATAAGAAAGAATGTTTAGGGAAAAAAGATGTCCATTAAACCGGACCCTATATATATATATATATATATATATATATATATATATATATATATATATACACATACAGTGGCGTGACTGAGATATGAAGTGTCTTGTGCGAGATTAATAAAAGGCCCCTAATTATATATTACTTACAATGACCAAAATGTTCTCTTAAAAAATTTTCAACTATTTACTACTGAGCAATCTATAGATTTTTCTTTATAAAAGCATGAATGAGTAAAATTTTGAACAAGATGGCATGGAATTTTGTTATGAAAATTAACTTCAACCCTCTTCTTTTACGAATTAAATAAATAAGATTAATCAAACAATTAACATATGCACAAAGATTAACAAACAAAAACAAAATGGGTGGCCTTGTGCGGTTGCGCTGGTGGCACCCTCTCAAACACGCCACTATATATATACTTTTACGTGAATATGTACTTTTACGTAAGTACGTAATAGTCTATATGTATGCAAGTACGTATTGAATTCCTTCATTCTTTGACCAGCTCATTTTATACATTTGAGTCAAGTAATGTACACGTTCAAATGGAATGGAGTAAGTGTGGCACAAAGCACGTTTGGTTTCATAATATAAAGTCTAGTTTCCATCATGTATAGCATAGAAAAGTAAAAGCACAAGTCTCGTGCCTTAAATAGATCGGCCCGTCTAGACTCTTTGCATTAAAGCTTTTGATGATTCGTCCACCGTGCCAATCCATTTGATAACCCTATCATGTTCGTGGCTGGCCAAGGGGGTGTTTCTGCTTGTTACATTTTCCGATGAGCATCTACGGCAAAGAGGGGTTTGAGACCCTTTTCTCCAGATCACATCGATTAGAAGCTGAACCACACCAGCACTGCCGCGCTTGTACTTGGAAGCAATGTGCAATGCCGTCTAGAGTGGTAGACATATGTCGAGAGTGAGATTATTGTCTGCACGGTGTTGTTAGCCTTCTTGTTTAGTCTTTTTTTCAGATGATGAGCTGGTTGCGCATGCAATGTAGATATGGAGGACTGTGTTCCTAGTTGCAGTCCAGATTTGGTGAAGGTGGTCTCTATCTTCCCGGAGGGCATTAGTATTGCACTGTAGATATGGAGTGTACAAATGACCTTTCTAGAGTACTAATAACTATATTCAAGCAGAGATGCGATTGAATAAAAGCATGACGATAGCCAAAAGACAACGGGCTTGGGAGTAGGCTCGAAGAACCTTTCAAAAATGAATTTGATCTTGGGTTCTCTAGGGCCGGCCATTGGTCACCCTAGCTCAATTTTGGAGCAGCTAAATTTCACCAAGTTCTCTTCTTCCTTACTGTCAGTAGGCTCGGAAGTTTTGGGGCCTAGATCTCCAAAAGCTATGCTCCACATAGGAGCCAATGGGGCTTCCCAGACGGGTGGACTTCTGGCCTTCTACCTCGTGAACTTCACGAGGATCTCCTTAAACGGAGCCAAGCTTCCAATAAAGCTGAAAGTCTTTTTGCCCACCCAACCCTGGAAGCAATCTTGCAATCAAGTCAGCTCAGATGGCAACACCATACCAAAGGAGGCGTACACGGTCCTTAAATCCACCACGGTAACTTACTTCGAGAAAGCTTACGGGTGGGCTCCCTTGGGGAACTCGACCAACTTATGCTACAAGAGACCAAGTCGGGTGAGGTGTTCCACCCAACAATGCGTTTTCATCTGAACGGCCCAATATATACCTGGAATCAGGTAATCTGTTTGAGGAAGATGCCAAGCAGGTCCGCATGAAGATCGAACCTCTGCATGAAAAATTCATGCGCAATTTTGTATACTTTTCGTTTGATTTCCATGAGACACGAGAACCTATTACAATTATGCTAAAAATTCATCATCATGTGTAACTTTAATTTATGCACCATTGTAGTTGTAGCTTTCACTAATTACTACAATTTTGCTTCGGAACTAATGGGATTCCCATATATGGCAAACTGATCTCCCTATAAACTGTGGCTTTTAAAACAACTATTAGTAGTATTAATCGCTGATAACTTCCTAGAGGGCCAACCTATTTAAGCACCAGTCTCGTGCCTTAAATAGGTTGGCCCACCCGCGCCAGTCCATTTGATAACCCTGTCGTGCTCGTGACGGGCCAAATAGAGAAAACTAAGTTCGGCACAATTCATGACTCATAGTGATTTCATCTTCCTGTTTCGTTGCCTTGTACAAAGAAAGAGGCATACCACTTGTGCTCCAAAGCAAAAGTGCTGATCGGAGTTTGGTGTCTGATTCCGCAGTATATGATTGTAGGGTTTTTGCATGCTCTTACCTTTGTTGAGCTCCAAAGTTTTTTTATATTCATATCCGAAGACTATAAGAAGCATGGCTGCTGTTTGTTGGAATTGTGAGTGAAGATATCAAACATAAAATTAAGGTATGGATCATTGTGAAAGTTTGAGAGAGAAACAGAGAAAATATCTTTTGTATTTCTGTAAAAGTGTTGCAAATGAACACCGTGCTTACAAACTAGCCGCAGCTGCTATTTATAGCTTTACAATGATCCCACAGTTAATCTGTACAATTAACTTCATGACTACACTAATATGGCTGATACAAAAGCCAGCACTACCCTTTATCTAACTCTTCACTGATCACTCTGGCATGTCTAGCTTTGTCATTGCATAGCAACACTACTTTGCACTATGGAATCACTATGAGCTCCTGCCAATACTGCTCAGTCGTTGGCCTTGGAAACTTCCTATAATGAGCCGCGATCAATTCGTACTATTCTCGTGCCTTAAACGAGCTGGCTCGACCGGAACCTTTGCAGTTTCGTTTTGGAATATTTTATGTTTCGCACCGCCCCATTATAAAACGGTTTTGTGCTCGTACCGTCCCAAAGAATCAAAACTTAATTAAGGTCGTCGTAATGGTTTCGTGCTGGCCCAAGTGCTAAAGAAGTCTGTCAAGGTTCACGATCCGCGACCAATTGGTGCTCCTTTCATGCCTTAAAGCGAGCATGGTTAACACCTAAACAAACATTGAGTGTGTTTACAATAATTAAAAGAAAGATTTATGTTAAAGTAAAATAATTAAAAGAAAGATTTATGATAAAGGATCGTACTTTGTGCTGGGATCATTCTCCTAAACCCCGGTTTGTGAATTTGGGCGAGTATAGCCACCACTTGGTGTTTCAAAGTGATGTTTATCGGTGCTGTAATAATTTCTGACCGACCGAACATCAGAATAAAGGTGGCGACATCCCGGCTCCATTTTGTGCCTAGAAGCCTACCTTTGCGACAGTAGTCGTGCCCCTTCAGTTTGTTACGCATGCTTAATGTTTTACCTAAACACTAGTTAATCTTACATCCTAGCGCCATTTTCTAGAATTTTTTGCCATATTTCGTTTCCTTTTAATTTGGGAAATTAAATTGCATGTGACTGTTAGAAAAAAAGAAAAAAAAAGCGGAAAAAATGCATTGAGCGAATTTAGAACCAGAAGCATTTGTCGCATGAAAGAAATATATTGAGGTTGACTACATCATTGAATTTTTGTACCACTATTCTTCAAGTATTCATGTTGTGATGAGCTATATATTTCTGTGAGGAAAGCTGAAAAGGGACAAGTTGGCCCTTAACTAGTTGATTAACAAGTTGTATACGAGCACAAAAATAATAGTGGTAAGGCGTGTTAACTTATATTATTGTATGAAGCTATATCTAGAGGAATTTTTCACGTGTATCGTTCTCCTTACCACCACAGTCCTTTCTTGTCATTGGATCCTGTACCTTGACGTCTAATTTTCTTTGTATTGGATGCCTGTCTAATTTCAGCATGAAAGGACTAGGGATATAGCAATATTAATTATGCACTAGCCTCATTGTACGCGTGTGCAAGAGATTATTTTTCAATTACGGGTGCTGTGCAGTAGATTTCAAGGCTATTCTTTTATTTGGAAGGTATCTTTATGTAATTTGATTAAAAATAATTTTAGAAATATTAAAATGTACCATATAATACGAAATGTGTGTTCCCCTCAATATATAGAGATGTACGATGTACCAGATTGGATTATGTGTGAAGTTGGCTTTCACATGTATCAGCTATTATCAAGACAAGACAAGATGAGACATCGAAATGTGTGTTCCCCTCAAGTGAAAAATTTACGAAACTATAATTGTGGGTTTAAAAATTATATTGATCAAGACAAGATGAGACATCGAACAAATATTGATTAAACTGATAACCAACCGCTCATGAAGCTTGCACCCAATAATGTTTTTTTATTACCAATAGGAAGCTGAGAATTAGTCAGGACTCATCACAACTGAAGTCAAATGTGGCAATCTAGCTAGCCAGCTAGCTCTCGATGTAATAATTACCAACAGCGCAGCACTAGCCAAATAACAGAGTTAATTAAGCACAGTTATTAAAACTTAGCGAATTGAACTTCTGAAGAGCATCGTCCCTTTGGAAGAATAGGGCACTCGATGATGTCCTGGCCGGAAGTGTCGACGCACAAGTAGACTTGGTAGAGTTGGCTGTTTCCGGCCGAGTCCTTGTTGCACTCGATCCCGGCCTCGTGCCCAACGCCCTCCTTTATCGCTTCCTTTATGCTCTCCAAGCTGTAGAATTCGTCAGTTGGCTCAATTCCTGCAACATAATAACGTTGTACATTTGTTTATTAATCAATCTTGATTAAATATTAATTAATCTTGATTAAATTGTAATTAATCTTCTAGGAGTTTATTAGTTGTGCTATTAGTTAAACTAACTGACCAGCTTTCTTGAGGGCTTGGAGAAGGTTGGCTTTCTCCCTGAGCTTGAGACCGGCTTCGAAGTAGTCGCGTTGGTCTAGTTCGGATTCGGAGCAAGTCCCGTGTTTCTCCCATTCGTGAGACCAGAACCTGTAGCCGTTGCTACTCGGGCAGCTTAGCGATGGCCAGTTCTTCTCCAGACTGCTCATAAGCTCTGAGATCTACATCATGTGCGCCAATAATATATATTAATTCTAGACTTACACGAATGTGTGTATGGTAATTATTTTGAGGGTGCGAACATAGTGGATTATTTGTATGCAACCACATGCAATATCCGATTTGGCACTGTTTTTTTGCTCAAGATTCGTGGAAGGCCAAATGGGACAAGACAAAACAACATAATAAATAATTGGAGTAAAAAACTATATTATGTACTTTTCATCTAGCGTTCAATATTGAATTTTGATTCTTTATATCTATTTGGGTGGAATTGGATCCAGGGTTTAGTTTAGGTCACATGATTTGTTTGTTTACTATATTGATGCTTTTGGTTTTGTCTTTCTTTTGTTTTGCAAAAACAACTATACTTAAACCCCAATTTATAATTATGAGATATTTCATCATCTCTACGTAGGAATACATTTTATATATATATATATACACTTATCGATTTCTACACATGTATATATGTAAGAGAGGAGCTTCAATCAAAAAAATGTTGTCTTGTTAGAACGTGTTTAATATACTAATTTATGTAGTTTATCGTACATATATATATGGTAAGAAAATATCAATTGTACGTGTTAGTATAATCACACATATGATAGATCATACCTGAGTTTTGTCAAAGACGCTGTCGGGATCGCAGTTAGAGGGGTAGCCACCACTCTTATAATTAGGCCATAGCCCATGAATGCCAAAATCTGCCATAGGCTTTCCCGACTTTGGGTAGCAACATGTATGCTTCGTGTCACAATACGCTCCCGGCCACTGCACCATCAAAAAGACCGATCGATCATCATTCTATATATATACTTAAGAAATTTAGCTAACCTATATATTCAAAGAACAACAAGAGAAGGAGAAGTTGAAATGGACCTGTTGAACAAAGTAGAAGAAATCGAAGTCCTGCGAAGCGCAAAGAACGGAAAGGTACTGGATGACTAAAAGCTTGATCAAGATCAAAGTGGTGCTGAATCTCATTTTTGGTTTTGTTTTGTGAACGTACTAGTTTTTAGAATGACAATGTTGGGTGGCTGAGGCTGTATTAATAGAGGTAAAAATGAAGAAATGGGAGATGGAATATACCTGAAGGCATATGCTTATTCAATATTGCAAATCTCATAAATTTATAGTAGTACTTAGTACTACATCATTTGCGTGTCCAACGGCCTCTCTTTTGCTTCGTCGTTCCTTCCTGCCTCCCTCGTATATATTAATTAATTTATTTATTTTGGAATTAAATGCTTGATTTGCAGATGTAGTTCATCAAGACCATGAGCCTCTACATTTGCTTATACATACATTTGGTGCATTTGCTGAGGTGTCATGCATGTAGCGGTTGGATTAGGAGGATATGTTTAATTAAAAAAATGCTTGTAGTGGTTGATAGTTGACATCTCAGCAAATGCACCAAATGCGTGGAAAAACAAATGTAGAGGCTCATGATCCAGTTTGATTAAGTCTAACCCAACTTTGCATTCCAAAAGTATAACCCAACAATTAATTTGTTAATTTTGTAGCTTATGGGATGGAGGAGTCGAACTTGATTTAGTCGTATAATCTCATGTACATATAGTATTTTTTGTGTAATTGTAGCAAGACTAAGTAATAATAAGGTGTATATTTCCATTTGTGATATTTTTTAACAAGTAGTGAAAAATATGTTATTTGTTCTGATTTTGAGGGAAAAGAAACTTTATGTTGGTTTGAAATGTGAGGAAGAAGAAACTCACACAACACGAGATTTTGAGGACAACTGCTGGTGAGATTTGGATTTGATTGATTAAATGTATGTACAAGGATATATTCACATGTACACTATTATCCCAATAATTAGGAGGTATTGCAAGTCTTGAAGCAACAGGTGTGGCATCTTGAATGTATTTTATGGCAAGGGAGTGGGGGATTAATTAGTCTTTAAGTAAATGGCAAGATGGAGGGGCAAGGCCAACTTGGCTAGCGATTCGCGTAAGATGATATATAAACAGAACATGATATTGCATCTGTAATTTAAAATGTCGGGCCAATCTTTAAAGGGATCAGATAAGTAATGCTTTAAGCATGCTAGAACAGGCAGGGTTTATTGGGGTGTGTTGCGTGCAAGTTTATTTTGGTGGGCATGAATAGTCACGTGTCTCAACCTTATAGGTGGGCCTTGTACGTTAAGAAGACAAATAAAACATGTACATGCATGTAAGATATATATAGGGTACCTACCAGATCACCGTTCGGCCAAATTCCAATTTTGAATTCCATTTTATTTTTTTAACCTTTCCATTTTTAGTCCTATACTTGTGTGTTTAAAGCTTGCTTTCCTTACTGTACTCGTTAAAATAGACTGATGTTGAAGGGCATATATGTCTTTTCAAATTGATGGAATAAAAAATCCCAGCTCCCTCGTCTTCCCGTCGTCCGAGCTCGTCTTCTTTGCAGTTTAGTTGAATGCACGAATGAATGTGGGCAATGATTCGGATCGGATTCCGATGAAAGCTTTGAGAGCGCTCTTTCATTGAGTGAAAGGGAGATTCACCAATCTGCAATTGGTTCCTTTTATGTTCTGATGATTCAATGGAGGAATCAACAAGCAGTAGTGATGAGGAAAAATCGCAATTCAATTGCAAGGATCCAATTGAAACACTCTGATTCCACAGATTCAATGAAGCTTCGGAGATGTTCAACGCCCCATTCCTCTCATCTTTCCACTACCGACTGAATTCGTGTCCGAATTATCATCATGATTACAGTCACCAACATGATCATTATCATTATCTCCTTTCAATTCCACAACTTTTGGTGTTGAATCACTGGGATTTTTATCTGGGTTACTCTCTTTAGGATCAACATCAACTTTGAAATTCCATAGAACAATTTCAAATTCTAAATTCTTATTCAAACTTTCAACTTCCCAATACTTCAAAAGCTACAATTTAGTGGGAAAAATTTGAAATTGAATAGAAGGGTTTACCTGGGCGGAGAAAACGGACGCGAACGGCGAGCTAGTGAGCAGCCATGGCAGAGATCTCAGAGACGAACGGAAGCCAGGTGTCAAGAAACTCCGACGCGATTCGAGCTCCTCGGGCTGATAACCGGCGAGAAACGGTCGACCGGGTTGTCGGCGTCGCCGTTCGGCCATCGGCGTTTGGTTTCTCCGGCCAAGTTGACTTGGTGACTGATTTTCTTGATTGGAGTTAAAGCCAGGTGTTTTTTGTGGAGGTTATATATATGTACCTACCAGATCAGCGTTCGGCACAATCGTTTCGAAATGAATTCCATTTTAATTTTTTAAACCGTCCATCTCGATCGATTCACATTGTGTGTGTAAAGTTTGCTTTCACACATGATATTCGGAGCATTAATATTGGTTGGCCGAATATAGCGATGAGACCTAATAGCTAACCAGGTAGAAGAACTGTTTATTTTTTTTGTATTAGCGTAGAAATTTCGATAATCAGAAGATAACTTCTTGCATGGGAATGGAATAATTCAATTGTGCACTAATGTCAGCTAGATATGGTGGTGGCCTGTTGATCGTGATCATAAGCTTCTCATAAGCTTCTCAGCTGATTCAATCTGATCTGGAAATTTTTGGTAAATTAATTTTCAATTGGAATTCATGAGCCAGTTGATTTTTTTTTTAATATCTTAAGTTATTGACACGTGGTGGATAAAGATTGATGTGATCTACTAAACCTAAAATGATAACGAAAGATGCTTGTGGAGAGAAGAGAACCCTAAACCTTCTTCCGGTAGGTGTTGCGCGGCTTCGGCCTACCACATTCCGCAATTTAATATATTTTCCTTTGCAAGGGGCTCGGTGGACACAAGTTTTTAGATATAATTTCTCGTTTGTCTATATTCGGCAATTAAAATTCTCAATCTTAACCGTTCCCTTCCTAATACATACTTTGAAACATCAAACTGGCCAATTTTGGAATAATTCAAGTGTGCACTAAGGTCAGATAGATAGGGTGGTGGCCTCTTGATCGTGATCATAAGCTTCTAAGCTGATTCAATCTGATCTGGAAATTTTTGGTAAATTAATTTACAAATGGATTTCATGAGCCAGTTGATTTTTTTTTTAATATCTTAAATTATTGACATGTGGCGGATAAAGATTGATGTGATCTACTAAACCATCAAAGACAACGAAAGATGTTTGTGGAGAGAAGAGAATGCTAAACTTTCTTCCGGGTAGGTGTTGCGCGGCTTCTGCCTAACGTATTCCGTAATTGATATATTTTCTTTTGAAGGCATTTCGCGGATATAAGTTTTTGGATATAATTTCTCATTTGTTCATATTCGACATCCAAATTTCTCAATCTAAACCGTTCACTTCATAATGCATCTTTTGAAACAAAAAATCGGCCAATTTGGGATTTTTTTAGTCGCCCAAAGATGATCAAACGAAGAAATTAATGGGTGGTTTAGATTTTTCACCGTCCATTAATTTCTTCGTTTGATCATTTTTTGGGTGACTAAACAATCTTCAATTCAATTGATTTTTGTAGACATAATCTTCAATTGATTCAGATCTAGAAATTTAGATGTCGAATATGGACGAACGAGAAATTGTGTCCAAACTTGTGTCCAAAACTTATCTCTACAGAACGGTCCCCTTTTCTTTTTTGGGGTTTTTCTTAGGCTTTTAGAAGACAACTGCATGTGTTGGACCTTTTGGTTATGATGTTGAGTGCTCGCCCAAGCTTACCATAAAAACATATTTCATTTGGTAAAACTTTATAGTTTATGCATAAGTCTTTTTTGAACTCTGCAAAGGTAAGTTATTTCTCTTGTGAAAATTCAGTTAAATTAGTCATTCTACACTCCTTTCTTAGAAAAAGTACATGGAAAAACTATGCTGAAAATCATCCACCCTCTTGCAAGCCAAATCCCACCCATACGAAACAGCCCATAGTTCATTTTGAACCCTCTTAACCGACATCCAAGTTATACGAGGAAGCCGTCAAATATGACTTCTCTTTGATTTCTAAATCCACATCCACTGTATGATTTCTCACTTCTACCACTAACGCAATGAATATGATAGTACACTTTTCCTAACGAAAATATTACAATTGTACCCAATTGAACAGGCCGGGCATACGCAAGACTTTTATAACCAGCCCAACAGCGTACTGGGACACAGACAGAGGTCCTATGATTGTAATAAGGCGGCACATTTTATTAGCACGCACTGCTCTCTTCGATACATTGATTATGAGTCGTGGATGATGGATTAGTACTTCATACATCAACCATTGTATAGGTACTTGGACAAAACAAAATATAGAGGCCACTAATGTTCCATAATCAGTCATTAAAACTTCTGTGCTGCTGAAAAAACATTTTGAATTATACATGATGACTAATTAGTGAACGATAAACAAACATATCAAACTTGGATACATGCATCTCTCACATATATATGCCGTGACGCATGCATCTCATCATGGGTCATTTAATTTTGTTACATTACATGTATGATCTAAAAGGTAGGGAACTCAATCTGGGACCCACATTTCCCGTGTGGGAAAACTGGGCATTCGATGAGGTCGGAACCCGAAGTGTCCACGCACATGTAAACTTGATAGAGTTGGCTGTTGCCGGACTCATCGACGTTGCACTCGATAAAAGGAGTGTACCCAACTCCCTCCTTCACCGCCCCCTTGATGCTCGCTAGCGTGTACGATTCCCCATTCGGCGATATACCTATATATAACGCACATAATGTACATGCTAAATAACAAAGAATAATAGAGAATTAAACGAGCAATGTTATAAATAATTACCAGCGTTTTCTAGGACTTGGAGGAGGTTGATTTTGGATTTGAGGTTAAGGGCGGCTTTGAAGTAGCCGTGTTGGTTGATGACGGATTCCGAGCAGGTGCCGTGTTTTTCCCATTCGTGTGTCCAGAACTCGATGCCGGTGCCGCTTGGGCAAGCTAGCGTTGGCCATTCTTTTTGCATGGTGCTTCTTAGATCGGAAATCTGTTCATGCCACGTCATTTTCAAAATTTATTAATTAATCAATAATCAACACTTTAATAGGGATTAGCTTTTTAACCACTTTGGTAAAGCCATTTGGTGGCATCCAATCGTTGCTAACGTCCGTTTTCAGAACTCAAAAGCTACAATATTGAATATTGAAAGCAAGCAATATATGTTCTCCATTTTCTCAATCGTTGCTAACGTCCTTTTTTGTTGTTCTCTTCTTGCTCTATATAAAAATTCTGCTTTAAAAAAAAAACTGAAAAATAATGTAATATAAACAAATAATAAAGTAATACTCGCTAACAGGCAAAATAAAGTATTGAAAAAGGGCTTTTGCTATTAGACATTATTCTGGCCAATATAGGGGCATTGCTTGCACGCAGTGCATGTGAGATGTGAAACCAAACGTCACCACAAAAATAATCCAATTTTGATAAAAAAAATAAAATAAAATTGTCTCAACATTAGGTTGTGTGTTTATCTCTCTCTGATCGATCGTACGATACTAAATAAGGAGATTGCATAATTGAATATACAACTAGCGAAATCATCTTGTGAGGCACAGTGTGACTATTTGGTCAATTTTACCACTCAAGTACTATATGCTTAATGCATACATAATATTATCCTGTTATGGCTGGATAACAACAATGTAAAATGATCCGAGATCGATGATTTTGATGGTAAATTGACGTATGAGCTAAAGCTCATTACAAATGAAAACGACATATTTTAAAATTATTGACGCAAAACGTACCTCAGATTGATCAAAGGGGTTGCTGGGATCGCAGTTTTGCGGGTATGTGCCGTCCTTGAAATTGGGCCAAAGCCCATGAATCCCGAAATCAGCCGCCGGCTTCCCGGTCGTCGGATAGCAGCAACTCTTCTTCGTGTCACAATACGACCCCGGCCACTACATCATTCAAGCAAAAACATCACCGTTAATTTAGTTATGTCACAGGTTTGATTCCCCCATTGTATAGTAGAAATCACTCAAATAAGCGTCAACTAACCTGAAGGACAAAGTAGAAGAAATCGAAATCTTCGGCGACGGAAACGACCGAGAGGCATCCTAGTACTCCTAGTATGAACACCTTGAGCAAAGTTGAAGGGTTGGACTTCATTTTTGACTTTTGGAGTGGCTGATTTTCCTGAGGAAATGATGGTGTAGATTGAAGTGAAGGTGATGTGGGGTTATTTATAGGCTAGAATGGAAAGGTTGAGTGGGGGGACCGAATATCCAGCAATTTATGCTTTCATTTTAATTACCAAATTTTATTTCATGAATGAATGAACACATTTGGCGTTGTCTACGTGTGTAACGGTTGCAAGATGATTGCTACATGTCGGCTCACCTTTTGCTATGTACCAAAATTTAATTCTTTTCTAAATATTAATTGGATTTTCCTCCTGTCACATACATTGTTTTGTTTTCTTTGGTCAAATTGATTAAAATTAGACATTAATGCAAATCATGATTTTGGGGAATATATCAATCTGAGATTTTGGTGTGCTTTTGGCGAATCCCTTGTGTTATGTGCTTTCACATAGGTGGGAGGGAGATCCACCACAAAAACACAAGAATTAATTAGGAAATACGAGATTTTTCTTTCCCCTTCGCATAAGAGCCAAATTTGTGCATAATTTGTGCCCGGACCCTCATTGGCCATAGTTTTGACTTTTTGCAAGCAACAGCAAATAACAAATCTCATGGCAGCATCCTTTTGACTTTTTGTGTCAAAATGATTTTTACATCAGATCAGTAGTTCAATTGGAGTGGTTTTTGCCGATCGAGAGATGACTACAGTTGGTTTTACAAGGAGAAATAAGAGAAATAAGAGAAATTCGAATTCAGCTGTATATTTAATGGGAGTACACAATTTTACTTAACTTGACTATGTTCATGTCTACTGAAGAGTGATATATGAACATTTGAAGCTTTAACATTCGTTGATCACAGTGGTGCAAACAAATTAGAGAAATGAACCCAACATATATATATTATCACACTCTTGCTACTAATTATTATGATGGATTAGCTAGCCTTCCAAGCTATATGGCAAGGAAGTAAAAGCTTTCACACTTATTTTTCAATAGGGTCCAATAAGAAGGTCCACATAATATGCATGCATGCATACATAAATTAATTGTTTCTAGTCACCAATAATTTTGATGAAAAGAGCGTGCCGTAATTTCCCTACACACAGAAGCTTTCACACGTACTGAAAAACTTGGCAATCTTGTCAACACAGCATATTCTCTTCATATTTTCTGGGCATTATTGACTTTTAAATTGATCAGATTTATGCATGCTTGTTTATGATTTCTCTTTGTAGTAGGCTACTGCTAGAAATCAAATAGTCCAAAAGCTTGGAAAACACATGTCTATATGTCTCTGTCAAAATTTAAATGTCCACACTCGACAACGTGCCCGGGGACCATATTACAATGGAATAGTTTTCGTGCACATTTCTTGATTGGTAATTTATATGATTCCGTTTATCAATCATTTAAAAAAGGCGAATACGATCCAAATTGGATCGGTTCTACACTAAATCGCTGTAATGAATAACTTAAGTACAAGATTTTGGTTAAGTTAATGGATCATTAGTAGTATTAATCCCTATATATGCTCTGATTTCGAATCTCCGATTGTCTTAAGTAAAGGACTTTTGCTTGGCTTCCCCTTGGGGAAGGAACTCATGAGTCATTCTCCCTCCCCTCATTATCTGTCAATATTCTCAACTTCTAAAATCTCTTGATCTGAACCATCTACATTCTATAAATTACCACTTGAAGATCATATCCGTAAAAAAATCAATAGAATTGAATATTGTTTGGTCAACATTATGCCAAATGAAGTACTTAATGGAAGATCCTTATGAAAAACCTAACAGTTACATAAACCGTCAAATATAGGATCTTTTAGTCCTACATATGGACGATCAAATGATCTTCAATTTAATTAGTTTTTCCGCAGAATGATCTTCAAGAGGTAATTTAGGATATGAACAATTTAGATTATGAAATTTAAACACAACATGAGTATGGATCATATTAGATCCATTCTACACTAAACAAGAGACTTATAAACTTGAATTTCTATATAGTTCCTACTTTTTTTCTCTTAATTTGTTGATTGTGTAACTCAGTTATTAATTAAGAGCATTTGAGGTCACAATTTTAATCTCCCTGTCTCAAAGTATTGTTTGTATATCCGATAAGAAAGTCCCAAAACTCATTCAAGATTCAGATTAACGACTTGAAAGTTTTCATCAAACTTTAACTTGTCATGTTGATCTAGTACTAGTTACTCTCTTTGGTTATATAAGAATTACATTGTTTCCAGTTTTAGTTCAATTGATCAATTAACCACTAGCTATGTGACTATGTCAATGTCAATTGATCAATTAACTTCAATGCATGTTCTCATGGTCATTATTACACACCACAACTCGGAAAAGTTTTCTATGATGAAATCACATACTAGAGAAAATAAGCAAGACGAGTTTATTTCTGGTCAATTTATTACAAAAGTCAAACCAAGATTGGAGGACGAGCAACAAGAGTAGCTAGTATGCTAAGCTAGAAGGTAGGGAACTCAACACTGGAGGAGCATTTGCCATTGGGCAGCATAGGACATTCAATGACATTAGACCCAGAAGCGTCTACACAAATATAAACTTGGTAAAGCTGGCTATTTCCAGATGCATCTTTGTTACATTCTACACCAGGAGTGTGCCCAACTGCTGCTTTTATAGCTGCTGTTATGCTGCTCAAGCTGTACACATTCCCATCCGCTTGAATCCCTGCAGCAACAATATTCAAATATTTCACAAATAGTTTATTATGACAATAACCTGCAGCTTTGGAGAGAAGTAAAAGTAGAACTAATTAAAAAGTACCAGCATTTTGAAGGATTTGGAGGATGTCTATGTTGTTTTTGAGGTTTAAAGCTGCCTCGAAGTACCCATGTTGATCAAGTACTGACTCAGAGCACGTCCCGTGTTTGTTCCATTCATGTGCCCAAAATGTTGAGCCATTGCCACTTGGACATGCCAATGTAGGCCAATCTGTTTGCATTCTGCTACTCAGGTCCGAAATCTGCATCATTAGTGCGTACATACAACGAAACAAACTTAATCAGACCAGATAAAAGCTGCATCAAATTCGAACTGAATGTCATGGAACATTGTTGTACAAGTTAACTACCTGGGATTCATCAAAAGGGTTGTTGGAATCACAATTGGATGGGTATGAACCGTTATCGTAATTAGGCCAGAGTCCATGGATGCTGAAATCTTGTGCTGGTTTTCCTGTTGTTGGATAGCAGCAACTCTGCTGAGTGTCACAATAAGAACCTGGCCACTGTTGAACAAAGTAGAAAAAATCGAAACTCTGAGAAGCACAAACAACTGCCAGGAATTGTATTGTCACAAGCATGATGAACATGGAATGATCGAATTTCAACTCCATTTCTCTATGCCTTGAAGGATTTCAATGTGTTCAAATTAACTTCAGTGTGTCCAATATTGTTGTCTTGGCGTAGTATTTAGAGACAAGCTGGAAAGAGTGTGTACAGATTATTAAGTTTGGAGCAGCGTTTAGCACATGCTTACCACCCTGGTTATTGAGTTGATTAATGCAAGTTTTTAGTGTATGATTCACGTTTGTCAAATTATGACAACCTTTTTGTTTATTTTATGAGTGAACACAAACTAATTCATTAAATTATAATTATAATAAAACAAAGTAGCAGTCAACTTGACCTTATCGAAAGATCAGAAGCAGTAATAATAGCAGAGTTTTTCCAGGCGCAGAGAGTATACAGCATTTGATACTTGGTAAATACATTCATCCCTAATACAAGAGGATGAGATCAGTTGGTTTACAACATCAGAATTTCATTATGCTGAAACCCTTATTACAAAAGAACAAGCTCTGCATTCTTATTACAAATTACATCCTCTTTACAAGAGATTAACCCCTCAATAAGTACATTATTGCCACTATAATTGCCATTACTATTGTGCAGATACTCCAATTCCACGACAATCATACTGGTGCATTCCACAGGGTCATTGCTGCAATCTTTTTAACAATGGTGCTAAGAGTTCGGTTCGCCTTTATGACACTTTGGAATTTTTGGTGAAGAATTAGCAAAGATAAATACTTGAAAGCGGAAATTGAGGGGGTCTCATATCTCAAAGGACGAGTAACTAAATCTTTGCCAACTTTATTCCAAAAGTACAAGATGCAGGACTGCAGCAATGACACTTAGAAATGCACCAGTGAAGGCCATTACATAGCCGAAAATGGCAACAGCTAATGCAACAACTAGAGCGCTGATAACAATTAGTGTTCTCAATAAGATGCTTACTATGTATAGGATGTATGTTTTGCAGTGGATGCGCATTCTCAATGGCAGTGAAAGTTGGAGTGGTCTAAGTTGAAATTTTTTATGGGGTGCATCATTATTGTTTTTGAAATGGGAAGATTCGAAGTGACTTGTGACTTCAAATCTTCCGCAAACATCAAGTAACCTATAGGACGTCATTGATACATGAGTGATGGTGCTTGTTATGGAGACAAGTAGCACCAGCAATTCAAGGTAAACAATCGACTTAGTTAACCTACTAGAACTCTATAGTACTATTCTGAACTTGTAAACAATGTTTTTGAACTGACCTTGGAGAAATGGCGTCAATCTCCAAGGAGATGTGGTGGTCTCCGAAGAGCCCTCCTCGAGAGGAGATGAACTTCATGGAGGTCTCGTGGTCTCCCTTTGACCAAGATGACGGCGTAGAGATTCGTAATCTCCGTCAAGGGTATGCTCGTCCTCTCGGGATTAGAATCCACGTGGCGCGTTCTAACTGGTCGGGATTATTTTGGCTTCCACAAATGCCCCCACATCTGCCTGAGTTGACGTAGGAAACAAAAGGGAGATGTGATTTCCTTCCCTCTTTAGGAAAAAATCTTTGTATTGATGAGAGTTGATTCCTTGTTGAAGGGGGAATCCCATTTGTAGCAGGTTTTATACTCCATATAAATTGAAGATGTCCTTGCTTGATCTTCTCATTAATCTCCTGGCAATCCGTTTGAAGAAGAAAAGGGTTTGGTTGTGAGTCCCAAAAATTCTTTTCTTTTCTTTCTTCTCTCTTTCTTGATTTTTTTTTTTTCGTTGGCGACGGAGGTGCCGCTTGCTGCTTTGTCGGCTGGGGTACTGTTTGCTGCAGCAGCTTTGTATACTTTGCTGCTGCCCTTGTTTTGCTTTTTGCTGTTTTTTTTTTGCAGCCGGTCTCCTTCCTTCTTCTCCTCTCCTTTGACTTGATTTTGACTCAATTTTGAATATTTTTCAAGTGTCAAGATGACTTGTCAAGGTGATATTCCCATACACAAATTAGAAGGCTTGCTAGTCTCGAAGGAGCGATTTGTTCCAAGCTCTTGTAGCATGCCTTCTCGCGGAGCCTTTCAAGATTGGTAGATAATAATCGTCGTGCTTTTCGAGACAATGTGCGTGTGTCACTTGCGGACAAGAATAGTGGTCCCGTTCCATGCGTTAGCTCTTCGGGGAGGAGGAAGATTAAGTTCCACCCCATTGTGGTGTCCATGGGGTGTAGGATTCCCTTTTCTGGGTTTGTGAAGGAGGTTCTTTGTATTATTGGTGGCGCTCCTGCGCAATGCTCGCCCAACTCATATAGGATTATCCTTGCTTTTGCTAAGCTAAGTGAGATCTTCGGATTGGAGTTGACGACTGATGAGTTCTTCTACTTTTACGAGATCAGGCCATCTGACGATAATTATGTGTGCTTGAGATCTGTTGCTGGGTTGCCTAAACGGATGACGGATGACCCAATCAATAGCGACCATGATTGGAAAAAGGCCACCTTTGAGATTAGTGGTGACTGGGAAGGCGATACTTCGGATGGTCTCGTGCTCCCTCATGATTTCGTCCCTGGTTAGTTGCTCGTATTTGTCCTCCTTTGTACTTTGCTTTAATTTTTCTTCCCATGATTCTTCTCATGACTGATCCTCGAAATTTTCTTTCAGTGTCAGAGCTCTCGCAGAGGGTCACTACACAGCCGGATATGAAAAAAATAAAGCTTATGGAGTTTCACAATGTGGGAAACACCGCATGCCCACAATAGTAGAACACATACAAGCGAATGGCAGTGGGCAACCGTCTCCAGTCAAGGAGCTCTCCTTTTTGGTGAAATCCCACATCCACCATGCCGATCCAGGAAATACACGCAACCAAAGCAATGGAAGCGAGAACGCCTCTAGCAGATTACATAGGCCAACAAATCCAAAGTTTGTGGAGAACAAGAAAATGGAGGACTTATGGGGTGCGAAAGAATAGGTGTTCGTTTTGGCTGTGTCTCTGTGTTGGTTCTTATAACGATATCAGCTGTATATATAGGGATGCCGTTTCGCGATCAATATCTGCAAATCAAGTAGAGGCTCGTTCGCTCATGCACATTCGATGCTTATATAGTTGGATCATGCTTACTAGATTGGACATATTACCAAAAAAGAAAAAAGAAAAAGGAAAAAAGAAATGTGAACTATACCAAACACCTGAGTTGAGTATATATGTATACATTTCTCAATTGATTTTAATTCTAGTATTTATTCCGGAATCAAGTGCCAGCCGAGTTTCTCATGCTTTTTTCATGAGCTAACTAATAAGTTTTCTTTCATACAGAGTGCATGACAGAACTAACTTGTTTGTTCTAGGTATTGATCTCGAACTGCAGTAAGAACTATGTCCTATCCTATAAACACATCTGAGCTCCTTCCTGAATCAACCTGGCAGATTCCTTGGAGCAAAGAAAACAAACAGCCAAAACCAAAACCATTTTCTTCTCCTGACTTGAAACTATCAAAAATTGTAGAAGCCAAAACCAAAAATCTGTATTCTTTCACTTGCAACTATAAAGCCAAGACTGATAAATCTTATATCATGCAATAGAAACCAAGCCAAAACCAAAACCTGCACAACAAACAAATTGAAAGCCAAAACCAACACAAGGAGCGAAGCCAGGGATCACATCCTTCAGAACCTGCTTCAACGGATTGAACACCTTATCAGGAATACACATATACATAGTGTGATCAGATTTAGTACTGATAATTTTAGAGAAGTTTCAGTGACTGGTTACCACGATAGTAGCCCTACTGCCCTAATCTTGGAGGGCTTGTTAGGCTCCTTCTCTTCAGGTATACATAGCTCTGGTCTAGTGTAGGTGATGAGAATTCAATCAGTTTTTGTAGGTGGTTCCTGAAATCCCAATTTCATATGTTTTAGAACTTAGACATGTACTAAAACTGATTTTTTTTTTAAAAATGTAATTATTGAATAAAGAAGTTTGACAAACCGCCAAACAAAAGGAGTACAGGGAACATGTACTAAAACTGATTGAATTCTCATCACTTAAAATATACCAGAATCATGTAGATAAGTATACTCGAAGAGAAGGAACCTAACAAGCCCTCCAATATTAAGGCAGTAGGGCTACTATCCTCCAAACAGACACTGAAAACAGGATCACCCCGAGTACTATCCCCATTGGTGTTGTTACTGCAAATATGGCATAGAAAGCCAAAACCGAAATGAAAACCAAAACCAGATCGAGAAACCAAGGTAGGGCACAACAACATTTCTGAGGACCCGCTTCTATGGACTCAATCAAGACCTTCTAAGGTATTTCTAACAGGGTCTCTATCTTATATAACTCATATGTTCATTTACATATCTCGATATATGCACATTTCTGGAGATTGTCTTGCTTCAATTTGTTTAAATTTCAGGTGTTGGGATCCTTTCGGTCCCCTTATGCGCTTCTCAGTATAGTGCTGCTTATTTTAGTGGCATTGCTCTGTTGGTATACAGGGCTTCTGTTACAGAGATGTATGGATGTGAATCCAGACATCAAAACTTATCCAGATATCGGATTGGTAGCTTTCGGGAAAAAAGGAATGCTACTTAATGAATTTTTCATATACCTTGAACTCTACTTGGGTGCAGTTCTTTTTCTTATTTTAGAAGGAGGTAACCATAAACTCTTAGTACCGTATTAACAAGTTTGCAGCAATAATGTTGTAGTGCCTCCTTAATAGTAGAGCCAATTGGGACGGCTAAATGTGTATACTTGGTGAAGGATTAATCTTTTTTACCGAGGCTGTACTTTGTAATACCAATGTAGCTTATACTTTTGTAATAAGTGATGCAGCATAGTGAAATTTTGATGTTATAAATCTTAGCAACTGAACTCCTATTCATGTATCTGGTACGAATGAATTTCTTTACCAATGATCAAGATGCGGTTCATTTTGCTGCCTGGAAATTCTGGTATTAGTATTGGTTCGGATCATTCTATAAGGTCTTTGATCTTGCAGACTCTTATGCTGCTCGAATGTGTGCAATTTTGTTCTCCAAACTCTGAAGCGGTCCGGTGGTCGACTGATACCTGCCTATGTGTCGTGTGATCTTTCTATAAGAACTGTATAGCCTTAAAGTTTTTTATGATACAGTGCCTAGCAGTTCTCGGTGTTATCAGCTATTCTTTCTATTTTTGTATAGCAAGTGAATAGTGGTGAAAAATGGCCATACCTTCCTCACGATTTACAACAAAGTTGCATTGATGTTCACAGGCAGGTATCTCAGCCCTTCAAATTTGTTTTTGATTACTTCAACTAGAATGCTAGGCCAATGATGAGCGAACACTAGTAAAAATTTTGAAAACATTTTTTATTTTTATTATTTTAACCAAAAAAAAATACAACACAAAATAAAAACCATAATCCCTTTTAACAAAAAAAACCCCCCCCCTGAGCCAACACCTTTTTTTTCCCCTCCCCTCCCGTTATAAGCCAACCAGAAAGGGCAATGATTTTCTCTGTCATGAGAAGAATGATCTCTGGTTCAATGAGTTCAACTACCAAATAATCCCCACAAGAGAAGATTCCGTCCTTGAAATGATGGATCGGTGACCATCTCTAAGAACTATCTGTCTGTTAAAGATCAATGATATATATTTAGCCGCAGAATGGCAATCCCCAGATAAGCAATGGCCAATTTCTCACTATGATATCTCAGAGAAACTTCTTTCTCTTTATCTTTCATGTTAGAATGAATGAGTACAGAAATATCAGGAACATATCCGGCCTGTGATGAGTACTTTACGATATAAGATAATTAAGAGAAAATGGAAATGGAGAATTTGTCTGGTTTTCATTCAATGCCGTCTCAACAAGGAGAGGCGTGTTTATATACAAGAGAACTAGGTCTTTATTCCCAGATGGGCCAGCTATGGATATAAACATATGGGTTGGGCTAGTGTTATAGTAGGTACTAGGCCCAGTGTTTCATCAATTCCTCCCCGCTTGAGTAGAAGCCTGTCCGCAGGCGTTGAAATCAGGAAAACGCAGTTGGAACTCAGCTGGGTGGACCCAAGTGGCATCGTCATCCGGTAAGTCACGCCACTTGATCAACCATTCGGTCGATGTTGGGCCATCCGGGATTCGGCTGTCCAGAATTCGTTCCGGAATCCATTGAAAGGCAAAGGATGCCGGTGGAAGCGGAACATCTGATGTTGGTTGAATCATGTCGCCCACTTTTTTCTTGAGCAGGGAAACATGGAAGACTGGGTGAATACGGGCAGTAGGAGGAAGAACAAGCTTATAGGCAACTTTGCCAATACGGGCTGCAATCTTGTAGGGGCCATAGTACTTGGGGGATAATTTCTGGTTGGAGTTGGTGTGCAGTGATGATTGACGGTATGGTTGTAAACGCAAGAAGACCCAGTCGCCCACAGAAAATTCTCGATCTGTTCGCCCTTTGTCCGCGAATTGTTTCATCCGGTTTTGTGCAGCTAACATGTTGTTACGCAAGGTGGTAAGTACCTGGTCACGGTTGCGTAAAGTGGAGTCAACGGCTTGGACGAGAGAGGACCCTGGCAAGTAATGGTGGACTTGCGGTGGTGGCTGGCCGTAGAGGGCCTCGAAGGGCGACATTTTGATGGCAGATTGGAAAGTGGTATTGTACCACCATTCAGCCCAAGGAAGCCAGGAAGCCCAAGTGGACGGTTTGCCTCCAATAAAGCAGCGAAGATAGTGTTCGACAGTCCGATTGAGCACCTCTGTCTGCCCGTCACTTTGGGGGTGGTAGGCGGAGCTACGAAAGAGGTTCGTTTCATAAGATTTGAAGAAGGCGGTCCAGAAATTGGAGAGGAAAACGGGGTCTCGATCGGTGACAATTGATCGAGGCATTCCGTGCAATCGGAAGATATCTTTGATGAACACTTCGGCTATCTTAGCAGCAGTAAAGGGGTGCTTGATTGGGACAAAATGGCCATATTTGGTAAGACGGTCAATGACCACAAAGAGAGCATTTTTGCTAGCTGAGAAGGGGAGGCCCTCGACGAAATCCATCGATATGTCTTGCCAAGAACCAGTGGGAACAGAGAGTGGTTGTAAAAGGCCAGGTGGCTTGATAGCCTCATAGTTGTTCCTTTGGCAAATATCACAGGAAGCAACGAACTGTTTCACATCAGTTTTTAAGCCGGGCCAAGAGAAAGAGCGTGTGGCGCGCTTATAGGATCGAAGGAAGCCCGAATGGCCAGCCGAAGGTGAGGCGTGGAATGCTTGTAAAATTCTGGATCGCCAATTAGAGGAAGCTGGAACAAATATGCGGCCTCGATAGAGCAAGGTGTTGTCCGTCATTGTGAAACCTTGGGGTACAGATGTGTTGGACTTCAGAGCAGCCATGAGAGATTGGCAGTCGGGGTCAGATTGGTACAATTCCTGAATATCCTTTAAGCCATCAAAGATGGGGGTAGAAATGGCCATCAACTGGCCATCCTCGTGAACACGAGAGAGGGCGTCGACAACCTTATTCGACGAACCAGCGCGATATGCCAGCGTGTAATTATAACCGAGCAATTTCGCAAGCCATTTCTGCTGAGCTGGGGTAGTAAGGCGCTGATCATGAAGATGGCGGAGGGTTTGGTGATCTGTGAGGATCGTGAAAGAGGAGCCGAGCAGATATGGACGCCACCTCTCTATAGCAAATAAAATGGCCAACATCTCTTTTTCATACGTAGAGAGGGACTGATTGCGGGGCGACAAGGATTTGCTGAGATAGGCGATGGGATGCCCTTCATGGGATAATACAGCGCCAATACCTGTGTTGCTAGCATCGCTTTCCACTACAAACGGCTTGGAGAAGTCAGGAAGACGCAAGACAGGTGTGTTGGATAATGCCGACTTCAGAAACTCGAATGCCTGATCGGAAGCAGGAGTCCATAAGAATGCGTCTTTTTTGAGCATATCCGTCAAGGGCTTAGAGAGGACGCCATAAGACTTCACAAACTTGCGGTAATACCCCGTCAGCCCAAGAAACCCACGGAGAGCTTTAAGGTTCCTTTGTTTAGGCCACTCACGGATACATTGCACCTTGGAAGGATCGACGGCAACACCTTCAGCCGACAGGACATGGCCCAAGTAGGTGATGGTTGTCTGACCAAAACAGCATTTTGACAACTTGACTTTCAAGCTATGAGTCCTTAAAATATCGAAAACTGCCTGAAGATCTATCTGGTGTTGTTCAACCGAGGTGCTATATATCAATATATCATCAAAGAAAACAAGGACAGACTTACGGAGTAAAGGCCGAAAAAGGTCATTCATGAGGGCCTGGAAGGTTGAAGGGGCGTTGCTCAAGCCAAAAGGCATCACCAGGAATTCGTAGTGCCCTTCGTGAGTGCGAAAAGCAGTCTTGGGAACATCTGCCGGGTGCATACGTATTTGGTGATAACCTGAACGCAAATCTAATTTGGAAAAGATTACAGCACCATTGAGTTCATCCAATAATTCATCAATGAGTGGGATCGGGAAACGATCTTTTACCGTAACGGCGTTAAGAGCTCGATAGTCAACGCAAAACCTCCAGCCGGAATCATGCTTCTTGACAAGAATTACTGGGGACGAATATGGGCTGCAACTTGGCTGTATAACCCCGGAAGCGAGCATTTCACGGACCAAGGATTCAATTTATGACTTCTGGAAATGAGGGTAACGGTAGGGTCGGACATTGATAGGTTGGGTACCAGGGAGGAGGGTGATTTGGTGGTCTATTGGTCGCTGTGGGGGTAACCCAGTGGGGGCTAAGAAAAGATCAGAGAATTGCTGTAAGAGGGGTTCAAGGGTGGGGTGTGGGGTTGGGGTGGGAGGGGTCGAATCTTCAACAGCCACAAGCTGGGCTAAAAGACCTTGGTGTTCTTGGGCCAACAGCTTGGTCATTTGGGCGGAAGAGACTAATTCAGGAGTGGGCAGGGTATGGCCCACTAATCTGTAAATACGGTCAGCAACCTTAAAGACCATAATTTTCTTTCTAAAATGCCAGCCAATAAAGCCAAGAGTGTCCAGCCAGTCTGCACCAAGAATGAGGTCACAACCCACTACTGCATGTAAATAGCAGTCAATAACGGTCTTGTAGTCCTGCAGTTGAATTTGCACCTGGTGTACCTGCCCTCTGGTATGAATGATTTGGTTGTCGGCGACTTGAATTCGTTTGGGTGGGTGTGAGTTGTCAATGACTAGGCCAAGAAGTTTTGCCAGGGACGGGTTTAAAATGTTGTGAGTGCTCCCAGTATCAATAAAAACGTGAACTGCTGTGGTCCCAATGTACCCACTCAAACGCATGGTGCGTGTCGTACGTGAGCCGGTCAGGGCATGTATAGAAATCACTGGCTCATCCAGCTGTTGTACAGCGGGTGGTGAGTCATCACCGGCAATTATCTCGGCGGTAACAAGCTCCTCGAAAGCGGCGTTGTAAGGATCACTGTCAGCCTCGATCATCAATAGCTGGGGTCGTTTGCACCGGTGGGTTGGGTGATACGTTTCATCACAGTGGAAGCACAGATTCCGGTCGCGGCGTTCACGTGCTTCAGCCGTGGTCAACCGCCGGATTGGGGCAGCAGAAGGTGCTGGAGTTGAAGACGGAGGCCCAGGGTTGTGCTTGGGGTTGGAGGAGGAAAATGGAGTTTGCCTCTGTGGGAATGGTGGTCGGAAAGACCGCTGCTGTTGACGGCGATTGAAGTACGCACGAGCCAAGCGTTTGGCATCAGTCAAGGTGGTAGGTTGCTGGATAAGCACGTCGTCTTTGATGTCCGCCGCGAGGCCACCAACATAGACCCCTTTGAGTTGGTCGTCCGTCCACTCAGGAGCACGGCAAGACAACAGCGTGAATTCCGCGTTGTACTCGTCGAGCGTGCCCTTCATTTGTATGTGAGACAGGGCAGATGTGATATCCAACGAATCACCATATCCAAAATGAGCTAACAGATGTTCTGTAAATGTAGACCAAGAAGCAGTCGGAAATCGACTGTCAAATCACGCCACATCCCGGCATCATCGATCAGATGGGCGCCTGCAACCTGGACTCGCAGCTCAGGTGGAACCGCATGGAGGTTCAAGTATCTTTCCGCCGCTGTGAGCCAAGCAAAAGGGTCAGTACCTGAAAAACGGTGAAGTTCAACTTTGGGGGTTTTGATGGTGGGGAAGTGGGAAGGTGTTTGGGGAATAGGTGGGGGGTATGTGTATGGATAGGAGGGAGATGGATACTGTCTGTGTGGGGAAAAAACAGGGGTGGTGGTGGGGATGTAGGGGGAAGAGGTTGTGTAAGGGATATCACCGAAGCGGGGTCGAGGGATGGGCTCCGACGACGGCGAAAATCTTGAGGGGGTTGGGGATGGGCGTTGGGGGAGGGAAGGGACTGGGATCGATGATGGACTACCAAATAATTGACCGGAAGTCAAGGGTGGTGCGTGCAGCGTCCCAAAGGTCGGAGCTTGGAAGGGAAGTGACGAGGGGGTCGCTGGTGGCACAGGTTGCTGCCGGAAAGCTCGGAGCTCAGCTGGAACAGTTTGCTAGAAGGCAGCTTGCTGGGTTGAGAGAGAGGTGATGGCGGCCTGCATCTCGGCCTGCAAGGCGGAGTGGGCCGTGGCGACGGCGGTTGCTGTCACGTGAGTATCTTCCGGACTGGAATCGCGGGCGGCCGTCGCGGCGACAGAGGCGGGTGAGTCCCGGCCCATGAACCGAACGGCTCTTGATACCAAATGATGAGTACTTTACGATATAAGATAATTAAGAGAAAATGGAAATGGAGAATTTGTCTGGTTTTCATTCAATGTCGTCTCAACAAGGAGAGGCATGTTTATATACAAGAGAACTAGGTCTTTATTCCCAGATGGGCCAGCTATGGATATAAACATATGGGTTGGGCTAGTGTTATAGTAGGTACTAGGCCCAGTGTTTCATCAGCCTGCTTTAAGTCTTCAACCAATTCATCAACTGCCTGATGCAGTACTGTAGAAATAGAACGCTCCCCGTCTTCAGAGACGAACTTGTGTACTACATTGTTCACTTATACACCCAGTAATCTTTACAACTCCTCCATCTCTCATTAGCTTCCTTAACCGATCCACATCATCCCATCTCCCTGCCCTTGCTGGATAATGTTCTGTTGATAAAGGTTGTTTTTCGTTCAGTGCTCAACTTGGGTTGGCCTAATTCCTTCTGATGGTTAGGCCGTAAGGAGATCGATTAAGTTCCCATCTTCTTTTCTTAATAACATTGTCGTAGGGAAAGGTAGTGGGTTTCGGACTAAGTAATACATTCAAGTTTACTTTTTGGAAAATTTTATATACACCCCCAAAAATTATGAACTCACCCCATTTTAAATAAATTCTATTTAAATACCAATTTTGCCCTTTCATAAAATTAAAAAAAATAGAAATTACAAAAAGAAAAATTACAATTAGAATTCGCAAATCCAGCCACCACCACGCCATCATCAGCGCCGCACCATCGTAGGCAATCTGCATCTAATTCGCTTTCCCAATTGCCCAATTTTTTTCTCACTAAATTCGCTTATTCTTTCATTGTGTTTTCTATCTCCTATGTCTATATGCCTCTCTTCTCTTTTCCTCTTTAATGGGTAGGTATTTAAAAATTGAATGGTCTTTTGGGGGAGGAGTTAAAAGGCACAACAAACTTGTCGATGGTGGTAGTTTTCAACATCAATTTGGGTTGTAATTTGTGGTCAAATTTATAGGGAAGAGGGCAAATGGATGCTGAAGGCGGGTTGGACGGTGGGTGGCGGTTATCGGCAAACCGGAAAGGAACGAGTGGGTGTGGACGGCTGAAAAGGCTTCCATGGGGTGATTTCAGAAGTTTGAGGGGGTAAAATTGGAAGTTTAGAAATTCTGGGGTGAATTCATTAATTTATGGGGTGTAAATAAAATTTCTCTTACTTTTTATGAATGCTTTTATTTAATTTAAATATACATGACACTTTTCCCTCCTACATTGTGAAATTTTTAATGAAGCACCATGATGTTATGTTTTAGTTGTTTTCCTTGTACTCCTTTTGTTTGGCGGTTTGTCAAACATTTAATTCGACAATAATATAGACATGCCAATTGAAGGTGCCTGGTTTAGTGAAAGAGGCCTTGTCCTCCTTGGACAACTATGCATTATTATTAGCTGAAGCGCGTAAGCGTGTTTCATCTGCGATTGTGCTCATGCAGGTTTTCCCATTCTGCAAATCTACAAATCTAAACTAATGATTCCGAACAAGGCGCAAAATCAGAGATAGGAAAGTTGTTACTCTGATTAAAGCATAGAAATGGACATGTGTGGCAAACTAACACGATTATCTTATTCATTTAAAGGGATTCCATCTTTTTAATGGTGCCTTTTTGCATCATTAAATCCATATCCATGAATAATGCATGAAAAGAACTACAAAACAGGATTAGATTATGAGGAAAGTAGCCTACTTTCTAGTGAGGCTTTGAATTAATGATTCAAATCTTGATTAGATGCTCTTTTTCTCCCATGAAATATATGGCCTGTTTTATAGTGTTGGTGGATGCTTGGACAATGGACACACATATTTGCACTACAGAAAGTGCCATCTGCTTTATGTGTCCCACGATTCAGAGCAGTATTGACATTTTGACAACACTATGAATGGTAATTCACGACAAAGTATGCGAAAGAAGACGTTAGCAAGCAATAAAAAAATAATGAAAAATGGGAAACGAATCGTAATAGCAGATAGCTGTATAGTGTTTGTATGACAAGGCTGCAAGGGTTGTATACCTGATGAATGCAACACTTGCTGCTGGTCCTGCCAACGAGCTGAGTTTGATTTCAACCCGAGTTTCAACATTCTGTATGTTGTGTTCTGTTCTGCTTCATGTTTATACATTTTTTGAAATGAATTAAGGACAATCATGTGGTTAACTTTGCTTCCAGTTCTTGCAAAAATTTATCAGAGTTACTGATAAACAAGCTTACACATCGTACTATTATGATTCATAATTGGCTTACAATTTCTTTCACTGAAGTGTATGTACCTACTACGCCAATAAAAGACCCTATCATGATAATCCCAATAAGTGTCAGCAACTCTAACCCATATTTCCGAGCAGCAACATTGATCTTAAGGTAGAATGCGCATGGTAACAAGAGTGAGACCGTGACACTTAGAAATGCACCAACAAAGGCCATGACATAACCGAAAAAAGGAATGGTTAGTGCCACGAACACAGTGCTGATCACAATCACTGTTCTCACTAAGACGCTCATAACACGACTGTTGCGAAAAGGGCGTGTATCCTCAATGGCAGTAGCAATCGGAGTGATTATGATTGCATACTTGGCAAGAGGATTAATTATAGTGATGTAAATTGCTATTCTTGAACTGATTTTCTTTAGTGGAAGGTTCAAAGTCACTTGAGATTTTAAATGTTCTCCAAACATCAAGTACCCCAAAACCGCCATGGATCCATAGGTAATGGTGCTTGTGATGAAGCAGACAAGTAGTACCTGAAATGAGGGGAAATTGGGCATCTATTTAGACCACAACAAAAATTTCACGGCTTCTTTTTTACACTTTGATTCTGCAAGTGTTTATATCATGTCAACAAAACGAAAAGTAGCCAAAAGGCCATACTTTCAGGCCTAACTAACTGCAGGAATTATCCATATGGCAGACGTAATAGGTCAAGGTCAGTCTTGTCGTGAAAATACTGTTGATCGGTCTTGTGGTTAAGCAAGTTATGAATCTAACTTTCAATCCAAATTTTGTCCATCATGGAAAAAATTGATGGAAAGTCAATTTGAACTCAAGTTAATAGCATGCTAACCACAAGAGTAATATTATTAAGTGTTTTCACCACAGTGACTGATACTGATTTCTGCAAGTTGGCTAGCCTAATTGTCGTCAACTAGAAGTTAATAATTCTGACCTTGGAGAATTGGCTTCTATCCTTCATGGAATTGCACAATGTAGGAAAAACTGCATGACCACAATAGCAGAACAGATACAAGCTTACAGCAGTAGGCAATCCTCTGAAATTCACAAGAGCATCTCCTTCATGAAACCCAACACCCTCAACAGCCCCTACCCAAAAAACACAGGCAATCAAAACAACAGAAGCCAAAACCCCGCCAGCCGAAACATATGCCAACATTCCCAGATTCTTCAACCATGTCGTTGGCAATATCACAAGTGCAGTGAGCAGAACAAAGCATTGTTTTCCTCCGATTTTGAAGCCTCCCATGTCGAAACCCATGTTTGGGAACAACTGGTTCAAATTGTCACCTTCCAAAATTAGAAACTCAACTGCCACTAGATATAACTCAAGGTACATAAAAATAGAGATGGTCACTCTTCCTTTCAGTCCATAAGCAGCCTCTCCAATGTCAGGGTAAGACTTGATTTGCGGGTTAGAGTCCATACATCGTTGTAGAAGTAGCCCTGTGTACCAACAGAGGAGTGCCAAGAGGAAAAGAAGCACCAAGCTCAACCATCCTCCTTGAGAAAGTGCAAATGAAATTGATAGTATCCCCACACCTGAAAAATTGATCAGAGTAATTAGGCCAGATTAACTTCTCATAATTGAGGAGCGAAAAGGAGGGAAGTTCATTAACCTGATAATGTGTTAAGTCCATTGAAACAGGTTCTGAAAAAGGTGGTGCCTGATTTGTTGAGTTCATGTGGTTGTGGGGTTTGGTGGTTTTGGCTTTCCATTTTCTCTGCTTGAAGGCAGTCCATGTTGTGCGTTGGCCACTAGAGAAACTTTGGTTTCATGCAATCAGAATGACATCCAATATATATATATATGCAAATAGGTGAACAAGCATATTGGCATGAATGATTGAATTTCAATAAGAAAATTATTGTTTTCTGGGAAAAGAGAGATAGTGAGGAGGATGAGTAGACTGCCACCCAACAACGTCAACGTGAAATTAAAAGGAGCAATTATGCATATGGTATAATCTCTGAAATTGATGGATGACAATTACAAGTTTGAATTATGATCAACAAAATAGATTTGAAATTGAAAACTCTAGACTAAAAATTGGTTTTTTTTGCGCTATTAGATTCGACAATTACAGTTATATATAGATAAGCGTCTAAAAAGAAACCACTTACATGTCACAACCATTTGCTTTTAGAGGGAAATTTAATGCTCCATCTCTATAACGGCCAATTCTCAAGGAGACGTGTGCCCTTTTACATAAATATTCCCTCATGCATTACTCATGATGTCATGGATTTCAGAAGAAATTGTGTTCTCTTCTTATTAAGTTAGTTTTTTCTCTTTCAAACAGAATAGCTGATAATTTTGTAGGATTCGCATCAAGCAGATGGTAAATAGTACAATTGTTAAGTACAATAAGAACAAAAAAGATAATAAAATCATCCTTTCACATGATCAAATAGGTAATTGCGAACTTAGACCCCGGTGGACGTTGATTAGTCTTGATTATACTGTACATATAATTGTATGCACATAAGTTTCTTTTGTTGTTTCCGTCCAACATGGCCTTTTCCTTTAAAAACAGAGAATTGAAAATGCATGAAACCCTCCACTTTTTTGGTCTTATCTAATCCACAATCAAACAGGGCCATATTACTTTCTGTACTTTTCGTACCATAAAATGAGCAAGAGTGCAGGCCCAAGGAAAAGCTTCCCTAAAAAAAATACAGTTTTCAATTTCTTCTTTAAGTTGAGTAAACTACTGGAATTCTAGCAAAGGGAGTTGGACCAAGTCTGAGTAGGTGCTTTTCTTTTTAGTTTTCTTTTCATGAATTGCTCGTTTTGTAGTGTTGTTGGTGGGTATGCTATTGGGCACATAGGCTTGCACTATATTAAAGCTTATGTTTCCCATGATCAATCCTTCGAAGTGCTTTCATTTGACATTTTTATGAAGAGTGGAAACATGACAACATGAACCATGATAGAGATGACTTATATTAGAGCAAACAAGTTTTTTTTTCTATGTATATGTATCAAATTGTGATTTTGCAAAGAATGATAAACAATTTCATGCATGTACATGCATATGCGCTGATAATAATAGACATTAAACTACGAAAATGTCATCAAATGAAGAATGAGTAGCACAATCACTACTTTTCCATTGTATACCTTCAATCACCATCAAAGTTTGGCAATGCATTGGTGTGAATCTTTAATTTTACCATGTGATTTGTAGTCATGAAGTTCAGTTATAGACACATTATTGAAGGCTTTATTTGGAACCATCAATCTCATGAGAAACCTAACCCTCTTTCGACATTGGATTACCCAAAAGAAGGGCACACATCACAGATTCTAGAGGCAGGACTAGAAGACTCCACCCACCTGACTGCTTGGGCAAATTGTGGACGAGATTCAATGGTTCTACTTTGGAGGTCACAAAGTGTTTGGGTTGGGATACTATTTGCATTGTCTAGAACTTTATATAAAGAATTCGAAAGGCAAGTCACAAAGTGATGGTATCTGTTGCCACTTTGATGATGTTATATTTGAAGGAGAAAAATGTGCACACACGCGAATAGAGAAGTCTCTGTCTGATTGAAGACAAAGCATATTCACTTAATGTAGCTTGCTACCCATCATAGGCTACTCTAGATTAGTCATGTGCTGCATGAAAATCAAAATTTTAGTTTGATGTGGCAAAATTTGTCGGATGAGCTAGTGATTGTTGGCCTTGATTAGGTATAAGAAAATTGACGAAATTATACAAAGGTCCAAAAATGCAAATATACACCAAAATACGAATATGTATCAAGAAAGATCATACAAACATCTTGTGTAAACCAAATTCGAATGTTCATTTCTGACTTGTGGTGGGTTTGTAAGAAGTCCATTGTAAGAATTTTAGTGAAGTTTTATCCACTTCCATCAATTATTTTTCCTCACCTAAAATCATATTATTATTACAAAATTTCCCAAATTACTCACAAATGAAATAAAATATTTCATAATAACCCATATTTTTTTTCTTTTCACACTCAAATTAAACCACCTCACCGATGGGAAGACTTTCACCACAGCCTACTCGTTCTCCGTTGCCTCTTTCTTTGTTTCGATCTGAATCTTCAAAACCCATCAAAGAGTCTGGCCACACCAACCAAGATGGAGAGTGGGAATTTTGCTGCATAGCCAATTATCAGCAAGTTTGATCCTCAGAGGTGGCGATAGTGTAGACGGGGGAGCATGGGACAAAGAAGAGTGAAAGATAGAGAGAGGAACGTCATCGGATGTGGTGACGCCAATGGTCTAACGTAAGAATATTAAGTTTAAAAATAAATATTAAATATGTTCATATGAAATATTATCTTCTATTGACAAGTACTTTAAAGTTTCAATGATAAAAATACATGAGTGGAGAAAAAAAAAATTATTAAGAAGCGAAAATGAAGAAGCGACACCCCATAGTCTTTGGTTTTCTCCTTTCTTCTGTCCAATCCCAAGCTGTGGGTTTGTTTGTTTGTTTGTTGAACAATTTTTGGCTGCTTTAGCTTGAGCAGCCTTGGCTGCTTTGCTTCAAGCCCCCCATTTTCACACTTTCTCGTAAATTGTTTTAATGATAGAACCGTTCACTTTATTCATTAACATGTCAAGATCATTCCTACAAAATTTCAATCAAAACGGAGATAATTTGGTTATCTAACTTTGTAAAACATATCGACGGTTCGTTTAATGCCTAATTATACCGTTCATATAGTTCATACAGTTAGATAACCAAAAGATCTCCGTTTTGATTGAAATTTTGTAGGAATGATCTTGACATGTTAATGAATAAAGTGAACGCTTCCGATCATGAAAACAATTTACGAGAAAGTGTGAAAATGGGGGCTTGAGCAGCCTTGGCTGCTCAAGCTAAAGCAGCCAAAAATTGTTCTTGTTTGTTTAGCCCATAGTCAAAGGAAGCTTGGCTCACAATCTTAAAGCCCGACTTTCCATTAAAACCGGCCCAAACCGGAATGAACGCTAGCCTCTAGGAGAATGATAACTGGACAGCTGTACCGAACCTGGCCTGGTCGGGTTGGGAAGCTGTTCTACTACTCCTAACTTCGGACGCTCAACGTAAAAAAAATCAAAAGGTCGTTCGTTTTATATTCCGACCAACCACCACCCATCGACAGAGACAACAGAAGAGGGCTCCGTCCACCGCCCTCTTCTCCGTCCGTCTCCGATCCAAAATCCAAACCCTTAAATTTCCCTACATTTTTTGAATTCCCACACAATTCAAATTCGTTTGCATTCATACCCAAAATTTCAAAATTCTTTTTCTGCGTTCACAATTTCGTATATCTTTTCAATTCAATTCAAAAACCCTAAATTTTTTTTTTTTTTTTGGAATTCATTGTTGTCTTCAACCCTGGAGATTCACATGGTTATCCGTCTCCGATTCTCCAGCTTTTCATGCGACGGTTGAATACCCGTAAAGGGGTCAATTCGAAACCTTCCGACGGAGACGACGACGGCGACACCACCAATATGGACCCGGTTAAGCTCCAAATCCGGCCCGCCTCCCGATCCAATCTCTTCTCCAGAAACCCCAAGCACAACCCCAGATCGACCCTCTTGATTCTCTTCTCAATCGCGATCGCCCTCGCTTTGACAATCTGTTATCTGATCGTCTCGACCCGAAATCACCGGAACTCCGGGTCGAAGAGGTACGGGATTGTGATCGACGGCGGGAGCACGGGCACCCGGATTCATGTTTTCGGGTACGGAGTCGACGGCGGAAACGGCGCCGTTTTTGATTTCGGGAGCGACGGGGCGGCGTCGATGCGGGTCAACCCGGGTCTCTCGGCGTACGCGGAGGATCCGGAATCGGCGGGCGGGTCGTTGAGAGAGCTCGTGGAGTTTGGGAAGCGGAGGATTCCGAAGGAGTATTGGGAAGATACGGAGATTAGGCTCATGGCCACGGCGGGGCTGAGGTTGCTTGATTTGAGAGTTCAGAATCGGATTTTGGATTCGTGTCGAAATGTGCTTCGGGTTTCGGGGTTTAAGTTTCGGGACGAGTGGGCTTCGGTGATCACAGGTATTGTTGTTTGTGGATTTTGTGGTGATACTTGATTTGAGCGGCATTGTGTAGAACAAGCCGATTTCAATCATTAGAAACTATTACTAGCAACAATGTGCAAACTTGACGGTGTTGTTATTCTACATTTACATAACTTGATTTCAGTGGCATTGTGTAGAACAAGCCAATTTCGATCACTAGAAAAGATTAGTAGCAACATTGTGCATACTTGATGTTGTGTTTTTGTTACATTATTACAATGATATATCAAGCAACTCTAAAACGTAATTGTGTCGGTTATTCAGTGAGGCTCTGAGCTATTGTATGAAAGCGTAGTGCTGAAAATTTTGTTTGATGTAGGCTCCGATGAAGGACTATATGCTTGGGTTGTGGCAAACCATGCCCTTGGCACTCTTGGTGGTGATCCACTGCAGACAACTGGGATTATTGAACTTGGTGGAGCTTCTGCTCAGGTTCGGTTACATTGGTACTTTTATTTGGTATTTTACCAGGAAATGTGATTAGATATTTCTGCACTCATAAGCACTATAAATTTCCGGAGAAAAGAATTGAAAGAGGACGGTTATGTTTGGTTCAAGAAGTTAGAAATATGAGATTTTATTGTCTGAGAAGGCTTGGTGCAATTTTCTTTCAGGTGACATTTGTTTCACGCGAGCCAGTGCCTCCTGAGTTTGCACGCACTATTAAGTTTGGAAATGTCACTTACAATCTCTACAGCCACAGCTTTCTTCATTTTGGCCAGGTATGTACAGTTTGATTAGATATGTTAACATTTTCCAGACAAATAGGACAATTTAAATTTCATTCGGTATTGCTTCATGGTTTAACTTTGGAAGTAATTTGATATTGCAGAATGTTGCATATGATTCATTGAAAGAAGCAATTGTTTCAGGTAAATATATAAGCTCTGTGTCCTGTCATTATTGTATTGAGGCCTTGAATCTCCAATTATTTGATTGTGTCACGCAGAATCTCAATTTATTATTGTGAGTCCGGCAACCATGAAATTCATATCCCATTATAGAAATGAGTTAAAATTTGGTTGTCTGTCCTGAAACTTCTGATAGGATCTATCTGTGTGTTAATAGAATGAACCTGCTAGGTCACGTTCTTTATAGGGCAAATTACAATTTAGTACCCTGTGGTTTGGGTCAAGTTTCAAAATGATACCCAAACTTTTTTTTTTTTTGCAATTTAGTTCCTTATGGTTTCCAAAGCTTGCATTAGTGTTCCTCCGTTAACAAATCTGTTATGTGTTAACGGTGGAAACAAAAAAAACCAAAAAAACCAAAAAACCAAACTCACGAAGAACCCGGATTTCTGCCGCTCCGCCGGTTTCACCGCCTGCCCCATCGCCGCCGACTCGAATTCGAACTCGCAGCGGTTTTTGCTCGAATCCGAAACCGTGGTCAAGTAGGCACTTGCCACAACGATGAGCAACCCAAGCTGTAGTAACCAGAAATCAAACATCTTTCACCAAAAACACACAAATTGCACGGTTCAAGCACCAATTTCAATAACATTAGCAGCTGAATCACCTTAAAATTAAAGCAAGGGCAAGCCTAAGGAGCTCAAAGATAGAAATCTAAGCATCCGAGTTCAAACTAACCTAACCGATTTAGCTAATACACAAATTCAAACATCCAATTCAACAAATTCCCCAACCCGAATCAAATCCCACAAAACCTAGAAACGACTATCCGATCACAGAAGCGTGAAATCGCAGCTCTAGGGATTGATTGATAAAAATCACACCTTTAATGAGCTTGATGACGAGCTTCTTGGCCGGCAACGAGGGCTGGGCTATCTTCCAGGACAAATTGGCGGCAACGCCGCGGGGGGAGTGGTCGTCGTGCAGCGGCGAGTTCCCAACCTTGCAATTACCTGATGATTGCCACCTTGGACTTGAGGCCGAGCGAAAACCGCTGCGAGTTCGACTTCGAGTGCGGGTTCAGATTCGGATTCAAGTTCGTGGAGTTGGAGTTTCCTTTGGTCGAGTATGGGGAGGGTGCGGTCGAAGCTGGATCGGAAGAGGCGGTTTCGGCACCGGCAGAGGTCGAAGTCGGCGGCGATGGGGCAAGCGGTGAAAACTGGCAGAGCGGCAGAAATCCGGGTTCTTCGCGAGTTTGGTTTTTTTGGTGCTTTTTGGTATTTTTTGGTTTTTTTTGTTTCCACCGTTAACACATAACAGAATTGTTAACTAATGCAAGCTTTGGAAACCATAGGGAACTAAATTGCTGAAAAAAAAATAAAATTTGGGTATCATTTTGAAACTTGACCCAAACCACAGGGTACTAAATTGTAATTTGCCCTTCTTTATATGCCGAATGAATTGGCAGTTCCAAAAGATATGAAAACCAGACTTTTCTACTTCAAATTATACTTGCATGCAATTTTCAATTATAGCATAAGGGTACTGCCAACTTCCTTTTTTTGCTACTGAATACTAGAATTGAGGGCATTTTTGTAGTTCATCTCCCCTTTTTCAATGTTTTTGTTTGATTTATTAAATGATTATGCTAGGCTATATGTGAGTTCGTTGGGAATTAATTATTATAGTTTGATTTGGTTGTTTCGTTCCTTTGATTGGATACAATATTGTCTGTAGATCTTAATGCATCGCAGTTAGAGCAGGATGTTTTTCTGGATCTTACATCATTTTTCATTAATGCAGCTGCTGATTCAAGACAGAAAAGAATATCAATAGATCCCTGCACTCCTAAAGGATACTCATACAAGATGCATCCTCAAAAGGTTTCTCCAAGTTCTTCGGTTGTGAACAAGAGATATTTATCTGGTCTTCAATCAAGGGGTAACTTCTCTGAGTGCAGATCTGCATCAAGAATGATGCTGCAAAATGGAAAAGGTTAGTCTAGATACTGCTATTCACTCTTCTCTACGTTGTGTGCTACTGGTTTTCTATTCACTTTTGTCTGACAATGGTTAACTTTGTACCTGGGATCAGAGAAATGTTCCTATCAGAACTGCGATATAGGAGGAACTTTCATTCCTAAACTTCAGGGAAAATTTTTTGCTACAGAAAATTTCTTCTATACATCCAAGGTTTTTTTCTTCTCATTGCTCTATCCTTAGTAGTTCTTTTATATGATTGTTTTTGCCATATCAATTCATTAAATCCACTTAGCAAGTAAAATGGGCACTTGTTGATACCTGTTAGACAAGAAAAACAAAGATACTCGTTTTGAAATTTTTCCTGGTATGAGCATATTTTATACGGTCTACTTGGATGCATTTGTTCTGTTTTCCTTACTCTCTTGTGTGTTCTTTTCTTCCACTACCCGGGTAGTTCTTCGGTTTGGCCCCAAAACCATTTCTTTCTGATCTGATGGTGGCTGGAGAACAATTCTGTGGAGAGGACTGGTCAAAGATAAAGAAGAGAAACCCCGGTCTTGATGAAGAAGCTTTGCTTCACTACTGCTTCTCTTCAGCATATTCTGTGGCCCTACTTCATGATAGTCTTGGAATTGAGCTGGATGATGAAAGGTATTACTTTTTGTACTTCAGAATTTTGTATTTGCTTTGGATGATTACATATTTGTTCTAGCTAAATCATTGCCATTACTCTTGATTAGGATTGCGGTTGCGAATCAGGTGGGAAGCATCCCACTTGATTGGGCTCTGGGAGCTTTCATCTTGCAAAGCACGTCGGACTTGGATGTAGGGCACTCTGATTGGATTACCGCCATAATTAGTGATGGATCTCCAACACTGCTGTCAATAATTTTCATATTTACAATATTGATGTTTACAGTGTGGTCTCTGTCAAAGTGGAGGAAGCCCCAGCTGAAGACAATATATGATCTGGAGAAAGGGCGGTACATAGTCACTCGCATCAGTAGATGATAGCAGCTTCTTCTAGAGGAAACTTACGGTGGTCATGTCGGTTCGAATGAAAGAGCGGTGCCATATGCTAATTCAGATTCACTTGAGCAGCCTCGGTTTATTGCCCAAGGCCACCCTCTGAAGGTTACCAAGTGGGAACGAGATTGTATATTGTGTGGTTTCTGCACAGAATTTAGAGTAACCTTTCGTGCCAAAGCTAGGCTTAGATCCGCATTTTGTATCCGGAGGGGATTCAATACCTCCTAGTAATTATACCACTCATCAATACGAAGCTAGGATAAGAAATCGACCAGATGTGTTGTGAAGAGATGTAGAATGATGTATCCTTGTATGATAATTTGGTAATTGCGCGTGCTTTCACAAGTGTTCTTATTGTTTTAGCCAGCTTATCCCATCACATATCAGGTGTCCAGATTCCCATGGTCCTCGTGTTACTCGATTTCTGTTTTGGCTAATGAAGCTAGTCTTTGATACTCTTCATATGACAGCTACTTTCGAGTCTATCTTATTTTGTTATGTTTCGTGTGAATGTGACCGAATATCTCATCTACTAGTATCTTTTGTTACTAGACACTCATATAGCAATTCGTGGAGTGATAATCCCCCATCTTAGCGTCTTACAGTTTTGACGGAGGATGCCAATGTTTTTATTCGGCTTTAAGCCTAATAAAACCTACTATCTTTGTTTAACAAAAAAGGAAAAAGTTTACCGTCGAATAGAATGAACAAGGTCCCTTAATTAACATCCAAGCTTTGCACATTGTCTAATGCTCTTGCTTTGCCCTTCTAGACTTGTCGTATGGTTTGCGTTAAATTACGCGTTTTTACTCTCCATTGTTTTTCAGTTGGAAGTTTCTAGGGCTTTGACTCTTGGTCTGGTCTTTGGCCTTGGGCTAACCAACATCTTTGTTTAAAGAATAATAATTGGAGCTGTATTAGTAAGACAAAAACAGGAATATGCAGAAGCAATTGAAAATAAAAAGTCGTGCATCTGAAATGGTCTTCATGTCCTACCAAATTAAATGCAATTATATAAGGGAGCCTGTATCCCAAATTAAATGTGAATATGAATATGATGCAGGATGAGTTCAACATTTAGTAAATCAAATCTCTAATCCACTCTAAATATGAATGATTTTCAAATTACTAATCAACTGACTTAACTCGCATCTTTAAACTCGAAAACCCAAGCAAGCTACTAAGAACAGGAGTAACTACTAATGAGCTGATTGTGATTTGTAATGACGATGACAAAAGGAAACCAAAATTCAAGTTGCTTGGTCGTGTAAGGCAGAACCGGTCCGTTTTACGCGGCAAAAGAAAGACCTTCGTTGCCGAAAATACCCCCGTGGTCGTTCGGTGAAGTCGAGGAAAAGAAACCCACCACTATAAATAGCAATTTCGTCATTTTCCTATCCAAAAAAATAATAATCAAACGGACAGTGGTGATTTGATTATTCCAAAAATACGAACGAAGGCGACCCAATTAGGAAAACAATTCACGAAATTCCCTCTCTTCCGGCGATTGTCTCAACGCGGTTTTCGATTAATTTTCAGGTAAAAATTTTCCCCCAAAAATCAAAACTTTCCCTCCAGAGCCCTCCGATCCGCTGCGTCGATCACCAGCGCGATCTCGGGTTTCTAGGGTTTCTCAATTCGACGCAACACCGTCCCAATTAGGTGGTTTTTGATTCATTTTGATTTGTTTCCAATCGATTCGTATAGGTCGGTTTTCGATTTCGGGTTCAATTTTCTTGACCTTTTTACGATCGTCGGCGATGAGTGACCACCTGGTGTTGTACGTCGACCGCCTCCTCCGGCCGATGGCGGCGCAGCACCCGGCGGAGGTCAGCTCCGTGCCCGAGGCTTCTGGGCATGAAGAGGCGGCGGCGGCGGAGGACGGTGCCGGACCGTCTTCGAGTTCGGAGGAGGAGGACGAGGAGGCGCCGCTGATTCAGACGGCGGAGTGCCGCATTTGCCAGGATGAGGACAGCGTTAACAATTTGGAGTCTCCGTGCGGCTGTTGTGGCAGCCTCAAGGTACAATTTTGAATTTTCATACGATATAAATTGTAAAGTTGCTATCTTTGGATGGAATGCTGAATTTGTGTTATTAGTTGCGGGTTTGAATTCATTTGGGTGATTTCGAGGGCATGTTTTTCGTATTTGTAGATAAATTTTTAACCTTGATGGCTGAGAGAGGTGATTGTTGACCCTAATCATAACACAAACTAGTGAAATTTGATAGTTTTATGGAGCCCATTGACTCAATTATTAGGATTTGTCTTGTCCATCTTCGTCTCGTGAATGGTCATAGATGGAATTGAGAAAATTGTTGCAAATCCATTTGCACGAGTTTTGTGGTGAATGATGGTTTGTGGAGCAAATATTGCATCTGCAAGCTAGTGCCTAGTAATGGTCATATTTGTGTGGTTGCATTGTGTATGGTGAAATTTGGTTTACATCTATGTATTGTATGGATGTCAGTTGGATTTGTTATTGACTTTTAACTTCTTGTTCAGTATGCTCATAGAAAGTGTGTTCAGCATTGGTGCAACGAGAAAGGAGATATAACTTGTGAAATTTGTCATCAGGTATGTTCTTCGAAATTTTTTCCTGTATCTATTTTTGGCGTGAATCTTATGCTGCACATCAGCTTGTAAATTTGAATTTCCGACCTTGGCTACTTGTTTGTGCATTTTCTTGGAGTAGTAAAGAGTAAATTCATTCCATAACCTCATCCATTGATTCGTATATCTCTCATGTGTCCACTTAATACTAAGTAGATACTATACTTATACTTCAAAATATGGAAAATTAGGTCGCCTTGCCGTTCCTGTAGGCACCCATGGATAAAGTCAGATAGTGAAATTTTTTGGGATCTTTATTCCTTTAGCTTACTTATTGTGAGACTTTGGAATTCTTTCAAGATATATTAGATTGCACTCCGTTCTAATTCCTGGGCTTGTGCTTAATCTACAGAATTACCAGCCTGGCTATACTGCACCACCACCTCGTCCTGATGAAACTACTATTGAAATTGGGTGAGTCATATTTTCCTCATGTTTTACCGCAATTGTTTGTGATTTCTTTTGATTATTTTGGTCTCAGTGCTAGTAAATACTTCTCTCATGGTTATGATTAAAACTGCATGAAAGCCAATATGGATGCCTTATGATATCTTTGGGCCATGGATGTTTCCTGCAGTGGAGGCTGGACACTTTCTGGCACTCCTTTGAGTTTGGACGATCCACGTATCTTGTCAATTGCAGAGGCGGAACGTCAGTTTCTGGATAGTGAATATGATGAGTACTCTTCTTCAAATAGTAATGGAGCTCCTTTCTTCCGTTCAGCTGCCTTAATTGTAAGCCCATAAACTTTAAATTTACAGTTATCATGTCCTTATTCTTCATGTATGATGGTTCACGTATGATTTTAATCTTAATTCACTGAATTTTCCAGTTAATGGCCCTTCTAATCATGCGGCATGCATTGAGGGTCACAGATTCTGACTCCAACGATGACTCATCTGCCATTTTCTCTGTAAGTGGATTTGGACTTGCATTTGCAATCCAACTCACCTGTCTGGTTGTTTCATCATCAAGTGGATGTAATGTTATTGTTCCGTGAAGCTGATAAAGTGGTTGGTTCTCTGCAGCTTTTCTTGCTTCGAGCGGCTGGGTTTCTTTTGCCCTGCTATATAATGGCTTGGGCGATCAGTATCTTGCAGCGTCGACAGCAAAGACAGGTTGGTACTACCTACATTTCTACTTTTGAATGCTCATTCTTATACATTATATCTTCCTATCCTGTTCTTTCTGTTGAACTGAAATTGCAGCGTAATAGTCATTGTGTGAACGGCGAATAGTTCCTAATGTTGTTATTGTGATATGGTAAAGCAGGAAGCTGCAGCATTGGCAGCAACGCAAGTCGCTTTTGTTCTTCAGTCTGGGCAACATAGGGGTCTACAATTTGCGGTATCACCAGGATCAAATGTGACTCCACATCAAGAACCTGTCTAATTTGAAGCCAACAGAACGGGAGAGAGTTAGCCTGCGAGTTTTCTGTCCCATGGTTACCCTGATTCGGCAGAAAGCAGTGCACAATAAATGAAAACATTTCTTTTGTCCGAAACATTAAGGAAAAACAACAAAAACAATGGAACAAACATAAGAGAACAGAAAATGGTTACAACAGCTTAGAATTCTGTCCATTGGCTCGCTGAAAAGTCTATGCCAGTGTTTCTTACCTCCAATCTTTGGTTGTCCTGTATCTCGTGTATGTATGTATATTAATTTCGGTCAACCAGTGAAAGAAAGAAATATTGAATTTTGTTTTTCGTTGTTGATTGTCATATCATCAATGTTTCATTTGGTTCTCTTTGGTCTTAAGAAACTAGCTAGGGTCCCTTTTCTCTTGTGGACGGTCCGAATACGATTTGAATCCATTCCGATACGATAGATAACTTGTAAAGGTGAGAACGTACTTTTAAAGCTAAGAACAGTACTATATTGATAAACCAACTGGTTACCAAACGGATCCTAGAGTTTTCATCTCACACTCTGATCTAAAGAGCGTGTATATGGACTGTCGTGGTCTTGTTTTGGATGGGATCCTGGACCCGATTCGATTCTTTTGAATAAGAAGATGATTCATGAAGCAGTGACTTGGACAAATGTTGGGAAGAGTGTGTTTGGTGATAAAGAAGGAAGCATATATTCCCTCAAGCTCTTGGTATGATTGAGATCCAGGAGAAGGATCGCAAAGTACATAAAGGAATTGCATCTCTCTTTAGCATATATTTTTGGGACATTCTGTTTGTAGCTCTCGCCTTTGTTTTTTCTTCACCTTTATCCTAAACATGGATTTATCAAAAATCCAAATCTCATACATCCTAATCAAACTATCGATTGTCCCCAAATTTGATTATCGATTGTCCCTAAGTTGTGTTTCGTTGGTAACTTGCTAACTATCGTATGATCCAAAATTCTAATTGTAACATTTCATAGATGAAGAATGAGGATTTGGGACGGAGAATTAAATGTTTCCATATAGCACATCATCATTACACTGTGAATCTGAATTACACAAGGGAATACTACTGTGTAAAGATTGAGGTTGCTTTTATCTTCTTTAACTTGCTTTGGAAATTGGCACTCATTTGCTTTGGTGGCTTATGTTATGAATGCTGCTGTTTTTGTTCTAAACATGTTTAGAAAGCTACAACTTTAAGACCAACCCTTGAGAATCTATCAAAGCCTTCTTTGTAAATCTTTAATTTTGTTATGTTTTGCTTTTAATTATTACTCTTAACATGATGTAGGTTTGCATGGGATCCACCCGGTATTTAGTGAAGAATGATTGTTTAGAAACTTTAAAGTGAAGATCAAAGAGTATCTAAATAACCTAATTCATTTACCTTAGGAATGTGGTACGTAGCCGTACCATAATCTAAAGAAGGAAAAAGGGTCGCACTTATATATCGTTTATCTATTTCCTAATCTGGCAAAGGGGATTGAACTAGGCACAAGACACGTTGCTAAACAAAAGTTGCAAACTGTACATATTTGTTGAGAACACAAGGTATGCTCATCACCATCATCAAGCAAATCATCATCATAATGGAGATGATCAAAATCATGATGATTATCTACAAAATGGATTGATTAATGGATGTAAAGCCAAATACAAAGCTGAGTGGCAAGACCACGGAAAGAATAATCAGCTATTTTTGGATATGGTATCGGATCATCATAAACCAATATGATGAACTATGGTCCCTCAACAGCAAACTCGTTAATCTAAAAGAGGGGGAAAAAAGAGGAGGAAAGGAAAAAGCTAACTCACATTTGACTGACGGAAGTTAACGAAGGGTAACAAGGAAAAACAAAATTAGAATGAACGAAGAGTAACTTGTCATGTTAATAGTGGTTGGATTAATAGAATAGTTGAGATTACCCAAATGCGAGAAATGCGTGAATAAGGAAATGTTTAGGCTTACGATCCACATAATTGGCATAATAATATATGATTTTCTTTACGTTTACTTACACATATGGAATCAAAGGCGCGTGAGCATCTTTATCAAAATTCAAAATCCAATACGTATATCAAATAAGTATATATGTTATGATATGATGGTTGTGTTGTGTCGAACTGAGGTCTCTTCCACATGCTTTTGATGTTTGAAATTGGTAAAGCATTCTCTCATATGCGATTCTAACCTACTCTAACTTAGGGGAAAATGAGACCTAAATTTGTGTGAATGTGAAGAATTTAGAGAGGACGGATTCAATTCTAATAGCAAATATGACAGGATGATGCTGGCAATGTGGGACCTTCTAATATGCAATGGTTCATGAAACCCACCAAAGGAGGTTTTAAAACCTTGTTGAGAAAAGAAATCGACAAGAAAGCTACAACTCAGTTAGCTCTCTTTTCACTTTAATTGGTGGATAAAAAGCAAGAGAATCACAGATGATTACCAAAACATTCAAGCTGAGATTTCATTGACCAGTCGCCATGCATCCTAAGGCTACTTCTCACCCGCATTTCATAAAGCACAGGAATTTATGCTTTAGAATGTTCCAATTTTCATGTGATACAATATCATATAGCTGTTAAATAATGCTTGTAAAGAAAAAGTGATCTCTACACTAATGAACCAGAACATCAGAAAATTAAAACAAACGGATGGATATAAGTGAAAATGTACTTGTACTGAGAATTTCATCTTGTTAGTATTTCATGTATTTTACTCATATAAAAGTATTTTCTTAATTTGATATCGTAACAATGGCATTTTTGTTATTTGTTGTTTATGAATTTGTAAATTGAACAAAGCGTTATTTAATATTGAGCGATCGGCAGCCAGCCCAAAGAATAGCAAAGTAAAGCATAAAGAAAACACATTATAAGCACAAGAAACCAAGTATTTCCGTTATTTTTGTTGCATTGGGAAGAGAGCTTGGAAGTCTAAAGTGGTTGGGAGAGAAGATCTTGTATTTTTAAATGGCGAAAGGCAAGTGTTTGTTTCTTTTGTGGGGGTTGCTCACTTCTCCCTATCTATTCTTTAGATGCACGGTTTGCTTGCCATTGCAACTGTAGCATCACTTGTTCCCATTCCTATTAGAAAAACAAATTCCCCCTTTCCTTAGTAGGAAAGGAATTGTATTTTACTGGAAAACCCCCTATCCAAATCTCATTTATAAGCATAAATGATGTATCCCATGCAAGGTCACGTTTTTGTGAATTCAACAATTGGATTGCATGTAGATCACAATATCAAATATACGCGGTCTATAAATCTAGATTGTACAGTCATAAAGTTGGAGTAGTGCGATTATTTATCTCACTTAGTTATCCTATAAGAATGAGAACAACGAGATAATGATAGGACTAGATTTTACCCAATTCCTCTTCACTCTTGAGAACCAAAACTAAGATTCGGTTAGCTAATCGGAAACTTATAACTGATAAACTAGGCCAAATCTGTCAGCTCAAAAGTTACAAGCTAGATGGCATCTACCTGAGCTGAGCAGTGAACACAATCTAAGCAGGAACTCTTGATTCTTTTGGGGGCAAAATTGATTAAACAATGTGGATATCAAATATAAGCAGCTGCGGAAGACTGGATTGGCCTTTTCTTTGGTAGACAAAAGCAGGGGGAAAAATGACAAGAGATGTTAGAATGAGGAACAATTTGAAAAAGATACTTGGCTTCTCAAGGATATTGTTCAAATACCCTTTATTCATCCATGTCAGATTCTTCAGTACAACAGCCTTAATTTGCTTAGATTACAGACTTACGATTTGAGTGAATCTAAAATTCCTTGTTGCTGTTTTTGGGTCCCTCTGTGCTTTTGCACTTTAAAGCCAAAACAATCCACACATAAATACCCTTCTTACGCTACAGGAATGAAACATTAAGAACACAAGGTTCAAGGCATTATCATTAGTCTTAATACTCAAACAAAAACAAGATTTCTAAGCCATGGTTTTCTGTACTCATACTGTTTTGGTTCTTTTTATCTGTATTGGGTTCTTAGTAGTTCAACCAGCTGAAGTTTGTGCTCTCACAAGTATAGGCCTTGCTCTCAGAGAGAACCAAGATCAAGATCATCGAATTTTTCATTGGAATCATCAACGTAGTCTTAAGGGTGCCACAATGGAGGGAATGAGCACAGAGAAGAGAAATTCAACAACCACGAGCAAGAACTTTGATCCAAATCAGTCAAGCAAGAGAAGAGTGAGAAGAGGACCAGATCCTATCCACAATAGGGCTTAAAGTGGCAAGTTGGAATTTCGAACACAACAATTATTCAAGCAAATATGCAGAAAAATTAAACCAGAAGGATGGTGAGTTGCTTCAAGATTTCAAACTTCGTGAGGAAGTTTCACACAGTCAGTTGGTGCATTGATTTTTTTTTTTCTACTATCTTGCTTTTGAAATTTTTCAGTAGAGAACTAGAGACATGTGTATAGTGAAGTAAAAGAGTAAGTCATTGAAGGCTTTCAAAGAATCAATATAGTTGCTTTTAAAAGAATATTCTTGAAAAACAATGTTCTGTTCTGTTGTGTTCTGTTCTGTTCTATGCTATTCTTGCTTTTAAAGAGTTTTTCTTGCAGATCATTGTGAAGTTCTTCCTAATCCTACAGGTCATTTTGCATGTCTTTAATTCGAAAGTTTCGGATGTAATGAGCTTATATTACACTTTGATTGAGTTTGAGAGAAGTGTAACGATCTTCGAGTCACAAAGTTACAGATGTTAAAAGCCTCTTACCAGAAACAGAAATTATTACCTGTTTGTACTATTGCAGCCAAAAAAAAGTTAAATTAAAAACTACGATTCACTACTTCGGCTAGCTAGCTGCATAATTGGTGGTGATAGGGAGGGAGAGAAGCTTAATGCCAATCGGAAAAATAACAGACAACTTTATTTTTCAACTGTCTGCAAGAAACCAATCAAGTTTTTATCACTGAAGTAGGATTGAGAATCAAGTAGTGTAGCTCGCTTTCATGCCTGTTCTTCTTCAGAATGCGATTCAAATGGGAAATTTGTCCAAAAATCGAACAAACGTTGAGAAGCTAAGAAGACAAATGTTCAACTTACTCTGATAAGTGAAAACATGAAGTGGCTACTCTCAATAATCTCCTTTTGCATTGTACAATAGCTAGCTATCTCCATTTTCTGTTCATACTCTATTTTTATGTCTCACATGTTGGAACTGATCTCAGTATTGCTTTAGCGTGAATACTTGTTATTTTGGCTAACTATAATATCAAAATGTGCTACCTTCTGGTTCTTTGCAGATGAAAGTACAAAATGGATATCTAGTTAGCTTTATAGCTCTCAAGTTCGTTTTCAAATTCTCTAATTCTACTTTCTAGAAGAACAATGCGTACGTACTTTTTGGGTGAGAGGGGGAAAAATTTTTTTTTCGGGACATTAAGAAAATCCCTTTTTCCCCCCTCCTCCCTCCCTCTCTCTCCCGGCGGCTGTTTGTTAAAAAATAATTTACTTTTTCTTATTCTTTAAGGACGAATCATTATCCTCCTTCAAAAACAAAAAACAAAAGAAACAAAAAAAAAAAAAAAGAAAAAAAATAAAAGATGAAGCAACAACGTACTGAAAAGAAAAAAAAAATCTCAAGAAAACTGTTGTGGAAAGTTGAAACTTGTCCTCTGTTTTGAGCTCATGTTCTTTGGCCCAATATTTCTCAAGATACCTCATGTTCTGTTCTGAAAGTTTGTAGCCCGATCAAGATTAGAGGCATTACCAATCGAGGCATTAACAATCACTTAACGCACTTAGTTTTCAATAATTATCTAAATACAAAAGTAGCACCAATTTTATGGACTCTCCCTGATTGGTTTCGTTTACATTGTACAATTGCTATGTCCATCTTCTGTTTAAACTCTCTATTCTTATGTCTCACAATCATATGTTGGAATCAATCTCATCGTTGCTTCAACACGAATATTTTTTCTTGTTCTTTTGGCTAATATCAAAATGTGCTACATTCTGATTCATCTTGGACTATGTTACCAAAGGACTTTGTAGTTTACTTGTACATTCTCTATGCTCTGTTCAATAAGCAGATATCAGAGGAAGTCTAAAATTGTATAACTAACCGCATTCATGTTTCACAACATATTGAAGTTTGCATCATTACTTAATAAGCTTGACTGCGTTGAAGGGCACACTGACAGCAGTCTTCAAATACACTTACTCTACTGTACACCAATCTACTTAAAAAGTATGTGGTTAGGAACTGTTTAAAGCTACGAAGTCCTATGAGTTAATCAAATCTGGTATAGATAGCTTGATTACTTAAGTAAGTACTATGTGATAAGACTTTTTTGAAGAACAATAATCTGTTTCAGTGTGCCTTAGTTAACGTTTAAGAGTTTTCTTGCAGATGATGATGAAATTCCTTTGCATAGCTGCAGTTCATCTTACAATATCTTTCAAATGTAGGACTTCTTGATCACCAAAAACCCGTGCCCGAAAAATCTGCCTCGCCACGAGAATTGCTTACTTTAGATGCAGCTACAATGTCGTAATTTGGTGCCATTTTCAATTTTGTGGAAACAAAAAAAAAAAAAAAAAAACAAGAGAAAAAAAAAAAAAAAAAAAAAAAAAAAAAAAAAAAAAAAAAAAAAACAAAACAAAAAAAAAAAAAAAAAAAAAAAAAGCGCGGGGCGGCGCCTCGCTTTAAGCATAGAGACGGGGAGAGGGAATAAGAACAAAAAAAAAAAAAAAAAAAAACTGAGCTAATTACCATAGTGCTTGAGTTGTGCAAATGGATGAGTTAGAGTTGGTTTTTTACACAACCTTCCTTGGTTTATTTGAAAGCGAATCTAATCAGTTTGTTTTCTCTCAGTCTTTGGGAGCAAACAATCGAATCATCTGTTGTTTAAATTATCTGGGACTGTTGTAAACTTCTGTTTCTAAACAAAATTAGTAATTGTTTACATCCGAGCATTTTTATTTAACTTTCTTGTCTCATTATGTGCAAAAATATAAAAGATAATTACAAAATGATACTACTTAAGAGACCAAATGCCTAAAAAGCTTATGGCAAGTTAAACATTACAAAATAGTGATATTTTGACACATGACATGATTTAATTAGTTAAAGTCTTTTAACTCATTAACGCTGTTAACTAACGGCCGGTTGTGGTAGGTAGTATAAAAGCTCACCGTTCTTCGGAGATATTAAGCTCATCGGAGTGCATGTTCGTCACACGAGCGATCAAATTGTATCGGTAAGTCAATTTGAAGGAACAACCTGCAAATTTGAAGGAACATCTCCTTCATATTTGAAGGAACAGATCCTTCAGATTTGAAGAAACATATCCTTCAATTTGAAGGAACATGTCCTTCAAATGTTCCTTCAAATTGAAGGAACACTTTCAAATTCGAAGGAGTTGTTCCTTCAAATTTGAAAGTGACCTTTGGTTGCCAACTGAAGGGGTAGGGTATTACTGGGAGGGAACGGCAGTTACAACTGCCGTTAGTGGGAGAATGGGTTTTAGTGGGCTTTTAAAAAAGTAGTATGATATGCTAATAAAATTGATGGGTAGTGTTTTTGGGTATAATAAAGGTGGTATATAGTAGTTTTTGGGCATATAAGAGCATCTCCAATGAAGATGTCAATTCTTATGTGGAGTGCTGAGTAGGATAAAAATGACATTGAAACTCCTCCAACCGAGGCTTCAAAAGCCTACGTGGAATAACTTGATGCCAAAATTGACATCAACTAAAGGAGATGTTATTTTCCATTTTTGTTTGTGGGCCCAACAATATTGCTATAGGTTTTTGTTGATTGCATTTAACTATTTACCAAAAGTAGAAATTTTTTTGGCATATCGGTTGGGGCAAAAACTTATAAAAATTGTCATATTGCCATATCAGCATGACATTGAAATTTGACTTAAAAAATTTGACATCTCCATTGGAGATGCTCTAAGATACTGCCAATTTTGAACAGTTTGAAATTAAAATATTCTAAAACATAGACTACAATGAGACAGAACTAACTACCCATGGAACCTAACAAATTACTTAGGGCTCCAATTGCCTCCTCTACATCCACAATGGTTAATCGATCACCACCGCGCGAAGAGAGCAAAGGGGTAAGACCTCGATGAACCTTTTCATCGGGGTCTAGAGCGTTGCTCATCTTCTCGATTTCACATACAACAAACCCCTCCACCTGAAACACCAAGAAAAGAAATACACCAACAAATACCATTAAAATCACATTCACTATGTGCAAAACCATTAAAAATTGACAAAAATTAAGGTTTGCTATGCACCACCATATCTATGAACCGATATCTCATTCTTGCGGGGATTGCATTTGGATTCAGACGATATTCTCGCATATAGAAATGAGGACCGGAATCGTCATTATTTCGAAAATATTGCATTACTCTAGTAGAACCTACGTTAATCGTCTCACGGCCCAATTGGTGCATCGCAGCCTCGCCGTTGACGAAGTCATTCCAATAACCATTTGAGGTGACCCTTCGTATTTTCGTATTAAAAATATAAAAGTACGCAGACCTTCTCTGTGGTCCATGGAGAAACAATTCTTAAGCAAAAACCAATCATTAATGTGTTAGATAATGCTTAATTTGCATGTATACGAACGATAACAAATTGAACGAAATTTATATAGTTATGAATTACCTTGTGGAATTTGGGTAGGGTCAGGAGCGAGATCATCAAATTTGAGCACAATTTGTTTGATGACATCGACAACAGGAGTTGGCTTCATGCAAATTTTGTTCCAGAGGTATTTGAGTACAAGCTCATCTGGTTGCGGGTTGAAGACATAACCTGTACCCGAAAAATCTGCCTCGCGTCGAGAATTGATCACTTTAGATGCAGCAACAATGTCGAAATTTTGCCATTTTGAAACTGAAATCACAATGTAAAAGTAATTAACTTGTGAGAAATAGAGAAACAAGCAAAAACTAAAACAAAACATTAAAAAAAGGGCACAAAGTATCTATATATGTATAAAATATGGGTCCGGTTCAAGAGACACACCCTTTTCACAAACACCCTGTCTTGGCCGTTGGATCGGCAACTTTTTGTGGGACCCATTGATAATGAGTCCAATCCAACGGCTAAGAAAAGGTATTTGTGAAAATGGTGTGCCCATTGATCCTCTCCCATAAAATATATATCTATATATGCTATAAGAAAACATCACATCAAAGTATATGAGGTTAATTCCTCCAATGGTACCCAATGTTTGGCAAATAAGACATTTTGGTACCCAATGTTTAAAACCGGACACTTTGATACCCAATCTATTCTTTCGTTAGACACTTTAGTGCCTCCGTCTAATTTTCCATTAAAATTGAGGGTATTATAGTCTTTTTAGATTAATTCATGGGTTAATTCCTCCAATAGTACCAATGTTTGGTAAATAAGACACTTTGGTTCCCAATGTTTAAAACTGGACATTTTGGTACCCAATCTATACCTCTGTTAGACACTTTAATGCCTCTGTCTAATTTGCTGTTAAAATTGAGTCTATTACAGTATTTTTAGATTAATTCATAAAATATGACTTATATAGTCCAAAATGTTTTAAAACAATAGACCGAATAGTACCCAAATTATAATCAAGTTAGACTACTCCTACATTTAAAAAGAAGAAGACTACTTTAGTTTTGATAACGCCAAGTACCTACCCTTGTTTTGATATTGCATTTCATTGTATGCATCATGAAAAAGCAGTTAATTTTGATTCCGATTTAAATAAATTTGCAAAGACTTAAAAGATCAATTGGAGCATGATGATATATATTACTCTAAGTTAGCAAAGAACCAAATTTACAAGAATATCATAAATCCAGTTTGTAATAAAAAAGAGACTAAATATTGAAATTATCATCTTGCCCATGCCCAATCAAACGAAATATTGTAATACCCTCAATTTTAACGGAAAATTGGAGGGAGGTATTAAAGTGTCTAACGGATGTATAGATTGGGTACCAAAGTGTCCGGTTTTAAACATTGGGAACCAAAGTGTCTTATTTGCCAAACATTGAGTACTATAGGAGGAATTAAACCATAAATTAATTTAAAAAGACTATAATACCCTCAATTTTAACGGAAAATTAGACGTAGGCACTAAAGTGTCTAACGAAGGAATAAATTGGGTACCAAAGTGTCCGGTTTTAAACATTGGGTACCAAAGTGTCTTATTTGCTAAACATTTGGTATCATTGGAGGTATTAACCCAAGTATATATACGAAACAAAACACCCTCTTACTCCTTGGATAGAGGGGGGGGCAACTATATATATATACAAAGAAAACGAAAAAAAATTTTCAAAAATCCCTTTTCTTAACAATAACTTTAAAAGAGAAAAAAAACCTAAAAAAAAAAAAAAAAAAAATTTAACCCAAAAAAAAAAAAGGGGGAGGGCGGCTGGGAGGGCGAACCCCTACCTAACCCAACTTATATTTCCTTGGGTGGGGGGGGGGGAGGGTTCCCTTGGGATGGGGATAAAGTGAATCCAACTCAATCCAAATTCAATTCGGACCAATATGGATTGGCTTATTGACCCTAAAGTATATTTCTAAAGAGCATTGTTAATCACACAAAGACATTAATGAAATTTAAAGCTGCAAACACTAAAGTACAAATAAATCACTTTTTTTTTTTTTTTGGACAAAGGGGAAGCGCCTAATAAAAAGAAGGGGGGGCCGCCCCCAGCAGGGGGAACAAAAGCACCACCACCGGCCCGGCGCCCAACCCCCCCCCCCCCCGAAAGAATAAGGGGAAAAAGGGGGGGCGAACCGGGGGGGAAGCCCAGTACTCCTAGTCTAAATACAAAGCATTCCAAAAGAAAACAAAGTAGAAGAAGGCATAAAGCTCAACCCGAAACCTGCCCCTTCTCCCTACGGCAAAGCCATCAGGAAAAAGAACAGGAACCTAGTCGACCTCCTTACGGCCTAACCATCAGAGGGAATTAGGCCCGGATTAAGCTCACTGCCTCTACTACTAAACACTCCTCTCCTGAGCGATAAGAGTTTCAAGCCAGGGAGGTCCATCTCCCGTCCAAAACATATCCAAACCTGTTGTAGCAGCTTCATAAGCAAGAAGATGTGCCACCTTATTTGTCGTCCTCTGCTGCTGCAGAATAGTACTTAGTCCGAGAGCTTGACACAGCCCCTTAATTTCCTTGATGATAGCCACATGTGGATGCCACTCCTTATGGCTTAGATTTATACACTCGGCAACTTCGACGCAGTCGGTAATGACCTCCTCAGGTATAGTGTTGCGATCTAAGCAGCATCGCAGGCCCACTTTCAAACTTAACAATTCACTTAGCAACGGTGAACATTTACGAGGTATCGTTTCCATTAAGGCCCACTGCATTTGTCCTGTCTCATTACGCAAGACAGCTCCTACACCACAGCCTTTATTCTTTGGATTAGTTGCCCCATCGACATTCAACTTGAGCTTACCTTGCTTGGGTGGTGTCCAAGTCTCAGGGATTGCAGCTGGCTTCGGGATCGGAGCTCTGCTAACTTGCCCAAAATCTTGATAAGCTTGTGAAACCCTCTCCACAAGAACTTCTGGACTTGATGCCTCTCTTCCATGAAGGGTCTGATTTCGTTCATACCAAATAGCTCTACTACACATCACAAATTCACCAAAGGCTTGGGTACCTTTTTTCTGCATGAACTCCATCAAGTCTTCAAAACTACTCCAAACCATACCCACATGCATAGCCAACTTAGTTAATCTCCAAACCGCCTTACTGTGCTTGCATTCCCATATTGCATGCATGATGTGCTCGGGTTTCTTTTTGCATCGATGACATAGGATGGGGACCTCCATCTTCCTAGCTACCAAGTTAACCTTTGTTGGTAAGACGTCTTGGCAAGCCCGCCACAGAAAATGCTTCGCCTTTGGAGGAACAGAACAAGCCCAAACTTTCTTCCAAAAGGAATGGGTTTCGTTCGTTGAAGAAGAGCTGCCTAGTTCATTCATTCTCTCATCAAACAACAAGGCTACTCTATAACCCGACTTAACAGTATAACCCCCTTTTTTTATCAAAGAACCAACTCACAAAGTCACTTTGTGTTAAAGTGGGAGCCAAGGAAAGGATTGAACTCCTCTCTTCTTCAGTAAAGTAGGATTCCAAAAGAGCCTCATTCCAACCACCTGACTCGGTAATCAAAGTACTCACCTTCCACGTAAGAGGAATAGCGGCTGTGTTTTGAGGTTTATGATTCGGACCCAACGGAATCCACCAATCTCCGATCACACTTGTCTCTTTCCCATTTCCTATTCTTCTTATCATACCTTTCCGGAGTAGTTCTCTTCCCCACAAGATAGACTGCCAAACATAAGAACTTGCAGTAGATTTTTTGGCATACAAGAACTCACCATTTCGGAAATATTTTGCCTTCAGGATCCGTGACATCAATAAATTTGGTTCTGTATAGATGCGCCAAGCAAGTTTCCCTAGCAAAGCTTGATTGAAGCACTTAAAATCCCTGAAGCCTAGCCCTCCATCTTCTTTATGCTTACACATGTATGTCCACTTCTTCCATGGAATACCTCTTCGCCCCCCTTTACTCCACCAAAAGTTCATCACTACTTGATTCAGCATCTTACAAATAGACAGCGGGAGTTGGAATACACTCATGCTATAAGATGGAATGGCTTGGGCCACTGTTTTGATGAGAATTTCCTTACCGGCTAATGAGAGCATTTTTCCTTGCCAAGAATGGAGAATGCTTGTTGTTCTATCTCGCAAATCACGAAACAACTCCTTTTATTCCTCCCCGTCACCGTTGGCAGCCCAAGGTAACGCCCATGACAATGAACAGCTTGGATCCCCAATGTGGCCGTCACTAGATCCTTAATATCATCAGGAGTATGCGGACTAAAGGTCACTGCAGATTTTTCATATTCCTTGAGAATTGCTTGAACTTGCATGCAATCAGTAGTTGAAGCATCACAAAATATAATGGAGTCATCTGCAAAGAACAAATGCGAGAGTGTCGGAGCTGAGCGTGTCACCCTCGCACCATGGATCCTTCCTAACCGATCAGCCCGAGTAAGCAGAGCACTAAGCCCTTCTGCACACACCAAAAATAAATAGGGGGAGAGCGGATCTCCTTGTCGCAACCCGCGAGTAGGACGAATCATGCCAATAGACTGCCCTCTACACAAAATAGAGTAAGACACCGTTGACATACAGTTCTTTATCAAGCAATTGTCCCATTGTTAAAGCCTAGCCGCTGCATCATACATTCCAAGAAGCCCCATTCTACTCGGTCGTATGCTTTAGACATATCAAGCTTCAAAATCATCTTCTTCTTCTTTGCTTTCCTTTTCGCATTGATGGAATGAATAGTTTCGAAAGCCGCAATAATGTTGTCATGGATTATCCTCCCAGGAATGAAGGCACTTTGAAATTCGGAAATGACATGGGGTAGTACTTGCTTCAGCCGATTTGCTATGGTCTTTGACACAAGCTTGTATAAAACATTGTAAAGACTTATCGGACGGTAATCAATCACTTCCCGAGCATTCTCCTTTTTGGGAATAAGAGTGATAAGAGTGGAGTTGAACCCTTCCACACTCGCACCCTCATTAAGAACTTTCAAGCAAGTTTCAACTACAGAGTCTCCCACGATTTGCCAATACCTTTGATAGAACAAAGGGGGTAACCCGTCTGGACCGGGGGCTTTTGTTGGATGCATTTGTCGTAATGCCCCTTCAATCTCCTCTCGAGTGTACGGACGGCCAAGAAGATCATTTTGCTCATTCGTCACTCTTGGTTCCACTGCCTCCATGATTTCCTCCGAAATACCACTACATTCTGACTTGAAGAGCTTCTCAAAATAGGAACAAAATACCTCCCCGACTTCAGAAGTTTCACTGCACCACCTCCCCTCAGAATTAATGATTCCTTCGATAGACTTACGTTTACCTCTACTCTTGGCACTTTGGTGAAAAAACTTTGTATTCCGATCGCCTTCTCTTAACCACTGAATCCTTGACTTTTGTTTCCACAACATTTCCTCCTCTAAGAGCACTTCATCATGTTCATCTGCCAGCTGTGACCGTAGCCTATTATTCTCCTCAGTTTCCTTATCCATTAAGAGAGCCTCCATCTTATTTTGAAGTGCACGGGCACGCTGTGGTATATGTCCAATCACCTCCCTATTCCAGCTAGCGAGCTGTTTTGTACAAAGAGAGATTTTATTCACTGTGTCGCCATGAGGGTACTGCCACGTCTCACGAATTATAGATTCGCACTCCTCTCTTCGAGTCCACAGCTCCTCAAAATGAAACCGAGCTCTCTTTTTGTCCCTCCTGCCACGGTCAGAGAAGGGGCTTGCCGAATATACTAAGATCGGTAAATGGTCGGACTCCCATCGAAGCATAGTATGTGCCCTTACGTGTGGGTATTGATCACTGAATGCTTGGTTTACAACAACCCTGTCTAGGCGTGCGCGAACATTAGCTAGGCCCGTTCGACGATTATTCCAAGTGAAAGAATAACCCGTCGTTTTGATATCATGTAGATCGCATGCCAATAGTGCCTCAGAGAACGCTTGCATTTGACGGACAGGTCGCGCATTCCCACCTTCTTGTTCAGCATCCCTCAACACTTCATTGAAGTCCCCCACTACAATCCAAGCTTCGTTGGAAGTGGACTCGCCTATCCTTTCTAGTAGCTCCCAAGACTGGTGTCGAAGGTGTGACTTGGGATGGCCGTAGAAGCCTGTTACCCGTATAAAAGAATTCTCCATTGGCTCTCTAATTCTCACATCAATATGTCCCCTAGAAGACGAAAGTACACTAACACACCAATCCTCCTTCCACAATAACCCCAAACCCCCACCTTTACCTACTCTGCTCACGGCCCAATATCCCCCAAAGTCCAACTTTCTACATACGTCTCCAACTTGTTCTACATTCAACTTTGTTTCACATAAGAAAATCAAGTCCGGCTTTTTGACCTTGGTAATGGATTCCAAGGCCCGGAACGTGCGTTTATTCCCAAGTCCACGCACGTTCCAACTTAGAATAATCATTTCTCGTGATGGGCCTTTCCATCTAGGCCCATCACGGATCCTCCAGCACGTAACTGTGACTTTAGAACAAGAGCGGGTGGATATGGACCACTCAACTCCGCTACACCACCCTGCGTAAACGGAGCCAGCCCATTTGGGTTAATGGTTCGACGTGAGCCCACTAAAGAAATGTTCTGGACCAAGGAAACTCTAGGTGCGGCCAAACCTACTCTTGCACTTTGGTTCTTGTCTCCCATAATCTTTCCTTTCCCATCCTTCCTAAAATTCTTCAATTGTGAAGCCACAAAGTCAACGGCGGGGAATACACCCCCACTAATGCCAATCTCATTAAAATCCTCATTTATTGCCACATTCTCCACTCCTTTATTTTTTGGAGCCTCAACATGCAAATTTAGATCCTCCAAATCATCCAGCTCCTCCAATTCTTCCCGTAGCTCTTCAATACGAACATTATGACCCACTAATGGTAAACGGTGCATGAGTTTAGGGCTCAACGGCTCCAAATTATTAACCTCTTCCTGAAAGACCTCACTCCTTTCCTCGCTTGATTCTGGTACCATGTCATACTTTCCGTTAAGAGATAAGCCCGATCTCATTAACTCCCAATTAACCCTTTTCAGATGAAACAGTTTTGGTAGGGCATTTACTCCCGCCGTCTTCCACGCACCAGCATTGATGTCGAGTGAATTCTCCAATCTTGGTCGTTTTCGCCGATATTCGTCTTCCACCTCCACCGTCGTTGGTCTCTCCGCCGCCACCTTCTCCTGAACTTGGATATCCTCTCCCTTCTCATTAAAATCTTCAAATTCCTCCCGAGATCGAACCAAACTGACGGTACTGAAATCAGGCGCTTTTATTGACCATCCCGCCTTTGGTTTTGGTTGGTCCAGGACACGTTGTATTCCACCCATATCCTCCAAGCTTCGTAATAGAAGATCCGCCTTCTTCACTTTCAAGAAGTTTCCATAGTTTATCTTCGGTAGCGCCCCTGTTTCCCTTTTGCAACACCTGTCACCGATGTGATCTAACATTCCACAGAAGAAACAGAATTTAGGGCAGCGTTCATACTGAAACTCTACGAAGTCAGCGGCCTTATGTGGTTCCAGACGAACTTTGATGCCTCTACGAAGTGGTTCCTCGATGGATAGTCCCACCCTAATTCGGAAAAACTCTCCAACCGAATCTTTATACCGGCGTGGATCATATTCAATGAACTGTCCCGCCGCCTCTCCTATGTTCCGGCCAAGCAATGGAGACTGAAAAATCGCATTGACCCCCCGTACTCTTATCCAGAACTGTTGAACATTGATTGGTACCACCTCTGCCTCTCTCCAATTCGTTACCTCTGTTAGTGCCAACAAAAAGTTGTCGAAGGTCCATGGACTGCCTTTAAGCACTTTCTTCATGTCACTCTCCTCCGAGAAAGCGAACACCAGTCTATCTTTTCCAACTCCTCCGGCCTGAAATTCTTTCTTTGTCCTCCAGAGATTACGCATCGTCCCAATTAGGGTTCCTTGTCTGAAGGGATTGTTTCCCAACAGTCTCCCCGCCAAGAAGAAACGGGTCACCGGCGAATCATTTACTATGGCCGCCTCCACTACTACTTCTTCTTCCGCTTCCGTCAGGGCCATTCTTTCCCCAAACCTGGATACCAGGTCTTCCATGCCAAATATGAGCAACACCGATTGCCACACACGCTTCAAGAACTCCCACCAGTAAAGCCACATGCAAATTGGTTGGAAACAAACTCACACAATAGCAAAGGAAATTGGTTTAGTTTTGTTTTGGATTGTGAAAAAAACAGGAACTAGGTCGCCTATCAGAGAGATCTCCTCTCAAGGCACTGCAATTGAGTAAAAAAAAAAACAAATAAATCACTTGACAAAACATCCACCAAAATCAAACTTAATAACCCAATTATAAACTCTATCCTAAATATTATAAAAGCAACAACATCATTTACCCAAGGGAATTGGTGAACAAATTTAAAAAGTCTAATAACCACAACAAAAAATGCAATCTTGTAGAAAATGTTATAGATTTAGCTTTATGATACATTTACCACTTTAGAGTCAGAATGAGTAAAAATCAAAGTGAGCAGGAATCAGAGTGTTCATGAATCGAAATGTGCAGGAATCAGAGTGAAGCACTTTCATTGGAGTGTTTACTAATTATCCAAAATCAAATTGAAAACTGAGTTGATTATTATTAAACTATTTACTAATTTTCAGGAATCATAGTGGAAATCAATTACATCACTAAAATTGCCCTTAATACAAAATTTCATCATTTTTCAACATTAAATTTGTGAGGATAATTTAGGTATAAAAATTTCAATCATGTGAAGTCAATATTCAGGAATTCCATTGCCACATAGATGGAAAGTTTTATTTACACGCCAAATTTTAATGAATTCACCCCATTTTAATTTTTAATAAAAAAAAATTATTTTAACCTTATTTAAAATTACTGATAATGAGGATATATTTTTGTAAAAAATTGTTTGATGAATACACCTCAATTATATTAAGTCCAAGTTCAATAGCCCTCCTTTCAAGACAATCTTCTTTCTAGAAAGATTTATAGAGAGATCTGATTAATAATTCTAAGAAAAGTATAAAGCAGCACAGTAAGAAGAAGCACAAGCCAATTGCGATTGTGTTAATCAAAACCAATTGAATCTCAGTAATGATTTTTGATTTTCAAGTTTTGTTGGAAAGAATCTGTTTCTGATAAACAAGTATCCGAAAACTTGTTCATTGGAGAAAAACTATATGCTTGGAAACTACGGCCAATATGTGAGGCCCAAACTTAGACCTATCTGCAATTCTACTCCAAAACTTAGAGACCATCAGTTTTATCATTTTGCTATATTATTTTATACGTTTTTCTTAGCAATCCCAATAGACAAAAGAATTTCTTCCCATAAACAAATTGGCTTCATAACAGCATTGGATGTGCTTTGCGGGGCAGATGGGGCTATGGCGGAGGCGCAGTATGAGAAGGGGAAGACGTTGTGTTGTGTGCAAACAATATTTTATTTAATTTCTCATTAAGGATATTTTAGGTAACATGTGGGGGGATGAAGATATTTTGGTTAACAAACAATATTAATATTGGGGGCATTCATAATGGGGTTAATTCATTAAAATTTGGAGTGTAATTAAAATAGCCCCACATAGATACATGAGTATTTTTCATTGATCTTCAAGAATGTGATTGTTGATTTTATTGAGGGTCCCACCACAAATTTGATTATCAAATTATAGTAAACACATGAATCATCCGTAGTGGAAATGACTCCCAGTATTTCCATTTTCACACATGGTTAGTAAATACATCATTAGATATTTATGTGCTAAGTATTAATATAGTAAAATCTATATATAGTCATCTAGTTGGTACTGAGTCCATTTTTTATGAGTATAGGGAGGTGATTCCTTTTTTTTGATGAAAATGAGGTGATTCCTTAGTAGAGGTATAATTACAAATATATCTCTATATGAATTGAGGATCTACTGTTCTGGCTACAATAGAACGGTGAAAATGCCCCTGAGCTTTTAGAAGAGTTTTGTCCCTAGGTACCTGAAAGGACGGTTCTGCCCTTGTATGTTATAAACCAATGTAATAATGGGTGGCTGTCCATTTTTCTTAGTTAATTGTATTATGATTATGTAATAACTATGATATGAATGTGTAATAACTAGGTGACCATCTACCTTCAGGGGTTACTTAGAGAGGTTCTACATGTAAGCCTAACACTATAAATAGAGGGTACAATAAGAGGAGGTTCATCCTTCTCCTAAGTTCTCTTCATACTTTTCTATCACGTTATCAGCACGAATTGCTCTCGGTATGTCCTTTAATTTCATATATATATGCTTATGTGTTTATCATATTCTATTGGATTTGTACATATCGCATAAGATAGTGTATGAGTTTCATCTATTATTGAATTCATCTATTCCATTGCTCGTCATTTTCATGCTTATACATATAATTTGTATATCATCAATATTATATCATTTCACAATAGAGATCAAGAACCAAACATACTTGATTCTTGATTTATATTAAGGCACAATTATGGTTGTCATGGATCAAGAACCAAAGATAGTTGATCCTAATACTCCACCTTCCTTTGTAGTTCCCAACAATGGCAAAAATCGCAAATGTGGAGTTTTCGCCACTCGACATCACTGGCAACAATTACTTGTCGTGGGTTCTTGATGCCGAAACTCACCTTCAAGCAAAGCAACTTGAAGGAACCATTGTGGAAAAAAGCCAGGCATCTCTACACGATCAATCAAAAGCAATGATCCTTCTTCGCCACCATTTACATGAGGGACTCAAGTCTGAGTACCTCACTGTGAAGGATCCATCTGTCCTTTGGAAAAGACTGAAAGAAAGATTTGGCCACCAACAGTCAGTCCTGCTTCCCAAAGCACGTCATGACTGGATACATCTGCGATTGCAAGACTTCAAAACGGTCAACGAGTATAACTCTGCATTGTTCAAAATCACTTTCCAATTGGAACTCTGTGGAGAAAAAATTTCTGAGGAAGACAAGATGGAAAAGACGTTTTCAACATTCCATGCTTCAAATATGGTGACAAATCCTAAAAAAGGAGGTGGAGACCTATGCTTAGCAGACAGTGGTACGACGCATATGATACTTCGAGACCAAAAATATTTCTCGAATATCAAATTAGCAAAAGCTAATGTCCACACCATTTCTGGGACATCAACTCTAATTGATGGCTATGGACAAGCCACTCTCCTATTACCCAATGGAACTAAAATTCACATTGAAAGTGCTCTCTATTCCAGTAGATCCACAAGAAATCTACTTAGTTTCAAAGATATCCGTAAGAATGGATACCACATTGAAACAATGAACATGAGTAATACGGAGTATCTCTGCATCACTTCTATTGTTTCATGCAAAAAGCACGTTTTAGAAAAACTTCCCACTTTCTCCACTGGTTTGTATTACACAACTATACAAACAATAGAAGCAAATCTGGTGACTAAGAAATTCATTGATCCAAAGCCTTTTATGCTTTGGCAGGACCGGCTCGGTCATCCAGGGACATCAATGATGCGTCATATTATTGAAAAATCACATGGACATCCATTACTGGCAGAGATATACTTTTGCCATGTGATTATCCATGTGTTGCCTGCTCACAAGGAAAATTGGTCATAAGAATGTCACCCACTAAAGTCGTAAATGAATCCCCTACATTCTTACAACGGATACAAGGGGATATTTGTGGACCTATCCATCCTCCATGTGGACCCTTTAGATATCTCATGGTCTCATGTTTGCTTATTGTCTACTCGCACTACTGCATTTGCTAGACTACTTGCTCAAATCATTAGATTAAGGGCACATTTTCCAGACCATCCCATTAAATCTATTCGTCTTGACAATGCTGCTGAATTTACATTCCGTGTTTTTAATGATTACTGCATGTCCATAGGCATTGATGTCGAACACTCAATTGCACACACTCATACTCAAAATGGTCTGGGTGAATCTTAAGTGCCTCCAATTGATTGCTTGCCCTTTACTTTTAAGATCCAAATTGCCTATATCTGCTTGGGGTCATGCTATCTTACATGCTGCACCTTTAATTCGTCTTCGTCCCACATCATGTCACCAATAATCGCCTTTGCAACTTGTTTTTGGGCACGAACCAAATATGTCTCATTTACGTATTTTTGGTTGCGCTGTTTATGTCCCTATTCCACCCCCACAAAGAATGAAAATGGGTCCACAACGACGACTTGGAATTTATATGTGGGCATACGTACCCCTAAGTGGATACCCATGAATGGATCCCTTGTGGACATACGTACCCCTAAGTGCCTACTACAGTGACTTCATCAACTGCCTACGAAGATTTGATGCGACTACTTCTTAAGTTCTACACATTCAAGGGGGAGTGTTATAAACCAATGTAATAATGGGTGGCTGTCCATTTTCCTTAGTTAATTGTATTATGATTGTGTAATAACTAGGATATGAATGTGTAATAACTAGGTGACCATCTACCTTTAGGGGTTACTTAGAGAGGTTCTACATGTAAGCCTAACACTATAAATAGAGGGTACAATAAGAGGAGGTTCATCCTTCTCTTGAGTTCTCTTCATACTTTTCTATCAAAATATTAATTTTAACTTTATTATCCTTTTATCAAACTTGCATGTATCTAAAGTATTACGAGAATAATTAAACATCTCAGTTTCAATCTTGACGAGTACTTACCGATAAACTCAAAAGTGTGACAACAACTTTGAAACACAAAACCTTTTTTCAGATAACTTTAGAGATGTCTTATATTTTATATAAATTGTTGATGTAAAGTCACATATGTTTTATTCCATTTTACATTTATGCTCATATGGAGGTAGATTTCTAAGAACATGTAGAGGTTATTCCCTAAATATAATTGGCTCGAGCTGAGACCGATTAATTTTTTCTTTACATATATGTTATTCCTTTATAGAGTATGTTTATATAGAGATTGTACTGTATTGAATATTGCATGTAAATGGTATAACTTATATGGGATTCCCTAAATATCTATTACATGCGGATTGCATTTGGGTAATAAATTCGGTTGGATTTAGGCTGAGTTTGGACGGGTTAAGAGATGAATTCAACCCAACCAAATATTTTTTGGGTTAAGGTCGGGTTGGGTTGAGTTGGGTTTATCTGAAAGCGAATCTAATTCGTTTGTTTGTTTCTATCTTTTGGAAGTGAACAATCAAATTATCTGCTGTTTGGATTATTTGGGTAACTTCTAAACTTCGTATCTAACTAAACCAATAATGAAAGGAATCTTGAAAATCAAAAGCGGATTACTGATTAGTTAACCACATATAGAATCTTAGTAGGATAATGCTTATCCAGAGTACCCATTTGGCAGGCTTCGCGATTAGGTAGACCCTATCTTTTGGTTTCGTAAGTATCGAATGACTAAAAGATTTCTACACTATGAAGATATGTCATATAAATTTATATTTAGTAGAGCTTTGTTAACTACAGAAGAATATGGTATTGAAGGGGCACCGTGGGAATGCGAATGCAAGTATAGTTTGTGCCATGTAAGGCTTGTTATGAAATTTTGAGGGACCGTGTACAAGCCATAAATTATGGCCCTTATATGTTGTTACTGAAAACTAGGGAATGACAAGTTAAAACTCCATCTGAGGAAGACTCTCTCTGGCTTCGGCAGTCGTCGTCTTTTCGGCAGGTACATCAGTATGTTTTGGAATTGAACTATTAGTTGCACATAGAGAATTAGTTGAACAGTACAAGAAAGAACCACGCACAAAACAATTGCTGATCAGGATGTGAATGCCAAATTTGTAGAGGAGAGCATAAGCATTCCAGAAACAACCATTGAGGAATTTGGTCAGAGTGAGAGAACAAGTACATTATGATATTGAAAATATCACAAATGATTCCGACTAGGAGGAGCGAGCCAGCAACGAGGACTTGAAAGAACAGAAGTTCAACACAAAGCCATCATACTACCTTTCCACCTTCATTTTCAGGAGCATATATAATAGAAATATATGGCCACGTATGTGAGCTCCGATCCGAGACCAATTACATTGATTGTGACCACAAGAAGAGTGCTGTCAGGGTGATTAATGGCATGCCATGGAAACACCGTAACAAGCCGTTCAATACCATTACAATGTAATTCGCAATGTATCATCAGAACAAACTCTTCTTCCACTGGCTTGTTCATAATGATTCTCCAAATTGTGGGAACTGGCAAAGGAACAGACCGAAAGAGATTACATTCTTGATGATTCCAAACACGCTTCTAGCAGCTTTAGCGCTCACCATCGATCTTTGAATCGACTGAGAGAATAGCAGAGAAAAGCTCCATCCAAGAAATTATGATGTGAGATTCTAAGGAAAATCCCGGCTGCTGGGTTGATCCAACTGTTGAAGATGGGTTTGTATAGGTTTTGGTATGCTAGGGTTTAATTGATAAAAAGAAGCAGCTACAATAAAATCAAATTAATAGGGTTTTCATGTGGGGAGGAACTTCGGTGCTCAAAGTTGAGCACTCAATCATGCTCAGTTCCTTTTGTTTTTTATATTTTTATAATGTTATAACAAGATTAGAATCGTTCATTCATTTGATTATGTAGTACATATCATTTGCTTGAAAAATCAATCGAATATGAGATCGTTTGTTTATTTAATAGTGCAAAACATATAAACGGTATAAAATCGATAATTCAAGCTGTCTATATGTTTGAAATAGTTGAATGATCAAACAATCTCAAATTCGATTTATTTTTTGAGGAAATGATATATAATGCATAATCAAATGAATGAACGATTCCAATCTTTCTATAACATTGTAAAATAGAAAGAAAAAAAAAACAAAAAAATACAAAAGGAATCGAGCATGGTTGGGTGCTCTTTGGTGGGAGGGTTTGATGAAAAAAAGACATATTCGAGCAGCTATAATAAAACCAAATTAAGGGCTCGTTTACTTACAGGGAATGGAAATATGATGAATGAGAATCGCTGGGAATCATTCTCATTTCTTGGTTACTCTATGTTTACTAACCCATTAGGGAATCAAAATTTAGTGGGTCCTACTCCAATTTAAGAGTAAAAACATCCCAAGGAATGGGAATCAGATACCCAAGGGGGACTTGAGTATTCGATTGTCATTCCCGATTCCCATTCTCACATTTTGTTTCCATTCCCAATGAAAAAACGAGCCCAAAGGGACAAATGCTTCAGCCGGCTTATAAACGGCCAACCACCCCCCCTAGTTTTCCAAAAAAACAAAAAAAAAAAAAAAAAACAATTTGGTGGATGCTCTGATCCACCCATACATAATTTCAAGTAATCCTCTCATATTATCTTGCCGTTCCCTTCTTTCTCCTTGGATAAAATTTCATGGGCCATTTCCTATTTGGCCCACATTTGCCTGTGGACACGGATGGAATCTAGGTTCTGTAAATTATAATTATTGGTCCCAATTTCCTTAATTAGATATTATTATCTACTTTACCTCCAATACCAATGACGACAAAACTCAGATTTGAATTAAAGGACAAATCATCATCACTCCATCCATGGACCTTGCTGATGTTAATATTTTTGTTCACAAAAGCACTCAAAATCAATTTTATCTCAGATGCCAATTGTGTGATAAGTTGGTTGTGTGATTATCCAATTCTGCAGCCTGTTAAAATGCATGTCATTTTGTGTCATTTTGCTCATTGCGCGTGCTGTTGGAGGATGACATAATTGTCAGAACATTGTTTGAACAATTAAGAGCTATTTGACCGATTTCCCAATTCCTACAAGCCCTTTTTCTTTGCACTAGTCAAGTAGCTAGGTAGGCTCATAGTAGTTAAAAGTCACTAAATCACTTTAATTTGCTTCTGAAGTTTGAGGCCTTGCTATTTATGATCAGAAACTCGAAATTGCTAGGACCAGTAGAGCGTAAAAATCTTGATCAATAAATCTCAGCCATCCAATACATGTGAGAATAATAACACATGGGAATGAGAATTCCCATTTCTTCGGGAAAAAAAGGTCGTGGGAAGTCTCATTCTATAGGAATGGTGATAATTTTTACTAAAATATTCTTCAAATTATTGATGAATTTTCATTTATTTTCATGTTTACATTCAATATCACCAAACAATGGTATTGATTTTATCATTCTCAATCTCATTTTCTATTACCAGTAATTATATTTATTCTCGTCAATTAGAATTTACTTCTTCAAGGATCTAACACTCCTCTTTACGGAGTAGAAACATTTTTTAATGTAAAAAAGTTCTGTTTACTCTAATATGCCTTATTATGATTGAATTCTAACAAAAGTATCTAGATTGTAGTACTATGATAATTTAATTAATAAAAGTTCTATCATTTATTCTTAAAAAAATAAAATAAAAGCTTTAGTAAGGATTAGAAGCATAAAAGACAAAAGCATCACATCCCAACGAATGGATGGGGAGTTGAGGATTACTCCCACGTTGTCTCCTTTATTTTTGTTTTGTTTTTCAAAAGGACTAATAACATCTAGTCAAAATATCTATTCATGATTAAGAGGAACAATGAGTGATTACCACAAGGCGTGTGGCCGCAACACATTCTACAGTTATCATTGCAACACGTCAATAAAATTACGGATGGGATTAGAAACCGACATGCATTGATGCAACTTTAATTAAACTTTTCAAGGATCATTAATCAACCAATCCTTACAAACAAACTTCAAATCAAATAAATTTGTCGTATCTTATTTTTGAGCTAAGGGTATATGTTTTACTTTGTAATTAAGCAGCCTGATTTTTGTTTCTGCAAGACTAAGTTAACCAAAAATTAGGGTGTCAATTTGCCATCATCTAGGTTTTGATTGATGGAAGTAATAAGTTGACAAATTGGCCTTTGAGTTTGATTCCAATCTGACGTCACTGTGGAGAGCTGCTTAGCGAGTGACTGTGTGCATATATATATATATATATATATATATATATATATATATATATATATATATTCATGTTAAGGCTTAATGTAATGTGTTTATGAAAGATACGAGGGAAACATTTAAAAGAGCTTAAGAGTTACAAAATCGTTTTGTGAACAAGCACATGTGAGACAAGCTTAAAAAAAATTGGAAAGGAAAAATTTCAACGTGTTAAGTTTCGATGAAGTGCTTATTAACAGAAGCACTTGATACTAAAAATGTTGATTTGCTCCAAGAAACAATTTTATAAAAATTCTTAAGTGCATAGTATTTTAGGCATTTGTGAGAAGTACCCTTATAAATCGATAAGGCAAAACTATTTAAGTCCTTAACCATATGCAGGAAACAATTGGATTAAACCAAGACTTTGATTGCCCGTTTCTTTTACTACGCAAGAGTATTCTATAAGGACTTTCGATCCAAAGTTTTAGTCGTATAGTCAAAATGACCTAAAGTGATTAAACATTCAGACCTAGCCAAGATTGGAGAATTTTCCTTGTCACAAGAGAAAAATATTGGTAATTGTAGTATATGCAAACGGGGCAGTTGTCATAAATACGGGTAATGTAGACACTGCAAAGGGCAAGAGTGCTGCTGCTGCTCAAAATACGGGTACTTTTTTGTACTACGAATCCTATGCGCAAATTCAGATACAGAGGACACGTATACGTTTCGGATTGGGTTTGCAGGTGTCCAAACTTCGAATCGCTGACTTCAACGAATATCAATTCTTTTTATTTCAGACCAAAAAAGAAGATAAAAATGATCAGCCCGATTGATTGCTCTCAACAAACCCATTAACCCAATTCTGACAAACGTAACCTCAGGATTAACCCACTCACATCAGAAATGACAAGAGAATTGTTCACATTTTCACACTTGGTTTTCCCATCATTTTATCGTTGACCGGGAATCCGACCCGGTTTCTATGAGTTGACAATACCCACACGATCTTGAACGTTTGAGTCATAATATCGACATATTATTATTAATTATTATAATTTCATTAAGAACGGGAGGTTTTGCATAGTTGCAATGAGTCAGTGAGTCGAGCTAATTTTTGAAGGATAATATTGGGCTGTTATGTTTAGAGTAGCCCTTAGCTACTTTGATAATATTTTTTACCATTTTGGTTGACGAATATTATGATCGGAATCGTTCATTTTATTAATTATACAAATAAGATTATTCTTGTAAAAAATATTCAAATATGAGATTGTGAGAAATATATAAATAATATAACTGAACATCAAACGAGCCGTTAACATATTTCACAAAGTTATTTAACAAAACGATCTCAAATTTGAGTGATTTTTTTACAGTGAAGATCTAATCTATATAGTCAATAAAATAGACGGTTCCGATTACGATACTCATCAACCAAAGGTAATGTGATTTTAACCCTCGAATATAGCTACTTGTAGTTTAAGTCCACAAACTTTTTTTAAAACCCCAACCTTTTATAAAAAAAACCCAAAACCCCCTTTTTCCCCCTTTTTTCTATTATTCTTTTTTTCTCCTCCCCCTTTTCCCCCTCTTATAATATCTTTAATATTTTTTTTTTTTTTTTTATTAGTTGAATTTAATTATAACGTCAATTAGTGGTATGCATTTAATTGCTTTCTTCTTTTGGTTTTTTTTCGTTTCTGGTCAAACTTCTTTTATTTTGTTCCTCATTCTCCTCCCCTCCATCTTTGGAAATTGGAGCTGCCATTGTTTCTTCTTTTTTATATCCTTTCATTCTCTTTCCAAGGTATATTATAATTCTTTTGTTTCCTTTCTTTTCATGACTAGACGTGAGTTTTTTTTTTGCACCATAAGTATTATCCTTTTATTTGTTCTCCCTCTTATTGAGGTATACATCTCATGTATATACACTTTGTTACTTACATTTTTTTCCTCTTGCCAAGGTAATCTATCACTTGCATTATTCTTCCTTGTGTCCAGATGTTTTATCTTATTTTTCCTATTGTCTAGGTATGATCATAATCGAGAAATCAAAAAAATTGTTGAAGAGAACACCAAGCCCACTATGTTTCCTCTACCTCTTGTGGAGGTGTATTTTTCAGATGCAATATATTGAGTAGGAATTCAACTTTTTAAGAAGAATACTTAAAGGAGAAAAACAATGCACAAAGATGAATTATTACCAATTCCAATATATGCAACAAAAATTGGAGAGTTGGGAGGACTATAGAATAGCTACCTGGCCAGAATCATGGTATGCTCTAATTACATAATATACTTGACGAAAAGACATCGAACTATGATATAGATCAATAGCATAAGCTGCCTGCTCTATAGACATATAACCATGGTATGAACCAATTAACATACCTGACCTATAGATAATCTAACAATGATTACAACTATTCTACAGAAACTACCTGACCAAGAGACAATCTCCACAGCCCCCACTCCCCCTTCCCCCAATCCTTCGACCCTTTACATCAACGCATATTTATAGAAGAATATTGCCTCCATCAATTTGAAATCAAATTGAAAATTGCTGTTGTAATTATAGCAACATGAAGATTTGAATTTAAAACTATTGCAAGAAATTTATGATAATTCGGAAAGAAAAAAAGTGCAGTGGCAGTGATTGTAATTTTGTGAATAAGAAATGGACTTAAGAATAATTTCCATCTTTTGTTGAATAGATATTTGGATTTGTATTATTTTTTTAAAAAGGGGTAAAAAAAAAAAAATATTCTCTGTGGGGCGAAAATCGAAACCATATCATCAAAGTAGCCAATGTTGTCCATTTTGTTTTGAATTACTCTTCATTTATTGAAGAGATAGCTAAGATTAATCTAAATTCAAAGATTGAAACTTGAAGATATACATATTTACCGAAGAATGAGACAACTCTAATCCAATTTGATCATGCTCACATCACTTCCATTATTCTTAGTTTTTGTTTGAGCTTTAGTAGTAGAGAGTGCTTAATTAAGGTGGTTGAGAATATTGGTATTTGTCTTTATGGGAAGGTTTTAGGTATATGGTACCAATTAGTTTGAATTAATCCACATATCTGTCCCCACACAAAAAAAACCCATCTATATATTTCTCTTCACTCCTTATTACAACCCTCATCTCCCCCAATCATCTTCCTCCCTTCTCCCTAAACCCCCATTAAAAAAGTTTTCACCTTTCCATTTCTCCTTTTAACACAGAAAGCAAAACAGCTTTAAACCCTAAATTCCTCCCCATATGCCACTCTAAAGCTATGGACTTCACCACCGCCGGCGCCGCCGTCGACACCCCTGATACGGACACCGAACTCCCATCTCCGACCGACCCAAAATCCAACTTTATCCGGTCATTATCCTTCACCAACGGCACATTCAAGCCCTGCTACTCCGTAGCCCCATCGCCGCCGCATCCACCGCTGCAAATGGTGCTCGTCTCCGCCGGCGGCAGCTACAAAGAGTGCCTGAAAAACCACGCGGCTAGCATCGGTGGGCACGCTCTAGACGGGTGCGGCGAGTTCATGCTCAGCCCCAATTCCAACCCCTCCGACCCCACCTCCCTGAAATGCGCCGCCTGCGGCTGCCACCGGAACTTCCACCGCCATGAAAACCACCAGCACCGACCCAAAACCGTCCTCAACCACCACCAGCACCGCCTCTTGCTGCCCCCGCCACCGGCTCATAACCACAGCCCGAGCCCGAGTCCGGGTCCGACCCGAAGCCCAAGCCCAAGCCCAAGCCCGGGCCCAACTCCGAGTCCCCAGTCTCCGCCGCCGGTCTCCCACCTGCCGCCTACCTATTTCGCATCTCCGACCCAAATGCTGCTCGCCCTCAGCTCCGGTGTTTCCGGGCCGTCCGATGAGATCAACCCCCACCATCAGATCAACCCGTACCAGCCCAGTGAGAAGAAGAGATCCAGGACCAAGTTCACCCAAGATCAGAAGGCCAAAATGTGTTTGTTTGCCGAGAAAGTCGGGTGGAAAATGCACAAGAGCGCTGAGAATCTGGTGGATGATTTTTGCAAAGAGATTGGCGTCGGCCGGGGGGTTTTCAAGGTTTGGATGCACAACAACAAGCACAGCCGGAAGAAGAGATATCAAGACAGATCCGCCGGCGGCGGCGACGGCAACAGCAAGGGCGGCGCTCGGATGATTGACAGCAATGTGGATGAAATTAGCAACGGTGAAGGCGGTGGAAGACTTGGGTTTGACTCCGTGGATGCTCATCACAATACCAACAGATCAAGTTTTGATCTTGTCACTAATGGTGGGTCGTCTTCGTCATCTTGAACAACTCAGGGGAAATATGGACGCTTTAGATGGTTCAATGTGTCGTTGTGATCTTACTTTTAGTGGTTATTATTAGCTAGCTAGGATGTTAATTACTGGCGTATTGTAACTGACTACTGTGTCTTGGTGAGGATTAAAAGAGGAAGTTAATATAGTAGGTGATGATTAATTATTGGTAGTGCGAAGTTAATTGATGTTTTAACCTTCCATTGTTGGCATCATGGTGCTTTGCTTTGCAAGCATGCTTCTTCATTTTATATCTCTGCGCTTGAGGTAAATACTGTCCATTACTATTAAAGCAGGGATCATTTTGTAGCTTTGGTTTGACAATTAACACTTTGATTGGTCTAGGGAATGAATTGGGGAATCAAATTTCTATTTTTGGGTGGCAGGAGACCATCATGTGGGAATTTCTTGTGGGGTTTGTAGATTTTCTTCATTTGTTCATTGTTATCCAGTAACCTAAAAAGTGAACGCTTTCCCCATACCTTATTTCTTCAACTTTTTCAAATTCGGGGTTCAAATTGGTTAAAATATGTCGTCTGCTATCTTGTCCTTATTCATTTAAGGGCTACTCCTACTGCTGCTGAACTGTTGTACAACTATTTTACTCGAAAAACAACCACTATTGAAGACACATTCAGAAGAATTGATGTGATTTTTTTGCAAAGGAGAGATCAAGTTGAGACCTGGTCACCCCATTAAAGAGGGAATGATATAGTCCCGTGACTCTTAAAATACAGATAGAATCGGGACCATCACTTTGGGCATGCCTTAATCCTAAGCACAAATGATTTTCCTATGCTCCATTTTCTTCATCAAATTTTCTTGTTTTGCCCTTATAGAATCTATAGGTTACTGCTTGTGACATCTCAAATCGACCAGTTCATCAAGTTTTCATTATTCACTGAATGAACTACGTATGTGTTAATTTGAGTTGAAATATCTGAAAGAATTAATTGGTATCATAGAAAAATTTATAATTATGTGACGAAATCAAATCACATATTATAATATACTATTAATATGATGGAATTATACACCTGATATTAGACTTTAGATCGTGAATGCAATGTGCAGTGGATGATTTGACTCGACTAAAATGGCGGCGAAGCTCCCATTGGACATTGGTTAGTTTGTTTGTGGACTTCCCATTGGTGACGAGTTCGGACAAAATAGTCGAAGAACCCTTCTTTATTTTTCGAACAATGGAGAACCCTTATTATCAAGTAGCCTAGTTTATACAAAGGGACAATAATATATATGGATGCTAATGAAGTTTTTGAGTAGGTTTTTCGGATGGACAATTTGGATTTTGGACCTTGGAGAAGTGACACGTAGAAGAGATGTGTTGTCAAGTTGTGCATGCAATTATCCAATTTATATTACTATTTTTGATTGCCTATACTTTTAAGGCAAGCGTAGCGGGGTTGGCCTTTAACCCAAAAAATATTAAACAAAAAAGTGTTGTTAATCAGGTGAGGGAAGCGGGGGTGCAGATCCTCTGCAGATCTCCTCCTCTGCAGATCTGATACAGATTCGGCCAAATGGAGGCCTTTCACGGTGATGAACAGTGATAAGAACCGTTGAGTTTGTAGCTAACATAGTAAAGATCATCTCCACAAAAAATGAATCAATTCCGACATCGTTTGATAACCTAATTGTGCGAAACAAATACCAAATATATAGACGGCTAGTATAGTCACTCAATTCGACCGTTCATTTGTTTCGTATATGTTTCACACAATTAGGTGACCAAACGATGTCGGAATTGATTCATTTTTTGTGAAGATGATCTTTGCTAGATTATTTACAAAGTGAACGGTTCAGATGACTGTTTATTGCCGGAAAAGTGCCCCATTTGGCCGGATCTGCACCAGCTCTGCAGAGAGGGGTCTGCAGAGGAGCCGGATCCGGGAAGCGGTGGGCAGATCTGATCAATGGCCAGGTTTCCATTTTTGGTTGGTTGATTAAAGCGGCAAGCATTGTTTGTTTCCGTTTTCTACTGCTGATGCAAATATAAATGATGAGCACAACTCTGATTCTGATCGGATAATTGGGAACACCACCACTAATAATCCACCAAAATACTTTAATCCATTTCTTTCGGATTCAACTTGATCCACCGCCCTTTGTTAACACGCGTCAAGAAGATCACCTTGTTCTTTATTCTTCTTTTTGTTCTCACTTTATTAAGAACTTTTGGTTGGAAGAGTATTTTAGAACTTGGATATTGGCATGTTGGTTCTTTTTTTTTTTATTTAGGATTTGATTATTTTTTGGTAAACATGAATTATTGTAAGGCATGGCTAAGTGTAGTAATGCTATGACATATCCTCACTGCCTCCAAATATGACAAACCCACAGATCTTATCATTTATCATCTAAATCATCAATCCCCTTTTAAACATCATAAACTTTATGCTTTCAGCGTAAGACCACTTTAGCTACGGAAACCTGGCCAAATTTTGAGTTTATCCGCTCATTGTCAATCGAGTTTGAAAGTGCAAACTCAGCTTCTTTCAGTCTAAATTTTATATATGATTCTTGGTATGAATTTGTTGACCCTAATTTCCACGTAAGGAAATCTTACTTTATCTTGAGATTGTGCGGGCGTGCCACCAATAGCACCGTTGCGGTCTATTGGACTTGGTAATTGGTGGAATGCGCGTCTTCGACTTCTTACCAAACGATTGTGCTAGACAGGGGACATGCAAAGAGTAAGTCTAGACAAAGGTTCTTTTTTGCCTTTGGGCGATAAAGGACTTTATAAAATTTATAAGTGCTACAATGATAGTTAAGGAGTAAAATCCTTATTGAAATCTACGAACAAAGCAATAAAAGTAAAGATAAATACAACCGGGATGCGCGTCGGTTGCAGGTGAAAGAGAACTAGATCGGCCTAGTCTTTGCGTCGTCGTAAAGCGCGATACTCGTGATCGGCTGCGTCCGGAAGCGATACTCGTGATCGTCCCTTGGAAGTCCGGTGCTCGTGACCGCCTTCTGCGTCGGTGCCTTGCGGCGAAATCTGGGTGCCTTGCGGCGAAATCTGGTGCCTTGCGGCTAAATCTTTTTAGGGATTTGTGTTTGAGGGATCGGGGATCTTTAATTTGAAGAGAGACCTTCTCTTATATAGTGGTGCTCCACGGACTGGGCTTTGACTTGGGCGGCAAGCAATTCTTCTCCCAATTGAAGTTCACTTTCTCTTCTTCTGAAATCCTTCCTAAGCTGGGTTTCCTTGAGAATCCTTCTTGATTTGAACTTGATCTCCTTCGGCCCATGGGAAAAACACTTTCCTTATTCCTTTCCAAAACCTTAGCCGCTGAAATCAAGCCGATTTCCTTCCAAACGCGGGACTCTTCATCATAGAACTGCCTTTCCGCTGGGCTTCAGCCACTAGAAGGCCTTAAATTACCTATCACCTCCAAGCCCAATAGTGTTCTAGGTCCAATTGCACAATTCGGGCCCAAACAATGCCCCCTAAGTTGCATCGGTTCGGCCAGAGGCCCAGAACCGATGGGACTTAAATTGTTCGCCTACCTGTCCGCGCGTTGCTCGCGTGTGATCCGCGCACTTCCCTCCAAAATCGGCTGCATGGGCGACACCTCAGCCCATGTCTCTTGGATAACCGTGCGTGATTTAGTGGGAGAGTGGGAAAACTCTTCCACTTTTACATGATTACTCGGTTCTTCCGAGACAAAAAGCACTTTTCCACACTTCTCGTCCGTTTGACGTTTCGCCTTCACGTCGCATTAATTGTTGCTGCGCCAAAATCCCCTTTAAATATCTTCCTTTTCAGAGATTTGTCCTTACTGCTTTCAAAACTTCAGAGATTTCTTCCGCTCTCATAAACAAAAGAACTCCCTTCTTCTTCTCCAAAACCTTCCCAGAAAACTGCCTCTCGACAATGTCTTCCATTCCAGCTTCGTTCACCTCTGCTGCCGGAGTCACCACCCTTTACCAGTTTCCCAGGGGAATCCGCTCCTTTGATGTCTCTCACACCGACGTCGACATCATGCACAAATACCACAACACCCGGAAGGAAATTCTGGCTCGTGACGGCGCCGTCGTTGACGAGGATCGGCTCGTTGAGCTTCCTGACGGTGAATGGTCCCTGGGTCCGTCTTTTACCGGGCCGATACCTGAATCTCTCCGTCCATTCTGCGACTGGCCGGCGCAAGCAGAATACGGCTACCTCCAACGCTCTCTCTCCTTCGGCGACTGGTCGGTTTCCCTTCCTGGGTGGCCTAACTCCGACGACGAGTGGCAATCCTGGATCGTCCGCCTTGAACCCATCTTTGGTGACAGGTGGAAAACTTCTGGCATCTGGGACCTTCTCCAGATGTCTAAGAACAAAATCGTGAAGGACGACGGTCTGGTGGCGGCGGCCCTCGCTTCTGGAATTCGGCGACCAACACCCTCGACCTTCCGGTAGGTCCCATGTCCATCACTCTTCTGGACATGGCCGCTATCTTCGGCCTTCGGCCACACGGCATCGACATCCGGGCCAACATGCGGGTTGAACTCGAGGATGGTTCGGAAGAAGTTCCTTTCGATCCATCCAGCATCGTCGTTCGTAACTGGACGACATTGAAATATTCTGGAATGAGGCCGATTCTGCCGGCCGATGAGATGCCATCCTTGGGCGTCAAATATACTGGCCCAATGGAGTTCGAATACGAAGCACCAGGAGACCATGAGCACATGAGTTTCCTGCTCTACTTCATCTCCAAGTTTCTTCTCTGCTGCAGCCAGAAGAAGCCGACGAAAGAATGGATCCCTCTGGCGCGGATGCTGCACAATGGCGACAACCTGGCGCTGGGGCAACTGGTGCTGGCCTACCTGTATCGCGGCCTGCATACAATGACTTCCACCAACCCCCTCAAGTGGGTCTGCACTGGGCCAGCTTGGATGTTCCAGACTTGGCTGCGAGTCTACTTCCCCCAGTTCAGCCCTATCAGCGACCCCAGTCGGATCAACCCCAATGCTGCAATGGGACTCGGTCTCACCCACCTCTGCCGTCAGTCAAGTGCTCAGGAATGCTTGGCCTATTTCTCTACGCTCACCCATCTCCCTCACGATCGGTGGATGGTAACTGTAAAACGCCACTACCCATTCTTCACCCCCAGCACCATCTTCTGCGCTGCGGAGCCAGCCGACAGCAAAGAAGCAAAGGTCTGGCGGCAGATCAGAGCCAGCTGCATTTCTACCAGGGATCTCCCCTGGGGAATCCAAAATCGTGGCCACGTCACCTACCACAGTGGGGTCGAGGTATACTCCCCCAATCTTTTCGCACGTCAGTTTGGGTTAGTGCAATGCCTTGCTGCGCCCTTCTTCCACAGCCTCAACTTCCTGTCTTCCTGGCGTCGGCTGGACAAGGATGACGACGAACTTTCTGCCACTAAAGCTTTGTCTAAGGTGGCCAAGGCGAGCAGGAAGCTAAAACGGTCGGTGCGCCTTCCTGAAGGTTTTGTGGTAAGTTCGTCGGCCACAACGGAGTTCTCTGCTTGGTGGAATCCCAAGGCTGCATATATCTTTGCTCGGAAGTGGGACAGAGCGTATACGCGAATCTTTAAAGACTGTCGCTTTCCTTTACCGATCATGGACGATGCGGACAGAGACTCCTACCTGATGAAGGAGGCTAGGATGAGTAAGTCTTCCACTGTACTAAATGTTTGCTTTCTTTTCTCTTTAAGTGGTTTCTGTACTCATATCCTTGTGTTCCTTTGCAGATTTTGGCCCTGATGGACACCCCCCTTCTCCCACTACAGCAGAAAGCTCTGCAGCCGGTTCTCACAGAGGAGCGTCCTACTGCTGCTGAAGAAGAAACATTTGAAGAGGTGGTGTTTGATATTCCTCCTCTGGCCACAATTCTACCGGATGATGCGCCCGTCGGAGATGCTCCTACTGCGGCGTCTGCGGAGGCTACTGACTCCTCTACTCCGGTGCGGCCTGGCATGCGCAGTAAGTGTTACTTCCCTGCTTCCTGTTTCTGCCAGAATTAGAACACCTTCTAACATTAACACGCCTTGTATATCTTTGGTCAGGGAAAGCTGTGGCCAACAGGAGGTGGCCAGGCCTTAGGAGAAGGCATGCCTCTGATTGGGAAGATGAGGCTGGTCCTTCCAAACGGCCGTGTACGACGAATGCTGAATCCCCCCCAGTCATCGTTGTGGACGATGATGAAGAGGTGAGTATTCCAAATTTTTGCTTTTTCACCCTTTTCTTCCACTGTCTTGATGAACTCCTGTAAAAATTTCTTTTACTTACACTCGTAGGATGAGACTGGAAGCGGTGGAGAAGAAAGAGAAGATGACGATCATGAAGCGGAAGATGGAGCTGAAGAGGAAGAAGGCCATGAGGAGGCCGCTGGTCAGCCCTGGGTGCCGTCCAACTCTTCTCCTTCTGCTGAGGTGAGTTTTTCTAACTTGTCTTTATAAACAAATCTTCCTCCTTTTCAAAATCCTATTTCTGAAAAATTGGGTGACAGTTTCAGTTTATGGATGTGGGTGATGAACCAATGGTGGAAGAAGTAGCCACTGAGGAGGCTGAGAACGCTGAGACCACCCAACCGTTTGAGACTGAAGAGGTGATCTATCTTCCTACTTTTACTCGCACATTTCTTTTTGGAATTTGAATATCTTCAGCTAAACTTCTTTTATCTAGGTTGTTGGTGTGAATCCTCCTGAAGATGTGGCATCGCCAGCTGGCGCAGCTCCCCAAGCGGCCATGGATGCAGACCTACCTGCGTCTTCTGCTGCTCAGGTATTAACTTTTGTTGCCCCTTGCTGTTGTGATTATTTAATATGCTAAGGAGATGTGGAACCTAACACTTGGTTCTATTCTTGATAGGTTGAGATCCCAGCTGGCCCTTCTTCTTCCTCTTTTGCCAGTCTGATGGTGAATTTGCAGCCGTCATCTTCCACTGCGCCTGCGCCCCTATCCCCCTCTGCTGCGAATGAAGTGAAGTATCTTCAAGGGTGGGCGCGTTCTGGCATGATAGACGGAGCTTCGCTTCAAAGTCTATCGGCTAGCTTGGAGCAGTTGTCGAACCGCAACCTCCTCGATGCTACCTTTGCTACATGTTTTCAGGAATGCATTGCCACTTCTTTCCATGGCTTAGAAAGGACTGCTCATCTCTTCCAGGAGGTGGAGCACGATCGTGCAGAATTTTCGGCTCTTCAGAATAATCGTTCTCTCCTGGCGCAGAAGATCCAACAAGGCCAGGACTTGGAGGTGCGTCTGGCTACGAAACAAGAGGAGATCAATGCCTTAGAGCAGCAGCTGGCGGCTAAGCGTCGTGAGTATGATTCGCTCGTGGCGGAGAAATCCCATCAGCTGTCTGAAGCCTGCGCACTAAAATCATCCATCTCTGATCAAGAGGCTAGGAGGGATCGTTTTGAGTACAAAGAGTGGAAGTTGTGGCAAGCCCAGCAGCAGAATGAAGTCAACCGTCTTTTCCTCATTAGCTTAATTGACCAGATCAAACTGTAAAAGAAATATGAACTTGTACTTTCAAGCACCTCAATGAACAACTTTTGCAACCACTATTTTGGCTTTTATATTGATCATTACTTTGTACAACTTTGCATCTTCCTTATGCCACTAAATGGCCTGGAAACTTCAATCATTCGTTCATCGGATCGGCCGGAGGCCCGGAGCCGATGGACGATTGCTTCGGCCAATGAATTGGCCTTTTATTCTTGGAAAAAAAATTACTACTTAAACATGCGTTTCTGCCACTAATTGGCTGAACTTTTGAACTTTTCTACAAAGTTGGGGGCCACTAGTTGGCCAATCTTCCTGGAGTCTTTCCTGGTTTACTTGTTTCCGTCGGCGACCTCCGTAGTGATAGAAATTCCAGTTGCGTCCCATAGAGTCGGGTAGAATTTTTTAAGCCATTTGCCGTTGATGGGCAGTTCATGGAGGTCTCCGTCGCGATCTTTTAGTCTATATGCGCCTTTCCCCAACACTTTGTTAACTACAAACGGTCCTTCCCATGTTGGGCTCCACTTTCCATACCCTGGGATATGTGATCCGAGTGGTAGCAATACTCTCCAGACTAGTTCTCCTTCTTGGAATGCTTTATCCCGAACTCTCTTGTTGTATGCTCGCGCTACCGCGTGCTTCCCGGCCATCGTTCGGTTTAGAGCTTCCATTCTGATGTCGTCTAGGTCTTCCACTTCTTGCATCATCGCCTCCGTGTACTCATCAGTGTATAAACCATGTTGTCGTGCGAGTCTTAACGACCTTACATTGATTTCCATTGGAAGAACTGCGTCGTGGCCGAATACTAAAGCATAGGGCGATGTTCCAGTCGCGGTTCTCTTGGAAGTTCGATACGCCCAAAGTACCTCAGACAATTTCTCATGCCATTCTCTCGGGTTGTCTTCCAGGTGTTTTTTCACCATGTTGATGATCACTTTATTGCTGGCCTCGGCCTGGCCATTTGCTTGTGGGAAATACGGGGTGGATTGCAGCATCTTGATTTTATACGCATCACCCAGGCGTTGTACTTCGTCTGATACGAACGACATTCCGTTGTCTGTAGTGATAGTCTCTGGGACGCCGAATTGGTGGATGATGTTGCTTCTGAGGAAGTGGACGACCTCCTCTGAAGCGATGCTTTTGAGAGGTGCGGCTTCTACCCATTTGGTGAAGTAGTCAGTTGCTATGATAATGAATGTATGTCTCTTGGACGAGGGTGGTGAGATCTTTCCGACGAAATCAATCGCCCATCCTCTGAATGGCCATGGCTTTACCACCGGATTTAACGGTACCGCTGGTGCTTGCTGTACGTTGCCATGCTTCTGGCAGGCCTCGCATCCTTTGTCATACCGCAAACAGTCGGGCACTATAGTCGGCCAATGGTAACCATATCTCCTGAGTAACCAGCGCATCTTTTTCCCTGCTTGGTGTGCTCCGCACGTTCCTTCGTGCACTTCAGCCATCACCCTCATCTGTTCGTTCTTCCCTAAACAGCGTAGAAGAATTTCATCACCTGTCCTTCTGAATAGCTCGTCATTCCAAAGGACGTAGTTGGTGGCAACTGCTCTAAGTTTACGGTCGGTGGGAATACCGGGATTGGATAAGTAGTTTATTATCGGCGTTCGCCAATCGTCTTCTTCTAGTTCGGTAGACATAATTTCCAGGTCCATTCCTCTGTCCAATATTGATGGTAACGCCTTGCGTCGGATCAAGATGATGCGTTCGTCTTCCTCATCGAGTAGCTGGACTCCGGTTGCAACCTGGGCCATCTCGTTAGCCGCCCAATTCTCATCTCGGGGAATGTATTCTGCCCCCACGTCCTCGAAGTCTTCGATGAGGTTCCTGGCTGCCACAAAGTAGGCTGCCATGTTTGGGTCTCGGCACTTGTATTCCCCGAGGATCTGCTTGATTACTAGCTGGGAATCGCCTTTGACTTCAACATGCTTGACTCCCATCTCTAATAACATCTCGAGGCCGATGATGAGAGCTTCGTATTCTGCCCGATTGTTTGTGCTCTCGAAATCTAGTTGGAAAGAGAATGCATGCCTGGTTCCGTGTGGGTCGATGAGGACGACTCCTGCACCAGCGGCCTGGTCAGTGCGCGATCCATCGAAGTACAGTTGCCATGGAGTGAAAGATATGGTCGCGATTTTCGAATTTTGCCTCCTAGGGGTGACCTCAAGTTGGTTGATCTGCTGTCGCATCGCCTTGTTCCATATCGGCCACTTTTCCTCCCAATATTCGTGCTTATCCAATGGTGTTCTTCCTGTTCCGAACTGCAGGCCGTGAGGAGTTATTTCCACTTGCGCCACGTCGGCTTCTGCTGTTTCGTCTACCTCTATTTCCAACGATGGGTGATCTGCCAGAAAATCGGCCACTGCCTGGCCTTTGACTGATTTCTGTGGAACATACTTCAGCGAAAACTCTGAAAGTCCTAGCATCCATTTCCCTAGTCGGCCCCTCAAAACAGGCCTTGACAACATGTATTTTATCAAGTCTGTTCTGGATATAACTAGTACATCGTTTGGAAGTAGGTAGTGTCGTAGTTTGACGGCGGCAAAATACAGAGCTAGGCAGTGTTTCTCGATTGGCGTGTAGCGTATCTCCACTGGGGTGAGTCGGCGACTGAGGTAGTAGATGGCCTACTCTTTTGCTTGTTCGTTGTCTTGAGCAAGTAGGACGCCGATTGATGCTTCGGCCGCCAGATACGTATAACTTGAGTGGAATACCCTTCCGCGGCGGCATCAATGCTGGAGGATTGGTGAGGTATTGCTTGATGGCGACGAAAGCTTGTTGATGTTCTGTCTCCCACCTGAATTCCTCGTCTGCTTTGAGTTTTAGCAATGTGGAGAAAGGTTGGAGCTTTCCCGCCGAGTTGGGCACAAAACGCCGAAGGAAATTGATTTTTCCTAAGAAGCTTTGGAGCTGTTTCTTGTTCTTCGGTGGTGGGGCCTCGATGATGGCCTTTGCTCGGTTTTGGCTGACCTCGATGCCTCTGTGGTGTATCAAAAAGCCTAAGAAACTTCCTGCTTGCACTCCAAACGCACACTTCTTGGGGTTCATCTTCAAACCATGCCGTTTCATTCTCTCAAATGCTTGCCGCAGATCGGCTATATGAGAATCTTTCTGTTTGGATTTGATGACCACATCATCGATGTAGACTTCGAGATTGTGCCCGATCATGTCATGGAAGATATGGTTCATTGCCCTTTGGTATGTGGCACCTGCATTTTTCAATCCGAACGGCATTACTACATACTCAAAGGCGCCCGTGTGGCCAGGGCAACGAAAAGCCGTTTTGTGTGTGTCTTCTTCGGCGAGTAGTATCTGATTGTAACCGGCGTTCCCATCCATGAATGACATGATATGATGTTTGGCCGCTCCGTCTATTAACATATCGGCCATAGGCATCGGGTACTCATCTTTTGGCGTGGCCTCATTGAGATTCCTGTAGTCGATACAAACTCGGACGGCCCCTGTGTCTTTTTTAGCCATCGGAACGATCCTGGACAACCATTCCACGTATCTGGCTGGTCGGATGAATCCGGCTGTGTGTAGCCGCTCTATTTCTTCTTTGACTTTGAACTCCGTCTCCCTTGTCATTCTCCGCGGTGCCTGCTGCACAGGCCGATATCCTTCTTTGATGGGTAGACGATGTTCTACTAGCCGTCGGTCGAGTCCTGGCATTTCAGAATAATGCCATGCAAAACAGGTGCGGTACTCTTGAAGAACCTCGATGATTTGTGTACGCAGAGGTTCACCCAGTAGGCCACTGATGAATGTTGGCCGTGGGTCTTCTTGTGTACCCAAGTTGACTTCTTCGAGCGGATCCCGTACTTCGGGAGGTGAATCTTCGAGTTCTCTTGGCTCGAATTCTAAGTCTTCCTCAGTTGCTTCCAGAATCTCATCTTCTGGCCAGTCTGATTCATGTATAAATTCTGCCATATTGATAACCATTGATTGGCCTATGACCTTCTTTTCGCTCCAATACCTCGCGGTCGGGTGATGAGAGACCTTATGACTGCTGAGTGGTTCGCCACTTCGGGTGGCGTGTTATCCATGGGTTCTTTGTCGCTTGAGCAAGAATGGCCGATCAAGGTCATCCTCACTCCCCAACAATCCTGTGGCGATGAGTCTGCGGGCCGTTTCCCCTATGGGGCGGCCGTTCTGGTCAAACTCTGACACGATGAAAGGTTTAGTATTGTCATCCAAGTAATAATGTGCATCGACGTGGTCGGCTGATGGTAAGAATGGCCGTGCATCGGCCGCTACCAACTCCCAACGTTCTTGAATCTCGTCCCAGATTGCGAGTTGTTGATGGAGAGTGGAAGGTACGCACAAATTCTGGTGGATCCAATCTCTTCCCAACAATGCGGAATATGAAGACTTGGTGTCGACCACAAAGAAAGCTACAGTGATGGTTTTGCTGCCGATGGTCACGTCCAGGGTGATGATGCCCTGTGTAGCGGTTATGCCCCCTGCGAAGTTGGACACCGTGTATTCCGTCTTGTACAGGTCCTTGGTGCTCTTTCCGAGGCGTTTGAGCTGCTTGGATGGTAGGATGTTGACCGCCGCTCCGCCGTCTACCATGACCTTGGCAAATGGGACTCCTTGGATATGCGCGAGGACATAAAGTGGCCGCAAGTGATCGGCCATGTCCCTTGTTGGAATGTCGAAGAGCTGATTTCCTGTTGGAAGGATCCGAGTGATTTCAGAGCTGTTGTTGGGCCCCTCGTCCTTGTCAGCGACACGAATGACTGGTTCTTCTTCTGGAAACACTTCTTCTACATGGTTGACTACCTGCGAGTTGGTGTTTCTATGAATGGACGATAGCAAATGTACCATGTTTACCTGGAAAGGTCCTAATGTGAAGGGTTCTTCATCACTCTCGTCTTCTGACCAATCTCCGTCGTCTATCGCTTTTTGGCCTTTGGATGTAACTTGGGACGGCCTTGGCCCCTTGCTCTCGTTGATTGGCTCAAAATTATCCTCCATGCGCGTATCGCTCTTTTGGGCGGTGGAAGATCCTGCTTCTTTGTCGTGGCTGCCAGCATGGAACTCCTGGAATGTTTCTCCTTCGTCCTCGTCCACTGGTTCTGGCTGAAGGACTTCTTTCCCTTTGCTTGTGGAAATCGTGACTGTTTCTCTGACTAGCCTTGACCTTACCGATGGTTCTTGGATGACAATTCCGGGAGATTTACCTGCTGCTGACCTTCGTTTCCATTGGAACAGTTCTACTGCGTTGACCGATTGGTCAAGTGTTGAGGTGTTTTCCGTTGTATCTGGCGAGTGCTCTTTCTCCGGTGTCGGATTTTCCGCCATTCTTTTGGCTATGGCGTACTGCCGCTGGAGTCTTCTGCGCTGGGAACTAGTCACCTTTCCTGCTGGCTTCCCATTTCTTCCAACGAAATACCATTGGCCGTCTTTAATGACTGTCGGCCGTATTTCTTCCAAAGTTGGATCTCTTCTGGGTCTCTTAACCATCGGTGGTAGAGTTTTGGCTGTTTCGGCCATAGCTTCTGGCAGTTTTCCCTTGGGTCTCCACACCTTTCTTTCTCCCAGACGCTCCTTATTTGGCGACGAACTACCTGACCGTTCTCGCTTTATGCCCCCAAGCCTGTGGAAGACGGCTTTCTTGGGGGATGAGTCTCTTGTCGGCCGGATTGGTGATCTGGCCCCTGTTCTCGCTGATGTTTCCTTGCGAGGACTCTTCTGCAATTCTCCTATCCTCTTGAACACGTTGCTTTTTGGTGGAGGGTTTCTCGGGCTATGTGGCCCATAGTGTTTCGGAGACGATTTGAGCGCCTCCTTCGTGCGTTCTTCCTCCTCTTTCACAATCTGTTCATCCAGAACAGTAGCCGATTCGGGGAACTCTAGATCACATTTGCACTTACAACGACTACAAAGGACCACTCCAGCCACAATTGAGGCTTTTGGTCTTGACGGCTCCACCCCCCGAGATGTTTCTCTTTGCATTGTATCACGTGCGTTGTTGTAGCCGACGTCAATGGTAAGTCGTCGCTGAGTTCTCCCAGCGCCTTGTAATCCCACATGATTGACTGGGAACGGCTGTGAATCAACTTTCATGACTGGTTTGTCCCACATGACTTTTCCTTGGGCGATCTGTTCCATTACGTATTCCCTGAAGCCGTTGCAATTGTTAGTAGAATGACTCCAAGAATTGTGGAATTTGCAATATGCCTTGCCCTTCAAGTCTTCCGGCTTAGGTAAGTTGATTCCATCTTTGTACTCGAATGCTCCGGAAGCTAGCAGTTCATCGAACATCTGATCACTGTGGGAGATATCGAACGGATATTCCTTTGGTGCGTAGGGTTTGTTGTAAGCCATGCCCCCAGTTGGTGCTGCCGGTCGCTGATTTCGGTTGGCCCTCACCATAGATTTTAGAATTATTGGTTTCTTGATGGGAACCATCTCGGCGGCGGCTACTTCGAAATATGGCGTTTCCTCATCAGTGTAGCTTTCGAGCTCCAACTGGCTCACTTTAGCTGTGGGTGGCTTGACAAAGTTGTTACGACCCGAAGCCTTCTCTTCTGCAAGCATCTTCTCATACCTCGTGCCTCTGTGCACAATATCTTGCAGATCAAGGAACTCGACTTCGCTGAAGTGTGTTTTCAACGGGTATCTCAATGCTTTCTTTGCCATGTCAATGGCGTATTTCTCCTCCATGGGCATGCGACACTTCATCCGTAATTTCCTGAATCGCGCAATGAAGTCTTCAGTAGATTCGGTCTCCTTCTGTTTGCATTCAGAAAGATCTGTGATGGTGACTTCTTGCTCCACTCGGTAGAACTGTTTGTGGAATTCTTCTTCCATCATGTCCCATGAAGTAACAGATCCCGGCTCCAAATTGGAGTACCATGTAAACGCTGATCCGGATAGTGAACTTCCGAATAAACGTAATTTCAAATTCGCATACGGACCTTCTAGGAGCAAGCATTGACTGGTGAATCGGCCAATGTGTTCCACGGTTGAAGCCCTCTTCTCTTCCCCTGAGAACAGCGAAAAAGACGGGACTTTGAATCCTTTAGGGAACTCCAAAGCATCGATATAATCAGGGTATGGCTTGCGATACTTCGGTCGGCCACCTGTTGGCCTTGGTTTCCCTGTTGTAGTATAGAACTCGTTCTCCACCTTTTGCATGCGCTCTTCCCACACCCTTGCTTGTTGCACCGCTCTTTCGTCGACTCGCCTTTTGACTTCGTCTTCAAGGTTAATGTGGGAGACGGCTCCATCAGGTGTGGAAGATTTTGATGCAGACATCTGCGGTGGATCGATCTTTGGGCCATTGCTGCTGGCCCCTTTGGTATTCCACTTATCCCAGTCAGGCGTTTGCTCCAATCGCTTCATTGGATTGTATGGCGTCCTCCCTGACTGAGTCTCCATAAGTGGTCTGACAGGCGTTTGTTGGTCGTGGGTGACCTCATGTTGGAGGGTATGCCTTGTCGCCGATGTGCTTCCTGTGGCCCCTAATTTATTCTGGGCCGATGAAGGCATACCGAATAGTGGTTTAGCCATCGAGCCGAACGTGAGGTTTGGCATGGCTTCTCTATCGCCGACCTTTGCTTTCCCATTATCGGTATTGGGAGGTGGGCGATCTTCGCCTACTTGGGAAGCAGCGGCCATTCCTTTAGCTTTCTCCAGCTGTTGTGCAAGTCGGTCAGAAACCTTGCTTTCCATCTCTGTGAATCCTTCCCTCATGGATCTCTCAAAGTCCTTCTTGTTTCCTGAGAGAGATAGCAACAGCAGCTCGATGGATCGGTTCTGATTTTCGATGTTCTTCTGACTCTCCAGGAAGAGAGCTTGCGCAGCTTCAGCCTGGCTTGTGCTGCACTGCAACGTCTGGTTCAAGCTCTGTCTGAAGTCGTCTTGTGTCTGAGCCATATTGCTGATGGCTGTCATCAACTCGTCGCGCGTAGCCGATGATGGTGATGCAGGAGATCGGCTCCGTGATCTTCCAGAAACATTGGATCCAGCGGGGGTATGCTCCTGATTCGCCATGTAGGAGGCGTAGCACTTTAGGTCCCACTGGGCGTGCCAATTATGTTGACCCTAATTTCCACGTAAGGAAATCTTACTTTATCTTGAGATTGCGCGGGCGTGCCACCAATAGCACCGTTGCGGTCTATTGGACTTGGAGTTGATTGGATGAATGCGCGTCTTCGACTTCTCACCAAACGATTGTGCTAGACAGGGGACATGCAAAGAGTAAGTCTAGACAAAGGTTCTTTTTTGCCTTTGGGCGATAAAGGACTTTATAAAATTTATAAGTGCTACAATGATAGTTAAGGAGTAAAATCCTTATTGAACTGACGAACAAAGCAAATAAAGTAAAGATAAATACAACCGGGATGCGCGTCGGCTGCGGGTGAAGGAGAACTAGATCGGCCTAGTCTTTGCGTCATCGTAAAGCGCGATACTCGTGATCGGCTGCGTCCGGAAGCGATACTCGTGATTGTCCCTTGGAAGTCCGGTGCTCGTGACCGCCTTCTGCGTCGGTGCCTTGCGGCGAAATCTGGTGCCTTGCGGCGAATCTGGTGCCTTGCGGCTAAATCTTTTTAGGGATTTGTGTTTGAGGGATCGGGGATCTTTAATTTGAAGAGAGACCTTCTCTTATATAGTGGTGCTCCACGGACTGGGCTTTGACTTGGGCGGCAAGCAATTCTTCTCCCAATTGAAGTTCACTTTCTCTTCTTCTGAAATCCTTCCTAAGCCTGGGTTTCCTTGAGAATCCTTCTTGATTTGAACTTGATCTCCTTCGGCCCATGGGAAAAACACTTTCCTTATTCCTTTCCAAAACCTTAGCCGCTGAAATCAAGCCGATTTCCTTCCAAACGCGGGACTCTTCATCATAGAACTGCCTTTCCGCTGGGCTTCAGCCACTAGAAGGCCTTAAATTACCTATCACCTCCAAGCCCAATAGTGTTCTAGGTCCAATTGCACAATTCGGGCCCAAACAGAATTGTGTAGTTAGTATTCTGTTCTCTTTTGTAGTTTCCAGCCTGTGTTCAATTATGCTTGGTGAGGAACGAGGACGCATCAGGTCTTATACCTTTACCGACCATGACCCCGTGGTCGTCATTTCCTTCTTCGGAGGTGTAGCTTCACTGATCTATTAGCATTTAATGACTTAGCTAGTCTCTCTATCGATAGACTCTTTTTTTAACATAAGCATTGTACATCCCCTCACGGGCACTTCGTGCTACATGTAAACAATTTTGGTAGTCCTTTCACTTTAGATATTTGTTGGTTTCTCATATCCACAGGGCGACAGTGATCCAAAACCTAGAGTTTTGATTTTGGATCGAAAATGGATTTGAAATTTGGAGAGTTTTTGGTGTTTGTGACTTTCATATATCGATCATGAGTCGGCGATTACACTACAAAGAGAGCAGTATTGGTCTTGACTCTTTGGACATAGAAATTTTGGATTTTGGATATTTCAGTTGGGGTCGGGATTGGGCGTCGTGGAGAGGAAGAGGAGGGGGCAAGACCTTTGAAGTACATTTTAAATTTCAAAGTACCATATTACCCATGGGAAAAGAAAGAAAGTATTTTAGTTTAGAGACAATTTTTGGCTACTCTAGCTAAGTAGCCAAAGGCTACTTATATCTTATTTTTCACCCTCTTGGTTGATGTGTATCATGATCGGAACCGTTCATTTTATTGATTATACACGTAAGATCATTCCTTCAAAAAATCACTTAAATCTAAGATCTTTTGGTCATCAAATATTGAAATATATGAACGCTACAATTAGACGTTTAACTAATATTCTAAATGTTTCACATAGTTAGATAAGCAAATGATTTTGGATTTGAGTGATTTTTTGATCAATGTTAATAACAACCAAATTTCTCTGTTTGTTTTGTGATCATAGAGATACTTCTGGTACATAATGCCTATGCTACTGATGATCTGATGTTCTGATGATCTTCAAAGGGTAGAATTTGCGCTAAAAATGACTCGTATATGTTGTTAATAATGTCCACAAGCTCTCAAGTCAATCCAAAAATTCTTGTGGACCAAATTGTTCTTTGGCACAATGCGGGCTTCATTTTATTGGGCCCAAATCTGCGGCAAATGGGAAGAAGAACACCTAGCGCGAAGAAGGTTGCTCTGCCATCCTCCCTTTCCGCATCACTGCCGCCTTCACTCCGACTCGTCTCCGCGACCGCCACCACCATCCGCTTCCTCTGATCTTCAAGATCGGCAGTTTATTTTTGGGCCACGCTGGGCCTTTACTTGTGATTGGGTCCTATTTTAGTTTGGGTTGGCTTGGTTTTCTTCTCAACTGGGGTATTTTGGACTGAACTTATCTTTTAAACCCAATATTTATTTAATTTTGGTATGGTGGCTTTGCTTAAACTTATGGTTACTTGATTTGGGTTAACTTGAGTGTTCGGTTGCAGCACCGTGATCAAATCGGTAGCTATTATTTATGAACCACTTTAGTAGATTGAACTGCTTCAGATGATCGAGTTGTTCTATGTTTTATCTTTATGTATCTATAGCTTGTATATTTTATCTTTATGTATCTATAGCTTGTCATGCATTTTAACCATTATATTTTTTTTGCACCTATTAATCTATTTTTGACAACAAAAAAAAAAAAATTATAATGATAACACCAGTAGCTTTCGGGTTAGGTGTCTAAAGCTCTCATTTACCGATTTTCTATTCGATATTACTTCATCCAGTCTAACCAACTAGATGCTCTATCTATATCTCTTATTACAAAGTATGTCAAAAAAAATTTACATGGTTAGACAGTCAACATGGGAAAACAAGTTTGTCAAAAACATGTTGACAGGGTAAAAAGTTAATTATTAACAGGGGAAAAGCAGAAATGAGGGCTCCATGTGAACCTTCCAACGAACAAAATTGATCTTGTCTAGCTTTTCGTGGCACCAAACCAACTGTTCTGTTTTCAATTTTGTCATGTTTAGCACTCTTGAAATCAACCTCAATTCAACTTGAGCAACCAACACATTGTGCTCAAGTCGATCTTGATCTTGATGCTTTTGAAACTTTTTCACCACACAATTTCCGATTCGTTGCATCTCTTTTAGCCTTTTCTCCTTCTGCAATATAACATCATGAAGCATGAAATTGTGTAATCGGTTATTAACAATCAATCAAATAAATGGACAGGTCATTGTGAAGATCAATTTCATCGAGATTTATGCCATAAGACAAACCTTTTGTAGTTCTTTTCGAAGATCTGTTAGAAGCTCCAAATCATTACGATCAACCTGAGTTTCTGGATGACCTTTTAGGATCGAACTCCGTTCATCCTTACGAAGAAATGTCCAAAATATGTGCATTGATTCTTCAATGATCTTCACTAGCATTCCACTCAAGATTAAGGAATCCTCCTCCGCTCCAATGGCAAGAGCCCTATCCTTCATACTATCATCTGCAATGCAAATTCATATACAAAATGTTCAACTTTGGTCTCAAAGGTTTAATGTTTCGTTTTAATCTAACAATTTGACAATGTAACATATTATAGTGTACTCATATCTGCTACCTCTTATGGCCGGAACTTGAAGGAGGTTGCGAAAAACGCATCGGTTCTTGACATAATGCTGGATTCTGGGGCCTTGAAATGGATCATCCTCTATGAATCTTTGCAGGAGCACTTGAAACAATTGAAACTCAGTTGCAACTAGATTATACGAATGACTAGTAGATCCTTGTGCATGATTACATTGCTGCAACTCTAAGGCTTTTGTGTGCTCCCAGTGAAGGATTTCCCAAGAGAGACAAGTCTGCCCAACATACACCAACTCAAAGTCCTTTTGCAAGTCCCCAACCAATTTTGGCTTTGGGTCTACTTGCCGTTGTGCTTTGGAACCCCACGTATTTTGTGGTAGCAGAGACTTCGTAATTGGATGTGGTGAAGATTTTGGGTTTGACATTGACTTAACTTGGTATTTCAGCTGGAGCAAGCCTGCGGAGGATATTAAGCAAAATTACATTAGGATAACATTATTGACCCTTTAAATAGTTATTTTTCATTTGGTCAAATGATAAGATAATGAAAAAGTAGATTCACAAGGGGGCGAAAATGACATTTAACAAGATTAGACCACCACAATATGGCATATTCAAATGAAGCGAAACACTTCACATTCCATATAGATGGATAGCAACCCAGCTTTTCACTTCTAGCAGGGGACACTCAAATGAAGTGGACAGAAATCCACTAGATTAAAGAATAATACAGGACAAAATGAATGTGTGACACACAGATCTTGTTGTTGGAAACCTTAGTATATAAGAAACCGATTATGTATTTAATGGTGGACCTTAGATTAGGCCCAATGGCCTCCATAGAAAGATATTGAAAGAAAAAGATGCACATAATTAGTGGAAAATGATGGGGAATAAAGAAGAGCATAATTATATAAATCTTTGAAAGAATCTTTCTCGGAAAAGGAAAAACAAAGATCATAATTAAAGAGATGGGACAAGAAAATAAAAACAGCCATTCATACACAAACAAGAAAAAGAGGAAATCAACTTCACAACATGTCACTTTGAACAAGTCCTAAGAACAAACAAAAAACGAAAATTCGTTCATGACAACTCTGATGGACTTATATGTTCAAAATAGCGGCTCGAAAATAGTGGTTTATGACTTCAAATTTTAATTATGAATAGCACATGAATTCATAACACCATACTGTTCCAGAAATCGAATTTATCAAAACAGTTTGTACGAAGAGAAAATTAATTGAAACAGAGAGGTTTTATGTTGAACCTACCAATTGCATGCATGGTCTGGTTGTTCAAAATGTCCAGCTTCTTCATTCTCTCTGCATAGCTCTTATAAACCTTCTGAATCTCCGAAATTCGATCTTTGTAATCGAGCTTTTCGTCGATCAACAGAGGCTTTAACTTCACATCCTCCACCATTTTTGTGCACAATGATTCTTCTTCTAAAATTGGGGGAAGCCTCCCGCCTCTCCCATTTCTTATTTCCATCTTGAGCTGTTCAATTAGATCATCATGCTCCATTGAAGATTCATCCTCATTTTCTTCTTCCGGTTTTGACCCGAATGTTTTGTCCTGCGTATCATTTCCGGGTTTGTTCTCATGATCTTGGACTAGTAGTTCATCATCTCGTTCTTCAGTTTCCTCTTGCAAGGCACTGGGTTTTCGCATTCGGGGATTTGATATTTCGATATATTCGTCATCAGACGATTCAAAACCGCCTTCTTGATCCGAAATCACAACCTTTTCATCATCGGAACTTGAATCGTGCAATTGAAAATCTTTCAGGAAATCTCCAATGCTCATCTTTACCTTGTGATCAGTATCTTCCCTAATGACCACAAGCGTTTGAGGCTGCGGTCCACAACTCACATTTCTCCCCACAGAAAACTCATAGGTAATTGAACCACCATCATGAACTTTTCCTGATGTAACTGACTCTAACTCAGAATCCGAAACGGCGCAATTTTCAACAGGCGATTCTGCTTCATCAGATGCATCATGCTTACTGGAACTTGTGTTTTCTGGATACTCAATCATCTTTGAAAGCTCAATGTCAGTTTTACCCACCAGAAAATTTCCAAAACTAAAATTCTCAAGACCAGTGACTCTTTTCTCTAAAACCTCTGTTTTTTCCTCTGTTTTTCCTTGATCATCAAATACCTCTGCTTTTCCCTCCGTTTTTTCTTGATCTTCAAAAATCTCTGCCTTTTCCTCTATTTTTTCTTGATCATCAACAACCTCTTGGACAGTAAAGTTCATGGCTTTCGGTTCTTCCATGTAGCAGTTCACACCTTTGCCGGAACTGAACTCGTAAAAACCGGCGTTCGCAGTCCAAATTTTCTCGGCAAAACCAAAACCCTCTGTTTCTCCTTTTTTTTTATCATCTTCTTCTCTGAATACATCACTATCTGTAACTGATGGCCTCTTTGATTCAAGTTCATCGTCCTCTCTTGAAAATGAGCAACACGCTTTTGACTCGGCTGCTCATCTGCTCGAAACCTAAACACAAAAGAAACTACAATTTACATCGATCAAAACCATTATAACCTTCTAAATTCAGCTGGGAAAATCCCAGAATTCACATTACCTGTGTATATTTCTGCTTACGAATCCGGAAACGAAGACCACGTAGCTGCAACTCGAAACCCAGATGGAACCAGCCATCCCAATCATGTTTCCGTACAAAGACTCGCTAGTAGACGCTTACCCACGAAATCGAATTGAGTTTTGAGCCCGAGGAGTCTGTTGTTGGTAACCATCATTTCAATCAAGCTCTGTGTTGTTTTCTCAATAGGAAGAAAAGGTCAAAGAAGAAGAATTTTCATTTTTGGGAGTGGAATCTCCACTTGTAGAAAGCGAAATTGGCGGAGTGAAGAATTGTATACAAGAGAGAAACGAAGCGAGATTGTTGGAGGAGGTTGATTTGGGATTAATGCAAAGATGGAAAGGAACTTAATTCGGTATTGGGTCGCTTTGAATTCTCAAAACAATAACAGTTAAAGGAAGTTTCTTTGTTCCATTTGAGTGTTTTGTGAAGCGTTGAAAGTTGAAAGCTGACTGGAAAGACCTACACGTTTTCCGGAGTGAAGTGTGGGGGCAAGTCAAACGAACGTTGAAAAACTTGAAGTTTACTACTCTTTCCACCTTTGGGTGAAAGGTGAAAGGTGAAAGGTGAAAGGTAGATATGGGTAAAAGTAAAATAAATCAAATTTACACATAAGATCAGTTGATAGAATATGCAAGAGAACATGTGATATACTTTAATCAGTATAAAATATATCGTCTGTTTATATATTATAATACGTGAATGAATTATACTACGAGATTGTACTACCATCAATTGTTGGTGCGTTACTATTAATTTTAATGCATAACCAAAATACTTATCAAGATGTCATTGAAAATGAAGTAAGAAATTGAGAGAATTCCCTTCCTTTTTAGGTATGTAAGTCAAACAAGTAAGCCTTCTACATTGAAGGAATTATAGTCAAGACCACGATATGTACAGTAGATGTTTTAATTTCAGAACTGATGTGGTTTCACCCAAATTTTCAATTGCATATTAAGCTAGTTTTCAGTTTTGGACAATGTAATGTAGGAAAGGTTTGACTTGTACGTAATGTTGTAAATATTCATAATGTCGGATGTCATAAGTAGAAAAAGCGCTCTCGTGCTCTTGACATCGACCAAATTGTAATCAAACTTACTAGAAAGGAAAATCCCAATATCTTTACCAAAACTACTTCAGTACACAGTTTTGGGAAATGGTTGTAACAAATTAGTAAACTCGTTGGCGCAATTGTATGATGAATGACTATATCAGACAGCCGGCCATTTCGAAAATAAATGACCTTTTTTCATTCTAGAAAGGGTTTTGATATAGAACTTCAAAGGACTCAATAATCTTTCCTTTTTTCTAATCATAAAAGAGTCAACAGTTAGATGTCATTAATTTTAGGGTTAACTACATATAAGCACACAAATTATGAGGTCAATTTCAAGTTGGTATCCAAGCTTGTAAAACTCTACAAACACATACCCAAACTTTACAAAACCTTACAAATTAAGTCCTCCGTTAGTAAATCCGTCAAAACTGCCGTTAATTGCTGACTGACTACGCCCATTTAGCAATTTCTTACTGACGTAGGCTTTTGACTAACCCCAAAGTTTCATTTCCCCGCCCTTTACGATTTAGCCCCACAATGAAATATAGCTCCTTTTTGTTTGTTATCAAGCCTTGTTTCCAAAATTATATAGCATAACATACACAGCATATATGCATCTTAAAGACCAATTTTAATCATTAGTGCAGCCAAAACAACCCGATTTCATTACTACACAAAAAGAGTTCCATACATAACTCAAAATGGCTCCATCAATGGCCACTTAATGAGTTTCATACACAACTCAAAAAGATAATCACATAAGATAATTCATCACATATCACATAACCAAAATAGACATGTTCATTGTACCACAAATACCAATCTTTCCCCAAAAAGTTGTGGCCTAGAACATTACTCACACTAATCACTTCCTACCATCTCCAGTAGTTGTCTTCGGAGTAGGGAAATGAAGTTTTGGGGTTAGTCAAAAGCCCACATCAGCAAGGAATTGTCAATTGGGCATAGCCAGTCAGCAATTAACGGTAGTTTTGACGGATTTACTAACAGATGACTTAATTTGTAAGGTTTTGTAAAGTTTGGATATGTGTTTGTAGAGTTTTACAAGTTTAGGTACCAACTTGAAATTGACCCCATAGTTTGTGTGCTTATATGTAGTTAACCCTTTATTTTAAATTCACGTGTAGGTGTTATGTCTTTAGCCTGCTTTCACAACTATCAGGCTGATAGTGACCGAGGATTAATGTGACCCCAATGATGGTTGGTATGAAGACAAGCAAATTAGAGTGAAAACTACTTGCTTATAGGGAGATGATATTGCCTTTTGTTTTTTTTTTCAGTATACTTCTCTTTATTTATGATCATTTGATTGAAAGGTTAAAGAAAAATTTACTGACAATACTACATAGAAGTGTGCATAAAGAGAAAAATAGTAGGTGAAAATTATTTCCTTAAACAAATATTTTCTCTAATGGTAGATTCTAGAGATGTTCAAGAGACAATGTACTCTTCTTACAAACGAATTCAAATAATTATCTCATAAATTTATCATTTTCTATAACCGATGAGCTCGAATCAGGATCCATAGGAGATATTCCTGTGTTCATTTGAGTTTCTACATGATAACATTTGTGAAATTTACCGTTTCCCCTTTACACAATGGACGGTTTGGTCGGCTGTGGAAGTCATTATCTAATACAATTAGCATGTCAATATTTAGGATAATAATCGATACAATCTATCAATTGTTGAAATTATGCACACGCATAAGATGAGATGGCGGAGACGTCGACGTCTTGATACGATACCACCACACACTATAATCTTATATATGAATGCGATCCTAATCTTCTTTTAATCCGCCAACAAAATAGATTTAGTATGAGATTAACGACACTCACAATTAAGTAAATTTTTTATACCCATCCGTAACTGGGAATGCACGAAAGATGCGCGAAATCAATATGATGACGAGGTAGGAGGTGAATATTGGTGGTAAAGTTGACAAAAAGAGAGGTAGGCCGATTTCATGGAAGACTTGTAATTTTGTTGTGCTTTTTATGCTTTGAAAAAGAATTTTCGTTTAACACGCAGAGAAGAAATGTGCACCACGAACCACCACACATGTCATGTTACATCGGAATATTGAAGTCATGTTAACTTTGTTTTGTGCTCTACATGTCCCCTGATTAAGAGGGGGAAGATAGAAGGTCGGTCAGGATCTTTGTTGCTTTGTGAAAAGCCAAAAAGGTGGCATGGAACACATTAGAATTTGGATATACTCCATTCTAGATAATCGTGAACAAAGAGTTAGAAATTTTGAAGTTTTTGGAACAGTCACAAAAGTACTAAGAATCACAAGACAAAACTGATGACATATTTACTAATGCCAGAAAAAATGAGTACGAAATCAACTAATGCCTAGGTAGTGTATGTTACAAATTTTTTTTTTTTTTAAAGAAACGATGATTCATTACAAAAGCCATAAAAAATTCGAATTTGAGACTCTTACATAATAATGTCTTGATGGAGGACATCCAACAACAACTCTGGAGATTCCTCGTATCAAAACAAATTAGAACTACTCAAATCCATTCGAGCTAGACGATGTGCAACAATATTACTATCACGGGGAACGTAACTGAAATGAAAAGCCTGAAATTGAGAAGGTTAGAGCCTGAATATCTCCAAAGATGTTACTAAAGGGTGATTGCTCGGACCCCGAATGATTTAAAACTTATATAAGTTGCAAAGAGTCGCTTTCCAAAATAATGCATCGTTGATTTTGATGTATGTTACAAAATTTGGTGTGTATATATGTTAGTGAAAACATGTCGATGTAAGTTGGTCAGATAAGTGGATTGAATGCAAAATGCAACTTGTCCGCTCGAAATTCATCAATACAACATCCCGGTGGATTTAATGGGGCGTGCTTCGTGGCCCAGTAATGTAGAAAAGTGGCTGCCTCGGACTCCAGACCCATCTGCAGCCCAACGATATCTGCTACGGTCTCCACAGACAAATCGGTTTGGACACCCTCATATTTAATCCGGACCGTCCATACGCCTGCATCCAGCGTTACAAAACATCTGATCCTGGCCCTTGGATCTTAAGCAACAATTAGGTCATATAAAAGCACATCTTGGACAAAAACCCTAGGCCGAGTAATAGCTGAAAACTCCCATCAGAGCGAAAATGGTGCAGCGTCTCACATATCGCTCCCGGCACAGCTACGCCACCAAATCCAACCAGCACAGGATCGTCAAAACCCCCGGTAAGATTAAAGATTCGTGCTTCAAACCCTAATGTTGCTTGCTTCATTCGTGGGTCCTTTTTGTGTACAACAACGTTCGAATGATTGATTACGATGATGTTTTGATTTCTGGGGTTTTCCTAGTTTGTGTTAATTGAGGTTGACTCTGGTTGTTCTGGGTGAATAGGTGGGAAGCTAGTGTACCAGACCACTAAGAAGAGGGCAAGTGGACCCAAGTGCCCTGTTACTGGCAAGAGGATTCAAGGGGTATGTCTACTTTCAATTCAAAATGTTGTTTTTATTCATGTGTTTTGGTATGCTAATTCCTTGTCTATAGTAGTTTAGTGGGTACCTAATGTTTTTGCGCATTAAAAATGATTAAATTTTCTGTTCATTTGATTTGCTCTGTAGGGCAATGAAGTACCTGTTTATTGTTTAGTACTGATTAGCATTGGGCAATCTGTCACTGAAGCTTGTTTCCATTGAAATGTTGTGTTGTTTATGGAGTTTCTGTTTGGTTAATATGGTTTTACATGTTATTTTTATATCCGTAGTGTACTTTTAGCGAGCGCCAAATGCTTCAAATAGGCAAATGAGTGAAAGTTTTTGTTCTACTGATTTGCACTCTACAGCAATGAAATTTCGTGTTTGAGCACTAATATTGTTTGGAACAGTTAGTCTACCTTCCTTTAGTGTGTGATATCATAACTCTATTCGGTTGACTATGTGTCTATACATAAAAGGGTTTTACTTATGTTAAGTTTAACCCAATCTGTATTGGTCTTCTGACTAGTCAATTTCTGTGTGGAATTCAATATTTGGTAAAACAATTGCCTTATACATTGTTCTTTTTGCTTGTAGATCCCTCACTTGAGACCAGCTGAATACAAGAGGTCAAGATTGTCTAGGAATAGGAGGACTGTTAACCGTGCTTATGGCGGCGTATTGTCTGGATCTGCTGTCAAGGAAAGGTTTGTATATAGGTGGCAGTATGGGTACTTCTAATTTTATGTTGCATGAAATGCATTTTGACAGGTTGGTTCTGTTGGTTTGCAGGATCATCAGGGCCTTTTTGATTGAAGAGCAAAAGATTGTCAAGAAGGTGTTGAAGATTCAGAAGCAAAAGGAGAAGGCCTCAAAGAGCTAGACTAGCAATTCTAGTGAGTTTAATTAGCTTCTAGAGTTGTTTTTGAGTTTCATGTTCCGGTTTGTACTTCTATATTTTGGCGTGGATGGTTTGTTTTGTAATGTTAAGTACTTCATTCTGTTGATGAATCCACTTTACTATGGGTTTTGTCTGTTCTGTATTTCAGTGGCAACATATACATTTTCTAAGTGTTTGTGTAATGTCAGATCAGGAGCTGAATTTTGTTATCCAAGTTATTTTGATTAATGTTCCTATTCTCTAAAAGCATGTATTGTTGTGTTGGGTTTGTTTGGTGGATGTCATTTCAATTCTTGAATATTTACATCACTAGGTGATCTTAGGAAAAGTTTGGAATGCCTCTGCCATGATTTATTCTTATCGATCCACTATAAGTTGGAAGAGTGCACCTCATCTTCTATTCTTTCCGTAAACTTTTATATCCTCCAGTTTATTGTATTGTGATTCACTGTAATGAGATGCTAGTAGTACCCTAAGATAACAAACTTTCTATCATTGAGAGATCAAGCTTGAATCCTGAATGAGTAGATTCAGGGTCTACCAGTTTTCAACTTTAGATTTTAATATATTTGAGGACAGCGGCCAGTCTTCATGAATGAGAAAATGTACATGTTTCTTTAGCAGGATTTACCCGAGCAGCGAATGACTGTTTTGTATTCATACTCTGGCTTTAGTTTCAGAGCTATCTGCACTCTTTATCACTGAAAGAACCAACCGATGTGCCAAACACCGCAGCCTTGCATTGCATGTCCCTTATCTTTTTCTCCCTCTCTCTAACCTAGTGCCTCTTGCAGCCTTGCATTGCATGTCCATTCTCTATTTCTCCCTCTCTAACCTAGTGCTTCTTGCGAACCAATTCCATTTACCTGGGACCTCTTATTTCGATTAATTTGATCGACCGCAAGTCGTACTGGTCAATCCACATTGTTTTCTTTCTGGGCTTGCGCTTTTTGTGTTTCATCATCTATCGTGCACAATTTGCGTCTTTATGCAGAGTTTAGGTTGTTCTAGTATCGTGTTTCCTCATACCTCTAGCTAATGAACTGAGCAAATAGAAAAGGTTTTTTTTTTAATTTTTTTTTTAAACAGTGATGAGCATCTAGGTCCTTTCCTAACAGACCTTAAAATGTTCCAATGTTAATTCATATGGCTGTAAAATAGTACTGAGAGTCGAACACAGGAACCCTTTTCTATATTTGCCTCAAGAACACGAGATCAACCTAGAAGATGCTTCAACCTGGCCACCATTATGTCATGTGGAGGGTGGCTCTCCTTTACCAAAGGATGGTCCTTGAGCTCATTTACCCATGATGAAAATGTTGGGTTCTTTTCGGGTACAAGAATGGTAGCAACCGCCTCATGAAATGCCTCATAGCTGCAAGCATATGCGCTTCCCACAACTCCCAGTAATCTCAAGGAATCTCCATTGAAGAAGGGTGGATTTTCCCCAAAGTCCTCCATCCCTTATTCAAAAACCTGAATCACATCACTCCAGTCGTCATTTGCAGTCTCTCTGTCCTTTCCTGTTGACCTCATAGTGGCATATATTCCTCTTATGCTCTGAGAACATAAAATTTTTAGCTATAGCATTTTGCTCAAAACAGTTTTAAGACAGACATTGCTTGGCTTGTGATCATAAAGGTTTGCCCAACACCTTGGGACTTTCTGTTGTGCTCCAATGTTCTTCAATTCAGGGATGACAAGTGACTCGAAAACCAGCTTGCCTTGATGAACAAGAATAGGTACCATCTTGTTGGGAGGATTCTAGCGGAATAGCATCTAGCTCGCGTTTCTTAAATCTTCCTCCACAAACTCAGTCTATATATGCTCTTCTGTTTGAGGCAACTTCAACTCTACCGCAGAATGGACTAGATCATGTTCCGAATACCATAACCTCATGTTGCTTCTGCTCCATTTTCTCTGTTTTTCTTCCTTTTGAATTGGTGCTTATTACTTGTGTTTTAAGGTTTATGTAGAGGTTGGTTCCACCTATGTCATTGCAATTCCTATCATTTGCTTAATTTCATCTAGAGCCAAGTCTATTTGTGACAACACCGTTTGTGGTATGAAGTAATAAGTCTTATTACTAAACCAATAACATAGGATTGAGAAGATTGACTTGACTTATATATAGACCTAATGATACCAGATAATCTGTCAGCTGTGAGTCTGTCATTTTGGCATGTGGAACATTATTTCATATACTTGACATGGAATCAATCTAAAATCTCCGTCTTAATTTGAATCTCAATGCGTTTACTAAATCTGGTGTTTGGTATAGGGCATTAAGCTTATTGTATGAAAATATCGCAAATATACCGAATGTTTGTCAAATTCATCATTTTCGTCCCTCAGCTCTGCATTGATCAATCAATGTCATTCTCCACATTTGCTCTAGACATCAATCTGGCGCGAAATTTTGGCTTGGTGAAAACATGGAGGATGACAGTAATTGAAAGCGAGGAACAAACATAAGCTTGACAAATGTCGGGAACCATTTGTGATAGGAACGCCACCAGTTGAGGTTTCTACGACCTAGCATAGGGTTTTGGGCCTAGAACTTTCGGGCTTTAAAATTTGAGACTTTTCTTTTCCACAAGAAAAAAAAAGAGGAATTTGCTAAAATAAGCCCATGGAGAAACTATTTTGCTAAAATAGGCAGCGGGCAGCGGTCATTTCTTCACTAGGAAAAATGCTACAGTAATTTTGCAAGTGAATCCCTAAGCACTCAAAGTATGGTTGTAGTCCATCATAGTGTGGTCATAGTCCACCATAGTGTGGTCGTAGTCCATCATAGTGTGATCATAGTGTATCATAGTGTGGTCGTAGTTCATTTACGACCATCATAGTGTGATCATAGTGCATCATAGTGTGGTCGTAGTTCATTTCTGGAAAAATATATTACTGTTTATAATTTGCATATAGTCTCTTATAGTACGCACATAGTCTCTTATAGTCTCTTATAGTACACATATAGTCTCGTAATAGTATTCACATTGTCCTCTCTGCTTCTTCTCCAAACTCCACCGAAGACGTTTTTGTTCGCCGGTGGCAAACCGCTGGGAATTTGGGGTTGGAACTTTGGGGATATATTCTTGAGGTCGAGAGGGAACTTTTTGTAGTTGGGGTCATCCTCAATCGGTGACCGGAAAAGGTAAAACGGAGGGAGGTTTGTCGGACGGTTTTTGGCAAAAAACAGATCAAAACGTTTTCGTTCACCCGGGGCAAACCGCTTGGGGTTTGGGGTCAAAACTTCGTGGGAGTGTACTCGAGGATGTTGGGAAGCTAGTCCAGGTAGTTCCGAGCGGAGAAAGTGGCCGAAAAATTAGCGACGGTGGCGAGAACTCCGGCGGCTCAATTTTACGTTTGGTTTCACCGGCGGCGTTTCACGCTTTTTCTAACTTGGAAACTTTGGGGATATATTTTTGAGGTCGAGAGGGAACTTTTTGTAGTTGGGGTTGTTGTCAATCGGTGACCGGAAAATTTAGAACGGAGGGAGGTTTGTCGGACGATTTTTGGCAAAAAACAGATCAAAACGTTTTCATTCGCCGCTGGCAAACCGCTTGGGATTTGGGGTCAAAACTTTGTGGGAGTGTACTCAAGGATGTTGGGAAGCTAGTCCAGGTGGTTCTGAATGGAGAAAGTGGCCGGAAAGTTAGCGACGGCGGAGAGAACTCCGGCGGCTCAGTTTTGCGTTTGGTTTTACCGGCGGCGTTTCACGCCGTTTCTGACTTGGAAACTTTGGGGATATATTCTTGAGTTCGAGAGGGAACTTTTTGTAGTTGGGGTCGTCATCAATCGGTGACCGGAAAAGGTAGAACGGAAAGAGGTTTGTCGAACGGAAAAAGGGAATTGTGAAGGGGCTTCTCCTCTGCAATTAGGCAAAACTTTTGCCTAATTTTAGCACAATATTGGCTGACCCAACTTTTTGGCAAATGGACTTGGCTATTAGCCTATTTTAGCCAATTCCCCAAAGAAAAACATGTTGATCAATGTTCTTAGGTCTCTCGGAAGATAGAATTAAGAGCACATTTGAGAATGTCTATAGAACACTTGAAAACTCTTCTAGATATCCAAAGGCGCTTTTGGAAGCGTTTGGCAGAAATAACTAAAGGAACTCTCTCGATCATTAGTCATACAAGTAATGTCTAGTTTGGTAGGGCTTAACTTATTTTTAAAGTTGTTTCGATAATAATCTGCTTATGTTTTAATAATAAGCTACTCTGAAAAAAAGCAGTGAAGTGTTTGGTAAACTAATTTTATGAAAATATTTTAGTATAAAAAAAGTGTTGGAAAGAAGCTTAAAAAATGAAGCTTTCTGGTTTCCGTTGTTTTTGGTGCTTCTAAAAAAAGTCAACTAAAAGTTAGTTACCAAACACATTTTCCCCAGTTAGCTTTGAAAATAAGTTCTTTTTTTCAACTTTAAGCCATACCAAACACACCTTAAGTGTGAAAAACATCTAGTTCATTAATCATACATTCTTTAAGCTTCTTTGATCAGGAGCCAGTTAGCAGAGAGGATCCTACGAAGGTGAAACTAAATTAACTGAGCTACAGAAATATATAGCTAGCTAGCTAACAACTAAGGTAAGAAACAAAGACTTTTGACAATGTTTCTATAACTATATGTAACAAATTCATGTGTAGCATCGGGTTGTGGACATTTCACTTGGACATGGTGAAGATTCCCAGGTCAAAGGCAAAGGCAAGCTACTCAACAATGGAAACCCAGTAGTACTGGATCTCACACTACTCTCCCATTGTTGTTCATCTGCTTCTTCTGTCGAGTTCGAATTCACATTTGGAATTCCAGTGCCAAGATTGTTGTTCCCTTGCATAACTTCATGATGTGGTAATGTCATTGATGAGAACCCACCAGTCGAGCTGTGATCGTTGTAGTCGCTGAACATTGAAGACGACATGTTCAATAACAAGGATGACACATCAACAGAGCACTTAGGGGCCAATCCTGAAGTTTCAAGGGGTGACGAAAATGTGTAGCTAGGGGTGCTACTAGAAAAGTAGTCTCCAGTACTGGAACTGGAAATGGGGAAGTATTGGTAGGGCACTTTGATGTTGCAACCCATCATCAATGGGTTCATGGATTTGTAGGAATTGGCATAAATATCAAACGGGGGTGAAATGGTAGTGCTTGTGATGGATGAGATTTGTAGGTCATTGTTGTTGTTACCACAGAAGTTGGGGGTAGAATTGGTTTTTGATGTCATCGACATGCTCTCAGCGGAACTAAACTCATGGTGATGATCACCAAATGTGTGAGTTTCAGGCAAAGCAGCATTCACCCAGGAGTGATGAGAAATGGCTCTTTGATGAGCATTGCTTGCATTTGTTTTCTTGAATATCCTGCATATTGCCCATGAATCCTGCAGCGACAATATGTAGACAAATATTAGGATCGAAAAATGTTCTTCTGTAAGCCAGTCTAGCATGTATGAGTTAGGTTTCATACTGCATGTCAATTGTCACAAATAATATAATGACATGATATCAATACATTATCGATGCATATATCGACAGTCAGCCTTTAACAAAAGCTAATGTAGTCAACTAGGTAGTATTTTATATAAACTATCAGATTGATAGCCTAACAGCGTACATTTGCAGGAATGGTTTTGTCGATGAAGGATGAAGATCTTTTTGGTGGGAGCGAATCCGTGAGAGAAGGTAAACGAAACTCGTGCATCATCCAATCGGTTTTGACTCCCTTGGCGGCTCTACCTTTGTAGAAGACAAGTGACTTCTTCAATCCAATACACTTGGATGAACTACATGCACCTTCTGACGAGTAGATTGGCCGGTCGGTTCCCGTGGCTTTCCAGAACCCGGCTCCGGTGACCCGATTAGGCCTCGTGCTGTTTCTGTATTTTCTGTCCCTCGGACAGTAGAAATACCACTCCTTCTCCCCCGTTGCTGCCAACTCTACACAACATCATGCAAACAAGATAATTATAATTAACAAAATCTTCAATATTATTGTAGCAAATATGGCCTCTTAAGCGAAATTATTCAAAACAACAAAAGAACTGGCAACCACACACGCTTTTTTGACATGAAGTTCGAAGATTTAAGTTGAGAAATTACTTGGAAGGTCCCATGGATCGAACTTATAGATGTCGAGTTGCTTGATGAGCTCGATCGAGAGAGGGCGCTGCTGAATTTTCCTCTTGAGATAAAACCCTACAAGCTCCTCATCCGTCGGATGAAACCGAAACCCGGGAAGCATCACCTCGTCCATTTTCTCCGCTCCTCCATTGACATCACTTCTCTCATCCATTATCTTTTCTCTAGCTAACTAGCTGGCTACAAAACCCTAAAGTACTGAGTGAAGAGGTGGAGTGAAAAGTAACCAAAAATTTGAAGATATATGGCGGTGGTGAGGAGTTAATTTGTAGGCAAAAACTGCCGGGTGAGGAGGGTGCTGCGTCCGAAGGATCAGCCGCCTTTTCTGGTGACTCAATATATGTGAGAGTGTGTACTTCACACAATATTCAGAAAGATAGAAAATAATTAGTGGGGTTTAGGGTTCTTAAATTGAAATCAAAACCATTAAATTAGGATTGCAGCTACCAAGAAAAATTAAACCTCAAGTCAAGAGAAATAGGTTTCCACAAGAATACTTTATTTGTTATTTTCTCACATGGACGTACGACTTTAATGGAACCCAATTTGGGGTACTTGGTTTAATCCAACTGGTGGAATCTTAAGGGAACCCACCGAGCTTCATTAGAGATTATGAATCCATAATCCATGTTTTAAATGATGTATATATTTAGTAGTCAAATACTTGCACTACGAAATCCTAATGGAACTCGCTCGAAAAACAGTCCTTATTTCTTACCTTGGTTAGCCAGAATCATTATGTAGTCAAATGCTTGACCCGTTATTAGTTTCAACACCTGAGTTTGATTAATGGGGACCTCCAACTCAAAATTTCCTGGCTCATTTTTGTTAGACCTTAGTTTTCCTCTTGAGTAATTACTTTGTTACATAGTAATGTTTTAATTACTTGGTGTGTATCCAGTGCAGATCACGACAAATAAAAGTTCCAAGCAAGTACTATAGTATTTAAATTGGTGTTTAGAAACGTGGACCTTGATCCAAATTCCAACACAAAAGTTAACCTCAAATCAAATATTTCAGAAATTTGGATGCCTATGAGAGGACTCATTAGGAGTTGTCATTATTTTAAGTGGCATGATATTGTTTAGTTTCCGCAGAATCCGAAGATCCCGTTTCTATTCCATTCCCCCACAGTTTCTATTCCACTGACTTCTGTCAGCTTCAACAGCCCTAATTTATTTTAGTGTAATTATCACTCATCTGCAGGTTAATAATACATAATGGACCACTTGCCTTGAATAGAAGTTACATTTTCACCTAACCTATATATGTGGTGAAATTATATGTTTGACCTTTCAGGAATCCTCCACTTGTATAATTTTCAAATATTAGATAGGGTAGAGTTGAAAGATTTTATATGAGATTGGATGGTTGAAATTTGAATTTATGGACATCAGAAGTGATGTATTTAATTATCTAAATTACGACGAGAATGACGAGAACTAGGGTGTAGAAGGGGGAACAAACTTGCTTTTATCAATTTATATAATTGATGATATGTAGAGCTTACTAAGTTAGCTAGGTTAATCATGCTCGACACTAATTGTATATTAACATGTGAAGAATGCTAAGGATGGCTCGCCCAAAACGTGATCAACTTGTTGACATGTTAAACTTAGTGGCAGTTTGGTTATTGGCGATAGTCTTAATCACAAAATCCCTATATATGGATATATTTTTGAAAGTCCTTCGGATATATGATTGGGGGAGGAAAGAAAGCTATGAGCTTTTGTATGATTGTGCGCAAGTTGAAATTTTCTCTGACTTTGTAGACTTTGGAAAACCAAGTGCACGTGGGATTCCTCAACTCTTTGCCTTTGGTAAATCCAAATTAATAGGTTTCAACAACATTAATTAAACTAAAACAAAATTTAAAATCCAAATTGTCGTGTCATACTTGAGTTTGCTAACACTGTCTAGTGGTTGGATAACAAGTGAAGTGATGTGAAGTAGAAAGTAATTAATGGTTTTAGGGTTCACTGAGTCAAATGCCAATTTACTTGGGGACTCCAAAATGAGTGAAACTCCCGAAAATTTACCCTCGGTTGGAACCCTTTTTGTCTCTCTTCAATATATTGACCTAGAAATTTGTTTCACCAAGCGTGCAACCAAAGTTTTTTTAAAACAGAGAGTCAAACTCTTCAAGCACAAGCATCTATACACATAAATTGCACACCTCTTTCTACGTGAACACTTAATAACTTCTTCAAATTTCACTCAAAAGTCATAACTCCACCATGTAATTTGGAAAATGGCCAACTCCAAAGACCAAGGTTGATGGATTTTACCAACCACACTTGAAAGTTGAGACCAGACCAATTACGCGGCTGCCTAATCTTCATAAACTATTAATAAACTATTCGTACCATAATTACAATGTCTTAGTCCTAATCATCTCGCTTAGTTAGGTTTGGTTCTAACCATGTGTCAATATTACTTTGTGGTTTGTTAGACAGGGGTGTATTGTTCCCTCCTCTCTCTATCAGGTATTGCATTAGGTCATCTTTAGCAATAAAGAAGCTAAAGGCTATTTGATAAAATTTTAGCTTTTTTTTAAAAAAAAAAATTTAAACTGCTCATAAATTTTATCATTTTTAATAGTTGAATGGAACTTACTTGTGAGCTTATCAAATTTGGTGTAGGTACCATAAAATGGGAGGCTAAAGGCCTTACTAAAAGGCTAGAGGTAGTCATCCCAAGCCTAGCCCTCTTAGTAACTGTTTAATCCTTTAACAACTTCATTGGTATAGATAATTTTTTATGAAAAAGAAAGCTAATACTGTCTAAATTTGATTGCTAAAAATGACCTTAAAACTGTGTCGTGAAGCTCGCTCAGTTGTTTTAGCATTATATGAGTTAGTCAAGGCATATTAAGTCATTTGTGGACTCCATGAGTTTATTTGACTGAAAGAAAGTCAGGAATTGGTACGCAGCACAATGTATATTCAATTTTGTTATAAGTAACCGGTACAAAAACGAGAATATCCTCACTTTGAATCAACTCATAGGCTAGCAACTCGGCTACTTATCATGGTTTCCACTTTCGGCCATGAGTAACAGGACAAATGATAGTGCACCTTGACAATTCGTTGTCAAATACAAGTTCAACAGCAAAGATCCACTGATTTGTTTGTACCGTTCTATGTCTTCATTGTTAGTGCTGGAAGACTTTCGGCGAAACTAGGTAATGCCTCTAATAGAAACTAATACCTATGGATATTGGAACATAGAAAAAAATTGAACATATTAATGACTAGAACGCCGTGCTAACAAACGCTTATAACTTTATGAACCCCTTACAATAATGATCTGTCTCATCAATGAGAACGAACTCAAACCCTTTCAGGTTGTCTGCAACAATTCCTTAATATCGTACCCTTGCAGCTGTTACACAAACAAAAAAAGATTAGTTTTAGCATTTGACGTGAGAACAAGTCACTGTTGAGAACGATTGCTCAATGCTTGCCCCACAGCTTTAGAGTTCAGACTCACCTATACAGGGTCATACCTTACTTGCATACTCGGAAATAATGTTTACCTGAAGGAAAGTCAGAAGCAATATCACTCCTGAGTTCCAGAGAGCATGTATTGTGATGGGGGTTAAAAGGTTGCGGGTTTGAGCATATGATAGTCCCAGAGCACATCCTATAAAGTGATGATAATGTGGATGGGATCAAATGTGTTTGAGGAAACTTGAGGAACATTAATGTACCTTAAAAGTGATGTAGAATATTGTTTTAACTTCTCAAGTGAACATCTTACCTAGCACAAACAACTGGGGAAACTCTCCAGGAGTGAGATGGGCAAGTGCAAATACAGCTGCACTTATTGCTATAGCAACTTGTGTAGGTACCCTGCAAAAAGAACTAGTAAGGCCAATACGATACTCGGGAATGAACAGTTGACACTAATCATGTAAGTAACTATACTACAACTATTGAACGAAACCAAGAAATGCTTAACCCATTGTTGGCTGACTCAACAATAACTTCATATCAAATAGTTGAACTATTTTTCTATTGTACTACACAAATTCCACAATACAGTTTCTCTTATACCATATATGTTTCGCCCTCTGAAACTTTTTCGGGTTAAGCTCTTGTTTAGAGATATCTGGTATTCTGCCCAATAAGTTAAGCAAAGCAATTTTAAGAGAGAACAAAACTATGCCCGCTGGCTGGCTAGTTAACCTAGCGCTCTACTTTCTGCAAACCTAGCTTAAACTTCTGAACATTGATTCAAAAGCTAAAATGCATGGTAATCACTAAAAAATGTTTCCAATGATAGCAGGAAAGTTTAGGGTAACTAGTACCATGCACGTTTAGAGCAATGGAGAGGACAGTAATAAATTACTGCATGCATATTATGCAACTATATAAGAGGAAAGAAGAAGTAGAAAGAACAAGACAAATACCACTTAGTGATGGAGACAAGCAAAAACCCGCGAAACACAGTTTCCTCAAGGATTGGAGCCAAAACTCCAGTGATGCCTAACAAGCAAGCAGTGCTGCAATGAATATTAACAAGAGCTTAATCAACTTGCTGAATCCTCAAGTCCTACTGTCCTACTAATGAGTGGACAATAAGTATATAACACTTTAGTCTATCAATACCATAATGCTCAGAGCATGCACAAAAGTGAAAAGACTGTATAACATACCTAATGTTTGATGATCCAATCAGTGGAAGCAAGCTGACTAGAGCGTCCTTCTGAAACCAAGATAAAACGAACGATGAAAATTAATTACATATACCCTTCCACACTGCAATCGATCCCAAAGATTCAAATCCCACAAGAATCAAGCATATTCTGTACACTGCACTTTATAATGAGAAAAAATGATAGGATACATTTGAATGGATTCAAACCTCTCTTTCCGGGCTCTCCCCCCTAAACAAGGACGTGGCAGCTCCTGTTGCGGCAATGGCAGCTATAGCACCAACAAGACCAATCCCTGCCCACAAAAGCCATCCTCTCTTCAGACTAAACGGGTCCTTCAAATCTGAAACAATGGAAGATGGATCACAGTTTAGATATTAGCTTAAACGAAACAGACTCTGAGTGGAAGAATGAACTTGAAATTGTATATTTTGCAACTGTGTTAATAATGTGACTGCATACAACTAGAGTTATCATATTGAGATAGAAACAGATGGCAAAACAGGCACTGCTTATCATAGCTTGGTGTTGAACGGATCAACAGCAAAAGGAGATAATCTGATCACCATCCGATGAAAAGAAACTATATCTGACATGTGCCTTGGATAAAGAAATTTATAAGTAGCGAAAGACTAGTACCATAACGATAAATGTCTTGAGGTAGTGGTTGGAAAGTGCTGGCAACAGAATATAGAACTGCCAGTGTAGCTGCAGTCGTGATGCTAGCAAAGCAACAACCGAACCAATTAGACACTCATAAACTCGTACATCCGAAAATTAAACGCAGAAATGTAATTGACATAGCAGTTTGTTTGCATTACAAGCCTAAAAAAACCAAAGTTGAGCTCCAAAAATTGCAAAATAGCTTCCACAAGTAGAATTACAATGTGATATGCATACCTTTGATCAAGAAATAGTATCTCTGCCTTTTGATCCAAACTCAAGTCCTGAATTTCAATTCCTAAATACGGTATAGCAGCCGCCTCTACCAACCCTGTCAAAACAAAACTGCCTGGGCAAAAATTAATCACATTATTCCAAATAGTGAATCAACATTAGTAAAACACAACTATTCTGAACATTGATAAGCTAAATACTGAAAACCCACCTCAGTCCACAAGCAAATGATGTCAACGACGCCGTTTGCCATCCCCAAGGCACCTCCCACCGCTTCCAAACCTGCCATTCACCTCCACTTTCCTGTAAATTCAACCCAAAAATGGTCACTTTCAAGCTTTTTATCATATGGGTTTGTCATTTGAATCAATTCAAAGCAGGGTTAAGCTAAAAAGACAGTACCTTTTCTTGTAAATCGCCATTGGGTTTTCCTCCGCCGTTGAAAAAGCAAATGTAGGCCGATCTTCTGCCAATTTTCAGCGGCGAAAAGTTGGCGTTGAAGCTTCTGCAGGCGTTGAGAAAAATGGGATTGCTTTGGGTTTTGGCGGGAGTTAGCTTGGGCGAATTTGAGAAAGTGGAAATGGAAGATTGAGCTGCGGATGTGAAGAGCGCGTAAACCATTGGATTTGAATTTTGGTGTCTGAAATTTTTAGTGGCTGTTTTTGAGCATGGAGGATGAAGAAGACGACTGTTGAGTTGTGCGGAGGGATAAGGCTCTTAAGTTTACATAATATAACTTGTTACCCTATATTTTATGAAAATAGCATTGTCACCCCTTTTTGATACTTTGGGCCTAGACTGCTGATTTTTCAAATGATCGGAAGGTGCTAAGTAGACTATTTTGGTCTATATTATAATCTAATTCATGTGGAGCAGCTCGATCTGATCTAAATCCGCCAAACTCCAATACTCTAAAACCAGAGGAATAATAAACAAATAAAGTTGTGCAACGTAGATAAATCCCTTATACCTATTATGGACATAACATATTTGAATTACGACAACTTGCATTTCAGTTATGAGAAATCCTAGATCAAAAGGGTGCCATAATTGCCTTTTTTGCATCTTAATTTCTCATCTTCAATATCACCAATATCCATATAAAAACGAGATGATTTTTGTTTGTATGGGACAGCATGGTCACCAATGCTATCTCTAATCTTAAGTAGAAAGAAAGCGAAAGTTGATCACCAACATGACCAAACTTTAAAATAATACTAGAAATACCTTTGAATTCATTAATGTTCTTGATTTCCCCTTGCCGCCCTGTCGGTAGTCGATGCCTTTGTGTGTTTGTAATCGCCCAATTGCCTCAATATAGTCCCTACTACTCAAGAACATGCCATTTGTAATTTTGTCTATTTACAATCAATGGTCATTGAGAATCTGTCAAGAAAAATTTGTCGATGCACAATCAATGGCATTGAGAATTTGTCAAGAAATCTAACTTTTAAAAAATGTTTTCACCAAATCTTCGGAAAAATCCGATAGAACTGAAACAAGTTTATTCACCAAAGCTGCTTGAAGGGTATTCTGGTTTGAAAGAACTTATCAAAATTCAAATGCTACTGAAGTCATCACATAATGGATAAAATTAGAAGCATATGTTTGAAATCTCCTTCATAAAGCTTTTACCTTACCATATTATCAAACAAAAACTCATAGTTAGCCAAAAAATTTTGTGGAGGAGATTTTTAGTTGTAATCTTGTAGTAGGGCGGACTTTCAGATCAGATCCATTACTATTTGCTTCTTGAAAAATAAGGAAAAAAATCATGTCGGTGCCTAAAAGACATATTTTCTCCTGCTCTTGCTTATATCTCATTCCTTTCCAATTTTCATTATAGTAAGACCTTTTCTCACTTTACTAATTGGGTCCATGTCGGTTAGGATTAAGAGCTAGACACAACGAGATGGCATTAATCTCTCCTTCATCAATTGAGAGTTTATGATGATGTTGATGCATAACAACTTTCATCTTGTGATATTGAGTGAAGCCTGTTAGCATAATTACTAAGAACGAAACTTCCAATCAGTGTACAAGTGTAGAACTGAAGCAAAACTTATTTTAACCGACTTGACTAAACTAAAATTCAGTGACAGGAAGATCATCAAACACGTAAAACCAAAGTTCATACTATTATAATCTATGGGTTTGCCAAAATTGATACATTAAATTGGTTCCTTCATGTTGTCCACCTTCATGTAAAATACTTGAATGAAGTGGGAGAGCAGGAGAGACCGTGATCTCATGTCGTACCATATTTTATGTTTTTCTTTTCGTACGTATTTGTCTTTTCACAACACCCAGTTTCCCAAATGAATGTTCACACCAACTCATGAATTCATAAAAGGAAATCGCATCGGAGTTCGAGCGAGTTTCTGAGGTTTTTCCAGAGGCTTAACGACACGTCTCCACCGTCAGTAATCTGACCGGTGAATCTCACCACCACTTCCATTCCACTCTCTCTTCAAAACAATCATAACATATATATTCTCAACCTCATCATTCATCCACCGTAAAAGATTGTACTTTCTCTCTTTTTTCCTTTTGCTTTTTTTCCTCGGATTTGATCTGATTGGTAGATCTCGACCCTGTTGCTCCATTTCCCTTATGCGATTGGTAAGCGATCTGGCTTTTAATCTGCGTTTAATCAGCTGCTTCAAGCAGTGTTGTTTTAGGTTGATTGCTGCGTTTTCTACAGTAATTAGATTTGGATCAAGATACGCCATTTTGTTGAGGTGATGCTGAATTGAATCTCAATTGAGCACTTGGGAGCTCTTATCTTTCTTGGATCTCAATTGGGTAACATAAAGTGTTCAGCTTTCGTTGATTAAAGCTCAGATGTTTGTTCACTTGCTATTTCTATACAAACAGAGCATTACCCAGTATGGATTTTGCCTAAAAAGTCTGGTGCTTTTTATAGTTGTTAAAACAGTGTGCTCAAGGACCCATTTGAATTAAATTAAGTTCTGATTGATATACTAAATAGTTAATGCTCTGCTAGTTTGTTGTTTGGTCATTTTAATCCGCTATATTCTGAAGTTTTGGATCCGTCTGGATCTATGAAGTGCTTCTGTTGTAATGTGATGTCGAGTTAAGTACATACTCTGCGGTATTTGGCATAACTCTTAATTACAGACAGATCTGTGATGGAATATATGTGTATGTGGTATTGATGTAGTAGATATGCTTTTTTGGTCGGATTTCGTTTTTTCTGGTAATGATTTATTGTGGATAAACATTTCAGGCGCCAGATGGCTCCGAAAACGAATGCAGGGGATGGTCGAACTAGGAGCTCAGTACAAATCTTTGTTGTAGCTGGTTTGTGCTGTTTTTTCTACATATTGGGTGCTTGGCAAAGAAGTGGTTTCGGGAAGGGAGATAGTATAGCTTTGGAGGTCACCAAGAAGGGGGCAGACTGTAATATAATTCCAAGTTTAAGTTTTGAATCCCACCATGCTGGTGAAACTGGGAGTATCGATGAATCTGAATCGAAACCCAAAGTTTTCAAACCATGCCATCCTCGTTACACCGATTACACCCCATGCCAAGATCAAAAGCGTGCTATGACATTCCCAAGGGAAGATATGAATTATAGAGAGAGGCATTGCCCCCCTGAAGAAGAAAAGTTGCATTGCCTTATTCCAGCACCAAAGGGATATGTCACTCCATTCCCATGGCCCAAGAGTCGTGACTATGTACCATATGCAAATGCACCGTACAAAAGCTTGACTGTTGAAAAGGCTGTTCAGAACTGGATCCAATATGAGGGTAATGTGTTTAGGTTCCCTGGCGGCGGAACACAGTTTCCTCAAGGAGCAGACAAATATATTGATCAGCTGGCTTCTGTGATACCAATAGAGAATGGGACAGTTAGAACTGCCTTGGACACTGGCTGTGGGGTATGTTGGGTGTTCCCCTAATCCACCTGTTTCAACCTTGGCTTCCACTGTTATTCTATATATGTGTTATCTGGATGTTGTAACGAGGATATTTTTTTTTTGCTTAGGTTGCCAGTTGGGGTGCTTACTTGTTGAGTAGAAATGTCCTTGCCATGTCATTTGCACCAAGAGATTCCCATGAGGCACAAGTCCAATTTGCTCTAGAAAGGGGTGTACCTGCAGTTATTGGTGTTCTCGGTACAATAAAGCTTCCATATCCATCCAGAGCCTTTGACATGGCTCACTGTTCTCGTTGCTTAATTCCATGGGGAATAAATGGTGAGAATTAGATACACAAACTCCGAACACTTCTACTTCGTATGAATTGCTCGTATCTAATAACCAGTAGTCATTTGTGACATCAAATTTTTTTACGTCTATGTACAGATGGAAAGTATCTTAAGGAAGTTGATCGGGTTCTTCGGCCTGGGGGTTATTGGGTGCTTTCCGGTCCTCCTATCAATTGGAAGAATAATTTTAAAGCATGGCAGCGTCCCAGGGAGGAGCTTCAGGAGGAACAGAGACAGATCGAAGAAGCTGCTAAACTACTTTGCTGGGAGAAGAAGTCTGAGAAGGGTGAAACTGCGATTTGGCAAAAGAGGGTTAATTCTGATTCGTGTGGAGATAGACAAGATGATCCGCGGGCTAAATTTTGCAAAGCTGATGAAGCAGATGGCGTCTGGTACTTTCCAGTTCTCTAAGATTCGTTGACTATTCTCGCTTTTCAGAGTTCAGGGTTTGATTTCAGTTATTTGTTAACAGAGAGAAATTAATAGATACTCTTTTTCCCGTCATAGCTTTACATGCATACAACTTGTGCTTTCAGTGGCAGCATGTTGAGTTGATGATAGAAAGAAAAATACATGACAACTGATTTTAGACGAATGTTAATTGTATTCAGTTTCTATCACATGAAACAAAAAATTTAGTAGCACCACAGAATTCGTTATCATCTGCATTAAAAGCCTTGCTTGATAAGTTTTAGTCTCAAATCTTGCATTAACATCTGGGTTATGAGCTTCACTTATCAACTTAAGTTGTTCCGATAGATTTAGTTTTATATGCTTATTTTTCCGTTATTGTTGTGGTCATCAGGTACAAGAAAATGGAGGGATGCATAACTCCCTACCCTGAAGGTAACAATCAAGATGATGTCTCTAGGGAGCTGAAGCCATTTCCCAAAAGGCTTTTTGCTGTACCCCCTAGAATCGCTAGTGGGTCTGTTCCCGGAGTTTCTGTTGAGGCCTACGAAGAGGATTACAGCAAATGGAAGAAGCATGTAAATGCTTATAGGAGAATCAATAAATTAATTGACTCAGGAAGGTATCGCAACATTATGGATATGAATGCTGGCTTGGGTGGTTTTGCTGCAGCAATTGATTCTCCAAAATTGTGGGTCATGAATGTGATGCCCACAATAGCTGAGAAAGATACGCTGGGTGTCATATATGAGCGAGGACTGATCGGCATCTATCATGACTGGTACCAAATTCTAAATCTCTTTCTTTCCTCCGATAATTTTACACTAGAACTCACTTTGTAGAAAAGTTTGTTGACGTTCCTTTATTCACGACCAACTTTATGCCTGACGTTTATGCTTTAAAGGTCTCGTTATTATTTGCTTTCCTGCTAAAAACGTTGTGTGGCAGCTGAAGATTTGTGTATTTGAAAGCTTCTGTATGGCTCTGTCTAATTTTTCTCCTGAAAAGGAAATGTTTCCCCATTTTATGGCAGAATTCTATGTGACTATGATAAGCTAAATAAGCGCACCTGAATAATTGCGTTTATTCTTTTCTGGTGATGCTATTTCAGGTGCGAAGGTTTTTCTACTTATCCAAGGACATATGACCTCATTCATGCCCATGGTGTTTTCAGTTTGTACAATGGAAAGTAAGTAGTTTATATTCATGAATCCTTTTGTTTTTAGGCTTTCTTGTGCTTCTTAAACTTCATTAGAGGGATAACATGTAGAATGGGAACAGTATATAAGAAGAGCATACCGGTATTTATGCTCCAACAAAGAAAGCCTCAGCTCAATCCTCAAATTATTTTGCGAACTCACTACCCAAATAGGATGTTTGCTTATGGTTTTTAATAAATGGAAAAGTAACACAGATGCTTCCTTACTGTTGGTTGAGCTCAGTGTCAGATATTTGTTAACCCGATAGTGACGTGGTTTTAGTAACTTACAGATGCTTCCTTGGTTGAGCTCAGTGTCAGATATTTGTTAACCTGATAGTAACGTGGTTTTAGTAACTTAGTATGGATCTGACCTTGTCATGCTAAGTTCATTTAGCTCGACCACAGTGATATTCTGAACCTGTTTACCTTCGTTCAGTCTTGGCTCTTTATCTTTGTGCTTTTATGGGGTTGAATGCTGTTCTTGAAGCTTGAGATTGGTCTGCCTTATTTTTCGACTAAAACAACTTAGATGAGTTAATACAGTATACTTTTGAAGTCTTCATATTGTTCCAAGTTGAAGCAGTTCCCTTGAGCACTTTGCTTCAAAACAATAAAGAATAGAGCCTTTTAGTTTGAGGGTGTAATGGCCCTTTTCGTTCTGGTTGTATACCTCTGTACATTACCAACTGTTTATGAACCTGACTTAATGAGAATCCGATGTTGAGGAATCACTCTAATGGAGGGTTGTCTATGTACGTCTAATCAGGAGTATAGCTAATATCAATCAGGATTGGCCATACAATTGAAAAAATGGAACCAACCACTCGATCCTGAATGCTTATTTTGCTAGATCAGATCAATCTTGCCTTCTTTCATTTGCTACTGGAACTCATTAGCTATATCTAAATATACTGCAGGTGTAACTGGGAAGACATTCTTATAGAGATGGACCGCATCTTGCGGCCAGAAGGTGCTGTTATATTCCGTGATGAAGTTAATGTATTAATTAAAGTAAAGAAAATAGTTGGAGGGATGAGGTGGGATACTAAAATGGTGGACCATGAGGATGGTCCCCTCGTACCAGAGAAGGTATTGGTTGCTGTCAAGCAGTACTGGGTTACTGGTGGAAACTCCACCTCCACACGATGAATGTCAAAAAGGAAAATTTTAAAGGCCTTAACGTTATTCTATGATGGCAATGTTCTCTGTTACAAGTCCTGACACGGATGCGCATTGTTCAGTGAGCGCTTTTGCTACCTCAGTGCTTCATACTTCGTAAGGAGGAGGGCTTGCACAATCTATCTAGTCTAACAATCTCTTGCCATGTTCCTTTGTGGTAATCTATAACTAGACAAAGCTACCGAGTTACAAAGCTATGTTTGTGTGGTTTACATTATGATTCATTTAATAAATCCCTTATGATTTTGTACGGTTCCAAGTTTGATTTGCAGCCTGCAATTTGATGATAGTTTATCTATTCAATGATTCATATTTGAAGATTTATTATTACAGATTGCTGTAGTGGAAAGATGGGTAGTCATTTTTCATCTCATTCTCTTGATGCTACAGGCCGTTTTTAAAGCACTTATGGTAGGTAAGGCAACAGACGCAGTAAATTATATTTGTTGTGCCATGTAAGCAAAACATGACTGCCTCTAGCTGATAGAGCAAATGCTGAGTCAGCTTTGCCTTATCTCCATCTATAAGGCAATTGTTTTTAGGGTTAAAAAAATGTATTTCAACTATTGCTTAATGATTTACGATATATCATTTCTTTCTCATCATTATTTTCTAACTAATTAGTGATTGTATCTTAACAAGAAAAATTAAATATACAAATTTTATAATTAGTTGCACATATACAACCAATTTAGATCATTGTCTAGAAAATTTCAACCCGTTGCAATAAAATTCTACTATTATAGTTCAACCAACAAATTAAATTCTACTAGGCTTCATAATATCTCAAGAAGAATCACAATATCCTTTTTCTTCCTCTGAACTTCCAACTGAAGTGGAAAATGATAAGAAAACACGAGGTGCTAGTTATTTTACACAAGAATATATTGTTCTTTGTTCAAGCTTGGCTCGGAACAAGTATGAATGTGTAATTAATAGACACAAAAAATTGTAGCTAATAAATTTAGTTTTTACTAGTAAAAAAATTATAGCAACAACATTTGTCAAACTAAATATCATAATAATTAAAAAATAGTTTGCTTGAATTAATATTAATGTTATTGAGTTAATTATTTAATTAAAAAATAGCATATGTAAATTTTTTAATATATTAAAATAATAATATGCCTTAACAGTTTTGCATTTTCTGTTGTGAGACAGATTTTCACTAAGATAAATTCTCATGACAAACATGCCACATCAGTCATCAAACAACAAATTTGCCTTATTTGCCGCATTTGCTCTTATCCAGATTTAGGTAAACAAAAGTTCTACCAAAGTAAAGGGAAAATGAGAGCACCAAATTTACTGTAGAAATACCCATGGCTCTGGAAATCGACATGAAGACAGTCAAGGAAGACTAGCAAATTAACCGAATCTTTGTATCTATACTAATGCTAAAACCCTTTAAGAAATTGAATAGACTCTTACACAATTTAGTTAAAATTTTAGATTAATGATTGAGGACAAATATATCAACACTTATTACCCATTTTGCCCCCTGCAACTTTATTTGTATCTCATCTGCCCCTGCAACTCATTTTTGAGGAATTTTTTCCCATTTCCGTTAACTTAACTGATTATGTTAACTTTGTTGACATGGCATGTCCATGTAGCTAAAAATAAATTTTTTTTAACAATTAATTTTTACAACTTTTTTTTTTTAAAAAAATTCTCACATACAAACAATTTACTTGTATTCCAAATCTATTTACCAGTACAATTCATGTGTGAAAATTGTACTGGTGCATAGATTTGGAATGCAAGTGAATTTTTTGTATTCGGGAAAATTTGAAAAAAAAAATTTAAAAATTTATTGTTTCACGCACGTAGCCTAAAAAGTAAGTTTTAATTTAAATTTTTTTCAATAAAAATTTGTCAAATACAAACAATTCGCTTGTATTCCAAATCTATGTACCAGTACAGTTATGGAATACAAGTAAATTTTTGTATGTTTTTATTTTTAAAAAAATAAAAAATATTATTTTTTGCTGATGCAGACATGCCACCTCACCAAAGTTAACAAAATTAGTTAAGTTAACGGAAAAGGGGTAAAAAATTTCCAAAAAATGAGTTGCAGGGTGCAGATGGGAATAGAGTTGCGGGGGGTGGTTAACGGAAAAGGGGTAAAAAATTTCCAAAAAATGAATTGCAGGGTGCAGATGGGATACAAATAGAGTTGCGCGGGGAGGGAGGGGGGGGGGGGGGGGGGAGGGGGGGTGTGCAAATTGCCTATCAAAGTGAGTTACATGGGGCAAAAAGGATAATAAGTTATATATCAATTCATAAACAAAAAATTAACTATTCTAAAATTAAAGAAAACAAAAGACACATGTGCTCCTTTGAACATGTACAATTATGAGATAAAACCAATTTAATCAATGAAGTTCGGTAAATATGCATATTATACGCATTCGTAGGTGTTTTTCAAAACTACGCTTGTTTGCTGTCTTGAAATGAAAAGCTCAGTAAAATACGCATATACGTGAATTATGCGTGTATTGACATTTTTTTATGAAGAATATTAGTAATAATAGACGTATTATTTGCATATTTTACCTGCATTTTTCACTAATGATAAAAAACATTAATTATTAAACAATATTTATAAATTTAGTAGAATATTATAAAATAGCCGGATTTTTCAATGTGTTATTTCAAGAAAGTTACTATAACATACATAGACTTTTAGCATACTATAGTCGTCCGTATTTTCCTCATTAGGATGTAAATAACTAATGTTGGAATGATTCATGAATTAGCTAACAAAAGTACCTTTTTTTTTTTGGAGAAAAACTAACAAATGTGCATAACCTTTTTAAAAAAAAAGAAAAAGAAAATGCGCATAACCTTAACCCAAAAACTTTACAAGAGAGTGTATTTAATATCAGTTACACCTAAAGAGTGTTGGAGTAACATTGTTCAAGTGCATAGTACTCTTATTTCATAAATTGCACTGCATGGTTTCTAACGTATATTATTTATCTGATGGGAGGATTTTGCGCTGCTCATCCTTGAGCAGCCAAAGGCTGCTTAACCTCACATTTCCTACTTTCTCGCACATTGTTTTCATGATCGGAACCATTCACTTTACTCATTAACATGTCAAGATCATTCCTACAAAATTTCAATCAAAACGGAGATAGTTTGGTTATCTAACTGTATGAACTATATGAACGGTATAATTAGGCATTAAACGAACCGTCGATATGTTTTACAAATTTAGATAACCAAAAGATCTCCGTTTTGATTGAAATTTAGTTAGAATGATCTTGACATGTTAATGAATAAAGTGAACGGTTCCGATCAAGAAAACAATGTGCGAGAAAGTGGGAAATGTGAGGTGAAGTAGCCTTTGGCTGCTCAAGGATGAGCAGCGCAAAATCCTCCTTATCTGATATGCCACAACCCAAGCTCCAAGCTACGGGGTAATTGGGCACAAATTTGAGCCAAAACTCAATCCAAATAAATTCAAAACAACTAGAACTTTCTTATCATGATAGGGGATTAAAGGCATTTCATCATGAGTAATACATGGATTTTGAATTACTAAACTATGTGTAGGGGTCATCATTTGGCCTGAAAGCTCATGGGCTGAAAAAAAAAAAGCCCGTCTGCTCATAAGGCCCATGGACGGCCCAACCCAATATTTTCGAAGGCTGGACTTGGATAAGAGGTTTGAAGGCCAGCTCGACTCATGAGCCCGTCCCATCCAGATAGGCCTGCTCGGCTCAGCCCATTTAACCGGCCCATATATGCCCACAATTCTCATTAACCTAAATCTAGGCCAAACCCCTTTCTCCCTCTTTTCTCCCTTTTTCTTTTCGTGTTCTCGACAACACGCCCCCTTCTATGTAGCCTACGAGTTGTTGACAACATTCGTTCTTTCAAAACGACCAAACCCTCTCTCTCTACGCAGCCTGCCGGCGCTGACAACACCCCTTTCTCACCAACAGCCCTTTACCTCTTCGGCAGCGGCGAGATTAGGATCGCAAGTCGGGGGCTTGTGCAAAGGTCCTGCAGCGGTGGCAGGATCGGGATCATGGTGAAGGTGTTGCCGCTGGTGTCATACGAAAGTAAATATTGACCATGATCCGAAACTTGACTTTTAAACCGTAAATAATTTTTATATTCGATATGGTACTTTATACGAAGAGCGCGTTTGTGAAGACAGAATCGAATTCCGGGTTGTAACGAACCTGTTACGGACAAAAAACAAACATGTGGTGTTGGGGAGCTTGCCACGTGGCGAGCTGTGATTGGTGGATGGAGGAGAGATCTTTTGGGAAGCTGGTCTTGGGTTTGCTGAAAACCCCAAAACGCTACAGCCCGAGTTCCCAAAATGGAAACCTGAGCTTGACGCCCCCCAGCCGCCACCGATTTCTCCACGCCGGCCACGAATCGAACTCCTCGGCGCCTGCATCAACTTCATCTCGTCACCGCGATCACGAATCACCAAGTTTTGGAGCCTGAAACACCGCGGATCGTCGCTGGCGAGGGTCAACGAAAACCCGATCTTTCCGATGCAAGTGCCGGCCAGTACAGACCGAGATGAGATTCGAAACTTAGCCCAATAGATTGCTTGAATTTCGTAGATGCGTTTTGACATAAAATTTGTGAAAAATGGTTGAAAGATGAAGAAATTGGAAATTTCGAGGTTTGGAGGAAAATTAGCTAGAATCTGGGAATTTTCCGGAGATGGCGCGACATCGCTGACTTTCATCATTAATTCTAACATCGTTTCGCTAGATTTAACGGAATTTCATTAAATCTTAACGAGTGCTTTCTGAACTTCTTTATCAATTCATCATTCTCCTGCAGTCAATGGCCGAACTACCCACAAAGCTAAGGTGGGCTGTAGCCCAATGAGAGTTTAGCCAAATATAGCCTTTAGTCCTCTATATTTGGAACTTAGCCCAGTAAGAAATTTTCACTACATCCTTTATATATAATTCAGCCCAAACTTTTTTAACCAAATCCAAAATTTTCACTAAATCCTTTGTATATAATTCAGCCCAAACTTTTTTAACCAAATTCAAAAACAAATTACCTAGCCCACTACTTCCAACCAAAACAAAGCCTACTCTTTTAGATTCATCAAACTCTTGAAGACGCACGAGAAAAAAAAATAGCAGAAAGAGATTGCAATTCTTGAAGGCGCACGCCAAGCATTTCTTGAAGAAAAAAAAGGTTAGATTCATCAAACTCTTATTATGTTATTGTTCAAATTCTTTGTATGTTGTTCACATATATTGATTGCAATTTTCCGTTGTTGTTTTTCCTATTTTTAGGTAGCAATGTCACTTGAAAATCAACCAAAAAAGAGAGCAAAAACTACCATTGATTCATTCTTTAAGAAAAGAGATAATGGTAATAGCAGTGGGAAACCATCTACATCTCAAGTAGTTCAAGTTCAACCTCAATTTGATGCTGCTTCTTTGGAGCGAGATCCGGGGAAACGAATTCAGATAGGAGAATACCCCTTTAATCAACAAGATGATGTTCGACGCGTGTATATCAAGGCTGGGCCGTACCAACCAAAACTTGCAATTGAAGAGTATCCAAGGTCTCGAAGAAGTGAAAAAGCACAATGGCGTCGGTTTAATTCGTCTTGGTTCTCCCAATTTCCAAGGTTAGAATATTCCCTTTCTACCGATAAAGTCTTTTGTTTCCATGCTTTCTTTTTGGAGCTACTCGTCCTGCACTAACTATTGAAGGGTTTAATAATTTGAAAAGAGTCAATGATGGACAAAATTGTATATTTTTGAATCATGTTGGAGGTCCATGTTCATCACATAATATTTGTCATAGACGTATGGAGGATTTGATGAACCCAACTCAACATGTTGACCAAGTCATTAATCGGCAATCAAAAGAAGAAATTTTGAAACAGCGGTTACGACTTAAGACAACAATTGAGAGTGTCCGGTGGCTTGCTTTTCAAGCATGTGCTTTTCGGGGCCATGATGAGTCTTTGGATTCTAAGAATCGTGGAAATTTTATCGAAATGGTAAAATTTGCAGCAAAGTTTAATGATCAAGTCAAGGCAGTTGTTTTAGAGAATGCTCCAGGAAATGCCAAATATACCTCATCACTGATCCAAAAGGAGATTTTGAACATTCCTGCTAACAAAGTGAGAAAAATGATTCGTGATGAAGTTGGAGAGGCTGCATTTTGTATTCTTGTTGATGAGGCACATGATATATCTCATAGAGAGCAAATGTCCATTGTTTTACGGTTTGTTGATATTGATGGTTTTCTACAAGAGCGCTTTTTTCATATTGTATGGGTTGAAGACACTAAAGCAGCAACACTACATGCAGAGATAAAGAAAGTTCTTGAGTTCTATGAGTTGCCTATTGGAAAAATGCGAGGTCAAGGGTATGATGGTGCGAGTAATATGCGGGGCGCATGGAATGGGTTACAAAATTTATTTATCACAGATTGCAAGTATGCTTATTATATACATTGCTTTGCGCATCAACTACAATTAGCTTTAGTTGCAGCTGCCAATGAAGTGACTATGGTTTGGTCATTCTTTTCGACCTTAAATTCAGTTGTCAATGTTATTACAGCTTCTCCAAAGCGGTATACTGAGTTGCAAGTTGCTCACGCAGCTAATATTGCAGAAATGTTGGCTGCTGGAGAACGGGATACTGGTAGGGGTGAAAATCAAATTGGTACATTGCATCGACCTGGAGCTACTCGTTGGAGTTCTCATTATGATTCAGTTTGTGACTTGATAGATATGTATGGTGCAATTTGTACGGTTCTTGAGACTATGAAAAAGGATGGATCCTCATTATCTATACGCAACGAAGCTAGTGGTACTTGCAAGGCCATCAGGAAATTCAAATTCGTGTTCATCTTGCATCTATTGAAAGAAATCATGGGACTCACTGATATCCTTTGTTGTGCGCTGCAAAGTAAGTCTCAAGATATCTTGCATGCTATGAATCTGGTTGTTACTACGAAAGATGTCCTTCAATATTTCAGATTAAATGGTTGGGATACTCTCATTGGGAAAATAGATTTATTTTGCAAGCGTTATGAGATTGATATGCCAGATATGAATGCTCAATACAAACTGGGAACAAGTCGTTCTTGCCAGCAGAATGACCATGTTACTTTTGAACATCATTACCGTGTTGACGTATTCAATGAAACAATAGATTGTCAGTTGGCAGAGCTAAATAGTAGATTCAGTGAAGGGGGAATGAAACTTCTTACTCTTGGTTCAGTTTTGGATCCTAGTGATGCTTTTAAATCATTTAACATTGACAACATTTGCACTCTTGCAGAGAAATTTTATTCTGAAGATTTCACTCAAAAAGAGTTGCATATTTTGAGATGTCAATTGATAATTTATGAGGCGGATGTACTTCATCATCCTAAATTTCAAAATATGTGTACTCTCTCTGAATTATGTCGGGGATTAGTTGAAACAAAGAAGTTGCAAAGTTACAATCTGATTGATAGGTTGATTCGTCTTATATTAACTCTTCCTGTTTCTACGGCAACGACTGAGCGATCTTTTTCAGCAATGAAGCGTGTGAAAACTTCTGCTCGCAACATGATGGAGAATGATTTTCTGGCAGATGCTATGATTGTTTACATTGAAAGGGAGCTTGCTGAGACTATTGATTATGATGCAGTAGCAAAAGATTTATATTCTCTAAAGGATCGCAGAAAACCACATGAATAGGCATGCTTGGAGTTCTTTGGATATATATTCAATTTTTATCAAATGTGTATTCGACTACTAGATTTTCCTTCCTACAAGATTATAGGCAATATATATATATATAATTGATGATTTGGATTTGAAAGCGGTAAGAAGATATGGGTTTGGATTTCAAGAGGGGGGCCGGAAGAGTTGATACCCAAAGGGATTGCGAAAAATGTGAATCTTGTATGCTTCAAGTTAGCAAAATAGACGAAATTAACCAGAATCAGGTAAAGTAGTAAAGGATATTCAGGGGTTATGTGAAAGCGTTGCCGCTGGTGTCGTACGAACGTAAATATTGACCTTGATCTGAAACTTGATTTTTAACTGTAAATAATTTTTATATTCGATATGGTACTCTATGCGAAGACCGCGTCAATACGAACGCGTCGGTGAAGACGGAATCGAATTTCGGGTTGTAACGAACCTGTTACGGACAAAAAACAAACGCATGGTGCTAGGGAGCTTGCCTCATGGCGAACTGTGATTGGTGGGTGGGGGAGAGATATTTTGAGAAACCAGTCTTAGGTTTGTTAAAAACCCCAAAATGCTACAGCTCGAGTTCCCAAAACGGAAACCCAAGCCTGACACCCCCAGCCTCCACCGATTTCTCCACGCTGGCCATGAATCGAACTCCCCGACGTCTGCATCAACTTCATCTCATCACCACGATCACGAATCACCAAGTTTTGGAGCCGAAAACGCCACGGATCGTCGTCGGCGAGGGTCAACGAAAACTCGATCTTTCCGAAGCAAATTCCTACCATTACAGGCCAAGGTGAGAACCAAAACTTAGCCCAATAGATTGCTTGAATTTCGTAGATGCGTTTTGACATAAAATTTGTGAAATATGGTTGAGAAATGAAGAAACAAAGAAACAAAAAGGAGAAGAAACAAAAATGTTTGAATTTCCCAATATTGGCTTACTTTTGGCTTGATATGTTCCTAGAATTTCGTTTTCGTAGAATCAAAGAAACAAAAAGGCTTATTTTTAGTGAGGGAATTTTTATTTACATGCATTATTTCTTTCCCATCTCCCAATATTATATTTTTGTTCCTTAAACTTTTAAAATTGCCCATAAATTATAAAAAATATTTCATAAAAACCTAATAGGTTTTTTTTCAAACCCAACATTGTTTTTGTGAATTAAAAATTAAAATAAAATTGTAAAACAAAAATCACTTCGCCAACGGAAAGCCCTCGCAATTCATTGTGTGTTTCTTATTTTCAATGAATAAAAATAATAGAAAGTTGTTGGGTGTGAGAAGAAAATTGTCAGTTTGTCTTTTTTTTTCTTTGATTCTTCGAAAATGAAATTCTAGGAACATATCAAGCCAAAAGTAAGTCAATATTGGGAAATTCAAGCATTTTCCTCTCCTGTGTGAGAGCCCCTCCCCTACCGTGGGATTTTTGTCCTCTCTTCCATGAGAGTCTTGGCATCGTTCCCGACATTGCGTTTGGGATGTTTATTTTCCTAGATTTCTGCCCACTTTTTCTCTCCTTTGTGAGAGCCCCTCTCCCCACCGTGAGAGTTTTGTCCTCTCTTCCATGAGAGCCTCAGCATCGTTCATGACCTTGTGTTTGAGAGGTTTATTTTCCTGGATTTCTATGTTCTTTATTCTGTTCTGTTAGGTATTTTGGTTGGGATGTTGAGAGGTATCTCATCCGCTTCATTCCACCATCGCTACCGCTTCACTTGCCGCCGCATACCGATCCAATCTGGGTCCAGTTTATTTTGGTGCATGCATCCTCCGTCATATCCGTTATCAGTTGCTTTGTGGTCGCCATCATCGTCGATGCATCTGCTTGATTCTGATTTGACTGATCCAATCTAGTTTGGTTCTACAACAACTCCACTCATTTTGGGTTTGGACCTGTTTGGTGTTGCTTTGTTGGTGGGCCTTTTTTGGATTGGAATTGTTAACTTGAATATAACTGTCCGTGTAGGAGTATGGAGACTGATATTTGTGGTTCTTCTTTGTACCCTTTGTTGGATGCTATGTTTGTTTCTCAAGAGTATATGACACTCTTTTCCTTGCACATTGCAAGGTTTTTAAGGAGGCCCCAGGGCAAATTTGTATATGTATGTACTCCTTATTTGGTTTTTTAGCCAAAATCTTATCAATAAAATTACTATTCTTTTGATCAAAAAAAGTAAGCGAATATGAACACGAAAACAGATCTAGAAATCAAACCCATTCAATTGGAGTTCTATCAAAAACCAACCAAACCCAGCAAATCCAGATCCAAAACCCATCCACATTTCATCCCCAAAGCTCAAACGTCAAAACCGATATCCAAAATCACCTAGCATACAAAACCCAGATGATGATATTCGAAATTGAACACCCACCCCCTACAAGCGGGTAGCAGGTGGAAACAAAGGGGTCAGAGCAGCCAGGAAAAGTGACAAGGCTGGCCAAGGACGAATCTTAATGTGAATATAGGATCCTTGGCTACTTGACATAGCCAAACAGAAACTCGCAATTCCAGTTTGCACCAGCATTGGGGAAAAAGCTGCACTCAGCAGAAGAGTTGACAAGCACCGGAGGCTGATTAGTTGGGGCCAGATTCGAGCTTTCCACTAGACCTCCCAACCTGACCAATCGATCTCAGTTGATATAATTGATTAGATAGAAAACCAAGAGAGAAACATTGTTTGGATTGTGTTTCGCTTTGTGTCAATTTTTAGTATAAAAAAGTGTACTATTTTCCTTCTAAAATGAGAATGTTTGAGAAAGGTAACTTGAATTCAAAATTGGAACTCGAAATGCGAACATAGAAGCCGTTGCCGCGGATGGTGGCGACATGCTAAAAAAACAAAAACAGAGAGAAGGTTGCTAGGCTTGACCAAACTCATATTTGGCGCAAGACAAGATGTTTAGAAATTGGGAATTTGCACTTTCCTTATTGGTATGCTGCTATAAAGCATGCGTGTGATTGCATTTCTAATCTCTTAAGCACAAAATCAATTATCATCGCAGTGGTTGTACTCGTTCATCTACAATTAACCAGCAAGCTGGTCTCAGGCGAATCATAAGAAATAATGAAATCCAAAACAAACAAGCAGTGATTTACATAAGTCATGACAGTACATATACTAACAGTTGCTTTGATAGACAACCATATTTAAGTTGTGGATGAGGTCACAGATGAAAAAGTAGCAATATTACATAACGAAGTATTTGTAAACAAGTCATGGAAGTAGAAGTCAACCCACAAGATCGTTCCTAGTGCACAATCACTTCCAACCTGCACTCCAAAATAAACAGCACAACCTCTTCTGCAACAAAGCTAACAACAGATCACAACAGATTCTCAACTCCTTTCCATTGGCTTCGATCAAATGCAGTGAAGACAATAATATATTGTCCAATAAGGAAAAGAAGGTGAAGAAAGAAACCTTAATTAATGAGCATTTAAGTTTTTTTCCTTATAGATAAGATCTATAGTTAAACCTTTTAACAAAAAACTAACGCAGGTACATAAAACATAAGGAAAGCATATTTGATGGGAACAGTACAACACATTGCTACAAAAACCAGCACACTGCTGCCTTTAAAGCATGAAACTTTTTCCTCATTTGATGCACCCTTAATGATTATACCTTAAGAATATGCAAGACAAGCAGCATGGTTTAATACTAGCAAAGCATCTGTTGTTCAATGTATGGAAGAAAAGAGAATAACAAGAAAATGCTAAACAGTCTTCTCAGAGGAGTTGACTAACCACAGCCGTTCATCACGCTCGGAGCTTACTCATATCAATTGAAGGTAAGGGCAAAAGACAGTGGGGTGTACATTCAACTTGCCGCATATAGAACAATGACACCCAGCCCATCGCATAGGATCATCTACAAGAGTTTCCACAACACAGTGATCTGCTTCTGCAAAGTTAACCATGTACAGCAAAGAACAACTCAGGCAATTCACAACCTAAGTCGCATATATATGACTTTGATTTGATCAATAATCATGAACAATATTGTACTAGATATACCACTCACAAAACAAATAAAGGAATTTTTCTACACAGTACAAACTTTTCTTTTTTCTGCAAAACCCAATAACGCAAAACAAATTCCAGATAATCTACCTCACAGACCATAAAAACAAAAGCTTACCAAAGTCCCACGGAAAAATTTTGTCAGTTGGCCTCTTTGATGGATCGATAGTGCTGACTGCAGTTAACAAACATATCAATCTTATGTCATAAGAAGAGCAAATAATCAACAACATGGAAGGTATAAATTGAGGGACTCAAACATGGGTGCCCGGGAAGAAATACCATCTCGATGCACACAACAGTATTTCAGATAAATCTTTGGATACACAAACCTCAGATATATGTACAAATTATGCAGTTATACATGTTACTGTCAACTAAACAGTAGTACTAAAATACCCAGCACATCAGCTAGAAACTGAACGAACTAGGAAGGAAAGCATGGCCATACTGCTGACTCATGCAAACAAACTAATATAATTATATGAGTATGCCATCAATGCCCTCTTCCTTTTCAATTTATCTACTCATCCAAATGCTGCAAATGGAAAAATCGATCTGCATTTCTGTAGCCAACGGAATTTTTGTACAAGTGGATGTTAACCTCTTAGAGGGCATGCCCCGAATTCCCAATTGGAAAAATTCATACAACCATTGCAGGACTCATCGACTTTGATTTCTAAATTGGCAACATATACCTTCCAACCAAGCCAAAAAGGCATCGTCGTCCATATATTCTTCACTGTCGTCGTCCGTGCCCTCCATCTCCTTACCAGTACCATCAACTGCAAGAATCATCAACCTCTATTAGGAAAACGTATCATCTTCAATTTTCTACATGAAAGAAACTATGATATAAAGAGAATTTTCATACACAAAATTTCCAGATAAATACACCGCAGATCCGAACAAAAAATCAAAATCTTTGGCCTCAAATAATAACCTAACTCCGGATAAAATCCCTCGAAAGCGAAACCCTAAAACAAGAATTTAAAAAAATTAAAAGAAAAAACACACAATATAACCTTCGCTTTCGATGTCGGCGTTTGGGTGGTTGTCGTCGCCCAGATCATCAAGCTTTCGCCTCTTCGGTTCAGGCGAGTTCTGGCCATAATCCGGTTCAGGCGAGTTCTGGGATCCGGGAGAGAGGTCGGGAGGAGCCATATCTTCTAGGGTTCTGAGAGAGCTATGGTTAACGATGTGATTTTGGGGGAGATAGCGATGAATTTGGGGGAGTTTTAACTTTTATATCCAGTCTAGGATATTCGGTTCCTTTTTTTTTTTGGGGGGAAAAATTCATTTCAATAAAGGCCTAATGGCCGAATGGGCTCAGTAAAGGGAGCCCACATCCGGACAAACAAGGCCTAAAAACAAAGGGGCCCAATAACAACAACAAAGGTACACTAGCCAAAATAACAACAAGGAGAGCTTTCTGAGGTTGGAGAGGGTTGCAATACGGGTGTCCAAGGTGGAGAGACGGTTCGCCGTACGTCCAACTCGGAGAGACTCGGCGGTAGCTTGACCGAGTCGAGGTTGTGGAGCTGGCAGCTGGTGAGATTGAGGACCATCGACGAGGTGTCGTCATCGTCCTCCGTCGTCCGATCATCGGCCTTCTAGGTTTGGACCCAATAGTGGCGCTCAGAGCAGAGTTAACGAAGAAGAGATGGGCGATGGAGGAATGGAGAAAACGAAGAACGGGAAAAAAAAAGAGAAGAAGACAGGGGATTTTGGGCTTTGGGCTTTGAGGTTTGGGGCCAAGACAATGAATTTTTTGATCTATTGCTAAAGTAACAGGACAACAGGACGGGACATGACACAACTTCCCGGTCATGTCCTGTTTAAAATAGTCCAGGACACAATCCGAGACAATTTCTTAATGTCCTTAATGGGACTTCCATTTTCCAGGACAATTCAGGACCGGTTCGGAACAGTCCACGATGACCGGTTTTCTTGCCCAGCCCTACTAAAAACAAATTTTTGAAAAGAAAAGCCTTTTATGTCTTCCCTTGCCTTCATTCATCAGTTGTCTAACTTCCCCACAGCCTTCGCCACCATCAGAAATCCATTGCGAAATTAGGGTTCATTTCCGGAGTTGATTTTGCTATGATTTTCCTTACCACAACCAAATATCAACAAATTTCCATTGCAAAATTTACCAAGAAATCACTTATTCTTCTTTGCAGCCCACAATCTAAATTCAACCCAGAAATTCAATTATAACTATCCAAAACAATAAGGAACCCAAAAACTCTGATCTAGATTGCGGTGAGATTTTGAGGATATAGAGAGAAAGGAGTGGTGTTTGACCGCCGGCGAGCAGGTATTACTTTTGGTGTTGCAAGAACTGATTTTCTGGGTTGATTTGAGTTATGGGCTGCAAAGAAGAAGTGATTTATGGTGTGAATTTTGCAATTGTGTTGATTTTGGGTTGTGGGATGCAGAAAAGGAATTAGTGGAACAAAGTTGGGGAAGACGACATAGGCTATGGTGAGGTTGATGGTCGCTGAAGAGGCAGATACTTATCTTTTCTAAACATTTGTTTAGTTTTTTAATATCTCTACTCTTTGAAATAAACATAGGGGTTAATAATTGACTTATATGAATTGACAAATGTCATTCCATTAGAGGAGGACACAATGAGACTGAGAAATTTGGGGGATAGAGGATCCTGACCCTATCTAAGTAGGATTGATAAATCCTAAGTTGATTTACCATAAAGGCTTGTTTGGTTCACGGAAAAGAATTGATAGGAATAAGAATAAGATTGATGGGAATATGATTACTGAGAATAAATGGAGGAATGGAAAAAAAAAAATTTATTACTTTATTTGGTTATGTTTGGTGGGAATGAGAAAATAAATGAGAATGTGTATTGGAATGAAAAATAAATATATTAATTTTACCATTATATCCTCACTTTTGCTTAATATGAATAATTTTTTTAAGACCAAAATAATAAAAATATGGGTAAAATTTTGTTTCCTTGGGCCCGGGTATACAAAACCCACCTCCTAAGGTGGGAATCAAATTCCACTCCAATTCCCATGGATCCCACCATTATTTTGGTAGGCCCAAAATTATTTTTTGACTCGCACTCCCCATTTTTCTTTCCCAAACATGGTAATGGGAATGAGATTTCCATTCCCGTCCCTAAGTCCCCCCAACCAAGCATGCCCTAAAGGGTTTTTTCATCACAAATGACACTTGTATTACAAATGGCCATTCACATTTTTTTGGTCACATTTGATCATTAACGTTGGTTTTCCCTATCAAATCTAGTCTTTGCCTTAAAAAATAGTTATTGTTTGTTAAAATTGGTTATGTGGGGCAAGTTTGAAAAAATAGACTGCGGTTATTTCTTCACTAGGCAAAATGTTACAGTAAATTTGCAAGTGAATCCCTAAGCACTCAAAGTGTGGTTGTAGTCCATCATGGTGTGGTCGTAGTCCATCGTAGTGTAATCGTAGTTCACCATAGTGTGATCGTAGTTCATCACAGTGTAAGCGTAGTCCATTTCTGAAAAAATAAATTACTATTTACAATTTGCAATTAAATCCCTGGATACTCAGTGTGGCCGTAGTCCACCATAGTGTGATCGTAGTTCACCATAGTGTGATCGTAGTTCACCATAGTATGGTCGTAGTATATTTCAAAAATAAATTACTATTCATAATTTGCAATTAAATCTCTAGGTAGCCTAAGTGTGGTTGTAGTTCACTGTAGTGTAATTATAATCTAGCGTAGTAGTATAACCGTAGTCCATCATAGTGTGATCGTAGTCCATCCCAGTGTGTTTGTAGTCCATAAACATTTGCAATTAACCCTCTTGTACTTAAAACCATTATAGTTTACTATAGTGTAATTGTAGTCTGTCATAGTCCACGGTAGTCCTCTATAGTGTCATCTTAGTCCATCATAGTGTGGTCGTAGTCCATTTCTGAAAAATATTATTCACGATTTGCAATGAAATCCTTGGGTAACCAAATTGTGGCCGCAGTCCACCACAATATGGTTACAGTCTACCGTAGTGTAGTCGTAGTGCACTATAGTGTGAACGTAGTTCACCATAGTGTGGTCGTAATCCATTTGGAAAAAATAAAGTACTATTTATAATGTGCATATAGTCCTTTATAGTATACACATAGTCTCTTATAGTATCACATAGTCCTATATAGTATTCACATTATCCCTGTGTAACTCAGCAATTTCACGCCATTCTTCCCACATGCACAACACAACACCAACCCAGATTCGCAAAAAACCCGCATAGAATTAGCAAACAAAAAAAAGAAGCAAATAGGCTTAATGCTTCAAAGAGGAGCAATTAACAATATCAATTTGCATTAGTCCTCCTAATAGCCACAATATGGATATCCCAATTGATAATGTCTCTTCAGTGGTTAACAACTCTTCATCAAACTTATTAAGAACCAAATTACAAATTTTTCATATAAACCCAACAAACTATTAAGTATTTTTAAATTGCTAGTGAAAGTTCTAGGGTGCATAACATTGAAGAATAGCAGAAAATTAGGGCAAGCAAGTGAAAGATGAAATCTTTACCTGCGCTTACGGACTCTGCCAGTTCGCCATAGCCGAAGCTTCACCTGAGGGAACCAACCCCTAACTTCAATTCGCCCACAAAGACGAGTGCTTTCCCGATAAATTTGTTGGAAAAGAAGGTGGTGAAGACGAAGAAGACGGTGGCAGAGACGGAAGAGGAGAGGGCGGGGATGAACGATTAACAGATCATTAAGCCTATGTGCAGATCATCCTCATCGCCGTCGACTTCGGTGAATCCCATCATCAAGATGCAGCTTCACAGATCGATGGGCAAATCAGGAGGAGCTTTCCCTGGACGGCGCCGTCGGAGGCCAGCGAGAGCGAGATGATTGGTGGTGGTTGGAGTTGAGCTATGTAGAGGGCCAGTCATGGAGGATCAGTGGGTGGTGGTGGTTGAGCTATGAAGATGGCGATGGAGAGTAATTTATTTTTAGCATAGGGGTTTCTTATGTAATTAGGCAAAAGTTTTGCCTAGATTTAGCATAAATTTGGCTGATCGGAGATTTTGACAAAAGGATTTCCCTATCAGCCTATTTTAGCCAATTTCCAAACTTTTTTTTCTATGACATGGCAAGGCCCAATTAAAAATTGGAACACGTGAGCCCATATGACCAAATTTAGGGATAACCAACGGTAATGATCAAATATGAAACACAAAAAAATGTAAATAATCATTTGTGATACAAATGTCAAGATTAAGTATCATTTGTGATAAAAAGAAACTACTATAAATAAATGGTAATGTAATATATAGGGGGATGATCATGGTTGAGATCAATAACATATTCTCTATTTCTCTCTTTTATCAATTGTTTCTTTTTCTCTCTCACCTTCGATATGATTAGTTCTGTAAAAAAAAAAAAATGAAAATAGAAATTGTATCTCTACTGATCTGGTAGATTGGGTGCTAGAAGTGGCGGGGGTGGGGTTTCTCTTAGGCACTTTTTTTGTGTCAGTGGGAGTTTGAGCGGCTGTGCCACTCCGTTTGATGTCGCTTCCTCGTCCCTAGAGAATTTGATCGTGATCGTGGGTTTGGCTTGCTGGGTCTTTTCGGCACTAGGTTCTCAAGTTTCAACTTTCTACCTCTGGCTTTTGGCTCCTGATGAGCCAGATGAGCAAGAGTATTGTATTGATTAAATTTTATTGCTCATTGTTGTGCAGTTGGTCTCTTGTTAGAATTTTGTACTGGCAACCCTCCTTTAGCTGGGGTTAGTGTGTTTGAGTTTCAATTCTGTATTGATGGCCCTTTTCATCAATGGAATCATTGATCATTTTCCTAAAAAAAAAAATCTCTTCTTTTACAACATTGGCCAATCTTTACATCTACCGTGATGCAAAGTAAATATTAATGAGTCTTTTAGAGCAAATCCAATGGAAGGATGTAAACTCACCCGAATGTCAAATTTGCAACCTTAAAACTAAATTTTTACTCTAATAGAAGGATGTAAACTCACCCAAATGTCAAAAGGTTAGAAAAGTGAAATGTAAATTGCCATCTTGTGGGAAAATGTAAAAAAAAAAAAAAAAATATGGAATTTTTTTACATCTCCAAAATGGGCTCCATTATTGTTAAAGTATATTTTATTAATATATTTTTTATTCAATCAATGAAGATTATTGATTGAAAAATCGTAGAATGATTCCAATGAGAGAATGTAAATTATTAGTATGAAAAACGAATATATATTTTGAGAGTTCATTCTTTAGTGAGAGAATGTAAATTTCAAAATGAAAATATAAACTTCTAATCCCAATATTTTACAACTTTCTCACTGAATAAATTAATTTTACATTTTAAAATATTTTATAAAACTTACATTACATTCTTAATTTTACATATTTTCATTGGAATTGATCTGACATCCCTAATTTTGCATCCAATGATCAATTCCAACTGCAAAATTTAGAGGTGAAAATCTTGGTAATGGCAATAGAGCGCACGAGCTCCTCGCACAGGAGTAAGCAGCGCTGTTCACCAACTACCAGGTCACTTTTGCTTTATACTTGAAATGAGCTGGGTTGGAGACCACATAAAGTGTAAGAGATTCTCTTTTTTCTTTTGGGTAAAAGCAGAAGTAAGAGATTCGTTTCGAGAATGAAGAAGAAGAAGAAGAAGAAGAAGAAGAAGAAGAAGAAGAAGAAGAAGAAGAAGACGCGTTTTATGGATTACACATGCTTAACGCATTCCAAAAATTCTCCGGTTGAAGAACTACTCACAGTTTGTTTCCTTCCCCATCTACACATGGCAAGAAAAAACAAGGACTGTTGAGGTGTGGACTTTTTTTTTTCTCCTAGACAAACCTTTTCCTCTCTAGTTGGCAGGTTTTGGTTAAATTGATGGCTATGGATTTCTGCATACAGTTGATCTTTTCCTTGTTGTTTATGCTATTATTTCTTTACTAGTTCAAGGCACATCTTAAGTGCTCATACATCTTAAATGCTCATAGTAGGTGATAATAAAATTTAAAATATTGTTATCCTATTGTTACTATCTGGATAAGTACCCTTCATTAGCTTGAGCTAGCAAGCTAATCCCCAGGGCTAGATCTCTTCAACAGTTTATGTTTTTAGCTTAAAATATACATGTTCTTGATTTAATGAAGCAATTAGCATTTCAACAGTCCTTATTGAGTGGGAACTTTTGGCAGGTGGAAGAGGAAGAAGCAAGGTTAGGTGAAGAAGCACAGCCAGAAGTAAGTGACTTGCCGTTCGCAGTTGTAGGAAATATGGTTATCATTCTTCTTAAATGCTACATTGTAGTAATTTCTTGTGATTGTTACAAGGTGAGGAGAAAAAGAAGACAAAAACTGAGAAGTACTGGGATTGGCAATTAGCCAATGAAACAAAACCTATTTGGGTTAGTTGGAGCCATAACATGATTGATGTTGTCAGTGGCGGAGGCAGGAATTCCGCTCAGCGGGGGCACCTTTAATATAACAAGACAACGGGAAAAAAAATGATCTAATAACATAATTGATTCATAATTGGATTACATTGGTTAAAAATGAAAGAACCATTCGATTATAATACTCAAAAAATCGTTACATTTCATTACATTTGCCCGAAAAAGAGAGAACCACTTGATTTCATTCATAAAATTCCATGACGAGGAGACATTCCTTGGAATCTCCGCATGATCACTTCATTCTCAATATCATCAAATATTTCTTTCTCATTATAAACAATCATAATGTTATTCATCCAAGGATCTCCCATCCTATTGCGCAAGTAAATTGCAATAATGAATGAATGAATCAACTTCAAAAATGATCACAATTAACAAATCAAAACAAAACTGCAATTCATACCATAATACAGAGATAAATAGAAAAATTGGATTGGCAACTTTGCACAAAAAAAATTGCACAATTATGAAGGGGTAAAGTAAGAAACTTACTTGAGTATTTGATTTCATGAAATTACATAAAGTTTGTGGGAACTGAATTTGTGCAGTTGACGGAACAGAAAAAGAAGAAAGAGAGAAGAAGAAAAGCACGAGTGGAGTGTGTGGTCAGGGTGAGTGTGTGGTCAGGGTGAATGGAGTGTGTGGTCCAGGTGAATTGTAAAAGGAATAATTTCAGAGGAGTCCTTACCTCTATGTATTTTACAAATAATACCCAAAAGAAGTGCTTAATTAAAGGTTGAAGAAATCTCAGCTGGGGCACGTGCCCCTGCTGGTCTTCACATGCGTCCGCCACTGGATGTTGTATATGTACTTAGGTTTAACATGGTCTGTCTATCTACAGTGCATCTGTCCAAAGGTTTTGCCAAGCCAAATCATTCTTATTCTGTTTTTTTCTTGTGCAGATGTGTAGCCAGCCCTAAGGAAGTTGAAAAGGACGAGTACAATGAATATTACGAAAAAAAATATAGCGAGTTCTTGGACCCACTTGCACACACCCACTGCACCACTGAGGTACTGCAATGATTTTTCTCCTATCTCTGCCCCTTGTATTGTCGTCTTTTGTTGTAATAATAGTGTTCAGGAAGGAAATACAAGTGACTTGGTGTTCTTTGTAATTGATTTTCAATCTGGTTGTAAGATGTTTTATTATTGTTAACAATGGTAAATTTTGGCATATTGTATGCAGAAACCTGGAGTTAAAGGAACCACAGTTGTAGTCTTAGTCTTGGAAGACGAAATAATTTGTGGGGTGGATACCAGAGCTGCATTAGAGGGTCTCTTATCAAGCATAGGTAATTACAAATAATATTTTTGTGGAACATGACTAACACTATACATGTGTGTTCATGACATTTTCATTTGTTTTCAGCTTTGGAAGATGCAAAAAAGTTCAAGGAAATAACTGAGGGTCTTTATGTGGCATTTGCTGGAAATAATGGTGAAATCAAAAAGCTAGTAGCCTGCCTAGAATCTTGGGTAAGAGCAATTAGCTTCCGTAGTAATTTCATACTATTTAATAATAGTAACAATGTTTTGTATTCCTTGTTTATTATATTGCACAGGTGAAGGATGTTGGAGATAAGAATGTTAGTGTTAGTGGTGCTGCCACACACCTCGAAGCTTTTGCCAGAAAAGAAGGAGATAAAAGAGTAGATTTGGCAGCTCAAGTGATATTAATGGGAATGGAGAATGGGGTAATGGGATTCACTCTTGCTAGTACTATTGATTTCATTATTTTGTTTATTAATTTGTTTTTATGCAGAAACCAAGAGTATATCAACAAAAGAATTTCTCGCACCCGACGGAACCGAATGGCTCAATGAAATCAAGTTTGGTCGATAGATGTGTATCGATTGGATCAGGTTCAAAACATGTAAAGGAACTGCTTCAAGGTTATGATCCGAAAACGTGCAAAGCTGATGACCTTGCAACTAGGGTTATTCTACAAGCATCTTTTATGGATGCCCACACTGGCGGGAGTATCAACGGTAATTCTCAGTTAGACTGTATATTATTTTGATTGTGCTTTTCCAGCTGTTAATTGAACTCTTTTTGTCGTTCTTGATAGTTCGTTGTATTAGTTCAGAGGGCCTTAAAGTGATAATAGACAAATCTGTTGTGCAAGTCTATTATGATCACTTCCAATTCTGTTCTACATTGGATACTTCTGCAGTTTTAATGCTGTTCAAGGACAACCACTCCGGCAGGGACAACGAACACATTTATCAATGGCTGAGGTATATATATATATATATATATATATATATATATATATATATATATATATATATATATATATATATATATATCATCAGTTCCTTACAGTTTGTGCATTTAAACTTTAGTATCTAACTAGTTTGGTTATGTTTTAGGAAGCTTGGTTTTGGCCAAGGTCTATTAGCCTCACACATCATCGGAGGATTTAATGGGGACTTGAAAGGAACCATACTACGCAGGTTGAATTTTGAGAAGGAACAAATGGTTAATGACTTATTGAGGTTACATAAGAAGAAAAAAGCTAGCTGGCTAGATGATAGACGCAAATTTCAAGTTCACTTTTATCGCCCAGCACAAGTGGTTTTGGGACACTTATTGCATTAAGGGGGCTTGCCTTATACATAGTGTGATTGTCAGAAGTCTCAAGAATGATTTGCAGCCTGCATTTTGATGATGGTTTATGTACTTGATGATTCAGTTTCCTCAATGATTTAGCATATTCATTGGTGCATATTCTTTGGTTATGTAGATCGACTGTTACATATTGCTACCTTTGTTATGCAGCAGCCTTTACAAAATTACACATCTCAGTTTTTGGTCATTCAACTACTAAAGAAGTCTACGAGGCTGGAGGAAACTAATTTTCAAAATTACGGCTCTAAGCGCGTAGGGTAAGGTGCATGAGGAGGTGAAGAGCTTGAAAGGGGCCCAGGTCGGGCTGTAATTGATATGAGTAAGCTCCGAGCTTGATGAACGGCTGTGGTTGGTCAACTCCTTCTCAGAAAAGACTGGTTTAGCATTTTCATGCAAAGATGGGTAGTCATTTTTCATCTCATTCTCTGGATTCTACACTCTGGTTTTATCGACGGTTAGGCAAGCAGAACTCTACTAAGGTAGTCTACCCTTCCCATGTATTGAGAGATAGGGAGCTAATTTTTTCAAGCCTGCGGCTAAAGCAAAAGGAAAAGTTCACTAGGAGATATACCGATGGCTAGCGAAGTCGACATGATATCAAAATCTACTAAACTCTGGTCACTTGGTGTTTAAAAGTTCTTGGACTTCAACTCAATTGGTAAATCTGTGTTGTGTGGACGAAATTTGTTAAGAGCACCACAAACCTACAACATGGAATTTATGTCATAGATTTGTGATGTATTTTTTTAATGAGATTTTGCTGGTTGAGAAATTCAAGCTGGAAGACAAATATCCATAAGCTTATAAGTAAGCCACGACGCAAAAATAAAGCTCCAAGCTTTGTGGTAATTGGGCCCAAATCTCTGCCCAAAATCCAAAACAAAGTCAAAACAGCGCCTTCTTTCAAAACAGAGAAGGGTTACTCCGAATAATATGCCAAATGTGGCACAATCCTACGGACAAGGATTCTCTGTACATAATTTTTGTTCCATTTTTGTTCCACTTCTCTTTTTTTGGTATCTCCGATAATCCGTGTTATGATCCAAACCGTTCACTTTTTTTATTTTGTAATAAAAGATCATTATTGGAAAAAATCATTCAAATCCGTAATTTTTTAGGTTATATATTGACCCGGTTATGTTTTACAAAGTCGATTCGGCTATGTTTCATTGTTTGATAACCAAATGATCACGGATTTGAACGATTTCTTACAAGGATGATCTTTACTAGATAATAAAAAATGTGAACGGTTTGGATCATAACATGAAATATCGGAGATGCCAAAAAAAGAGAAGTGGAACAAGAATGGAACAAAAATTGTGGAACAGAAAATCCTTGTTCGAATCCTACTGGCGTACATATTGGTCGGTTGGATACGTGGCAAAACATTAGACGAGGATAGAAAGGGAACAGGCTGCTTTGCAGACAGAAGATCCCAAACCTTTTTAGATTCCTTGTATAAAACCCCCCATGAATTCGAACTTTCATGTCGCAATCTCCCTTCAAAATCAGATCAATCAGCAGACCAGAGCTCTCTCAGAAAACATGCCATCTTTCGATCTCTGTATCGGGTCGGAGTCGGCCGAGGCCCAGAACCCGTCTGAACCGGACCATGGCCAGAACTCGCCCGAACCGAAGAGGCAAAAGCTTGATGATCAGGGCGGCGACGGCAACAACCCAAACGGCGAAAGTGAAGGTAATATTATGCTCTTTTTTTTAATAAAAAATAAACAAAATTCTTGTTTTAGGGTTTCGCGGTCGAGTGATTTTGTCCGGAATTAGATTATTATTATGAGGCCAAAGATTTTGATTTGTTGTTGGTATCTGCGGAGAATTTATCTGGAAATTTTGTGTATAAAACTTCTCTTTTTTTCACGGAAAAACTTTGCTCTCATGTATCATAATATTTCTCTTCGGAAAAACTGCGCAGTTGATGGTAGTGATAAGAAGGTGGAGGACAGGGACGACAAAGCATATAGGGACTTACTTGCCTTCTTGGCTTCGCTGGAAGGTATATCTTACCAATTTAGAAATCAAAGTCAATGAGTCTACAATGTTGGTATGAATTTCGTAAGCTTTGGTTTTATGGGTTGTGAGGTAGATTATCTGGAATTTGCTTTGCCCCATTGGGTTTTCCGGAGAAAAGAAGAAGAAAAGTTTGTGTTTTGTGTAGAAAAATTCCTTTATTTGTTTTTAGAATGTTTAGCTTTGGTATACGTAGAACAGTTCCTTCCATGATTATTGATCAAAATCATATACATGTGAATTAGTTTGTCCAATGCCTGAGTTGTTCTTTGCTTTTATCATGTTTAACTATGCCTGCGTTGAAGAAACTACTGTATATGATCCTAAGCATTGGGTTGGGTGTCGTTGTTCTATATGTGGCAAGTCTGATTTACACCCCACTCCATTTTGCCCTTACCTTAAGAAACAAGAAAATGAACTTGTATTATTTGACAGAAAAGTACAGAATGAATACAGTTAGACGACTTCAGCTTTTATCCTTAAGCTGAGAGTAATACAGCTGTTAACTATCTAACTAACCATTAAGTGCTAAATGACCATAATATCCATCAGCTAACATTCCATCATATCCTAACACTCCCCCCTTAAACCCAGCTGGGGAGCTCTGCTACCCTTCTCCTTTCCTAAAGTGTATGTCATGATGTGAACGAGCAGTGTACCAGAAATTTTGCCAAGTCATTATTTCGGCTAACAAGTAACGAGAATCAGACCACATGAACTTCAGTGCAACTTCATGTAAACACTCGGGCTTCTGTCTAGTTCCTCCTTTGTCTCGAATTCCTAGGAGATGAGCCAATTCAGAATCTGATTCCCTGTACCCCTGCTGCAAGAAAGAATGCAGTTGTCTGCCCAATTTCCTGAGCCGCAGACCAGCACAAGTTTCGAATTTACTGGACAGTGTAAAAGTATTTGGACAGATTCTTGCTTCCACATGATAAGCAATCAGTCTCCTGCCAAGATCAAGTATCACTGCATCATTACTCCTTTCTTGTATAATCTGAATTAAAGTTCCACCTCTATCTCGAATGTCCGTATGATAGCTCAAGTCAAATTCAAAATCAACATCTACATGCTCTAACTTCAGCTTGTTTTCATCCAAATCAGAATCACTGGTCATAGTGACAGAAAGCTCATTTCCCACAGAAATTCCCAAACAAACATACGACAAGAAAGCGTACCGGTTATGAGCTTTCTAAAATACTCAACATCAGGATGGACCAAATTAGAAGCCAAATCTAAATCCCAACTAGCTTTATCCATCAAAGTGATCAAAATCTTAGTAAACATGTGTGTTACTCTATGAGCATCATTCAAACCCGAATCAAAGCCTCTAACCGACAGCAAAACTTCACAAGTAGAGTTCAAAATAGCAGACAACCTCTAAGACAGTTTCACATTAGACTTTTGAATCTCACCGAATGTTTTCCGCAGAGCCGTCACTTCGTTGTCTTTCTGATCAATCTCCATTTACAACATGTTGGAAATCGTCCCCAAAGTTCTCAAATTGCTCTGACTCTCCTGCACATGAGTACCATTGTTCCCCCATTTAAACACAGGTAACTTATACTGAATTGGAGTTCCACCTTTATCGACAATTCCCAAATGATAAGCCAATTCAGAATCAGTTTTCACAGAACTGACATTAGTGACAATCTTCAACTCTTTCATGCTCCCATCACAAGCAGATACCACATAGCTGCCAACCTCAGTAGATAAATCGGAGTCAAAGGAAGCATTAGCATATGTCAAGTTCAATTTGCTTTTGGCAGCTACACCTTCGTTAGAGGCAATGGCCATGCCAAATTCAATTCCAGTACCCAGAGTGACAGAATACTCACTGTCCACAGATTCTCCCAAATTTGAATTAACCGAGTCTTGTTCACTACCAAGAGACTCAACCACATACGGTTGCACCCAAGCAGAATCAACCGACTCTTGTTCACTACCAAGAGACTCAACCACATCAAAGAAAGCATTAATACTTGTAGGCTCATAGAATAACCCCTCATTATCATAAACCTGATGACATTCTATATTTGCTGCTGAACTTGACCATGCTGCTGAACTTGGTTGAATAAATTCTTCATCTTTGTTGACCATCTGCAAGTCGGGAAGCTTCTTAGAAACACCACCAGGTGGAATTGATTATAACCTATCAGCTTCTTCTTCATTACTGAGCTCTGCAACACAATTATCCCAAACTAACTCATATGGACCGTTACTTTCCTCATCAGAGTTTGAGGAGATAATATCTACACAACTAATCCCAACAGTTTCACTTTCAACTTCATTAACTGATGAACTTCCGATAAAACTTTGGTGGATGACAGAGGACGTATCAGTATAGTGCACTATCTTTTTGAATTCTTGTATAGAATCTGGCTGATCAAATACAAACTCCTTCCTTAAAATTTGCCAAGCTGCAGCGGAAGACTCACATCCCACAATATAATCAACAGCGAAATCTGACATAGTGGCCATGAGGAGACTCAAAAAGGCCCTATCTTTTTGGTACCAAGCTTTATACTCTACTGTAAGCTCCTTGGTGACCCCATGAGAATCAGAAATCACATACTTTGCTGGACAGGTAATGGAGCCATCAAAGTACCCAAACAGGTCCTGTGCTTCAAGAACAGATTTAAATTGCACAGACCATTCCAAATAGTTGAAATCACTTAACCGGATAGTGATATAACCAAGCAGTTCCAAAATAACCCAATTGTCCATATTACTTCAACAAGCTGCAACAACTATCAAAGCACCACTAGACAGCAAACCTCCCGTGGAAAACAGGGAAATCCCCAAACTTGAGTTCAACTTCAACAATTTTCTTGACAAAACAGAGCCTTTAACTCTTCTAACAACTGATATTAACAACGGCTTCGTGCCTTCAACAACAACAAATGGCTTCTTGCCTTCAATTCGTCTAACAACTGATATGAACAACAGTCAAACGGGTTCGTGCCTTCAACAACAACAAAATGGCTTCGTGCCTTGAATTCTTCTAACAACTGATATTAACAACAATTAACAATCCCATAACCTCCCAAACAACTGAACTCTGCAAAACTGGAGCTTCGGCTCCAAAGAAAAGAGGACCAAAACAACAAACCCAACCAGGAATTAGACTGAAGAAGCTTCGGCTTCGCAGTAATCCAACCAGAATGTAAGCAATCAACAAAGATTGGAGCTTCGGCTCACAACCAATAAACCCGAATTTGACAAATCTTGAATCGAAAATGCACAATTGGCGAAATCTTGGACAGAATTAACAAACCCAAACAGGAATTGAACCCGAAAACAAAATTCCATAGAGCATCTGTACTTGCTAGCAACTATACTCAACCAAACAATCAACTTTACTCAACCAAACGGCAAAAGAAGCTTCGGCTTCACCAAACAACAAGAAGAAAATAGAGCTTCGGCTCTCCTGATCAATCTACTCAACAATAACAATAACTGGACAACATATGAAGCTTCGGCTTCTCAATGCATCTCATCACAGCTAACAACAAGCTGATTGCAGAAAACTCCCAAATTCATTCAATTTCAACGCAAAAACTTCAAGAACGACTCAAGAACAGCTCAGATTTCCAAAAGACTTACAGATTCGCACTCAGAAGACGAGCGCGAGCAAACCCCTAAGCAAACTGAGCAAGTTCTGACAAGGTGATCGGAAAACACCGGAGGTTGTGGCGGATTCCGACGAAGCGACCGTCGGAGAAGAAGCCGGAGTGCGCAGAATCTTCAGGATCGCAAGGCGTGAGCCTTCCTGGCTCTCGATACCATGTTAACAAACTAAAGAAAGATACAAAGAGTGTTTGGGAGATGAGAAAACGGAAGAGAAAAGGAGAGAAACAAGAGAAAATGAACTTGTATTATTTGACAGAAAAGTACAGAATGAATACAGTTAGACGACTTCAGCTTTTATCCTTAAGCTGAGAGTAATACATCTGTTAACTATCTAACTAACCATTAAGTGCTAAATGACCATAATATCCATCAGCTAACATTCCATCCAATATCCAATGGATATGGTTATGGATATAACCATTTAAGTAATGGTTATTTTTTTTATGGTTATGGATATGGACATATACTAAATGGTTATGGATAAATAACTATGGATAATATCCAATGGTCAAAATGGCCATCCCTAGCTATGGTTGGTCAATTCCTCCTCAGAAGAATGGTTAGCATTTTCTCATTATATGATTTTCTTCCGTACATGGAACAAAGAATGCTTCCGTACATGGGATTGGGATCAGGATCATGGTGAATGCGTTGTCGCTGGATCTAGAAATTCTTCATCGCGGGTCGGGATTAGGGCGGGTTTCATGGACAAAGTTCCCAAACCCATTTCCAAGATCAGGGCGAGTCTTAATCAGTTTAATTCACACTTTATCTGTTTGCAGGTGAAGCTCTCTGGATCCATCAGTAGTCAACAATACTTAACCATGGATATCCAATGGAATTTCTAGGTTTTGCTCAAACACTTAACCAAGGATATCCAACGGAATGTCTAAACGCGTGTGTACTGTTTTTGTGTAAAATTGTGGGCCTTCGGGCTAGTCCATATGGGCCTAATCATGGGCCTCCTAGCCCAGCCTAGTAAACTCATGGATCATAGATGGACTTGGGCAACAAATTATTTAGGGGGCTGCTATGTACACCCGGTTTTCTACTTTGGACATCTATTTTCTTTGTACACTCATCTTTTATATTTTGAAACTACTTCGAACACCCAAATTTGATTCAAATTTTCCACTTATACCCTTTATTTTGAGTATTAAACAAATTTTCTTGAGCACCCTTAAGTTTTTCTTTAGACACCAAAAATTAGAATTTGCTAAACTCTCTCTACACTACAACAAAAATAGTTATTTCGTCGCAAGAATTGCTTTTTTAGCGGCAGTATATTTCGTTGGTAAAGCCCTAACAATTCGTCGGAGAATAGTGTCCTTACAAAATATAGCTTGACTGGGGACTTTTAGCGATGAAAGTTTCCACTGCTGAAAGAATACTTTTCCTTGGGAATTTTGTTATTTCTTCAGTTTTTTAGATTTCATTTTTTTTCCATCCAAATCAAATCTGATTATGAATAAAAAAACTTTGATACAATCAATGAAAATTTTTACCTTTTCTTCTTCAAATTCATCCTCTTTTATTGTGTATTTCATAAAAAAAAATAAGAGATTGTATGAGATTTAAGGTTTAGAAACATAAAGTATGACTTATGTAAATCACTGCTTGTTTGTTTTGGATTTCATTATTTCTTACCTGAGACCAGCTTGCCGGTTAATTGCAAATGAGCGAGTAGGACCCACTGCGATGATAATTGATTTTGTGCTCAAGAGATTAGAATTGCAATCAAACGCATGCTTTCCCAATCGGGAAAGTGCAAATTCCCAATTTCTAAACATCTTGTCTTGCGCCAAATATGACTTTGGTCAAGCCTAGCAAACTTCTCTTTTTTTTTTCTTTTTTTTTTTTTTTAAGCATGTCGCCACCATCCGCTGCAACGGCTGCAATGTCTGCATCTCGAGTTCCAATTTTGAATTCAAGTTGCCTTTTTCTCTCTCAAACAATCTCATTTTAGAAGGAAAATAGTACAATTTTTTAATACTAAAAATGGTTATTTTGTTCAATGGTACGCAAAGTTTAGCAAATAAGACACTTTGGTACTTAATATTTAAAACTGGACACTTTGGTACTCAATCTATATTTCCGTTTGACACTATAGTGCTTTCGTCAAATTTGCCGTCAAAATTGAGGGTATTTTAATATTTTCATTTAATTAATAAAATTTGACTTATATAGTCCCAATTATTTAAAAAAAAAGGATAGAATAATACTCAAATTATAACAAAACTAGATTACTCATGCTTCCAAAAAAAAAAACTATTGTTTCGACAACGCCAGATACCTACTCCTGTTTTGATAATGCATTTCATTCATTGTATGCATCATGAAAATGGAGTTAATTTTTATTCCAATTTAAATAAATTTGCAAAGAAATAGAAGATCAATTGGAGTATAATAATATATATTACTCTAAGTTAGTAGAGCACTAAATTTACAAGAAAAATCTTCATCCTAAATCCAGCTTGCAATTAAACTAAAGCTTTTAGAACATTTACAAAAATAACAAATTTCAAGAGCATGAAGACTCGTTGTTGTGCTTGGTAACTAAAAAGAGGCTACATTTTGAAATTACCATCTTGCCCATGCTCGCCAAACAAAAAGACTGTAATACCTTCAATTTTAACGGTAAATTGGACTGGGACACTAAAATGTCAAAGGAGGTATAAATTGGGTATCAAATTGTCCGATTTTAAATATTGGGTATTAAACTGTCTCATTTGCCAAACATTGGGTACCCTTGGAGGAATTAACACCCTTTATGAATTAATATGAAAAGATTGTAATACCCTCAATTTTAATGGAAAATTTGACGGAAGCTCTAAAGTATCAAACGGATGTATGGAAATGTCATTGAAAGACATTTTGTTATCTCCCTTAAATTGTTTTGCATCTTCATAAGCTGAATATAGATGAAAATGTGATGGACACATGTATTATGCTTCATAAATATGTCATTTGTAAATACCTATGTCATATTGTCTCCATCTCCAAGGATTTTCAGCCATCATCAATCCACATTTAGATTAAACTTCTAGAATGTGATTTTATGTTCTTATGTTTTGCAAATGTTAGTCAAATCCGATTTACGTACCCTGGCAGTGGAAAGGAATAAGGATGGTTGCATTTTTTTAGTTTTAGTTTTGAGTAATACAATAAATCTCCCAAAGCCTTTTTGATGGCCGACACAGCTGAACATTGTGTTTATTATCCATCTAGCAAGCTATACCCTCATTATGTAACCTTCAATAAATCATGAATCATCTCATCCTGATTGAATAACCGATGTAATACGTATATATATTCTTCAATTCGCAATTAAATCCTCCTATGATACGCAAGATTATTAAGGCCGCATTTGCTAAGGTTTTGAAGCCTCCATTTTTGTTTTTCCACCCTTAAAACGGACAAAGCGTTTGGTAGCATCAAGTTGAAAACACGGCAGAAATGGTGAAAATACCACTCCTTTCCATTTCCGGAACTTTTTACAGAAAACGTAGCTCAACCCAACACCATCACTCAACCCAACAAAATCGCCCAACCCGGCACTATCGCCCACTATGAGTTTGCTGCCTACGTTGAGAAGGACGAACGACGACAACGAGGAGAACGACGAACGGTGACGAAGATGAACCCACCGAATCTGAATTGAACTTGCCTTCAAGAACCCACCGGCCACAACAACGACGAGAAGGACGAACTACGATGATGATGAACCCACTGGATCTCAAAAACCGAATCGAACCTGCCACACCCCGCCCCAAAAAGTGGGGTCCGGGTGTGCGGCCTTCACCCCCAAAGAGTGACGAAGCCTTAACCAACCAACAATGACAAAAACGGAAGAAAAACGTACAAAGGCAAGTGGGGTCAAAGCCCAATAATACAAATAACAACAATGTATTAGAGTGTCTACAGCGGAAATAAACTTAAACAACAGTACTGCCCGAAGGGGGAATAAAACACAAAAGCAACTACGTACATGAGTATATCTAACAGTGGACGGATGATAGAGAGTCTCCCACTCTTTGTGACACGGAAAAGGGCTACTTTGACTCCTGCCGCTCGTCTCGGTAATGCACAACAGTATCAAGTCCTGAGGGGGCGCAAAACAAGGGTGAGTGGACAGGGAAAATAAATGTCAGTGAAAAACATTTACTGAAAAACATAGTAACCCCCATAGTTTAAAACAAGTAGTATGAGCATATGCTATCATAAACATGCAGCAAAAGTACAGTAGGAAATTCACAAAAGGCAACCTGTGCAACATCATATAATTAAATCTATGGCCGTGATCTAACCCGACAAGGGGAAGTCAACCTCCAATGTCGGTAAGTAGGACCAGAGCCGTGGCTGAGAATTTGGAGGCCTGGTTCTAAAATTTTACTGAGGCCCTTCAATCTATCTTCTAAAAAATCATACCAAATTTTTTTTTACGCACATTATACTAATAAAATGGTAAATTTGAAACTAAAATAATAACAAACTTTAGAAAGATTATTGAATCGATGCAAAGTGTATTACGAACAAAGTATTGATAGAAAAAATAATTCAATCAACAATAATTTTGTATATGTAGAAAAGTTTTGAAATTCAACTAAGATATTTGATTAAAGCATTAAATTAACCTTGAATTTATCTAGATGATGACGCAACTTGGATTAAAGGATCGAGAAGCAGCTTTACGTTAGGTTTTGTGTAGCTTTGGAAGAAAAACGGAAGGAATAGTAATTAATAATTAAATATGTATAATATAATTTTAATAAATTTAATTATAAATATAAATATTATATATTTAATACACTAAAAAAATTTAAAAAGATTATTGGGGGGCCCACTTGAAGTGGGGGGCCTAGTGCTGGAGGGCCGAGCTGCACTCCGTCAACGGCGGCTCTGAGTAGGACAGGGGAATTCAACGCCACTATCCGGGTGTTAGAGTAAGGGGAATTCAACCACCAATGCCCGGACATCCAGTGCCTAGAATCCATTGGGAATTCAACCCACTGAATTGTCAGGTATGCCAGCTACTGTACTACAAACAACAACAATTAATATGCATAACCAGCAAGGCCATATTTATAAGCATACTTATGTGCATACGAAAATATATACGAGTAACATTGCATGCTCAAAATCATGTAAAACCAAAACCCGTCCACTCACAGAAAAGCCGGGTGATCGTCGTCGTCCTCCCCTGTATGATCGAACTGGTTATGCTAATTCTGCCGCAACTGTCCACCTAAATGTCCCAACACAAAAGATCAACAATCAAAACTTAACGAAGGAAAAAGGAAAACCCTATTCCTCCTTATTTTGCTCAAAAACAATTTAACCGTAACTCAAATGGCGAAACAGACTTCGCAATCACATCTGGAACGTCGTTTCCACTCAACGGCAATGAATAGTATGTTCGTTAAATTTAATGGAAATGAACAGTAACTCAAGTCCGTGTACAATAACTTGGTGATGATGTCAGTGCCGCCGTGCCGGCGTCGCCACCGCCGCTACAGTCGCCGAAATTTTCTAGATTCCGACGGCACTATTCCGATGAGATCCAAAATCCACAACTTCTTCATTTCTCAACCAAATTCGACGAATTTTATGTCAAAGTGCATCTTCAGAAACCAAAGAATCCAAAAATCAAGGTCTTGAAGCTACCGAGGTCGGACGTGGCTGGAAAAGGGATCAGAAGCTCGCGGATTCCGATCGGCTTCAACGACGCCTCTCCGGTACGTTTCGAAGGTTGAATATTTGTGGGGACATTCTCTGGGACGTTGGGAAACTGGTGCAGGCGGTGGTGCTCGGAGAAGGTCGCCAAAAAAAGAGCGACGGCGGCGAGAAAAGGCGGCAAACGTGTTTCACGTTTTGCTTCACCGGCGACGTTCCACGCCGAGTTTGCCTTCAAAACTTCGGGGGTAGACTCGTGAGGTCAAGAGGAAACTTCTTCCTGTTGGTGTCGTCGTCGATCTGTGGCCGAAAAATGTAGAACCGGTGGAAGAGGCGTTCGGCGGTTTTTTGGAGGTGTTTGCTTTCCTGTTTGGGAAAGTTAACGAGGGAGAGTTTAAAGTTACTCAGAAATAAAAACCCTAAATAATTGATCAGTACTATACCTTGGACCAATCTGGTGCTGCCACGTGGCAGTTTGTCCTAACACAAAATTTTCATTTTCGTCTATAACGCCTCCGATACAACTTGGAATCTGTTTCCGTCTCCGTAGGCGCATTGGTATTGACAAACTCTACCTATGGAGTACAATATTGATTAGGAAAAATTTTATTGTTCAAAAGTCAACAGTGGACTAAGTAGGGGTATTTTGGTCAATTCACAAAATTTTGGGGAAATTTTCGGAATAGGTCGTATCAGAACCTGCCGTCAAGAACCCACCGACCACGACGATGATGAACCCACTTTCCATGATGGCGACGATGACGACAACTTCCTCGACTAACCCGAATCAATTTTCGGATCTAGATTTGGGTTCGGTAGAACACAGAAAAAAAAATTGTTATTCAAATCTATATTTGGGTTTTGCAGAACCCAAAAAAAAAAAATTTCTATTCAGATCTAGATTTGAGTTTTGCAGAGACAGATTGGAAGAGAAGAAGAGAGTATTTTTGACACACGTTTTTAAATTTCGTAAATGCTACAATTATTTTATTATTTTTATTTTGCGGGTGTATATTGCGAAAAATACTTTGCGAAAACGTTACCAAACGGCCCCTAAACTCTTTTCTGACTCTTCAGGAATGAACATCAAACTCAGCCTCCTATAAACATAATCATGTTGTAAACTGTATTTCAATGTGGCTGTGTAAACTAGAAGTAGGAATATTGTCTACATTCAATGTATTCAGCAATAGGTAAATTAAATCGGTTAACTATAAGTTGACTTATAATACACATGGCATAATTTTAGGAGGAAGGTCACGTTTCACCACAGGTAAAAGGGTAGAGCAAATCGGAAGAAGATCTTCTATTCCACTTTTTTTTGTTCCACTTTTGTTTCACTCTTCTTTTTTCGACATCTGCGATAATCCGTGTTATGATACAAACCGTTCACCTTTTTTTATTGTCTGGTAAAGATCATCCTTACAAAAAAAAAAATTTTAATTCATGATCGTTCGGTTATCAAACAATGAAACATAGCCGAATCGACTTTGTAAAATATAACTGGGTATTTATATAACCTAAAAAATCTCGAATTCGAATAATTTTTTGCAAGGATGATCTTTACTAGACAATAAAAAAAGTGAACAGTTTGGATCATAATATGAATTATCGGAGATATTGAAAAAAGAAGAGTGAAACAAAAGTGCAACAAAAAAAAGTGGAATAGAGGGTCTTGTTCTGAGCAAATCGGCCGTTATTGAGAGTCTACTAGACACATGGCAAAATATTAGGGGAGGAAAAGAAAGGGCAATCTAACAGAACATCCTAGACTCGCTATAAAGAACTGCCCCAAATTCATCGCTATCTCCCCAAAAATCATATCGTTAAGAGCATCTCCAACAGCCTCGCTAAAGAGGCTGTTGGGCTATTTTAACTAGAAAACTCGTACTTTTCTTCCTCCAACAAGCTCGCCATCAGACTCGCCATTTTAAAAAAAAAAAAAAAAAAAAAAAAACTCCGTGAACAGGAACCCCCGAAAATTGGCAAAATAGAAAAAAAAAAAATGCAGCTCAACAAAAAAAAAAAAAAATACACCCTCCCCCTCCCTCCCCTCCCCCCATCAAGAGACGCACACAGAAGAAGACGGGCGCGGGGGCGGGGGAAGAGAGAGAGAAAAGGGGAGAGGGGGGCGGCGACGGCAGCGGCCGCACCACCAGCAACAACATACAAAAAAAAAAAAAAAAAAAAGAAAAAAGAAAAAAAAAGAGAAGAAAAAAAAAAAAAAAAAAAAAAAAAAGAAAGAAAGGAGGGGGAAGGGCGGGGGGGGGGGCGGTCTTGTAGAAAAGAAGGAGGGGAGCAGGGGATAGGGAGGGAAAGAAAAAAACAGAAGGAGACCGGATCCCGAGCCTCTGCATTTGCTTATCCACGCATTTGCCGCATTTGGTGAGGTGTCATGCTTGTAGTGGCTCCTCTCAACCATCCTCCTAATCCAACCACCTCACTTATTCACCATTCACCACTACAAGCATGACACCTCACCAAATGCGGGCAAATGCGTGGATAAGCAAATGCAGAGGCTCATAATCAAAAAAAAAAAAAAAAAAAAAAATAAAATAAAAAAAAAAATTAAATAACGGGTACGGCATAGGAGTTGAAGAAAAAAAAAAAAAAAAAAAAAAAAAAAAAAAATAATTTTATAATAAAAAAAAAAAAAAATATAAAAACTTAAAAAAAAATACCTAGTGCTGAGAGACACACAAGAAATAAAAAAACTAAACAAAATAACTAATCATTCACTACCAAAAAAAAACAAAACAAACCTAGCTTTGGTTGAGAGAGCCACACCACCCCCACCCCACCCCCCCACAAAAAACATATCCCACCCCCCCCCCCCCCCCCCCCCCCCAAACCCCCAACACACCACAAACAGACACAACAAGCCACAACCAAAGAGAAACCAGCACGACCCCCCGCCCCCCCACCACCCCCCACCCCCCAACCAAAGAAAAGAACGTAATATTTTTTTTTTTTTTTTTTTTTTTTTTTAATTTCTTTTGTTTTAGGGTTTCGCGGTCGAGGGATTTTATCCTGAATTAGGTTATGATTTGAGGCCAAAGATTTGATTTTTTGTTCGGATCCGCGGTGTATTTATCTGGAAATTTTGTGTATGAAAATTCTTTTTTTCACGGAAAACTTTGCCTTTTATATATTATAGTTTCTTTCAGGTAGAAAATTGAAGATGATACGTTTTCATGTAGAAAATACCTAATAGAGGTTGATGATTCTTGCAGTTGATGGTACTGGTAAGGAGATGGAGGGCAGGGACGATGACAGTGAAGAATATATGGACTTCGATGCCTTTATGGCTTTCCTGAAAGGTATATGTTGCCAATTTAGAAATCAAAGTCGACGAGTCCTACAATGGTTGTATGAATTTTTCCGATTGGGAATTCGGGGCATGCCCTCCAAAGAAAAATGGGAATCGATCTGTCACATGTCTAAGAGGTTAACATCAACTTGTACAAAAATTCGGCTGGCTACAGAAATGCAGATCGATTTTTCCATTTGCAGCATTTGGATGAGTAGATAAATTGAAAAGTAAGAGGGCCTTCATGGCATACTCATATAATTATATTAGTTTTTTTGCATGAGTCAACTGTATGGTCTTGCTTTCCTAGTACTTTCAGTTTCTAGCTGATGTGCTGAGTATTTTAGTAGTACTGTTTTAATCGACGTAACATGTATAACTGCATAATTTGTACATATATTAGAGGTTTGTGTATCCAAAGATTTATCTGAAATACTCTTGTGTGAATTGAGATAATATTTCTTCCCGGGCACCCATCCCTCAATTTATACCTTCCATGTTATTGATTATTTGATCTTCTTATGACATAAGATTGATATGTTTGTTAACTGCAGCCAGCACTAGTGATCCGTCGAAGAGGCCAACTGACAAATTTTTTCCGTGGGAAATTGGTAAGCTTTTGTTTTATGGTCTGTGAGGTAGATTATCTGGAATTTGTTTTGCGTTATTGGGTTTTGCGGAAAAAAGAAAAGTTTGTACTTTGTGTAGAAAAATTCCTTTATTTGTTTTGTGAGTGGTATATCTAGTACAATATTATTCATGATTATTGATCAAAGTCATATATGTGCGACCTAGGTTGTGAATTGCCTGAGTTGTTCTTTGCTTTATCATGGTTAACTTTGCAGAAGCAGATCACTGCGATGTCGAAACTCTTGTAGATGATCCTATGCGATGGGCTGGGTGCCATTGTTCTATATGCGGCAAGCCGGATGTACACCCCACTGTCTTTTGCCCGTACCTTCAATTTTTCCCCGAAGATGGAAAACTTGCACCTAATGCGCCTGCTACAATTGTTAGCATATTGTCTGGTGAAGAGCTTAAAAGGGGCCCAGGTCGGGCTGTTATTGATATGAGTAAGCTCCGAGCATGATGAGCTGCTGTGGTTAGTCAACTCCTCTGAGAAGACTGGTTAGCATTTTCTTGTTATTCTCTTTTCTTCCATTCATTGAACAACAAATGCTTTGTTAGTATTAAACCATGTATGCTTGTCTTGCATGTTCTTAAGGTATAATCATTAACGGTGCATCAAATGAGGAAAAAGGAGTTGAGAATCTGTTGTGATCTGTCGTTAGCTTTGTTGCAGAAGAGGTTGTGCTGTTGATTTTGGAGTGCAGGTTAGAAGTCGTTGTGCACTAGGAACGATCTTGTGGGTTGACTTCTACTTCCATGACTTGTTTACAAGTACTTCGTTATGTAATACTGCTACTTTTTCATCTGTGACCACTCATATGGTTGTCTATCAAAGTAACTGTTAATATATGTACTGTCATGACTTATGTAAATCACTGCATGTTTGTTTTGGATTTCATTATTTCTTATGATTCGCCTGAGACCAGCTTGCTGGTTAATTGCAGATGAACGTTACGGACCCACTGAGATGATAATTGATTTTGTGCTTAAGAGATTAGAATTGCAATCAAACGCATGCTTTACCAATCAGGAAAGTGCAAATTCCCAATTTCTAAACATCTTGTCTTGCGCCAAATATGACTTTGGTCAAGCCTAGCAACCTTCTCTGTTTTTTTTTTGGGCAAATTACAATTTAGTACCCTGTGGTTTGGGTCAAATTTCAAAATGATACCTATGATTTTTTTTTTGCATTTTCGTACCCCATACTTTCAATTTGTTGCAAACGTGTTCTACCGTTAGAAAATCTGTTAATGTGTCTGTTTAGTTGCTGATGTGGCTTATGTGGGGGTCCACCAACGACAGTTTGGAAGACAAAATCAGATTGTTTGTGTTGTTTTTCACTTTCTTAAGAACAACGGAGGCTCAGTCCCAAAAAAAAAAGGGAAACAACGGAGCGGAACTGGGCGCCGACGAATGAGGAAGCCCAAGAACACCACTGCCGACGGCGCCGGCGAATCCCGGCGAAAACAGAGACGACGACGAAGATCCGGCCCTCCACCACCATTTTCCGACCCTCCACCTTCTTTAATCGAACCATCACTTGGGTTTTCTCCAAACATCGCTGGCCTTCCGGCCGCCATAGGCGAGTTCATAGCTCCGGCGAGCAGCTGAGAAGACGACCTGTAATCTGCATCAAGTTCGAGACCAGGGTCATCGGACGAGGGCTCGCCCCAGATCCGCCGCCGAAAAGGGCCTCCGCCTCCGGCCGCGGCGGCAGCGTTATCACCGGTCTTGGTGGTTGTGGAGCTGACAGCGAGACCCTTTCTGATTCTTGGGTTTTCAGCATTGAAAGTGAAACTTTCTGATTCTTGGGTTGCAGCTTTTTCTCTGGTTTTGTCTTAAAAAAAGTGAAATTCTTCTGTTTTCTGAATCAAGCTCTGATTTTTCTGCAACTTGGTTGGTTTGCTTAGATTTGCTGCTCTTGATTGGGGTTTTTGGTGTGGTTTTAGGGTTTTAATTCATTTCGGTTTTATTTGATCGGATTGTTCTGATAAATTGTATGGAATTTGTGTTTTCGGTTTCTTCGCTGCCGTCTCTGTTTTCACCGGGATTCGCCGAGGCGAAAATGGTTACTACGAATCGAGATTCGCCGGCGCCGTCGGCAGTGGTGTTCTTGGGCTTCCTCATTCGTCGGCGCCCAGTTCCGCTCCGTTGTTTCCCTTTTTTTTTGGGACTGAGCCTCCGTTGTTCTTAAGAAAGTGAAAAACAACACAAACAATCCGATTTTGTCTTCCAAACTGTCGTTGGTGGACCCCCACATAAGCCACATCAGCAACTAAACAGACACATTAACAGATTTTCTAACGGTAGAACACGTTTGCAACAAATTGAAAGTATGGGGTACGAAAATGCAAAAAAAAAAATCATAGGTATCATTTTGAAATTTGACCCAAACCACAGGGTACTAAATTGTAATTTACCCCATTTTAAGTATGTCGCCACCATCCGCAGCAACGGCTGCTATGTCCGCATCTCGAGTTTCAATTTTGAATTCAAGTGGCCTTTTTCTCTCTCAAACAATCTCATTTTAGAAGGAAAATAGTACAATTTTTAAAGGGAATTGTTATTCCCGCTCCAACTTTTGCTAATCGCGTTTCACTTTTTTTTCTCGTCAATCTTTTACGTGCTTTCCCGATAATAGCCCTCTGCCCCAGCATTTCACTGTCATTGCTCTCTGAAACAAAACAACAAAATTCTCTCCAGTTTCATTACAACACCATCTATCCCAATCTCAATCTCCTCTCTCAAATTCGAATCCCCAGCCCAATTCGTAGTTGGAGAGGTGATTGAATTCTTTAAACTAATACTTAGATCGGCGAAGACACTTTCAAGCTATCCAAGAAGCTCCAGTCGTTCGGCCACGTCACGGCCTTCATCCCCGAGCAAGTCCGCCGCCTCCTCACCACCCGCTCCCCCGAGTTCCTCGGCCTCCGCACCACTGACCCGGCAGGTCTACTCAAGGAGTCAGACTTCGGGTCGAATCTCGTCATCGGAGTCATCGACACCGAATCTGGCCCGAGCGCCCGTCCTTCCACGACTGCGAGCTTTCCCCGACTCCGTCCAAGTGGAAAGGCCAGTCCAGAGAACTTTCCCAATTGTGGGTTTTTCTCAAATGGGCCTTGAAAAAATTTGGCTTCATTTTTGTTTGGTTGATTTTCATGGATGATCTGATTTGTTTCGAAAGTTTTGGGTTTGATGGCTTCAATCTGCCTTTTCATTTTTCTGGGCAAATCCAATTTTCATTGGAAAAACTAGTGAAGCCACAAACACAAACCGAAGCAGATGAAGGTGTTTGATGGGTTCAGTTGTTTTTAATTGTCTCGTGTGGATAAGTTAAACTTGATCTACATGTTATTTCAGTGATACCGATGTTTATGTTGATGTTGTTTCCTGGGTCTCTGTTTTTCGTTTTCTTATAATCCGATGATTCAATCACCTCTCCAACTACGAATTGGGCTGGGGATTCGAATTTGAGAGAGGAGATTGAGATTGGGATAGATGGTGTTGTAATGAAACTGGAGAGAATTTTGTTGTTTTGTTTCAGAGAGCAATGACAGTGAAATGCTGGGGCAGAGGGCTATTATCGGGAAAGCACGTAAAAGATTAACGAGAAAAAAAAGTGGAGCGCGATTAGCAAAAGTTGGATCGGGAATAACAATTCCCTTTTTTAATACTAAAAATGGTTAATTCTTTCAATAGTACCCAATGTTTGGCAAATAAGACACTTTGGTACTTCAAATTTAAAACTGGACACTTTGGTTCTCAATTTGTATTTCCGTTTGACACTTTCGTGCTTTCGTTAAACTTGCCGTTAAAATTGAGGATATTTTAATCATTTCATTTAATTAATAAAATTTGACTTATATAGTCCCAATTATTTAAAAAAATTGACAGAATAATACTCAAATTATAACAAGACTAGACTACTCATGTTTCCAAAAAGAAAAAAAAAACTACAGTTTCAACAACGCCAGATACCTACTCCTGTTTTGATAATGCATTTCATGACTTTATGCATCATGAAAATGCAGTTAATTTTTATTCCAATTTAAATAAATTTGCAAAGACTTAGAAGATCAATTGAAGTATAATAATATATATTACTCTAAGTTAGCAGAGCACTAAATTTACAAGAAAAATCTTTATCCTAAATCCAGCTTGCAATCAAAATAAAGCTTTTAGAACATTTACAAAAATAATACAATTCAAGAGCATGAAGACTCGGTGGTGTGCTTGGGAAGGGAAAAAGAGGCTACATTTTGAAATTACCATCTTGCCCATGCTCGCCAAACAAAAAGACTGTAATACCTTCAATTTTAATGGCAAATTGGACAGGGGCACTAAAATGTCAAATGGAGGTATAAATTGGGTATCAAACTGTCCGATTTTAAATATTGGGTACTAAAGTGTCTCATTTTCTAAACATTAGGTACCCTTGGAGGAATTAACACTCTTTATGAATTAATATGAAAACATTGTAATACCCTAAATTTTGACGGAAAATTTGACTGAAGCACTAAAGTGTCAAACGGATGTATAGAAATGTCATTGAAAGACATTTAGTTATCTCCTTAAATTGTTTTGCGTCTTCATAAGCTGAAAACAGATGAAAATGTGATGGACACATGTATTATGCTTCACAAATATGTCATTTGTAATTACTCATGTCATATTGTCTCCTTCTCTAAGGATTTTCAGCCATCATCAATCCACATTTTTATTAAACTTCTAGAATGTGATTTTATGTTCTTATGTTTTGCGAATGGTAGTCAAATCCGATTTACGTACCCTGGCAGTGGAAATGAATAAGGATGGTTGCATTTTTTTAGTTTTAGTTTTGAGTAATACAATAAACCTCCCAAAGCCTTTTTGATGGCCGACACAGCTGAACTTTGTGTTTATTATCCATCTAGAAAGCTCTACCCTCATTATGTAACCTTCAATAAATCATGACATCTCATCCTGATTGAATAACCGATGTAATACGTGTATATATATATTATATATATATATATATATATATATATATATATATATATATATATATATATATATATATATATTCTTCAATTCGCAATTAAATCCTCCTATGATACGCAAGATTATTAAGGCCGCATTTGCTAATGTTTTGAAGCCCCCATTTTTGTTTTTCCACCCTCAAAACGAACAAAAAAGCGTTGGTAGCATCAAGTTGAAAACACGGCAGAAATGGTGAAAATGCCACTCCTTTCCATTTCCGAAACTTTACACAGAAAACGTAGCTCAACCCAACACCATCACTCAACCCAACACAATCGCCCAACCCGGCACTATCGCCCACTGTGAGTTTGCTGCCTACGTCGAGAAGGACGAACGACAACAACGAGGAGAACAACGAACGGTGACGAAGATGAACCCACCGAATCTAAATTGAACTTGCCTTCAAGAACCCACCGGCCGCAACAACGACGAGGAGGACGAATGACGATGAACCCACTGAATGTAAGAAACCGAATTGAACCTGCCATCTAGAACCCACCGGCCACGGCGATGATGAACCCACTTTCCATGATGGCGACGACGATGACGATGACGACAACTTCCTCGATGAACCTGAATCAATTTTCGGATCTGAATTTGGGTTCGGCAGAACACAGAAAAAATTTTTTTATTCGGATCTATATTTGGGTTTTGCAGAACCCAAAAAAAAATTAATTTGCTATTCAGAACTAGATTTGAGTTTTGCAGAGACAGATTGGAAGAGAAGAAGAGAGTATTTTTTACACACGTTTTTTAATTTCATAAATGCTACATTTATTTTATTATTTTTATTTTTTGGGTCTAAACTGCGAAAGTACCTTGCGAAAACGTTACCAGACAGTCCCTAAACTTTTTTCTAACTCTTTAGGAATGACCATCAAACTCACCCTCCTATAAACATAATCATGTTGTAAACTGTATTCCAATATGGCTGTGTAAACTAAAAGTATGAATAATGTCTAGATTCAATTTATTCAGCAATAGGTAAATTAAATCGGTTAAGTATAAGTTAAGTTATAATACACATGGCATAATTTTAGGAGGAAGGTCATGTTTCACCACAGGTAAAAGGGGTGAGCAAATCGGAAGAAGATCTTCTATTCCACTTTTTTTGTTCCACTTTTGTTCCACTCTTTTTTTTTCGACATCTCCGATAATCCGTGTTATGATCCAAATCGTTCACTTTTTTTTATTGTCTAGTAAAGATCATCCTTACAAAAAATTATTCAAATCCATAATCATTCAGTTATCAAACAATGAAATATAGCCGAATAGCCTTTTTAAAACATAACCGGGTCTTTATATAATCTAAAAAATCGCGGATTTGAATGATTTTTTACAAGGATGATCTTTACTAGACAATAAAAAAATGAACGGTTTGGATCATCACATAGATTGTCGGAGATATTGAAAAAAGGAGAGTGAAACAAAATTGGAACAAAAAAAAGTGGAATAGAGAATCTTGTTCCGAGCAATCGGGCGTTAATAAGGGACGGGGATCTTCTGTTCCGAATTCCCTCTTCCATCCCTATTTTGATGACATGTGTCCTTGGTTCATCCAAGGAATTAACCAAGGTTAATTTTTCTCTTTTATTTTTTTTCTCTCTCTGGTCTTCTTTCTTCCTGGTTCTTTCCTTTCTTCTCGCCGGACTCTTCCACTCTTCCTTTTCCTTTTTTTGTTTCCTTTCTCCTGGCTTCTTTTGCTCCTTGACCTGTGACAACCAAAACACCTCCTCAATCCAACATCAACGCCGCCAGTGGTGTTCCAGTGCCGCCACCATATTCTTGGCCGATTGGAGTCTCGGAAACCGCCAAGGAGGTCCTCAACAGCGTCCCCCTTATCGTCTTTCGATGTGGGAGATCGAATGGTACCACTCCAAAGGAGCAATTTTTTGGGTCATCTACAAAAATGGAGTTCGATTAAATTAATCAATTCATTCAAAGAAAAGTTTTTGGAGATTTTAGAAAGATCAATTTTTGGATCATCTACGTAGACTTGTTTGAAGTGATAAGTGGAAGCAGGGACATGAGGGATGCGTGTGGGGCGTTGGGGCCGGGGAGAAAGGAAGAAAGAAGAGGCCAGGAGAAGGAAAGAAAAAGGAAGAAAGAAGGCCAGAGAGGAAAAAAAATGAAATAGAGAAGTAACCCTAGTTAGTTCTTTTAGTTGAATTAAGGACACATGTCATCAAAATAGAGATGGAAGAGGAATGGAAGGGGAAATCTGGAACAGAAGATTCCCGTCCGTTAATAAGAGTCTATTAGACACGTGGCAAAATATTAGGGGAGGAAAAGAAAGGGAAGTCTAACGGAATATCCTAGACTCGCTATAAAAGTTAAAACTCCCCCAAAATCATATCGTTAACCAGAGCTCTCTCAAAACCCTAGAAAATATGGCATCTCTCAACCTCTCTCCCGGAGCCCAGAACCCGCCTGAACCGGAATATGGGCAGAATTCGCCTGAACCGAAGAGGCGAAAGCTTGATGACCTGGGTGACGACAACCACCCAAACGCCGACATCGAAAGCGAAGGTTATATTGTGTGTGTTTTATCTTTTAATTTTTTTTAAATTCTTGTTTTAGGGTTTCGCGGTCGAGGGATTTTATCCGGAATTAGGTTATGATTTGAGGCCAAAGATTTGATTTTTTGTTCGGATCCGCGGTGTATTTATCTGGAAATTTTGTGTATGAAAATTCTCTTCTTCACGGAAAACTTTGCCCTATACATATTATAGTTTCTTTCATGTAGAAAATTGAAGATGATACGTTTTTATGTAGAAATTTGAAGATGATGCGTTTTCCTAATAGAGGTTGATGATTCTTGCAGTTGATGGTACTGGTAAGGAGATCGAGAGCACGGACGACGACAGTGAAGAATATATGGACGACGATGCCTTTTTGGCTTGGTTGGAAGGTATATGTTGCCAATTTAGAAATCAAAGTCGATGAGTCCTGCAATGGTTGTATGAATTTTTCCAATTGGGAAGTCGGGGCATGCCCTCCAAAGAAAAATGGGAATCGATCTGTCACATGTCTAAGAGGTTAACATCAACCTGTACAAAAATTCGGCTGGCTACAGAAATGCAGATCGATTTTTCCATTTGCAGCATTTGGATGAGTAGATAAATTGAAAAGTAAGAGGGCCTTCATGGCATACTCATATAATTATATTAGTTTTTTTGCATGAGTCAACAGTATGGTCTTGCTTTCCTAGTACTTTCAGTTTCTAGCTGATGTGCTGAGTATTTTAGTAGCACTGTTTTAAGTGACGTAACATGTACAACTGCATAATTTCTACATATATCTGAGGTTTGTGTATCCAAAGATTTATCTGAAATACTCTTGTGTGAATTGAGATAGTATTTCTTCCCGGGCACCCGTCCCTCAATTTATATCTTCCATGTTATTGATTATTTGATCTTCTTATGACATAAGATTGATATGTTTGTTAACTGCAGCCAGCACTAGTGATCCGTCGAAGAGGCCAACTGGCAAATTTTTTCCGTGGGAAATTGGTAAGCTTTTGTTTTATGGTCTGTGAGGTAGATTATCTGGAATTTGTTTTGCGTTATTGGGTTTTGCGGAAAAAAGAAAAGTTTGTACTTTGTGTAGAAAATTTCCGTTATTTGTTTTGTGAGTGGTATATCTAGTACAATATTATTCATGATTATTGATCAAAGTCATATATATGCGACCTGTTGTGAATTGCCTGAGTTCTTTGCTTTATCATGGTTAACTTTGCAGAAGCAGAAGTCGAAACTCTTGTAGATGATCCTATGCGATGGGCTGGGTGCCATTGTTCTATATGCGGCAAGCTGAATGTACACCCCACTGTCTTTTGCCCTTACCTTCAATTTTTCCCCGAAGATGGAGAACTTGCACCTAATGCGCCTGCTACAATTGTTGACATATTGTCTGGTGAAGAGCTTGAAAGCGGCCCAGGTCGGGCTGTAATTGATATGAGTAAGCTCCGAGCTTGATGAACGGCTGTGGTTGGTCAACTCCTTTTCAGAAAAGACTGGTTTAGCATTTTCACGCAAAGATGGGTAGTCATTTTTCATCTCATTCTCTTGATTCTACACTCTGGATTTATCTAGGATTAGGCAAGCAGAACTCTACTAAGGTAGTCTACCCTTCCCATGTATTGAGAGATAGGGAACTAATTTTTTCAAGCCTGCGGCTAAAGCAAAAGGAAAAGTTCACTAGGAGATATACCGATGGCTAGCGAAGTCGACATGATATCAAAATCTACTAAACTCTGGTCACTTGGTGTTTAAAAGTTCTTGGACTTCAACTCAATTGGTAAATCTGTGTTGTGTGGACGAAATTTGTTAAGAGCACCACAAACCTACAACATGGAATTTATGTCATAGATTTGTGATGTATTTTTTTAATGAGATTTTGCTGGTTGAGAAATTCAAGCTGGAAGACAAATATCCATAAGCTTATAAGTAAGCCACGACCCAAAAATAAAGCTCCAAGCATTGTCGTAATTGGGCCCAAATCTCTGCCCAAAATCCAAAACAAAGTCAAAACAGCGCCTTCTTTCAAAACAGAGAAGGGTTACTCCGAATAATATGCCAAATGTGGCACAATCCTACTGGCGTACATATTGGTCGGTTGGATACGTGGCAAAACATTAGACGAGGATAGAAAGGGAACAGGCTGCTTTGCAGACAGAAGATCCCAAACCTTTTTAGACTCCTTGTATAAAACCCCCCATGAATTCGAACTTTCATCTCGCAATCTCCCTTCAAAATCAGATCAATCACCAGAGCAGAGCTCTCTCAGAAAACATGCCATCTCTCGATCTCTGTACCGGGCCGGAGTCGGCCGAGGCCCAGAACCCGTCTGAACCGGACCCTGGCCAGAGCTCGCCCGAACCGAAGAGGCAAAAGCTTGATGATCAGGGCGGCGACGGCAACAACCCAAACGGCGAAAGCGAAGGTAATATTATGCTTTTTTTTTTTTTTTTATAAAAAATAAACAAATTTCTTGTTTTAGGGTTTCGCGGTCGAGTGATTTTGTCCGGAATTAGATTATTATTTTGAGGCCAAAGATTTTGATTTGTTGTTGGTATCTGCGGAGAGTTTATCTGGAAATTTTGTGTATCATAATATTTTTCATGTGGAAAATAATTAAATTTAGGTTAGCCTGAAAGAGTTGATGATTGTTGCAGTTGATGGTTGTGATAAGAAGGTGGAGGACAGGGACGACAAAGCATATAGGGACTTACTTGCCTTCTTGGCTTCGCTGGAAGGTATATGTTACCAATTTAGAAATCAAAGTCAATGAGTCTACAATGATGGTCGTATGAATTTAGTAAGCTTTGGTTTTATGGGTTGTGAGGTAGATTATCTGGAATTTGCTTTGCCCCATTGGGTTTTGGGGAAAAAAGAAGAAGAATAGTTTGTGTTTTGTGTAAAAAAATTCCTTTATTTGTTTTCAGAATGTTTAGCTTTGGTATACGTAGAACAGTTCCTTCCATGATTATTGATCAAAATCATATACATGTGAATTAGTTTGTGAAATGCCTGAGTTGTTCTTTGCTTTTATCATGTTTAACTATGCAGAAGAAGATGACTGTGTTGCCGAAGAAGAAACTCCTACATATGATCCTGACTGTTGGGTTGGGTGTCGTTGTTCTGTATGCGGCAAGCGTGATTTACACCCCACTCCACTTTGCCCTTACCTTGAATTTTTCCCGCAAGATGGAAAACTTGCGCCTAATGCGCCTGCTACAATTGTTGACCTAATGTTTGGTTTTGAGCTTGAAAAGGGCCCAGGTCGGGTTGTTCTTGATATGTATAAGCTCCCAGCTTTTTCGACTCCTCCTCAGAAGACTGGTTAGCATTTTCTTATTATACAATTTTCTTCCGTACATGGAACAAAGAATGCTTTGTGAATATAAAGCCATGCATGCTTGTCTTGCAAATTCTTAAGATAAAATTTCTATCGGTGCATCGAACGAGAAAATGTTGCATGCTTTAAAGGGAGCAGTGTGCTGCAACTTAGATCGTTTTATACAGTTAACTAGTAATGAAGTATCCATATGGTCTAGAGTTGAATCAGTTCCCCTGAGTACTTTACTTCTACACAATACAACATACAGCCTTTTAGTTTGATTTGTAATGAATTTTTCAGTTATGGTAGTATGTCTGCTTCTAACAAGGACCTTTTTATTACCAATCCGATATTCCGGAATTTCTCTGATTGGATATGTCTCTAAGTATCTACGAGGAGTGACTATTTCAACGGAATAACTAGAACCAACCACTCCATTTCAGTGTTTATTATGCTAGGCCAATTTCAGTTTTGCAATTTTTCTTCCCCTTGCCGCTGTAGCTCATGAAATCTATCTAAATATACTGCAGATGTAACTGGGAAGACATTCTTGTAGAGATGGACCCAATCTCGCAGCCAGACAGTGCCGTTATATTCCAAGTTGATGTATTAATAATCATGAGATAAAAACTATATCGGTGCATCGGACGAGAAAATGTTGCATGCCTTAAAGGGAGCAATGTCCTGCAACTTAGATCGTTTAATATGGTAAACTAGTAATGAAGTATCCATATGGTCTAGAGTTGTGAAGCAGTTCCCCTGAGCACTTTACTTCAACACAATGCAACATACAGCCTTTTAGTTTGATTTGTAATGAATTTTCCAGTGGTAGTATATCTACTTCTAACAAGAACTTTTTATTACCAATCCAATATTCAGGAATCACTCTGATAGATATGTCATTAAGTATCTATGAGGATTGACCATTTCAACAGAATAACTAGAACCAACCACTCCATTCAAGTGTTTATTATGCTAGACCAGTTTCAGTTTTGCGTTTCTTCTTAACTTTGCTGCTATAACCCATGAAATCTATCGAAATATACCGCAGTTGTAATTAGGAAGACATTCTTATAGAGATGGACCGGATCTCGCGGCCGTTATACCAAGTTGATGTATTAATAATCAAGGTGAAGAGGACAGTTGGAGGGATGAGGTGGGATACTAATATGATGGACCATGACGACGGTGCCCTTGTAGCGGAGTAGGTATTGGCTGCTGTTAAGCAGTACTTGCAGATGGAAACCACCTCCACACAATGAATGTCGAAAAGGAAAATTTGACACAGATTTGCGGATCTAAGCTCGCAATGCTGTCTGTTACAAGTCTTGACACGGATGCGTATTTTTCCAGTGAGCAGTTTTGCTGCCCGAGTACTTTATACTTAGTAAGGAGGAGGGCTTACACAATCAATCTTGTCCAACAATCTTACACCATGTTCGTTGTAGTAATTTATAAGTAGACAAACCTAAGAGTTACCGAGCTATGTGGTTTACAGTATCTTTCATTTTTGTATGGTTCTAAGGTCGAAATATGAGCAAATACTAGCTAGCTTAGTTGATTGTCAAAAGTCTTAAGGATGATTTGCAGCTTGCAGTTTACTGAGTATATTTATTTCAATTCCCTCAATGAGTTAGCATATTTCACTGGTTCTGAAGATCCACTATTACATACTGCCACCTTTGTTGTCATGCAAAGATGAGCTAGTCATTTCTTCTACTTTCATTGGGCGGACAAAATTACTCACCTCAGTTCTCGGTCATCTAAAACAACCTAGGTAGTCTTGTTTCCCAGTAAAGTTTTCAAATTAAGAGGAGCGAGGAATCTAACTACATAGGAAGTCTTGTTCCCCAGTAAAGTTGTCAATTCAATGGGAGTGAGGAAACATATCTTGAAATCGACATCAGATCGAAATCTGCTAGATTTAGTTGTCAATTCAATGGGAGTGAGGAAACATGGGTATCTTGAAATTGACATCAAATCGGAATCTGCTAAAATCTACTAACTTGGTGTGAAGTGGTCTTGGACTTCAATACAATTGGTAAAACTTCGTGTGGATTAGAGTCAAAAATTAACATACCAACAACTAGGGAATTTATGGGATGGATTGTGATGGGCTTTGAATGAGATTCTGTTGGTTAGAAATTTAAATTGAACACGAAGTGTGCATGTAATATTCCCATGTGTGTTTCTTCACAATTTCAGGAATTAGGATGCAAGTTTGGTTTATCGAAGTCCATAGCTAACCCAACCGGCAAGGCAATATGTAACAAACAGTCTGTTTGCAATCTTTTCCATTTCATGTCTCAATTATTGGTTTATAATTTCCTCCTGATAAGAAGAAAGTAGAAACACTGACAGATCAAGTTCATACTTCAGAAGACACTTCCATCTGTATGGATATTGAGACGACAGATTGTTTCATGTTGCAAACTACACTAATATGCTTGTAAGGGGATTATTTCGACCCCTCCTACATGGGGTCAACACACTGGTTTCATCAACTTGCATAACACAAGCCTGCAAAAATACATTTCTTTAACGCATAGAGATGGGTAGCTTTTTTTGTTTTTCAGTGGCTGTACTTGTTTGACAGATCTATTTTAGGTGTTGTGAAATAATTGTTTTCACATATAGATACACTGCATTATTCTCTAAAAACTAACAAGAAAAGAGGGATTGGGTGATGAAGGCTAATTGCTCAGTTGGTGGTCATATCTCCTTTTGGAGAGAACATCAGAAGTTGAAATTTCTTCGGGATTCTTCATTGGATCACATCAAGAAGATATGAACTTGCATACAAGATAATTTTGTACACAACTAAGATGTTTAAATGAAATTTAACGCACCATGTCAACATCTCTTTACATCCACAAATATGCAAAACAAATCTACACTTCTCACTGTTTGGCAGTCTTGATAGAAATTATGGGCCCCTTTTGCAGTGACAATTCTGAAGAGAAGTATCATCCATGTGTTTCTCTAGAAAACTGCTCAAATAACCAGCACACGTGAGGCGTTTTCTCCATAAAATGACTAGCCATAAGGGCTTTTGGAAAATTGAAAGCACTTTCAAACGGACCTTTTACCAGCCAGATAATCTCAAGAAAATCTTATGGATGATTTTTCCTCTAGTTTTCCTCTAGTGAAATAAAAGTGACAAGAAGTCAAGTTAGGCCACAAAAGCACATGACCCTACTCTATTAATGAACATGTCTGCATGTTCCATTTAGCCTACATATACAACCAGAGTTCTCAACTAGTTCATCACCCTTATCTTATCTACCCCTCTGGCAATTCACCAACATTCAGAAACTCCTTCACGTTTAGTTTCTTTCCACTTGAGTTCTACCTTTGATGTTTAAATAGTTCAAACTTGTTCTTCCAATATCATCCCAATTGGACACCATTCTTCTTTTTGATTCTGAAATTCTCTTCTGTTGGATCTTTTTCATTTTCTTTTTGTAGTTTTGTGCTTTCCATCTATTTTCCCCTGCCTCAAGAAACCAAATAGATTTCTCATCTTCTTTGTTGCGTAACGTTTGATCAAATTTGAGTTCTCTATGGCTATGGTTACCTTAAAATCAAATTCCAAGGCCAACCTCTCACAAACTTTTCCCTTTGAGAACAAAAACACCAACCAAGACACCTCATTTTCTGCATTCTTGAGTGGCAATGAGGAAGCTTTCGTACGTAAAATTGCTGCTCAGTCAAAAGGAGATCATAAAAACAACCACATGGGGACAAAGAAGGAGGAAGATGAAGAAATTGGAGTGTTTGGAGCTGAAAAGTACTTCAATGGAGTAATGGACGAGGAGACAAGTTCGAAAAGTTCCAGCAGCACAAAAAAATACCCTCCTAGCAAAGAGAAAAGAGTGAGCCTGGATCACACGAACATTAAGGTGCAGCCCGGGACTCCAAGTGTTCGTTCTGAATCAAGTTGGAACAGCCAAAGCGCGCTACTGCGAAGCAAGTCAAGAAATCCTTATGGGTCTAATCACACAAGCAATGCATATAGGCAGAGGAAGAACTTCTTTGCCAGCCTCGGTTGCAAATGCTCATGTTATGATAAGAATTCGGTTGATGTTGATGACCATGTTGGTGAAATCAGCTTCAAGAAAAACAATGGTGTAAGCACAACGGTCCCAATTAATCACAAGCCTCCAGCTGAAGTAGACCTTGTTGGTGAAGCTTTAGCTGAGATGAACAACAGTCAGAAGCTTGATAAGTTGGGATTTAGTTTCCCAGTTCAGAAATCTGGGGTCAATTTTCATCAAGAAGAGGAGAAAGAAAGGAAGTCTTTGGAGGTTTTCGGTTCTCCTGTGTTTGAAAAGAGGAATAAGTCCTTGAGCCTTGACAAAAGGCTAACGACAATGTTGCCTTGGGATGAGTTTCCTGCAAAATCTGGTGGAGTGATGTACAACAATGAGTCGGATAGTGATGCAAGTTCAGACCTTTTTGAGATTGAGAGCGTCACCGGGAAAGCAAACCCTTTTCTTGCAAGGCAAGCATCTGATGGTTGCGTAACCCCAAATTGTTATGCACCAAGTGAGGCCAGCATAGAGTGGAGTGTGGTCACTGCCAGTGTTGCTGATTACTCTGTGATGTCGGATTTTGATGACCATCAGAGGCCAATTCCAACGAATATGGATCCAAACAGCCCCAAAAATGCCAAAACAAGAATGAACAAAGAGAATCCAAGGCACCGTTCCGGGGTCCTATTGGGTTGTAAGAGTCAGAAAGCTGTCAAAGTTGCAGGAGATGCACACAGACCATATCATCATGATCAGAAGAACAATTTCCAACCGCAGATCACTCGCCCCAGGCCAGAATCATTCATGCCAGCTACAAGATTTCAAGCTGAGACCAATAAGTTAACTGGTTTCGGCTCAAGAGTACAAGGGCAACATGCTCTTGCAGCACGGTCACTCCCTCATTCGCATTCACCACATACTTCCCATCTTTTGTTCATGCAGTAATTTAATCAAGAAAGTAACTTAGGTACTATGTAATCATCAATTCTTCGTCATGTATGATTAAAGATTTTCCAGATCAGTAGTGAGTATTAAATTCCGAAAGTTACTTCTTCCTTTATGTCTCTCCAATTACGTTGAAATCTGTCCTTTCTTAGTAACACATCAAAGAGTCAGAGCACAATTGGCACATTCAACTTAAGGGTTCTCTGCAGTTTTGTTTCTGACTATGTCGGGGCAAATAGCTTGCGAAAATGTTAAGTTATTCGATGTATGTTGCTGGTGTACTGCAAACAAAATGGTCAGAAGGCACCATGCACAGGAAAGTTACTTTTCAAGTGCTCCCTCATTTATGACATCCTTAGAAAAGCTACAAAAATCTTGGTTTCTTTGTTCTTGTATTCTTGTGGACTGAGGCTCTCAACACTCCATTTTCAAATGCCTCACAAAAGAGTAGCTCAACCGGAACCTAACATGATAGAGTTTTCAAAGCTTTTGTCCACATTCCCTCTGAGGACCACATTTGAAGTGATGCATATCAGACCAGAGAAAGCTCTAGACAGTGAAGGCACTCTTTCAGTTTTGTAAACAGTTAAGCGATAGTATTCATGAATTCACCAAAGATTCTACAACACTAAAGTGTTTCGATACATCAACTTTCTAATAATTGGAGGTAACGTGTTAATCTTTCCCTCTTTAGAGTATACAACGATAATTAGTGTTTGATTTCCAATGTATGCATCAAATTTCACAAGCCTTCAGTTTCAATGCAAAAAAAGAAAGTAGAAAAATTATAGTAAAACTGAATGGACAGAAAGCTACCTATCAAAGCATGACCATTCACATTCAATCAACCCCACTGGGATGGATTTGTTTTCTTTTTTATGTTAAGATTAACCTCAAATATTTCCAACTGAATAACCATGTGCATGAAGTGCTTTCCTTTAGGGCCCTCAAGTGGCTAGAAATGATAGCATATAAATTCCAAAAATGAGTTCAACCATGAAGGCGTCAGAAGCCAGAAAGGTCCCCATGTGTAATATGAATAAAGTTCCAAAGTCTTGCTAATAATTTAGATCATTTTTTAGTGTTAGATCCATCCTTTCCCAATTTCCAATATCCAACTTCAATATCCAGCTGTTATTTAACGTCGAGCTTTCAATTTTAAAGGAAAGGAATGTCTTCAAAAATGACACGATCGCCTTCCAAACATTCATACCTCAAGGCATCAATTGGATGAGCAAGCAATGCAACTACCCTATAAATACACTGGCCCATTTTTATTTGCTCTCCATTTCAAAAGCCTGGACCAGGAGTTTTGGATTGCATCAGTCGTTTTACCAGTTTTAATAAGGTATCAATTCATTCCTAGAACTAATTAAGGCCGACTGGATAAGTAAATCTTCTGCAACTAGTGTCGTGGCCAATACTTAGCTATTTCTGTTAGATATCACTCAGTCATGGTCAAATACAGAGATGTGAAGATGTCACTCAAGTTGGAATGGATGAAGATGATAACAACAGCTCGTCTACATATCTGACAAGTTCAAACCCCAACATGGACAGTTTAGCTACTAAAAGATGCTTCATCTATTGTGTTATGATTTAGAATGAGATGCACAAAAGATAATGGCGAACCTCTTTTCACAAACCATAGCAATTGTGGCACGTAAATGAGTACATGAAGTATTCTAATTCATGACCTCAGAGATTGCTAACACACACAGACACAATAAACGTATGTGAGTTTCATGTTCACTTCCTCATTGCAAGCATAAGTAGAATGTAAGACATAGTAGAAGTATGAGGCAATAAACATGTGCAATGGTAAACGTAAAGCTGTAAAATTGGTGATTGGGGCCATAAATTGCAAGAGTACACCGACATTAAAATCAATGAAGGACAAAACAACAACACAAGTGAAAAGAAATTTGGCAAGTGCCGAATTAGTAGCTGGAGAAAGCTGTTTGTGGTGAGAATCTCAGATTGATTAAGTTCTATACTTATCAAAGAGTATTCAAAATGTCAAGATGTCAAAATGTTGCTATCATGTACATATCTTTCAAGGATCACGCATACGTTGATGATAATGACTGCGAACCACCCGGGGGATCGTGGCGAGGCAGGCGCCTCATAGAAAATAAGCTAATAAGAATGTCTGAAAAACCGTCTTATTCTTTCCTTAAAAGATAGTAATTGTCTGAAGAGATAACGAACCCCATCGTTCAATATATAAGTTCTTCTTCTCACATAGATATGAATTTCAAATCTTCTCATTCAAGGATAAAAAGATAAATGACAAAAATACAATGATCATGTTATATGGTCCAACTTTTTCTTCTTCACGTGCTCTCTTTTCTCAAATGTGTTTTTCCTCATTCATATCGGTTTTGCTTTCTTTCTCTCATTTTCACTCAAAATTCTTCTAAATTGAAATCTCTCTCCTTAGACTTTCATTTTTTATTCGGTTGGTTGTTGTAGATTTGTGGAGGCAAGCTCTACACTATGAGGTATGTGTTGGGTACTATTTATGCAACCTTCAATTTCATGGTTTATTGAGATTTTGGGGAAGATGTGTAATGAAACAATAAGAAATTAGATTTTGGGTTTTAGGAATGGGGTTTGGATGGGTTTAGGAACCAGATTCAGTATGGGTAATGATATTTTTGTCGGGTTTTGATAGCAAATCTTGAGGTCGAATTTGGTTCGGGTGTGATGAAATTTGGTTTGGGTATGATTAAATTTTGTTTGGATGTGATGAAATTTGGAGTGAAATTGAGATATATCGATCTTGAGTTTCGATAGATAAAAATATACAGAAGGAAATTAAAATTTAGATGTTGAAAATGAAGATTTAAGATTATGTCACACATTGTTTCTGTGTTGACACGAATTATTTCCGTATTGACATGAACTATTTATGTGTTGGCACAAACTGCTTTTGTGTGACACAAACTATTTCTGTGCGCGTGACTTTTGAGAAGAAGGTCCCGTGCGCAATAGCTTTTTTTGTGTGTGGATTTTTTTGGCTATCAAAAGTGGTTCCCATTATTTTTTCCTTAGATGTACACTCAAAACTAGTGACCTACTATAAAATTAGAGGAAATGTTATTTGCACTCCAAAAAGGTCATTGTGCACTTCACTTCTTCTTTATTTCTTATGCATAAATGGAGTGCATAATGACTTTTTTGGAGTGTCAATAACAATACCCAAAATTAGAGGTCTATTTTATGCTTAAGGGTCATTGCCCCTTGTTTGAAAGCTGATAGTTGGAAAGAACTATTTTGGTTACTTGGCCAAACCATCAAAGAATGATTAGGTGTGGATACCTCTTTTCTGATAACCCGGTCCAAACATTGGGGGAATTAGGTCACACTGTTAATTACAATGGATTTTTATCATGATGGTGCCTAAACTTTAACTCACCAGACTTCATAGTGTCTGAACTTTAAAAGTGATCAATTTGGTATCCAGACTTTCAAAAAGAGGACTATGTGGTGCCTCATTCAATTTCATATCAAAGTTGTGTAAATGATGGATAAAATAGTCTTTTGACATTAACTTTCATGTAAAATATTTTTTTTTTTTACCTCTCAACCTCTATATAAATGTGTTTTACGGTATTTCAAAAAAAAAATGTGCATACAGCTATTGTAGAACAATAAATAAATGATTAACGAAATATGCTCAAATGTTATAAAGATTTCTAACATAAATTGAGTAATATTTTACGAAAATATATTTTTATTCATCAATTTATTTATTGTTAAAGAAAATATACTCAATTTATGTTAGAAATGTTTTTTAATGTTCGAGTATATTTATTCATCAATTTATCTGTTGTTTTGCAATAGCCATATGCATATTGTTTTTGAAACACCATAAAACTCATTTATGTAGAGGTTGAGAGGTAAAAAAAATAGTACTTTACTTGAAAATTAATGTCAAAAGACCATTTGATCCCTCATTTTAACGGAACTTTGATTTAAAATGGAATGAGGCACCACATAGTCCTCTTTTTAAAATTCTGGGTATCAAATTGATCATTTTCAAAGTTAAGGCACTATGAAGTGTGGTTTTTGAAAGTCTGGGTACCAAATTGATCACTTTTAAAGTCCATGCACTATGAAGTCCGGCCAGTGAAAGTTCAAGCATCATTCGTGATAAAAACCCAATTACAATTTACAAGAGTCGTTAATTAGGTACTGAGTAGCTCACAAATTCCAAGTGAGCAGCTCGATAACATTCCTATAGCTGTAATGGAAGCAAACAAATTGAAATTTTTTGTGTGAATGGTTGGAGCATTTCCACTGCAAAGAGGGAAGGATAAGGAAATTGACCCAAAACTAGGTACTATTCATGTATTATTGATGTAAATAATAATTGCCCTCCATTTTTAGTTTCACCGCAAAGAGCAAGGGCAAAAGGTGGGCAATGATCCTTCAAAGTCAACCTATAAAAATTGGCTCCTAACACAATGATTCTATAGTCCAAAATGAAGCCCAAAACAAGAGTAGTTCGAACATACCTTCAAAACTATCGAAAGTCGCCTCAGTTGGCCGGAAAAGTCGCCATGAAATTCGCAACCTCCACTCCTTGGATCTACATCAAAACGAGACTAATCTTTACCCTTTTTTTAATATAAATCTTTATCTAAACAATTCAACAAATCTTTCTAGACTAGTCTCAAACATTACCTTGGCCGGAAGTTGACTAGCAAGTTTCGGCTGGTTTTGAAGTCGTCCTCGGCACCAATACGCTGCGAATTAGAGGAAAGGACGGTTAAGTTGTGTCTGGAATGATGAGAGAGAAAATTTGGGTGGTGGTTCGTCCGATCTGTGGCCGGAGAAGGGTGATTAGAAGTGGTGGTGGCGGCTGTTGCGTTTTTCTCCAGAGAGAGCCACGGGAGGAGAGAGGAAAAGGAAAAAAAAATAAGAGAATATTTGGTGGGTTGAGTGAGCGCTTACGTCAGCTTGCCAAATGCACTCTGGCAGGCAAGGAACAAAATTTCCATCGAAACATCGAAATTTCCATAATTTTGGAGTCCGAAACTATCGAAATATACCGAAATGTACCGAAATATATCGAAATATACCGAAATTTTCATCGAAATTTCCATAATTTTGGCTATCGAAATTTCCATCGAAACCGAAATTTTAATCCTTGCTGGCAGGCAATTGCTGCTTGCCTCTTGCCTTGCCCCTTTGCCCCTTGTCTATGAATAGTAATCGATAATTTTGACATCGGTGGAGGCTCATTTTTTCCCCAAAAAAGATGACACCAAGACGAATTGCTCCATTACCCCTTGTCTTTTTACTTGCGCTGAAAACGTATGAGAACACGTTGAACAAAGGTGAATATGATTTGAAGGTCTAGTTTGACTAAAAACTCTTGAAAAAAAAAAAAACTTGACTGTGACGGTTAAATAATTGCTCAACCCCTTGATATCCTCGACAGTTTCAGAAACCCCCGTAAGTGTTATCCTCAATAGTTGCACAAGGAAAATCAAACTTCAAAAGAAGGGTCGAATTAGAATTCTAGATGCCAAGAAGAAAGTTGCGCAATTGAGACAGCTAACCACACACGTGTTGGCTGATGATTCTACTTGGAGATCATCGATATCCAACAGATTAACAAATTTTTTTGAGAGCAGATTAACAAATTGAATCCTTGGTAATAGATCATTAGTACTTGAACCAGGACAGCATCTCCACCGCGGTTGAAATTGGACATCCGATCGCGCGAATTGGACTCGAAATCAGATGAGGGGGGCAAAAGGTGCTTCCACCGCTGCTGAAATCGAATGCGGTTTGAGGTCGAAGGCGCAGGCGATGGCGTCGATCGCATTCGGACGCGCCCGCGGGCGATCGACAAACCCACGTGGTTTGCTGACGACGCGCCTCGTTTTCTTTGCCTTCGCCGGTCGCCTTTCGCCTTTCACTCACAAAGTCGCCCGAGCAATTGCGCTTTCGCGGTGGAAATTGTTTGGGCGATTGGATTTCCCGAACAATCGGCCGGGTCAAATTTCTGAAATCGACCTCGGGCGCGTCTTCGCGGTGGAGATGCTCTTATAATGCAACTCATCAATATGGGGCTTTAAACAAAAAGCCGGTATTATAAAGCAAAGGTTGTCTGAGATCGAATAAGGTGACACAACAGAATGTTGATCATTCTAGCACAACGACAATGTTAGTTAAAAAAGGGACAATGAATTACAACCCTTCACAAAAGACATAACTCATAAAATTGAAAGGCAACAGAGCTACTGTCACATGTTATCTTGATACATGAACTCCCAAGTCCAAGACTAAGTTTTGATTCAAAAAATAAAACAAAAGAAGGCACAACAATATATATCTATATACAAAATATGTAAGCAGTGTGGTTCCCTCCCTAACAACGAATAATACTGGTACAATCAATATGGATTCGTGTTTCCTCATGCAATAATCAGTTCTCCTTGTCTACTTTTGTAGGTCGCACTTCAAAGCCGCCACTCACTCTCTTCTCTAATGCGTAAGGCATGTAGGTACCGAGCATTCTATCCCACATGACAAAGAACGGCTGGGAGAAGTTATACTTGCTTCCGTAGAGCTGGTGGTGGACATCATGGTAAGCTGTATTATTTCTGAAAAATACGTGGAAGATGTTCCCAGGAAGCCACAATCCACAATGGTCGTCTACTGTTTTGATGGTGGCAAAAGAGAAGAAGAATATGGAGGCTCGAGGAGACATACCAGAGAGGAGAAAAGATAAGGCCCCACCGATTGTATCAAGGAGAAGTCCCTCCACAGGGTGATTGTACAGAGCTCCAAATGCATAGGGTACAACAAGCCGGTGATGTTGGGAATGAATATGTTTGTATAAGAACTTGTTGTGATGCATGTATCTGTGCATAAAGTACTGCCAAGTATCCAAAACCACCATTGCAGTAACAAACTGTCTGGCTAGATCAATTAAAGAAGGCTTTATATTGGGATCCCCACCATCATCTCCCGTCACCTACACAATACGAAATGCATAAGCAAACAAGTATAGGCATACAGTCCTAGCTTTATCAGCCAATGAAATAATTAAGACACTTGAGTAGGCAATGGAAATGAAAAAATCTGATGGCAGGGGCAATGAGTGCAGGCATTCTTTACACACATCTTAAACAAAACTGCTGTGGCATATTCTAGTTGAACGCAACAGAATGGTAATCATTGTTTCAATTATTAGTCGGACTTAGAAACAAAGTCGAAATCTACCTCACACTTTCTGAACAAAGCTACATGCACAAATAGATCTCCACCATCATACAAGGAACCAAGAAGAAAAGATAGCATAACCCATTTGCTTTTATTCTCTTTTCCTACCATCCTTCTTGAAAAGATAATGATCCTATCAAGAGGGAAGCCAGTAACAGCAATCTTCGATAGTAACAATCATCAAATTGTTCAGGGGAACTGATAGACCAAAAATAATTCAACAAGGTATATTCATCACCCCATATAGAAGAACTGCAACCTACTTAAGTGAGTGAATAAATATCAGGAGCTACAAGCTTTGCAAAGTAATATTGTTGACAACAATGCCTTCATAAAATAGAGATACAAACTTGGATTAATGTGGACACAGGCGGATTAGTTCTAGTTCAGTTGTTTAATAAGTTCATACTAACTATGATGTAAACAGCTGAATTCTCTATAATCAGGCTACAGTCTCCACATAACAAAAAACATCCAAAAAGAGTTCAGAAAACGCACTAATCTGTTCCTTTAAAATTCCCAAGACTTCGACGGGGTAACATAAGTCGTGGATTACAATAACTAAAGAGGTTATAGCCAAAAGAGGATAAGATCACTAAAACCAGCAGCTTATTTCATTAGCCAATAGAGGTGGTCATTATACAAGTCAAACCAAACACCCAAAAACGCAGGAACTCTTGCAATCACCAAAATGCCAACTCCTTTACTAACCATGTAGTTGAAAACTGCCCGAAAATTCAAGCCTTTTCTGTAACAAGGCATCAGGTTTAGCAATCTACAAATACTACAACCACCATAACACAGTCATAAAACAGTAAAAACCCAACATTCATTCATTTCCCAAAACACCAAAAACAGAAACTTACACGCAAACCCAGAATTTACCCATCATCACAAATAGTATTAATTACCCAGAAAGCATCAAACTTTCCACAATTCAAAACAACAACAAAAATTTCTTACCGTGAACAAGATGATAGCAACAATGGCCTGAATGGTCTGCTGCAGCAAAACCCCCTTCACCACCGTCCGCTTCGACACCAGATTCTTCTCGTCCTCGTCTTTCTTGGTGTGCAATCTGTAATTCTCAAACGATTCCAAGAGCACGTAAATCCCGGAATACGCCCAATAGATGAAAACCGGGACGAAAGTTCCCAATAGCTCATCGGAAACCTCGAATCCCATCTTTTTGGCGACGACGACGACGACGGCGACCGGAGAGAAAGATCAGACGATCAAAACAAAGGGAACCCACGAATCCAAATTGGCATGAGATTGTGCAGACGAAGACGATTGGAATCAATATTGGAATTTCTCAGCCCCAAATGCCCAAAATTCCTAAATTGAGGAGACGACCAAACCCTAACTAAAATAGGCGTCTTTTTGGATTCCCCACTATTATTGACCGTGCTTTAAAAATTGAAAGCTTTTGGAGATATTGACATTTAAAATTGAAAATCAAATCAAGAAAAGAAAGGTCAAAGCTCACAAAGTTTGGATTTTTTATTTTCTTTTGAAAAGTGCAGGCTTTCGAAACAATGAGCGGAGAGCGAGAGAGCGAGATAAAACCGTTGGCCTGGCAGAAGAAATATCCCCAAACATTCAAAACTCCCGGTGATGGTTGTTGGAGGTCTGGTTTGGGTGTTTGCGATGTTATGTTTGGTCATGTGGTCTCGTTACGTGGCTTCTAAATATAGGTAAGGAGCGTCCCCCGCTACTACACAAATGAAATGATAATTGATTGGATCATACAGATTTTTAAGTCGTGGAATATAATATATGAACATTTAGACTGAATTACTATAATTTGTGATTAAGTCAAATTAAAGATGGCAATCCAATATCATCACTAGTATAAGAATCAAATTTAAACCGTGGCAAAATGAATCAGATTTCAATAGCGTGGTCCATAAGTACGATAATTAAATTCACCCCTCAGCCATTTCCAAGAAGACCGACATATGTAGCATTAAGAATCTCGATTGTCAAGATAAATTATTTAGCCGTTTAGTCAAATCAGGAACCTCTAAAATAAAGATAATCGAATTAGTAATTTCATATTATGAATTGGAAATTTTAGAAATCTCTTATATAGTGATTCGAAAAGCACTTCGCCCTTTGCGAAGTGCCCGTTTGGCAGGTGCTTTTTCAGTGTCAAAAGTGCTTTTGATTTTCTAGAAAGCACATCATACGTGCTTTTGTCAAAAGCGCTTTTCAATTAATCAGAATCAGTTATTCACACAAAATCATTATTATCTATTTTAAAATATTTTTACTCAAATAAAAAGTATCTATCATGTTTTTCTAAAATTTTTATAAGTGCTTTTGGTATTTGGAAAAGCATGACATCTTTTGTTTCAGAGTCCATCTTCCATTCCCTTCCATCTTTCTTATGCCGACAAGTGTCTCTGAATCAAGCAAAAACTTAACCATGATTAATTTTTTCTCTTTCCTTCTCTCTGCGCGCCTATTTGTTTGTTGCAGGTTTGCGTTTTATTTCTGTGGGGTGGACAAATAAAGACACCAGATTTGACTAGTAAATAACTAGGGAGATTTTTCTCTCGTTTCGTAGCCGACAAAGGGACGGGAAGTCCAGAGGGCCCCTTGGGACGACGTGTCGTCGTGTGCTCCTTGGACTCTGTTTTCGGAAACATCCAAGGAAAACGACTGCAGTTCTGCGCAATTGTATGGCAAGCTTTTCTGTTTGACCAAGGAACCTGATTAAGAAGGTCGTTGCAAGTTGCAACGTACCAAGAATTTGGTGTCTATTTGGATTGGATTGAAATACAATTGATTCCGGTTTCACGAATCGTACTAACCAGTGAGGATTTGAGGAACACAATGTTACGGTTGCGACATTAGTGAAATGTATTCAAATAGTCTAGTCCGGACCAAGCTACCCAGCAAAAAAGATAATGCCAATGTCAGCAGGTAACATCTGCTTCTTCTTTCCACAAGTACTTGTCATAGATACAATAAGAATTTCAATGTTTCTCTGATTACATTTCATTCAAATTTTTCATCTGATTTCCACAATGTCTAGTCCTATACTGCTTCCAAATTCTGGGTATCAGGTGCATTCTTGCGAAAACTTAGTCGGGTTTGTCTGGTAGGCTTGCAAAGAACTGAGAAGAGGAAAGATGATTAGTTAGGTATTTCTATCAATGTGCAATGATACAGTGTGAACAAAATATCTGGAACGAAATGGTTTCAAAGTTCAATACCTTTTGCCTTCGTTTGGTCATTCGATTTGAGGACAGAAGTCTTCCAGCCCTCGTAGACGTGCTTTTCCATCTTTTTGTGCCGCTTGTAACTTGAGGGCTGCAAAGTGGAAGTGCATCAAACAGTTAGATTTTGATACGCCTCCTACTAGACAGAAATCTAGTCCAAACGTGAGATGACTAGAGTTAAAGTGAGCAGAAAAAAGGTGGTAATATCCCCTTCAATCCTTTCATCATGTATTTCCGACTAATGAGTCTTAATGCATGCATACATTGTGGCGTCAAGAACAATCGTTAGATAAGAATAGAGAGGTCTTTCAGTTAAGATGAACTGGCCAGTCAGTTGACTATGAACAGGCCTGTCAGTTGACTCCATAGTCCATAAACATGACAAGACAAGCACTATAATCCTATTAAAATTCCAAAGATATATCACAAGCATTAAGGAACCAGTTTGCTTGACAAGGAAGGATCGTAATTGCCATCGAAAGTGGCATACTGAAAGAACAAATACAGCTGGATAACTTGTTGTAGGGACCTAATATGCATGTTTGTTAATGTGTGCATGATATAGAGGTAACCACTACCTCAAACTAGGAACAAATAGCAATTAGAATGAGCTTATTCTTACCTCAGCTCCTTCATCGGATGAATAACCACCGTCCTCAAGTTTCCTTTTCTCTGGCAAAACATCTAGAAGGTCTGCATGCAAATTAATAAGAAAAACTTAGAAAACAGGATGCTGTCTGGAAAACTAAAGGTTAGAAGGATGGCGAAACATCTAGAAGTTTTGCACCATTGGAGAAGTTCAAACATAATTCAGCAAAAGGCACCTACCTCGGTTCCCCTTCACCTCCTTGGGATCTTTCTTTTCCTTTTCAGTCCCACAGATATCGAAGCACAAGTCCTTCATGGAAGTAGAAACCTGCAGTAGATATTCACAAGTATGATTCAAGTTAATTAAAGCTAGAAATGTAATCCTAGTAGGCAACAGGAGAGGCCATTGCATAGCAGGAAGGTTTGTATCTTACAGAAGAGAATTCGGCTTCAGATGCACCAGAGAGCTCAATCAACTTAAGCTTGTCTACCTTTAGCTGTAAAATGATTAGGATATGACATTATAGTTAGCAAAAATTGTAGGGAGGGAGTCACTTTCTCCTTTCTATATCAAGTTATAGATAGATCAGATCAAGGGATACCTTCTGCTTTTTTGCACACAAATAGAATGCTACGGCAATGAAAACAGGTCGAGTGAAGTCAGCACTTGCCCTCCTAGAAGCTGGCAACGATGCAAGAAACCGACTCTTGTATCTGAAAGAGTACAGATAACCAACAGTCAGTATCAAACCATTTACCTAAAGCAGCTTGACCATGTAAACAAACAAAAAAAGTAGTCTTGTCCAATGGTCTCTAGTTGGAACGTACAGTTGTTCTATCCTCCAACTAGTAACATCGTAATAGCTAAGTTATACAAGGTATGAAAGACTAACAAAATCTGATGCTTCAGAAGCATTTCGTCGATCACTTAACATGCGAAATGCGGTCCTATCAACTCAAGCGAGCATACTATGCATTGAAAATCGAAAGAAATTGAAATTGCATTGTGAAAATTGAAGCTAAATCTTACAGGGATAGACCCTTCTGCACAAAGGGGATGATCCTGACACACCCAAACTGAATTGCCAGTTCTCTAACATCCAGCGTGTTCCTACACACCACCACCACAACACACAATCCAATCCAAATAATCAGCACCAATTAACCCGAAAATCGACATAAAAAATGGCGATAATCAAACCCGAAAGCGAAAACCCACTTGACACCAAGCCCGTTCTGCAATGAATTGTAGCATCTGGTGTACGCCCTTTCAGACATCCCACTCAACCTGATCGCATTTTGCCGATCAAACAGAAGACCCATCCTGCCAAAAGACATAATAAAACCCGCATAGGCCCAATACAAACCCGAAAACGACACCGATTAATACCCGAAAAATGGAACTTCATTTACCTTGTGGCGGCGATTTCTATGCAAATCACAGCTTTACACACCTCACCCTGCAAATGGTAATTATATTGATCAATACCCAGTTGGAAAAATTCATCAATTTGGGATTAGGAGAAGTTGGGGAGTGGAACTTACGACGCCGATGACGGAGGAGTCGAACTGGATGTCGCAGAGGCGGCGGAGCTCGGCGGCTCGGCGGACGACGTGCTTGGGCTCGGCGAGGTCGAGCTTCTTGGCTAACTCCGAAAGATCCATTACTGATCGAAATGGAGTATTAGGGTTTGGTGGGTTTTCTTCAGCGGGGAGAGAATCAGAGAAGAATGGTTTTGGTTTGGAATCGGCATTGCCATTTTGAGGAGTCGATAATGGCGGGAAGATGAAATGGGAAGTTTTCGCGCTTAAATGATTTTGGCGCCGTATCGAAAAATAAATTGCGTGAATCACGTGGCTTTGGTGATTTTGTGAAGGGCTAATCGCGATTTGCGGTGCAATTAGCCTCTAAACTCATGTTTGATGCCATGATCTTGCTTCGCTGAATTAACATTTTGCATTTCACTTTGCTTTATTATCAAGTTGGTTCCTAAACTCATTCAGAACCAATATTCAGGACTCATTCAAAACCGATATGCAGGCTCATAGCCTCGTTAGCAGTTCCAGAGGAACTTTTCAGGGACTTGGTGGTGTGGGGGCAACGAGAAATTTAGTCAATAGGGCAAGGTGCGTAATTGTGACTAACATTTCCTGTGGTGATACAGTAAGATTTACATGTCATGCCACCATGATTAAGACAGTCTAATATGTTTGGTAACCCCGGGAAAAGCTGCAATCAATAGGATTTTCCGCAGGGACCAGGAGATTGGATCTAGCCGTAAGAAGAATGCTTGGCTGATAAATAACTCACTTCTTGGTCTTCGACCCCCTCAGTCACTACGAACGCCCCCGATCAGTGCAATGGGATGTGTCTATTTATCTATCTCTTGACTCGAAATGGGAGCAGGTTTGAAAAAGGATCTTAGAGTGATTTCACCACACAGATCAGACGCAAAGGGACACAAGAACCAAAAACACCAAGACTCTCCCCCCCTCCTCTTTTCAAAAAACAAACAGCAAAAAAAAAAAAAAAAAAAATTCCCCCAAAAAAAAGGAAGTCACCACTACATTGATTTCAGACTTTGCAAAGGGTTTACACAAGAACCAATGAAACACCAAGATCTCTCCCCCCCCTCCTCTTTTCCCAAAAAACGCGGGGGGGGGACCCTAAAAAAAAAAAAAAAAAAAAAACCCAACAAAACCCCCCGGGGTCCTCCCCCCCCCCGCAATGGCAAAAATGAAGAGCAATTTCGTGGTATGGTAGACAAGACGTGGAGGAAGAAGAAACTGCAACAAAATAAAAGTCACTGTGTCTGTGTTGGGGTAAAGCTGAAACTTTAGCATACCATGGAGCCAAGTTGCTCATATGCTTCCATTACTTTAGGATCTTCCTCGTCTTCGTAACCCACTTGTATTATTCTCGGTCCATTGACGGACCAAAAGGCTCTTAGACCTGCCTCCTGGAAGGAGATAACAACCATACATGTGACTAAATGTTCTCCAAGAAGTATATGTATTGCAAATGAGACCATAAAACTAAAGCAAAGATAAAGAGAAATGAGGAAAAGAAAAGTAGAAAACTATTCTTCCATACTCTTTTAAAGAAAAACCCCTAGAGTTATTCATCAGGATGAAAATATTCTCATTCTTTGTAGATGGGATAATCAAGAGCTCGACTGAGTCCATATTATGCAATATCTCAATAAAAGTACTCTACGAAAGCAACACTTTTTATTAAAACAAAAATCATGTAGAGATGCAGAATGAACCCAGAACAAAAGTTACTTATTTCACCTGTAGTGCGATTAAGTATATTGCCTCCAGTGCTTGAGCACGAATTTCAGGATCATCAACTGGTTCACGCTCAATTGAAAGAGCACTCCCCAGCTCAAGTGGCATTTTCGATCTATCCTCTTCACTGTAAACCTGGGAGCACAAAATGTGTAAGGTAGTAGATAATGATATGAAAGCATCAAAAATCAAGAAGAATAGAAGATCCAGAATATTACCTTGTTACCAGCAACCGGCAGAAGCAGAGCTGGCCAGAGAAATTCCGAGATCAAAAGCAAATTTTGGAGCTGGCTCTCAGCTTCAAAACAACAGTTGCGAATAGTTCCAGAAACCTGTAAGCAAACAAATAGTTCAGTAACTGAAGGAAGCAGTGGCTAGATTGGCAGCCAGCTTGGTTGTTCAACCTAAACCAGAGTAAGCTGTGCTTGAAAGCTAGAAGACTTTAAACACATTGGAGAAAAGCCTAAATGTACAGATGTAAGGCTTTTTTTGAGGTCAGGACTTGGAATTCGTGAACAACCTATTTCTTATAGGACCCTCGCAAATACTTGTGCTCTTACATGTATGAGAGCTAGTTCATCTTTTGCTTGTCTGCTAACAATTTAAGCAAAGCCATCACCAATTGAGACCATGGTTCTTTTGTTTTTGCACAAGCAGGTTGTACTTTTGCTACTAAATGTTTACAGTCAAAGATGAAATAGATGACTCTTTACAAGATATAGGATAAACAACAAGATCCATATCTTGCTCCTTTGAGGTGATATATTGTACTGTACATACCCCTTTCCTTCTTAAAGGACTCGAAGAGTCAAACTGCCTAATAATCTGCTTTAAGAGCCCTCGCCTAGGGTCCAGTAATATCTTCCTGCCTGTTTCCTTCTTTGAGATGTTTACAAGTATTGAACCAACATGTTCAAATGGATCTTCTGATTCATGAGCAACAAAAAAGTTCAGAGATATTTAGTAATAAAAGGCAACAAAAAAGTTCAGAGCTATCGTAAAAAAAAGCAAGCTAATAATGGTAACTCCAAACAAGAAACAACATGAAAATAATATGTTAGACTGTTCTATAGAGATGATAATGTGATCTTGGACCACTAAACATGCAACATGCTGGCCAACTAAAACACTTACGTGGCCAGAAAAAAATATATTGTTCACCTTTCAGGAATAAAAAATAAATTCAAAGATTTCCAAACTACCTATCTATGGGGATCTCATGACAACCTAAAATGATTTAAAGGAGCAAGAGTGCAAGCATCAACTTTTATGATTCTCCGTCGATCTAAAATTACCATTCAAACTTGGTATGCCACATGCAGGTTATCTCTTTCTACAAGTCAAAACAAATAAACTTTGAATGTAAAAACGCACCGCTAGCTTCATCTGAGGATCTACAAAATGATCTCACAAGCTTCATCAGATAGAGACCTTGCATCTTCTCATCTCCAGTCTAGCAAATATGCACGCGCACTATTACTAATTGATGGTTGATAGACAACATACAACAAAATACAATCATGCAATGAGCATTCCAAAACTTGAACCCAGATTTTCTCTCTTGTATTTTTATACGCGTAGTATATGAATGGAACTCTGCTTGCTTTCTAAAACAACAAAAGGAATGAGAATGCTTACTTCTTTTCTTTTTCGGATTGAAAATTTCTCCAACAAATGTCATTATCTCTATTATTATACATATATGTAAGGCATATGTTGATCATAAAATGAACCAAGAAAAAGCACACCTGCAGTAAAGAAGCAACACCAGAGTCTGACTGTGTGAGATTAACTAAAAGCATGACCAGCAAGCGGCTAATACTAGACTCTGGCTTATATAAAATGTCCATAGCCATGTTAGTCATTCCCATGTCAACCATCTTGGCTGCTAGACCCGAATCCTGTGAAAGATTAACAAGGGCTTCTGCTGCAGGTTCTGAGACCTCCTGAAAAATGTAAAACCAATTTACTTTATTCCAAATTGAACCCATCAGAACTCGTTAGTTCACACAATGCTCATAGCATAACAAATCAAATCCTCATTTTTTCCAAAGTAACTACGCTAAAACAGACCTTTTTTCCAGCTAAGAGGCGAGCAAGTGACGGCAGCAGAACCTTCGCATAAATGGCGAGAGACTGCAAGCCGTCATCAGACCCCGTTAATCCCCTAACGATATCAACAGCTGCCTTTGTCACCTAATAAACATAAACAGTCAGCAACCAAAGAGTCCAAAATCCATCAAAGAGGCAAGTAAATTACATGTGTTCTCTTTCCCTCCAATTCAATTCACAATCACTCAAATTGTGTGCATAAGACGAAACTAACCCAGATTTCATTCCTTCAACAGAGAAATATTGAAATTCAAGTTCTCAACTTTAACTTTCTAGATAGCAGTCACTAAAAATTTCAACTTTAATTGACTCAAAGCCTCAACCAATCTAAACAACTTCCACGAAAATACCCAACAGCTATTTGGAAGCAAGCTCATGTATTCTTGTTAATTAGCAGCCACTTCAGTAATCAGTATTCAGTTCTTTTCAATATTTTCGATTACTGGATATGATTTTCAACGCATGTAAACTGGGTATAAAGAACTGTGCGTAAATTTTACTTACTGTTGGAGATGGAGATGATAGAAATCCCACTAGTTCTTCAAGCTCCGTCGCCATTGTCAATGGCGGAACCAGGAAGTCGGAAACGGACGGTGACGACTGACGGCGGAGGCGAGGGTCGAAAAAGTGGGCAGGAGGAGGTGTAGGTCGGTGGGATTGAGGAGTGCCGGTCGGGACGAAGGGGTTTGATGGAGGAGGATTTTTGTGCTCGAGGGTAAAAATTGAATCAAAACAACGTCGTTTTTGGCCAGGTTATTTAGAACAAAAGAAAGTAATATTTTGATGAGAAATTTTATTTACACTCCACAAAATAATTAGCTCATCTCATATTCAAATTTTGATTTCTTTTTTTAGAATGTTCAAATTTTGATATCTAAAGTGTCATTTTTACCCTCATAGTTTTAATTAAAAAATAAATTAGAAATGTAAAATAATTAAAAGCACATACCTCAACCTCCAATAGCCGCCACTCTTGTCGTGTCCATTTGCCGGCTTCGACGATTCCCTTATTTCCTTTTATCACCCACAGTTTACTCTTTCTCTCCCGACTCATACTCACAACCAAACTTATTTCCCCAATCCCAATAACGCCACATCTACACCATATGCATACTTCTTACCTCTTTCATTTATTGTGATAGAGTAGAATTCTTTCTCTATTCTTTCTCCATCTCTAATCTCCTTACAAGCTACATTTATAAATTATGATCAAAGTAAATCATCAATTGAAAAGACCAATATATGGTCTGAATGAGGTAGTATATCTAAAATGGAAATTTCTGATCTTCACAACAATGACGGATTAAATATGGAAGAAAATGAGGGATCTTGAAAATCAAAAAACCCTCCTTTGAATGAAGGGGTAAAAGTGGTATTTTAGTTGGAAAAATTGAATGTGCATTGGTTTCATATTGCAGTGCAAATAAAATTTTCTTACTTTAATTTTCATAACACACTGTTTGAAATTCTCATGTTTATTTTCCTCATTAGAACAGAGAGAGGCGAGTAAAGAAAAAAAAGACCCGGTGGCACAACGAGTAATTTCGAGGACGCAGGAAAGTTGCAGAAGGGACATAAAACTTTTGCTCATAATTGAAGTCCGACGGAAAACTCAGGGCTCCATCACCGTCGATATTATCTTCGCCATCGTCCTCTCACCTCGCCCACGCCGTCAGATCTCCGATCAGCCACACGTAAAACCCGCCGTTAAAGCAGCTCTACTGTTTTCAAAATGGCTCGCATTGTCGACAACACCCAACGGTTCTGAATCCGTCGCCGGAGATGGCGGCGGCGTCGCTAAAGCACAGTGTTCGCAAAGGACGGCGGTTCGGCATAATCGGCCGAGTTCCAAGAGGCAAATTCTGGGTCGGTGTTTTCGTGTTCACAGCACTCTTCTTGGTTTACTTGTTTCTCTTCGGCCTCAAATTGCATTTTCCTGGTATTTACAATTGTACCCAACTTGAGCTTTCATTGGTTGTTTATTTATGTTCCCTTCATTTTGTTTTGATGAGTGTTTGTGTTTACAAAGGTTGTTTTTCTGTTGTTGCTCATTTTCAGGTAAACTAGAAGGACATCCTAGTATTAGTAGTAGCACTTCAGTAGAGCAACGAGTTTTGCCATTTGATGTTGGAAAGCCACCCAAATCGAAGCGTAAACCTCACCGTAAGATATGATGATACCCTTTTGTTGATTTAGTGCTTGTGCATTTCAAGATATGATGATACATTGATGAACTATATGTTGGCTGCATTGTAACTGGATGGTACATTGGTGAACGATACATAATTTGTAAATTATATTTTTGGGTTTTTTAGATTTGCCTTGCGATGTTCGGCTTCAGGAATCAGTTGAGTATCTTGTTGAACCCGGGAAAGTTGCGAACTTCACACAATTTTCACTAGAGTACATTGAGCAAGAGGGAATACCATCTCGGAGCAGTATATATGAACCTAGGTTTGGAGGGCATCAGACACTTGAGGAAAGAGAGCAATCATTCTTTGCGAAAAATCAAACTCTTCATTGTGGGTTTATCAAGGGGCCTTCAGGATTCTCAGGCTCTGGGTTTGATTTGGATGTAAAGGACAAGGCATACATGAACAACTGTAAGGTTGTGGTCTCTTCTTGCATTTTTGGAAGCTCGGACTTTCTAAGGAGGCCTACGAGCAAAAAGGTCATTGTGCTATTCCTTATTGAACTTCTTTGCTCCTAGTTCTTATAAAGTTATAATCAAATGGTTTTGGTTAAACAGTTCGGTTTCCCCGTTTGTTGGTTCTCTGTCAAACAAGATCCAGCTGTAATGTTTGACTGATAGATAGTTAAGTTATAGACAACAAAAGTAATAGATGTAACTTTTGAATTATGAACTAGGTCAGAAGATGTAAGGTTATCTATAAGACTGCACTTTGTATTAGTTCAATTACAGGAAAGGTAGTGTGAAGAGATAGGAAAGAGAAGCAGTAAAGGACTCCTTATGATGATGTATGGAGATGAAAAACAATTGGATGGAGTCTTGTCCATTGGGAGCTCTGGTGCTATTAATGGTTTCGTTGTAGATTAGTTTGTAGTGTGATCTGATTATTGGCTCAGATACCTGCTAGGATTCTGAAATTTGTGTGAATGTGTCTTAATATCACCTACTTTTGTTTACAATGGTATGTTTATTTTAGAGTAACGAAAAAGGATGACTACTTTCCACAGCCTGAAGTTTGAAACTGGTATTGTATCTTTTTACATGTCAGTCTATAAGTATGATGGTATCACAATTATGTTTTCACATTAGAGAAGTTTGCAAGCTTTCTTTCCTTTTAATGAAGTGGATGTTTCCTTTTTGATGCAGATCAGTGAATATTCCAAGAAAATTGTTTGTTTTGTAATGTTCGTGGATAAGCACACATTGTTAACATTATCATCTGAGGGACATGTTCCTGATGATACAGGACGAATTGGCTTGTGGAGGATAGTTATAGTGAAGAATTTACCATTTGAGGATATGCGCAGAACTGGAAAGGTGCCAAAACTTTTATCACATCGCCTTTTCCCCAATTCATGGTAATTGACAACATGTTCTGGCCATATAGTTCTTGTGGAGATTTTGCGCCATTCAATCCTGTTTCAACGCATACCCGTTTCCTGTTTCCAGGTACTCAATTTGGCTTGACAGCAAGATGCGCCTTAATACCGACCCGATGGTGATTATTGAACACTTTCTGTGGCGAACAAAATCAGAATATGCCATTTCCAACCATTATGATCGCCACTGTGTCTGGGAGGAGGTACTCCAAAATAAGCGTCTGCATAAGTATAATGAGACAGCCATTGATGAACAGTTTACGTTTTACCAGTCTGATGGCCTCACCAAGTTTGACCCTTCAGACCCAAATACTCCTCTTCCAAGTTGTATGTGATTTTGCATTTTGTTATTTGTAAAGATACTTTTTCTTTTGCTGGAATCGCTAATATTCTATACTGAGTTGATGTGGCATTTACCGTGCAGATGTTCCTGAAGGTTCATTCATAGTCCGGGCACATACACCAATTTCAAATCTATTTTCATGCCTTTGGTTCAATGAAGTTGACAGATTTACCTCCCGCGATCAACTAAGTTTTGCATATACATACTTAAAATTGAGGAGAATGAACCCAGATAGACCATTCTATCTAACTATGTTCAAGGTATTGGAAACTCTTAGAAAATTTGTGAGATATTTCAGAGAGTGGTTACATCATATTATATGGCATACTGCATGCAAGTTATAGGAAATGTGGCCAACATAGTTGCTGAAGCCACTCACATCATGTGTTAGAACTGTTTTTTTATGCTAAGCAAATGATTCAATCTTAGCCAGTGAGTTGAAATATTTTCTTTGTTAATTCTTTTCAGGATTGTGAGCGTAGAGCACTAACAAAGCTATTCCACCATAGGGAAGGGACGTCTGCTCAATAAACACCATAGATACTTTATGCTGGTAAGGGTAATTCGATGTTTCTGTGTGTTTGTGTTTGATTGATTTTGCACCTTCCTTATCGTCTTCCTGCATGTAGTTTGTGGTCTTGGGTTAGCGAGTTACGAGTGAAGGTTTCCTAACATTTCCAGATGAAAGTGAGTTTCCTAAGTTTGTAAAAGCACTTATGTGGCTTGTGCAGATAACTTCTTTCCAGAGTATAGGGGTTCTTCAGGATGAACAAATCCAAGCTAACGTCAGCTGGTTTTCTCAAGTGTCAGATCCGGTTAACTTTTAGCTTCTCCTACAAGTGGCTGCTCAGTTTTGTCCATGTGCCTACCCATGTAGCGCACTGCGAGGGGAATTAAGTTGCCATCGCAGAATGCTCTGAAGATCCATAGGTCCCTAAGTCTCCGCCGATGTACCTGGTTAGTGCATTGCAAGAGGGAAGGGCAGACCACGTTTTTTAAATGACTAGAATGCAGATATGCTTCTAGAATCTATTGTAATTTCAGTTCTAAACCCGACTTTCTAATTTTCTTGAAAGAAGGGTAAAAACTGAAAAGTAACACATTTGTAACATTCGTTTGTACAGCCTATAAATGGAGAAATTCTTTTAGCTCCACCCCATGTATGAATTGATGTTATTGGGCTGGGGTCATAACTTAATAATAGCGTTGAAGGTTTCACTTTCTAATCTAAACATCTTTACTTACCATAAATTAGGATCTGGACATGTTTACTTATCGTAAATTAGTATGCAAATAAGTAATAGTTGATACACAATTCCAATTACTTTTGTTACTTACGGCTAACAATTCTTGAGTCACACTTTCCCTAATCTTAATTAGTATACATGTTATTCAACGAGGTTTAGGCCAAAAGTACAAGTTGTTTAGCATTAAGAAGCAAATTTGAAGTGTTTTTATTAAGAGTGCTTTTTTTAACACTCCAAAAAAATCATTGTGCACTTCACGCATGAAACAATCTTGGAAAAGCCACTGTTTTTCAGCAAGTCCAAAAGCAAAGCTTGACATGGACATTTGAAGATTTCATTCTGTGAAGAAAATGGAGGGCTGCTTGATGAGATGCTCCCATGGCACGGCCACGGCCCTATTAAAAACCCTAAAGCCCGTGAATTCAAACCTTCGCCGGAACTCCATCCGTTGCTCTTCCATCTCCACCCGCTCCGGCGGAGGAGAATCGGCACTCCGCCGCAAGGCCTACGACGCATTGCTGTTGGACGCCGGCGGTACTCTGTTGCAGTTGGCAAAGCCGGTCGAAGAGGTTTACGCTTCCATTGGATCCAATTACGGTTCGTCTTCAACCTCAATTCTTCGATTTCTCATTCAAATTGCGAAATTGAAATCCAAATGATCATCGTGCAGGTGTGACTGCAACTCCAGCTGAAATCAAGCAAGGTTTCAAAAGAGCCTTTTCTGCCCCTTGGCCTCAAAAGCTCCGTTACCAGGTGTGTTCTTAAATTGATGTGACATACATTGCAAATACAATGGTAATAAATCATATTCATTATATGTGAACTCGTCACGTCGAATGGTCAGAAGAGTTGATATATCGCATACATGGTCGTATTCTAAAAGTTTTGTCAATGGTGATGGTTTTTGCGCGTTAGGGAGATGGGAGGCCATTTTGGAAACTTGTTGTTTCGGAAGCCACCGGGTGTGCGGATCTCGATTACTTCGAACACGTCTATGGGGTAATTCCAATGGTTGTATTACAATGCTTCAAGCTTCGAAGAGGATTTTGCAGCTAGTTTTTGACATTGTTGTATGTTTTGGTTGGTTTTGATCAGTACTATGCCAAAGGTGAGTCGTGGCGTCTTCCAGAGGGAGCTTATGAGACAATGGCCCTTCTCAAGGACGCAGGAGGTCCAATCTTGATCCCCAATACTGTTCTGCTTCTTTATCTGCGCTTCACTACTTGTTTCATCTTAACGTTACCAGCAGTGACATGCAGTTAAGCTCGCTGTTGTTTCCAATTTTGATTCCCGGTTGAGGAAGCTACTCGAGGACCTTAATGTTCTACATCTGTGAGCATCTAGCCATCGTTCCCTGTTTCTTCTGTTTGTCAGTTTGATTGGTTCCTTGACTTCTTTATACGAAGAACTGAAGCATTTGTTTCACTTTCATATGTAGGTTTGATGCGGTTGTCATTTCTTCAGAGGTTGGGTATGAAAAACCAGATGCAAACATATTTAAAGCTGCGTTAAGTATGTAAAACAAAGTTTTCATAGACATCAAGGTTTTCTGTAGGCAAGATTTTGACAAGTTCTTCAATTGCTGCAGATCAAGTTCATGTTGATGCCAGAAAAGCGGTACATGTTGGCGATGATAAAATAGCAGATAAGGATGGAGCCAATGCTGTTGGAATTGACTGCTGGTAAGAGTTCTGTGCACCGTAAAGCACATTCCTGCCTTGTCTAGCGACCTCCGACGTGTCATTAGTCATGTTATAAAGTTATGAACAATCATACTAAATAGGTTTCAGCTGCATTACAAAATTTGTTTCTTGTTGCAGTAGAGGTTTGATGCTAGTATGTTTCATAAATCTCGCTGCAGATTGCCAACCCCCCGCATACATAACTTATCTGTTATTTGTTCCAATCGTAGTACTTACCTTTGATTTGAATAAGCAGGTTATGGGGCCAAGATGTAAAGACATTTTCTGACATTCGTAGCCACATTCTCATTTCAGAGTCATAGCTTCCAAAGAACTAGGTACCATACTGTGTCTGTTGGTTCTAATTCAAGCTTGTTTGATTGTACGTTGATGCATTGTTCCTTGTTCACCTTCCTCATTTGCAGGCATCACACCGTGGATCTAACGTCATAAATCTATATCACAAGGGTTAATCTTAAAAAAGTTTACAACGTAAGATATCGAGAGCAATAACGTACAAACTTTACCAGCATTTCTATCTATTGTATTGGTTACTGCTACTGCATAGCAGCTAGCGAAGGCCTTTTTGTATATGACATCTCACCCAGTTAGCTATTTATTGAAGTTTTGTTCAAGTCATCGATAATATTTCTTTTCTATTTTTTTTAAAAAATTCAATACATGGTTGGATATATGAATTGCAGCAATTGTTACGTCCTTGGATGTATGAATTGCAGTAATTGTTAAGTCCTTAGCATGTACTCAATTTGAGACCATCAAAATCGTTTAGAAATATGCAAAAGTTCAACTTCAACTACTTCCACCTACTTTAATGGGATTTTGTGATGAAGAAGCGGCATCTCCAGCTAAACAACTCCATATAAACTCCACAAATAAATTTCAACAATATGATCTAATAGGTAATTCAACCAATAGTACAATATCACTCAGTGAGTCGACAACATGACCCTCAAGCTGGTACTTAACTATAGTTGCATACAAAAGCAAGCAAAGTTTCATTTTATATACATGTATGAAGATGCTTTCAACTTGGAAGTAATGTCATCAGATGAACTCAAACGATGAATGATACTGGAAATAAATGATATTTCATTGAGAACCAATGGAGCTTGCAGATAAGAACAGTGTACATTACCTAGCCGAGGTACAATTTCAGACGGTCAATGCTAAGACAAGCAAACAATTTGTTTAGGCAAGATACCGATACAATTTTCTGTCAGTACTGTCCCGTTCCAAAAACTCTCGCTCAATAAGGGATTCTATGCGCTTCTTAATCTCTGTTGGGTTGGCCAGAAATCGTGGTTGCAACTGCTTTGTGACCTCAGAAATTATATTGTTATGATCAAGAATCCTTCTTGATTTCATAATCCTCACTACTGCAGCTTCAATCTGGGGCTTCCTGTCCTCCTCCACTCTTTGACGAGTCTCCTGTTTTTCAGGTTCTGATTCCTTCTGTGCAACCACGGTTCCTATCTTTACTTTATACAACTTGCTTGTGAACTTGTCATTAACGAAAAAGGTATCATCCTCACTAATGTCTTTGCTCATAGGCTCTTTCCGAAGAACATTCTTTCCCTTCACGCAAGCCATGGATTGCAGACACCTCTTCAAATCTAAAGCTGGAATTTCTGTGGCCTGCTCAATCTCCTTATAGTTGAGTCGCTCAGCATTGTTAAATAGCATGAGGACACACATTTGATAAGTGGAGACATTCAACTCATGCTTCTGGCCATTCCCAAAGGTCGCCTTTATATCCGCTGTGCCCATGTTAGTCTGCCAAGACAATCTTCGACCTGTATGTGTCCCAAGGTAATATGAACGAAACTTGTCACAGAGTACTGTCATTTCTGTTGGGAGGTTGCATGTCACGCTAGGTTGAGTGGGCCAAGACCCTGTAGTCAGAACGTGAACACTCAATGTCGGGCCATCCCCTAGGTCAGGATTGCTTGCATAAAACCCTTGCATTGTATCTTGGGATGTTTTCATATCTGTAAACATGCCCTCCAATTTTGAAGTAAACTGATACCCACATTCTGTCTTGAGCTTAACTATCAAACTTCTCTCTGCATCATCAGATACAGTTTTACCAGACAAAAGTCGCTTTGCCAAATGCTGTTTGTAGTATTTCTCAAATACATCTTTCTCCTGCAAGTAACGGAACAACATCATCACCTTGTCAAGTATAATTTCAACGTCCTCCTCACTGACCCCTTTCAAACCTTTGCGGAGTTTGTCATCCACAAACAATGAAATGAACTCAGGCGACCGATTGTTCAGATTAATGAAGTATTCGAAAGAGGAATTCAAAGCATTTAGGAAGGTCTTATCATTGTTGAAAGACAATCTGATGATGCTGTCATACTTATCTTTCTCATCCAAGAGCCTCTGGACGAAGTCGACTGGATCCTTCAACCTTTCTGGATCAGTAACTAGCTGTTTGCCAATCTCCCTGGTATGAGAAGTCATCACTTCCCGTATCGTAGGGAGTCCATTCGAAACCCGACGAAACAAGTTGTACATTCTCCCAAGGTCTTCGTATTTATCATCAAGAAGCATGTTCACCAAACCCGAATTCTCCATGTGAACTAGCCTCAGCATGTGGTTGGCAATCATCTCCTTCTCCACCACGTTCGTTATCTTAGCTTCACTCTTGGCATCCAAGTAATGCGTCACCCTCTCCAGCTCCTCATTCAAACGCTTCTCCGCCTTCTGCAGATAATCCCCACAATCACAGCACTCAATAAACTTCTGAGACTCGCCCCTGTAAAACTCAGCAGAAACCTCAAGGAAATGATTCTCAAAGTCGTCCTGATAAACCGAAGGGCCTAAATCCATCAGCATCTTGATTATATTCCTCATCAACCCCCGGTTGATCACTTCACCCGTCCGTTCTCTCAGCACCAGCTCGAGCAGCGTACTCAGAAGCCTGGTCTGAATCTTGCTGGACCGGACGATATTGTCTCTCCATAGATTCAACCCTAGCTCATGAACCGGGGTCTTCTGCGTGCTCGTAATGTAAGTCCTGTCCATGTACATCAATATGTCCCGAATCATCTGCAGCGCCTTGTTGTGGTCGGTCCACTTCGAATTCATCTCCTCCAGAAACATCCCTCCCTGCGCAGCCTCTATAGATTTCGATATCTCCTTCAAATGACATGTCATAGTCGAAACCAGCCCCGAGTAAAGCTTCTCCCCAAATTTGTGAAGCACCATATTGTACGCATTTCTAAACCCACAGACAAACCAAATAGAAAACCCAATTCACAAAATGAACCAAAACTCACAAAAAACCTAAGCAAAACTAACCAAACAAGATTCCATATAAAATCTAACAAAAAGCAACATAAACGCTAATTCATATGAAATTAAAGAACAAGAAAAGGAAAGAGAGAATCGAACCTGTAGAGCTCTTCGAAGCTGAGGCCGCTAGCATTGTGGTTGTAAATCTCGTGGATGGCGTGTTCGAGAACCTTCCAGGTCTTGTCGGCGTATTTGGGATCGACCACCACTCTGTGCTTGAACGCCTCTATCTGAAAGTTCCTCTTCTTCTGGTTACTCATCGGAATCCCTCCTCGTTCTCACCGGAAAAACACCGATTTCAGCGCCGATTCCGGCCGGCGGGACAGGCGGTTGACGATTGAAGCGGGGTGGGAAGAGTGGTTGGATGAAGATTTTGAAGATTTTAATGGGGAAATTGGGGGTTGATTAAAATTAAAATAATAATAATAATAATAATAATAATAATAATGATGATGATCGGATGGAAGGTGAGAAGAGACGCAAAAGAGAGAGAAGGCTTCTTGGCTTGTGTGGGGAGGTTTGGGATGCCATTTGATTTCCGTTTTGGTTTTCGGGAAAGATCAAAACTTTGGGGGCTTTTCTTTTCCGTTTCCTTCGTTCATAATACAGTTCGTTTCTCCGTTAAAACTAACGAAAACGTTTCGGTCGGGAAGGGTTTTCTGCTCTACTTTTTTCCTGGTCAAATATTTCCGGCGCGTCTATGGACTATGGAGGAGGACCTTTTGCCAATGGGACAAATTATCTTGGTCACTGATGTTTAACCTCTCTAATCATATATCTCGTCACCGATGTTTAACCTCTCTAAAATATTCTTGTGAAACTGCTGGTTTCACTCATACATACAAGGGTCACGTAGGTCATGTAGAAGCTACGCAACTCGATTTTACAGTGAAGAGTAGGGGGTGGTAATGTATCATGGTGTCTAAAAAGGTATTGAACGGATCGTAATTCTCAATTCAGTATTATTTATTACGGGAAGTGGTTTCTCTAATACACTATTTTTTTTAATTTTATCTGTCGATTCTGTTTTTATCATTCAATCTATCGACCAAGATTAAAGATGAAGAATACCAAAAGCGAAAATAGTATGTCAAAATAAGCTTCATTTATTAAACGTGTTAGGAATCTCCAACTCGAACACACCGTTCATTGGCATGACTCGTCTAACCCGAATGAAATTGGGTTGGATTGTCTTTCTAGCCTTTGGTTTGGGGCATTGGACCTTAAGCCCATCATAGACAACAACATTTAGCGCCACTCTTACGATCTCCTTGTTTGTGTATACGAACTTCACCGCTTGGCGTTTAAATGAAGCAGTCGTCAAATTGACGCAACTTCACGCCTATAAAAGCACGCGCACAACAGTCACCAGCACCAGAAGCAGAAGGAAACCCACACAACTTCCGAAGTTTTCATTCGAACAAACCAGAACCTCCGAAACTGGCCTTCGTCTCCGGTTCGTTTGGACAAAACCGACGTCGTCTGTTCCTGTTTCCAATCGGCCGACAAAATGTCCCAGGATATCTATTCTCAGCGGCCTTTGTTCGGCGGCGCCATTACTAGCACCTTCCCTCTTCGCTTCCAGGTTGGTTTTCGTCTTTCGATTTTGGGTTTTGTTTTTGTTTTTGTTTTCGTTGGCAATTTCGTGAAATGACTTGTGGGGTGGTGTCAAATTTGTAGGACGTGAGCGACGTCAGGCAAGTTCCTGATCACCAGGTTAGTTAATTCTGTTAATTTGGTTTACGAGCTTGCTATTGAATTCGTTGTGGTTTTGATTGTTTGTTTGATTTGGTTCGGTGGGTTTTGTAAAGGAGGCATATGTGGACCCGGCCCGGGACGAAAGCTTGATCTTTGAGCTGTTGGAATTGAAGCATGAAGTTGCTGATAATGGAAGTGCTAATTGGTTTCTTCAAGACCTCGCCACGGAACAAGAGGCCGAGGGAGGCATGGTAAAACCCCTTTTCTATTGCCATTGTCTTAGTTTTCATTGTGGAGTTACTAAATTATTCACTAGTGTCTAAAGAACATGAATGTATCAGTAATGTAATGTCGATATTTGTCATTGTTTGCGTGTTATTTATATGACCATTAGTGATTGGATTGTGTGGAACAGTATAGTCTTTGCCTTTGTTTTCATAGTATACTGTCCCCAATTCTCTTGCATGTTCATGCATTCTGAGTGTGAGTTCTGTAGTGTTAATATCTGCGTGGTGTATGTATATTACGACTAGTCATATTTTCCTCGTGGATTTTGGAGGGAGATTTTACTGTTTTGCAGATGATGTACCTGATTTCGTGAATATTTATGTTTACCAATTATCTTCAGGTTATTGAGCAATCTGGAGTACTTGAGGCCCCTGGATTAAGCTATAGAAACGTCCCTGCTGTTGTTACAACTGCTGTTGGCCAAATGGTATGTGCAATCTATCAGCGCCATGTTATTGCCAGATCATATTGCTCTCCAACGTAGATCATTTTGCTCATATTTTTTTGTACTTGAATCTAGGCCATATCCAAAGCGCGGCAAGGAAGGGAAGCACAAAATGTTGTGAGGGTACGTTTTCTTTTTGTCTTGGCTCTTCACTGTAGTTCTAAGCTGTTTCAGGATGCTCTTCCAGGTTTACTTTCGAGTACACTTACTTGGGTTTATTGTTTGGCATACTACAGGTTTATGTGGCAAATCTGCGACTTAAGGAAGTTAATACAGATGTGCTAGTGACCGCGTATGAGCCAATTCATATAAAGTAAGTTTCAATAGTGATTCGCTGGGGTGTGTGATTGGTAGAAACTTAATTTTTTTTTTTTTTCCAATTACAATAGAAACTTCTACGTCACAAACAAGATAGAGATGAATTATGTGTGCTTGCTAGGACTGGGATTTTAGCTTATCTTCATTGTAATTTTTTCTCCCAAGTGCTCGTGCAAAATTCTAGTAGTATTTGCTATTGATACGTGGCAAGATCTGGACTTCCTGATTGAGCATTGCAGTGCTACTTTATCTCCTAAACTTATCATATTTCTCAAGCCACCCCACCTTGTTAATCCTTTAAACACCTAAAGAAGTACAGGTGTCTCTCAAAGGAACTTCCGGGCTTTCAATTAGTTCTTTCTTTATTATCCGTGCTTCAGTAATTCACTTATCTGTAAGCAATATATGGCTGAATTCAATCATTTCTATTTCCCTTGTCTGTTGTTTCTAGTGCTCGTTGAAAACCAGCCAAAAGCAAATGATTTACTTCATGGTTTCTCATTTCGATCTTATCATTATCGTATATGACATTGACAGTAGAAATGAACATGGTTGCTATGACAAGATTTTAAATCAATGCTGGTTAAGAAAATATATGCATGTGAATTTTTGATAGAGTGTTGTGTAGATTATCTGGCACTTGTGCATTCTATGACGTTGGTGCTTCCTTGTGTTGTTTTGCTTGCAGTCCTTTGAGTGAAAGTGCTAGTGCAGTGGGGGCTGGTTGTGCTGTTCCTGCAGTACAATCTGGATACATGCCAATGGCTGAGGTCTTCAAACTCGCTGTCTCTAGCTTCAAAGTCATTGACTGGAGTCTTTTTGGTTCTGCTGCTTGAAATCTATTTGATGCGTATGTATCCATTAGGTTGTCTTAATGTGCTCAAGAGAAGGTGAAATTCAAAGTGCACTTTTTGCTTCACTACTTTCAGGAATATGAAGTTTGCAACTTGTTTGTTATATAGGTAGAATAGGGAAGATGAGGTTCCTCTTGTCTTGACTGGCCCTGCGGGTCTTGGTGCTTGTAATCTTGCCCTTTTGGGGTTTTTATGAATTCGAGTTTCTTCATCAGATTAAGAAAGAAAGAAACTCCACAGGGCCATGTGCTTTTCATTTTTGGTTGCGGGAAGGGTTTCTTTTGGATGAAGCTTCAACTTTTCTACTTGTAATATGAAAGAAAGCTCAAAACGATAATGCTAAACTTGCAGAAAATGCAGAAAAGGATAAGAAGCGAGAAAGAAGGGGGACGTAATTATACGAATATTCTCTCTTTATTGAATTGAGTGATTACGGGACTAACAATAGTACATTTAGATCTTCCACAGCTGGTCACGTGAGTTTGATGCTTATAAATGGAACTAAGGTGGTTAAATTTGATATCCATAAATATATATAACAATTTTTCTACAAGGTCTCAGCTTATAGGCATCACTCTCATGATGTTCATTTATGGATATCAAAAATTAAACTCATGGGTTTAAGCCTAATTGTTTCCAGTGACATGTAAAATTTCTAAAAATGAGTTTGAACATCATTTTTTCCAACTTACTATAGCCTTATTTACATGTCTTCCAGACTGTCCTAGACCAGAATGTGAACCGTAGGATATACAGAGGGCACATGCCATGGTGAGACATCTGTTGCTCTCTGGAATGTTCTTGATATGCTTGCTGTGCTGGCATTAGTCAAGAGTAGCCGTTGTGGTTTTTGCTGTCGTCGAGCTGTTAGCTCATTTGAATGATCAAGGTATGTTATCCTTCTATCACAAGAGACGATACGCTTAGATTGAATTTTATCAAATAAGCTGGCCTCCAAACACAAAACATTCATATGATTATCAAACGACGACTTTGAGTGTAGTCTAGTATGAATGAAATAGTTCAATTTAAAACCAAGTCACTAAATAATGAACCCTCCGTGCATACTAGCGGCCATTTCATATCGACACGGAATTGGAGGACACATAACAGATCAACACCCACGCCGTTGACATTTTTGCAACCTTTGTTTGAGTAGGTTTTTTGAATAATATTTGTAAATTATATAAAGATTGAGACCCATTGAAATTTAAATTCTTATATTTTTTTTCCTTTTCTTCTTTCATGATCTTCTACTCAATTCGTGAACCCCAATTCTTGTTCTAATCTTGTAATGCAATCTAACTATCTTTGTTAGGTTTCTAATTCAATGGTTTTTATTTTTTGATCAATGTAGTTAAATTATGATTCAATTATAAAATTTATGTATTAGATCGATTTTTCTGTCTTCATGTTATTATATTAAATGTATCCCCTTAATAGATTTTCTGCCTCCACCACGGATCATATCCATATACTTGTCTATTCATCAACTAGCTATAAAATCTCATTGAAAAACACTTGCTATTAGGATGATTAAGAACACAATATTGAAGAAAAAAACGAAGATAAGAGACCATTGACTTACCGGAGGTCAATTACGAGGCAGGCAGCTACTTTGATTTATGAACTTGAGTGGGTCCCAAGAACATACACAAGAATATGGTTTCCTTTCCATTCCATGGTACTGTGTTTTTCATAGTTAAAAGGATGGATATGACTATTTGTTGAAATTATTGGTTGGCAATTCACATCAAAATCATGATTTGTCCTATAGTTCTAAAATAAGAAACGTACCACATCTCTAGTGGCAGCTTTGTCCTCAATTTCATTAACAAATGAAACTCATTCCAACAAGTCATCACAGAATCAAACAAAAAGACCGTCGGTAGCAAAAAGCTTCACTAACGTTCATAGAAAAGCATAGGGATCACGAAGAAAAATCTCCGAGTTTAAGCTGTTACTATACAGCAAGCAATAATTTATTTTAAAAGAAATTAAGTTCCACTCTAAAAGTTATTAGTAATAGAGAGAGTAACACAATCATTTATGAATATCCCCAAGGTCTCTTCACTAGCCAATGTGAGACTTTTATCACACTACATTCTCAACATGCCCCCTCACGCGTGGTTACTCTCAACCCAACATGTGAACAACATACACAGAGGACGTGAAAGCCGTTACGCCAACACATTAGCAACTTTGCTCCGATACCATGAAGGAACACCCCAAAATCAATTGGTAATGAGAGAAGTAGCTCAATCCTAGATGAATACCACCAAAATCTCTTCACTAACTAATGTGAAACTTTTATCACAATACATTTTCAACAAATTTCCTTAATCTTTGGTAGAAAGCAAAAGTAATAGGGGAGGAAAAAGCTGCCCAATAATGCATAAAGTCGATATTCTAATTTGAAAAGAAAGAAAAATATAAACTTGGAGGAGAAGAGAGTAGACTAGATTCCAACTGTCTGATGTGGCGTTGTCAGCCCACCCACCAAGTCATCCAAAGAAAGACTCGACCAGGACAGCTTATAGGGTGAAGCCAATCCCTCTAGTGCTATATCCACCGGTGCTATATTTTCCATACATATTTCACTTTTGTAATTGAGTAGTGATAGTAATTACTAACCCAATAACAGTTTTAAGTGGTAATTACCTGTTTCTTCTGGGAGAATTCAGTAGTGTTGTAGATGACGTTAAGCGTATTTATTTTCAAGTATCCTGATAATGACTTTTACCGATAGTGCAGCTAAAACTCGTTATTTGTCAACACAACTTACACATAAAGTTAAAACTTACTAACAAACCTACATTAAACTTTTTGAGAGTTCCACACGAAGATTGAAATTTGTGGTATGTATAGTTACAACTTACAATAAACCAAAAAGTACTCGAGCCATCTCTTCTCTGATGAGTAGTTGAGTGTTGACAAAGACCACTTATATGAAAAGCAGACGAAAGAGGAAAGGATGTCAAAAATCGCAGAGGCCCCTCCTCATGCCTTCACAGTTTCTAACTACCAACAATGTAACTTCATATAGCTGCGTACCAACTAGGTTATGTCACCACGAGCATATATAAATTAATGCATTGCTTTTTGTGCAGGTATAGAGTACGGAAAAGATAAGCAATTGGATTCTTCAAGTTGGTCGATTAGTGATGACAACATGCCAAACTAACATTGAATCGTACTTGTGTCATGATTCCATATATTATGTTCCTAGCTAATATATCCTGATAAAGGAAATTTAAGGTTCTTTAGGAAAGATTTTATTTCAACATTCGTTCGAGTTTGCTTAATTACGTAAGAAAGCACTACAAATATCAGAGTTTCCTCTAGAAAGCGCTTCTTCAAGCACGTGACACGTGCCCACAAAGAGCTTTTATGACCCTGAGACTTTTATGACCCTGACACGTGTCTTTTTTGTATTGCCAGTGAAACTAGTAATCACTTAATTTGTACATGTGCTGGTATTTCAGATAGAAGAGAAAAAACTTTAATGCAATGAAAATATCACTGTATTGATAATTTCTCAAATCCGTAATATGTGATATTCTGATAAATAATTTTCTCTCAAAGTTAAAATTATAGATCGTCCGAGGATTACATCGTACATACCGTACATAATAAGAGATTTTAAAGGCCAAGGATTAGATCGTTGGAGGATCGATATCAATCGGAAATTGATTAGTGAGTGTTGAAAAAGAGGGGCTAGCTTGGCCTAAAATAGGACGAAAAATGTTAAATTTGATAGCTGGCCAACCACCAACATTCCGACAAATTTCTTTATATGATTGATAATTAGCTAATCTATGATGTCGACGGTAAGCCATCTTCATCACCGGCATGATCGCCAGACTATCAACTCAACCAGCAAGGCACGTGATTTCGAGCAATCATGCATATGATCATCGTCTAGTGTTGATCCGGCCCATTTTGGTCCTTTTCAATTTATATCAACATCCAACGGTGTGGCTTCAATTCGAGAATCATCATCACCATAGTTTGTTCTAGACCTAATTTTCACCTTCTTTCTGTTCTTATATTTATATGTTGTTTTGAAAAAAGTTAATTCTCTATGGTTTTAGTTTACTAGTGTCACAACAATTTTTGTGTTTATGATTGGCTTTGGAAAATTTAGCATGATCATCACAGAAAAAGATCACTATTTTTAGAAAAAATTTATATTATGTAACTGATATTATCATATTACGTATTTATTCATTATAAAAATTCGTGAATAAGTTTTTTTTTATCAACAGAAATATATTATAAAAGTGTTTGGCAAAACCAAACAAAGGAGTACAAACTCAGACATCGACCGGACAAGGAATGCCTAATACTCCTAACAGAACTCATAATTTCACTGCAACTAGGCAACAGCAACAAGCCAACTCGTTAGAGAAGGCTTCAGTACAATCGGAAAAGATCAACTTGACCTATTAACTGATTAACTATAACTATTACAATGACAACTGAACAACTAAACTAACAAAGAAAGACCCAAATAAGGCCTGCCAAACCAGGCAGAATCGAAACCCGAAACACATCAAGCAATCCGAATCTGAAAACTACACCAGCCACCACTGGATCGGCCAAGCATGGTGAACCTGAATCCCGACGCCCATCAAAGGAATCTGAATCTGATAACTGCACAAGCCGCCACTAGCTCAGCAGACAAACTAGCCAGGCTTTGCAGAACCAAAACTCGAAACTGTACAAGCTGCCACTAAATCTCACCCACTGCACAAACGGCCACTAAATCGGGTGAGATCTGAACCTGCTGAACCCGAAACCTGAAACAACATCGGCCAAGCGAGGCAAAGTCGAGATCCAATGCTTATCAAAGCAATCGGGAAACAGAAAATAACACCAGCCGCCACTCGATGGAATCCATCATAACAAACCAAATAAAATTAAACGAGCTAACAATTTATTCGGGACTAAAAGCTATAATCAACAGACAAACAACCGAACATCAATCGAAATTCCTTTATTCCAGCAAAACCACGCTCCGAACAAGGGATCCCAACCCAGCTGACGCCGAAGCCAAGAAGCTTGAATTGTTGATGGCACTAAAAAGGTGGCCGGCCGACCCCAAGGCAAGCCAAGGGGCCGGCAGCGGTTTTGGGGCTTTTTTTTGGAGAGCGGCTAGGGTTTTGAGAGAGAACTTGAAAAAAAGTGTATTCATATGAGTCTGAAACTAATAATTCGTGAATAAGTTAACATAAAATATTCAGCATAAAAAACTCAGGTGAAAATTTTTCTTCCGCATATTATAATTAATGATTAAGTTGAGGCAATGATTGACTAGCTAGTGACATGACTAGCTAAGCAAGTCATCCTTAGTACAGGGTTTAGTACAAATCAGAATTAGACAATGATCGATCGGTGTTTTAATCTTAATCGCGAGTTGTCAAATTGTCAGTATCTACCGCCAACTTGTATTTGTCGTTATTTAGTTCCATTTGCATATAAGATTTTATTTGATTTCTAGACGTATTTTGGTTGTTGAAATGTGAATTGTTCTTGCTTCCAAGTCATATTTTTCCGATCTTTTTCTATTTCTGTCACTTTTCTTTTGCTCCCTTTTAAGCTACACTAATTGACTCTTCAGCCTAATTACATAATTCTTCTGCTAATTAAGGTCTCAAGAATTGAAAAAAATGTCAATATATAGCTTCTGTTCCTTTTCATACCCTTAATTTTGAGTTTGAACTTTCAAGATTGAAATCCTTGTGAGAGATGAGGACCACACATGTGGTGCAATATGTAGGGTAGAGCTTTCTCAATCAATTGTGCATTAATTTTGCACTTGATAGCTAGCTTGCATGGTTGGTTCCCTAATTTCAATTTCATATGTCAAATTTGATAGCTTCCTTTTCTTGAAATTAATTGCATCTATCAGTTGTACCTAAGATATCCAAGATCAAATTAATTAGTGTGCATTAGTTAGAAGGGATCAAACTCTTGACCTAAAACAACTTGAAATAATCTCTTTGTAGTCCTAATAATATTTCAGTTGACTGAGAAAGTTATAGTACATCTAGACTAGGAAGCACTGAAACTTCGAGCACTTGACGTTTCGCGTTTCGGAAACGTTCCGGAAACGTTTTGTGACCGAAACACGGCCGAAACTTCTCGAAGCACGTATATGATAAAAAAACATTCTGAAACTCCACGTGGAGAAAGATTTTGCAAAAAATTTTCAATTATTAATTAATTCCATAACTTAGCATTCATATTCCCTTCAAATTTGAACTTGAAGTTGTAGTATTTCATTTGAATTTCAATTTTTTCTATGCTATGGAAATTCAAAATACTGATTTATATAAATATAAGTGGTTTTTAATTAACGCTTCCACAACGTTTCGTTTCGATCTTTTTTGAGATTTGAAGAATCGCTGTTTCGTATCGTATCGTTTCGCCGTTCTCGTTTCCGTTTCCGTGCTTCATAGCATCTAGATATAATATGTTGTTTCATAGATTGGGCGCTCAGTGCTGGATTTAACCCATACTACATCTTTTGGAAGGGACCAAGAGAAAATCAAACTCACCAGCTGCGACTTATACACACTTATATGGCGTTTCATAGTTGGTTATTCAGTTAAAATAATGTATTATTATTATTTCATAAAGAATTTAAGCTAGGGTTGTTATTTTGATTTATTTTTTTGTTTGAATTATGTGCTTTCGTCAATTATATAAGCGTGGTGATTCAACTATTATTATTTATTTTCAAAGTTTTCTCAAGAAGTTTTATATTTGTTTAAGGATTTATCTTTAATTGTTTTTGTCTTGAACTTTACCACGTTATTTTCATTAGACTTGATCGTTGCTATAAATATAAAACTCTGAAAAAACTATGTTCTTTCTTATCAATCCAAACCCTGCAATGATCCATATAAAATCTTACAGTTTGACCCTATAGTTTTTAACATGTCCGAATAATCACTGTCCAATTCGAGCACTTTGATGAAGGAATTACAGCCCCCAAAAGGTAAAGTGAGGAGAAAAAAATGCAAAGGTGCAAGCTGCAATGATTACGTGAATGCGATGGGAGCCACTTGACCATTTTTTACCTTTTCTCTTGACCAATCAGGAGTTTATTAGGTTTTTTGACTTGGGAGAATGGGCCCCACCTCCGGCCACCACTGTATTTAATTTATGGGATTGAATGATAAAAGAGCACCGCACGTGGAGTCTGAATCAAGGAACTGTCCAGTGTCCAACCACAATTAACAGGACACTACTGTACCAATGTATTTTTGTGCAAAAATAAATGTTGAAAACCAGCATATATGAGAAACGTCCAAGTTTGTAAACAAAACCCTCACGCACCCCTCTTGAATGAAAGCAATAATTTCGTGGGCAAACCACAAAACAAAAGGGGGACTGAGTTGTGTTTCGATTTGAGTTTCAAAATACAAAATAACTACTTTCATTTGCACCACTTTCTCGATCATTCCGATCTTTATCATATGGATGATATAATCAAATTAATGTTCATACTTTAAATTGTTGTTCTTCATCATTATCATTCTAACTATTACCGAAAGCATTTGTTTGTTTGAAATATGTGGATGACCAACCGCACTCCAAAGATGCAGCCAAACCAACAATATATAAGCAAGGAACAAAATTTTGGTTTCGATGGAAAATTCGGTAGTCAAAATTTATGAAAATTTTGTTTAAAAAAAAAACGAAAAATATGTTAGAAAACCTATAAATTAATATCTCTACTTTCTTTAGGCTCTAAAATCAACAAATAATGCTATTTAACATTTAAGCTATATAGCATTCTCAAAACATTATTTTGGAACTGACAATATTGCTCCCATGACATTTGGCGGTTGGCGAAATGAATGTAACATTCAATATGCCTATTGTATGTGCTTTGATCTCTCCCCACAGTCTCTCCAAAAATTGGATATGTCGGGTTCACCCAATTATATGAAACATATGTATCTGTGCTTGGACCGCTATATGACATTCGGGGTTGAATATAATCAAAAAGACCTCAAGTATTATCAGAGCTAGATCCCATAGGATTGCCACCATAACAATGAGGGGCATGAGCACTAAAATCACTAGACATGTTAGTGGATTCATTTTCTAAGCTCACTGTCCCAAAATTTGAAGAAATGTAATCATATTCAGACTGAGGATTATTGAAGGTAAGCAAGAAAACACAAAAAAAAAAGTTATTGAAGGCACCAAAAGAAAGTTGTCAGGAAAGATTCAAGAAGTATTATTGAATGAACGAAAAGGAAGCATTATTGAAGGCAACAACTCATTCAGAGCATAAAGGAAATTCTACTGAAATTTCACCGAAAGGTTACCAAAATTTTCGTAATTTCGGAAAGTTTCAGCTTCTTAGGCTCGAAATTTACCGACATTTCGACCGAAATTTCGGTATTTTTCTCCTGATATTGATACGTACCCCGATTCAAATTTCGGTATCCCAAAATTCCGAAAATTTTGATCGAAATTTCGAAGTTTCGGCCTAAATTTTGTTCCTTGTATATAAGGTTAATCGAACCTTAAAACCCTAGAACATGAATTTGAGGAAAGCTCCGAAAGTTTATTGTAAAATGATAGTAGAATGGCGGTAAAGAAGAATATAAGAATGTTAAGGTTTTCTTGGGAAGATTTTGACCTAGAATAATTGAGACATAAACTTCTCTGCCAGTTTTACATTATCCAGTTTGATTGACTATTTAAACATATGATAACGAAAAGGTCAATAAGAAAAAGAATTAATCTACATGTTACATTAATATCGTAAATATTGGGTAATCACAAAGGTTCGCATGGTAGTGCATAACTGGAGGTGGAATTATTGTTTCAAACCATAAAGAAAAAGATATAACATTACTTTTTTTTTTTATAAAAAATAAATTAATATGGATGATATAAATTGATAGCTAGGCCACCCATATAATTCCCCACTGTCTCATTATTAATTTTGTTGCTTAAAGCCTTGTTGGCTGGCCTCTTTCTTCCACCCTTATCCCCTTTTCTCTATCTGTCACACAAAAGAGAGCCAAACAAACAACAACTCATCACCCTCCTTCCCCCATCATCTCCAAAAACAATTCTTTCCATATGCTCCACCACTCCCCACACAAAAATATAGACCCAAAAATTTGACCCACCACCACCACCACCACCACTCACTGATATCCAAACTTCAGGCTCACCTGGGTCACCTACAGTTGTACGTCCACAGCAACAAGGCAAAAAAAATCAATAAAATAATTACCCCCAAAAAAAAAACCCTCATATGATCATGGAAGCAGCTGAAACTGGGATCCGCAGCCGGCCCAATTTCCCACTACAATTCCTCGAAAAACCCGAAGCTGAAGAATGCGCCGACCCGGGTTCCGACCCGACCCGACCCGGATCCATGTCGGATCAAGAGCAACAACAGCTACAACAACAGCAGCAACCCAAGAAGCCGCCGCCGAAGAGGACGTCGACGAAGGACCGGCACACTAAAGTGGACGGGCGGGGCCGGCGGATCCGCATGCCGGCCACGTGCGCCGCTAGGGTTTTCCAGCTGACGAGGGAGCTAGGGCACAAGTCGGACGGCGAGACCATCGAGTGGCTCCTCCAGCAGGCCGAGCCCTCCGTCATCGCCGCCACAGGCACCGGCACCATCCCCGCCAACTTCACCTCCCTCAACATCTCCCTCCGCAGCTCTGGGTCTAGTATGTCGGCGCCGTCGCACTACTGGAGGGCCCACAACAACACTAGTACTAGTACTACTGTTACTAACAATAATAATTACTTCAATTTCAACCCCAGCAGCTTTGCCACGTCACAGTTTTTCCCGGCGGAAGACAACAACTCGCTGCAGCGAGGGGGGAGGGTTTTGTTCCCCGGCGGCCCTGGCGTGTTGTCGTCCGACCAGCATTCTACACCGCCGTCATCTATGTTGTTGAATTTCAACAATAATAATGTTATGGTGGAGGCCAAGCAGGAGAAGTCACATGATCAACCTGCATCGGGCAGTCTTGATCACGTGTCCGAAGCGAGCGCTATGGGAAGAAAGAGAATTAGGCCGGAACAGGATTTGTTATCCTCATCATCATCGTCTTCGAACAACTACATGTTGCAATCGGCCAGTACCGGTTCGATTCCGGCGAGTCAAAGTACAACTCCCGCTACATTTTGGATGGTGGCGAACAATGGCGGCGGTGTTGGTGGTGGTCATAATGTTCATGAGCAAATGAATCCTATGTGGACATTTCCTAGTATGAATGGTAACAGCAATATGTATAGGGCAGCGGCGACGGTGGCTGCAGGCGGAGGCCACGGTCTACATTTTATGAATTTCGCTCCGCCTCCAATGGCGGTCTTACCTAGTCACGGCCAGCAATTGGGTTTGGGGCCATTTTCAACTAGTGGAAATGGCGGCGGAGGGACAATTAACGACAACAGTCATTTGGGTGTGCTTGCCGCATTGAATGGATTTAGGCCCATTTTTGGTGGCGGCGGGGCGGCGGAGCCTCCGGGAGGTAACGGACATCGCCGACAGCACCAGAGGGAAGATGACGAAGAAGAAGAAGATCATAACACCGATGCTAGGTAGTCAATTTCTACAACAAGAAATATGGCTTGATTTTCTAATTTTTTTTGTTTTACTTAATTATATGAAGTATTGAGAAATTAATTAATTACTAGTTTCTAATTAAGCGTACTGCATTTGATTAGTTTGATGGCTTTGAACTTGAGTTTTGATTGTGCTTTTCGTGTGAAAAGTTTGACTAGCTAGGGTTTAATGATCATATGTGAGGTGTTTTTGGGTCCTTGTAAATATACCATAAGTAGTCGTGCTGGTAATGTATCCATATTTTCGAGGACAATAAAAATTCTTTATCATTAGCGCTTTGACAATAATTTATTAACCATTCATCCAGAGAGAGTCACAATGTGATATATTGGTAGCTAAATAGTCTCCTAGTGGCTACTGGTACTACAGCTGTGACTATTCAGCTGTAACTATGTACAAATAGGCGCAGCGTACCAGACTGGACCCTTTACAAAGGTCAATAGGGTTGACTGGCTCATGAGCACACATTTGGGACATTGGTCAGGTACCATGGCGAGGACCATAGCCTAACTAAAATTATTATTAACATTCGTCTCTGTCTTCTTTCTTTCCGTAGAGTATTTAATTATAAGTACATGGACTTCATTTCTTAATTAGATTCATATGAATTTATGCCTAATTGACTGAGGTTGCTGAGTTGCTTGCTGCAGCTTTCTTTGCTGTATTTATATATAGAGAGAGTTTGGTAGGTCTTGTTGAATGCAAACAAGTGGCGATAGCTGGCTAGCTATGACAATGTGGTCCTCTGGATTGTATTAATTGGTTATGTAAGTAGCTATACTATATAGTGTGATAGTATAGTACTGCAGTGATTTCTTGATGGATAAGCTGGTAACTAGTGGGAATTGTGAATTTTAGTGAATGGTAAACTGTCCATATGTATATAAAGGCGCATTGGAAGGTAAAAAGACAGTATAATTAATGGTCATTATTGTTACATATGGGTATGTTTTAGAGTTTGAAATATTAATTGCACAAATTTTGCTTATACAAAACTAGCTAGCAAGAAACAATTGTTTCACCATTGGAGCAAATAGTTAGGTGCTTTTGTTTCACTATAATATGTATCGGAATCATTATCATGTTGTATAGTACGTACGCTGCAAAAGGAGAAATGAAAAGTCTTGACATTGATACATGCATGCATTTTTGGTGAGGTTAGAAATTGCAGGATGCACTTGTAGGCCTCACAGTTCTGCAGTTCTCCTTAATTTCTTTATCAACATACAGCAATATTCAACAGACAAGTCCAATAGTATATCTTCTTTTACCATTTTATTTTCTCTTGCTGCCATGAAGAGAAATTTGAATTTGAAGGAAAAGTTTTTCAATTTATATATCGAATGCAATTAATATTGCGACCGAGATAGCATATGTTACATTCAAAATTTCGTACAGTACCAACCACAACAGTACCTACCAATATATACCATATTTTTTTTTTCTTTTTGAGCTAATCAACAGACTTTTATCTCGAGTTGCTACTATCTGTATACAAAACCCGTACCTAAGTACGTAATACATAACATAATCATCTATGTATTAGAGTAGTACCTTTGTCAACATGTAAATAAATGTCGTAACCTCAATCCTGATCCTAGTAAGTTTGAAGACAAAAGTGGGATTATATATATGCTTCTGGACTCCATATTTTTCACGTTTGGGCTGGAAGAGTACTTGAAAAATCACAACAGTGTAGCCAGCCCACCAATCGACGCCTCCCTATTCCCCATCTCACCACCCACGAAACCCCAACTCCCAGTTATTTAAATTTTCTAGTTCTTCTCTTTGCAAATTAGCGCAATTCTTTTCTTTTTGGCCCGATTTTTTAAAATTTTGTGCTCAGATTGAAATATTGGCTGTACATAATGGGTTCCATTTTTTGACCAAAAATAGGTATATGTCACTAAAATTGATGAAAAAATGTAAAATAGTACATGATGCAATAGAATTAAGTTGGAGGTGTTGAAAATATGGCATTTTGGATCTAAGAGTGTCAGTGAGACTAATATTTAGTTGTAGTTGCCTTTTGAGGTATTCAGGGTTAGAAAAACTTGATGGAAAACACAAAAAGGGGCAACGATGTAATGAAACTGAGTTGAAGGTGTCGAAATATGACATTTTGGACTTAGACCATCTCCAATGGAACAAGGTCAAATCCAAATTTGACACAAAAATCCCCCAATGCATGTATTTTTCATGTATTTGGAATCTTAAATATGAGATAATGACATAATTTGGCTCAAATATGATCAAATTTTTAACACCAATGTCAATTGGTGAGCCCCACGTACAAGAGAAGAAATATGAATTGTTTATTATTTTTTTAGAATAGATAGATGGGTCCAGACTCTAGGAGTAATCTCCTGCATTACCATTTACGCTGCACCTTCAAAAGAACGGCTCAGATCATCTGGCAGTGATAAATCTAACGATGTAATTTAATCCAATTTTGGTTTTTTCTATTTCACTTTATATCTGACGCATTACATTAACCCAATTAAATTCAACACTACAAAAATGATCCAAGTGCTAAAAAATGAAATACAATTATTTGCTAAGGTCTTACCACACTAAAATATATATAAATACACACACATTTCTTTTACAATCAACACATTTCCTTTCAACAGAATGACAAAAAAAAAAAATAGCTTTCAGATTTTGAATTTTTTTAAGTCGGAAGCCTCTTAAAATTAGATTAAGAAACTTCCAATAAAAATCAACTCAAGTAAAAGTGTAACTTGAAAAAAGTTATGGTTTAATTCTAATCAAACTACATAGTCAAATTTGACATTGCTATAGAAAATTTGAGTCTGCTATCATTGGGAGCAATGTCAAATTCATATAGATAAATAGTAATTATTTGTGATATTAAATTTGGGGTTTTGGCTCTAACCATTGGTGATGGTCTTAGGGGAGATAAATGTGACAAAAATTGAATTGTAGATGCCATTTGAGGTGTTGAGAGATTACGACCGCCATGATTATGGACAATTCTTGGCTGCACCCTTGGGTGTAGCCCTTGGCTGCTGAAATGGGCAAGTTCCGGCTTCCTCGTTGATGCGTTTCATAATCCGAGCCGTTCATTTGTTTCATTATCTAGGAAAGATCATCCCTGCAAAAATTCAATCAAATCGGAGGTTGTTTGGTTTATTGAACTGCAACAAATATATAGACAACTCGTTTTGACATCTAATTACACTATTCACATGTTTCACCAAGTTAAATAACCAAACGATCTCCGATTTGATTGATTTTTTGTAGGGATGATCTTTACTAGATAATGAATCAAATGAATGGTTCGGATTATGAAACGCATCAACGAGGAAGCCGGAACTTGCCCATTTCAGCAGCCAAGGGTTGCACCCAAGGGTGAAGCAAAGAATTGTCCCATGATTATTAAATACTGTAAAGCTAATTTCGAATAATAATAAGTAGTACCATTACCATAGCATATATAAATTAATTTCAATTCATTATATTATGTATTGGATCCTTACATACCATTTATGATTAGACACATTGTATGATTGTGGTGACGCTATAGTCAACCACATGCCCGAAATTCGAAAATCGGTGCCTCATTTCTTGTGTAGGGTTGGATTCTCCGCAAAATCAGCTTTTCCTTTACTACCTTTTCCCTCCCTTTTCTTTCTCTGTCGCCTAGCTTTTCTAAACTATTCTCATCAATCTTTTTAAGACCCAGAAAGATCCCAGAACACTGATAAACTGAGCAAGATAACAACATAATAGCTTCGCCAGAAGCAAGAGAAGATCACAGATGGGTCGTAACAATAATTCCGAGACTTTTCTTCAAGTTGTGGCTAACAACTTTGATGTTCTTGCTTTGTATGTCCCCCAATCTCCCTATTATTTTATATTGCTTGATCAATTTGGTCTTCTATTTTTAATGTAAATTCTTAATTTGTGTCCCATTTTGCAGGCCTCTAGTCACACTAGTGTTTCCCCTGTAAGTATAAAGAGTTACTATTATGTGCCTTTAACTTCTTCAACAGCGCCACGGTTCTGTGTCCATGACTCAGTGCTTACTGTCTTTTTGGATAGGTATGCTTCAGTGAAGGCAATAGAGACCAAGTCTCGAACTGATGATCAGCAATGGCTTACCTATTGGGTTCTCTATTCTCTGATAACACTCTTCGAGCTCACATTTGCCAAAGTCCTCGAATGGTGATCACTGAACTAACCTATACTCTGTCTATGCCTTGTTGCTACCTACACATAATTCTAATAATTTATATGTCCTCGATTGAGATTTAGCTTCCCGATTTGGACTTATGCCAAGTTGATCTTCTCATGTTGGTTGGTCCTGCCACACTTCAACGGAGCTTCATACGTTTACCGGCGATTTATCAGACCTTACTACATGAATCCACAAACTGTTCATCAAATGTGGTACATCCCAAGAAAGAAGAGCATTTTCAGCAAACCCGACGACATTTTAACTGCGGCTGAAAAGTACATGGAAGAGCATGGCACAGAAGAATTTGAGAGGCTCATAAGTACTAGAGAAGCAAGAACCAGCAGGAAGAGCAACAACAACTACATGATTTTCGATGATGACTATATGTACTGATCATGAATCCATTATGGTTTTAATTTGTCCAATTAACGTGATCTGTAAGAGTTAATTATGTACGCTATGTTGAATTTAGGTACGTTGCTATGTGTTTTCTAGCACTATGTGATGCAGACGAACAACTATAGCAGTATTTTTGTATCTTTGAATGTTTTTGGTGTATCTGTGTTTGTATGATGGATGTGATGAATATGATGAATGCTGGAAATAGTTCAAATGCGGCTAACACTTCTCACTCATTCATAAAATGATCCAATAACTTCTAGTTAGGGTTACATAGCTATATACTATGTTCAATTACATCAAAACCATACACTTGGCTGCATATCAGAAAACCTAAAACTAGAAACTGCAGGACCACTTCTTGATAAGGTGTTAGCTGGCTTTTTGTTTGCTTCTGCTGAGTCACTTGAAGCTTGGTTGAGTCACCAGGTCTTCTTGTTGACTGACATTCAAACGCCAATCGCCAATCTTGAGAACACTTAGGCGCCAACTTGTTTCTTCAAATGCCAGCAGTTTTACTTCCAACACACTATTCTCTGCTGTACCTATGTTGATTGCTGCACATCTTAATTATCATGAAATCAAATTGAGTGCTTATCTTGCTTTGTTTATTCCTCATTTGGAGTAAATAAGCGTTCTGAGGCCATTAGAAATACCAAGTATCTAATGTGTGATCTTTGAGGTTGTATCATTAACCATGCTCTTTCTTGTTTCACAAATCGCAACCTCATTGACTATATATGTCCTTGCGTTTGATTGTAGATAATGATATTTACACATTAAAGATACCATAGTGATTGTCCCGCCCTTAAGAATAGAACATACTTTCATGTCCCCTAATAAAACTTATCGTATCACTACAAAGTTAGACACAAATTCTACGTGGCAAACAGATAAATGAAAAATAATTGCAACGGAACATATACTTCATATGTTTCATAGGCACTGAACCAAATCTCGACATATTGAACTGAGATACATTGGCAGCCAATGCTGTTTGCTCGACAAGGGGCCATGGCATTTACACTTAGATGTTCCGTGTTCATTCGTTGGTAAATCCTAATTGTCTTTTGAAGGTACAATTTCACATAAACTGGATCCATGAAAATTGGACGGTACAAGAATGAATAAAATTGTAGCAAACAGTTTCACCAACTGATGGAGTTCTTCGACTGCTGCAGTTTCGCATTATACGAACTTTCCATCTCCTCCTGCAATTCATTTATCACAAAACCTATCAATTGATAAGAACATAACATCAACGAATTCCGAAATACTGGGATTTTGTTAAATGTTCTAATCTTTTCTATAGACCTAGATCCTCCACAACGAAACAGGTTAAAGAGTGAACACATGAGCATGGCTCCAGCTCTTGCTTAATACAACCATGCTTCAGACAAGATTATTTCTGGTATATACGTCAATTTTTCAAGAACCGGAGCTATATAATATAATGTTGCTTACCTTGCAAGATTTTAGCAGAGGCTGCAAAAATGATGATCTGAAAAATCTTATTGATTTTCCAAGTGACGTTCTGTCCCATTCTGTGACCAACCGAAAGATATACGACATTATCAATCATAAAAACATAAAACATTTCAGGAGTATCTTAGTGCAGGTCAAAATTGCCTAATCCATAATCATACATGACACAACCGCCCAACAGCACCACATTCCGTCTAGTTATAACCTATAAAACTGAATGACAACTTGACAAGCAATGCTAGAAGAAATGAAAGCAAAGGCATGATACTTGACGCACCATTATCAGCTTCTGTTCTGGGCCCTCCAATGTTGAGTTGTTCTAAAAGCTGCAGATACAACATAATCATGTAAGAATTTGAAAAGGCAAAAGACAGTACACTGTGTATCGACAAAAACCAACTCATAATTTGTACTGCAATAAAAGGGTATGAATGACATCCATTGGGATGCTCGGGATCATCTAGCTTCCAATGAATGTTATGCAATAACCAGATAGCCTTAGCAAGTATGCATGAAGTAGGCAGAACATAAAACAAGGGAAAATCATTCAATGAGGTTTGAACATCTACATCCACAAACTAGAAATGCAGTTGTATGTAAGAGTGGTTTCATATGTAACGGAACAGAAAAAAAGAGTGAGTGGAATCACTGGGGGAAGAGGAAGGCCACACAGAGACACAGAGAGTGCAAATGGACATGTATTTGAAAAACATAAATGAGGCTGTAATCTTTTAAATAGTGGAAACAATTAAAGTTATAGTAAGATTAAGGCTTAGTGGAGTTATATTTTCCCAGCACTCCTGCCTTGCACATATAATAAGGTAGGCTAATGGAAGCACCACTGCATACTGTTGCATCTTGCATGGTATATAGGCTAGATCCCAGTGTTCGAATATGTAAAAAAGTTTGATTTAGACTAACTGAATCTATGACCAATAAAATATGTACTTGGAGAATAAAATTGTGCATCTAGTACATGCTTACACTGGATAGGGTTGGTACTGCAGTAGGGTCAAATTCCTCACAAGTGTTTGGATCAATTGGGACACAAACACGACCTGAAACAAAGAGCTAGATTAACCTAAGTATCAATTGGGAAAAGGGTCTATTGTGGTTTGAGTGGCAGAAACAGAAGATAGGATTAATCATTTCTGCTACCAACCAACAAAAGAACCCTCCCCAGGACTAACCTGTTTTTGGGTGTACGCAGAATGGTGCCTTCAACAAATGGTTCATGTGTTTCGAAACCTACCACAAGCAGACACATCCCATGAGAATCTTTTAGCATATAATTCTTAGTAATTAGTTTATGCTCCCCAGATAGCGTCCAGAATAAATGAATCTAAGGAGGTGGTATACTAAAAAGTAAAAAACTAATCGCTAGTTGGTGAATGAAAGAGACAGTAAAAGAAAGTTGGGTTGTTGTACAAACCTCCACGTCAAGCCTAGGGTAGGTATAAGAGAAAACAATCTCTTCAACGCACCTCCGCAGTCCTTGCACCTTAAACAATAACTGATAAGGTTAAATTACAGTTTTAAACAACAAAATCCTCTCGCAGAGATAATAATTGTTAACCAAAGACAATGCAATTTTAGTACATAAGCCTACAGTACTTTCTGTTTTCCAGATTGCAGCATAGTTTTCAGCTGCTCCCATCTGAGAACATTAACGGCTTCCTTTGCATTGGACATTCGTTGCCACTTCCCACGAAGCTCAGAAGTAATAGCTGCAAGGATAAAAAAAAGTGTCATAACATGACCATTATTGAAAGTTACGGGATAGAGATGTGTAGGACATGAAAAAAATTATTGTATACATTGATCAGGATCGGGAATCATGTCTAAGATCTTTTCATATCTCTCCTCAGTTGAAAATATCTGTTGACTTAAAAGCAATTTCTTCTCGAAGAAATCTGTGAGAACTTCCGTGTATGATCTCCTGCAGAATGAATAAGTCTCAGTGGAAACAAGAAAAGATCCAGTTTCAGAAAGTCAATAATTTGTGTTACCACTTACGCAAGGAATGGATGAAGAGCATGACCCCCTAAAGAAACCTTTTTATGACTATTTTCATTGCCCTGAACAGATCACAGAATCAACCTTCAAAAAAACTGAATACGATGCAAGATTTCTTAAAACCCAGGTGTTCTTGAGAAATAGAGCACCACCTTATACACACGAAAATAGTCAGCAATAGACGCTCTTTGTTCATTAGTCAGCCTGCAGAAAACATGATCAGACTTGAGTTTGGCAACATGTCTAAGGAACCTAATAAATGGATGTACTACTGTTAAGAGAATTACCTTCTTGCTTTTCCATCACAAACCCAGCAATGAACACCACGCCTGCCACTATAAACCCAGAGAATGTGGCTGAAACCAAAGTCGTCTGCAACAAGTTAAGAAAGATCCAAAGTCAATGTCCTAATCACATATACCAGATCCAAATTACAAAAATCCTACCTCTAAGGGCAGTATTGAGCACTTTGATCGCTACTGTCATAAGTGGCCAGCAGTGCAAGCAAACATCAGCTCCCGAGCAGCAATATCTAACATCGTCATAATCTGACATGTCCTGTAGGAGAAAGTTACTCAAACATGTCTTACAACAGTCATATTCATAGTAAAAAGTTTAACCTGATTGACTATTGACTATCTTCAAAGTTCAAGCGTTTATTAGCTTACGATATCAAAAATCAGCTCCCTCTCCACAGGGGTGAAAACATTCTCGCCAGCATATGCGCTCTTCTTCGCAGGCTGCAACAGAAGGAAGATTAAAACAGCAGCTAGAAATATGGTACGAAAGGTTAATATATTCCTAAGCATAGATAAGAAGGAAAATCAACAAAAACTATGGACAGATCTTCAAGCTGCAATTATGTATTCTTGGAATATTTCTTGTTGCTAAGTTGGTTTCAAGATTTCCATTGTTCGATGTAAAAATGCCAAAAAGATGGACAATATGGTACAGAGACTATAAAACTGAAGTCATAATCAAGTTTTGTTAAGAAAGGCGAAAAGCTTACATCAACACTGTAAACAGGACCAATATCTATTTTGACTGGAGACTTCTCTTGGACAGAAGTTTCTAGCTCTGCTATGGAGTTGAAAGACTTGAACCGCAGATAGACATCATTTTCCAGTGTGAACGAGAACTCTCTGCGGCTAATGTATGACTGGTCGCATGCAGGATGCTTTCCATCTACAAAACAACGATCAGTTACATGTGGCAGAAACAATTTTCAAGGTGTGCCAGAAAAGGGTGATTAGGAAGCGGCGTTTGATTCTGACCCAAACAAACGGGTCTGATTGAGAGATGCGGCTTACCATTGCCATAGGACATCCATTTGAAGATATCTGCATATGGAAAGAGTTTTCCTGCCACAAATATAACTTTTCTTTAGGGGGAGAGTGATCACTAATATCTTATTACTCATATAAGAGGCAAAAGTTTCTCATAAGCAGAAATCCTGATATGCTCATGTATCAAACTTTACAGAACCATAAGTTCCGAAAGCAACCAGAAACTGCATAACTAATCCCAATCACATTCAGAAAGATATAAACTCAAAAAAGAGTTACCATAGTACACTTTGAGATAATGAGAGTTAAATCCATCAGTAACGACATTCCCTTGCTTCTGCTCATATTCATCTATCATCATGTCATCGCTGCCTTTGGAAACTTCGGTCATGTTTGCACCGAGTACCTGCATTCCATGTCAAATCGCAACGCACATTGTTCCGAATTCATAGCAATTAAATCATATGAACTACTAAGCCCAAACCTCATAACACCAACTAATTAAATCACATCTATTACAATGAACTCCAAATTAACATCACGCAGAAATTGAGTGGCTAAATTAAAGAAACTTCCTTTTCTCTCCTTTCCCCCCATTAATCCAACCCAACATCACAGATTCACAGTCAAGCAGAATTGAGAGTACCAAAACAGCACAAGAGCAAAATGGGTTAAGCAAAATTAACATCTTGAAACCGAAAAAAGGGGTCCAATTTGAAAACCCAGGATAAGAAACAAGCAAAATTCGCATTACAATTGACTGAAAAGTGAAGAAAAAAAAAAAGGAAAAATCGCTGTGTTTCCTTCACTTTCTCGGCAATCAAACAAAAAGTTGAAGTGAAAAACAAATAGAAATGAAATTAAAGCGGCACAAACCTGGGAATCAGGCGAAGGAAGGCGGAGTGAGAATCGGCGATGAGAACGAAAGAGAGAGAGTGATCTGGTAAAAATGGCGGGATAGGGCAAAAGACTGGTACTTGGGAAGAAGATATTTTGGCGGGAAAATTGGAGGAGTTGTGATCTGGTGTGGTCGTCTCATTCACAGTGACTTTAGGGCTGACTTTCGGGTCGGCCCGGCCCGGACCCGAAATCGCCAAAAATCCCTTCCCCAACGGGTAGGTAATACCGTTTATGTGAGCTATGCCGTCGACTGAAGCGAGTGAGACAATTCGGATCCACAAAAGAAGAACAATTCTCTGTCAACACAAACTACATTTCAACTAGCTAAATCATAATTTCAACATGGTAATTGTTATTACCACTCCAATTTTTTCAACATGCACTATAATTTCTCTTTAATTTTTACATATAAATGGAGTGCATAATGAAAAAAGTGGAGTGCCAATAACATTTCCCTTCAACATTTCAACATTTTCCATTTCCCATTTTCCATTTCAACTTACAATCCATTCTTTCTTTGGTTGAAAGCTCTAATCTAGCCTAGAAATATTAAAATATAACTATTTGCATGGGCGGCGTTTCCCAGTCTCTTGCAAATGTCCATACCTACAGGGACGGATTCAGAAATTTAAAATGAGGGGGCCGCATGGATGGTGTTGGGGGGCTATGATGTAAATATGGGAGGATTATTAGTGAGCTTTTATTCATACAAAATACAAGAACAAAAAAAATTAACCTAGGCTTCAGCTCACTTAGCCCACAACGTGGATCCGCCCCTGCATACCTGGATGACCCGATAACCCAATTCAGATTGAGTGTGCTTGTTCAATTCTGATTCACACAAGCGGTACTCTACAGAGATGGTTGAATTTGGGATCCTCTCTTATGATATTCAATTTAAATTCTACAATGAAGTCTTAATATTCATTTAGAGTTTGTTCGTCCGGAAGCTATGCTTATCAATTGGCTCCTCTGACAATTTCTTATAATAATTAATATATTTAGGAATCTAATCCCCACCTATCTTTGCAAATTACCTTGTTAAGGATTGTTATTATATTCAATAATCAATGAGAATCATCTATTGCTGTCCTATCCAAAGAAAAACTGTAGCAAGTGTGTACACAAACAAATGAGATGGGACATGCTTTACTTCTGGTCAACATAATGAGACATGCTTTATTTTTGGTCAACAAAATGAGAGACATGCTTTAATTTTTATTGGCACAAATAAAGACAAAAGGCAAACCATTCCCGGAGATCTCAGTTGGTGACGTGTCGTGAAAGCTGATCAGGAGCGACAAAACAAACAGTTAAAGCTGTTTCAAACAAAGACAGGAAGACACAATACGATAAAGAGAGGGGCGCACGTTAGCAAACAAATCCCCAAAACTCTGCAAACTCTGAAACGAAATTCACGACGACGACATAACCGCCATTGCAGACCGCTTACGTCTTTCCTTCCTCTTGTTCAAAATTCCCACCCCTCTCTTTCTCTTTTGTTTTCTGCTTCGTTTTCCAACTGATCGACCTCGGATTTTGGAGAAATGGCTGAAATTCGGCGGATATGTGCAGTTTTTTCGCAATGTGGGTGACGTCAATCTTCCTTTGCCCTCATTTGTGCTCGTGTAGGTTTGGAATCTGTGTTCTGGTGGCTAATAATGCGAAAAGTTTGAAGCTTGGGGTGAATTCGGCCGTGTATGTGGAATTCTAGGGTTTCTGTGATTTCTGAGGAAGTGGGTTGAGCTGTTTCAGAGCTGAGTTCTGGTCAGTGGAGCCTCTGTTTGTGGAGTTTTAGGGTTTGGGTTTACGGCATTGCGAAATTCTGTGGCTTTTGGGGTGGTGTTTCCTTGAGCTGCAAGGTTGTTCTTGAGGGTTGAGGCCAAGTTAATGTACCAATGGGGTAGAGGTGGAGCAAATTAAGTTTCTGCTTGTTTTGTTGGATTGATGAGGAGAAGTTGGGAACTGGGTTATGGTATTGAGAACATAAAGTGGTGGTGGTGTTATTCAAATGGGTTTTGGGTCTTGTTCTCGTGGGAAAATCCTGATATTGCAGCTTGAATGGCTAGTCCTCAGAGGAGTGGTCCTGTCGAGAGGGATATCGAACAGGTTTGTTTCACATTTCCGATGAATTTGACTGTTATTGTGAGATTGCTCGCTTCAATTCAGTAGAACATTGCGTTCACTTAGTGAATGACGACTAATATGTATGATTTACTGAACCATGAAACTTAGAGCTTACTCTGTTATGTTTATGCTCTAGTATTTTGAACACATGTAGCTCATGTTGCAATTCTCATTTTTCAAATCTATTTGCAGGCCATAACATCACTTAAGAAAGGTGCAACTTTGTTGAAGTATGGGCGTAGAGGGAAGCCAAAATTCTGCCCGTTCCGGCTTTCTAATGTAAGTTGCCTCGGACATAGCCTTCTTTCATTCCTGTTCTGTTGTCTGAGATAGTTTTTTGGTTTTGTTTTCAGGATGAATCTCTTTTGATATGGTACTCTGGCAAAGAAGAGAAACATCTTAAACTTTGCCAAGTTTCAACAATTATTCCTGGTCAACGTACTGTAAGTTGGAGAATTTCATTCTCTTTTATTAGAAAATCTCCACCCTAAGTTGGACTGTATTATCAACTATCAGATTGCTCTTAAGTACTTATGCCTGCTTTTGAAAGCTTATATTTGAGAAACTTTCTTTGATATTTTCACCTCGATCTGTATTGAGTTTTTCCTTTACCAGATTTTTGTTTCCTTTGTTTGAACAGTTCCATCGATAAAATTATAACAGTTGCTTTCTTCCAGGCGATTTTTCAGCGGTATCCAAGGCCTGAAAAGGAGTATCAGTCGTTTTCACTCCTCCACAATGATAGGTCCTTAAACTTGGTGAGTGAGTATACTTGCTTGATAATTTGGGGCAAAAACTGATTTACATTTCAGACCCAAAATTCTCAATGTTCATTACAAGGCAGGTTAAAAATGACAACTTTTGTTAGAAAATTTACACTTGACGAACCACATTTTTACATTTTTTAGCAAGTAACTATATGATTTAATATACTGCCACCCTATTGGACAGATATGTAAAGACAAGGATGAAGCTGAAGTTTGGTTTGTTGGTCTTAAAGCTCTAATTAGTCGAGGTAACTACCGGAACTGGAGAAGTGAATCAAGATTGGACAGCACATCAACAGATAGTCCCCATTCTCGTACTCGAAGAAGTTCTCCATCAATCACTCCATTTGTATGTACCGGTATCTTTATTATTCTGTTTTTCTATAAAGGTGAACTATTTCAGATAAACTTTTGCAGTTTACTTCTTTATATTTTTACTAAATACTGCAGGATCCAGGCGATGCTGAAGGAGCTCATTTGGAGAATATCCCGCAGAGTAGATTAGGAAGAGCGTTTGCTGACATAGTATCATACACAGCAGCCGCCAAGAGTGCCATTCCAGCTGAATCAGGTTCTAATTGCTCATTATCACCTGCATCTATAGATAACTCGAATAGAAATTCTTCATCTGAAGCATTTCGAGTGAGTTTGTCTAGTGCTGTGAGCTCGTCAAGTCAAGGTTCTTGTCAAGATGATTTTGATACTTTACGAGATGTTTTTATTTGGGGTGAAGGTGTTGGTAGTGGAGTACTAGGTGGAGGTCTGGATAGAGTAGGGAGTTCATATGGTTCCAGATTGGATGCTCTTCTGCCTAAGGCATTGGAATCAACAGTGGTCATAGATGTTCATGGAATTGCTTGTGGTGCCCGACATGCTGTGCTGGTCGCAAAGCAAGGGGAAATCTTTAGTTGGGGAGAGGAGTCAGGAGGCAGGCTTGGTCATGGTGTAGAAGCAGATGTTTCCCACCCTAAGCTCATTCATACTCTAAGTGGCATGAATGTAGAATTGGTGGCATGCGGAGAATATCACACTTGTGCTGTTACACTTTCTGGAGATCTTTATACATGGGGTGATGGTACTCATAATTTTGGTCTGCTTGGGCATGGAAGTGAAGTTAGCCATTGGATTCCTAAAAAGGTAAGTGGCCTTATGGATGGTATACATATATCGTATATTGCTTGTGGGCCATGGCATACAGCTGCTGTCACATCAGCTGGCCAGCTATTCACCTTTGGGGATGGTTCGTTTGGTGCCCTGGGCCATGGGAATCGTAGTAGCACAAGTACTCCACGGGTAGTAGAAACTTTGAGAGGGCTTAGAACAACAAGGGTTGCTTGTGGTGTTTGGCACACAGCTGCAGTTGTTGAAGTAATGAATGGATCATCTAGTCCTGAGAATTCTAGTATCTCTACATTTGGAAAGCTGTACACCTGGGGTGATGGAGATAAAGGCCAGCTTGGACATGGTGATGGAAAATCTAGACTAGTTCCTGAATGTGTGACTGCATTGGTTCATAAAAATATCTGTCATGTAGCCTGTGGGAATAAGCTCACAGTTGCCCTCACAACCTCAGGACACGTGTATGCAATGGGAAGTGCTGCTTATGGACAACTTGGAAGCTCATCTACTGATGGTAAAGTTCCTACTCGAGTTGAGGGTAAAATTGGAGATAGTTTTATTGAAGATATTGCATGTGGTTCGTATCATGTTGCAGTTTTGACTTCCAAGACAGAGGTTTATACTTGGGGAAGGGGTTCAAATGGGCAGCTAGGCCACGGGGACAACGATAATAGAAATACACCTACACTTGTTGATTTTATAAAGGATAAGCAAGTAAAGAGTCTAGCATGTGGTCCAAACCTTACGGCGGTCATTTGTAGTCATAAATGGGTATCTAGTGCTGACCAGTCTGTTTGCTCCGATTGTCATAATCCCTTTGGCTTCAGAAGAAAACGTCATAATTGTTACAATTGCGGCCTAGTCTTCTGCAAAGCATGCAGCAGCAAGAAATCTCTGAAAGCTGCCTTGGCTCCAAATATGAACAAGCCATTTCGGGTGTGTGACGAGTGTTATATTAAACTAAAGAAGGCCACAGAAGCTAGTTCTTCTGCACGGAGTCCTACCATTAGAAGTGGACATGTACGCCCTAAATCCAATGATTTTGGGGATAAAGAGACTATGATTCCCATGTTACGAGCAACACTCTCCAGACTCTCATCTTTTGGCTCAACCACCCAGAGCGAAAGTAAGCTTAAGCAAGACAGAAAACCAGAAGTGCGTGATAATCGTGTCTTTCCCACGCTGAATGGACGATTGCCAATAGGGGGCTTTAATAGGACAATATCATCAAGTTCTGTTATAGGAGATTCAGAAAGAGTTATATCAGCTTTAGTGCCTGTTTCCAAAATAGTTTCTCGGTATGCATCTCCTGTTTCAGGAGGATCAAGCCCACGTCGTTCTACTGAAGAAATCATTCTTGAGGATTCAAAGCTTACAAATGGAAGTTTAAGCCAAGAAATCATATATTTAAGGACTCAGGTCAGCCCGTTTCTAGTGCTTTATAATCTAAGAAGTGAAGGACATGCATGCTATCCTTGCATACAGGTTAATCCTAATTAGTATGTGCAGTATCAGGTAGTGCCACAACATGAGGTTATAATGTGCTTCTAAATTCGAAATGCTCTAAACCAAAATTTTCCTCATTCATTTCTTTAGAATTAATTAGGTATTTTATCTTCTTTTACTTCAGGCCTGCGTTCTTTCTTTTTGGGGGCATCGCCATTTCTTTTTGTTATGAGCAATCCACAAGTTTGTAGTTACAGAAGTAGACCATTGGTCTCCAAAGGCTATCATCTTTCTAGATAGGTCTTATCTAAGTTTGTTGCAAACTCATTTCCTACCCTGGGCTTTTCAGTTCAGTGTCCTGGACCAATTTTTTCTTCGAGTACATTGCTTTCATTCCTTTTGAACTATTAATTGGTTAAACTGATATATATACACTGAGCTATTGTAGGTAGAAGATCTAACATGCAAATCCCAACATCTTGAAGCTGAACTTCAAAGAACATCAAAGAAATTGAAGGAGGTCTCTGCAGTAGCTACAGATGAAGCTGAAAAACGCAAATCTGCAAAAGAAGTTATTAAGTCTCTAACTACTCAGGTTGGAAATTCACTCTTCGCTGTTCTGGTTTTTATACTCTTAGCAATATGAGTAAAATGCAAATCTGCAAAAGAAGTTATTAAGTCTCTGACTGCTTAGGTTGGAAATTCACTCTTCGCTGTTCTGGTTTTTATACTCTTAGCAATATGAGTAAGGTTTTAAAAAAATCCTAAATATTTCCATCGACATGGATCTTACCAACTTCAGATAACTCAATTCAGGGGCAAATTGCAAGACTGAAGTTGGCCGGGACCAATAGATTGTTATGGATAGTGGATCATTCCTATAATGGATTAGTTTATAAAGCACAAGAAATAGGCTAAACCTATAATGGACTCAGGTTAGCCTGTTTCTAGTTGATATTTTTCATAGAATGTAGGAGTACCTCATGTAACTTGTCTAACTGAACATGGACTCTTGATGCCAATGGCAATCAGTGCTCTTAAACTAATTATGGATGTTAAAGTCAAAATCATTTAGTTAATCCTCTGATCCTGTCTATCGATTATGTTCTGATATTGCGGATGATTTTACATCCTTAATAGTTGAAAGAGATTTCTGAAAGAATGCCGGAAGGAGACATTGGCAGCTGCAATGCAGATTCTGTTGCTGGACATGCAATCAATTTTCTAAACCAGTCACCTAAAGGGAGCTCTCCCATAAACAAAACTGCTCCTGAAATGTCCAATGCCAATTCCATGGATCGAATCTTAAGTAATGGAACTAAAGCACAAACTGGAAAGACGGAGCGGGTTCTACAGGACGAGCCCGGTGTATATATAACTCTTTGCCCGTTGCCAGGTGGTGGTAATGAACTTAGACGTGTTCGCTTCAGGTATCTTTTCCTGCACCACCGTTATTCTCACTGTATGATAGATGCAAGTTAATATCCAATGCATGGCATAGGCTGCAGAAGATTCACCCTTTCTTTTGGCCTTGCCAATTATATCAATACTGATATGAACTTGATCCATGTTACACATTGTGCTGTACTTGCGTCCAATTCCATTATCTTGAGGAATCTCCAGCTTTTTCTCTACCCGCAACTGTTCCTACCATTTCTGAAGCGTTTATATTTTTGTTAGTCTCACTTAGTCCAACATTTTGGAATCAAACTATTAGATGTTATGCCAACTGTACAATAATACCACTGCACATTGATGAGTAAATTAGATAAATCTTGTTTGATGAAATCCAATTGTTCTTCCACAGTCGAAGACATTTCACCGAAGAACAAGCAGAGAGATGGTGGGCTGAAAATGGGGCCAAATTATGTGAGCGGCACAATATAACAAGTGAAGCTTAATATGCAATCAGCTCTCAGCAGCAAGGTTCAGATAAATATATCCATGATTCTCTTCCTATTCACTTGAATGTGTAAATTTTTGCCCCTAAACCGTTCGGCGGAGTTTGTGAACAAAAAACATGGAGTCGGAATTTGCAGGTAGCCAGATATATTAGACTTAAACATTAGAGAGTTTCTCCGAAAGTTTGGAAACGAAAAATGGAAAAGATGTAACACACATTTTGAGGAATGTTAGATATGTTCTGCAGTTTTTTTGTCCTCATAATACTACTACGAAATGATTTAGGCACACCCCATTTATATCTATGAGCCTTTTCTCAGCACTCCTACTTCTATCGATGGAAAGCAAAACAAAAATTTGCAGGTAGAATTCAAATTTCAAACGTTGTGTAATCATTTAACAGAAGGATTTTCATTTACAACTTGAAAATGAAGAGGAAATTCTAGTAGTATAATTGTATGAGGCTTGAATAAAAGGAAAATAATACACTAGGTCAGCTACTGTATGCAGACTTCTTGTTACTTCAACCTAAACAATCCATCTCAATTGTGCTACGCCCAGCTTCCTTTGTCAGGTCTTCTTCTCTTCGAACTGATCTAAGTTTCGATTCTCTCACCATCTCCTCATCCTCCATTTCATGCATTCGTTCTGTATGATCTGTCAACCTTCCGGCAATTGCATAAGTACCTGATAGTAGCATTGAATTGGTGGGGTGGTCGTCTTTCAGTTCCAATAGCACTCTCTTCACAGATTCCCCTAGAGCAACGTACCCGTAGACTCTGCAAGCTGAAAGCAATGCACACCATGCCGTAACATCGCTCTTAACGGGCAAGCTTTCAATCAGTCTATGTGCTTCCTCCAACATCCCTGCACGACCCAAAAGATCAATCATGCAACCGTAGTGTTCAACTTTAGGCACAACACCGTACTTGCCTACCATTGTCTCAAAACACCTAACTCCCTCTGTCACCAATCCTCCATGGCTGCAAGCATTTAAAACTGCCAAGAAGGTTACTCCATTGGGTTCACACCCCTCCTCTTCCATCCTGGAGAATAGTTTCATGGCATCACTTGCCTTCCCATGAGCCCCATACCCCGAAATCATGGCTGTCCATGATTTCACATCTTTGTTCTCCATGCTTTCAAAGATATCAAGCGCCTTGTCCAAAAGCCCACATTTAGCATACATATCAACCAGAGCTGTTCCAAGAACCTCATCCAAAACCAAGTTCTCCTCTTCCACATAACCCTCAACGCAATTCCCTAAACTTACAGACCCAGAAGCAGCGCAAGCCGAAAGCAATCCTGCCAACGTAGATGAATTTGGTTTCATTCGTTCAAGTTTCATCAGCCGTAACAAATCCAAAGCTTCTTCTATCCTGCCACATTTCGCATACTTATCCACCAAGCAATTCCACAAAACAACATCCTTCCCACAAACTCCATCGAAAATTCCACGTCCTAACTCAACTTTCCCATTCTTTGCATACATATCAATCAAAGCAGTAACCACATGTAAATCCGAACAAAGTCCTATCTTGATGCAATAACCATGGAGACACTCTGCTCCAAGGCCGGAACTTCCCAAATCACCAACAGCAGACAAAAGGTTCAAAACAGTGGTAACACTAGCTTCAAAACCGCTACAGCACATTTGCTTGAACAAATCTACAACCACACGATGCTGTGATGCATGAATATAACCACCCATCAGAGTATTCCACGAGACCAAATCATTTCTCTGAGGAAATTCATCGAACACCTTAGGGGCATCCTCAACATCCCCGCAAACACAATACAAATGCAAAAGCGTATTCTTCACATTCACAAACAGCCCAAACCCAGACCTCAAAACCACCCCATGAACCCCTCGGCCAAACCCGATTGCCAATTCACGAGCACAAGCTTTGATCGTCGCAACAAAAGAGAATTGATCAAGCAAGATGCTTTGAGCCCTCAAGTTGTTGAAAGCATGAAAAGCTTGTTTTGGGTCGTCGCTAATGGAGTAGCCTCGGAGCATGGTGTTGAACATGAAGCGATTGGGGTTTTGAATGCGGTTGAAAATGGCGGCCGCGTACTGAATGTCGTGAATCGCAGAGGCGAGAAGCTTGCTTGCAGTGAAAGGAAGTTGGTCGAGGCCGCACTTGACCATGGAGCCATGGATTTGAGAGATTTCGTGGGTTCGTTTGCAGGATTCCAATAGAGAAATGAGGTTCAGATCTTTGGGCCAAGTTTTGAACTTTTGCCCCAGGCGTGAGAAGGTTGTTGATACTGCTGTGTTCATTAGCCATGCGGCGTTCAACTTTTGGTGGCTTTTGAGTTGACAAGGTTGTGTTTGAACTTCGAAGAAGTGCTTCTTACAAGGTTAATCGCTTTTAAATAGACAACAATTAATTAAGCACATGAGAGATGCTTTTAAGCATTCAAAAGTGTTTCTGACTAAGTAATATTCACTTAGGATGTGCTTCATTCGAATCTATTGAAAGCTATAATGACGACTACTTGGAACTGAAACCGATGACATCCAGAAGTTGGAATTGCAGTTTCAAAGGAAATACATGGATACATTCCTTCACTTATGTACATGGAAAAAAATCCGAAGTTTAAAATTGCAATAATATAGTAGCTATGAATATTTTCGAAGTCGGTATCTCTAAGTCTAGGCAATGGAAGGTCACTTCCCTATCTCTGAAATCTCTAGGAACACGGGAATACATGAAAGTAGTCTGAAACTGAACTACCTCTCCCTAGAGGAGCTAAGACTGTTGCTGCCCATTGGAGCCTGTTCCTCCTTGAAGGGTTGGGTTGACGCATCAGATAGACTTGGTAACCTCGAAACAGCACCCTTCCCTTTCCTGGCGTTTGGACCCAGCTCCTCTATCATGTATTTCCACCCATCAATTGGTCTCCTCCGGCTAAATATGTGAGTCTTGATGAAACTAGCAATCTGCATTCCAATGTCATGTAACCAACAGGAAGAACGAAAGTTGGAAAAAGGAAGACGAAGACAGCTTTAATAAAGTAGAGATACATGCAATGAAAGAGTTACTTCAACACTTTCGTTGTGTTGGAAAAAATGTGTGTTTGGTGCCTCATGCAAAAAATAGTCTTTAACAGACAAAATGGAGCTAACTTCACAGCCAGAGATACTGGGAGACATGTATATCATAAAGAGTCAAATTTCCTATGTGAAAGGGTTCTTCTACCTCGTCTGATGCGCCACAGACATGTACAGCATTTGTGATGATACTACATTATCACTATGGACCTATGTCATACCAACTGTCAATGATTTGAAACAGATTTACACATACAATCTTAAACTCGCGGTCACTCCTACAAGTTGTGCCTTCAATTATATCAAACGCTACCCGAAAGTAAAAGAAATACAAGTCCATGTGAGAGTGTTTACACACCTGAAATTTATTGTACGCAATCTGCCGCTCAAACTCTTGGAGAAGAATATCTTCCTCTCTCTGTGTCATCTCCCATACATTCCCATCCTGAGCCTTGGAGGTCGTCTCCCAACCATCCGGCTTGTTTTTGTAGTCGGAAGCACTTGGGGCTTTAGAGTTCTCCAAATCAGTGTTGGGAGAGTCAAAAATGCTGCAAACGATTCACAAGTAGTCCACCAAAACATGTAAATCAACAATCCACCTCCAATTAAATCATGACAAACAGATAGTACAGACTGAAACTTCAGTGAAAACAGTAAAACATTTCACAAGTACAAATGCAAAATGCTCACATTTCATACTTCAAACCAAATGCAAGAACATGAAACATATTATACACCGAAAAAAGGCGGAAAACGAAAACGTACTCAGAGCAGCTATCGAGCAATCGGTCGATATCGTCGCCGCCGCGGAAATCACCGGAATCAGCCACCTTAGCCTCCTCCTGCTTCTCAATCTCCTTCATCCAAAGCCCGGCATGAATCCTCTGCCTCTTCACCCTATAATCCTTCTTTATACTCTCCAAGCTATACAAAGACGACCCATTTTCACCACTTTCATTATTCTTCTTCTGCTGCTGCTGATTGTTCTCCTCTTTGGGTTTTCGCCTCTCGTTCCAATTCTCGTTCATGTCCTCCACGAACGCCCTCGTCTCCGGGTCGGTGTCGGGGTGAAGGACTACGCCGGAATCCGAGGACGGGAAGTTAACGTCGGCCTCCCATGGAGCTCTCGTGGTGTTTGAGGAGAGGTCCGGCGGAAGCCAGGCCGTCTCCCACGCATCGTTCCAGTCGTCGTCGCCGTCGCCGTCGCCGCCGCTGCCTCCTTTCTTTGTGTTGCCGGAGAAGTGTCGGAAATTGGCGGTGGAGATGAAATGGGTTTTGCTGATTGTGGAGGATAGTCTCTGGAAATCGGTCTTTGTTGCTATGCGTTTAAGGGTTTGCACAGTTTTTGGAGTCGGCGAAGAAATCGAAATGAAAGCTTACCCTTTGTTGACGGAGAGACGGAGACACGGGGAGGAAGAAGACTGCACGAGCCAAAGGATCGCCCAATAATTGGACTTTTTCAGATTTCAGTAAAAAGCTCAATAATTAGTTTCAGTACATTTGATATTGGGCCCGACTCACATGTTATTTGATAGGGGGGAGTTCAATATCTTAGTACAATATACGAGAATCGGGAGTTTGATTCATATTAAATGAAGGGGAGCTGCTAACACCCGGACACCCTTGTTTTTTTTATGGTTTCCATGCACTCAAGTTTTTCTTTACACTCATATTTCTCTTTACACTTATTTCAATTTATACTTCTTTCACTAAATTTAATTAAAGTTTACACATATACCCTTTTATTAGTTTATTGTATAAATATTCTTATACTCATCAATTTTTTTTTGGGCAAATGTAGGGTTTAAATAAGTCCCACAACACGATGATGATCAAATTCGATGCTATATCTCATGTAATCTAAGTTTCACTTTGACTAATAGCTTTTCTGTTTGGTGGGGGTGGGGGAGTTCTTAAAGATTCTTGACTTTTCATGATTGAAAACTGCAAGTGGTTTTCCTTCTTCTTGTCAAACGGCAGCCTTGTTCAATTTAGTCAAACCATAAATTTTGTCATTCACCCGCTTATCTTCACTTTTTGCAGGTTATTCAAGATGTCGACAACAAATCAAAATCACGAGTGGTTGTGTTCCATGGAGTGAACTAGCGTGCCACCACCGCAAGGCAAAGCGAAACCAAACTACTAGCGACTAGGTTAAATTGCCTAACGAAAAACAAAACATCAAATAAAAAAATTTTAATGTAATTGAAAAATTCTTACATGTTTTTCCGATTGCTTCTTCATTGCCCCAATTTTCTTCACAATGAGCGTGAACCCTAACTATATGTGAATCCCTATTCTTTGAATACAACTTCTATTAGTATAAGATTGTATGAGAATTAAAGTTTAGAAATATATTTATTTTTTCTGAACTTTAATGTCCTTAAATGTAATTTACTATATGTGTATATATGTAATTACATTTTATAAAAAAGTGTGAGTGCTAGAGAAATCTTTTGAGTGTACATAGCAGCTCTCTTTTTTATACACCCATCTTAATTTTTAAAAGTTCTTTGAACACCCAAATTTAATTGAAAGTTTCCACATATGCCCTTCATCCTTGAAAGTTTCGATCTTTTTGTTGGCAGCTACTTGTAGCAATGGAAGGAATGCTAAGCCCAAACTTTGTTCTTATCAGCTGCCATAACCGATAGAGAAGAAAACAAACCCAGAAACCCAAACAAAGCTCTCCTCATCATGCTCTCCCTCCCTCCTCGACCTCTTCAAAATCAACAAATTGGATCTGAAATTTCACCACGCATGTTGGAAATCAACTATGTAAATCAAAAAGCTAACAACTTCATATATGGTGAGTAAGAATTTGTTGAATAATATGTTGTCGATTGGCATAAATAGGCACTCCCTGACCATCAAACTCTGAATGTGATTCCAATCATAAATTTCACTAGAAAAATTGAAAACTTGCACACCTTCTCCTCCACCCACCTCGAACCCATTTCCTTCAACATAATTAAGCAAGCAATTTATGGCCGACCCCAATCCAATTCTCCACCAATTCCAACTCACGCCTCTCCTGCAAATCCCAAACATTCACAATCGTCTTCGGCCTCGTAAGCAGCTTCGCAACTCGATCAATTTCGCTACCCAATTGGACTCGCCTCGCCTCCCACTTCTTCACTGCGTCGTCATCGATCAATTTCCAATCAGATTTGAGACATAATATGTTGGATGGCCCTTTGGTTTTGTTCGATAGAGAGGAAGCAAACGGCGTCGGCGTGTCAGGTTATTAAGTGCCCACGTGACCATTGAGCAGCCTCAAGCTGCTTTGACCTCGACATAGCAAAATCGTCCAAAACAAAACCGAGTTTTGGGTGTAATTTAACACAAGAGTATAAAAGTATTTACATCTTACAAAAAATTTGAGGGTGTCCAAAGAACAATATAGGGTGTACATAGCAGCCTTCTAAATGAAGATAGCATGTAGGGCTCATCATTTGGCCCAAAGCCCATAGGCCGAAATGGATTGGCCCAAGTCCATACGGTCCAGGCCTATCCCAGCCTATTCTCTAGCTCAAACGGCCCAGTCCATTGTGGATTGGATTAGGCTTGGATTGAGACCTTAAAACTTGAGAGTTGTTATGTACACTTAAAAATTTTCTCTGGACACTCTCAACTTTTTTATGAGATGTAATTACATTTATATCCATATGTCAAATTACATCCAAATACATAATTTTTTTTTGGAGAAACTTAGATGCTTTCCTCAACAAACTCAACTTCACCTTTTAACCATCTCCCCGTCGCACTCAACAACCCCTCTGCTCCGCCATCTCTCCTTCATCTTCTCCACCTTTTCTACAACTTTTCAAAGCAAAAATACAAAAGCAAATGAACCAGTAGAAATCGTTTGTTGACTTGGAGAGTTCGCTTGTCTTGAACTTTGAAATTTTCCATGAATTAAGAATATAAATACAGAGATCAAGGAACAAAAAATTAGTGACCAATCACGGCCAAGAACAATTGACATCAACTATGTGGTCTCTAACTGCCAAATAAGTGCGGTAATAGTGAGACATTGATTCAAGTGATGACAAGAAGCAAGATGTGGAAATTTTCACCGCATTGGGGCTCGTCGTAGGATTTGGGGCGTGTGCAGTTCTTTGATTTTCAAGAAGACATGGCGCGCGACATGCAGTTTTCCTATTTGCAGACAAAAAAACACAAACAATTGATTACCAATCCAGATCCTCTTCATCTCCACCGCCAATACCGCCATTGACCCTCGATTCTTAGTCTTCAATTCTCAATGGATCACTAACCTTTAGACTCTAGTTTGAAATTACGGTCGAAGAATTCAATCTTAGATCTGAAATGCTCTAAGATAGTGGACAATTCTCAATACCTAGTGAAGGGTATAGGTGGAAAATTTTAAACAAATTAAAGTGTACAAAGAAATTTTATAAAATGAGACTAGTGTACAAAGAAATATGAGTGTCCAAAGAAAATTTTTGAGTGTACATAGCAGCTCTCTAAAACTTTGGATCGGCTCAAAGTCCAGCCCATTTCAGCCTATAAAGATTAATCCAGGCTGGCCCATTTGGGCTGGGCTGGCCCGACCTATTTCTAGCCCATATAAACCTATATATAATATATTTAGTACAATTTTTATCTTATTTCAAGTAATTTCTTTAGTCACTTGTATTTTAACTAGGAAAATTCTTCTTTTGACTAACTTGATTTGAAATTTAATAATGAATTTCATCATTCATGGTACAAGAGTATCAATTAATTCATCAAATAATATTAAAGCCTTCATTAAATATTTATAGTGACATATTCTAATTTAGCCCAAATGGGCCAACCCAATACAACCCAAACAGGCCAAACAGGCTAGCCCAGTCCAACCTAAACAGGCCAAACAGGCCAATTCAAATGGGCAGGCTCAGGCTGAGTAAGTGAAAGTTTTAGCCCAATCTAGCCCAGCCTAAAATAATAAAAAAGTCCAATAGGCTCACTCGAATCTAGCCTAATCCAGCCTATATGGATCAGGCCGGGCCAGGCCGGCCCAAATGATGAGCCCTAATAGCATGGCTCACTAGTTTATAATTAAAATAAAAGTTGTTGTATGTTGTAGAATATTATGGCCAAGGAAAAGAGAAAGAGAGAGATTCCAGAAAATAGCTGAATGATCTGAACTGTATTTAACCCCTTGTTTAGTGTCTGTATTTATAAAGGAGAATTCAGGGTTTACTAACCCTAATAGGAATGGGTGTAACTGTTACATAGAATCCATGTAGGACACCTATTACTGAATATATCGAATCTAGACTGTATTCCTGCTTCTAGTTTACACAGCCATACTGGATTACAGTTTACAACACTTCTCCTTGAATGTGTAGAACTTAAGAAGTAGTCGCATCAGATCTTGTAGGCTATTGATGAAGTCGTCGTATGTCCAAAAGGGATCCATTCAGGGGTACGCTAACACCAAAACCTTGCTAAGGAAAACCCAGTGGGAAAAAGCCAAAGCGAAGGGAAAAGGTGAGCATGCGCATGTCGACACTTAAGCAGTCAGAGGTATGACCAACCCAACGCAGGTGCCTCATTAAAAACCTTGCCAGGCAACAAAACCCAGTGGGAAAAGGTTGACCTGTGCTAAGGGGAAAAATAGTACATTAAGGTCAAGTGAGTACACTTTCGTATACTCTCCCTGAAGTCGACAATGCTCCCCCTAAAGACTACATACGATTCAAGTCTGACAATCGTCGTAATCCGATTCCGCGAACGAGCTTCTGAAAAGTAGCCTTCGGCAGAGACTTGATGAACAAATCTGCGAGGTTGTCTTGTGATTGGATTTGCTTGACTTCAATCTTCTGATGCTCTTGTTGCTGATGTGAGAAGAAAAACTTTGAGGCGATATGCTTGGTGTTCTCTCCTTTGATGTATCCTTTCTTTAGCTGGTCGATACATGCAGCATTGTCTTCATGGATAGTTGTTGGCACATCACTAACGAAAGACAATCCGCTTGTTTTCCGAATATGCTCAATAACAGTTCGCAGCCAAATGCACTCACGTGTGGCTTCATGAAGGGCGATGAGTTCGACATGATTCGAAGAAGTAGCAACTAAGGTCTGCTTCGTAGACCTGCAAGATATCGCAGTATTCCCAATGGTAAATACATAACCAGTTTGGGAACGTGCCTTGTGCGGGTCTGATAAGTAACCTGCGTCAGCATATCCAACAAGGCAAGCATCATTCCGATGATCAAGGGGAGATGATCCATCCTTAGATGCACAGGGATAGAATAGGCCCATATCCGTCGTACCATTAAGGTAGCGGAAAATGTCTTTAACACGATTCCAATGGCGGCGTGTTGGCGTATTACTATATCGAGCTAGCAGGTTCACAGCAAACGAGATGTCCGGCCTAGTGCATTGAGCTAAGTACAATAAGGCACCGATTGCACTTAGGTATGGAACTTCTGGTTCAAATAACTCTTCATCAACCTCTTTAGGACGGAATGGGTCTCGCTTAGCATCTAGCGTTCGGACAACCATGGGTGTACTCGAGGGCTTCGCTTTATCCTCATTGAAGCGTCGCAACACCTTGTGGGTGTAGTTTGACTGATGAACCAGAATACCATCAGTGCAGTGCTCAAGCTCAAGGCCGAGACATAATCGAGTTTTCCCTAGGTCCTTCATCTCAAATTCCGATTTCAAGTGTGAGGCAGTAGTCTCAAGCTCTTCTAGAGTACCAATGAGATTCATGTCATCGACATAGACTACAACTATCGCAAATATGGAATCTGTCTTCTTGATAAACACGCAAGGGAATATTTCATTATTCACGTATCCCTTACTGATCAAATATTCACTTAGACGGTCATACCACATCCGCCAGGATTGTTTCAATCCGTAAAGTGAACGCCTCAATTGAATCGAGAGGGTGTTCCGTGGTTTAGAAATATTTGACTCAGTCAGCTTAAGTCCTTCGGGGACTTTCATGTATATCTCTGTATCAAGATCCCCATAGAGATATGCTGTAACCACGTCCATGAGCTGCATATTTAGTTTTTCGGAAACTACCAAACTGATAAGGTAGCGGAACGTTATTACGTCCATTACGGGAGAATACGTCTCCTCGTAATCAATGCCAGGGCGTTGAGAGAAACCTTGCGCCACGAGGCGTGCCTTATATCGTACTATTTCATTCTTCTCATTACGCTTCCTTACAAATACCCACTTGTAACCTACAGGTTTAACATTGGGAGGTGTGGGAGCTATAGGTCCAAACACCTTTCGCTTTGCTAAGGAATCTAACTCGACATGCATTGCTTCTTTCCATTTTGGCCAATCAGTTCTACGTTGACATTCATCAACGAAACGCGGTTCGATGTCGTCGCTTTTAGTTGTTTCAGTAGCTATTGTATAAGCAAACATATCATCAATGATTATCTCATTGCGATTCCACAACTCATCCAAGCTAGCATAATGGACCGAAATCTCAAGACATATCCATAATCCTTAACAATTTCATGAGTTGGATCGGTTGAGATGGCGGTAGGATTCGGTTGTGCCGAGGTTTTTCGCTTCCGTGGTTGTGAATCCTTCGAACCGAATGGTCTGCCCTGCTTCTGGGCAAGCGCTGATGATTGGCAAGCTGCCAGTGTACTAGGTCCATCAGGGACATCTAACCTTGCAGGCACATTTGCAGCAGGTATATGTGATCTCGTCACTTGTGCTAGATCAGAGAAAGCGTCTGGGATGTTTTGAGTAACACTCTGAAGATCTAGAATACGCCGCACTTCCTTATCACATTGTGCTGTTCGGGGATCGAGATGAGACAAAGTGGTAACAGACCACGTCAATTCGCATCGTTCATCCGGAACGTTGACGTTCTTATAACTTTGTGAACTTTCGCTCTCTGTATTGCTGCTGCAGAAGCATTTCAGAAGCATGGAAAGTTGAGAAAGTCTTTTCAAGGAGATCTGCATCTGTCAGTTCTTCCTTGCAGTATTTAAGGAGAGAGCGGATCCGGCAAACTTCAGAATTATACGCATTAACAGACTTAAAGTCCTGAAAGTGTAAGTTATACTAGTCGTGCCTCGCTTGAGGCAAGAAGATCATCTGCAAATGGCCATAGCGATCTTTGAGTGCCTTCCAAAGTGATCGGGGATCCTCTTCAGCGAGGTATTCATGTTGCAGTGCATATGGCATATGCTTGCGGATAAAGATTAAGGCAGATGTTTTATCGCCTGCACTCGATTCATTGTTGGCTTCAATTGTGAATTGAAGCTTCTTGGAAGTCAGATGGAGCTTCACATCTTGTGCCCATGTCAAGTAGTTGCTTTTAGATACTTCCAAAGCAGGGAACTCAAGCTTACTGAGGTTCGACAAGCTGCGGGAAGCAAACACTATGTGTTAGTAGAGTTTACAACATCTACTATACGAACTCAAAGTACTAAGACATGGTTCGGATTTAGGCATTCTTTATTTTATGAGAAATCATCTATTAATAGAAAAAACTTTACCCGGAGGATTCGAGGGTGGGAAACGTAAAGTGTATATCTGAATTGTCAGTCAAGCGAATCGCACAATATTGCAAGAAAAGACTGATATCCGACGGAGCATGAAAAGGAAGAAGGTAAGAAGAGACATATAGATGGAGCATGCAATGACGATGCATTCTTCATCATGAGGGAAAGGTGATTCCCCTCCTTGCAAGAGACCAGTTGGAGGATGCAAAGCAGTCAGATACATCCTTGGTAATATTTCATGGCAAAAATGTGCATCTTGTGTTCATGGTCTTTTCGAAAATCATCAGTTCTGATATGTTCTAACAAGATTTCTGTTTATGTTGAAGGGAACGAGACATTTGAGAAGCTGGCTTTGATGAGTTTGGTTGCAAATTTGGTGATGTATCTGCACGCGAAGTACAATTTGGACAATGTGGTTTCGGCTAATGTGTTCAATATATGGTCTGGTTCATGCAACATTGCACCATTGTTTGGTGCTTTCCTTGCTGATAAATACGCATGAAAGTTCTATACTCTTCTCTTCAGCTCAATAGCATCCCTCCTGGTAAGAATCCAACAAAGAAATCTATGTAATACATTTATACGATATTCGTTACATAATCTTTTAAGGTATTCTATAAGCAATAGTTATTTCAATCTGACAAGGAATGGGGATCCTGACCTTGACAGCAACTCTACGATACTTAACTCCATCCACGTGCAACCAGCAAACGCAATGCCAGCAACCTTGCTCTTGGCAGATCACAGTCCTATATTCAGGTCTTGGGCTACTAGTAATTGGATCTGGAGGTCTTAGACCATGCAACATTGCCTTTGGAGCAACATGCATGGTGAGTTGTAGGAAATATCACGTTTCTATGCTCGAAATGTCAATTCGAGACTTTGTATAAACCATCAGTTCATAATATTTGCGTGTTCAATCGCATTGGCAAGGTGAGCGAGTCTCAGGCAAAGAAATCATGTGTTTTGGTCTTTCGGACCCGCATGGTTGTGTGGAGCGTTTGTGAGCTCAAATTGGACTTAAATACAATTCAAAGAAAAGTTGGGCAATAAAGCATCTAAGGCCAATTTATTATTGTTTGAAAACAATAATCTAAGCCCCAAAAATGGTGAAGCCCAGCCCAAGAAAATTGGGGGGGAACCAACAAGGTTGGCCCATTTTTGGCCCAAAATTGGCGCAGCCCAGTGTGTGTCGGCCCAAAAACAGAGGCCCAAAATTGCGCTGCCCAGCGTTCGGGGATGGCTTCCGAACAGAGGAAAAGCCTTGCGCGCGCGTTCAGGCATGGCTGCCGAACATGGGGAAAAAGCCTTGCGCGCGCGTTCGGGGAGGACATCCGAACGTCTAAAAGACTCTTGCGCGCGCGTTTGGGGAGTACATCCAAACGTCCAAAAAGCTTTTGCGAGCGCGTTCGGGGAGGACATCCGAACTGCTGGGGAACTTTGTCGCGCGTGTTCGGGGAGGACATCCGAACGTCTGGGGGACTTTGTCGCGCGCATTCGGGGATTACATCTAAACGTGGAAAAAGACCCCCTCGCGCACGTTCGGTTGGGGTTGCCGAACATGCTTGCTTGGCCGTTCGATGCTCTCGTCCGAACGTCACTGGCGTGGTTGGTCTAGTTCCACCGAACCTGATCGACGGCGTCCCGATCGATGTAGCGGTGGGGCTTACATGGATCAGCGATATGTTGCGGCCCTGACGTCGGCGTCACTGTCGCGACAGCATATCGCGGGGGACGGCGGTGTTTCAGGCCAACTTTGGCGTTTCCACCCAATTCGTCCCGGCGTTTCGACGGGACATCCCCAACCGTCGGCGAGTGTTGCAGCCGTGACGTCGGCAGCGCTGGGCAATACCCGACGTCACTATCGCGGCAGCAGATCTGGGACTGCGGCAAATCCCCCGAGAACCCGTAAAACGGCGTTGTTTGGGGCTAGGTCGTGGCTGGCGTAGCTCGGCTTGAGCGGCTGGCCAACGGCTATGGAGTCCACACGTGGACCCCGAGTGACGACAATATTTTGGAGTCCCAGCAGGACCCCTGTGTACGAACCATGGCTATTATACACGGTTCGTTTTTCCTTTTCTTTCACACAACTCAACCCAATTTTGATCATAACAAATATCATATGGAATAAAACGAAAATCAATTTGAAAATTGAGTTTTAGGATTACTTGATCAAGGTTGGTTTGGAAAATTCGGTAGAGATTCTGAACGAAATCCTTCAAATTCCTTAAGCGCAGTGTAGGAGTGTGCTGATAACGTGTTGTAGAATATTATGGCCAAGGAAAAGAGAAGGAGAGAGATTCCAGAAAATAGGGGAATGATCTGAACTGTATTCAACCCCTTGTTTAGTGCCTGTATTTATAGAGGAGAATTCCCAAGGTTTACTAACCCTATATGAATGGGTCTAACTGTTACATAGAATTAATGTAGGACTCCTATTACTGAATACATCGAATTTAGACTGTATTCCTACTTCTAGTTTACACAGTTATACTGAAATACAGTTTACAACATTGTATTAATTTTAGTATTTTAGTACGAAAAAATGTGAAAACAATAATAAAAAATTTGAAAAAAAACTTGAAATTTTTTCTATAAATACCCAATCAAATTATTGCGCAATCAATCAACACGTATCACAAATAACAATGGTTCAAAATCATATCAGTGGAAATTTTATTGATATTTTTCCGTAAATAGTGATTACTTGGCCCTTGCCTCTGCCCCCGTTGGGGTGGAATGAAAAATGAAAGGCAGAGGCAATTCGAGTGGGGCGTTCATGAATAGTATCCATCTTTTGGGTTACACCCTTACCCGTTGCACCTGCCCCTTGGGGTGGTAATGCTCTAAAAATGAAAGGCAGGGGCAATTCGAGTGGGGGCGTTCATGAATAGTATCCATTTTTTGGGTTGCACCCTTACCCGTTGCACCTGCCCCTTGGGGTGGTAATGCTCTAAGAAGTTGCTCTCGGGTAAGTGTTAATAATGAACTTGAATAAATAAATAATAATGACTATTGGCTTTGCACCTACCTCAAATCACTATTCATTATTTTGTAAGGATAACCATTATTTTCTCTCTGAAAAACAATCCCTCTTATTCTCCTCTGCTACTGTCTTTCCCTGTATTTTTTGTGGTTGAGGGGTTGACAAAATCTCACAAACTCAGGGGTTTGAAAGGCAGTATGCTGGAGTTGAAAAGACGCAGCGAGAAATTCTCGCCGAAACCGTGAGCTTGCTCTCTGGTATTTGAGGATGCGGAAGCCCGAACACACAGTCGCCGCCAACAACTTGGGATCTTGAAGATCCACGGCGGATGGTCCTCGAGCCCGCTGCTCGGACCTCCCTCGCGTCTCGCCGGATCCTCCAGCAGAGAAATCCAAGTGGTTCCCGCCGCTCTCTTAGCTGGATCCTAACGATCCATGCAGACAACAACCTGAAGTCGCCGACCAAGCGGCCGGATATCCCAGCAGGAAAATCCGATCATGTTCGCCGCGGATCTATTCGCTTGCAGCGCCATGAATTCGCTCGGCCCCCTGGCCTCCCATTTTCATTTGCGTCTTCGAACCGAACACTGCATGTTCGTTCTGATGGTGTGGCCGAACTAACATAAGACTAGGCCCCAACTTTCGTTCGGGTCCCCCAACCGAACAAACAGAAACCAAGCCGCGCTTCGGCCCCTTGTTCGGAAACTCCTACCGAACCAAACCCCAAATTGTTTTGGGCTGGTCAACATGGGCCGATTTTTGGACCCCCATTTTCTTGGGTTGGGCTTTATTATTTTTGGTAGGGGTGGGATCGGGATGATCCTGATCCCAATTACGAAAATCCCGATCCCGTCATGATCCCGATTAGAGGCTAAAAATGATCCCGAATCCCGTCCCGATTAAGTCGGGATCCCAACAATAAAATCTCGATTAAGTCGGGATCCCGATCGGGAAACCCGATAAATCTCGACAATGAATTTACAAATATAGTATGAAATTTTAAACTTTTTTGTGTGCATAAATTATTAATGTCAACCAACAAGTACAATTCATACATGATGAAAGTGAAGCATACTAACGTAGAAATACAATAATTTAAACTTAATCGTTATAAATCTAAAGTTAGGAATACAACAAATTACAAATTCAAACATAAGAATAAAACATACAATTACGAATTTTAAAGATTAAGTCAAACTACATATCACTCATGTAAAATGCAATGACCGAGATCCTATCCGTTTGGTCTTACTGCTCAAGTCCTTGGGAAGAAAAAAGAACACTTAGGGCTCGTTTGACACCCAGGACAGGCTTGGACAAGACTGTATCCTGGGATTAGCTCAGACTGGACTGGACTACCTTAAGTCGGACTAAATCCTGACCTACGTTTGGTGACTCACCGGACTAAAAACCCAAATCCGACGATGCCACTTTTTTTGCAGCGGTTGAATGCTCGGAAAACATCAAACCCAAACCCAAAATCCATGAAATTCCAACATCAATTCAACAGACACCAAGCTCAATCCAACATCAAAACCAAAATTCAAACATCAATTCAATAGAAACCAAACTCAATCCAATTTTGCATAAATTTCAAAACGAAATCAAACAAAAATTCCCCTTAACTCGCCTATGCACATCGTTTTTGGCCTTCAAACCCAGACCAAACGAGCGATGGCGTCGGGCGATGGTCAAAGGTGATGGGCGGCAGTCGATGGCGAAGGCGATGGGTTGCAGTCGATGGGCGAAGGGCATCGAGCGATGGATGGCGATGGGCATCGAGCGATCGGCGTCGGGTGTCGTTGTGGGTGATAAGCGAGGACGGCGAGCGACCGGCGTCAGCGATGACCGAGGACTGCGAGCGACCAGCGTCGGCGATGAGCCAGGACGGCGAGTGACAGGCGTCGGCGATGAGCGACGCGGGGTTGTGGCCGGCAGATGAGAGAGCGCGGCGTTGGGATGCAGATCGTGGCAGCATCGGCGTTGGCGCTGAGCGCTCGTTGTGGGCGAGATGGGGTGAGGGAGCGACCGTGCTATTTAGCGAGCTGGTTTTGGAGCTCGCTACTTTGCGCAAGCTAGTGAGGTTAAAACAAAAAGCGGGGCTTATTTAGTATCATTTAACTTAGTCCCGGGTGATACCAAACATGGGCTAGAAGACTATTTTTTGTTAGTCCTAGCCAGTGATGGGTGCCAAACAGCCCCTTATAAGTCACATCCCTTCACACAATAGCAGCCATTACTACATTACCCTTTTGGTCTATAAAAATACTCTCTTTTTTCCTTTCACAACAAACAATTTATGAACAAAATGGCACAAAACACCGACCCACATATCCAATATCCAGGACACATGCTCACTCGACCCTAAACCAAATGACACGCCCAAGCCAAATGAAAATAATTAGAGCACAATTCCACTCATTGATTCATCAGACCGAAAAGTATTCATGATCAAAACTGCCAGGAAGGCTCTAGGCATGTGGCTCTCACATGATTGGTTCATCTCAACACCGAAAAGTATTCTCCAATATTACGGCAGTGGAGTTCGGCAGTCAGTAGTGGCGTTCAGCAATGGAGTTCGGCAGCAAGCAGTGAAATTTTGGCAGTGCGATTTTGGCTTGGAGACTTGGATTAGATTGCTCTCAAACAAACCCAACACTTACCATGTCAATCACTTGGAGACTTGGATTAGATTGCCCTCAATTTGGAGATTTAGGCTTTTGTTGAGATCAGAGTGAAATTGCTTCAAATTTTTGGAGATTGAAGGACCAAGGATCGGAGATGGAGACTAGATTCGGGTTGGGGATTTGGGAAGATGAGAAAAGAAGAAGACGGGGAGACGAGGGAGGAAGACGGGATGCTGAGTTGTGGAGAAAGACGCGATGCAAGCGGGCTGATGAAAATGACGAGAGAGAGAGAGAGAGAGAGAGAGAGAGAGAGAGAGAGAGAGAGAGAGAGAGAGAGAGAGAGAGAGAGAGAGAGAGAGAGAGAGAGAGAGAGCAATTTCCCACCCCTAATTTTTGGATCGATTTTTGAGGCTTTTAAGGGTTCCCCATTTCAAATGGATTTTATTCCAATTTAAATCCAAATGGCTTCACACAACAATGTGGATTTACAAGACCAAATCGCATGATTTTTGCGTTAGACTCGTGCACTTTGCCAATGCGTTTGAACACACAAGTTTATTGAACTAACATTTCTAACTATTAACTTCTAACTTTGTGGGTTAATGGTGCGGAACCTCCGCTTTTTCCATATTTAATTCAAGCAATTTAAATTCTGTCATTTACTTTTAGCAATTTAAATTTTGCTTGTGGGATATTGGACGGTTGTATCGCCTCTCCATATTTAATTTCAGCAATTTAAATTCTGATGGAGTGATGATGTGATTTCACTACCCTCTCCATATTATATGGAATGCCATTGCAATATCATAAGCAATGAAGTCTTGCAAATATTTGATATTTTATATCATGCAAAAGATCGGAACCTATTGTTCCTTGATCCTCATTATATGATCGGACATGAACTTCCTTGATCAAATCCAGACTGAAAGTCGTTGGGATTAATTGAGAGCAAGATTTTGCTCTCATCCGGATTTTGTTTTCGAATATCAATTAATTGAATCAATTGGAACTAGCAGTTTCCTTGATCATGTGACCGATTCAATTAATTCATGTTGAGGTATGTCTAGTGGGAAGTTAGTTATCTGGCTGACAGCGCTGTTGCGCATGATATTCTCCCGAATGGAGATTTATTACTAACTTCATACCTCCATGTAGACCTACAAAGGCCTTATACTCATCACGTTCCGGAAGAACATTATTGAGTTATAAAGATATTCGATTGAACAATTACCATATTGAAACCGCTAAAAGAAAAAGAAGATCTTTGCATTACCGCCTACTTATACGGCCGTGAGTGTATATTGGAGAAGTTGAAATTCCTTCCAAATGAGTTGTATCGCACAACCATTTGCTCGATTGAGGCCATATAGCTTGAAGCTAGCCAACTCGAACACTTATTTGCTTTGGCATGACTGTTTGTGATCCAGGTTGAGATGTGATGCACCGTATCTTCAAGGGCATCCCTGTGATTAGTAAAGATCTCGTATACTTCAATACATGTTGCCAATCATGCACATTGGGAATGTTGTCAAACTCTACCTTCCCCTGCAAAAATACTTGATGACCTTCTTTTCTAAGCGGACTTAAGGGAAATTTATGGACAATTCCAACCAATACTCGGACCATATAAAGATTTTATGATTTTGCTTGATGTACCGACTCGCTGGTCACATGTATAATGTCCACATCAATGCTGTATTTGTTAAACTTGTAGCACAAATTGAGGGCTCTCCACCCTAATTATATGTGGTAGTCTAGAAGACATGATAACACCAGAGAGTTTATATCGAAAGCTTTCGATGATTATTGCACTTCCCCTGGGATTGTGGTTGAACATGTATTTCCTTTTGATCTCACAAGTCTCGCAAAAGCACTCATAAAACGCCTTGAGATGAGCGCAAGGTCCTTGGTAGTGCAGCACCAAGTTTTCTGCTTCTGCGTGGGACTATACAATTCTGCATCAGCTATATTGGTCCGCCTGAGACCCATCTCCACCCACTCTTATTTAGTGTTACAGTTGGTTACTGGGTACGGACATGATTCACCGTACTTAAGCAATTTTGGGTGTGCAGTTTATATGCCTACTGCGCCGCCGCAACGTACCAGTATGGATCCTCAATTTGGAAATATTTGTCGGTTATGATTTCCCTCCATTGACAGGTGATCTCTTTCTCGCAAAATTTGCGAATAGGTACTTTGATGAGACGATCTTTGTTACACCCCGACCCAAAAAGTGGGCCCGAGATGTACGGCCGCCACCCCAAAGATGACGGGAATGGATCCTCTGTTGATCCATTCCATTTAATTGATGTTGATCCGGCCAAATGGCCCATTTTCACGGCAATGAACAGTGATCCGAACCGTTGAATTTGTAACTAATATAGTCAAGATCATCTCCACAAAAAATGAATCAATTCCGACATCGTTTGATCACCTAATTGTGTTAAACATATACCAAATATATGGACGGCTTGTAAATTCATGCAGTTTGACCGTTCATATGTTTGGTCTATGTTTCACACAATTAGGTGATCAAACGATGTCGGAATTAATTCATTTTTTGTGGAGATGATCTTGACTATATTAGTTACAAATTCAACGGTTCGGATCACTGTTCATTACCGTGAAAATGGGCCGTTTGGCCGGATCAACACCGGATCAACAGGGAATGGATCAACAGAGGATCCATTTCCAAAGATGACGAAGCCTAACTGACACACGCCGCAAGAAAACTAAGGGAATTACAAAACAAATCACAAGACTGGGCCCATTACCAACATTCAACCGTATCAGAGCATTTACAATAACAACAACACAACAAGTGACGAATTGGAACGGAAACAACCGAAAGCAAGATAACTAACAAGGATAAGTCCCTACTCTCTCGGGACGGATGCAGAGCCTGCAGATTGCCTCTCCCCGCGGCACTGGTCACATCAGCTATTCCCCCTGCTATAAAAACCAAGGGTGAGTGGATGGAAAACTAAATAATTCTTTAAAATATTTTATGAAAATTACTATAATTAACCCCCTGCTATAAAAACATTAAATAATCTGTACTGAAAATACTGGTAAAACAAAGTGCCCTCTGGGTCCGCTCAGAGGAATGTATACCTAACCCTGGGTCCGCTCAGGGCTAGTGCACAGAGTAGATCACACACGATACTCTGGGTCCGCTCAGTAGTAACGTAGTATAACCCCTGTACCCACCCTCACGTGTCACCCTCGCTACGCTGGGGCCGCTCAGACGCAAAGGCACCGGAGCTGCTAGCTAAGGAGGGGTCTTCGGTGCGGGTAACAACGTGAGGTCTGTGTCCTATGGCCATAGTCCGAGTACTAAATAAAGGTGTGATTTTAGGTGCACTAGGGTACTGAAATACTGAAAACTGATATACATATACTGAGCTGAAAACTAATATAAATATCTATATACTAACAAATACTGAGCTTTACTGAAATCAATACTTTATGAAAACAAAACCCATCCACTCACTGTGAATCGGGGCTGTCAAATTTTCCATGAGCACTGCCTGACTAAAAACCGGAGCTCGAGTACCTAAATAATTTCCATGAGCAACTGTCAGATAAAAACCGTACTAAAAAACATTCACAAACCCTAGTTTCCCCCCGTTTTGCTCAATAAGGGTTTAACCGTAACTCGGATGACAAAACAGACCACGCCATCGGGCTCGGAACATCGTTTCCACTCGAAAAAGTGGCCGGTTGACCTCGGTCAACTCCGGTCAACGGAAGCCACGTCAGCACCGGCATGCTGACGTGGCACTGATCCGATGCTCACGTGGCGCCGACGTGTCATCCACGTGGCGCCGACGCGTCATCCACGTGGCGCCGACATGTCGTCCACGTGGCAGCCAAGTCACCGCAACCGTGTCGGAGACAGAGCCGCCGCGCCGGAACAGCGCCGCCGTGCCGGAATCTGGAAAATTCTAGAACATGGCGAGTTTCATCGGCGCCGCCGCCGCTGGTTCGCCGGAAACTGCATTTTTCGCCAGAAATTCCCCAGTTTTCCGGCGAACTCCCATTTCTCCAAAACTCAACCATTTACAACGAATCTTATATGGAAATTCATCTACGGAACGCAAGGAATCCAAAAAATAAGGGTTTCGAAGCTTACCAAGGCCGGACGTTGCCGGAATCTCGCCGGAAAGTTCCCGGTCTCTGTCCTCTCGTTGCCGGCGTTTCGTTGGGTTTCCAGCGACGATACTGGGTGCTCTGAGTTCGTCTCGACGAGCCGGTGCTGATGGCGGTGGTCGGAAGTCCGATCTGCGGTCGGCCGGCGCTCGTCGAGTGTGAGAGGTGCGACGGGTTTGGAAGTTTCCCGAAGAGGAAACTTCGGGCGACTGGTTTTTAAACCTGTTCCACCGACTTCCAGAAATGTCACGTGGCAGCCAATCACGGCTTGCCACGTGGCACGCTCTCCTACCATCCTACATCTCCATTTCCCGTCTGTTACCGCTTCATTACAACTCCAAATCCGTTACCGTCTTCGTCGACACATTCGTATCGTCGAACCCTACGCATAGAGGACAATAATGGTCAAGGAAAGTTTCACTATTCAAAAGTCAACATTTGACCCGAAGGGGCATTTTGGTCAATTCACCCAAAATCCCGAAACGGGTCGTAACAGTCTTCCCAGCGTTAGGGGGAGGAAAGAACGTCAACGTTCTTGAAAAACGACGCGAATTGACGTGGTTGTACCCACTATGTCTCATCTTGATCTCCACATCGCACAATATGATAAGTAAGTGTGACATATTCTAAATCTTCAGAGTGTTGTGTAAACAAGTCAGACACCCTTTATGATCTAACAAAAGTGATGAGATCACATATACCAACTGCAAACAAACATGTAATGAAGGCGTCCCAATAGGACGTACAAGACATCCCTGTAGGATGTTTCGTTCACGACGAACGGGGTACATCGATCGCTAGCCAATACTCTGTCCTCGGCTAGAATCGAGAAAGACTCGGTTCGATGGATTCACTCCCTGGAAGAGGAGAATTACGGCACAACAAAATCCTATCACTATCTCAACATATCCAACTCATGAAATTGCGCAGGATTATGGAAGTGACCTGGGACACGTCTCAGGGTATACCCTAAATCCAAATTCCCGAGGATCAAGAGATCTCGGTCCATATGAGTTTATGGAATCAAGATGAGATAATCATTGATGATATCTTTGCTTATGCAGTGGAGACAGAATCACAAATTGCGACGATTTCGTTGGTTAAGCACAATGTTGAACTAATTGGTGAAAATGGAAAGAAACAATGCGGGTCGATTTAGATTCCTTAGCGAAAAGTGTCTGGACATGAAGTTTCCACACTACCCAATGTGAAACCTGTAGGATACATGTGGGATTTCATAAGGAAGCGTAATGATGAGAATGCACGCCTTCTGGCAAAAGGCTTCTCTCATTAGCCCTGATATTGATTACAACGAGACGTATTCTCTCATAATGGACACAATGACGCTCCACTACCTTGTCAGTTTGGTAGTTTCCCAAGAACTGAATATGCATCTCATTAATGTGGTTACAGTTTATCTCTCTGGGGATCTTCATACAGTGATAAAGATGAGAGTCATAGAGAGGACTTAAGTTTAATGAGTCAAATAGTTCTAAATCACGGAACACCTTCTTGATTCAATTGAGGCGTTCACTTTATGGGTTGAAACAATCCGGACGAATTTGGTATAATCGTCTAAGTGAATATTTGGTCAGTAAGGGATTTGATTGACCTTAGTGGAAATATGCAATTCAAGCAAATTTGAATTTCTTAAAGTGTGTTCGGACCAGTATGTCAAACACCACCTAATGTGAAGCTTATAGGTTACAAGTGGGTCTTTTACAAGAAAATGAGAAAAACAAGATTACAAGACATACGACAAGACTTGTAGCCCAAGGTTTTTCACACAGGCTTAGAATTGATATTGTCCTAGAATGGATGCAATCAAGAATCCTTAAGCGGTAGAACAGAGGATCTGGACTCCCACCAGTCAAGACTGTCCTTCATCTCTGTTGAGTACCGATTGCATATGGCATGCAAACGTCGGTTCGTTTCTCTCAATACTTGATTCTCTTTCTTGAGCACTTCCACCTCATAGTTTCGGGCCGCCAATCACTTGGCCAGATTTGACATTGAGGTTGCACTCTGGACACAGGAAGCCATAGCACGTGTCATGGCTTCTTTGTCAGAACGCTCCGCTAATAACATCTCATCCTCCAGAGTCGAGATGTTCCAGGCCATTATTGATGCAATGCCATCATTGCACATCACTGAATCATTGATAGTAAGTGGGCCTGTACTGGAATCAAAATAGGGACTCCAAATTTTAACACTTGGTATCAAATTTCCAAGGGGAGCAATAGTCAAATAAGGAGAAACATTAGAGGAGGAAGCCATTACTGGAAATAAAACAGAAATCTGAAAGGAATGAAAGGCTAGAAAATTTGAAGGACTGATGCTTAGAAAGTTTGCAATTGAAAATCTTTAAAAGATGTGACTTCTATAGATGAATTGCAATGAGGATTTCTAGAGAAAAATGAGTCACCTCTTTTCGAGACCTGACGGGTAAATCTGCATTATTGAAAATCAGATCTCATTAACTCCGGATATGATTCCAGATGATTGGTCGCACGTGTTCCAAGGGTGACAAATTTCAACAGACGTTGAACCACTCACGGACGATTTTCAAACATTCTCGGATCCCAAGAAGTGTGTCCTACCTATTCTGAAATGACTAGAAAACGCACATCAGCCATCTATTCTCTAGCTGCTCCATGTATATATTCTCAGCATTCTGCACTTAGTAGAGGAAATCTATCAGCATTCCCACTCTTTCTTTAGATGATTACTTATCTAACCTTTCATACACAGTCTGTCTTTCATATGCTTAAAGAAGTAAGAGTATCACATATCATATTTCGAAGATTAGTTGAATTGGGGATTCCCTAAACTCCAATGCAGCATCCATCTGACCTTGCAAGACCTTCTCAAGGATGGAGTTAGCGAATCACAATTTAATCAAGTCCTGGTTATTGAGTTGGATCAAGGAACCCAAAGTTCTTTTTTGCAGTTCCTGTCAAGCCACGACTTTTTGGAGATCGATAGTCCGAACGGCCAACTTCGGATGTTTCTTCCAAGAGTAAAGGTATCTCATATCAACGGGATCGGGAGTAAAGGTATCCTATATCACGCTCCCAATCTTAGCAGGGTCTCCTGCATTGCACTGGATCTTATCAAATCCGCCAGGCCTCTTCTTGTCCTTTTGACAGAAGAGAGAGAGCCAAGGATGCAGACCAGATTCAACCTCAACATTCCCGGATCGCTTACAGAGCTATGTCGATGTTCATCAGGGGAAGCAATCAAGTATCTGAGTATGTCGTTACAACCTTGAAAGAAATTAATAAGTACAAGCCAAGGGGGAGCATTCAGAAGCATTCATGTGAATTCCTAAGCATCCAAGGGGGAGTGTTGTAGATTGGGTTGGTGGTGTATGCTCACCTACCACCAAGCTTCTTCCTATATAAAGAGGAGGAAGCCCCTTCCTTCAACACACAACTAGAGACTCTTCTCTTCGGGAGAAGAGTATAGTCCAAGGGGAGAACTAGTGTGCATGCTCACCTACCACCAAGCTTCCTCCTATATAAAGAGGAGGGAGCCCCCTCCAACACACAACCAGAGACTATTTTCTTCAGGAGAAGAGTATAGTTCAAGAGGAGAAACTAGTAAAGATACCTTATATATTTACATTTTCAGTATTTCCATATATTGAGAGAAATTAACACTACCGCCCCGAGGACTAAGCACAATTGCCAAACCTCGTTAAATACTCTCATTTACATTCCGCCACTACTATTTTCTGTCCGTTTCACAACATGTCTAAATTTATCAAAACAAATCTAAATTATATTTTTAAGCCAATTTTTTTTTTAAAAAAAAAGATTAATTATGGCCATATAATATTGAGAAGGCAAACACCTTTAGGCCCCATTCCGTCTTGGGCCCCGAAAATCTCAAGGCCGGCCCCAAGAGATGATGTTTAGAAAATGGGGATTTGCACTTTCCCAATTGGTAGGCTGCTATGAACCATGCTTTTGATTGTAATTCTCATCTCATAGAGGAAAAATCAATTATCATCAGTGGGTGCTACTAATTCATCTTAACCAGCAAGCTGGTCTCAGGCGACTCATAAGAAATAATGAAATCCAAAAAACGCAAGCAGTGATTCACACTAGTCATGAAATTACATAAACTAACAGTTGCTTTGATAAGTAACCATAATCAAGTTGGGGATGCGTAGTCACCAGGGGCGGAGCCAGGATTTTGGGAGGAGGGGAGCGGAAATTGGTTGCTCAAGCATTTCAAAAAAATTGGGAGAAGCGGCGGCGGCGGTGGAAACAATGGCGGCGCTGTGGGTGGAGTCCAAGTTGGGAAATTGGAGGAACGTAGACGCTATCAGGTGACAAAACTTCAACATAGGAGGATGAAAGTAGTACCACTAGTACGCGATCGAGAGGCAGCTTATAGTAAGCAGCAAGAGGTCCTGACTGTAGTTGAATAAAGAGAAAACAAAGTTACACCACAATGAGCAAGTCTATATGAGAATTAATGACACAATTTCATCAGATAGCTTTGCAATGGACCGTGGTCACTTACAGATTCACCACTCAAATCACTTACAGATTCACCACTCAAATTCATGTAAGTTTGAGGCTTTGCAAGAAAAATGGGAACTTCACCCACGAAACCTGGCATACATACCAAGCTTCCATGAACCTAACGAACTAACCATAACAACCAGAGAAAAATATCCAAAAGGTTCACATACCTTGCCCGAAGATAGCTTTGCAATGGACCGTGTTCATTTCAATCCCTTGCGATTCAGCAAAAGCATCAATCATCTCAAACCCCAGCTAGTTTCAAACCAAAACAAAAAGCAAATAATTAGAAACCCGTCATCAATTGCCAAGGCAACAAACAAGAAGATCAATATGGATGGTATGGTTATAGACTTATAGTACATTGTGTCTAGTCCCTTTGTACTTATCGCCGGGATTGCCCAAACCCACAAACAGCCATGGTCGTGGAGCAGCAGTGCCAAAGCAACGCCTACTTAAGTTATTAAGCATTCCAATAGGCCTCACTAACATAATTCATCAAAATTTGAACACCAAAATCTCCAATCCACCTGCCATTCAGAACTTTTCACAAACACCTGGAGTGCATTGATATGTAAATACAGTACTAAATCATAAACTCTCTACACTGCAATGAAATTTTAAATGCATTGAACGGGTACGCGAAAGCTAGTAAATGGAAAAAATCGATTGGGGCTGCTGCTGGATGAAATATCAATTGGGGCTTTCTTGGTTGATGAAGCAAAGAAGCAGAACGGGAACGACAAAGCAGAGAAGAAAACGACGCCAAGCCAAACGACGTCGTTGGAAATTAAAAACCCCAAAACGACGCGCTCCAATTAAATCAAAACTCGCCGTTTTGATTAATGAGAACCGGCGCCGTTTAAGGCCGTCGTCCTCGCGTCTCCACAGCTGCCCAGATCTCCTCGCCGCCGCTCTTCAATGGTGTTCAGCCGGCGGACATGGGGAGCGGAACCACCACGGATCCGCTCCCAGTCCATAGCTTACCTGGAGACATAGGGAGCGGCTGCTGACCACCGCGCTGTGGTGGCTCCGCCACTGGTAGTCACAGATGAAAAAGCAGTAATACTACATAGCAGAAGTACTTGAAAACGAGTCCTGGAAGAAGTATTCAAGCCTCACGGATAACCACAACCGAGTTGTGGATTGTTTTGCTCTAACCCTAGATGCACCCATATCTCCCTCAATGACTTCCAACCTGCACTCCACAATCACCAGCACAATATCTTCTGCAGACAATGGTAACAGATCAGAACAGAATCACAACTCCTTTCCACAAACTTCGATCATACACAGTGACGACAATGATACATTGTCCAATAAGGAAAAGGAGGTGAAGATATAAACCTTAATTAATCATCTATGAGCATTTCACTTTTCACCCTTTTAGCTAAGATCTATAGTTAAACCTTTCAAGCGGAAAACTAATGCATGTACAGAAAAGTAAAGGAAACTATATTCAATGGGATTGGTACAAACATTACTTGACAAACCAAAAGTTAACAGCACACTGCTCCCTTTAGAGCATGCAACATTTTCTCATTCGATGCACCAATATAGATTTTATCTTAAGAATAAGCAAGACAAGCATGCATGGCTTAATATTAACACAGCATTCTTTGTTCCATGTACGGAAGAAAATTGTATAACAAGAAAATGCTAACCAGGCTTCTGAGGAGGAGTTGACCACCCACAGCCGACTCATCATGGGCGCTTTTCATAATCAAAAACAACCCGACCTGCGCACCCCTTTTCAAGGTCCTCACCAGTCAGTAGGTCAACAACAATAACAGGCGCATTAGGTGCAAGCTTTCCATCTTTGGGGAAAAATTTAAAGTACGGGCAAAATAGAGTGGGGTGTAAATCAGACTCGCCACATACATCACAATGATACCCAACCCAACGGTTAGGATCATGTACAGGAGTTTCTTCAACGCATTTCTTTTCTTCTGCATAGTTAAACATGATAAAAGCAAAGAACAACTCAGGCATTTCACAAACTAATTCACATGTATATGATTTTCATCAATAATCATGGAAGGAACTGTACTACATATACCAAAGCTAAACATTCTAAAAACAAATAAAGGAATTTTTCTACTCAGAACACGAACTTTTCTTCTTTTCAGCAAAACCCAATGAGGCAAAGCAAATTCCAGATAATCTACCTCACAAACCATAAAACTAAAGCTTACCACGTTCCCACGGCAAAATTAGGCGGCGCGGCTCCTTTGGTCTTTCAATGGTGCCGTCTGCTATTAACATACACATAGGTATTATGTCATAAGAAGAGCAAATAATCAATCACAACATGGAAAGTATAAATAGAGGGACTCAAGCACTGGTGCCGGGCAAGAAATAGTATCTCAATGCACTCAAGTGGATTCCAGATAAATCTTCGGATACACAAACCTCAGATATATGTAAAAATTATGCAGTTATACATGTTAAGTCCCTTACAACAGCACTACTATAATTGCCAGCACATCAAAGTTTAAGCTAGAAAGTCAAAGTAACAAGTAAGCTAGACCATACTGCTGATGACTCATAAGAAGAATACTAATACATTATGAGTATGCCATGAAGGCCCTCTTAATTTCAATTAATCCACTCATTCAGATACTGCAAATGGAAAAATCGTTTCACATTTCCGTTGTTAACCGAGTTTTTGTACAAGTGGATGTTAACCTCTTAAGACATTTGACAAATCAATCAACATTTTGGTTTGGAGGGCATGCCACGAATTCCCAATTGCCGAAATTCATACAAACATTGTAGGCTCATTGACTTTGATTTCTTAATGGGTAAAATATACCTTCTAGCGAATCCAAGTAGGCCAAGAATTCACCGGTGTCTTTATACACTTTAGCTGGAGCGTCCGTGTCCTCCATCTTCTTATCACCACCATCAACTGCAAGAATCATCAAGTCTTTCAGGCAAACCTAAATTAAATTAACTACTAACCTTCAATTTTCTTTTCCACATGAAAAATATTATGACATATGAGAGCAAAGTTTTTCCGTGAAAAAGAGAAGTTTTATACACAAAATTTCCAGATACAAATCAAAATCTTTGGCCTCAAATAATAATCTAATTCCGGATAAAATCACTCACCGCGAAACCCTAAAACCAGAATTTTTTTTTCAAAAGCATAATATTACCTTCGCTTTCGCCGTTTGGGTTGTTGCCGTCGCCGCCCTGATCATCAATCTTTCGCCTCTTCGGTTCGGGCGAGTTCTGGCCATGGTCCGGTTCGGGCGGGTTCTGGACATGGTCCAGTTCAGGCGGGTTCTGGACATGATCCGGTTCAGGCGGGTTCTGGGCCGGGCCAGTTTCCGATCCGGCAGAGAGATCGAGAGATGGCATATCTTCTAGGGTTGTGAGAGAGCTCTGGGGATTGATGTGATTTTCAAGAGAGACTGCGAGATGGGGGATCTTATATAGGGAGTCTAGAAAGGACTGGGATCTTCTGTCTCCAAAGTAGCCTGTTTCCTTGTTATCCTCCTTTAATGTGTTGCCACGTAGCCAACCGACCAATACGAGCCCACTAGGATTGTGCCACGTTAGTCACATCATTATTCGACGTAACCCCTCCCACCTTAAGGAAGTGTTGTTTTTGGTTCGAGTTTTTGGGCAGAGAGTGTGCCCAATTACCAGAAAGCTTCTTGGAGCTTGATTTTTGGGTCGTGGCTTGTTTCTCGGGTTATGACTCCATTTGGCATAGGTTTCGCGAAAGTGATTTTGTAAAATTTTCGATCAAAAATTATTGGTAAACGCAAACAAAATCACTTTTGAGGCATAATCACTTTCGCAAAAACTGATTATCGAAGACAAGGTAGGAGTCGCTTTCGCGAAATCACTTTCATTTAGGCCACGCTAGGTATTTACATTATTCTTAATAAAAAAAATTTCTTCCAATTTTAGCCTTCTTCAACATTTCAAATTATATATTGACCAATAGTTTGATTATATAAATGAAATATGAGGAGTTTAACATAACAACTATTATATAAAATTCTGTTTTAATTTTACAAAAACTTGATGATATAAATTTTTTTTACATATCTTTATTTTAATAAATAGTTTAGCAAAATAATTATTTAAGAACAGGTCTGCTTTGATCGTTATATATATCTCCTAAAACTGTTTACCAAACCACCAAAACTGGTTATTGTGATCCAAAACAGTTTTGATAAAATATTTACTAGACGCCAAACTGATTATATCGAAGCTGATTTTCTGAAAGTAATTTCGCGAAAGCACATCAATGTCAAACTGCGCCTACGGATATTTGTCTTCAAGCATTAATTTCAACCAGCATAATCTCATTCAAATACTATCACAAATCTATGACATAAATTTCTTGTTGGTTTGTGGTGCTTTTAACAAATTTCGTCTACACAACCCAAAGACTTACCAATTGAATTGAAGTCCAAGACCTTTTACACACCTAAGATGTTATACCACGTCCCAAAAAGTGGGCCCGAGATGTACGGTCTCCACCCCAAAGATGACGAAGCATAAACTCGCACACACACAACGACAAAACCAAAGGAAATAAAAATACAAACACACGGCTGGGCCCATTACATACACTATGACTGTATCAGAGCAACTACAATAGAAGATCAAACAACGGAAGCAACTGACAACCTGAACTGAACAGGAGTTGTCCCTACACTCTCGGGACGGATGCAGAGCCATCGAATTGCCTCTCCTCGCGTCTCTGGTCAACTCAGCTACTAATCCCTAAGGGGATGCAAAACCAAAAGGATGAGTGGATTGAAAAATAAATAATCTTTCAAAAACATTTCTAAAAAAGTATACATAACCCCCTGTTGTAAAAACACATAACTGTACTGAAATACTGAAAATATCAAAATATACTCTGGTCTGCGCCGACTGAGTGCACGTAACATATCAAACACGCTGGCCTGGAACAGGGGTAGGTAGTTCGCTGCCCTGCCCAAGGGTCGTTGGTACAACTGTATGAACATAACCCCCTGTACCCACCCTCACGTGTCACCCACGCAGCCCTAGGGTCGGTAATTTGCTGCCCAGGGATCGTGGCACCGGAAAAGCTAGCTAAGGGGAGGGGTCTTCGGTGCGGGTAACAAGCGTGAGAGATTGTGTCCTACGGCCGTAGTCCGAGTACTAAAAGTGTACCGTGTGATTCTAGGTGCACAAGGGTTCTGAAATTGCCGGTAACTGATATATACATACTGAGCTGATAAACTGATATATATATATATATATATATATATATATATATATATATATATATATATATATATATATATATATATATATATATATATATATGTATAATACTGTTATATACTGAACTTTAATAAAACCACACTGTAAGAAAACAAAACCCATTCACTCACAGTGAATCCCAGGCTGCCGAAGTCGCCTATATGTACTACTCGATTGAGGCGTCTCATCGAAGCTCAAATACCTAAAAAGGTTTCCACGAATCAACCATTAGAAAATCCGTAATTAAATACCACCTTCGAAACCTTAATTTTCCATGTTTTACTCAAGTGGGGTTCAACCGTATCTCGGATCGCAAAACGGAGCTCACCATTGGATCCGGAACGTCGTTTCCACTCGAAAAAATGGACGGTTGACATTGGTCAACGGTTGCCACGTCAGCACGCCCGTGCTGACGTGGCATCGATGTGGCAGCCATGTGGTAGCTGACTGGACGCTGAGGTGGCATCCACGTCAACACGCCGTGCCGGAATAGTGTCGCCGTGCCGGAATTTGGAAAATTTCTGAACATGGCGACCTTCATCAGCGCCGCACTGCCGCTGCGGGTTCGCCGGAATTTGCAACTTTCGCCGGAAAATTCCCAGTTTTCCCGTGAACTCCCATTTCTTCGAAACTCAATCGTTTTCAACAAATTTTATATGAAACTTCATCTACGGAAGTCAACAAATCGATTGGAGAGGGTATCAGACCTTACCTCGGACGGGAATGGCCGGAATCATGCCGGAAAATCCACGGTTTCCGTTCGCTCGTTGCCGGTGATTCCGAGGGCTGCAGCCGACGATCCTTGGTGTTCCGGGTTGGTCTCGCCGAGCTGGTGATGATGGCGGTGGGTTCGAGTCCGATCGGTGGCCGAAGTGTGACGATCGGCGACGAGGGTCGACGGCAACGGGTTTTCCAGCTCGGGTTTTCCGACGGCTTTCCACGGCGTTTTGGAGGCTGGGGCTTCGTGAGGATGGTGTCGAGGTCGTGAGGAAGCTATTGGGGCGATCGTCGTCGGGGTTGGTGGCCGGAGAAGAGGGAGAACGACGGTGGGTTGGGGACGATGGCTCGGGTTTCCGTTTTGGGAAACCTGGGTTTGTTCGGCTTTTAAGCCCGAACTGATCTTTCCAGAAGCGTCTCCCAGCATCTGCCCAATCAGAGCTTGCCACGTGGCAAGCTCATCAACATCACAATTTCGTTTTTCGTCCGTAACGGGTTCGATACAACTCAGAATTCAATTTCGTCTTCGCGGACGCGTTCGTATCGGCGAGCTTTTCGCAAAGAGTTTAATATTGACTATGAAATTCCTTACTATTCAAAAGTCAACTATTGACTCCTAGGAGCATTTTGGTCATTTAACAGAAAATCCTGGGTCGGGTCGTAACATAAGACCATTTCCAATGGTTGGAGTCAATATTCCAAATTTGACATAACAAAATACAATTATTCATCTTTACAAATTTGACATTGCTCTCAATGATAAGACCATCTCCAATGGTATATCTCAAAAACTCAAATTTGACACCACAAAAATACAACTATTCATCTATACAGATTTACCATTAGTCCAAATGATAGTAGACTCAAATTTGACTTTATGATTTGATTAATTGAGTTTAACGTTTTTTCATAAGTTAATTTTTAATTAGAGTGTTGTAAATTAATTTTATGAACATTAAGTTAATTTTTAACCAGAGTGTTGGAAATTAATTTTATGAACATTTCGACCTAAAAACTCTCAAAATCTGAATTTTTTTTTTTTTTTTGTCATTTGGTGTAAAACCGAGCTTGGATGGCTTCTTTTGTTCAAGGAGGGTGGTAAACCCTAGAAAAAAATTCTTCAAACTTTTCATGGACACGGCTCCAAAATATCTCCAAGCATTGATTAACACCGACAGAAACATCTTCAGAAATCTTCATCCAAGCTTCACATATAGTTTCATCTTCTTATTTTGTATAAGTTGGACCTCTAGAAGTTTTTTCTTTTGGAAGCATATTGAATAAAGAAATAGATATTAAGATATGGGAACAAGTATATAGTGAAAGGAGAAGAAAATTGATTGTTTCGTGTCAAATGGAGTCCGGATGATAAAGTTATGAGTAAAAAAATGTTTTGAGGTTTGTGGGGTTAACAAAAAAATGGAGGGTCCGACGGAGCAGAGAAAGTTGAAGAAGAGAGAACGTATTATGCAGCGCGTGTGAGTGTAACTTTGTATTAAAAGTGTAAAACCAATTAAAAATCAACATGTGTCCAAAGTAGTACTATATTGTAATGTTTAAAGTGTAATAGTATTTTTGGGTATTTTACTCTTCAAGTGGTATCAAAATGTAATTGTTTCTTTGAAATAAGGAAAGTTAGAAATCGAAAAAGTTCATATAATAACTTACCAATTTCTTTCTTGAAATCATCTAGTGTAATAAGGAGATATAGTGGACGCTTTGCATAAAGAGGGCGGGGCTCTTGGGCTCTAGAGCCCCTCTTCTCTTCTAAGACAATTTAACTTTTTGCAAGATTGTTGTTTTGTTATTTATTTTTAGTGAATTATTCATTCTAGTTTAGCCTATTGTATAAACATATTCCTTGTTCTCCAACAATTGGAACAACAGGTTTGAACTATTTAAACATCAAAGGTAGAACTCAAGTGGAAAGGAAACTAGACTTAAAGGAGTTTCTGACTTTCTGCCACAAAAAGAGGAATCTGATCGAACTCAAGGGTGATGAACTAGCTGAGAACTCTAGTTGTATATGTAGGCTAAATGGAATATGCAGACATGTTCATTAATAGAGTAGGGTCATGTGCTTTTGTGGCCTAACTTGACTTATTGTCATTTTATTTCACAAGAGGACAACTCATTGGTAAGATTTTCTAGACATTATCTGGCTGATAGAACACATGGATGAGCAGTTTGCTAGAGAAACACATGGATGAGCAGGCTGCCGAACAGTGAAGTTCATATCTTCCCGATAGGATCCAATAAAGAATCCCCGAAGAAAAATTTCAACTTCTGATTCTCTCCAAAAGGATATGACCACCAACTGACTAATTAGCCTAGGTCAACCAATCCCTCTTTTCTTATTAGTTTATAGAGAATAATGCTGCGTATGATCATTCAAATGGGAAACACATTACTTCACAGCACCTAAAATACAGCTTGAAAACATTACTTCATAGTTGAAATTGTTCCATTTCATGTCTCAAGAATTTATAAACACAAAAGGATAGGAATATTACACAGCACACATTGTCTTCAAGTTAGAATTTCTAATCAAAAGAGATCTCATTCAAATCCCATCACAATCCATCCCATACATTCCCTAGTTGGTTTTTCCCCAACAAGCCTCTCAAAGCCGATTCTAAAGGCCGACAAGGTGAATTAGAACTTTCTGATTCTTATCCAACCAGGAAGCTTTGTCCTCATCATATAGCTTCATCAGACGGAGAGCCAATTCTTCATTTTCAAATGCCAACCTGCGCAGCACATATCCACCCCTCAAATCGGCATCGAATCCCGCTATGATATGTGTGGCCTTCATCCTTCTGGTAAAACCCAGCTTCCTAAATCATAACAAACTTGTTAATGAGTGAAATTAAAATGCATAAATTACACAAGGAAAATGTGATGTATATATATACCTGAGCCATTCATTCACGCGATCATTGTCCCTCCCCATGTACCTGTCCTTGAACATCATGAGAACTGCACAAGTGTCCCATGTGGAGCAATACTGAAAGTGATCAATGTAGACATGCAAAACAGATTTTCTTATGGCAAGTGTTATTAAGAAAATCTGTTTTGCATGTCTACATTGATCACTTTCAGATTGCTCCACATGGGACACTTGTGCATTCATGATGTTCAAGGACAGGTACATGGGGAGAGACAATGATCGCGTGAATGAATGGCTCAGGTATATATATACATCACATTTTCCTTGTGTAATTTATGCATTTTAATTTCACTCATTAACAAGTTTGTTATGATTTAGGAAGCTGGGTTTTACCAGAAGGATGAAGGCCACACATATCATAGCGGGATTCGATGCCGATTTGAGGGGTGGATATGTGCTGCGCAGGTTGGCATTTGAAAATGAAGAATTGGCTCTCCGTCTGATGAAGCTATATGATGAGGACAAAGCTTCCTGGTTGGATAAGAATCAGAAAGTTCTAATTCACCTGTGTCGGCCTTTAGAATCGGCTTTGAGAGGCTTGTTGGGAAAAACCAACTAGGGAATGTATGGGATGGATTGTGATGGGATTTGAATGAGATCTCTTTTGATTAGAAATTCTAACTTGAAGACAATGTGTGCTGTGTAATATTCCTATCCTTTTGTGTTTATAAATTCTTGAGACATGAAATGGAACAATTTCAACTATGAAGTAATGTTTTCAAGCTGTATTTTAGGTGCTGTGAAGTAATGTGTTTCCCATTTGAATGATCATACGCAGCATTATCCTCTATAAACTAATAAGAAAAGAGGGATTGGTTGACCTAGGCTAATTAGTCAGTTGGTGGTCATATCCTTTTGGAGAGAATCAGAAGTTGAAATTTTTCTTCGGGGATTCTTTATTGGATCCTATCGGGAAGATATGAACTTCACTGTTCGGCAGCCTGCTCATCCATGTGTTTCTCTAGCAAACTGCTCATCCATGTGTTCTATCAGCCAGATAATGTCTAGAAAATCTTACCAATGAGTTGTCCTCTTGTGAAATAAAATGACAATAAGTCAAGTTAGGCCACAAAAGCACATGACCCTACTCTATTAATGAACACGTCTGCATATTCCATTTAGCCTACATATACAACTAGAGTTCTCAGCTAGTTCATCACCCTTGAGTTCGATCAGATTCCTCTTTTTGTGGCAGAAAGTCAGAAACTCCTTTAAGTCTAGTTTCCTTTCCACTTGAGTTCTACCTTTGATGTTTAAATAGTTCAAACCTGTTCTTCCAATTGTTGGAGAACAAGGAATATGTTTATACAATAGGCTAAACTAGAATGAATAATTCACTAAAAATAAATAACAAAGAAAGACAAAAACAAAATTCAATTAATACTTGAAAATATAAGATCAAAATAACACTTATTAACAATTAGTCGAACTATTACCTGTGATTATCCCCCCCGTGTTAGGATCCATCAAAGCTGCTTCCAACATAGCCTTAGTGACAATGTCATCGGCTTCAGAAATCCTCCGATCAAAAGCTTCAAGTCCAGCCCTAACGAACTTTGCACCTGACCCTATTGATGCAAATCTATGTATAGGCCTTGATTGCAATGAGTCAGCTGGATTTATTAAGACATTCCTCTGTAAAAAAACATTTGGTTCCTACATAAAACACAGTAATTAATACACAAAATAAATGAAAATCAGTATTACTACTAAGTGTCAATTTCATTACCCCATTCTCGATTCCCATTAATAAAATTGAGGCTGCCAAATCTTTTCCTTGGTCTCCTTCAGTCATGACAAACGCTTCGAGGTCCTGGGCAGCCCCACTAACGGTAACATCAACAGCATGATTCACCTGTGCATATAATAAATAATGAATACAAGACAGCCCCACTAACAGTAACAATAATGAATTTACTACAAAAGATAATAGTTCTTACCCAATCCTGTACGTGGGCTACTAGCCTCCTAATTCCAATTGTATTTCCGGCAAATGCCACTGAAAGACCTGGACTAATCTCCATAAATTTGTCTGCCTTATCATAAGCTGAAAACGAAAGAAAATGTCGTGGGCTGCCAAAAAAGGATCATTTATTGTTAGTTATGTTACATAATTGTCATTTATAATACCTATGTCGGATAAATAATCGTCATTTGTAGCTCTGGAATCCACCCCACAGATTATTTTGTCTTCCAAAACTAATGCAATTACTGTGGTTCCTTTCACTCCATTTTTCTGCATACAATATACCAAAACATGAGATTGTTAACAATACTAACACTGTAAAACCAGCTTGAAAATCAATTAAAATTTCAATCCATTGAGTACGGATTGTAAGATTGGCTATGTGATCATCTAGCTTTCTGCCCCTCATGTACTTCCAGCCACCACATGAAAGCATGATTATGTTTTTGTTTAATTGTTCACATTTCGATGCAATAAGCACACCTAGTGTTTCAAAAAAATGGTATCATGATCTTACCTTTAGGTCCTTAACAGTAGGACGATCTGGGTTAATTTCCAATATTCTCCTGCCCTTCATGAACTCCAAACTTGCAGTATCAATTGCTAATTTCCAATCCCAGTACTTCTCAGTTTTTGTCTTCTTTTCCTTCTCACCCTGTAACAAGCACAATAACTTACTACAATGTAACATTTATGAAGAATGAAAACCACACAATTGGGAACCCCAATTCACTTACCTCTGCTTTTGCTTCTTCACCATCCTCTGGCTCTTTCTCCTCTTCCACCTGCCAAATGTTCCCACTCAATAAGGACAGAATGATCAACCATATGTGCAGAAGCCCATATCAATCAATTCAACCAAAACCGGCCACCTAGAGAGGAAGAGGTTTGTCTAGGCATTAAACAAAGTTCTCACCTCAAAAGTCCTAGATTTTTCTTGCCATGTGTAGATAGGGAAGGAAACAAACTGTGAGTAATTCTTCACCAAACCCTGGATACGGGCTGGCTCTGAGAATTCATACTTGTCAGCTGGCTGCAAAGAGTAAATTTTAACTTTCACATTCTATCCACAAATTTTCTTTTTTAAAACCAGAATACACTGAATTATAAATACATGCACCGCCCAATGAAACATTAGGAACTAAATCCGTAATGGGCATAGCATGAATGCCTAATAAGCAACTAGTCACAAACAAAATAGCCAAATGTTCGGAAACGAGAAATGTAGCGGGTAAAATACCCTTAAATAGAGTGTGATCTGTGTTCCACGGGTAATGAGATTTTCTGCACTTGTTTCTTCCCTAATCACATATGAGCTACTTTCTGCTGCTGCTTCCCAAACATATTGCTTATCAGACCTTGGGCTTTTTGTGGAGACAGCAACCTGAAATTTCATATTACATACGAAAACCAATTTATAACAACTCAGGACGGCCATCCACAGTAGGAGAAGCTCATTTACAAGCAGACAGTTGGAAATGAAACTACACCTTATCAGCAACAAGAAAAGCAGAATAGAACCCAACACCAAAATAACCAATCAAGGCATTGTCTGTAGCAGGATCCTTATTTTCCTGCCAAACATAAGGCTCAAAATATAAGATCCAAAGCTTCGATGTACTCAGCATTCACATAGAAACAACAAAATGTTGTCATAATTGTCATAATACGGATGCCTAGAGGAAGACCTTTTTTTTTCTTGGAGAAGGGAGAAAGAGATATATGTATATACCTTCAGAGCCTTCAGAAATTTTGACGTACCACTCTGAGCAATGGTTCTAACGCAATCAATGAGTTCTTCTTTTGTCATTCCGATGCCAGTATCCCTGAAGTTTAGAGAACCAGATTTTTCCATTATCTTCACCAGTCCATCCAGGACAAAAAACTAAGCAAGAGATTTTGAAACAACATACGATATAGTGATGGTTCCATTATCTGGATTGGATTTGATGCGTATCTGTAGTTCATTGGCTTCTCCTAGCAAAGAAGGTTCGGTGACACTCAAGAATCTCAACTTTTCTAAAGCATCATTAGCGTTACTGGAACAGGAAACAATATAGCACATAATAATGAGCATATAATTCGATATTCATGCCATAAATCACAAAAAAACACATCTTCATGAAGTGTAGGCGTAAGAAGCTCACCTCACAAGTTCCCTAAGGAACACCTCCTTGTGGCTGTATAGACTGTGAACTATCAAATTAATCAGCCGAGTAACCTGAAATTAATTTTAAAGTCCTAAGATTTCAATTCCAAACTCATACCAATAACCGATTTCTCATACTGTGCTAAATACCCATAATTTATACTCAAGCCAAAATCTACTAAAATTATATTTGGAAAGAAACACTTTTAAGAATACCTCTTCAACCATTGATTTCCTTGACAGAAAGAAACACTCTGAAGATAGTTTGTCTCACTTCGGTGACAAAAATCTTCTTGGGCTTGCGGCTCTAAGATGGAAGCACTGCCGACGATTTAGATTTGGTGCGGATTGGGATGGGGAGGGTGGGAACGGACCTCGTTTTATATTTCAAGCTCAGCGGCAAAGGGTCAGTTCTAATGTCTCTCCATACCCTAAATTGGCCCGGTGGAGAACCCAGTTTAATAATCAATTTGAGTCGAAAATTAACTTCTTTATTTGTTATAACATTTTCCTCGTTCTTAAACTAAACAACATTTTTTCACAATAAAATAATCCATAATGAAGTTTTCTCGCCTACTCGGTAGTTGAAGTTCCTAGTCACTGGCATTTCTTTGTTAAATTTGCTTGGGTTCCTCTTGGGAGGAACTGAACCCATGCCCTCACTTTGTCATTAGTAAATGTTTTGAGATTCAGATTTCTTTATCATCTTATTCTACATTACTCCTAAAAAGCAAATCGATTTGAAAGGAAGTGTTCCAAGTATTTCATACATATGGGTGACTAAAAGATATCCAATCAGATTAATTTTGATGATCTTTATGTAAAGATTTAGGATGTGAGCAGTTCAAATTAAGAGATTTGATGTAAGATGTTCATTAGAGTGTTCAATATGAATGGTATCCTATACTGCTCTCCTTTTTTATCTTACATGTTTTGACATGATTAAAACTGTTTACTTTATAACTACTAATTAAATTTGAGGTCATTGGGTCATTGGGTTATCCCAGGAAAATATATTAATTTAGCAAAGTATTACATAATCAATAAATTAATATTAATAACTTATTAATTTATCTAAGTATTCCTTACTCTTTTAAAATATTGTATATTGTATTTAGTTTCTCATTGATTTATCTAGGTATTCCTTACGAAAACAATTCTTTGCATTCGTTTGACCAAGTGTAAGACTACTCATGAATCTTATTAGATTTTACGTTATTCCATTTCACGAACATTTAACCAAGCAAAAACTCTATTTAAACAAACATTATTAATTTAGCGATTTATTATTTCAGCACGTTATCTCCAAGTCGGTACCAGCCTTTTACCCGAGGAAATAAATTATTCGGGTATTAAATTGTCGAGGTTTTACTATGATAGTTCATTGAAACAAATACATCTTCACTAATAATTCATGTTTACTAGTTAATCTCTTTCAACGTAAAGATGGTACTTACCTACCAATGCGTTAATTATTGACAAATTACCAATGTATTTAGTCTTATTTATTTAAAGTAATCTTCACAATTATACTATTAGATCATATTAAATAATTTAATTGTTCCAAAAGTATATTTTTGAACTTGTTTGAATTAGGGGTGATTTTCGGACGGATCGGATCGGAAACAAATGTTCCAATTCCCTTCTAAAAAAGTTCGAAATGAAATTTTCTTTCCAAATTCGGAATCTTTGGAAATCGGAAAAAATTCGGAATTTTTCGAATCGAAATTTTATTGGAAATTTCAGAAATACATTCGGAACTTTTCAGTTTTCAAGGTGAAATAAGATAAAATTATATATGAACTACGCTTTCTATATGAATACATACTATAAAGCAAGTAATGAATGTGTTCGCGAGTAACAATAAGAAAAACGAAAGTAAATATGATTTATTCTAAAATATACTATATACTATAAAATAAGTAAATTCATATAAAATGCATTCCATTTTTTTATCGGAATATGTTCAAAAATCTTCGGGAATAATCCGATCGGAAAGTTGGAACTTTCGGATTAAAAATGTATGTTCCAATTTCCGTCCAATTTCTTTCGGAATTTTTTGGCATCATATCGAAAATTTTCCATTCGGAATTGGAATTTCCAATCCAACTTGCACCCCTAGTTTGAATATTAATGAGCAAACTACAGTCATAATAGTCATAATAATAGATAGTTTACTTATTTGGAATTAAGAGTATATGAACAATAAAATAGGGCATATTACATTTACGTACCATATGGTTCAAGTCTTAAGTTTCGAAATGATACCAATATTTTTTTTCTTGCATTTGAGTACTATGTATTTCAAGATCTTACAAACATGTTCTGCCGTTATTTGACCATTAATTTTTTAGTTAAATGATGACGTAAATACTATGGGCCCACTAGTTCATTCTTCCCTCAAATGTTTTAAATGGTAAAATTGTCTTTTTATTTAAATATTGCAAATGAGTTTGCTTATCTTTTGCAATCAAATTTCGCCACGCATGTTTTAGCCATACAGTAAGGATGGAGACCACGACCGCACTAGATAGAGAGGTAGAGATCAAGAAATTTGATATTGGTAAACTTGAGATCTTCCAGTAGGGGTGATGATGTCTATTGTAGTTGTTGGGTAGGTTTCAGTGGCAACGCTTGATGGAGAAGTAGAGATTAAGGAATTTGATATAAGTAAACTTGAGATTAATGAGCATTCCAGTACTTTCATTGAGGATGAGGAGAGTGAGGATGATGATGGAGATGCTAGGTGGTTCCGATGATTTTTAAGACTTTATTTTAGATTTTAATTAAATAAAAAACAAAACACATGAGGGAAGTATGAATTGGTGGGTCCCACAGTATCCACATCATCATTTAACTGAAAAATTAATGATCAACAACAACAAACCAAGTTTGCAAGATTTGAAAGTACACAGTAATGAAATGCAAGAATTACCCCAAATGTCCAATAAAATAATAATATTACTCACCATTTGCTTCTCGATTAAACACACAGAATTTTAACAAGTCAAATCCTCAAGGCAAACTGCCACGTTAGCCATCAAGTGATAGTTTTGCCTAACGGATTTGCCTAGTCTATGCAAGAGGCAAATATATATTTTGAGGGCTAACGTGATAATTTGTCTTGAAGATTCGACTTGTTAAAATTCGGTCTCTTCAACTTATTAGTCATTAAAATATGAGAAACTTACCTTGCTTTCCTTCTTTCATCCCATGCCAGAGAAGAATTTTCATGTTCCTCTGCTCTTTCTTCTTCCATGCTGATGGTCGTTATTTTCCTATAAAGGATGGTAACTTTGAATGACATAGTATGCAACTAATGATTGGACTGAATGGATTCACTCGTGATATAAAACACCAAACCAATCATGCAATAAGAGGAAATATGTAATCTAGCACTCATATATGAAATGGTTATTAAAAATGGTTATCAAACTGGCCTTATTTTCTCAACTCCAGTACATTCAAAGGTGAACAGGGTCAAGACAACCATTTGCTAAGTGAACGAATTTCTCCAAACTAATTAGAAACACACGTAGCCATCATTACAAGCATCATGATGATATTAAAATTTGATTAACGAGAACAAATTAAAAAAATGGTTACCAAAAATAAATTGATAGCAACTCCATCTCCAAGTGTGGTATCTCCAAGTGCATTAATGCAACAAACATGATTCAGAGAACAATGCCAATTTCCAGAGGTGGACCTAATCAAGAATTATAACATTATCACAGTTTATTATCTCAAAATAAAGAGGAATAACATATTTTAGAAAAAGAAGAAGCAGCTATAAAATAAGGAAAGTCAGGAAAACTCACCTTGCATTAAAATGCTATAATACACACTGGGACAGAGAGTCGAAACTGTTAGGCGTACTCAGGCTGGGCTCAATCCCAAGTTTGTTTTCTTGTTTGGGCCTGAAGTCTTGTATGCCTTTCTAGTATCTAATGTACAAAAATTGGAAATGGAAGAGGTCCACAGAAATCAGTGGCGGATCCAGGAATTGTTGAGCAAGGGGGCGGAAATTTGAAGACGAAATGTCTAGAAAACAATAGTACTAATGTCAAACTTTATATAGAATACAACATTACAAATTTAAAATAATATTGCACAAGTTTTTTTTTTTTCCAAATTCCAATTACCAAACAACACATTCCACACTAATTTTCATAACCAAACTGTTCTCACAACTCAAGTAGTACGATTGAATAAGAAACAAAACAAACAAAATTGATTTCACAAAAATCAATACTCAAATCAAACAAACAACCCATTTACATTTAATTGAATGAAAAACCCGATATAGGGAGCAAATTGGAATTTGGGAGGGCAGGGCATACCTTAGGGTTGTATTCAGCGTTCCAGCAGCTTGTAGTGCAACGGCCTTCAAATTCAACTTGTAATTTAGATTGATCGTGGAGACAATATTCCTGATACAATTAGAAAATATTACAAAAATGCTTTCATAATTTCAGGAAATACATAACTAGTTTGAATCAGTCACTTAATAAGACACAGCCAGCAGAATATCCCAACATAGCGGTAAATGCAAGTATCGCAAACTGGCTACACTCCATCACATCAACTGATTACAAGACAACCGAGATTGTGTAACTTTATGAAAAGAAAAGCAATTCGCAATTCATTCCAGCTCCCACGTAATCGATAGCACAAAGTCAATATTCAAATCAAACAAACAACCCATTTAATTGAATGAAACCTGATATAGGAAGTAAATTGGAATCTGGGAGACCTTACTTACAGGCAGTGGCGCGCAAAAGAACGGCTCCGAGGAGGTCTGACTCGGAAGAGAAGAGAACAGGGCTGAATCGGGAGGAGACTGATGACAAACAAATGCGCCACAGCCCAGCCCAGCTCCAAATACGCCTCTGCCCAAAGAAAAACGACGTGCCGCTTGGAGGATGAACTCAAACAACGCCGCTCCCCCATCAATACCAAACGCACCGTTTTGCGCGCTCTGTTGCTGCGCTGCCTCTTCTTCTTCCTCGCCGCATTGGGCAGAATTGCTTGCAGACGACGACGCCGTCCTTCTTCCGCGCGGCTTCCGGTGCGAACCAGAGGGGCGGATCCGATCCCAGTCAAGACATTTTGTGTCCACCAGAGGGGCGGAGGCGTACCTCCGCTCTCACGTGGATCCGCCCCTGACAGAAATATAAGACTTTAAGATAATAACCACTGGAAAATATTTTTGACCAAAAAAAAAAAACCACTGGGAAAATATTGTATTAGCTGCTTGTAGCGCAATTAGCCTAATTCATTCAATTCTCTCATTCAAAACATAGAGAAATTGGAAAACCGAAAACGCAACAAAAATTCTATGGAAATTCTATGCTCACCAGTTAGTCATACACATCTTCCTTCTTTTTGTCCCTTGCAGGTGCCTTGAATTCTCCTATCTTCCTTCTTTCATTCCAAGAGTTTTTGCATATACATGATTCTTACAAATCTGCCTACTGAAACGAACCTGCTCGCAAAACAGTTTTCTGGAAATAGAAGATCCAGTCCACTGAAAAGATTATGCCCGATCTAGATACAAACACGATCTACACAATCGTATCGGCAGATCAATTGATTGAACAGATATAAACAACAATTCTATACAAAACAAAAAAATACATCTTTTCCTTGTGTTCCAGCCATCTGCCTTTCGTTCGTAAAGGGGTTACGTTCTTCCATCCGTCAATCCGCCCACCATCGCCAAAACATGACACGATGATGATGTTTGATGATGGTGGTGGTGGTGGCGGTGGTGGTGGTGGTGGACGGATAGACGGACGACGGACGACGGACGGATGCCATGTTTATCCGAAGAGATCAGAGCCAAGAGAGAGCACCAGGTAGGGGGCGCTGAAAACTGAGATGGAGGCGCCTCCTGTCAAGTCTCTGAACCAAAGAGAAGTAAAAAAAGGGTTTTTGCCTTAAATGTCTACTAGCCTTAACACACGCGCTATCGCGCCTGCAAGAGGCTTTTTTACATCACGGGCGCTTCGCTCGAGATTACAGACGTTGCGATTACAACAAAAATCTTAGTCCATAATTCATTTCCTCAATGCTGGTCAAAAGTAATTTTGATGTTCTCAGCATACAGATGATTTCAAAATCAATTTCAAAAGTAAGAAACTCAATTTAACAAAGGTTTCATAGTTTCTATTTAAAGGCATGGAATATTAAGGTTCATATATTCGATACAAAAATTTACAAACTCGAGGTCAATTGAAAAAACCATGAATCGTTTTACAGCCATTGCCTTCAAAAGAAACGCTTTGATCCGTCAAAACGAAACATCAAAACGAAACCCAATTCCCGAAACTCATTACAAAACCCTTACCGCCAGATCACGTCATTAAACTTATGGTCTGCCACATCACAGCATTAAACTTACAGTCTGCTACTCAAGAACCAAACATCTTGGGATGAATCTCGAAGAATTTCGTAACGAATCATGTGTGTACAAATCACATGAAAATCTGATCAAAACCCACAAACTCAATCAGGCCAGGTCAAGCAAAACCTCGTTAGCAGCAGTAATGAATCTCCGACATGTGTAAACAGATACAAAGACAAACCATTTAACTTGAATCTCGACAATGATGATATTATTTGATAAACTATGTTGTTGTGAGCAGTTACTCTGCCTACCTGGATTCACCATAGAATCAGAAACTTGAAAGAACAAACAAAACCCAGAAAACGAATAGAGAATCTCTAATCAACAAAATGGCTAGATCCCCCTCTATTAAACATCCAAAAGTCAACCAAAATATTACAGATCCAAAAATGACATTGTCCAACCAATTTAAGATCCAGATTAAAATCACATTAATCACCAAGCCCTGCATACTTGTAATTCTCAATCTGGGTCGAACTCTAAAGAGAAAAAAAAAGGAATCATCTAACATTATCGACAAAATCAAATGGGAATGAAAGCATTGTACACTAAATAAATTTACCTGATGGCAACCACCATGACTCTGTCAATTCCCGAAGGTTTAACCGCAGAATGAATTGGTTGAATCCCCACGACCCGTATTGATCTCCAACCTGAATTGAATATAACCTTTAATTACAAAGTCATCATATCCTTGAAACCCAAAAGAAATGGATGATTTTTAAAATTTTAAAAATACATGTTAGGTGCTTCCCACTTGTGTAAAAATACTTTAAAATAGATAAGAATGATTTTGTGTGCATAACTGGTTCTAGTAAATTGAAAAGCACTTTTGACAAAAGCACCTAGGATGTGCTTTCTAGAAAATCAAAAGCGCTTTTGACACTGGAAAAGCACATGCCAAACGGGCACTTAATGATTGGAATCTGTCATTGATTGGAATCATCGCCATCCAAGTGCTGGTCTGGCTAAGGGAATTCCATTTCCTAATTAATTTATAAATTAATTATTTGGAAGAATTGCAACCGCAATGCATGTGGTTGCATATTACAGGGGCTGATTCATTCTAGCTTTTGGTTCTTTTTTTACTGTATGCTGAACATGTTCAACAGTGCCCAACCCTTCAGGTACAATCGCATCATTATGCCTTACTTTTGAAATTCTTGCCTAGAACTTCACCACAAATTTTCTTACCTAATTTAGATAGTAATACCAAAGACCGAAGATAATCTACAGGAAAGCTGGTATCTATAAAAAGAAAAGACAAATGATGTTTTATATACATTAAAACCTCTGTATAAGTATACTTTATAATAGAATAACCTCTATATAATAAAAAAAAATGGGATTCTTACCAAAAACTATTATATGTGTCATTCTCTTACCAAAAACACTACCTTGTTGTAGAATATTATGGCCATGGAGAGAGAATGAGAGAGAGATATTTTAGAATAGGGGATTCATATCTGAATGTGTGTTTACCCCTTGTATAGTGCATGTATTTATAGGGGAGTATTCCCAGGGTTTACTAACCCTAATAGGAATGGGCCTAATTAATACATAGAATCCATGTAGGATTCTTATTACTGGATACATTGAATGTAGACAGTATTCGTACTTCTAGTTTACACAGTCATACTGAAACACAGTTTACAACACTCCCCTTTGAATGTGTAGAACTCAAGAAGTAGTCGCATCAGATCTTCGGAGGAAGGTGTAGGTGAAGTCATTGTGGTAGGCACTCGGGGATACGTATGTCCAAAAGGGATCAATTCAGGGATATGCTAACACCAAAACCTTGCTGAGGAAAACCTAGAGGGAAAAAGTGAGCATGCATATGTCGATACTTAAGCGTTCAGAGGTATGACCAACCCAACGCAGGTGCCTCGTTAAAAACCTTGCCAGACAACAAAACCCAGTGGGAAAAGGTTGACCTGTGCTAAGGGAAAAAGAGTACATTAAGGTCAAGTGAGTACACTTACGTATACTCCCCCTGAAGTCGACAATGCTCCCCCTGAAGACTACATACATGTCAAATCTTGACAATTAACGCAATCTGATTCCACGAACAAGCTTCTGGAAAGTAGCCTTCGGCAGAGACTTGGTGAACAAATCTGCGAGGTCGTCTTGTGATCGGATTTGCTTGACTTCAATCTTCTGATGCTCTTGTTACTGATGTGAGAAGAAATTCTTCGGCGCGATGTTCTTGGTGTTGTCTCCTTTGATGTATCTTTTCTTAATCTGGTTGATACATGCGGCATTGTCTTCATAGATAGTTGTTGGACATCACTAACGAAAGACAATCCACTAGTCTTCCGAATATGCTCAATAACAGCTCGCAGCCAAACACACTCTCGTGTGGCTTCATGAAGGGTGATGAGTTCGGCATGATTCGAAGAAGTCGCAACTCAGGTCAGCTTCGTTGACCTCCAAGATACCGTGGTATTCCCTATGGTAAAGACATAACCAGTTTGGGAACGTGCCTTGTGCGGGTCTGATAAGTAACCTACGTCAGCAAAACTAACAAGGCAAGCATCACTCCGATGATCAAGGAGGGAATGATCCATCTGAAGATGCATAGGGATAGAATAAGCCCATATCCGTAGTATCTTTAAGATAACGGAAAATGTCTTTAATACCATTCCAATGGCGGCGTGTTGGCACGCTACATCGAGCTAACAAATTCACAGCAAACGAGATGTCCGGCCTAGTGCATTGAGATAAGTACATTAAGCGTCGATTGCACTTAGGTATGGAACTTCTAGTCCCAATAACTCTTCATCATCCTCTTTAGGATGGCATGAGTCTCGTTTAACATCTAGCATTTGGACGACCATGGGTGTACTCGAGGGCTTCGCTTTATCCTAATTAAAGCATCGCAACACCTTGTGGGTGTAGTTCGTCTGATGGACCAGAATACCATCAGTGTAGTGCTCAAGCTCAAGGCCGAGAAAGAATCGAGTTTTTCCTAGGTCCTTCATCTCAAATTCCGATTTCAAGTGCGAGGCAGTAGTCTCAAGCTCTTCTAGAGTACCAATGAGATTCATGTCAATGACATAGACTGCAACTATCGCAAATCCGGAATGTGACTTCTTGATAAACACGCAGGGGCATAGATCGTTATTCACATATCCCTTACTGATCAAATATTCACTTAGACGGTTATACCACATCCGCCCGGATTGATTCAATCCGTAAAGTGAACGCCTCAATCGAATCGAGAGGGTGTTCTGTGGTTCAGAACTATTTGACTCAACTTAAGTCCTTTTAGGACTCTCATCTATATCTCTGTATCAAGATCCCCATAGAGATATACTATGGATATTTTTACGCTGCTCAAGGTTGAGCAGCCTTGGCTGCTCAACTCCCCATTTTCACACTTTCTTGCAAATTTTTTGCATGATCGGAACCATTCACTTTATTCATTAACATGTCAAGATCATTCCTACAAAATTTCAATCAAAACGGAGATCGTTTGGTTATGTAACAGTATGAACTATATGAACGGTATAATTAGGCATTAAACGAACCGTCGATATGTTTTACAAAGTTAGATAACCAAACGATCTCCGTTTTGATTGAAATTTTATAGGAATGATCTTGACATATTAATAAATAAAGTGAACGGTTCCGATCATGAAAACAATTTACGAGAAAGTGTGAAAATAGGGAGTTGAGCAGCCAAGGGCTGCTCAACCTTGAGCAGCGTAAAAATATCCATATACTATAACCACATTCATAAGCTGCATAGTCAGTTTTTGGGAAACTACCAAATTGACAAGGTAGCGGAACGTTATTACGTCCATTACGAGAGAATAGGTCTCATCGTAATCAATGCTAGGGCTAATGAGAGAAGCCTTGCGCTACGAGGCGTGCTTTATATCGGACTCTTTCATTCTTCTCATTACGCTTCCTTACGAATGCCCACATGTAACCTATAGGGTTCACATTGGGAGGTGTGGAAACTACTGTTCAACCACATTTCTCTTTACTAAGGAATCTAATCCTACCTGCATTGTTTCTTTCCATTTTGACCAATCAGCTCCACGTCAATATTCATAAACGGAACGCGGTTCGATATTGTCACATTTTGTTGTATCAGTGGCCACTGTATATGCAAATATATCATCGATGATTATCTCATTCGGATTCCACGACTCATCCAAAACTAGTACAATGGACCGAGATATCTTCATTCTCGGGAGTAGGATTTGGGGTCTTCCAGGACACTTCCATAATCCTCATCAATTTCATGAGTTGGATCGGTTGAGATAGCGATAAGATTTGGTTGTGCCATACTTCTCCTCTTCTAGGGAGTGAATCCTTCGAACCGATTAATCTGCCTCGCCTCTGGCCGATGATAGATGATTGGCTAGCCGCCGATGTATGCTGTCTTTCCAAGACTGCATCTCATTCTTACAGGCATGTTTGCAGCTGGTATATATGATCTCGTCACTTTAGCTAGATTAGAGCGGGTGTCTGGCATGCATGTACGGGGATCAGGATGAGACAAAGTGGGTATAATCCACGTCAATTCGCGTCATTCATTAGGAACGTTGACGTTCTTATCTCCCCCTAATGGCGGGAATATTGTCTCATCAAAGTGACCATTCGCAAATATGCGAGAAAGAGATTGTTTGTAAATGGCTTGTAAAAGCACATAATAGAGGGGGATTCATAACCGACAAAGATTCTCAGCCTCTGTTGAGGACCCAATTCGGTATATTGCGGCGGTGCAATTGGCACATAAACTACACACCCAAAATGCGTAAGTACGAAATCCAAATTCGTACCCAGTAACCAGCTGTAACGCCAAAAAGGGTTGGGTGGAGGTGGGCCTCAAGCGGACCAATATGGCTACGTGCAGAATTGAATAGTCCCACGCAGAAGTAGGAAGCTTAGTATGCATCACCAAGGTCCTTACGATCAACTAAAAACACTTTATGAACGTTTCTGCGAGACTGGTGGGAACATAGGGGGTCATGATGTTCAACCACAATCACAAGGGACATGCTATAATCATCGAAAAAGCCTTCGATATAAACTCTACGACGTCATCCAGTCTTCTAGATTTCAAGGGATAACCGGGGTGGTGAGCCCTCAATATGGGCCAAGAGTTTAGCAAAGTAGCATTTCAGGTGAACTATAGACATGTGACCAGCGAGTCGGTGCATCAACCAAAACCATAAAATCTTTAAATGGTCCGCGTATTGGTTGGAATTGTCCACAAACTTCCCCTTAAATACGCTGAAAAAAAAAAGAAGGAGAACATTAAGTATCTTTGCATGGGAAGGTAGAGTATACCTCGTTCCCAACGAGCATGCTTGGCAAAGTGTAGTTAAATACACAAGATCTTTATGAACATGGCGATGCCCGTTGAGGATACAGCGCATCCCTTTCGACCAGGATGTCCCAAATGGTCGTGCCAAAGCAAATAAGTGTTCGAGTTGGCTAGCTTCACGCTAGCTACATGGTGCGCCCTAGCTTCATGCTAACGATGCGATACGCCTCAATCGATCAAATGATTGTGAGATACAAATCACGCGAGGGGCGTTCCATCTTCTCCAATATACGCTCATGGCCGTATAAGTAGGAGGTAATGCAAAGATATTCCTTACCATTTTCTCCAGCAGTTTCATCATGGTAATTGTTCAATCGAATATCCTTATAACTCAATAATGTTATTCTGAAACAGAGTGAGTATAAGGCCTTTGTAGGTCTACATGGAGGTATGAAGTTAGATTTATATCTCCAGGCGGGGAGAATATCATGCGCAATCGCACTGTCAGCCAGACATCTAACTTCCCTAGACATACCTCAACATGAATTAGTTGAATTGGTCACATAATCAAGGGAACTGCTAGTTCCACTGGATTCAATTAATTGATATTCGAGAATAATGTATTATCATTGTCTAAAAATTTTCCATAGAATTCAACAAAGGCAAGAGAGTTCAAGCTAGAAATGAGAAGTTGAACATATTGAGAAAATGCGAAATATGGTGGTGAGAAAATGATGGCTGAAATGGTAATATAGGTGAAATGATAATGTGCAAAGTTACGAGATTATCAAATTAGGAGGTGGCAAGATCAGGAGGAATTATGAGGTAGTAAAATTAAATAAAGGTGGCATAATTAGGTGAAAGTGAAATCAATAGATAAAAAAAAAATTTATTTATAGTGATAACATTTACCAAATTAAACAACATGAAAATTAAAAATAGTTTGCTTGAACTAATATTAATATCATTGATAAAATGATAAAATAATAATATCCCTTAACAATTTTGCCTTATCTGATTTGAGACAGATTTTTACTAAGGTAAATTTTCAGAGCAAACATGCCACATCAACCATCAAACAACAAATTTGACTTATAAGTTTGCCTTATCTACAACATTTGTTATTACCATTGATCTCCAAAGAAAAGCAAAAAACATGGCCATCATCTTTTTAGATAGGTCTTATCTAAGTTTGTTGCAAACTCATTTCCTGCCCTGGGGCTTTTCAGTTCAATGTCCTGGACCAATTTTTTCTTCGACTACATTGCTTTCATTTCCTTTTGAACTATTTATTGGTTAAACTGATATATCTATATATATACACTGAGCTATTGTAGGTAGAAGATCTAACGTGCAAATCCCAACATCTTGAAGCTGAACTTCAAAGAACATCAAAGAAATTGAAGGAGGTCTCTGCAATAGCTGCAGATGAAGCTGAAAAATGCAAATCTGCAAAAGAAGTTATTAAGTCTCTAACTACTCAGGTTGGAAATTCACTCTTCGCTGTTCTAGTTTTTATACTCTTAGCAATATGAGTAAGGGTTTAAAAAAATCCTAAATATTACCATCGACATGGATATTACCAACTTCAGATAACTCAATTCAGGAGCAAAATGCAAGACTGAACTTGGCCGGGACCAATAGATTGTTATGGATAGTGGATCATTCATATAATGGATTAGTTTCTAAAGCACTAGAAATAGGCTAACCTATAATGGACTCAGTTGTAGGAGTACCTCATGTAACTTGTCTAACTGAAACATGGACTCTTGATGCCATTGGAAAACAGTGCTCTTAAACTAATTATGGATGTCAAAGTCAAAATCATTTACTTAATCCTCTGATCCTGTCTATTGGTTATGTTCTGATATTGCGGATGATTTTACATCCTTAATAGTTGAAGGAGATTTCTGAAAGAATGCCAGAAGGAGACATTGGCAGCTGCAATGCAGGTTCTGTTGTTGGACATGCAATCAGTTTTCTAAACCAGTCACCTAAAGGGAGCTCTCCCATAAACAAAACTACTCCTGATATGTCCAATGCCAATTCCATGGATCGAATCTTAAGTAATGGAACTAAAGCACAAACTGGAAAGACAGAGCGGGTTCTACAGGACGAGCCTGGTGTATATATAACTCTTTCCCTGTTGCCAGGTGGTGGTAATGAACTTAGACGTGTTCGCTTCAGGTATCTTTTCCTGCACCACCCTTATTTTCACTGTATGATAAGTACAAGTTAATATCCAATGCATGGCATAGGCTGCAGAAGATTCACCCTTTCTTTTGGCCTTGCCAATTGTTTCAATACACATTGTGCTGTCCTTGCATTCGATTCCATCTTGAGGTATCTCCAGCTTGTTCTCTACCTGCAGCTGATCCTATTGTTTCTGAAACGTTTATATTTCTGTTAGTCTCGCATAGTCCAACATTTTGGAATCAAACTATTAGATGTTAACTTATGCCAACTGTACAATAGTATTACTGCACATTGATGAGTAAATTAGATAAATCTTGATTGATGAAATCCAATTGTTCTTCCACCGTCGGAGACATTTCACCGAAGAACAAGCAGAGAGATGGTGGGCTGAAAATGGGGCCAAATTGTGTGAGCGGCACAATATAACAAGCGAAGCTTAATATGCAATCAGCTCTCAGCAGCAAGGTTCAGATAAATACATCCATGATTCTCTTCCTATTCACTTGAATGTGTAAAGTTTTTGCCCCTAAACCGTTCGGTAGAGTTTGTGATAAAAAAAACATGGAGTCGGAATTTACACGTAACCAGATATATTAGACTTATACATTAGAGAGTTTCTCCGAAAGCTTGGAAAAGATGTAAGACACATTTTGAGGAATGTTAGATATGTTCTGCAGTTCTTTTGTTCTCATAAGAATACGAAATGATTTAGGCACACCCCCTGTATATCTACGAGCCTTTCCTCAGCACTCCTACTTTTATTGATGGAAGAAAGCAAAACAAAAATTTGCAGGTAGAATTCAAAAGTTGCATAATCATTTAACAGTAGGATTTTAATGCTCGATAATTATTGACCAAAGAACTATAGTATTTACAACTTGAAAATGAATAGGAAATTATAGTAGTATAATGGTATGAGGCTTGAATAAATGGAAAATAATACACTAGGTCAGCTACTGTCTGCAGACTTCTTCTTACTTCAACCTAAACTATCCATCTCAATTGTGCTACGCCCAGCTTCCTTTGTCAGGTTTTCTTCTCTTTGAACTGATCCAAGTTTCGCTTCTCTCACCATCGTGTCATCCTCCATTTCATGCATTCGTTCTGTATGATCTGTCAACCTTCCGGCAATTGCATAAGTACCTGATAGTAGCATTGAATTGGTGGGGTGGCCGTCTTTCAGTTCCAATAGCACTCTCTTCACAGATTCCCCTAGAGCAACGTACCCGTAGACTCTGCAAGCTGAAAGCAATGCACGCCATGCCGTAACATCGCTCTTAACGGGCAAGCTTTCAATCAGTCTATGTGCTTCCTCCAACATCCCTGCACGACCCAAAAGATCAATCATGCAACCGTAGTGTTCAACTGTAGGCACAAAACCGTACTTGCCTACCATTGTCTCAAAACACCTAACTCCCTCTGTCACCAGTCCTCCATGGCTGCAAGCATTTAAAACTGCCAAGAAGGTGACTCCATTGGGTTCACACCCCTCCTCTTCCATCCTGGAGAATAGTTTCATGGCATCACTTGCCTTCCCATGAGCCCCATACCCCGAAATCATGGCTGTCCATGATTTCACATCTTTGTTCTCCATGCTTTGAAAGATATCAAGCGCCTTGTCCAAAAGCCCACATTTAGCATACATATCAACCAGAGCTGTTCCAAGAACCTCATCCAAAACCAAGTTCTCCTCTTCCACATAACCCTCAATGCAATTCCCTAAACTTACAGACCCAGAAGCAGCGCAAGCCGAAAGCAATCCTGCCAACGTAGATGAATTCGGTTTCATTCGTTCAAGTTTCATCAGCCGTAACAAATCCAGAGCTTCTTCTATCCTGCCACCTTTCGCATACTTATCCACCAAGCAATTCCACAAAACAACATCCTTCCCACAAACTCCATCGAAAATTCGACGTCCTAACTCAACTTTCCCGTTCTTTGCATACATATCAATCAAAGCAGTAATCACATGTAAATCCGAACAAAATCCCATCTTGATGCAGTAACCATGAAGACACTCTGCTCCAAGGCAACTTCCCAAATCACCAACAGCAGACAAAAGGTTCAAAACAGTGGTAACACTAGCTTCAAGACCGCTACAACACATTTGCTTGAACAAATCTACAACCACACGATGCTGTGATGCATGAATATAACCACCCATCAGAGTATTCCACGAAACCAAATCATTTCTGTCAGGAAATTCATCGAACACCTTCTGGGCATCCTCAACTTCCCCGCAAACACAATACAAATGCAAAAGCGTATTCTTCACGTTCACAAACAGCCCAAACCCAGACCTCAAAACAACCCCATGAACCCCTCGGCCAAACCCAATTGCCAATTCACGAGCACAAGCTTTGATCGTCGCAACAAAAGAGAATTGATCAAGCAAGATGCTTTGAGCCCTCAAGGCATTGAAAGTATGAAAAGCTTGTTTTGGGTCGTCGCTAATGGAGTAGCCTCTGACCATGGTGTTGAACATGAAGAGATTAGGGTTTTGAATGCGGTTGAAAATGGCGGCCGCGTACTGAATGTCGTGGATGGCGGAGGCGAGAAGCTTGCTTGCAGTGAAAGGAAGCTGGTCGAGGCCGCACTTGACCATGGAGCCATGGATTTGAGAGATTTCTTGGGTTCGTTTGGAGGATTCCAATAGAGAAATGACGTTCAGATCTTCGGGGAGTGGAGAGTAGTGGTGTTTGGGCCAAGTTTTGAACTTTTGCCCCAGGCGTGAGAAGAAGGTTGTTGACACTGTCATTAGCCATGGGGCATTCAACTTTTGGTGGCTTTTGAGTTGACAAGGTTGTGTTCTCATAAGGTGAAGCACTATATTGATTCATTTACTTAATTTTTAAATAGACAATAATTAAGTATACGTGTGGTTTGATGATGGCCGATGTAGCACTATATTGATTCATTTACTTAATTTTTAAAATTAATCACTTTAATGGTATAACCAAATAAATTGAAGCGACTAGTACTATATTGTATATGATATACTTTTATGCTCTAGTATTTTGATCCCACCTAGGATGTGCTTCATTCGAATCTAATGAAAGCTATAATGAGGACTGCATCTGTTGCCTACTATCATATTACTTGGAACTGAAACCGATGACATCCAGAAGTTGGAATTGCAGTTTCAAAGGAAATACATGGATACATTCTTTCACTTACGTACATGGAAAAGCTCCAAAGTTTAAAATTGCAAGAATATAGCAGCCATGAATATTTTCTAAGTCGGTATCTCTATGTCTAAGCAATGGAAAGTCACTTCCCTATCTCTGAAATCTCTAGGATCACGGGAATACATGAAAGTAGTCTGAAACTGAACTACCTCTCCCTAGAGGAGCTAAGACTGTTGCTGCCCATTGGAGCCTGTTCCTCCTTGAAGGGTTGGGTTGACGCATCAGATAGGCTTGGTAACCTCGAAACAGCACCCTTCCCCTTCCTTGCGTTTGGACCCAGCTCCTCTATCATGTATTTCCATCCATCGATTGGTCTCCTCCGGCTAAATATGTGAGTCTTGATGAAACTAGCAATCTGACATTCCAATGTCATACAACCAACAAGAAGAACGAAAGTCAGAAAAAGGAAGATGAAGACATCTTTAATAAAATAGAGATACATGTAATGGAAGAGTTACTACAACACTTCAATACACTTCACAGCCAGAGATACTGGGAGACATGTATAGCATAAAGAGTCAAATTTCCAAGGTTTCTACCTCGTCTGATGCGCCACAGACATGTATAGCATTTGTGATGATACTACATTAACACTATAGACCTATGTAATACCAACTGTCTATGATTTGAAACAGATTTACACATACAATCTTAAACTCGGGGTCACTCCTACAAGTTGTGCCTTCAATTATATCAAATGCTACCAGAGAGTAAAAGAAATACAAGTCCATGTGACAGTGTTTACACCTGAAATTTATTGTACGCAATCCGCCGCTCAAACTCTTGAAGAAGAATATCTTCCTCTCTCTGTGTCATCTCCCATACATTCCCATCCTGAGCCTTGGACGTGGTCTCCCAACCATCCGGCTTGTTTTTGTAGTCGGAAGCACTCGGGACTTTCGAGTTCTCCAAATCAGTGTTGGGAGAGTCAAAAATGCTGCAAACAAACATCCCAAGTAGTACACCAAAACAAGTAAATCAACAATCCACCTCCAATTAAATCATGACAAACTGACAGTACAGACTGAAACTTCAATGAACACAGTCAAACATTTCACAAGTACAAATGCAAAATACTCACATTTCATACTTCAAACCAAATGCAAGAACATGAAACATATTACACACCGAAAAAAAGGCGAAATACGAAAACATACTCAGAGCAGCTATCGAGCAACCGGTCGATATCGTCGCCGCCGCGGAAATCACCGGAATCAGCCAACTTAGCCTCCTCCTGCTTCTCAATCTCCTTCATCCACAGCCCGGCATGAATCCTCTGCTTCTTCACCCTATAATCCTTCTTTATACTATCCAAGCTATACAAAGACGACCCATTTTCACTATTCTTCTGCTGCTGCTGCTTTTCTTCCTCTTTGGGTTTTCGCCGCTCGTTCCAATTCTCGTTCATGTCCTCCACGAACGCTTTCGTCTCCGGGTCGGCGTCGGAGTGAAGGACCACGCCGGAATCCGACGACGGGAAGTTAACGTCGGCCTCCCATGGAGCTCTCGTGCTGTTTGAGGAGAGGTCCGGCGGGAGCCACGCCGTCTCCCACGCGTCGTTCCAGTCGTCGTCGCCGCCGCCTTTCTTTGTGTTGCCGGAGAAGGGTCGGAAATTGGCGGTGGAGATGAAATGGGTTTTGGTGATTGTGGAGGATAGTCTCTGGAAATCGGTCTTTGCTGCTATGCGTTTGAGGGTTTGCATAGTTTTTGGAATCGGTGAAGAAATCGAAATGGAAGCTTAAACCCTTTGTTTACAGAGAGACGGAGACACGGGGAGGAAGAAGACTGCACGAGCCAAAAGAAAGCCCAATAATTAGACTTTTCAGATTTCAGTAGAAAGCCCAATAACTAGTACTTGATATTGGGCCCGACTCACATGTTATTGGATAGGGGGGTGTTCAATATTTTAGTACAAGGGCAAATTACAATTTCGTACCCTGTGGTTTGGGTTGAATTTCAAAATGATACCCATGCTTTTTTTTTTTGCATTTTCGTACCCTATACTTTCAAAAAGTTTCAAATGTGTTCCACCGTCAGAAAAATCGTTACTGTTCTGTTAACTGCTGATGTGGCTTGTGTGGGGCCCACCAAATTAACAAAACCGTTAACTAAACTCTGTCAAAAAAAAAAAAGAACAGAAAAAAACCAAAACGGCGCCGTTTGAAGGTTCCCATTGTCTTCTTCTCGGACAATCGACCTTGGGCTGCCGACGCAGCCGCTCTCTTGGCTGCCGCCGCCTGGACTCACCGGCGACGCCTCGGCGACTCCAAATCTGCCGACGCAGCCATACATAAAACCTTTTCATTTTCTTCAATCTCGTGCCATTACCACCACACAGGTTTCAGTTTTGCTTACATTTTCAATACACGATCAGACATCGATGAATCCAAATACGAAATGCGAATTAAACCGGCAGCTAAAACCCCAATGTGATTAATCAGTCATGAGATTCATTAATTTCAAATGCAGATCACAACCGAAAACCGGAATCGAAACGGCAGCTAAAACCCAGATACAATTATCAATTACAAGACTCTAAATTCACATCAGCTTTGTGATTATCGAAATTAACCAAGCAGAGAATGATATTCACACGTACAGATCCACCTTCCTCTCAGCCAATCGCTTTGAAGTAGTCTGCAAATCGCCACAAAAAAAACCCCAAATTTTCCAAATTCAAATTCAATCCAATCAAAGTTTTCATCTTTAACATTACAGATCTGGATCAAAACAACAACAAATGATTTTTTTGATTGAAATTACAGATCGGGTGGAGAGTTACCATGGTGAACAACCGCCGGAGATCTGGAGTCGCCGAGGCGTCGCCGGTGAGTCCAGGCGGCGGCAGCCAAGAGAGCGGCTGCGTCGGCAGCCCAAGGTCGAACGTCCGAGAAGAAGACAATGGGAACCTTCATACGGCGCCGTTTTGGTTTTTTTCTGTTCTTTTTTTTTTGACAGAGTTTAGTTAACGGTTTTGTTAATTTGGTGGGCCCCACACAAGCCACATCAGCAGTTAACAGAACAGTAACGATTTTTCTGACGGTGGAACACATTTGAAACTTTTTGAAAGTATAGGGTACGAAAATGCAAAAAAAAAAAGCATGGGTATCATTTTGAAATTCAACCCAAACCACAGGGTACGAAATTGTAATTTGCCCTTAGTACAATATACGAGAATCGGGAGTCTGACGATAGCATGACACACTAGCTTATAACTCGAAGGCATTGAAATCCTGACCACTTAATATTTCACATTTTTGAAATGTTTCGAAAATGAAACACGATCGAAACATCACTGAAATACATATTGAAGAGACAACGTCATGGAAACAGCCTGGAACTCCATGCATAAGCAAATTTTGGCAAAGTTTTTAAGTTATTAACTAAACTCATACATTAACATCATTACATTCCCATCACATTGAACTTTGAACTTGTAGTGTTTCATTTGGATTTTAATTTTTACTATGCTGTGAAATTTTATAAGACTAATTTTTATAAATATAGATGTTTTTAATTAACATTTCGTATCGGCATTTTTCGAAATTTGAGGAATCGTCGTTTCGTATCATATCGATTTGCCGTTCCCGTTTTCATTTCCGTACTTCATAGGTTTATAACAATCAAACTTATATCACTGCAAAGCAACATTTGATGGTAGTTTGGTTCCTATATATATATATGGGAATCAAACTCAATTGAACCTTTGTGCAAGGTGCAATGGGATGCAGACAAGCTTAAGTGGGACTTGTAGCTCAAGTCAGTTAAAAAAAAAAAAAAATTCTTATTCAAGAGGGGAATTTGAATCGTGCCTACCCGCAATTTGAAGTTTCAAAGTTGGATCTTTCTTATTAAAGGCTAGTTTGGTGTGGCTGAACTTATTTTTAAAGCTACTTCGAGAATATATAAGTTGCTTATACTATGAGAATAAGCTGCTGTGAAAAAAACAGTGAAGTGTTTGGTAAAGGACAATATTGGGCTCTCTAAAGCAGCCAAGGGCTACTTTAATTGCATTTTGCACTCTTTCAGTTGATGTGTATGATAATCGGAACCATTCAATTTATTGATTATACATGTAAGATCATTCCTGCAAAAAATCACTCAAATCCAAGATCGTATGGTAATCAGAAACATATGAACGTTACAATTAGACGTCAAACGAGCCGTCTACATATTTCACTAAGTTTGATAACCAAACGATTTTCTATTTGAGTGATTTTTCATAGGGGTGATTTTATATATATAATCAATCAAATGAACGGTTTCGATCACGAGACACGTGAACTGAAAAGGGTGTAAAATGCAATTAAACTGCTTTAGAGCAAGCAGCCAATATTGTCATTTGGTAAACTAATTTTGTGAAAATGCTTTAGTGTAAAAAGTAGAAGAAAAATGTTGGAAAGAAGCTTCAATAAGTACTAGTTTGGTAGGGCTTATAGTTGAAAAAAAAAGCACTTATTTTTGAAGTTTTGTAGAAAATATGTGTTTGGTAAAGCATGTTCAAGAAGCTTATTTTTTAAGCAAGCTTATTCTCAAAGCTCTAAATCTAATAAAAACTAAAAGCTTCGTTTTTGAAGTTTATTTTTGAAGCTTCTTTTGAAATTAAAAGTGGTTTCACAAAACTAGTTTACCAAACCCTTTACTGCTTTTTTTCACACCAGCTTATTCTCAAAGTATAAGTAACTTATTTTCAAAGTAACTTTAAAAATAATTTCAGCCATACCAAACTAGCACTAAGAAGCTTCAAAATTGGAGCTTCTTAGTTTCGTTTGTTTTTTATGCTTTTAAAAAAAAAGCCACTTCTAAAAAAAGCCTACCAAAAGTGAGTTACCGAACACATTTTCCCTAATTTGCTTTGAAAATAAGTGTTTTTTTTTAACTTTAAGCCATACCAAACACACACAATAATTATCACAAATGCAATTTTAATATCATAATATGTCAAATGGTTCGATAAAATACTATTTCAAACAACATTTTGTCTTTAAGACAATAGTACTACTATGTGGAAACTCCTTTGCCATGAAATACACATGTGGTCTAAGAAATGGTGGATTATAGACGTTGGGATAAGTGCCATTCATTCCTCATTGAGATATTTAAACGCACTAACAACTCAACAAAATAGACATGAACCGGTCCATCACCATCAAACTGTATGAGTCGCAATAGGTAATGAGTTGTTCCTCGAATTGTAATGCAATTAAAACCTAGAAAAAGAAAGGTGCCTTAGCTAAGAGCCAATATAATTAAGATGGTGTGGCATTCGCCAAAAGATAGATAGCAAGATTTTATCCCATTAGTATTTGCATAAAAGGCCACTAGTAGCAGCCTAGTAGCTAGGCCAGGCTGTTTGTGATCCCAATCCCACATCGATCGATTTCAAAACCCCACATGAGTTTGATTGTGTTGTCATTAACAAAGTCGTACACGTACTTAGGTTCTCTCCACTTGTATTTTGTATTGAGATTTGGGGATCTTCACAATTAAGCCTTGGTCCTCAGCCAACCACTTCTCTTTCTTTGCTAACTAATTGAATGTTGGACATTTTGTGATGATATATTGATGCATGCTTCACCCATCGATTCTTTCCCATCTTTATCGTGCATTATTGTTCAAATTAACATCACGGTCGATGCACCTTTTTTATGGACTTGGACTTAAAAAAGCATGGTGGAGGACTTGATTGGGATAGATATCTACATATGTTACAATGTGTTGACATAAATATTTAAAGGATATGTTAAGTAAGTTTTTTTTTTTTCCAAATGATATATTGTATTGCATTAGAGATGGACCGAAATATTCACATTCGCGGTAAGAGAATTAAAAAACCATGGGGGACAATCATCCCAAACAAAGGAACCCCCATGCTTCACAGCATACGCAGCAATAGTAAGTTAGAGTTGAACGACTTTATTTTGACCGCATCTGAATTTAAGAGCATCTCCAAAGTGTGAGGTAAATTTTTCACGTTGTTTGCCTTTACCTTATCAAAAAGAATGAGGCAATGCAACAAACTTTCGAACTTGCATCAAATAATCATTTTCTTACTACACAATGCAATGTTGCCTACCTGGCATATGGGAAAATAATCATTTTCTTACCACACAATGCAATGTTGCCTAAATGTTATATGGAAAAGGATTATGTATTCGAGTCATATGTACAGACCTGTGCATTTTAACCCTTCATAAAATTACTATATACAGTGATGGAATGAAAATGCTATTACTAAAAATAAGATAATCGCTAACATTTTGAAAGTTAAGATTGTCGAAGAAGCTAAACAACATATAGATTAATGAGTGCGTTCTTATGTGCAAACTCATCTAACTTGGTTATTACTTGATGGTGCTAGGTAGATTTCATCGTACGTATATGCATTGTCCTTGCTTTAGCCTGACAGCCGTACAATTTAGATCACAAGAATTCCGCAGTATTGTGGAGCAAACGTTAGTCTCAGTTCATCTAAACATGAATTCATGATTGTAAAATGTTGAATAGAATATTTATTTACAAGAAAAAAATGAGAAGATAGCATTAATAAGGTAGTCAAAGTCAAAAATATATATATATATATATATATATATATATATATATATATATATAGGAGAAGATCATAGCATTAATAAGGCTAGTCAAAGGATAGTTTAGGAAAAAATATATATATATATATATATATATATATATATATATAATGAATTAGAGACTGTGGAGGGAAAACTTTCAAATTTGAATGCAACATGGGAAATTTGGGTTACCCATTTACTTCTCCACATTAAATTCCATATTCAAAATGGGAAATTTGAACTTGCTACACGCATGGTTTGGTTTCTCATTCTTCTCATCGCTAGTTATATGTATACCAAACATGGCCTGATCATAACTTCGGATTCAACTGTTAAGTTCAACAAAGCAACTGTGTTGTTTTGTCAAAATTAGTACATTTGAAAGTTGGTCTAATATCATATCCTTTTGACTCTATCAAAGAGATTTTATAAGGGTGATATAAGTTGTAAATTTAATTACCTAATCCCACTATCGATAATGAATACAGTACGATCCTTGCGATTATCTTCCAATTCTATTCGATCCATTCTCTTGAGCGCACTAATGTAAGGGAGACCTTGTCATTTTCAAACACAAATTAAGCAAGCGAAATTTAATCTTGTTCTTTTTCTTCTAGAACTACCTTTAAAGCAGCTACATGAACATGAAGCGATATATATATATATATATATAGGGTTAGGTTAACACACTATTTTGACACACATTTGAAACGTCTTTCTTGTCCATTGATTTTGCAATTTTTTGTGGGATTGATCCATGATCCAAATCTGCCACAAAAAATTGCAAAATCAATGGACAAGAGGGATGTTTCAAATGCTGTGTGTGCGAATATATATATATATATATATATATACACACATATATATATATATATATATATAGGGTTAGGTTAATGAACACACTATTTTGACACACCAACCCAAACATCATTTCTTGTCCGTTGGATCGGATTCATATTGCAAAATCAACGGATAAGAAATGATGTTTGGGTTTGTGTGTCAAAATAGTGTGTCCCATGATCCGGACCCTATATATATATATGGCACTTGTAGGCAGTCGGCACCTTCGTTTATTTTAATAATTGAATTAGCAAGGCAAAAATATACCTAATCAGCAGCACACGCGTTATTTTCTGAAGCTAGCTATATCAATTATATATGCATTTAAATAGTGCACTCATCCACGTACTTCTGTTTTTTCTTTAAGTTGTTTTTATGCATTAGATATTAGTATGTAACATGGGTTCTGAACTAAATAGCGATTACCGACAGATTAGCTGAATATCTTGGAAAAAAAAACAGATTAGCTGAATAAGTATAGTTAGAGGTCGACATTATATTAGTAAGAGGAGTATATGTGCAAACATAAAGTAAACCTATTATACATATAGTTGGTCTCATTTGATTTACTGAGGAGTTGGGATTCGAAAAATAATTAACTCACGATGAAAGAACAATTAAACTACTGACAAACCCATGTAAGATTACAATCCAATTTCATTTTAGATTCTTGACTGTCTACGATCAAAGCGAAATATTAGCAGGTTTCTATTGTGAAATCTTGAATTTGTGACAAGAGAGTAATATTGGTTTCAAACGAAATACTGAATCCGTGACATTAAAACAAAAATTCTAAATGTTGTTAATTTTTTTTTAAAAAAAAATAGATGATTCCGATCGTCAAATTAGAACAACCCACCTCATCAAGAAAGTGAAAATATCTAAAAGAGGTCGGGGATTACCATCCTATGATCCAAACCGCACGTCGACACTTGTGATCGGCCGAATTGATGTCCGCCCCTGATTTTATAACTATAGACGTTGACAAATAAATGCAAGATACCTAATTTTGCTTCTTGACATTATTTTTCCATGGTCCAACGACATGCAGAGATGGAAATCATGCCAGAGTAACACCTGTCCTCATAATCCACAAGTTTTATGGGTTTACAAAATCCATGGTCCATGCATGGACCCCATGCATATCTTCCCGCCATCATCAAAACCCTTTAAAATTTATAATTTTATTTTTTAAAATTCGACATCTGCGTGCCCATGGCAGACAACGCACTGGCCTCGTCAGTACCTCATTGTCCGTCCCTATTTGTGGGCCCACGGAGGCCGCTCCTCACCGGTCCCCCCAAAATTATTTGTCGCTCTAGAATTTTGCTTTTCATTTCCAAATGGGCCCCGCGGCCCGTGTTGCGTACGACTCGTAGCAATCGCATCGGTGTTTGACACCGCAAGTGGCCAACCAATCGGATACTTTTCAAATTTATTATTTATTTTTCTGGAAGGATGTGGCGTCACGCACCAATCAATAAAGAATATGGAGGGTCCGCACGTGCGAAAGTGGCAAGTGGAATTGTGTCACCCGTGTGAACTCGGGAAAGCTAAAATTGCAGTGATGGTCTCTGAAGTTTGAGAAATTATAATTTTTAACTTGTTCGGTACAAATTTTGTACAAAAATTGATACAATGTGGCATGGTGCAATGGAAGGGAAAAGAGTGTGTGGATAAATCTTTTGGACTTCTTAACATATACGAATAAATGATACTACAACTCGATAATTTCTTCCAAACATTGCTATAGCCTCCTTCATTTGATCGACAAATAAATGTAAGTTCCCATCCATCTTTTTTATTTTTAAAGCGATGAAAAATAAAATAAAAAGAAAATACATTAGATTAAAATAAACCAAAACCTTAGGGACTAAAGTGAAACTTTGAGAAACTGTGACCTAAACTGTTGGGAATCCAATGTTCTTCATCCACAAAAAAAATCCAACTTTGGTCGGTTTATAGTATAATGTACTCTGTACACATACAGTGCGTACCGCGCAGGGCGGGTCTCGTGTGAGCGTCTCCCACTGACCAAAAGCGTAATTTTACTCTTGGCTTTCACTTTCCCACTAAAAGCTGTACCCCGTGCAACGCATGCTGACCTAAAAAGAGGCCAAGGAGAAAAAGAAAAAGGAGGAAATCTTGTGCGAGCATAAAGTACCAAATGGTCCTTCTAATTTACCCGCGTTTTCAGTTTTTCTCCGCTATAACTTCTTTTCTTTTCCTTTTTTGATCAAGAGCTATAACTTCTTTTCCTGTATCTGCATCCTCGCACTTTCCTTTTATTTTCACTTGGTCAACAAAATCACTTAATCTTTCAAACTTACTTTGATTGTTACAACAAAAAACTATGTAGAATGAAAAAGGAAACAAAAACGACGAATCAATTAATAACAATTCTTCAAGTTTTAAAAAATTTAATACAAAACTCTATTGATACATTGATTATTAACTATTCATATATATAAATGAAAATAAAATATCATAGATTTAAGTTTAAATATAATTAGAATGTGAATATTAAGGTATAAATTTCGTTAATAATCTTAAAAACTTAACAAATTTTCCCCTGTATGGAGTTCCAAACTATTTATATGATGTTTTGTTTCAGAAATATTTCAACCGTGCTTCAAACTATTTATATGATGTTTTGTTTCGTTTCGGAACAAACTATTTATGGAGTTCCAAACTATTTATATGATGTTTTGTTTCAGAAATATTTTGACCGTGCTTCAAATTATTTATATGATGTTGTGTTTCAAACTATTTATATGATGTTTGGTTTCGTTTTGAAAATATTTTGACCGAGTTTTATTTCTGAATTTCTGAAATACGAAACGCTACATGGTGGAAATTTTAATGTTTCGTAAACAAAAAAAATATGGGAAACCCTCGTCAAGGAATGGAGGAATATGAAATGAAGGAAACCCCAACGATGGAAGTGGAAGTATGAGGAAACCATTGGAGGTCCAAAAGTAAAAAAAGTTACCAACAAAACAAGGGCCTGTTAGTACAACTTACCTTAACGTCTAGGTAAACTTCAAACCAAAGTTAGTGCTTTCCCAACAGTAAACTTAATAGATTAAAGGAATAGATGGCAAACAAATTTGATGGAATTTTGAATTTCTTTCCTTCTACAAGTTAATCTTTTCCTTCTAAAAAGTGACACATCATGACACTTTGAACTTTTTACAGAAGAAGAGGGACCAAAATGAAAATTTAAAAGTCTCTCCATTTTAGCTATCTTGTCCCTCTCAACTTCCTTAACATCATTTTCCACCCAAACTTCCCTACCAGATTACTTTCAATCTTTCCCATTTGGCCCCTAACCCCCCCTATTCCCTTCATAAATCTAAACCTCTACATAAAAAGTTCAGATTGCACCAGGGTATAGTAGTTAGCAGCTTCATCCTCAAGTTCCCACAATCCATCACCGAAATTAAATCCATCCAGACCGTTAAACCCATCCTCCTCCCCATCATCGAATGGTCCTAATCCATTCCCATTAACCTCCATATTCGGAATCCCAAGCTCGTCATCGGAAGCTTCTAGAAGATGCCTCATAACTCTCAAACTGTCATCCTCCTCTTGCTCATTATCCGGATTTGAACAAGTCGGCGAGGAGGCGCCGGAGGACGAGGCATAACCTTCCACGGCGGCGGAAGAGTTGGAGGACAGCTCTTGTTGTAAATTGGTGATGATGGAGGACAAATCTTCTACGGGCACTTCTTCTTCTTCATCTAGAAGAGAGAGAATGTTGTCGTGGTTTAAGGGTTTTTGGCGCTTGGAGTCCTCGGAAACCCTAGCTAGAGTTTCTTCGTCTTCCTCCCTTGGGCGCTTTGATAGGGTTTCGGAGTTTGTAGCCATCTTTTGAGCGAAGTAGTGAATTAGAAATGGAGAAGCAAACGAATTTAAGGGAGATTATAAAGAGAGAGGAAACGGCTAGGAGAAAAGGAAGGTTGATGATGAGAGAGAGTAGGGGATGGAAAGCCCTTATATAGAGGAGAGTTGGGAGGGAAAAAAGTAAGGGGGTCCGGTCAAAAGGGCTCAATTTAAGTGAAACATCTGAGATGGGAATTATTGAATGTGGGATTGGGTTTTGTGTTTGATAGGAAAAGATGCTTGGGAAAGCCGTTCAATAAAAAAATAAAACTAATATTTAAAGAAAAAGGTTTATTATATGTGTGTAGAGGAAGATATTAGTTAAATAATTTTGTATTGAAAAAAATGGTATGATATTGGAGTCACTTAGAATGAGTAAATGGTTATTTTAATAACACATAAATAAGTTATGAAAAGATGTTATTTGATCAACCGACGTGTAATAAATATTATGAATAAATGACTTGGGGTCGATCTACAGAGGGTGCGAGGGATTATCACATGAAGTTGGAAAATTCTCGTCAAAGCTCTGATGTCGACCAAATGTAAGCTCAATGGGTGCCCCAAAAGTGCCCACCAAGCGGTTGATGAAATTCACTGAACCGGTAGTAAGAAAGGTTGGTTCCAAGTTAGCCCTAACCAAAATCCCGAGTTATATATTCTCATTCAATTGCGATATACTTACTCTAAAGGGTTTTTATCACAAATAATACATGATTTGGCATTACTATTATTACCAATGACCACTAATATTTTTTTATGTCAAATTCAATTCTCAATGTTGGCTGTCTGTATCAAATGTGGTCTTCGACATCCAATTCCGTTAGTTTTGCCGTTAAGTATTGATGTGACACATGTGGACCCCATTATTTTTAATTTTTTAAAATTTAATTCTTGTAAAAAAATTATTGTAGAAATAATTGAAAAAAATAGAAGATAAATTAGAATTAAACATAAAAGTCATCACTCACAATTTACTTCATTTATTTCTTCCTTGTTTAACTCGCAGAAATTTGATATCATTTTCCGTGATTATCATCAGGTAGCGGATCTTTAGTAAAATTCAGTTTTTATCCTGAGTGATAGTCTTGTCCATTTTGGGTTTATGATATTTGTATTGATTATCAATTTTCTAACAAAGCTACCACATTCTCAACAAAAAAAAACTCGCAGAAATCAAATTTGCCGTTAAGCCTAATTAGTTAATTAACGTATTATACACGTACATATGAATTTTTTAAAAAAATACGGTTCATATCCGTATTGTTTCAAAGATATGGTAAAAAATCAATATTTTTGACCTTGAAAATATTATATGAGAATTATACACATATTGATGTATTTTTAATAAATAATACAAGCATATTTTAGAAATTTAACAATAATACAAGTATTATTCACATATTTTATACATTATGCACGTTTTATTAAAATATATAATTATAATATGTTAATAATAATTAACATATTATAAATTGCCAAATTTTTCACCATATTATTTGAAAAATTTTACCAAATAATACACGTACTTAATTTAACATATTATATCTATTTTGTATTTTATTAACTAGGTCGTTAAGTACTTTTATAGTTAGTTTTTTTTGTTTAAAAACTTAATTAAATTTTTTAAAAATAAAAATAGTGGAGTTCACATGTGGCACATAAGCACTTAACAGCAAAACTAATGGAATTGAATGGCAATGACCACATTTGATACAGAAAGGCAACATTGAGAATCAAATTTGATAAAAAAATAAAAAAAATGAGTGACCATTAATGATAGTAATGCTAAAATCAAGTACTATTTGTGATAAAAACTCTACTCTAAAAAGTGATCGTTTCTCATTGTAGACTATTATGCGATTGCTATCCAAAAAAATTTATACACGTAATTATAATACGATATTATTATATAATTAATAATTTTATGTGACGATAGATAATTGGAGTGACCGTTGGATGAGGTTTTGGTGTTGTCGAGGAAAATGTGCGGTGGGTAAAGAGGACGTGAGGTAGGGTTCTGGGCCGATGACTCATGAGACGGAAGATATCGAGGAGCAGCGGAGGCCCGCAGGGATAATGACAAAGGCAATGAGGAAAAAGAGAGAAGTTAATGACATGTCAGTTGTGTGGTGAGTAGTGCAATAAAGCCACACCTGCAGATTCATGCCTCATGAGCTCGGTGGGGACTACAAGTGGCACATCTTGTTATTCTTTTTCATTTTTCTTTTTCTTTTAAGAAAAACGCGAAAAACTTTATTTTCTAACGATATTTAAGACGTGTACGGTCCAATGGGAGATCGACCGTGAAGGCGAATCTAGATAAAGAAATTTTTGTCACGTATGGCAGGTTGAAATCTCGTCTAAGTCATGCGATATGAGTCGTGACGCGTTACGTGCCGGTAACGATTAACCTAATTAACCGACTTTAATTAATGAACATCGGTTAGTAGTGCTTATCTAGCTAGATCATAATCGAGACCATAGTATTTCTAATTCATGTATAATATTATGTGTCATGACTCATGCAGTAAATTTGGTATTATCAAATATACATTCCTATTATTATAAGAAAAACACATTTCTCAATTGATGATAAGTGAATACTGATTACATCGTAAACGACATAAATGAAAAATAAAATGTTAGTAATGGCAGAAATTAATAATACAAATTTGTCAAATCGTTTTGTGTTTTTCGGACTCTCTCTGTCCAAAGGGCCGTTTTCCAACTTCCAACTAGAAAACGTAAAGCCTTAGTCGGCAATGCACGCACAGTGAATTTGAAGAAACGAAATTCTTGGTTTGGTGTGGAATTAGACAAAAAGAGACAAAGGCTGAGTTCACAATAAGTTTGGTGTGGATTTACAAGTTACTCGTTTTGTGCATAATTGGCCGGCCAAAACTGAACTAACCAAACCATCCCAAAAGGCTGGTCATATTTACCTTTGTAACCATTCTAGAATATATATTGTATAATTTTCTAAGTCGATCCAAAAGAATTAGATAGTGGATCGTTATCAGAGTCAAATGTACTTTTCTTTTTGTGTTTTTTTGGTGATAGAGGAATGAAAAAGTCGGGTCAAATCATTTTGTGGAAGCATTAAGGAATATTTAGAGATCTAGATTCTTCGATAATTAGTTGGAGTTTGAACAATATATACTTGGTCATTACTTCACGGCATCGAAATTTTTTTTTGGGTGTATCATGGTATAATGCTATGACATATGGTGTTTTTATACGTTGTCAAAGAAAAATATATGTACGTATAATTCCATTTCCATTGAGGTAGCACACATGAGTCATTTCACACTCCTCTTTTCTTCCCATTCATATATCTTTTTTCGGGCCTATAGATTGGATAAATCCAAAGAGAAATTGTCAGCTTGAAAAACGCTACATGTATAGATATTGTAATTAGTTGTCATTAGATCAACAAGTACAAGTTAAATAAAGAAATAAACCCTCCATGGGAGTCCTTTTCCTTTTCTGTATTCAATTATGAACCCCCACTAGCCATGTTCAATGTAGTTCGCTTAGTTATCATTAGACTAATTAATTAACAAACATGATCATGTACTTTGCCCCCACAGTTTTTTTTTGGGGACGGCCGGCCGTATTGAGAAGAAGCCGCTCATGGATTAATTCCAGTCAAGACGACAAAATCCCTCCACCGATGCCAACTTCCCCATTTACGTGATATATTAAGAACTTGATTATCTCATCTTAATTTAATCTATTTGTTTAACCATGCACTAGCTAGTTTTTAAATATCATCAAGTTTTGCATCTTAGACTGCACGTATGTAGAGTGTACAGAGTATTTAATCATAATAGTTAATTAATCCAAATTGTTTTAAGTAACCAAGAAGCTTCATGTTGAACAGTTCATCATGCTTCATGCCTGCCCCAATTAATTACTTAAAGTAAACCCAAATATAAGGCACGAGATCTTAATCACGTGGACTGTTGCGTTCGATTAAACTTGATCTGCTTAATCGAAAACCTAATGATATTTTTTTGTCTATCTTATTGATTATGATTAGTTTGTCGAACAATAGTTAAATGCATCTACCAATTCTAATATTGTCGTGTATATTATATATTATATTTCGGGCTTATAATTAGTCTTGATCTTAATTATTGGTGGGATATGAAATCATTTTACGATTTGTAAAGTAGGGCATCCATTATAAGCAACAATAATCAAGACTAGGAAATGGGGACACAGTTGTATTTTCTACATTGCTTTGTCTGGATTATGCTGGATCTCTTGATCTGACCATTAGTCCTGAAAATTGTTTATCCCTCCCTCATATGAATCATTATTGGTATAACTACTAAAGTTTTTTTAATTAGATAATATTGGAGGATACTTATGAATCGAAATCTTGTCGTGCGAGGAGGGATGAGTGTTCTCAGCTTAAACTATAAGCCTCCATTAATTTGAGATACAATTCTGTCTCCGAACAAATATAGGAGAAATTAACTCTCATCGGAAGAAAGCTCTACCTTTGACCAATTCTGGCTATGTTGGAACTAGGAAAATCTAGCATTAAAGAGAGGGCTTGTTTTTGGTGTCGTCTAGAGAAGCATCTTATTTCTCGTTGTGTCGAAAAAGCATTTATAACTACGGCTTCATGAAGTAAATATATACATTCCATGAAGCGTTTTTATAATCTAGAAGTATTTTAAATTTGCTGCCACATAAAAGCGCTTTTAATTGTGAGAAATTGCATCGGTAGCTCCCGTAAGCTCTCCCATAGAGGCATTAGCATCCTTGACACCTTGTTGTGTTTCTAATAAAAGAATGTGTTTCATGAATTAATATCGTAAATGCACATAAAGGCTTTTGTTAAATTGTGTTTTTCCATAAATCTTATAGACCCTTCACTACCTTAGTACTCAATACAAGATTCTATGCCCTATAGTATATTTCATAGTTTCACTTAACAAGCACGAATTTCCGATGTGAAACTCTAAACAAGCACGAATACTTTTCTAGATGATCAGTCATCCCAATAGTACTCTCAAATGAACGCTTCTCTTTTTAAGATTTCTCGCAATCCTTTTAAGTTCTCTCGAAGCAAGAACAATTTTTTTATTTTTTATTAATTGATATATCATATTAGAGAGCCAAAACGACCCCAATTACAGAGCATAAGCCCCCAAAAAGGCTTATGATCTCTAGCCGTCTTCGTCCAACTTTTCTTTTGACCAAAAACACAAAAGATTGAACCCTAGAAGACAATTAAAAAAAATAATAAAAATGGGGACAGAAGGCATGATGAATCATAGATATATCGGAATATGGGAATAAAGATAAGAACGTGCAACACCTGTCGAGAAAGAAAAAACTTAAAACAAACAAATTGATTGAAAAAGTGGGCATGTGAGGTGTACGTGTGTGGAGGGTCATCTGAGTCATCTGATGGTGCAATGCACGTGGTAAGTGAACCTAATTTTCCAAAGGTACTCCCTCTCTCTCTCCCAACCCTATGACATAATCCTCGTAAGTCGTAACATGGATCTCCAGCTCCCAACACCAATTGGGTTCGTTATATGTCACACATTAAGCTTGATAAGGTTGGGAGCTAGCTGTCACACATACACACATTAGGTGTCCTTCGATGAATTATTAAAACAAAACTTGAAATAAAATCATATTGAAAGCAACAATGATTTGCATATTTATAATTTATGTACTTTTCATGAACGACAATTTAATCTTACAATCAGTTCTCTTGAAATTATGTACTTGTGCCTCGTATAATTGTCAGACCATCTCCAATGAATAAGATCAAACTTAAATTTAACTAAAAAATTCCTTCTATGCATATATTTTCATGTATTTGAAATCTCAAATATGAGATAATGTCAATTTAGCTTAAATATGATCAAATTTTTTACGCCAATGTCAATTAGTGTACCCCACGTACAATAGAAGATTTCTAATTTGTTTTTCATTTTTAGCATAGACAAACAGCCAGGCACTAAGAGTAATCTTCTACCGTACCAATTACGATGCACCTGTAAAGAAACTACTCAGATTATCTGATAGTAATAGATCTAACGATGTACTTTAATCCATTTTTTATTTTATGCTATATCTAGCGGATTACATTAAACCAATTAAATTTAACAGTACAAAAATAATCCAACTGCTAAAAAATAAAATACAATTACTTGGTAAGATCTTACCACTGAAATCTATAAAACATACATTTCTTTCACAATCAACACATTTTCTTTCAATGGAATGACAATCAAATAATTTTTCAGATTTTGAATTTTTTTTTAGATCGGAAGGCTCTTAAAATTAATTTTTAAAATTCTAAATAAAAATAAACTCAAGTAAAAGTGTAACTTGAAAAAATTATGGTTAAAGTCAATTAATCAAGGCGGTTGTTATTTCCAACATCTTGTCTTATTTTCCCACCCCATACTTGTAATTAAATAATTAAAAATTAACTTATTTTATTATTCCAAAATTACCCTCCTCTTATTCCTTCTTTTAAACCTTAATTCTTGTTAAACAAAAAAATGATCTCCGACTAGCTCATCAACATTCTCCAAGACGCTTCACACCGACATCCTCATATGTTGTGCTATAAAATTATCCTAAAGACTCTGCATAAATCTGAGGAGTTTCTTCGCGATGTTGTTGAGGTCATCATGGGGGAAGGTGGTGAGGAGTTTCTTGATGGCGGTGGCTGCAATGGTGGAGCGGGTGGTTGGTTTTGCGGCAAGGGAGAAGTAGGGGAGGAGGAATTGACTGAGGGCATCGATTTTGGTATTGGTTTTGGGAAATTTGGGTTGAATTCCAGATTCCAAATCCAATCTTGATTAGGTTTATTGAGAGGAATTAAAATAAGCGAATTTATTTCTTCGTTGGGGTTTTTGAGACAGAGAGGTTGGGAGTTCTAGTGGTGTACGGCTTTTGCATGTAGGTTGGACTCTGCATAAATCTGATTGTCATTGTCTCCAATAAAATGATTCAAGATTTAGAGATCTTCAATTTGAGTTTTATTCTTCTGTATTTATTCTGGTTTTCGGTTGGTATGAACTTGATTTTGGGTTGTCATGAATTTTTTTTTTGGTTGGTATGAACATGATTTGATGAGGAGTAATTTTGAAATAACAAAATAAATTAATTGTTAATTAAATTTAATTACAAGTACTGGGTGAAAAATAAGACAATCGGTGAAAATAACAGCCCTTATTGGGAGCAAATTTGAGTCAAATTTAAGTCTACTACCATTAGGAATAATGTCAAATCCGTACATATATACAATACTATTTTGTAATCTCAAATTTGGATATTTGACTTCAACCAATGGAGATGGTCTCAGATCTTTTAGCTTCTTCAGGTTATTTAAAACGTTAATGACCAAAACCAAACTTTTTCGATCTTCAATTTGAGTTTTATTCTTCTGTATTTATTCTGATTTTCGGTTGGTATGAACTTGATTTTGGGTTGTCATGAATTTTATTTTTGGTTGGTATGAACATGATTTGATGAGGAGTAATTTCGAAATAACAAAATAAATTAACTGTTAATTAAATTTAATTACAAGTACTGGGTGAAAAATAAGACAATCGGTGAAAATAATAGCCCTTGTTGGGAGCAAATTTGAGTCAAATTTAAGTCTACTGCTACCATTAGGAATAATGTCAAATCCGTACATATATATAATACTATTTTGTAATCTCAAATTTGGATATTTGACTCCAACCATTGGAGATGGTCTCAGATCTTTTAGCTTCTTCAGGTTATTTAAAACGTTAATGACCAAAACCAAACTTTTTCAGGTTATTTAAAACTTCTTCACATTCTGAAGCGTAGACTATGGTTTTAGGAACTATGAAGAGCTTGAAAAGTCTTTTATTATTTAGTCCTAAATCAGACAGTCAAAAGAGATGAATTAGATGGGATGATAAGTTCTGCAAACCATTAAAGAATGATAACTCACGAACAATTCATAAATGGTTATTCCAAATTTTGGGTTTATATTACATTTACCTTTAAAGAATTAATGGTGAGTAGGAATCAAGTTGGATTGGAAATTCCAATTCTGATCCGAAGCCAAAAGATTCTGAATCCGAAAAATTCCGAAAGAAGTTGGACGGAAATTGGAACATACCTTTTCAATCTGAAAGTTCCGACTTTCCGATCCGACTTATTTCCGAAGACTTCCGAACCTATTCCGATCAAAAAATACAATGCATTTCATATCTTTTATAGTAATTTACTTATTGTAGAATTTATAGTATATTTTAGAATAAATCATATTACTTTAATTTTGTTGATTCTTACTAGCGGACACATTTATTACTTGCTTTAGACTATGTATTCATTTCGTAAGCATAGTTTATATATTATTTTATCTCATTTCACCTTCAGAACTTAAAAATTCTGAGTTATTTACGAAATTTTCAATATAATTCAGTTCCGAAAAATTTTAATTTTTTCCCGATTTCCAATGATTCCGAATTCGGAAATAAAATTTCATTCCGAACTTTTTTGGAACGGAAATTGAAACTCTTGTTTCCGATCCGTCCGAAAAGCACCCCTAATGGTGAGTCATGTATAGGTCCTTCACAAAAATTTGGTTGCAAGTTTCCATAATGTGTATGTAATGTACCTCAACAACTTGGCAGATGGACCATATTCCTAGCTTCTGTAATGTTGTACCATTATTTGTTTGTTGTTTGCATGGGCTTCCCTGCTTGCGGGTTCAATGATGTCACTCTTTTTTTTTTTTTTTTTTTAGGAATCAATGATGTCACTCTTGTGGGGTAACTTTTATGTGGCTCAATTTTGGTATACATACCCAGTACTGGTACCCTATCAATAATACCCATGATCTTCGCCACTTTTCTTAGCTAGCTCAATAACGAAAGAGAATCTTTATCCATATCTATCATTTTTATCCCATTATTTAATACTACAAATTATTCACAAATTTTTCTTAAAAATTTTATAGGTTTTTTTTAGAATTCAAACATTATTTTTTTGAATTTAAAAGTTAAAATAAATTTAAAAGGCAAATAAGCACTTCACTTATGGAAGACCCTCATCACTAACCTCGCCACCCTCCCTATGTCATTTTTGATTTTGGTGAAAACCCATGAAGAATATATATGTCTAATTACACTAGGCTCTTATGAAATATTACCTTCAATTTGAACGTAATTTGGAAATTTTATATGACAAAATAGTAATATTGGATAGGGAAAGAAAATGATAGATGTGAATATAATCTCCTATATAACGAAACCGTAGACTTTTGTCATAGCCAGTTTGATCAGAATAGTTTGTTACTTGTTCGTGAAGTTTTTAATGAAATCCCTTAATTTTGATAATTTAATTGTTATTCTTTGTACTCGTTTGTTTGATACAATGTCAAATCCTTTATTAATAAAGAGCTTTCCTTTTGGTTATAAAAAGTGGCTAGCGAAGTAGCAATTAATTTCAAATTATATATATATATCCTGTATTTGAACAAGTCTAAGTGGGGGTTTGGTAGGGCTTAACTTAAAAAAAAAAGCACTTTTATAATAAGTTTTGCGTTTGGTAAGTGAGGAAAAGCCGCTTCTTTTAGAAGTTGGCTTTTTTTTAAAGCCGAATTAACGAAGGATACGAGAAGCGGTGAAAACTTGCTTCTCGCTTCTCGCTTCTCGCTGGGCTTCTGCTTATTTTTAATACACTATTTTCTCGATCTTCTTCGTGGCTGTGGGTATGGGTCGCGACAGATGGTCATGACTGAAGACAATGGCGGGTGATGGCAGATGGCGGGCCACCCAGCGCCGATGGCGGGTGAAGATGGCGACAGACGATGCTGACGGGAGACGACGACGGGCCGAGCAAGCGACGACGATCTTGGGCTCTGCGAGTCGTCCGGCCTCATCGGCTTCTCCCTGTCGACGCACTGGAGGCGATGCACAATCGGCTCGGTCAGACGAGGCGATCGGCGGCTGGGTCAGACGAGGCGATCGGCGGCTGGGTTAGGAGAGACGACGCGATGGCTGGGTCGGGAGAGAAGACGCATGATCGGCGGAGGGCCGATTGCTTTCCCTTTCGCTGATCTGTTTTGCTGTTTATCCAGTCCACTTCTATGACTTTCTAAAATTGTTGGTAGCAATTCCATATTGATTGTGATGCTGAATTTAGATGAGATGATTGTGGTGATTGTGATGCTGAATTTAGATGAGATGATTGTGTTGCTGAAGGCTCAAATTTGTGTTTCATAAACCTGCAAGTTTTTTTGCAGTTTATATATGGGTTTTTTTTTCTGGGTGTATATTGGTGAATTTGGTTGCTTTTGGTTAACAATATTAAAGATGCCAAACAAAGCAAAAAAGCCCTACCAAAATTATTTTACCAAACGTTTCTCGACTTATTTTTTCAGCTGCTTATTCTCGCATCACAGCAGAAGCAGCTTTAAAATTAAGTTCAGTCCTACCAAACTAAGTTCCAGTTCTCCTTTGATCCACTAATTCTCTATCTATGCAATTGTCAAATGTATACGAAGCAACTACCTAGAAATTCAAACGATAAAGAAGTGCAAGGAGTCAGAATTTCGGAATTTTCTTAGCAATACCCCATTGTCACTAGAAAGATAAACCAAAAAGATATTCAACCCAGAATTTCTAGCAGAAGTTTCTCAACAATGTGATCATCATTGATTGACCGAAAAAACAATTGATCATTATTCATCGTGGCCAGTAACGCTGTTGAGTTGATATATATGTCTCTAATACATTCGATAATTTTTCTAAATATACTACAAAAAATTAAGGAAAATGATTCAAACTCAGATACCAAATGAATAGCAGACTTGCTCTAACTTTAATAAAGCACAGATTTGCTTTGTTGAGCTGATATTTCTCTGAAAATCGATAGTTTTTTTTAGATGCATACTCTAAATTTTGAAGAAAAGACTTTGAACACCGAGAAGAAGTAAATTTGCTCTCGAATCTGAATTATTGACTCGACTAGTCACCTTTAGTTTGCATACCTTTAGTTTGCATACTTTTCTCAGCCTTAATGTAATCAATTAGTCTTGATCACTAAGTTCACATGTCACCATCATTGAAGATAACATCGCAAGGTAGAAAACAGGGTAAAGCAAGAATTTGGGAGAAGGAACCCAAAGAAAAATGAAGAGTATGATGTGACTGATCGAGTAGGATCAGACATTAACAAGGAAAGCAAAGAAGATCAATCGTTCGATCCAATTATTTTACCTTATCTAGTTTATTTTGCATATTAATTCTTAAAGGATTAACTGGTCAACTATGGAATTAACCTAAACAAATTAAGATGGGAAATGACATGTTGGTATCAAAGATGAAATACTCCTAAATATTGTAACAACAAATATAATCCATGGCTGCTGGGTAGCGTAATGTAATCATGCCACTACTATATACTTTTCTTTAGCTTCTTTGAAGGTTCTCCACCGTTCATGTCAATTTCATCAATTGTTCAATCTCTTTGAAGGAATATTCCACAGATATATAGTTATAGTTGTTGTGTGTTGATATTCCACATAGAGACTCATAGCACTGAGGATTATCAGCCACTAACCACTAACTAATTACCAAATCTTTGAAGATCTTAAAAGGACCAAAACCAACTAAAACAAAAAGCATGAAAATGTGCCACTTTTGTTTTTAGCCCGACATATGTGCTATATGCTCTTCCATGACAATCTCTTTTTGTGGTACTAAAATTGGAGACCAAATCTAGGGTTGATGCTTCTGCTACTTCTACTACTATATCTTTTGTGGGTTTTAAATCTTAATGCGTGGGGTACAAGTTTAAAGCAAGTACTTTTCTCCAAGGTTGATTACCACAAAGATTTTTAAAAAAAAACATGGGGATAGGGTGGAAATGGGTAATCCATATCGTACTGAGAGTAAAAGAGTATACATAGATGCATTTGAAGTCATAATTTTGATTTGTGGCACTTTCAATATTGTTTATAACCGAAAACCTATAAAGGAGAAATCAAATCTGCTTTTTAATTTATATTATATCCCATGTTCAATTAGTGCGAGATGGACATGAGAAAAGCCATCACTAGGGTAGGGCATCAAAAGGAATTTCAATCCATGATGGCATTGTCAATAATCCACCACTAAAGAACTAGCTGGCATTTGCACTTTATGTTTAATTGCTATGGGCCACCTGTATTATGCACCAAACAGTAACTGCTCCTGAAAAACATGGACATTTTTCATTCCATAAACGACAGTTGCAAAATGAACTCAGAACTTCAAGTGCAAGTATTTGTATATCGTTAGTGTTTTGAAGAATATAGATTCTAATTAGGGAGTCAACTGAGACATTAACGTTTTGTTGATTTGTATGATAAACCCAACAATAAGACCAATCAAATGTGGTCACAGCTAAAGATTCTTGATATATATGATTTAGGTTATCTGGTTCATTTGACAGCTGAACCACCTGGGTTTGGATTTGGCCTAAACCTAATGTGGAAGACAGTTTGATAAGTGGTGGTGTTTCGTCTGTGTGTTTGGTTTACTAACAGTGCAGACCATATCCACATGATTTGATTGATTCCCAGTTTTTGCACTATCAGCTGCTTTAATCATGTACCTACTAAAAACCTGACTGGGATTATGGTTTTCACCAAAACCTCTATAGAGACCGATGGGTCGACAGAACTTGTAGCGATGTTCTTGTCTTCAAAGAAAAAGAACTGATTCTTAGGTATGTTCATTCCCCTTCACCATTAGCCTACATGTTTTGATACAAGCTGTTTTGGGAGTTGGGGTGTTAATTTGGAACTGAACCCGAGTTTACGTATAAATCTGGAGTACTCCAAAATTTCCAAAAGAGATTCATAATTTATTAGGGCAATATGGTGAATTAAAAAGTGACTTCAAAATCGAACGTGGTTTAATGAAGTACGTCTCAGCCGAAGCTAGCAACTGGGAAATTGCTAATTGGGCTTCGAGAATTTGGGCCTTCTTGACCCTCTTTATCCGTTTACTGCCAAACCTAAGCCCGTACACGATTCGATCCGCCAGAAGAGAGAACGGGGTGGCAACCGGTAGAAGGGGAGAAGAAGATTCGAGGTTCGGGTAGGGAGAAAGATGGACGTGGCATGGCAGCTGGAGGAAGCAGAGAAGAAGTTACAGGTCAAGGTTTCTTTTCGGCATTGGATTTTTTAAAGGAAGGTCCATGGTGAAAATAAAAGATGAGGTAATTGGAGTTGACACATAACAAATTGATATTGTAAAGTAGGAAGAGTTGGTTGGTAGGGGTGGGCACCAAGGTGCTCAAGCTCGGCTTGCACAAAATTTCTTAAACTCAAGTTCAGCTCAAGCTCACATAAAATTCCTGGATGAAAACTCAAGCTTGGCTCTATAAAAAATTGCAAGCTCGAACTTGGCTCATTTATGATACGAGCTCAAACGAGCAGAGCTTTTGATCAAGCTCTCGGCTCAGCTTGTTTGGCTCATTAGTGAAAATAGTAATTAAATAAATAATTAGCAATTGAAAATAAATACAAATTACAATGAAAATTAAACCTCATAATTACAAATGATAGGACTTTTTTTTAGGGCTGGAACTCAATGGGTGGCTATGGCCTCATGCCGTTTTCCAAAATAAAGAAAACAAAAATCATAAACATAAATCTAGAAAAAAACACAAGATAAGTTATGTCTTTTCAAATCAGATTTCATGGGAGCCATTGTATTTGTTTCTTGAGCCCAAGGTAACTAAGGTTACGGTTTGCAGGTTGTTTGATGGGCTAATCTATTAACTAACAAATAATGTAATATATATATATATATATATATATATATATATATATATATATATATATATATATATATATATATATATATATAAGTTAAGAGAGCCAAGCTTTAATGAACGAGTTACTGTATCATAAATATACGAGCTTCTCATGAGCTTTATGAGCTGAGTATGCCAAATCTCAAGGTCAACTCACTTTTTAAATGAGCCTAAAAATAAGCTCAAGCTCATCTCATTTCTCTAAAGAGCGAGGTTAAGCAAGCCGAAAATGAGCCAAGTCTAAGCCGAGCCCTAGCAGCTCGAGCCAATTTACAGGGTTCGTCAGGTTCTAGCTGGTTTTGAAATTCAAAAACTAATGGGAGATCCAAAACGATTCACCCCTTTTTGGTTGGGTTTTTACCATAATTCAAAGTCGAGAGGGAAGATCACACCAAACCGGTTGGGTCGGATCAAGTTACTCGCTCGAAGGCCAAGGCCTATTAGTGTTTGCACAAGTCCATTGCAAGACTATTTGCACGAGGCTTTCTCTCAGGTGCACATTCCACCCCCTTAGGAGCACCCATTACAAAAGCGCATCAAGGCCCGGCCCACGAACTGTTTGTAGGTGCATAAAAATCTTTTCTAACTTTGACAAAAAAAAGATTAATCTGCCAAGTATACTACCAAACAAAACATTGCATCCAATGTCCTATCCAAGATAAGAATCAAGAAACCATAATAGCCTAAGTTGGGGACAATCATAATCATCATTTCCCTAATCCAACATCAAAAAATCACATTAGAAAAACAAAAACGTACAACTACATATCAAGCGCATTAACGTGCATGAACATCAGGATATCAAGACACCGAGATATTGCCCGATTAAGAAACTAAGTCAGTGCGTGCAACTCAAAACTAATGTCAAACCTACCAATCAAGTCAATAAAGAACATGGTTCAGTTTTTCAATCATTCATGATGAAATGCATAAACAATTTTTTGCAGCAAATGAATTCATCAACTTCATTCTGTCCAGCATAATCTTAGCAACAACACTATATCAGACCACCGTTTTCGTTACATACATTTAAGTAGCTGTGTAAATATGACTCAGAACATTCGTTTACATCACAAATCCAGCAAACCTGTTCCAACTATGAGGAGACCAACGCAGAGGCGTCGCGTAAGAAATTCAAAGTATTTGCATTACATGCCCTTTATCTCCCGACTGTTGCTCCGACATGCTGGCTCTAAATATGCTATTACGATACCTAATATCCAACTCAAGTTTGCGAGCATCTAACAACATACTTCACTTTCAGTGAACACACTAGTGCGGATCTAACAAGACATTATACTTGGAACATATCCACCACAACTACTAGAATCTTTCATGAACACTTATGCAGCCCCAGCTTCGCAGAGTTCATATGGGAAACAATTTGCTAAGATGAGCCATTCCTACTTCCTGAAGGAGTAACTTTGGTTTTTCTAATAAAGGGAAATCTTGAATACATCAATTGGACATTCGAACATAGGAAAACTTTGCCTTCCGTAAAATTTTTCTGTGAATATAATCAAGCATACATGTGGCACATCATACTAGCTTTTGTTTGTTATGCTAAATGCTAAATGCTAAATGCTCATGAAGAACAGATATTTCAAATTACAATTATACAGATAAATAAACTCCCAACTGTTCTGACGGAAGGAAAGAATGACAGTTAGTTTGGCATAATAATGCACATCAATATCAAGAAAGCAGTGTAATCACTAATCAGTACATAAGCCAGCATCAAAGATAACAAACTCTCAGAATTTTATTCCTTTTTTGAGACAACACAAATGAAATTAAGGCTGTGAAACCAATAACAACTAATTCTGTGTATTTAAAACGCTTCGGCAAGCATACTAAAAAACCTACCAATGTGTTGGTACTTCAAATTATTGAACCTGTTCCTCTCCTACATCATGCCAGCCTTTTAAAATTTCTCAGGACACTAAAATGGGGAAGCAACGGAGGAAAATCAATAGAGGACTGAAGAAGGAAAAAAAGACACAATTACTCAAGATCTCATTCCAAGAAAACATTCAATTGAATCTCGAGTAAAATCTAAAATTCTTCCCCATTCTCCCCTACCCAAGAGGGATTGACAATCAAAAAAGATAGGGGGGATATACCAATTAGCATCCTGTGTTGACTGACAAACCAATCTTATACATTCCAACCTTCAGCAACCCATCACAGCACAATTATAGACAAAATTACCCGATTGCTTTCTCGCAAGTAAGTTCCACTGCGGAGGACCTTCACTCGGAACCCATGCATTGATCTCAAGTAAGTTCCCGCCAATAACAATAAGCCGGTCTCCACAAGCCCTAAATGCGAGACCCCAACCATTCATTGAGACTGCCCGCTCGGGCAACCTCCCTACTGTAACCCACTCTTTTCTCTCTTTGTCATACTTTCTCACCTCCATGTCAGCATAGTCAGCCGCATACAATTCATTATTTACCACTGCAACAAGAGGCGGTGCTTCACCTGTTGCAGGCATGTCATTCTCTCTGGCCACACTCCGTCCAGGAGACATGTTAGGTATTTCTGTCCATGTTTTTGCCTTTAAATCATATTCTTCCCCGCAAGTAAGAACCTTTGAGTCAGTTCCCCCAATGCCACCAATAACATAAAACTTGTCATCCATGAAAACCCCAGAACACATCTTCCGTGGCTGATTCATATTCGGGAGTAGCTCCCAAGTCTGATTCTCAGAATTATATAGCTCCGCAGAACTGAGTATATTGCCCTGAGAGTCACAACCACCTGCCAAAATTGCAATCTCCTTGAGGCTGGCAGACCCAAATAAGCATCTTGGGGCATTCATCCTCATTCCAGAAGACCACGAGTTTGTCAAAATGCTATACCTGAAGATTACATGGGAAGTAACCTCCTTACCAAATACAAGGAGCTCGGTGCCAACAGCCAAAGATTCTTTATCTGAACACATGAAGCATTCATTGGAAGTCATCCTCGGCAAGTGCATCCAGCGGCCACGATTGGGATCGAAGGCTTCCCATTCAAGTAGGTGGCAAGAGAAATAAATCCAGTGCTCAATGACATCATTCTGCCTCCTCAGCTTGTAGAGCTCCCCAGTCCTAACTAAGGAGCGAAAGCTCTGGTTCACCGAGGCAATGGAACCATAATCAGACCTGGAGCAGTGAATTAGGCAGCTGATTGAATTGTCCCGACCAATCCGATGTATAAGGGAATCCGAATCCGAAGGAGCCCCAGCACCTTGCTCAGCCTCGGATTGCTCACCCGAAGAAGATTGAGACGTCTCCACCACCTCACAACAATTCAACATCTTACACAACTTCCTTTCTCGCTGCTCTTCTTCATTTTCTTCACCATCAAATCTCAATGGACGCTTTCCATTCGCAATATCTTGGAGCCGACGGTAAGACATGTAAGGCCACTTGCTTTCTGGCTGGCAAGAGCTCGGAAAAACCCCCGAAAACAAGCAGGATCGACCCTCCAACATGTCTCCGGGAAATGATCAATGTTAAGGCACCCAATTAACACAGCCAATTCTATCACAAGCCTCTTTCTGGGTAAAGAACAAAAAAAATGAACAATTCCACGGCTAAGTTCTCGACAATCCAAGCCACCAAGCCCCTCAAAGGAAACTCGGTCGAAAAAGAGCCAAACAACCTATTCAGAGCGAAGTGAACCAAAACCTACTCAAAACCATGTTTGATTTTCTTTCTTAAAAAAAAAAAAAAAAATCTTAATCATTGATTGCTTGAATTGAATGCAGAAAGTCCAACTTTTCACCACTATCTGTCAAGCTTTCCGCTTTCCAAAATCCAATCAACCAACGATCCAGATGAATTATCTCCAACCAAAAATTTAAAAAACAATCTTTCTTTTCTGTATTCGTCGATATGGAAACAAACCCAAAAGGGAAACCAGAAAAATTTTGAGAATCAGTTTTTTTTTTTTTCAAAAAATGAATTGGGTTTCCATTCGAGCATCAAAATCTACAAACCCAAATGATTGAATCAGCTATCAAATTCAGAGACGATTAATATCTAAGTTCTAAATCAACAGAGAACAAAAACCCAAAAACAAAAAAAAGGGGGAGAGGCCAAATTAGATCTGTTTATCCCACAATTGGTTAATGATAATAAAACTGTTTATCCAACAGATTTCTGGAACAAGAAAGCAAATAATTAATTGGGAAAAAGAAAGGAAAAGAAATGCGATGAGGGACTTAGCGACTTACGGATTGGATAAGAAGCAAAAGGACCTGCTTGGAATTTTCAAAATCTAGCAAATCCCTGTAAACTCTACAAAAACTCCCACTTTAAACTCTCTGTTTTCTGTTCTTCGCGTTTCTTCTGTTTGGGGTTAATTGTCCTTTGGATTCTCTCTGCAAATCAGAGAACAGCTCTCAGCTTTGGCTTTGGAGCTAAATCTTTAGTGAGCCCCCCCTTTATCTCTCTTAAAACTTAAACCATTCTTTCACAGTTAATTTATATTAACTATTTTTGTTTTCTCTTTTGTGTTTACTTTTTTGAGAACCTAGATCGCAATAACGAATTGGTTGATGGGTAGAAGATGTGGAAAAAGTGGGAGTAATTAGATTGCACTACGTTACTCTTAGTAATTAGATTGCACTACGTTACCCTTACGTGTTATCATCAGTTATCACCATATGGTAACATATTTATTTTCTAATTACGTGATATGATGTATTATAATTTAAGTACATAAGTAGTGTCAAAATTCAATCTAACGAGTTTGATAGTATAACGAATATTTTGTAGTACACTAGACCCCTTCAATGCCAAGGGCAAGGGAAAAAGAAGTTTTTTTTTTTTTGGGGGTAGGGGGTTGGATTCCTTTCCCGTTGTTCAAGCAATAGTCTACCATAAACTAACATACAAAAGAGTATTCATTGCATCAGAGAAGTACATTATTTCAACAAATTTCACTACAAAATTTTTACCATTCTCACTCGTAATTTCATGTAAATTGGTTATATCACAATGAAGTTTTTTCTCCTCTTTTACTTTGGAAGTGGTGGTGGAGGTGGAAGTGGAGCCGTCGAAAAGCCTGAGATTCTACCGGTAACCGGTAAGCGCCGGTATACACACGTGTTGACCCGGGGAGACTCATCATAACTGTCACTCTCTGGCGTCGACGAGCTGAAATACAAGTCCGTGGCACTTACGTCTTTTGCAGGCCGTGGAAGATCCAATTTCTCCTCTTTGTCTCGTTTGCTTTTTGGTCAATTTCTCGGACTTTCCCGGTTTGTGTTCGGGCTTTCCCATTGGTGGCTGCAATACTCTGCCATGCACGAGCTTCTTACCCTATGAATTTTTTTGAAATCATTCTAAGACCAATCTAATTATCCATATTTTGACTGGTCAAAGCAATTTAAATTTGAGATAATTTCGTTATTACTTCGAAATGTATGATAATTATGTTCATTACCCAATTAATTTCCAAGGCATAGTGAATAAAGATGATGGTACTTACTTCTTCATCTGTTATCAACTGGCGGTAATTATGTACTTTGACTTTATGGTAAACTTATTTTTTGGAACTTTAATATATATGAGTTGTTATTTTTTGCTGTATGTATTAAGTATTATTAGTTGAAATTTGGCTAAGTAAGAATCACTCTATGATTGTGAGAAGCTACAGTGCACACATACCAAAAAAGTCTAACAAACCAGATTATAGCGTATAGAATCTGCCCACCTCAATAGTTTTGAATGGAACCAAAACTTTGAACGTATGATGAACTCTTTAGTAGCTAAAATTTCGTGAAGTATCACATTCTCATTGGCTACATTCCAAATAAGTCTAGAAACCTTCATTTGAAAGGTGTCAACATTCCCATTGTTGCAATCGATCATTCCTTTCTCACTTTGAGGTTTCACTTTAAACACTTGTGGTAACAGATTACGTGTGGACATGCTCAAATTAGAATAATCAATTTCACTTTCACATATGAGAGACGGGTCAATTAAGTGCATTTCATATCACTTTTACTATGCCTAGATTCTCCATGTTCATCTAACGGTTGTTATAAGGAACAGCATAGTCTGTACATTCCCACTGATAACGATGAAGTTAATCATCATATATGTGTTAGGATAAGCATAAAAAAATCCACTGCCTTGGTGTGCAAGTAATTGAAAGAATACCAAGTTCTATTTGCTTTATATTTGGTTAACCTCTTCTACACTTAGACCTTTATGTGCAAGTAAATGGTTAAAACCGATCGCAACAAAGAGTCCTTGTTATGGGCCAATTAGGGTTTCATTGAATGTTGTGATAGGTCGATTCTTTGATACTGAAGGCTATATATTGATGGTTCATGCTCACTCTAACATACCGTTCTATAATTGAAAACATAAGCCCTATTGAATTATACTTGAGTGTTAGCTATGAGTAAATGATCTACAATCTCCTATACCCTAATTCAGTCATGTCTACTTGTAAGTTTTCTGTTATTCAAGAAGTTGAGATGTTTGATCATTTACATTTTTGTAAGCTTAAAAGGTCCATTTATGGGCTGAAGCAAGCTTCAAGGTAATGGCATATCAAATTTGATGAAGTAGTGACAACTGCTGGTTTTCAAATCAATAGGTTGGATCAGTGTTCACAATTCATTTCTATGGTATTATATGTGGATTATCTTCTACTAGCTAGTACCAGCAAGAAGCTTTTGGGAAAAATAAAGAAGATTTTGTCATGACATTTTTTGTAATGTAGATCTTAGGAGAAGCACACTATGTGATGGGAATTGAAATCATCAAAGATTGAGCTAAAAGGATGTTGGGATTGTCGCAGATAACTTACACTGACAGAATGTTGAAGAGATTTGATATGTTTAAGTGTGTCGGAGTGGTGTCTCCGATTCAGAAAGGAGAAAAAGTCAATCATGATCAGTGCCCTAAGACTGATATAGAAAAAGAGAAGATGAAGAAATATCCTTATGCTTCTCTTATTGGGAGTTTAATTCGAAAAAGCATTGGGATTTTGCGACGAAGACATTGAGACTTCTGCAGAGGACCAAAACCTTCATGCTAACATGTGGGAAATCTGAAATTGGTAGCTTATGCAGATTCAGATCATGCTGGAGATAAGCAATACAGAAAGTCTACTGGTGGTTATGTATTTATCTCGGCTGGAGCAGTAGTATCTTGGAAATGTGCAAAGAAAATAGCTATAGCAACTTCAACAGTGGAAGCAGAATTCATACGATGTTTTGAAGCTACAAAGCAAGTTGTTTGGTTGAAGAATTTTATCTCACATATGAGGATAATTGGTTTAATAGAAAGACCAATTACTCTAATTGTGATAATTTAGGAGCAGTATTCTTTTCCAAGAATAACAAACAGATTGCATCTTCAAGGATTATGGATGTGAGGTACTTTCTGAGTTGAGATAAAGAGATGGATTCATTAATGTGATACATGTTGAGACATATGATCAGTTGGCAGATCCACTCACAAAGGCTTTATAACCTAAAGTTTTCGTGAGACGTATGAGTAATTTGGAAATCTTTGATAGTTTTGATTCAGCTCATCAATGGGAATAACTATTTCACTAGTTACTCACTAGGTTAGCTAATATTTTGATGTTATTTAGCACTTTAAACAATTTGATTTCCTTTCTAGCTAGTTAAAAAATTGCAGTTGATGTTCTAGTATATGATAATGGTGTGAATTGCTATTGATGGTCATTGGATATGTTAATCGAATTGGTCTTTATCATTTTTTTTATTTGAACTGATGTTCTATATTGATAAAATGATTTTGTGATAACAAGGTCAAAGTTTCTTCTGAAACTTTAATCCATGGACGTGGAAGTAGAACTTAATTGTCATCTGCTCAATTTTGATGATTGCAACTGGTGGGTCAATGAAATTTCTACCAGGAGTGTTAGTAATTGTAAAATGAATCAACACATACCATGCTTTAGTGTTGAGGTTTCTGCATTTTTGCATTTTTATCTACTCTGGTTGTTCACTTACAAGAAGTAAAATCTTTAGCAGTTTTGGAAACTCAATGATCGTCTTAATTTTGGAAACATAGGCTATGGTATCTTAATACTTAAGTGGGAGAATGTTAGAATAAGTATCAAAAGATCTGATGTCCTCGTATCCAAGTAATTGACATAATAAGGAGTTTATTTGCTTTAGATTTGTATGACCTCTTCTATACGTTTTAGACCTCTAAATGGTTAAAACCGATTGCAATAGGGAGTTCTTGTTATGAGCCAATTAGGGTTTCATTGAATGATATGATAGGTCGGCTCTTTGAGAGTGAAGGCTATATATTGATGGTCTCTGCTCACTCTAACACACTATTCTATTATTGAAAACACAAGCCTTATTGAAGTTTTCTTGAGAGTTTCTGATTAGCAGTGAGTAAATATTCTACAATTCCCTATATCCTAGTTCACTCATATCTACTTGTAAGTTTTTTGTTATTCAAGAAATTAAAATGTTTGATTATAGTTAATATTCTTGTACTTGATTGTCTTATATATAATTATGGAGAATAACTTTATTATCAGATGTTATTTAATAATATATACATATACCTTGAAACCCTCCATTTTTAGAAAACTTAGATTAAAATTCATATATAAAAATAGAAAAGAAAAGTAAATGAAGCCGGAGTCCTTTTGCCTTTTGGTGGAAGAACTCCAAGTAGCCAAGCTTCAGTCAAATCACAGAAAGGGTGAAGCACCCGAACACTTATTCGGCATTTTTTACTGGTCACCAGTCCCAATTTCCAACCTCCCAAAAGCGGGCCTTGCCTCTTGGAAAGGATAAGGAATACTGCAATAATAGGATAACGAAATTAAAGAAGATTACGTACTAGACCAGTATAATCATGTTATATAATTAGTCTATATTATTTTATAAATGATTGTATATTGTACAAATTTGAAAGTTGTCAGCCAATTTGCCCCCTTAATTTGTACCTTACTTTCGATTTGCCCCCTCAACTTGCACTTTAGAAAATTAACCCCCTTAACTTGTATTTTTAGCCAATTTCCCCCCTTTCTGTCTAAAATTAACCTAATTCCATCAAATTGAGTTACGTAACCTATACGTAATGAACATCTTGTCATGTTTCTTGCTCTTTTTCTTCGTCAACTTCTTCTTGGGACCGGCAAAGCCATCCATGACGTCGACGTACTTCAACCCAATTAATTGCATATAAATGTCTTGATGATGGTGAATGACAAAAAAAAACTCTTCACATGCAAGTCGCATGAGTGTATTTAACAGAAAATTAGATAAGAGTATGTTAATTTTGACTGCAAGGGGGGAAATTAGCTAAAAATGTAAGTTAAAGGGGTTAATTTTTCAAAGTGCAAGTTAAGGGGGCAAATCAAAACTAAGGTACAAGTTGATGGGGCAAATTGGCTAATACCCCCCTTAAGAATTTAAGTTGTAATGTTGGTTGATATTTACGCATATCAAGTACAGCATTTATCAGAATATTTCGATATTAGAGGAAATATTAGTTTAAAAAATGACAAATAAGTAAGATATATTAGAATATCAATTTAACTATTGCAAATATCAATAACTATATTTTATAAATATTTCAAGATATTTCAGTAATATGGAACAAACTTTAAACCTTACTTTCATCATTTTTTTTCTGGGGTCAAAGATAGTCTAGATTAATAGGCGTAATGCAACAGCGATGTACAGTACATGGCATTAAGCCATTACAAACTATGAATACATATATGTAAGACAAGACTGCATATTAAGTAACCATAAAGTAAATTAAAACTACCAGATCAAACTAACAAATAATTCAATTTTAACCAGCCCAGCGATGAAGGAATCTTGTGCAACGATTGTATCTAATTTTACTCAAACCAATAGAGCGTGCTACTTTGTGAGTAGTCTGAAACGGAAACGAGTAGGGGATGAAGTGTCAACTTAGCTGGACGGCTGATTTGACCTGGAAAAAGAAGAATTGGCATTAGTTTAGATTATCTATATTTGGGATTGGGAGGCTGATAAAATTAGATTGGACGTGTCAAATGGTTGATTGTGGACGAAAAAGAGTGAGTCAGGTGTTGGCATTCAATCTCTTCTTACACACACAGCAGACACACCAACTACTATTATCATCAACTACCAAACAAACTACAGGTAGAAAACCATTCCGATTATTCCAGAACTGCAAGCAAATAAAGCAAAAAATTAAAGTTTTTTTGTGATAAATAGTTAATTTCCAGGTCAGCTCCCAGCTCAATGTGAATGTAGCTCCAACGCTTTCCGACCTTTATCTTTTGCTTCGACGTCGAAGCCTGTCAAAATTCGCACCAGACTCATCCAGTTGTTTCACGATATTTTCAGCATCCAAATTTTCACTAATTTCTTTTTGGAGATATCCAAAGTACATTTTCAATTTGCTACACGTTGCCATATTTTCACTATTTTTTAGTAAGTCCTACTTTTACAACTGGGCTGTTAATGTATATTCTTCAAAATTCAGTGATTAACTTCACAATCCATTTTTAAATGTGAGTTAACTTCGAGCTTTTTTCTAATCAATGCAGGGATACAAAAGGTTAGCAAATTAACCGCTCATTGCACACATATAAATCCTCTCTTTATCAGAGATGGTATATTTTTATATGATAAAGAAAGCTTTTTCTTTTACAATATGCAGATTAAAAGTACCATTGTGTTTATATTTAAAGAGTACGATCATGAATAAAATTGGGTGACTCCTCAAAACACATAGAATTAACAATTTGAGGAGCAAATGGAGCAATACGATGTAAAATTCAGTTGACATGGCGTCAATCTCTAGTAACTTGCATCCATGTCCAGTTCGACTGTGTGAACTGTGGTGATCTAGAACTCAGTTGTTAAATAAACATAGTATTTATTTACTACAGGTCTGCAGCACGCACTCATGCACGTGCGGGGGATTAGCTTTACTTGGTGTTGATTGTCGCATACATTTCTTTTATAAATACATTGTTATTGGAACTCCAAAAAAATTATTATACATTTTTTTTTATATGTTAAACATTAGAATAAAGTTCATAATAATTTTTTAAAGTGCTCATAATATTTTTTTAAAAAATTACTAACAATAAATAATTTTTTTTTGGGTCAAGAACAATAAATAAATGTAATATCAAAAAATGTGAAAATGAGTTCTATGTTCTCGATTGGCTAGCTATGTAAGAATATATTTCCATAGATTTTGCGCGCGTTTTCTGAGATAGCAAAAGACATTTGTATAGTAAAACGAGCCACGTGTCGGCGCGCGCACGTGGTCAGCTCTTATTAGTGGGTGCTTAAAAATGTTTGAAAAGCTTAAAAGCTTTTACTTTGTCATTGTTTATTGACGTTTTTGCCCAATTAAATTAGTGTGTAATTATACGGCCGCCTCTACGCCTCCCTTTACCCCTAGTACATCGGCTAAGCCATAAAATGCCAAGCCAAACACGTGGGAGAATTTCCGCCGCTACCGGCTTTTGCTTTTTGGCATATTGTTTTTTATAAATAAATAAAAGTCTACAAATTTACAGAAGATTATCAAAAGCAACTTACAGAAAATACTACTTTACTATGCTTGTATGAACAGCTAAAGATTGTAATCGAGCGGATCATATGATAGAAATTTTTTTTTTTGGTAACTCAGTTAACAGAGGGGGGCACAGTAGCCACCTACGTTGTCAGTGTTAACACTACTGGAGCCCACCCCAGAAAACATATGGGGACCCTTATAGAGGTCCTTCCCCACAAAGATCAGTTAAATCAAAACTTGGGGCGCTGGAGAGGAATCGAACAGCTGACCAGAGGCTTTTCAGCATAGTCCCAGTCCTCCCCTCAATCAACTCGCCTACGCCCAGGGGCAGATCATATGACAGAATTGCCTGTGAGTTTACACTTCTCATCAATGAGGGCACTTTTAGAGAAAAAGAAAATAATACCTTCTTCTTTTGGGCAGCTAAAATATGTGATTAAATACCGTATTTTTTTATGTAATTAAAATCAAACAATTGAGTTGTATTTCTTCTCATTCTATGAAGAAAACCTGTTCACTATGCATGTGAAACAAATTGAAATCCTTGGTAATTTTTTAATAACCTTTTCGATCACAATCAAGTGTCCTATCGTATTGTATTTGCATAATTGAAACAAAACTTGGAAGTACTTGTTAATTAATTACTTTGCTTAAAGGGTTTTAGTTTCGGTCAATTCTATAACACCAATTACCGACAGCGAACATAGAGTAGTCTTCAACATGGCCACGTGCAAACATCATGTTTAAGGATCTTAAATAAAAAGAAATTAAAGATATAATGCAAATGTAATATTGTGTGAAGGACAGGAATAGGATAATGCAAACAAACTTCAAAACCAAGCAACTCCACTATCTCTCCTCCTCCAAATTTTCCAACCCACCAAAAAGATTCTGGCGTGCACTCACAATTTATAATAACAATATTATACTAAAGAAATCCCAATAATAGAAAAAAAAAAAAAGAAGGAAAAAGAATGGAACCGAGGCAGGTCTTTTCCCCAATGCACGGTAACCACGTGTCGGCAATTAGTGTAAAGACGCGTGGTCATGTGGAGCATTATTGAACGATGAGAAAGGTGTTTAATCACTAACTGACTAATCGCAACTCACACTTTTCAAACTCCCAAAAGTACTCTGCATTCTGCACCCAAAATTAACTTAAATCACCTAATTAACAACGTTTTGTACCTACTAAAACGAGGACAGTCATTGCCCAAGAAAACGAGGATAGTCATTTCAGATATCATGGACAAGTACAGCCATATGATAAAGCCGGGTTTTAAAGTTATAATTTGAGTAAACAACATGCAGATTTGAAAAAAGTTAAATTATAATGTCGTTTTCGCACTTGAATTTGAGCAGAATGGCAATGCAAGTACTCGAGTTATGATGCACTACACTCAATACCCCTCCTCAGTCAAAAATCTTTAGCTGATTTAAGTTGATTGTAACATGTGACTTGTTAAGCTGCTTTATATTTACTCTAATTAGCAGCTTGTAATTTTGTTAAAAAAAAAAATTTAAGACAAAAGCAGGAAGGGATAAATAAGCCCTTCCAAAAGATGATATTTACAGTCACATGCAGTCCATTGACTTTGAAATTTATTTTGTATGTACATATGTTTTTGAGTACGCAATCTAGTAAGCACCGAGGTGGTGGAGATGATTAATTACAGACTGTGGTTTCACTGATTAATTAGGGTTTTTTTTAATAAATACAATAAAATGTTGATGATATAATACGTTTGAGATTTAGGGTTTAGGGTCCTTGAAGGCGATTCCTTGCAAGTTATAAATGAGTTGAAGAGTGGAGGAGCAGATTACTCCTTGCTGGGGTTGGTTGTGGAAGATGCAAGGCTTATAGCGGGTCAGTTTGAACAATTTTATGCACAATATGTGCCCAGGGAGTGCAATAATGTGGCACACTGTTTGGCTAAGTTGGCGTTGTCTACCCCTCAAGTCACTTGGTATGAGGAACCCCCTGACATTATTAGGGATGTTCTCTTCCAAGACCATGGTGTTTAGTGTATTATGGGTACTCTTTCCTTGCTAGCCAAGGTTATAAGAGGCCCTATTTTGTACTTGGGAGTCTTTTTCAATGAAAATCGTTTCTTCTCAAAAAAAAAAAAATACGTTTGAGATTATAAAAAATATATTATTTCATTAAGATTATTAATTTTCAAACATTGATTTATTATATTTTGCCAAGTTGGGGTTGAAATTTTTTATTATTTAATTGACGTTATAAGTTTCTCGAATATTTATTTATTGAGATTTTACTATATTTATACTTGTTGGAGCTAATTAGAAGGGTACTAGTGCAAACTATAGAGACAATAATTCTTTTCTCACCCAATTATTGATAAGAATTAGGAAGATTTGATACTTGCAATGGATTTTGGCTTTTGCAAGAAAATACTGGTGGTGGGTTAATTGGATCCTTTTGTTGATAATTTGGAGTGCATGAGAAGTGGGATTTGTGGAGGAGGAAGCAAAGCTAACGACCCATGTGATGTGTATGGTTGTTTAGAGGACACATAGCTTCCATGCATGTTAGCCTATATGTTAAAGGGCCCATTTCAATAACATCACTCCATATATATACAATTGACTTACAAGGGCTTTACAAAAAAAAAAAAAAACTAAAAAAAATTCAATGTATGCAGCTGAAGTGTAGTTACGCTCGGGTCGTTAAAAGAAAGCAAAAGCACGTCTGACATAGATTATCTAAGTTCTGATTGTTTTGATTTGAGTTGTTAGGAAAAATCAATGCGTTTTTGATAAGTTGATCAAAATGTATAATAACTTCGTTTTCCAAAATGTATAATAACTTCGTTTTCCAAAATCAGATCATTTAACGACTCCGATCAAAATGCATAATTCTTCTTTCCTAATTCATATGAGTAATTTCAAATTGTACATAATTTCCTTATTCATACGGGTAATTTCCAATTGTACATAGCATGAAGATGGTGGATGCTATGTCTAATATATCTTTTCAAAGAGAGATTATTACAAACGTAATTAGAGGAGCAATTAAGTCAACAAAACGCATAAAAAGCCGAGTGGAAAGGTCAACAGAAGAGACGTATTCCTCCTCGTGCTCTCCCTTCCATTTCCAACAAAACAAAAAAGAATATAAATCATTGAGAAAAAATATAGAAAAAAACATTGTTGTTAGGCAAACGTCACCTTCATAATCGACATCTTCAATTTTGTGATATACACATGAAATGAAATTACTCTGCATATACGATAGCTTTATGTCCTATTCACGCATTGTAAAGAGGGGAACACGAAATCCGTGAATTTCGCCAAACCAAAGCAAACCGACCTTGATTAGAAAAACTAACCCACAAAATACTCATGTAATTGACTCCATTCATGACAATGACCTGGGTCCATTAAGCAAATGGAAAAAAGATCACATATCGTAATATATTAGAAGAATAAGAATTGTTCCAGTTTAAAATCTACCGATTCTTGTTTTCACTACCGAGTTTACAAGTTATATGAAACTCGTCATTTTTTTTATATATATTTTTTTTACAATAATATAGAATTTAGATGTCAGTCAAATTCAAAATCTACTGACTTTCATTTATACCACGTAAGAAAGTCAGCAAATCGTATGGGACGAACTTCTTCTTGGCATCTTACTGTTAAAGAAAGCCAAAGATTTAGGCGCTTGTTCTCTGGTAATGATAAGGCTAGCACATTTGCCTATCTACTTACTACATGAGCTATCAAAACGACCACTTGTTTTTTCCCTGAATTAGTAGCCTTAATTTACCCACATCACCCTTAATCATCGATTACTAAGCTCCTATAATAGGTGGATGACCATAATTCAAGCTGGTGATTTTTAATTAGATATTTGGTATTGGCACATGCATGCCTATTATTCGTTAGTTGCTAAGAAAAAGAAAAATAATTATTTTGCGAATATATCACATGTTCTTATCTTATGAACAATTGTCAATGGAAACTTGCAAATTAATTAATTCAATAAGGTGGCAGGACAGGTGGAAATGGTAGTGTCTTTGGAAGCATTATTAGTGTGATAAAAATAAATTTAGATCAAGTGGTGGGGTTGTGAGACAAAACCATGTTGTAACTTTTTCTTTTAGTTAAGCACATTTTCTCCATGTACATGATGCCTTGTCAAGAAAAGTTGGAGAGATAATCTTCTGCTGATGATCGATGAAAATGACTGATTAATTCTTACTGAATCAAATAATTCAGCTTGATATATTAATTTCCACTCTGATTTTAGTTTAGAATTTTTTTCACGGGGAGTTCATGTACTATTTTTAGCTTCACTATATTTCTTGTTAGTTCTTCTCATTCAATTAATGTCATCTTCATTCTTTTATTACAGAAATTTTTTCACACTAATTTTGCTTAATATTCTGTTAATTGTTGATCGCATACGGATAGCACGCGCACGACTTCCAAAGAACAAATTAAATGTATCCTAACACACTATCACCCGATCACTTCTCATACCAAAAAGCCGGTCAACAAACATGCCTCATATTTGATCGATTTCGACGGTAAACTGGAATCAAAGGTGACAATGATGTGTCTTATAAGATTATAGTAGAATGAGAATAACTTGATCGAATTGAAATAATGGAGACGAAAAAGTTGAATGAAGAATAGTATAAAGATCATTTTGTGATACAAAGTTGAAAAAACATACGTTTTTATGCGCATGCTACATCAATTCAAATGTATTTGACACATTACATTATCTTAGCATCAATGCTTAGCCAACTTTAATGGTAGGGGAAGCTGAAAAGTGAGCAAAATTGAATGGGAGGACAAGTACAATTGCGTGTGAATAAGTGGTGGTTGAGGCATGAAAGTGGCAATATAATTATGTGTCATGTCTTTCTTTTTCTTTTATTTCTTGCTTTGTCTCTTTGTTGCTTCTGTTTTCTTTCCGGTTTTGTAGGTAATTAATATTGGTGCATGTAACCAAACTTTACGTGGCATCCATTCTAATATAATGTCTACTTCATTAGAGAAAGTGGGGCATCTTTCCTGTGCAGCTTGCAATTAGCATAGCTAGCTATAGGGTTTTATTTAATGAGCACGAATTTTTCGGATTTCATTCAACTATGGATATTTTCAGCTTCTGGACTGATCATAATATGATAACTCGATGTTTGATTATTGGAGAGGGTTGAAAATGAGGATACGTATGAGCGTGCGTCAGAGGTGACTTCACACATCCACGTTATGGCAATCGAAACCAAGATGTACTGTGGGTCGTATTGATTTGACCTTGGATACCTTTGCTTTTCAAATTTGATTCGTGGTTCAAGAACATGTTGTATGGTTGACAATTGTATACATTAATCAGATTGATACAGGAAAGAGAGATAATTGGGCATTTGATATTATCCACCAACTTAAACAGCCTGTAAACGACGTGTCATGGAGCCGAAATCATGATTAGCAAGCACAAGGATTAGATACTTCCTTCTCTATCTACATAATTATTTTCTTCTGTACAAATGGATCAAGACGTTTTGCTTGCTAAGAGAGACAAGGTTGATGATTCATCATACGCATTTGTACTAGTTTGTCTCGTTTAAGCTCAGCTTGTAATGGAAATATGACAAGCCAAATATGAGCATACACATGTTCATAAAACTCGTGATCCGGGGAAGGAAACAAATAGAAGAATTCCATCATTAGAAGACATCGGTTAGATTCGAAGAATATGATTTTGTGGAGAGTATATTGATTAGAAGAGAGGAATTTTTTTGTTTTTTTAACAAGAATTAGAATAGAGGAATCAATTAGCTAAGCTAGGACATCAATATCATTGTGTAAAATAAATGCTTGCAGGAAATATGCATGCACCGCAAACAATAATACTTGAACGACTAGAAGGAATGTATTCCTACCCCGCAAACAATAATACTAGGATGATTAGAAGAAATATATTCTGATCACTGATTTAACCCATATCTGTTCATTTACAAATCACATCATCCTGATTGATTGAAGAAAGACAGTCAAAATTCTCAAGCAAAACTCTTTGGTAGTCGACGATGGTGTTTGGTGAATAGAGCTCCAAATAACGGTCGACGCCATCACTACTGCACAAAACAAATGATGATGACAGTTATGTTATGATTGACAAATGTGGAAAGGGCATATTATCCCTTCTCGTCGGTGATGTGGGCCAGATAGTGAATGAGAGAGGCCCATGTATGGCTTGCATTCGTTTTGACAACAATTGGAAAATTTTGACCGTTTGGAAAAGGAAGGCTCAATGTCGTCAAAGGCGTTTTGGGCTCATTGGTCACCTACTGAAAGTATGGGTCCCGGCCTAGTTCAACTACTTGTGGGCCATGCTTTTTATTCCCACCTAAGCAAAGGCAAAAGGACGATACCAAATATGAAATTATGGAGTGGTAGTTAGTTGCACTGCGAAAAATAATGTCCAGTCGAAAGACAGATGTAGAATTATAAAAAGGAGATGAAGGAGAAGAAGAAAGGACTTCAACACCCACAAAGTTCATGCAAATACTTGTGACACCTATAACAGCTGAAAGATTAAAAAAGAAGGCAAACCTTAGCATTTTGTAGCCCTTCTCGGATAAAAGTTGCCTGATCATTCCCATTCTTCCAGGTACAGCGTTGACCCTTGTAGCCCAAGTCAATGAGAGAATTTGAATCCATGAAGACTTCAAAAAAAATGAGTTGCACCATGGCGAATCAGATTGCCTCATGATTTCTCATGTTGCCATAAAACTTCATTGAAGTCACCAATGACCAGCCACGGGGTATCATCAAACCAAGATAGAAGATCCATATTGCGCCAAAACGGATCCTTGTTGGCCTAGTGAGGCTGGCCATAAACCCAAGAGGTACAAAAGACGGTTCCACCCTTCATCAAAGTAACTCGAGAGTGAATTAAAAACTGAAATGCATAAGAGCACCTCTACCGGGAGGGCGAAACCGCTGGCGAGGGCGTAGACTCACCTGCGCGCGGTACTGTAGATGCTCCAGCGGTCGAAATCGGGGCGGGCGAGAGGCGGGCGATCGGTCGGAAGGCGAGGGTGAAGACGGGTGTCGCCCGTGCCCGCGCCTGCAGGCGGTGAGTGCGGTGTGGGCCCTGCTGACATCATGCCGCACTTCCTTTTCTTTTTTTTATATTCAGGCGCGTGCAATGCACGCGCGAGTGGGGGCGAGTGGGGGGCTTCCGCGTTCGAAATTGGGTGCCGAACAGCCCTTGTTGGGCTGAAATGAGTGTTCAGCAGTGGCTGCCGAACCCTTAAAAACTTTATTTTATTTTTGATATAAAATCAACATTTTCTTTTACAAAAAATCACAATTTTTTTATATCAAATTTTTTTTTAAGAATGTAATATCAAATTTTAAGAAAAAAAAAAATTTAACATATGATAATTCTACATGTTTTTTATGATAATTATTAATATGTAAAATTTATTTGACAACAAAAGGGAATATTTATTAATGTTGATGATAATTCTTATACATGTTTTTGAAAAAAAAAAAAAATAGTGATCGCCTGCGCCTACGCTTACGTGGGTGGAAGCTACTTTTTCGACTGAAGGCGAGGGCGATCACTATTCAGTGCCTGCAGGCAAGAAGAGGGCAATAGCCCACTTCGCGCCTGCGCCTGCGCCTACGTAGGTGGAGATGCTCTAAAGCACCTCAACATCCAAACCCTTCATCCACCGGATACACAGACCCCTTCGACAACCCCTCAGCCGCCACAAAAAAACCAAAATCAAAACTGCAATCCTTTCTTGCCAATTCCATGTCTTCAATCGACTTTTTAGTTTCCATAAAAAAAAAATAAAAAAAATTGAAGGATGAAATTGGTAAATAAACTCCTTAAGTGCTTGAATTGTTAGGTCATTGTCAGGTCGGAGACTAAACCCTGACAATTCCATGCTACTTGTACCATGGGGAAGCTGTGGCTAGGGAAGGCAAGCTGCTAGTACCTGGTGGTTGATCCACAATCGTTGGAGCATAAGCAGAGACAGTAGCACCACTCGTGACCAAAGTGGAACTGCGAATAGCATTGAAAGTGGGAATGGAGCCATCGCAAGACCCTATCCGTAAAATTGGACAACGTCGCCCCACCGATACTAGAATCCAAATCGGAGGAGAAACAACAGCCATAGGACATCACGACCATGAGCTCCCGTTCTTTCCCTTTGCTCCACCTGACCCACAATTATTATTCTCACGACTCGAAGAAGATCCATGCTATGCTTATTGATACTATTCTTGGTCCCTAAGAAAACGAAGACATAAAACTCTGAGGTTTCCTTTTGGGCCCGGCCCAGTAATACTTCCGGGTCCAGAATATTGGGCATAATAGCCGCCAAAACACCACCAACCAACAACCCAAACCTCTTCTGGTTTTCGTTTTTGGTAGTTGACCCCGAAAAGCGATCAAGTGCGGCAGATTTGGTGGGAAAATGTCGACCCGCAAATCACCACTCATCGGATTCATCACCTTCTTCTGCCTCGCTTGTATTGCTCGCGCTTCGTCTCAGGAGCCACAGCTCGGATCCGCCCGCGTTGTTTTTCAGGTCAAAATCTCAGAACAGAAAAGAGTAAGAAATCAAAATTGAAGTGAATTAGCAGTACAGTTGACAACTTGTGCGGTGAATGATTTTGCAGACGAACTATGGGGACATCGAATTCGGGTTCTACCCGACCGTCGCGCCGAAGACGGTGGAGCACATTTACAAGCTGGTCCGGCTCGGCGGCTACAACACCAACCACTTCTTTAGGGTTGACAAAGGCTTCGTAGCCCAGGTCGCTGACGTGGCCACCGGAAGATCGGCTCCGATGAACGAGGAGCAGAGACGAGAGGCGGAGAAGACGGTGGTCGGCGAGTTCAGCCGTGTCAAGCACGTCAGAGGCATTCTCTCTATGGGGAGGTAACTATTCCGTAATTGGAAATTAGGATTTGGATTCGGATTACGAATACTTGTTTGTTTTCTATTTTCTATTTTTGTGTGTGTGTGTAGATATGAAGACCCGAACAGTGCGGGGTCGTCCTTCTCGATGCTTCTTGGGGATGCGCCACATCTTGACGGTCAGGTATTGTGATGCGAAACTCAGTGAGGCGTTGAATTTAACATGGTTGGCGAAGAATTTGATGGGTTGACATAAGTACATTGTGTGCAGTATGCGATATTTGGAAAAGTGACTAAGGGTGATGATACATTGAGAGCTCTGGAGGAGCTCCCCACTCGTCGCGAGGGGATTTTCGTAATGGTATTACTTGTGCTTATGCCTATGCTTTCACGTTTTTGTATTTTCAATACAAGTTCTCTTCATTCGTTTTATAAATGTATCTAGTTATTTTTACCCTGCTGAGATATATATAGACTCTTGTATTATAGATGGGAGTAGGAACTCGAATCTTTTCAGTCTGCTAAGGAGCTTTACATTAATTAGATGGACTGCGTGTATTGTGGAGTTATATGCTTCTTACTCTCTGGTGTTTGTGAATTGTCGCCATGCTTGCACAGAATTGAAATGGACTGTTGTATAATTGAAATGCGTGTATTGTGGAGTTATCTGCTTCTTACTCTCTGGTGTTTATGAATGATTGTCGCCATGCTTGCACAGAATTGAACTTTAAATGTTTTCAGTGTTTGGTGTAGTTTGACTCTGTGCACCAAGAGTAGAGTTGAATGGCTCTGACATCTGCATTTCACTAATAACTATTTAGGGTTCGCATTAGTTGCACTTGTTAAAGCAGCCATACTTTTTTTTTTCTGCTTCCACTTATGTTTTTTTTACCATATGTGCTCTGAGTTTCGACACAACACATATATCTATCTGATGAAGATTATAATTGCTGAACTCTTTCCTCTTGAATGACTATTCTCCTTACGTCTTTCCTTTGTGTTCTTTTTCTCCAGCCAACTGAGCGCATTACAATTCATTCATCATACTACTATGGTAAGAATCAAAGCACCCCTTTGTTTCTTCTTTGATTGCACTAGTTTGATATGAAATAACTTTCAATGAGCATGGTACACTGTCTTACAATGCAACGTAACCATTTCATAGAGTTGCTATGTCTAGTACCATGCTTAAGAAATTTAATGAGGCTTTACAAGAGAGAAAAAGTGAAGGGTGGGGGGTATAAGGTTATCCAATGTAAAGAAGCCTGGTATTATTTAGATATCCCCTAGGATTTAGGTTATTTCAGTTTTTTTGTTTTTTTGGTCATATTAGTCTTGACACTTTTAGCTTTAATAAGGACTGGAATGAGGAGCAGAGAGTTTTTGGTAGTTTAAGACAAAAGGCTGAACAATGCATACTTCTGCACTCTCTTTACATTGTACTTCTTCCTTGTATGCCAAGTGAAGATGCTGATTTGTCTCAAAGTCATTGGTTATAATATTTGACTTGGTTGAATTTACATTTTGTCTGTGGCTTGATTGTGTTTCTTTTAGATACCGAGATGGAACATTGTGCAAATGAGAGGTCAATTCTGAAACGGAGGCTTGCTGCATCTGCTGTTGAAATTGAGAGATGGGTAAGTAATAGCTCCAGTTGAAAGATTATATTTGCAAACATTACAATGTATATTATATAATTTATCCTTTGCCATTTTTTCAGAGAATGAAATGCTTCCTATGATACAGCAAGAAATATCAGCTTGAAGAGATGTACTGGTTGTGGTCATCCATCCTGTATCCCTTCCTGTATTTCGTCAGAGTAGTGTACATGGTGAGAAAACTTTAAAGATTTGTTCCACCAGAAACCGAGGCCACTCTTTCATGTAAGTAACTTGAGACAAAATTTGTTGCATCAGTGAATAATTTTTTATGCACATCAACACAGGACTTAGTAGGTACTGCCTTATGTCATGTGCCAGTATAAAATGAAAAGGGAAACCTGATATTATACTAGAGTCTTTTTCTGGTAAAATGGGGACCTTAAGTCCAGATAAACAAAGAAAACAGTCCAAGATCATGATACAAAATATTCGCTGGCTATTGAACACCTTCAAATCATCTAAGAAAGTAGAAACATGAGAAGGGTGAGGGCGATGCACGGTATAATGAAAAGCTAGGGGAAGCAAATTTAGTCCAGGCAAAATTAGTGGAAATCTGTGGCTAGCAAGGTTCAACTTTCAGCTCTCTTTGGCGATTTTAAACCCAAAACACAAACCCCACACCTCAACATCAAGAGTTTGATCAATAATATGATCAAACTCTTGATCAATAATATGATCCTGCTGTCTGGGAAGTTATATGCGGTGCACATATGAGCATTTGAATCTCAAAGTTTGACCAAGAGCCAAACTCGTGAGAAACATGTGCCGGCATCCCGGTCGACCAGAAAGTGGAAGAGTTCCTCCAGAGTTGCAAAACTAAAGCTCAAAGATTGTTGATTAGACTCATTTTTGTGGGCGATAAAAGTTTGCCTATATTCCGTTTCAATTCTATTGGTTTAGAAGCAATTCTTGATCTTTTAGCAATCTTCACTTCAAAATCAGTAAGATTTGGAAAATGGGTTGAACTCTTATGGTGGGCGGTTGCCATGCATTGTCACTGCGGTTACGAGTCATTTTGGTTTGACCATTCGAGTGACAAAAACCTACTCCCAAACTGATGAGGATTTGTACATGCCGTTCAACGTTGTAATTACAAATATGTCAAATTTCTATAGAATTCAAATCACTTTTTAGGCTCTATTTTGATTGAGGACTTTAGAAACAAAAATTTGGATTTGACAATAAGATTTGGTGCATTTGGTAAGTAGTAGTGCAGTACATTTGGAATTAGTTTTGCACTGAATCATTTGGACCTTCTTCGGATTCCTCCTTGTTCCATTCCTTATTCAAATCGCTAGTGCTCGTAGATTACCGCAGTAGAGTATTAGATTATAAGTGATGTGAGTTGACAGTCAATTGGGTTAAAACCTTGTAGTTGGCCTTACAGACAAAGGTCTTGTCCTAGAGTCATCCATCTATGGGGAAATTTATTTAGCGAAAACCACATGTTTCGAAAAGTTAAAACCTAGCTAATCTACCATTGCCATGGACAACAGTATAGATGGCCTACACCAACATGGGGATCACAGTCACATGTCTAAAGTCTGGTACAATAAGCAAATTGTTTAGCGACTACGAAGATGTCAGACCCCTCTGTTTTGCTCATGTCAAATTCTCAAGCTGAACAACAAATTATCTGAACCATGGAATTTGAAATGTCAGTACAAATCTACCTCCATGTGATTATAAATTTATGAGTCATTAAAAAAAACATAACATGTGCTGCCTGCCATTGGTGAAGCTGAAACCAAATTTATTAAAGAGCACATGGAGATTTAAACGTAGTAGAGTTGGTTATAGCAATGTTGATTTTGGACTCGTGCATGAATCCCGTTTCTCTTCTTGCACATGATCAATTTGGTAGAAGCTGCAACAGAATCCAGCATATGGGGTTAGGCTGTTAGAATTGAAATGTTGTGACCCATCAACTTGGCTGACTTTTGGGGTTGATGAAGTTGAAGTCTTAGGATGTTTCACAAATAGGCCTGTCTTCAAACTGATGGAAGGCAACCATACTCACATGCCAACACAAGGCACAAGTCAATGGAATTATGGCATGGGTCAATCTCTTAACCCCATATGTTATCGTGTTTTTTTGCTGCTTTGGTATGTGCCCTTGTGGGTTCTGTTCTGTGAATTCACTGGACCTATCACGTGGAAAAACAAGGGGTTATGCTGAATTGTGGTTGTGTTGTCCCATATCAATCCAAATTCATCCTAATTTGCTCTCACAGTCCAATCTACAGTTGAATGGACACAAACAAAACTGTTAAGAGTTATGTGGTTTGGCTTGGTATGTTATTTTTCCTTTTCTTGTATCTCTCTTCTCGTTCGGTTTGGTCCCCCGTTTGGCCTGTGTTTTTTTTTTCTTTTGCTTTGTCATAAATTTTGGAGTAAGGTGTAGGGGTGGGATGGCCTTCTCCCTCTTAGAGCATGTCCACCCCGCGTCCAATTGGTCCGCGCGATAGATGGAAACGACCTCGAGCGAGGTCGATTTTCCTCCAGCGCACCAAAATCAGTCCGCGCGATCCGGCGTTCAGGCAAAGGCGATGGCGGAATCATTTTTGCCTTCGGCTGAGCAATCGGCTGGGCAATGCGTTTTCCTTTTTTAAAAAAAATAAATTATAAGTGCGCTGCTGACGTCAGCGCACTCAACCGGGATTGATTTGGGCGTTGGACTGATCTGCTGAGCAGATCTGGGCCGTTGATTATGGGGGTCATTATGTAATTGTTATCTTTTTTGGGTTTGTTTTGTAATTCTGGGGGAGTGCTGGGCTGATCTGATCTGGGCCGTTGCTTTCAAAGCTTGGCCAAATCTTGGCCGTCCACATTTCTTTTTATTTTTTTTAATTTTAAAAAAAACTCCTAAATTTATTTATTTTTTAATTTAGAAAAAAAAACCCCTAAAAACCCCAAATATGTTCCAATTGCCTTTGCCTTAAGACAATTGGCAAAATGTGGGTGGATACAACTAAGACAATAAAATTACCTTCACAATTGCCCTAGGACAATTTGTACAAATTGCCTTAAGGCAAAGGAAATTTGTACCTTTGGGGTGGACTTGCTCTTAATGGCTTTATTGCAGAGAGGTCTGTAGGCTTTTGCTTCTCTCTCGGCCCTCATTTTATTGATAAATGTGGTTTGATTCGGGGAAAAGCTGCATACACGATGTTCAGGTGACTATGTCTCCCATAATCCCCAAATAAAAAATCTTAGCTCCTTTTACAAAAATTACATCTAGTTTGAGGTGTACAACATGCTAGCCCGTTAAAAGAGAAGGACTTTTCTATACTAAGTTTTTTTGTCCCGATTACTAAGAAATCAACACGTGGTGAATTTATGATAATTTTTTGTTACATAATTTATTATTAACTTAAGACAATGATTTGACAATACAATGAATCCATGAAAGTTCTTCTTCCGACAAAGGGCATCCTTTTTTTGCTATGTTTTGGCTAGTTCATGAATAATTGTTTTATTTGCTGCGCTTTGGGTGGTCTATGAATATATTGATAAATGGTCAAGTACAGATGCTAGCGTCATATATAGTGCTTTCACAGATGATGTGTTCTAAACACTATTCGACTCAAGAAAACTAGTTCAACCAAAGCAAAAGGGCGAGATACTTTCCTTTGTCCAGTCGAACTACACGAAAAAAGAATTTAATTGAAGTTATAGTGTGGTTTATAAGTATCTTGAATCTAATGTATATATCTTTCTGATAATTTTATTTTGCCAGTATATTTATTTCAAATATTGTGTTTTGATGAACCCTATAGTATATTGTGTTTTACTGGTCAACCTTACATTCTGTTACAGTGTGTTTTTGGTCAACCCTACATATTCTGTTTTTTAGTCAACATATATTGCTTGCATGACTGTAGCAGAAGAGCTGCGTGAGCGGGTGCTGTGGGGTTAACATTAACTCTGTTGTACGATTCCGTTAGGGATGTCAAGAACAACATTAAGACATTCAGATTAAAAATTCATGGCAATCAAATTAGGAAGAAAAAGGTTGTGCAAAAATTGAGCAACATCTCCAAAAAAAGGGGGCAGATGTTGAATAGCGATGCATATACCACCCCCTCTACGGAGGTACCGATGACGCCAAAGAGTAGGAAGATATGAATATTAAACAACACTACACACGGATCACTTACCATCCAAAACTAACTGACTAATTAGATGCCTAGTATATTCCTTTTGCAAATCTAGAGGTAATGTTTCATCATATATCACATCATTCGATGATTATTGTCGTTGTTAGTAGGGGTGGGCTCGGTTCGGGTTGGTCAGGAGTAAGCCCAAACCCGAGTCCCAGACTAGTGGATTGGGTAAGAGAAAATTAAGAGGGAGAACCGGACCGTCATTTTTGGGAACCCGAGTTTTCAGGTTAGGTCGGTCTGGGACTAGGTATGTACCGAAGGGCATTTGCAGAATACCCCTATTCAGATCCTTCTCCACAACGCCACCATCGTCATCATTAAAGAAAAGGAAGGAAGATAGAGAGAAAACGATCTGCGCGCTTGTAGCCCCGATCGGAATCAGACAAAGACAGTGGTGTTAGTGAAGGAGAATTGAAGTTCAAGACGCGTATCTTGGTGCCAACATCGCCGAGGACCTAGAGCTCGACGCGATAGTTTAGGGAGGTATCGTCGTGGATCAAGTCAACGAAGTCGACCTGGAGGGGGTTGACGCAATCGACTTTGATGGTGGCGACCATGCGATGGACGGTGTGGGCTCACTTGATCCTGATCTGGGTGGGGGTTCGCAGATACTGAGGAAGAGGGAGGCGGAAGAGGCCGTCAAGGGGTTTTGGGATTGGTCGGTTGGGGGGTTGGGTCGGGTTCAGGGATTTGAGGGAGAGGATGCGGACTGGGTTTTTCAGGAATGCAAAATGAAAAGGAGGCGCCAGGGGAATGAAAGGGAAAGGATTAGGGTTTTTTTTAGGGGGCATGAAATTAATTATAAAAGTATAAATATCCAGTCCGGTCCGGTAACCCAACGAGTTTTCATTTCAGGAACTGGTCCCGACACGATTGGGGCCGATTTGGTTCGATTTTGGTTCCGATTATGTTGATTTTTTAGTCAATCGATAAATTTTCGGACGATTTTCGGTACCATTCCGGTGTTGTCTGGGTTTTTCGGTCCAAATGCCCAGCCCTAGTTTTTAGGAAACTACAATAGATATATTGATGAATAGTCAAGTATACTGTTTTTAACAGGTAGTATTATTTAACTATCAATTTTAAACTTGAAAGCGATCATCTCAACTTAACTAACCAATCAGTCCAAAGGGGTTATTTGTTTCCAATCCTTAATGAATACATATTTCTTAGATTAAAACTTTGTTAATATCCAAATATTGATACAAGGACAAACTGTTATGCTACTTACCACATAATCACTAAACAATACCTATATATACCAAATTTACAATACCATGCCACTGAATATTTATTGGGCAGTATTCAAGCTACCAATTAACCCATAAATACCGTTGAATATACTCCCATAAATTATGAAACAATTCTCCAATTATTTAGGCTAACCATCATTCTCAATTGTTAGACGTATTCCAAACCAAATAAAAAAGATCTGGGTACAAACCCCTCCCCAATCTTCTGGCATTCCATTTTCATCTTGGGTGCAATATACTCATTTCCGGTCGAACAAGATCACATGCACCGTTGCTTTAATTTGAAACCATGGGTTGTTCTTTTGAAGTCGGTACTTTTTGTTTTCATGTGTTTCTTCATGTACCCATTCATCAATTGTTTATATTGTATTTTTCAATTGTTTAAATCAAAATCTTTAATTAGAATGAGGCTATGTTAACTTTGTATTTGAAATTTTTGGTCAAATATATGGTGGTGGGTACATTCTAGTTTTTCTGTCCTGTTCATATGGGGAAATTCTTCATGTTGGTACGTTCATCCTATTGGTACATGGTTCCTATTAGTATGTTTTTCCTATTGGTACGTTATTCCTGTTGGTACGCTCTTTATATTGTTGGTACATTTTTCCTATTGGTACATTCTTCATATAGGTACGTTCTTCCTAATGGTACTCTCTTCCTATGGGTATATTCTTCATATATGGGGACAATTTTGACATGATGCAACAATTTATAAAAACATAGTTGAAACATTGAAAAATTGTGTTCGGGTTTGAAATTGATGAATGTTTATAGCATAATCATATTTTGAAACAAATTAGACAATCAAATTGATAATAAAGGGTAACAAATGGAAATCTGCTGATACTTAGGCTAACCAAAATGAATTAAAAATGAAAAACTTACCTAAACAAAACCTTTTAAGGTAGTAATGTAATAGAAATTTGAATTACAAACATTCAAAAACATTCATAAATGGTAAAATGGTGATGTGGATCAAAGTTTTTGTCCTTTGATCTAAGTTTGAAAGTTAACGAAGTTTAAATCTAAAAATATTGCTGATCTGGGAGGGGAAGCTAATTTCCCGTAAAAAGCATACCCTCGCCACTACGTTATTGCCCCTCTGCCTCCCTGTTTTCTCGATACAAGGACGAAGCTACAAATACACCTAAACAGACAATGTCACCCGTAAATAAAGTCTTAGCTGTGGAATGTGCTTCAACATAACCTTTCCTTTATGTTATTTCCCCATTCCAAGGTACTAGAGTCATGCAAGCCCTGTGTAGTTCTGAAGTGACCATGTACATGTACTTCGTTATCCTCAAAATTAAAATCTTAGCTCTATACTTGTCACTGTGTATTTCCCACTCCGCCACAGATACATTGGAATTGGTCTACTTCCAGATACAAAACCTCTAAGCTATCCAATATTATATTAGATATATAATGGTTCATTTTGAGATAATATCGAGGTAAATGCTAAGTAGAAGTGAGCCCACCAAGCTGCTAGCCTAATACATTGTCCAAACACAAAACTTGTTACCATGTCCTACGTTCTACTCGTTACCCAAACCAAGTTGACCTTATGATTTCGGGAGGAATACTAGTATTCATCACCCCTATTTTTGTATCTAAAAACCATGTAAATGTAGTCGACTCCCAACTTGCCCCGTCGCCACGTCAGCTAGTTGGGTGTTGGATTAGCAATGCCGCAGTCGTGGAAGATTTGGTTCTGTTAGTTCACGACATTCGTCGTGTGTTAACATTTGTCACGGGACTGGCTTTGGCACTTTCGATCCGTCAAACACTTTTGGTCCATTTCTAAAAACGGGGTTCAATAGATTTTTTTCTTAGCCCGTTTTCCAAACAAACCAAATTTGGTGGTTTGTATGGTTTTTTTGACGATAAAATATGACCCCATGAGGATGATGTGGAGAGCGCCTGATGGTTGTGTTAGGCCAAGCATGGTAGAGATTGGCAGTTGGAAATCTTAAGGAGCTTAGCGGATATTGTTCTGGTCAAGGAACATCTGAAGCTTAGGTAAGTAGATATATAATGGTATACTGAATTGTTGGTAGGATTTAGAGTTGAGATCTTATATTGTTATTAAGATTTGGATTTGTTATGATTTGGTTTAGGAAAAAGAAGCCGTTATGTGCTGACTCTATTAGGTAGGCCCCATGATAGGCTCCATTGCATGTGTCGATAGCTAAGTGGCGCGACTAGTCAGAATACAAAGTGATTTGTCGGCGAGTGAAATCCTGAAATAAACTCCTGAAATTTGGTGTGATTTCCAAATATCTATCACTTGTAGTTTAGTTCCTAGACAAGTTTTAGCGTAGTTCATGTGCTGCATCCACTTGTACTATAGATGTAGTTCAAATGTAATAAAATGTGTTCATAATATGGTCGATATATATGTCCTACCTTTATGATGTTGTATCAACATATATCCGCTTTTACTATAATTCATGGACCGTCCATAATTTTGGAAACATTTTCGTGTTCTTTAATGTCCGATGGAAAATGCAAAATTATGCAATAGAATATAACTTTAAAATTCGAAAGGTGTAGAAGGCATCAAGGGTCGTATGTGGTCATTAATTTCGGCTGCTCACTATCTTCAACTTCATCACGTGCATGCGCATGACACGGTTTTCTCTTGGTCACATTTCAAAAAAAAAAAAAAAAAAAAAAATCTGTTTGGGTACAAACAGGTGCAGTAAAAACCGTAATTGGTATTTACAGTGATGATCCCAAGCCCCCGGTAGCATGGACAGATGAACTTAATTACCAGGAAGCACGCCAGAAAAAAAGTTGAGCACATCCCCATTATCTTTCTTGGAAAGTAAAATAATCCCCGATTACAGGTGCATGAAGCTTGTGAGTTGTGAGTTGTGATTCCGGATTTTTGGATGTTTTACATTTCACATTGTCAATGATTATAAATAACTACAAATATTTTGACTTTATATCATATTCACCAATTACAATATTTAAGTATTTAAACATGATACGTGGTGGTAATTATTTTTCTAGTCGTCAATGTGAGTAGGCGTTGATACGAATTTGGGCTATGTTTCAACTTTGTGAAAAGTAAATATCACTAGAGAGATACCACTTAACTCTAAGGAAACATTCTCTTACTCGAAATGGGGGAAGTAAGGAATGGAAGACGTTTATAATCATTAATTCCCTCAAAAGTAAAAAAGATTAATTATGCGAAAGTAATTTATCTGATTCTAAATTTTTGAAAAGTCGAATTCGCATATTTTTCATTCCCTATATATATATATATATATATATATATATATATATATATATATATATATATATTTATATAAGGAAATGTACTAGAAGTAAAGAATGAGTGATATATTCTCTTTCGACTCCCGTATCATAGACAAGTAAACATTTCATAAATATCACTAAACTAATACTTAACTGTTAAGTTTATAACTTTAACTCATTACATATATAAAGGTTTTTGGCCCTAAAAATGTATGCTTAAATTTGAAGCATTATGGTGATCAAGGACTCGAACATGAGTATCTATCCCTAATTCTGACCCAAAACCCTCTTGAGCTAAATCTAGACACACACTTAACTTTTGTTAAGTTGATACTAAGCATGCTTAACTAGCTTGATTGTAGGATTAAAAGAATTACAATGAGTACATTTTCTGATCAAGTACAAGCAATTAGACAAAAATGGTGCCTGGGAATCCGGTTGAGTTTGACCTACACGAGACCCACACGTGCCACGTTGGGAAACCGAAGTGTGGAAAAACATGAGATGAGAGAATGGATTAATGCATATGTTTTGGGATTAGGCTGGTCAACATTCAACAATGTCATACTTGAAATGTTATCTCCCTCCTCGATCATCGGTTGTACCAACCCAATTCTTGGTGCCATTCTCCATATTTTTAACTCTATCATCCTAAAATGCATATTATACTAAATTATGGGCCGTGTAAGTACTTGTAGTCTTAGTAAAACAACAAACTTATTAAAAAAACATTTCGTGATTGGCTTTATGTTCTTCTGCCGTACTTTCTCTTTTTTCCCGCGCAAATCACCCATTAAGGGATAACATGATAAATGAGTGAGCCCTGTTACATCTCTGATTAACTACTTTAGGTTCATACTTTCTTGTGATTTGTCGTGAGAGTTGAGCGTTCTACAAGAGTACGTTTATAGTTTGATGCTAATTTTGACAGTTTGATAATTGAGTTCTAATGCTTAATTTATGTCGGTATTTAACACGTATTATTATTTCGAATGACAAATGCTAGCAATAATATAACGTGGGCTTGCTTGCTGGGACTGACAAAGAGGCCCGAGCAGTAGGGTGATAAACAAACACATTCCCCCTTAACCCACTTGAACTCTAACCCCAATTTGGCGACACTTTCACAAAAGACAGTATGGCAACTATCTCCAAACTTTTCCACAACACCAAAATTTCCCCCACTTTTTTATTCCATTTTATCTCCTCTCATAATCTATTTTCTCAAACCCTATTAATATCACCCCCCTTTAGCCCACTTCTTCCTCCCATGCACTTGTCTCCTCCCCTTATCTCCATATCTTGTCCTACAAAACCTCACCCCCCTTTTAACTCTGTATATATACACCCACACCACTCCGCTATTTAAACCCAAGTCAGAGCCTTCATTCCTCTGAGATATCAACACTTCTCTGACAAGTACATACTTACACACTCCTCCAATAATAATCTCTCTTACCAACAATGTCGAGCAGAAGATCGTCGTCGCGTTCGAGCCAGGCCTCCTCGGGTGCGGCGGCCAGGAACAACAACAACATCAGCGATGACCAGATCACTGATCTCGTATCCAAGTTGCAGCAGCTCCTTCCTGAGATTCGTACTAGACGCCGCTCCGACAAGGTATATATATTTTCGCATTTATTATTTTTTGTAGTATATATATATATATATAGATATATGTGAGTACATTTTATTTTTGTGGTCTTTATTTGCTTAGCTATACATATAGAGAGGTAGATAAGTCACGCTCAAAGCAACCCCTCTCATTTATTCTTTAGCCACAACTTGAGGTGTGGGACTCAGAATGTTCCCCATGCCATCCTCCATCAGGCCCGGCCGGCCGCTAATAAGTTATCGCGAATTTAATTCGTTAATAATTGTGCTGATTTGGACAGGTCTCGGCGACAAAGGTCTTGCAGGAGACGTGCAACTACATTAGGAACTTGCACCGGGAGGTGGACGACTTGAGCGACCGGCTATCGGAGCTTTTGGCGACGACGGACATGGACACGGACCAAGCAGCCATTATTAGGAGTTTGCTAATGTGATGAATAATTCAGCATTTTACTCTCACTCTCTCTCTCTCTCTCTCTCTCTATATTTATTCTCTTTTTTATCATGAGCCTTTGATCTATGTATGGTTTGCTAGGTAGCTAGGGTTTGGTCATTAGGCCGGAGGAAAGAGTTGTACTAGTTTGATTATGTAGCATGGAGTGCAAATGTGAGTTAGCGGTGCTCGGCCGCCCCTAAAGCATTTAAGTTCAAATCTTCTTCATGTAGCAAGTAATAGACTTATGTATGTAATAAAAAGAATTTTTGGAAAGTTCTCGTGTCGTTTTTTTGTTGATGGATCAACCATGATATATGTCATCCAAGTTTGGTCTCGAAAAAGCCAGAAAATTTTAAGATGTTGGATGTGGACTTGTAAAAGGGATCCTTTCGTTGATGGTGACAATGTCTCGCAATGTCCATGCGACATGTGACCTTAGCATACCCCACAGACCAATTTGGTAACGAGGTTACACCAAAATTTAATTAATATTGAGTTTAGGTCGAGTTCATTCATTGTTATTAGCATGCATTAGGAGGAAGGTTATGATAACCTCATGGACAATGAACATCATTAAAAGCAAAAAAGCTAGTAAAACATGTAGGAGCTGGTTTATTATATATAAGAATTCCAATACAAGATGATGAAAACGCAAATAGCATGAAACGCAAACATCACGCTGAATATTTTATTACAGTAGATTAGTAAGTTACATTAATGTTCAAATGGTATTACCTAATCATGACTCTAGACTATAGAGTGTCAAGTTGAAGGCCCGCTTTTGAGAGTGTGAATGTGACCGGTCCACTCCTATATATGAGGATTCACCATTGATGGTTCTTTCAGCAGCTGACCAACGAGCTATTATGCAACGTCATTTTGAGGTTCATGTATGAGCTGAGTTTCAACCTGCACAAAATAGTCCACCAAACAAGTCCCCAACTAACAAGTCTTTGTCCTTATTGACAATTGTTTGGGTTGGGCTTCATACGGATCACATTGCATCTTGCATTGAACCTAGCTCAGTGTGCCGACAAGGACGCCGGGCTCCTGAGGGGGGTGGATTGTGAGATCCCACATCGACCAACGGAGAGGGGGGTGATGTGTCATAAAGGATTGGGTTACTCCCCCCATTGCCAATTGGTTTTGGGGTGGAACCTCAATTTCCTTCATGGTATCAGAGCCACTCTGCCGTGTAGTGCGAGTGTGCCGACAAGGACGTCGGGCTCCTGAGGGGGGTGGATTGTGAGATCCCACATCGACCAACGGAGAGGGGGGTGATGTGTTCATAAAGGATTGGGCTACTCCCCCCATTGCTAATTGGTTTTGGGGTGGAACCTCAATTTCCTTCAGCTCGCAGTGGTATAATCGGTCATGTTACCAAAGCACACTTATTCATTGTCAAATAGTTTTGAGTTGGAAAATCTCATAATCGGACATGTTATCGAAGCACGCTTTTTGACCATTGAGCAAGAACCTCTTCTGTTACTACACACATACTCTTTTATTGAGATTGCATTGCTGAATCCCAATGAAATAAATTACTATTTAATTCTAAAATGGTCATAAACAGATAGATGCATAGTAAACGGAATTGACATGGATATGCGAACAGTAGATGAAATTAAAAAGATTTTCAAATATATATCCGCAACCAAAAGTTGATATAACTCCAATGTAGAAGGCACGTAGATTCTTCAAAATACCGTCTTCCCATTTCTTTCTTTCATTCTCATTTCTATTTCTCCTTTTTCTGCTATTACTAATTGGATTACATTTATATATGAATTTGCATATTTGTAAGATATATGCTAGAAACAACATCTGCCCCCACGATCAGTCTTGTGATGATGTAGCTAACTGCGGGAGCAATCGTATTGAGAATGTTTAGAAGTTTAAAATCTCTATGTTGCAGAGAATGACATAATTTTTTGAAATTAGTTAGTATATGTACTACATTCTATAGTGCATTTAAGTAAGAATTTGAAAAAAAAAAAAAAAAAGAGGCATGTACCGAAATATAGTTTATATTATATTATTACCAAATTAACATATGGGAATGAATAAATAAATCAACCCTTCCAAAAAATACATACAAAATATCAAAAGAAAAAAAAAAGAATTCACACTTTCAACTAAAAAACGCTTGCCAAATGAACTCCCATATTCAAACTTGAAAGTTACCTTCCTACGCTCAAAATATTCACTCCCAAGTTAGGGGTGGGTATTTTGTACCAAATACCGATACCATACCGTACCATACCGATACCATACCAATTTGTACCATACCATTTGGTACAGTTATTGTTCGATATGGTATTATACCGTACCAAAGTATTTGGTATGGTTTTTGGTATGGAGTATGCAATACCATGGTATACCAAAATACCGAGGGTATATATGCAATTTTGCCAAGGGTGTATATGCAATTTTTCATAACACTAAAGTAAACCTAAAAAACCCTAACCCCACCATTCACTTTTCTTCTCTGCCTTTCACTTTTCTTCTCTCTTCCCCGCCTCCTCGCCCGCCTCATCTCCAGCAATTTGGCTGTGTTCCCTGACCTCGAAAAGCAGACGGCGAACCTGGAGGCGATTCTCGACGTCCTAGGCTCGTCGGCGACGCCAAGTCGTCCCTGTTGCTCCGAGAGAGAGGCTGATCTCCATCAGCTCCACGGGTTTTGTCGACCGATCTCCACCTCAGGACCCCAAAAGGCGATTCTCGATGTGGACCTTGGGCTCGTCGGCGACGACTTGAGGCCGATCTCTACCAGCTTTGATGAGTTGAATTTTAAAATTATTGGAAATTTGTAGAATTTGAAATTGTTGGTCCTGTTGGAATTTGTTGCTAGTTTTTTTGGTTTGTTGTTGCTTTGGTTTGGAATTTGTATGTCAAAAACCTGTTGTTTGTAACTGATCTGAGCTCCTCTACTCCCTCTGTTTCGGCTTTTCGGTACATTCTCTGGTTAATTTCGATTGGATTTGTGTTGGAATTGTGTTTGTGTTGGTTAATTGGATTTGATTTGTGTTGGATTTGGTCTTCCTTGCAATTTGCTCATGTTGTTTCTCTGCTCTTTCCGCCACATTGCCTCTTCGGTTTGTACCAATACCATACCATACCATACCAAAATTTCGGTATACCAAACTTTGGTATACCGAAAGTTTGGTATGGTAATGATATGGATTTCCTAGATACCATCCGAAAGTTTGGTATGGTAATGATATGGATTTCCTAGATACCATAAGATATGGTTGGTATTTGGTTTCTCATATTTGGTACGGTATACCTACCGAACCCACCCCTATCCCAAGTTGCTAGTAAACTAACTAGTAAAGGAAAAAGGGTATTGGGCCGGAGAAAATAATACATAATTCCTGTGTATTGGGTTGGGCTTAAAATTCAAACAGATAATTCATTTTGTAACGGGGCCTTTCTAAAACTGCTAGACTTCGATTCCACAGGCACACAAAAAAGTCTCTGGGCTTTTGGTTCAGAAAGCACTTTACCGTTGTTGTCCAGTTACGACCCGTGCAGCACAGAAACTGCCGACAAAAGTAGTTGGCTCTCTCTCGACGACCACAACTTTGGTTGTCCTTCTGCTTCATTGCTGATCCAAAATTCAGCTACCGAGGTGCGTACTCAAATCTGTTTTTGTTAAATTTCATTTCATCCGAATTAGTATTAGTATTAGATTATGTCCAAATTATACGATTGTTTTGTTTTTGCAATTAGCCCATGCTCATGATGAAATTGTAAATTCGAAGATACGATTCCGGATCGAATTTGACTAATTGGGTTTTTAATTTTTATTTTTTTAAGGTGTTTTGAGGAGATGAATTCTGGTGGGTACGCCGTAGAAGTAACGGGGTTGTCTCCGAAAGCAACGGAGCAAGATGTGTACGATTTCTTTGCCTTTTCGGGCTCCATCGACCAAGTCGAAATCGTCCGGTTCGTATTTCCAATTTTTCATTCTGTGCTGCTTTTAGTATTTCATACGATGATAAAATTTTTGGGTGGGTCTCAAAATCTTTGATTTTCTTGTTATTTTGGGGAGAGACAGAGCTGGAGATTATGCCTGCACTGCCTACGTCACATTCAAAGATTCGTATTCGCAGGAGACTGCTTGCTTGCTCAGTGTGAGTATTTACCACATTTGTTGCTTACTATTTGCAAGTAATAATCATCGTGCTTTGTGGCCATTGTTGGTTTATCCATAAACTTTTATTCTGCTCAGGGTGCAACGATTATAGATCAAGCTGTGTGCATAACACGTTGGGGCCACTATCAAGATGAATTTGATTTTTGGAACAGGCCTGTGCATGAAGAGGAAACTCGTTCAAATGTATGTTTGTTTTGTCTCGTTCAATCGTCGAAAATATTTTGGTTATTGTTCTGGTAGACACAATGATTGATCTCCTATGCTTTGGCAGCCTCCACAACGAAGCCAGAATGTTCCTAGTGCAGGAGAGGTGGCGAGTGTGGCTCAAGAAGTGGTCATGACCATGTTGTCCAAGGGATTTGTGCTGGGAAAAGATGCATTAGCCAAGGCGAAATCATTGGATGAGTCTCATCAAGTTTCAGCAACGGCATCTGCTAGGGTGACTGAATTGAGCCAGAGGATTGGCCTCAGTGAGAAAATGTATGCTGGTGTCGGAGCTGTTAAATCTGTGAATGAGAAGTATCATGTATCAGAGATCACCAAGGCTGCGATGGCGGAGACGGGAAGAAAAGCCGCAGAAGCTGCTCATGCTGTGGTGAGCAGTAGTTACTTTTCCAAGGGAGCTCTTTGGGTTTCAGATGCTCTGAATCGGGCAGCTAAAGCTGCAGCTGATTTGGGCGATCAGAATGTTAAGCATTGAGGTGTTTAGTTAAGTCAGGTACTCATGTGGTTGTATATATGACAGAGAATTGTACTTACTCATTCCTAGTTGAGATATAAACTATACATAATGATAATTTCGAAAGTTTAGTATGTTATTTTATTATCTAAAGTTGTGATCTTGTTCAGTTGTTTGAACTGGGTCAATTTCAATTTTTCATTTTTTTTTTCTATCTGTTGCATCTCAGCATTCTTCAAACAGCAAACCCTATTTCTGATTTCTAATCTACTATGTTAGTAGTGATTATATGATCTGGTTGAGTACTCAAGACTTGAACTGGTTGTCTGGTTGATTTATTGTGTCCTTTGGTTGAGTTAGGAATTGAATTGGTTAGTTTCAAATTTCCAATACTTTGTTTTCAGTTGCATTTCAGAATTTTCAGATTTATATAAACTTGAGGTTAGAAGCACATAATGTGAAGATCCCTGGTGGGTTCAAGTTATTCTCAATCCATTGGCTATTCAATTCAAGTTGGACGAGCCAAGCTACGTATTACAAAAATTATCAACTAGAACAAAAAATCAACGACATGGTAATCCCAATTCTGACAGACAACATGATTTTCTTGAAATATGAGACTATTGTAAGGTTCGTCAAATAAAATTTTCAAGCTCAAGCACTTTGAATTTCTTAAACATTATGGTAGATGATCATAAACCTCTTCAAACTCACAAATGTATATAGTGTTACTTAGAGCATCTCCATTAAATATATCAATCAAAACTCGCCACCAGCCGGAATCCACTACACATTCTCTAAAAAAACAGTACTTTTTATTAAGGGAGGGGCGGCCGGGCGGGGCGGGGCACGATGCAGAAATTGCCAAGGTTCAAAATTTCGGTTTCGGTTGAAATTTCGGTCGCCAAAATTTATGGAAATTTCGGAAAAAGTTTCGATTTCGGTGGAAATTTCGGTAAAAAAAAATAAAAGACCAAAAACATGTTAAATACCTATAAATTAATATATTATCAATCTAGATACTTTAAAATCAACCCATAATGCACCTATTTCACATGTAAGGTATGTAAAATTGTTTACTCATAAATGAAATTCATATATAAAATCAAAGAGTTTACATTTTACACGATAAAAATAGAATTTTATAGAAACATTCCTTTCAAAAAAAGGATGAGAAACAACAATTCTTTTATTTAACAAGTAAGGTATACATCAACCTCATGTATGCTCAAAAACCTATAAAAAAAATGGCATATTGCTTGCTACTAAACTTAATAATAAGAAATAAAATTATAAATACAACCTTATTTTTCTTATCTAAAATAATTTTATTTTTACTTCTCTAAAGTAATTTCATTAATAGGTATTTTGATATACATGGGTGACAAAAAGAAAATTTGTTATAAGGAAACTCAGATTTAATGGCCTTTGAATGCTACAATAAGAAACCCCAACCAACTACACGTTTTTTGTTTTTTTTAATAAAAAAAGAAGTTGCCCCTAACACCATCTGTCCACTCTTCTCCAAAAAACACCATCTGTCCCTCAATTCACTTAACTAATCAAAATAATCTCCAAAAGACCAAATTGACCAAAAGTTGAAGTAAATTACAAAAACATCTTCTTCTTCCTCAATTCCAGAAAGCCGTCGTCTCCTTCACGACCCAGAATCCTTCACGACCCAGAATCTCGTCTCCATCAAATCATCAACAAATTTCATTGAAATCAGTTCAAAAGTACCGAAATTTCACCGAAACTTAACCGAAACACCGAAATCATCGAAATTTCGCCGAAATTTCGATGTTTTTCCGGTAATATTGAGAAGTACCTTGATTCTAATTTCGGTACCCAAAAAAATCCGAAATTTCGACCGAAATTTCGGAGTTTCGGTCGAAATTTTAAACCTTGGAAATTGCCTCGGGGGTTGCCTGGGAGGCAGGTGACATCAGCGCTGATGTCACTATCTACCCAATAGCTTTTATTTGTTTTATGCAGGGGCGTCACGCCAGGGAGGATTTCTGGCAAAGCCCTTTTAACTTGCAGATGCCACGTGGCGTATCTTCTGGCCGCCGATCTCCAAATCCGACGACCAAGATTTTTTGCCAAATAATTCCCGAAAAAATGGGAAAGAATGTGAAAAAATTAGAAAAAAAAAAATTAAGTACCGAATTTATTCAAACATACATAGATGGACTTGAATATGAAATCACAAATAAACAAAGCTTATGCAAACAAACAAAATTATGAAAAAAAAAAAGTTTTCATAAATAGTCAGGTCGACTATGTCCCAAATAAGAATCGTTCAAAATCATATCAATGGAAAGTTTAGAGATATATGTCGGTAGAAACTTTGAGAATATTTGTCTCATTTTTCTTCAGTGAATAGTGATCACCCCTTGCCATTGCCTTTTTGTGGTGGAACCAAAACTGAAAGGCGATTACTATTTGGATGGGTCTTACATGAATATACCCGCCTTTGGGGCAATTTCAGGAGCAGGAAGAATGAAAACTACTGTTTTTTTTTTTTAAGAGAATGTGTAGTCATTGAGTAATTGCTGGTCTTTAAAAGGGTGCAGAACATGTGAAGCTACTTTTTTGTTGTTGGAACAAATATGAAGCTGTAATTTTAACAGTTGAAAAAAGTATAGTAATAACATTGGAATGTAAGTATTGGCCTAAAACATCTTGCTTTTATCCATCTATTGCGGATTAATTTTGAGTTGGATCCTCTAATTTGTAATGTAGTTTGGAAGTGCGAAATATCTTCTTGAATATAGCCTAATGAAGCAATTGTATCGAGTTGGACACTCTAAGGGCACGTTTACTAACTCCGAATGGGCACGAATATGAATGTGCATGAATCAGAATGGATAAGAATTGAAATGAGCAGTAATCAGAATCAGTTATTCCCAATCCAGTGTTTACTGACTATCGGAATCATTGTTCGGAATCAGAAAGAGTGCAGTATGATTACCAAATTACCCTTTACCCTTTAATAAAAAAAAAACTTGGAATTTTCGATTTTCAAGTGTGAAAAGATTATTTGCATAAGATAAATTCAAATTTGATTGATAATAAAACACTCTTAAGCCTTATTCTGCATTACTATTTTTAATTATCTCTACAATTTTGCTTACAATTGGAGTAATTATTCAATCTTACAAAGTTTAATAACATTTGTTAATAAAAGAAGAGTATTAATAACCTTTGTTAAAAAAATTGAGTATTTCATCTCGTGAGCATGGTGTTCAAGAATTAATGGACTAAATTTCTTGTATTGTTGTCCTTGTGTAGTTGTTGTTGTTGACCAAATAGTTGTTGTCGTGTTATTATTGTTGTTGACAATGATTAAACTTCAACCTCGCCATCCCTGGAAAAACAGTCAGCTGTTCCTGCAAGAACAGTTTGTTGTTCTTAGAAAAATTACAGAAGAGAAGTTTGTGGGTGAAATTAGAGATGGATGTCGATACGATTTATATAAAAATGGGGGAAGGGACAATGGTGACAAATGGGAAGATGAGAGAATAATTAACACAAGCTTTGTGATTCATGTGGGTTTTTTTTCTTATTTCAAAAAAGATATGAGGGTAGTTTTGGTATAAGAAATCCATTCTCATTCTCCTTTCCCTATTACGCCTGCCTCCTCCGGAATCAAAATCCTTCAACCACAAGGAATGAGAATCATTTTTACAATGGGTCACACAAAACTTTTTCATTCCAAAATGGAAGTAAACAAATGCATGAGAATGGAATGAGTTTGAATCTCATTCCTTCATTCCGATTCTAGCAAAGTAAATGTGCGCTAATTGTAATATATTGTAGAAGTGCAAAATATCTTCTTGAATTTTAGAGGAATAGTATGCCATACAGGGCAGACCCTCCCATTGGGCAGCCAACTATCAGGTGTTGGGCTCCCAATTGGAAGGGGCCCTCAAAAATATTTTTAGCCTTATATATGTGTAGGAGTTCAAATTCTTATAATATTACATAGTCCAAATGTTGTAGAAGTCCACATGACATCCTTGGTATTTTTTTTAAGGGCCCGGAAATAATAGGTTTCTTTTCAAACGTAACATTTGAAACTCTTAAAATAAATTTGAAAAGCAAACAACCACTTCACCTGTGAAAATCCCTCACCACTAACCTCGTCACTTTCCCTATATCTTTCTTGCTTTAAATGAAAAAATTGGTAAAAAGTTATTGGTGTGAGAAGAAAAACGTTACTTGGTTCCTGTGAGAAGAAAAACGATACTTGGTTCTTGTGAAATATTATCTGTTATTTGAGGGTAATTTTGGAAGTTTTAATGATAAAAACGCAGTATTGGGTGGGGGAGAGAGAAATAATGGGTGTGGATATAATCTCCCTATGTTTACTAAAGCAATCAGTTGTGAAATTTCCTACCTGGAAAAACAAAATTTCACTGCTTCCTTCCTAACTCGTTTTGGAGGCTTATTAGACTTAGGAATTAAATTAGAATTACGAATTAAATTAGAATTTAGAATTTATTTTTGGCAGCTGCCGATTTCTACTAGATCTTGATTGCGTTTAGGATTTATAAAAGGTATGTACATTGATTGAATTTAACCTGTATGTTTTGTTGAGCCTTTTTGTATCTTCAAGTTCAATTTTGATATCTCAAGTTCTGATAGCAAGATTATTATTAAGAGGCAAGAAGCCAACATCAGTACTGCCAAATTGTCTAGATTCTATGAAGACGTGGTTGTTGTTGTGTGTGGGTTTCGGTCGACGATGAATGGTTTTCTTTCTTCTTCGAGTTGTAAATCTCTTCGGTTGACGATGAATGGTTTTCTTTCAATCTGCCAAATGATGATCTTACCCCTGAACCGTTAACCAACTCTAACAGATGTTAAAATTTGGGGTGTGACTGGAATAAATGAACCCTGTGGGAGCTGACTGTATTTAAACCAAACCTCAGGGGGTCTAAGTGAAATTTTCCTTATAACTTATGATGGAGCAATGGCAGGTGGAGGTTGCCCCTCCACCAATTGAAAAAAAAAAGAAAAAGAAAAGAAAGATCTAGAATGAAAAGAAATAAAAAGGCGTAGCAAAAATGGCCCGAAGAAGAAAGACTCGTAGCAAAAATGACCCAAAGAAGAAAGACCAAAAATTTCGGATCGCCTTCTTCTCCGTCTCACTGAAGATTCCGAATCGAGACCACTACCAGAAACCTTAAATCTAGATTCCAAATCGAGACCACCACCAGAAATCCTAATCATGGCGGCCGCTGGGGCAATGTCGATGGAGGACTATGTGTCGTTGAAGTTGATTGTGTATACAAGTGAGGAGAAGTACTGGGAGATATTCGCAGAGATGTTTGACTCACATGCAAGGAATAAAATTTCGGTTTCGATGGAAATTTCGATGGCCAAAATTATGGAAATTTCGATGGAAATTTCGGTATATTTCGGTATATTTCGGTAAATTTTGGTATATTTCGATAGTTTCGGACCTCTAAAATTATGGAAATTTCGATGGAAATTTCGATTTTCGATGGAAATTTCGATGTTTCGATGGAAATTTTGTTCCTTGCTCACATGAGCGTGTGGATATCAGATCCCACCTGTATATCCAAACGTAGAGGGAGGTGAGGCAGCATAGTGGAGGAAACTTCGATCGGATTGCCAGGAGGTTCTGATTAAAACTTTGCTGAAACCTTCATCCCACAACTGCTGCCTCATCTCCATCGTCAAACGTAATCCTAAACCATCGTGGGTCGATGCGAAGGAGATGAGGCAGCGGTTGTGGGATAAAGGTTTCGGCAAAGTTTTAATCAAAACCTCCTGAAGATCTAATCGACGTTTCCTCCACTATGCTGGTTGTTTCTAGTGACGCAAAGAGGTACTTCGACAGCTAAATTACCATCAGGGTTTGTTGGATCAGAGTGGGTTTGTGTGCACGACGGTAATACTCTTCGGGGCACTGGTGCTTGTGTGCACGGATGAGCATGTGGAACAAATAATATCATAATAATCTTATCCTCCAATTTCTCCTTCATAAAGTGTCTATCAATCTCCACATGCTTTGTTCGATCATGCGGAACTGGATTATTAGCAATTTCTCTTGTTGCTTGATTATCACATAAAAATTTCATAGGTTCTTGATATCTAAAGCCAATCTCGGCCCATTAAGATCTTCAACCATAATAACTCACATACTCCTCGAGCCATTGCTCGGTACTCAGATTCGGCTGAAAATCGGGACACTACATTTTACTTCTTACTCCTCCAAGTTATTAAGTTGCCTCCTACAAACCCAAAGTAACCTAAAGTAGACATTCTATCAGTAATATTTCCACCCTAGTCTGCATCTGTGAACCCCTCAAATCTGTTAACAGTGCCATTCGCCTTATGTTTTATGGTAAAGATCCATCGGCATCCAACATGTCATTTTCCATCAGGTAATGGCACTAACTCCCATGTACCATTCTTTTGGAGTGCATCTCTCTCCTCATTCATAGCCTTAACCCATTTTGGATAGGCAAGTCCTACCTCAACTTTGTTAGGTAGTACCATTCTTTATTCTTTTTTTTTCCCTTCCTCTTCTATTCTCTCCTGCTTCTCTCTTTCTTCTTTCTTCCTTCTTGCTTCTTCCTTCTTCCTTCTTATTTCTTCCTTCTTCCTTCTTTTTTCTTCCTTTTTGTCTTCAATATCTTGACAATTCTTAGACAATTCTTTCAACTGACATCTTCTTCATTTTCATCATTCCTTTCTCCATCTCTTTCAAATAATATCTTGGCATATCCGTTCGATGGATTAATTGGCTTCCAATATCTCTTCATGTTTCTTCGATGGTCCAAGCACCCAAATATACAACCCAGAAAGAAACAGCAATGAAAGCATCAATGGAATCACCTATGGAAATAATGGCGGTTTTCACGAGCGACTAGGTCACCCAGCAACAGAGAGCTGGCGTTAAGAAGGTTACAAAGCCTAATTAGTGTATAAAGCAGATCCAAGTCTGTGCTAGAGTGTTCCTCCAGTCAGATATGGAAATGGACGCACTGGATTGCCTCTGTGAGCAGCGACCGGAATGGATAGAGACGGCCGGCAAGGTGACAGCCCGACTAGATCCCAGAAATGCCACCTCAGCGGAGTTCAAGTAGCGAGCATCCGAGCAAGGCTTCGACGAGATCGAGATCGAGCATGGCAGAAAGCATAAAATGTCGGATCTCCTCTTCACTCTATTCTACTCAAGATTCCGGGAGGCAAAGGCTGTCGGATGAGATTTGCATCATGGGAAAGTCTATTAGCCCGATTTAAGGATCGAATCTGGGATGGTTCGCCGGTGGTTGTGCTAACCATCAAAGAGGTGCAGATGCTGTTTCGTCTTCGTCTCCCTAGGGAGATGCAATTAATTATCATCTTGACTAAAGAAAATGACGGCACTGAATTGGAACTTGACCTGAGACAAGTGGAGGCAGAGGAGGGGTACAATAATTTGATTGTGCAAGGTAAATCCCTTTTTAATTTACTTTCTATTATGGATATTTAGTTAATGATTAATGATAAATCAATAATCTAATTCCAATTCGCTTTGTCGCCAATATGTCATTCCTCCACTATGAACGACATGACATGGATGAGGATACCGTGAAATCCCAATCCCAATCCCATTCCGGTATGATTTCAAACCTTTATTTGGTTCTTGAATGTTAGGATACCAGATAGCTGTTAGTTGAGATTTTCTCCAGCTTTGTAATTAGTTGAAAAGGCGGAGGGGCACGTGTAGGAGGATGAATTGAGATACTAGGGTGTTAATGATTCTGTATTTGATAAAAGGGTAATGACATGCAAAATTGCAAAAAGCGGTTGCGAAATGGTAGGAGTTGGGGAAATCCGAAAATATCCAGGGGCAATCCTGGTGGGTAAGGTCTCCATGTGGAATAGAAGAAAGGAAAACAGGAAAAAGAAAATCAAATTGGAAAAACCAAAAGAAAAGATCCGGAAGCCATGCTGGCAATCCGCGTGAGTGAAGCCTCGACCGATGGGAGCTTGTCGTGGAAAAGAAGAAAGGAAAACACGAAAAAAAAAAAAAAAAAAAAAGTAAAAACCAAAAGGAAAGATTCAGAAGCCACGCTGGCAATCCGTGTGAGTAAAGCCTCCACCAATGGGCGCTTGTCATGGAAAAGAAGAAAGGAAATTAGAAAAGAAAAAAGAAAAAAAAAATTTTTTTTTTTTTTTTTTTTTTTTCTGTGAAAGATCTTTATTAATAGACAATTGAGTGTACAACTCAGATTACATGGAAGGTCAGTGTAACCATTGCAAAACCCAAACGTGAAGTCAGGAACTAAAGTAGGATCATAAAAATAAAGATCCCCTGCTTGCCAATCACGGGGAAAAACAAAAGAAAACAAAGCCTTGATAACTAGGCCAAAACCAATTCCATACTAAAACAACAAATCTTCATAAACACCATCCTCCTTCCCAGCTTCCCAAACTTCTAAACATCTGCATATGTAAATAAACAAAATCATTAAAAAATGAAAATAAAACAACGAACACAACACCACATTGGAGTGCAATATTGTAAAAATAACAACCAGAGGGAAAAACAACAAAGACCAAAGAGAATAAAATTAAACCTGACCCTACGTAAACATAAAAAGATAGAAACAAAACCTAAAAGAGAAAGTAGGAGGAACTAAATGCAATCTTAACCTAAAGGGTTATTATCATGAATGGTGCCTGAACTTTCATTAACAGGATTTCATGGTGCCTGAACTTTAAAAGTGATCAATTTGGTACCCAGACTTTTAAAAACCGGACTTCATAGTGCCTGAACTTTAAAAGTGATCAATTTGGTACCCAGACTTTAAAAAAGAGGACTATGTGGTACCCAAACTTTCAAAAAGAGGACTATGTGGTATTTTAGTCAATTTTTTAATCAAATTCCGTTAAAATGAAGGATAAAATGGTCTTTTAACATTAATTTTTATGTAAAATATTTTTTTTACTTCTCAACTTCTATAAATATGTTTTATGGTGTTTTGAAAAAAATGAAAATGTCATATAGCTATTTTAGGACAATAAATAAATTGATTAATGCATATAACTATTGCAAAATAAAAGATAAATAAAAATATATCCGAACATTAAAAATGATTTCTAATAGAAATTGAGTACTAGAAAAAGTCTACCGTTCAAGTATATTTTCGTTAATTAATTAATTTATTGTTCTAAAATAGCTATATGCACATTTTTCATTTTTTCAAAACACCATAAAATAGTTTTTTTTTACTTCTCAACCACTATATAAATATGTTTTACGGTGTTTCAAAAAACATTTATGCATATGACTATTGAAAAGTAATAGATAAATTGATAAATAAAAATATACTCGAACATTAAAAATTATTTCTAATAGAAATTAAGAGATAGAAAAAATCTGCCGTTCAACTATATTTTCATTAATCAATTTGTTTATTTATCTAAAATAGCTATATGACATTTTCATTTTTTTCAAAACACCATAAAACATATTTATAGAAGTTGAGAGGCAAAAAAAATATTTTACATAAAATTTAATGTTAAAAGACCATTTTATCCTTCATTTTAACGGAATTTGATTAAAAAATGGCTAGAATCCATACCTTTAACTTAAAACAATAAATATACTAAGCAACACAATTGACAAAAATACCCCAAAAACCTCCCTCTTAAAACCCCCCCACACTACTCTTTTTACATTTTAAAAGAAACAAATCAACTCTTATAAGTTAAAGTTTAAGAACAAACTATTAAAAATTTAAAAACAAAAAAAATCATAAAAAATTTCAATTTAAAAAATAAAAAATATAAAAATATAAAAAAAAAATATAAAATAATAACCCTAACCTAAAAGGTTATCAAATTAATACTTGAGAAATGAGCAATATATACTTATTGCTCGCGGATGAACAATCCGCCTGCTCGTGGTAACAATCAGAATATAGGAATTCTAAATAAACCACTTAAATAATATGTAATGTTGAGAGTTAATATAAGTTAAAACTACTCAACAGACAAATATGACGTGCCACTTAAATAAAAGACAGGAAAAATTTAAAAATGAACTTATCTTGAGGGAGTTAAAAAACTACTCGCAACCGTTGTCGGAAAAAGCCTAGCGGTTTATCATCGTCAACCACATAACTGTCTCAACCGTTAACAACGTCCATCAGCGCCATGGAAACCTTGCCAGAAACTTCCAAAAAAACAGTACAATGCCTTCGCCTTCCAAAGAACAACAGAGGCAGAATACTACCGAACACGCCTCTAATTTGAGGGACAAAAACGCCTCTAATGAGGGACAAATTGACCTCTAAATCGAGGAATATCACCACCTTCAAATCTAGTGAACTACCCAAGCAATAAATCTTAACAAAATCAAAAAACAATAAAAATCGGAAGCAATCCAATAGATAAAATATGCGAATACCAAATTGAAAGTATCAATTTCGTGGTAAAACTTATCTGGGCGATTAGATTGGAATTTGTAGAGTCCTGAACTGGGCCTTTGGTTGCGAACAAATTGATGAATTTGCCCTTTTCCAATGACAAATACTTATCCTCAACAAAGTGAAGTCTCCGATTCCTTTCCGACATCGGCCCAAAATTCAGACAAGACTCGCTTGAAGCAATCATCGTTGTGCGATTCGAAACCGTCGGCGCCGTCTTTCAAATCTCTGATTCTGCCTTTTTGCGAATACTCCTCGAGATGCAGAATTGATTTATAATGAGATTCCAAAACTGGTGCTTCCGGATCATGGGCAATCTGGATCTGCCTAAGCGATTTAATCATTAAAGTGAAATGAATAAGCAAAAAACAAAAAAAACAGCAAAATATGTTTTGTTTATGTATGTAAAGATCAAATCAAATAAATCCAACCATAGATATAAAACGGACTATTAACATTAATCAAGTCCATCCACAACGGCAATCATCATCACTTCACATAGGCCGAAGAACTCTAATCTAATTTGTCTTTTGAGATTGGTGCATTGTGCCAAAAAAAAAATGAAAAAGAAAGAAAAGATCTTGAATTTGCCCAATCACTATACTCGCCCGCTTTCAATTTGGTAACCGCCCAAATCTAAAACCCAGAAAGAAAGAAAGAAAGAAAGAAAGAAGCCAATCAACAATTTGGTAACCACCCAAATCTACAACCAAGAAGGAAACATCAATGGAAATGATGGCGGTTTTCACGAGCGACTACGTCACCTAGCAAAAGAGAGTTGGCGTTCTCCGAGCTGATCACATGAAGAAGGTTGAAAAGCCCGATTACCAGAATGGATAGAAACAGCCGGCAAGGTGACAGTCCGACTAATTCCCAGAAATGCCACATCAGCGGAGCTAGTAGATATGATGTTCTCCTTGTAAGTCCATATCTTATGTAGGCTATATTTTGTAGGCCATAGCACCAGCAGCAGCTCCAGCTCCAGCTCTTGCGCCTGCTCTGGCTGCGTGAGTCTTGTTTCACACCTTTGTGTTATGAACTTATGATTAATAATTTTCTTTTCTAGTGTACGTCTAAAATTGGCTGACCTTTAACTGCTAACTCACACTACTTCTTTTTCGTGGCTTCTTGTATAACTCTCCAGGTCACAGCCTGCCAATGAAACCGCTGTTTTTGTAGCTCCCACTGATGCGTGAGTACTTCTTCTATTGTCTATTTATGAATTACAATATTTTGATGTCAAGCCATGTACTTATGCTTATGGGTTTTTGAATGGTATTGGTTGTTGAGAGTTTTCTGACTTCATAACTGGTTTGATGCAGTTCAAGATCAGATGTGCATAGCCAAGTTGCATCAAATTTGGTTGCAGGAACTACTTTAGAGTCTACTGTTCAGCCATTCTTTCTAACCAACTTGACTAAATTGTGCTAGTTTATACTTATTACCCACCAATACTACGATGCTTGTTTATGATCCTTTTCTTGCTCATTTTGCCCATTTTGATTCTTTCGCAATTGTTTTGATGGTTCCCATTCTTTGACCAGTTGTTGATTTGATTCTTTCGCAATTGTTTTGATGATTCCCCGATAAGCTCTAAAGCTTGATCAGGGCTGACCTGTTGTATTATGTTATGGTTGCGTATCATAAATCTTCTTCGCTCTCTTTTTCAGGTTGCCCCCCAAGAGTCCGGGAAGAGAAAGCGTGAGTCTGCCGATACAGGTCGTAGAAGGAGTGAGCGGATGCATGATTCAGATGAAGAGAGTTCTGAAGATGATGTTGGCAAGAAGCAGAAGATGTGAAGCTACTTTTTCTTTTTTGTTGGAACATATGTAAATCTAACTTTTAAGGGTTGAATAAAGTATTAGCCATAACTTTGCAATGTACTACTTAGGGCATTTTTACTTACCAAAGGGAATCAGAATCAGAATGGGAATGGGAATGAAGAAAGAGGGAATGAGAATGGGAATGGGATACCCAAGTCATACTTGGGTATCAAATTCCTCTATTTGAAGGGGAATCATTCCAAAATTTGTGGTGGGACTCATAATTTTTCCATTCCCAAGTGCTAAAGTAAACAAAGGGAAATGAAGGAATGAGAATGATTCCACCTCATTCCATTCCCATTCCCTCCATGTGAATAAGCCGTCACTTGTAAGTTGTAACTCCACCTCAGTTACATTGCTATTGTTTTAGTTAACCAAGTTTAGAATTCGTCAATGTACTAGATAGTAAAAATGATGAGAGAGATGTGGTGTAGTCCAATACGAATGCATCTGTTCTATTAATGTGTGAAGTTGTGTATGGAGTAATTGTTGGTGATATAAGCGCAACTGCTTTCAGTTTCCTCAATGCAATTATTTATCTTTGTGCTAACTGTGGTTCATTTTAATCTAACATGACCTGTTTTAGTTAATTATCCTCTGTTTCGATTTGTTTCGCAGACACTTGGGATAGGGCAAGCCTTTTCTTCATTTATTTGTCTTTGTGATTGTTCAGCAAACCAACTGCCTTTACGCCTTTTAAAAACTTTTTGTTGGGATACAACCGTTTCTCCTAATCGATTTCTTTAGACCCTTTAGTGATAGCAGATTTTGTTTTCTTTAGGTTCAACCTTCTGTTGGTATTTGGACTGACAAATGATCCTTAAAACTCCAAAGAAGGCGCCCCTTCGTTGTAGTATTTGGACTTCTCATGATTTCAGTTGCTGTAAGTGCCAATGATTTTTACTTTTCCGTTACATCTTTGATTCAAGTGCGCCTGCTTCTTTCTACGGCTAAACTAAGTCTCGTAATCTAGGTGGTGTTGATAGGATTTTCTGCAGACATTAAATACTTATTAGGAGATACAAAGGAGCATTGCAGGTATTTATTGCCTTTTTCTGATACTTTAATTTTATACTACAGAAATCCATTTACTGCTAGCCAACTCATTTGAAGAAATGCAGCACATTCGAAGGCACGCGAACGACGGCAGCTGCTGTCTTGATCATAGAGCTTTGGTGGCTGGCTCTTGCCAACAACACAGTGCATGTGCACGTAGGCTTTCTAAGTCTATTAGTGTGCGCATTTGCATCACAGTGCATAAAGACCACGCTACAGTTTTCTAGTCTTGTTATTTTGATGGCCCTTTATATCCAAACATTAAGTGGAAGTTGCAATTTTTTATAGGGATCAGCTCGTGCTATCCAAGTTATCTTGGAACTAGTCAGTCACCTTTCATTTATGTCATGTTTAAGTTTGTGACTTCAAAGTATGCGATACTTTCTCTAAACACAATATTATGTGTCATGATAGTATTCCAGGAATTGATCAACGTGACACTGCAAATGCTGTGTTTTGTTCATGGATGGTCATTCGTAACATCCTAGGATCTTCTGCTGGTGAAACTGGAAATTGCCGCAGGTCAAACTCAAGTAAATTTTTTTATCCTTTTCTATTATCTTTAACCACCTTTCCTCTAAAACCGCGAGTGTAACCAACCCTTTGGCATTTCAACTGAGGACACCTTAGTTTGCATTCGTTCTCTGAAATCTGTTGCTGTTACCCATTGTTGTAGACTATATTTTTCAGCTACACCTATGGGTTGTTTGTTTGTCTATCTATTTCTTGCAGATGCTTCCTTTCTTGCTGAGTACAGCATGATGTGAAGCCTGTGGAAATCTTGAAGCAGCATTTCTTAGGCAGTTGTATTAGATTCTCCAGATTATGATATTTCCACTAATGTTACTACTGGCTACTATTGGAAATAGTAATTCTGATATGCAAGCAGGTCTCTCTCCGTGTAGTTGCGACACGTTATTCCTGTTTTGTTATGCTGATTAGCTTAGCTCAAGAATGCAACGCTGCAACTTGTTCTCTGTGTGATCAGCGTTGATTTCATTGTATGATTGATTTCTTGGACGATTGTGTCTCTTTGAGCAGGGCCGTGGGATGTTTTATTTGGGGGTGGAAATGTACATGCCTTTGTCTTGGGTTCCTTCGGCGCCCTTTCTGTTTTGGTAATGCAGTATTTCTGTTTTAGTAATACAGCATCTGAACTCAGGAAAAGCTTTTTCTTTCGTTAAAATATGCTCTTTTTTATCGAATCTCATAGACTTAGTAGTTTACATTTTAACTTCTATGGGTGGTTTACTTGTCTATGTATTTCTTGACACATGCTTTCCGTTCTGTTGAGTAGAGGTTGTTGTGAAGCCTGTGGAAATCTTATAGCAGCATTTCTTCTTGCAGTTGTAAGTTAGCTGTATGCACAAAAGTTTGAATCATACTAATTTCTTTCGGATGCTGAATGACTGACAATATTGATACTTCATTATTTTCAACTTATCTGTAAATGCTGCAGCTTGAAACATCGAAATTTTATATTTTCCGTCTTTCCTGATTCATTTCATTCCTTTCATGATTGACTACTGCCTACTTCCATTTTGTGGTTATGCTGTACTAATTTGTCTAGAAAGCAGACATTCTGTAGGTAGTTGTATGAGATTCCTCCGGATTATGATATTTCTACTAATTTGGCTACTGGCTAGCTACTACTGTATATAATCAGTCTGATGTGCATGCAGGTCTTTCTCACTTTCTGTACATTAGTTACCATATATTTTGCTGAGGCATTTCAACTCGCTGCCCAGCAACACAGCAATTTAATAGATTCCGCTCCTTTGTTGGACGATCCCCAACAAAATGGATTTGACCTTTGGAAATTAGACTTCAATATTTTCTAACTCAACTTCTGCAGGTGATTTGTTTGTCTGACTACGTATTTCTTGCAGATGGTTTCCCTTGTTGTTGAGTAGAGCTTGCTGTGAAGCCTGTGGATATCTTAAAGCAGGATTACTCATTGCAGTGGTAAGTTATCTGTATGCACTGAAGTAGATATATTTATGAAGTCATCTCCTACAGTTTGAATGATTTGCAACTCTGATACCTGTGAATTGTTATATCCTCTCTGTTTTCCTGATATTTTTTTTATTCTATTTGTTTATTTGCAAAGCAGTGCCTACCAAAGATTCATGATTAATTACTAGTTGCTTTCAGTTTCTGGTATTATGCTGAACGAATTCATCTAGCCGTATTATGATATTTTTATTAAATGCTCAGTACAAGTAGTGATAGTTATCCGAGATGGTCTATCAATGAATCATACATCAATTGTAAGATGTTATTACACATCATCGAAATACTAAACCCAATTTGACTGAATACATAATTATCTCGATCTATAAGACTATTGTAAGGTTTGTCAAACATAAATGTGAAGCTCAAGCACTTTGCCACAGCCGGAATCCAACGGACCACATTCAAACTGACTTTTCCGTTGATGTTACGTTTGGGCTTCGTGGCCCGCTACGTCACATTTATCTGGGCCTTTTAAACAATCCGCCCGGACCCACCGTTTCGATCAACCGTATCCAGCCGCCGAAGTAGGAGGAAGCCTCATGGTGCTGCGGTGTACGCCAAAAACCCCCAAAATTTTGACCGACCTCCAAATTTTCACACGTTCCTTCTATCCTCTGGGAAATTGAATCCGATCTTCATCCAAAAACTCCAGATCCGACGCCGTTTTACCGATCAATGCGCGCGCAATTCAGCTTCTGAGTCGCCACCGCCGCCATTACTGAGTCAGTGAGACCGAGTCGGCCATGGCGGGGAAAACGGACTCGGCGTCCATCCGAGTGCCGTATCGTAACTTGAGGGAATCCGAGGTGGAAATGATCGGAACCGACGAGATTACTCATCGGATCGATCTGAATTCGTCCCCTAGGGTTCCGAACGGAAGTGGCGGCGCCGGCGACGGTTCGCCGCCCAATCATCCGCTGCCGAAGCACAATACACTGCTGACTCTCATTCTCAGCTGTACGGTCGCCGCCGGTGTACAATTCGGTTGGGCTTTGCAGCTTTCGCTTCTAACTCCTTATATACAGGTTCGATTTTTTGATTTGATTCGTATTACCAAAAATTTAATTTCTGAGTTTTTGACTAATTTACAGTTTAAATTATAAATTATGATGATAATTAGCGCCAAATGTGTAGTCTTTCCTTATGGCAATCAGTTTTAGGAAAGTTCTAAAGGATTTGTAACGTTTGGTTATAATCGAGATAACATGGAAGATTTCATAATCGACATTGATTCACTTGGTAATTGGACTTCTTCCTTACTTCGTATGGTTTTCGCTAGTAACTTTAGAATGTGTCATTATCGAAAACGAAGGTTAAGAGATTAATTTAGTGTCTTGGTAATGTGTAAGGTGATGTTTGTAGTAGTAGTAGTTGACATAGGTACAATTGCTTTGACTATCCTTAAACAGGTTATATCTTTTCGGTGAATGTTGTTTATCGCTCTCTCTTATTGCAAGGTTACTTGTGCTAATTTTGGTTTGTTCAGAGCTTATGGCTTGTTTTGGTTAATTATCCCCTCATTTTGATTTATTGTTGCAGACACTTGGAATAGGGCATGCATTTTCTTCATTTATTTGGCTTTGTGGCCCTATTACAGGCCTTGTGGTAAGTGGTGGCAGCTACTTTCCCAAGATTTTTACAGTTTTAATTGTTTTGTAAGATATATGTCTTAACCCTTGTATATCTTTTTTTGTCCTTTCTAGTTGAGATACAACTGTCTCTACTGAGTCCTAACAGGGTGATTCAAAATGCCATTACTATTTGTGCATGCCTTCCTATTGGCACATGAGATTAAATTTGGGATGGGTCCGGGTTGAAGATTAATGGATTTGTTTACGCATTATCTGCCATGTAGTGATATTAACTTTTATTTGCTTAAGGTTCAACCTTGCGTTGGTATTTGGAGTGACAAATGCTCTTTAAAACTAGGAAGGAGGCGCCCCTTCATTCTTGTAGGATCTCTCATGATTTCTGTTTCTGTAAGTGCTGATGTTTTTTGTATACATCTTTACATTCATTGCAATTTGCTGTTTTTTTAATTTGCTAAACTAAGTCTTGTAATTTAGGTGGTGTTAATCGGGTTTTCTGCAGACGTGGGATACTTATTAGGAGACACCAAGGAGCATTGCAGGTTTTTATTGCTTTCTGGTGTTCATTGTTTTCGGTATATTACATGTTCTTTCACTGTTAGCTAACTCATTTGAAGAAATCCAGTACATTCAAAGGTACACGGACAAGGGCAGCTGTTGTCTTCATTATTGGATTTTGGTTGTTGGATCTTGCCAACAACACAGTGCAGGCAAGTTTTCTAAGACTATATTAGTGGGCCCATTTGGATCACGTTGTATAGAAGCACACCATACTTTCCTAATGTTGTATTTATGATGGTCATTATGTCTGAGCCTAATGTGGAACTTGCAACTTTTCAGGGGCCAGCTCGTGCTCTTTTGGCTGATCTAGCAGGTTGACTCTCTACCCAAGCTATTGCTAGTCTCTTTTCACTTTAAGTTCATTTTCTTTGCCTTTTCAAGTTTTGTGAACTTGAAGTATGTAATATTTTCTCTGAACAAATTTTATGTGCCATGAGTTCTTCTAGGCCCTGATCAACGAAACACTGCAAATGCTGTGTTTTGCTCATGGATGGCTGTTGGTAACATCCTAGGGTTTTCTGCTGGTGCAAGTGGAAATTGGCACAGGTGAAACCCAAATATTTCTGTTTTTGTAATGCAGTATTTCTTATCACCTTTCAAGTACAAGTTGACTTGTAACCTTTTTGGCATCTGAATTCAGGCAAAGCTAGATTGCTTTCGCTGAAGTTTGCTTCTTCTATTGATTATTATAGATGTAGTAGCTCACAATTCAACCTCTGTTGGTGGTTTACTTGTCTGACTATCTGTTTCTTGACAGATGGTTTCCTTTCTTGTTGAGTAGAGCTTGTTGCGAAGCCTGTGGAAATCTTAAAGCAGCATTTCTTATTGCAGTGGTGAGTTTTCTGTACGCACAAAAGTGCATATGTTTATCAACTCATCTTAAAACAGCTTGAGTTATACTTATTTCTTTTGGGTGCTGAGGTATTGATAATATTGACACTTGCTTATATTCAACTTCTTTGTAAATGCTGCAGCTTGGCACCCTTAAGTGTTATATTTCCCTTTTATTCCTGATTCATTTTATTCCTTTCATGATTGACTACTGGCTACTTCCATTTTGTGGTGTTATGATGTACTAATTTGCCTATCAATCTGTCATTCTTTCGGTATTTGTATAAGATGGCTCCAGATTATGTTATCTCTATTAAATGCCTCGTATAGGCAGTGAAATGTATCAGTGACAAGTATGTGGTTGATTAAAGACACCATACATCAATTCATCAAGTTTCTTTGATTTTCACTTAAATATATTTTTAAAAGCATGGAGTTGTTACCTAGTTCATAATAATTCCGAATGAGATCTTAAAATGTTGCAATTCTGAGCTCCGGACATGTAGGGTATATGCTATTCTGTACTACTGTAGATAATAAGTCTGATATGCATGCAGGTCTTTCTCACTTTCTGTACACTTGTTACCATATATTTTGCTGAGGAGGTTCCACTTACTACCTACCAGCCCAGCCATTTATCAGATTCTGCTCCTTTGTTGGACGATCCCCAGCAAAATGGATTTGACCTTTCAAAATTAGAGCATGATAAACAAGTTATGCATAATGCAAATCGAAGCAGAGCTGGAAATGACTATGAGAGGGACATCAATTTAGAGGCCATAAAAGTTGAGGAAGATAAGAATGGTGGTTTTAATGATGGACCTGGAGCAGTATTAGTCAATCTATTGACCAGTTTAAGACATTTACCACCAGCAATGCATTCAGTGCTCATTGTTATGGCTCTTACGTGGGTACGTTCCAACTGTTCCTTTTGCATGAGCATATCCATTTTACTCTTTGAAACAGCTATTTTCTGATCTCCTGTTTGTTCAGATGTGGTTGAAATATCATTTTGTATTATCATTAAGATTTCCTAGTGTTTTTGCCAACATCAGGTTCTGTCTGAACTTATTTTTTGTTGCAATCATAATCATACATGCAGTTATCCTGGTTTCCGTTCTTTCTGTTTGATACGGATTGGATGGGGAGGGAAGTATATCACGGGGATCCTAGTGGCAACACGTCCAAAGTAAAAGCTTATGATCAGGGTGTCAGAGAAGGTGCATTCGGTTTATTACTGAATTCAGTAAGAACTCAAAATTGAGAATCAGCACTTACTTGATAAAGTTACCATACCTAATTTGAGTTCATTCATGTTTTTCTCTGTTTCTGGGGTGTAGGTTGTGCTTGGCATTAGTTCTTTCCTGATTGAACCAATGTGCCAACGGATGGGTGCAAGACTCGTGTGGGCATTGAGCAATTTCATTGTGTTTGCCTGCATGGCAGGCACTGCTATCATAAGTCTGATATCTGTTCAAGAATATTCTAAAGGGATTGAACACGTAATTGGGGGGAATGACAAGATCAAGATGGCTTCCCTGATTGTTTTTGCTCTTCTTGGCTTCCCTCTAGCTGTGAGTATTTAGTCCTTGTGTAGTAAATGTCCATTATGTTCTATTCCTGCTGCAAAAATATGCAAGGCACTGAGCTGTTAATCTGTTGCAGATTACATACAGCGTTCCCTTTTCTGTTACAGCTGAGTTGACTGCTGACGCGGGTGGTGGACAAGGTTTGTGTGGTTTACACGTCGAATCTAGCATCCCCTTTTGCTTTGTTACTGAAATTAGGTGATTGAGATTCTCGAGTGTTTTACTGTTGTGCAGGACTGGCTATCGGAGTTCTGAATCTTGCAATTGTCATTCCACAGGTAGTTAGGACAGCATATTCTTACTTTTTCACTGACTAGCTTAGCTCAAGAATGTAACTCTGCAACTTATTCTTTGTTTGATCAGCACTGATTTCATTTATATGGTTGATTTATTAGATGATTGTATCTCTTGGAGCGGGGCCATGGGATGCTTTATTTGGGGGAGGAAATATACCTGCCTTTGTGTTGGCTTCCTTTGCTGCCCTTGCTGGTGGTATTGTTGCAGTTCGCAGGCTACCACATCTTTCGAGCATGGAGTCATCTGGTTTTCATTTTGGCTAACTACGAAAACAGTTCACCTGTTCGGCTAATGACAGCAACAGCTCCTCAGATGATGACCATCCCGTATCTGATTCTTTATGACCATACAGCTTATCAACTACACAGGAGCATTTGCTCCCTGAGGGATGGCTCCGGCATTATGAGTACGTATAACATTCGTATCAAAAGAATTGCCGTTTTCACATCCACATTCAATTCATTTTTTCCCCACATCTCGTGGGTATCTGTGCTTTGTGTAGAGTTTACTGTGTATATTGCTAGTTACATTGAAAAGAATATACATGCATATGATCCTAAAGTTGAATGGCACTGTCACAAAATTGTTCAGTTCAATAATGCCTTTGATTAACATACCTAGCAACTTTAGGAATTGGTATATACGTAATGTGCCTTCTTGTTCAACACATTCCTTGTTCTGTACTTCGCATGATAGACTTACCTTATAATTTATTCGAAAATTTTATTTATACCCAAGTATTGTTGAACTCACCCCATTATGATTATACTTATTCACTTTTTATCTTTGGTAAACTCTCTTAATACACTACCTATTTTTACCTAAACTACCCCTAGTAAACCCACCAGCTTTCTTAGTAAATCTCATTGTTGTTATTTCAAATGAACACGACTACAAATATACAATGGGTTGTTAACAGAAAAAAATTGGCTGTATAAAACCTACAAACCCAAAATCCAGAATTTTTCTTGAGGCATATAACTGTTTTTAGAAAAATGATTTCCGAGAGGTTTTAGAATGACAATTTCTTAGATGAACATAGAGGGATTTCACTAAGAACAAAAAAAAAAAAAAAAAAAAAGATTTTAAAAATATTTGGATAGACAACATAAGAGTTTCATACATAAATGGTTTCCTAGATGAACTCTTTGGGGGAAAAACAAGCGGATCCTAAGATTGATGTTGTTCTGTTTGTGCAGTGATTCATAAGATAAGTTTTAGGTTGCTAAAATCTTTTGTCCATAATAGTCATTTCATTTTAAGTAAAAAAAATGTTTTAATATTAAAAATCAAAACGGGAGAGTTCAATAATACTTGAGGTGTAAATTAACTTTCCTAATTTATGCTAGAATTTCCATCATTTTATTGTAATTAGTTAAAGTTGGAAAAGAACATTAATTGGTAGTGAGCTTTGCCGATTGACCAGTTTGCGGATTATTTTTTTGAAAAAAAAAAAAAAAAAAGTGACCAGTTTGCGGTTGAATTAGCAGTCAAACTCGTATTAATTAGGTTAGGTTTATCCGTAGTTTGATGGCCCAACTAAGCTTCTTCCGGCATGCATGCATGGTTTGCAATTGCAGTAGGTTGTGCATGTTTATTTATCAAAGAAAATGAGAATGAGATTGGAAATGATAATGAAAAAATTGGGGATTTCATCACAAATTTATGAATTATTCTCATTCCTTAAGTAAATATAAAAAATATATAAAAAATGATTCATTCTTCTTATTTCTTGCATGTAAACATGAATATCACAATCTTCCACCTTACCGTACAACTTTCATTTGAATAAAAAACAAAAGAGTCATGAATCTATCTCTTTATTTGTTTCTCTTTTCCAGCACAATCGATCTTTCTCCCCTCCAATTAACTTTAACATCACCATCAGACTATCAGTGCATCACTTTCCCAATTCCAGATCATGGGTCCTGTGAAAACCGACGGCTCTGATGAATCATGGGCCACCTCACTCCTACCATAAAAATGATAAACATTGTCAAGAAAAAACATAACTGAAGCATGAGTGGTTGAGGATTCACTATCAGTGCATATCTCCTTGCCCAAAAGCAAATCCTTGAAAACAATAAAAATGAAAGACCCTGAATCTTACATGTTATTCTATTTCACACGTATAAATGATTAAATAATTTCTAATTAAACTTAATTTTTGTTGATGTAATCTTCAAATAGTGATTTTGGAATACAGTAAGCCTATTATATAATGAAATAATATTTATATAATCATAAAATTTCTTGGTCTGAACTCGGGATCAGTTATGTTTTGGAATGATCTCTATATAATCATATTTCATGTGTATTTGAAATTTCGTTCTTAGAAATTTGTGTTCATATAGTCATAATTAAAATAAGATAAAAAATATAATATTTAATGTTACAATATAAATTTAAGATGAAGTTTAATATCTATTTCTATATATTTAGTTATACCTCTTTTAAAGAATAATTTTTTTATAATAATAAAAAGTATATGATCTCAATCTTATGATTATAGAGATTTTACTGTATAAACGAATACAATTTACAAAATTTGGAAGTTGAACATTCTAAAGAGACATGTCTTTCTTGTGTTCAGTCCGAATTTTGAATCTTTTTGCGATTTTGCCTCGTACAACAAACTGATCCGGGACCAAAGAAAAATCTTAAAGAAACTCTGCCAAATTGTGCCATCGATTATAGAAAAATTGCATCGGGAGTGAGTGACGTCAAGCAATGCAAAGAATGGCACATGAAAACAGCACAAGCCATGAGAGCATGTGAAGGAGGAGATTCAGCTCATTTCTTTATTCAACACTATCTCTATTTTCGCATTCTTTTCTAAGAATTCAACCAAAAAAAGCCTCACAAAGGAGAAACTAAAGAAAAACAAAATGGGCAACAGATAGATAGCTGATGTGCCAAAGAGTAGAGGAACATGGATCCACCCCATTCCATTGGATTTGGAGGCACACAACTAAGTTTACTAATAGAGGCATGTGATTCTGCCCTAGTGTTGTTTGTCTTTGCCAAATATAAAAGCTGTGTGTATGGTATTTTGGGACCTACCTAATGTCCCATCAGCACCAAAATTCTACAGTACAGATGCTCCGAGTCTTCCTTTGGTTTCTTAATTCAAACGTCACACAATCCCTCAAACAGTGTTACAGCCAATTGCTCGCGTAGTCTCAGTAAATTGTGGGATTAAATTTGTTCCATCTGATTGAATATCTGATTGTAACATTTTTTATTCCTCTTCGTTGCAAAATAAAAAATAAAAAATAAAAAATAAAGGCTGCTGATGATTTCTTCGTCAAAAGATCTGCTTGACAACTTGACACCCAATTCCTTTCAAGTTAAAAATACATAGCCGTCACAATAGAACTCAAATCTCCATGCATATAGTCTTGTTTAAAATTCGACACTTTCTAAAAATGCCTATATTGGTATTAAATTTATTTTGAACATATCTCCTCAAAATAAAAGGAATGTCCAGATTATAAACCCAGATGGAATCGAAGAAGCACCTTTCTTTTCGTGCTCTCCGTCCATACATACTCTAATCTACCCATCACTCTAGCTACGAGAGCCAATATCCACTTATGGTGAAACGTTTCTCTCATGTATATCTTCATAAAATCACTTCATATACAAAAGCACCATCATTTCCCTGGTTCTGAATCAAAACCATTCGAATTAATCAATGAAAAGTATCTCGTTGTATGATTGTATCAAATATCATATCATGTATGCTAACAAGAAAACCAAGAAGTGATCTTCTGATCAAACTGCATACCAATCTGTGTGCGTGCTGATTATTTATGGCTAACTAATTAACTAGTTTCTTTTTGGATCAATTTAGGGACGATATGGTTGGATATCTACAATTTAGTCTTTGCATGGGGTCCAATGTGTCTCTTTCTTCACAAATTTATGCCAACTAGATTCTCTGTTAGACTGAGGGAAAAGAATGAAGATGAATTGAAATCATTGGAGTCAAATATATGTTGCAAAAGCTATAGGTAACCAAGTGCGCTTTTTGCCTTTCTTTTTCTTGTCTTTCCAGCTAATGTTGCTGGACTTCCCCATGTTAGCTCATTTTTTGTACTAGTCCTTTCACCCTTTTTCACTTTGAAGTTGACAAATTAGAGAGAATGTAGTTCCACACCAAAAATATTCATCTGCGCTCTAGCCGCTTAGACCCTAGGACTGATGTCCATCGGTACAAGTTAATTGAAAACCGATTAAGTGACCTAAAGCCCGATTTTTCTCAAGAAACCGGATTAAATGAACCGATTAGTTTCCCATCCCTCATCATTAACCTCTTTTGATTAAAACTTTGTTAAATTTTGAATTTTGATTGAAGGACAAAAACCTTTGTCTACGTACGTCATCTTTCTACAATAAATGTATTTACATCTCAATTGTTTTATTCTTTAAATGAAAATTTTAATATAATGTTTACCTATATTACCCTTATCTTGGTTGTATTGCTGCAATGAAGATTGTACCCAAATGAAATTTTTTTTCAAAATGATGAAAATGTACCCAAATGAAGATTGTACCCATTCAAAAATTTTACCCAAATGAAGATGTACCAAAATGAAGATTGTACCCAAATGAAGATTCAGTTGTACCCATATGAAAACTGTACCAATCCATTAAAAAAAAAAAATTTGTACCCAAAAGAATAAATTGGGAATTAAAAAGAATGAGACATTTGAAATCTCAAATATATGAGATTTAAATGAAAATCATATATGATGATTTGGGTAAATTGGGAATGAAAAAATAAAAGGTGACATAATGCATTAAATTTTGGACTTGAATAAAAAAATTATGAAGTTACAAAGTTTTAATCTAACAAATATTACAATGAAGGACCACAAACTAAGATTCCCTTGATATAAATAGATGCCGTGATGATGAGATCTCATTACCGACGCCCTCCTGAACCCCTTTTGTTCCTGTACTTGTTTTGCAGGTCTTACGAGTCCTTTGGTATCCCCCAAACTATATTATGATTGCAACACTAACCATTTTAAGTTTATACACAGTTAATAGTGGAATAAGTACGTGACAGGCTACATCTGCGTACATACCAAATGAGGAACGGTCAATGACACACAAAATAGTTTATAGTGATCTATTATAGTAGTTACAAATTATAGTAGTTACAATTGGTTGATGAACTGTGTGGAGGGATGATGACATGTGCCACTTGGGAATTCAGGTGGTGATGGCAGAACAAAAGAGAGAGGAGCTAGCAAGTGGGATTGGATAGCTAGATAGAGATGGACATATATATGTGCATGGATAGATACACACTGCACTAGTCTTGATGGGTGCAAAAGGACAAAATAACCAGCTCTAGTAGGGTTCATGACAACAGCCTTTGCTTGGGCTTTCCAGACCCATCTTCTCTTTTCCTTTCCCTTTCTCCTTGACAATTGCAAATTACAAATGCTGAAACGTACATGTCACTCGTGTATTGTTTTATTATATCTATTTCTTTTTTCTTCTTATTGCGTTACGAGAGAGGTAGAGATAAGAGTATTCACGCATGACGCTTTGCTCTATGAGGTGAGTGAGTACTAGTACTGATATTGGAAAGAAAGGATAAATGTTAAGGGATGATGGGAAAGAGCTTGGCCCTAATCCACGATGCTTGTTGGTGGGTTAGGTAGCAAACCCTGCCCCCCACATTGGCCCCATTCTCTTGATTCCTGCTCCCCACCCTTCTCTCCTCTGTATATACATACAATCCTCTTGTTTGGAGTTTGAGATAAAGCCAACTGATCATTTCTCATTTCTCATTTCTCATTTCTCATTTAACTTATAGTAAGTAGCCTCTTTTTCATCACATAAATACATGAAAGTATCACTCATTATGCTTTATTCTCTTTTCTAACAAGCCCCAAAAGTCGTTCACTTTTTATAGGACACCCAAGTTTCCAAACCCATGTGTAAATGATTTCATTAGGAGGGGGAATTGCTTTTGAGTCCAAAAGGAGGGACATTTTTAAATTTTGTATCCCCAAGTCACCCACTTCACATCTTTTTCACTATGGAATCAAACTAGCTGCTTGAAAAGTGCCCATTTCCCATTTTGAATTGAATGCTCAAGACAACTATCTTCTGTAAGAAAATCCTTTCGGTGTAACTTAAAATCATCACCATTGACATTGCAAGGAAATATAGTTTTTTTAATTCATACAGAGATGACAAGATGGAATATGCACTCGCATAGGAATATAACTGTGTAGACCAACCAATCTGTATGTACATATAATTCACAGAGGATATATAAAATATTGCCGCAAATTCATAAATTTATCTTCATCAGAGATGTTTTTGCTAGTGGATATCACTCCCGCGAGTGTTTAGGGCCCTCTACACCAAATTTTTATACTTTTCGATACAAGCTCATGTTCTTCAGAATCGGAAAAATCAAACTCAGGACTCAGGTGCATGAATTAATGCTCTTAACTAACTAAATTGTTAGTCCTTTCCAAGATAACACTTTACTATCGAGCATTTGAAACCTCATTCTACTAAATTTGAATGTTACCACAAAAATTATTGTTTTTGAGGTCCAAATGCACACTTTATACAAAAGATCCACAGTCACACCCCTCATTCAAATCCTTCCTTTCAAATTGATCTAAGAACTCTGCTTTCTTTCTACTGTGTTTAAGATAGTTTTACGTGAGAAAGACCAAAAAGTCATTGTTATTGTTTGAAAAAATAAATAAAAAGATCCATGCTTGCTCTAGGAGACTTCCCATATAAAATAGAGAAGGTATATATGAGATACACACTCCCCCGCCACAGCTAGGCTGAAAACTATTGTGTGTGTATATATAGAGAGGTAAAAAAATTCCTATATTCCTAGAACCAGCTGATAAGGTATATAAGCCAGCTATTGCAACAATTTGTGCATCCTCTTCCTTTTCAAGAAATTCAAATTCCCTTCTTATTTCAGCAAAAGATTTCCTCTGTCATAATTATTTCCTTCTTTTCCTTCATTACAACAGCTTTAGATTCTGTGCCACTTTTGAGCAATCTGCAATCTTCTTGCCACTCTTTCAACATGACAGCAAGATTTTCATCACGGTGCTTCAGATTGGTGGCATGAGCTTGATTAAGTGATTTGATCATGTCTGGCAATGGGATGGCCTTCTTCTCAGCAAACTTCATGCTTCAAACCCCTCAGGAAGATGACCACCAGCCCCCCACTTCTCTCAATCCAATGTTGAATTCCTGCACTCCTCAAGATTTTCATGGTAACCTTCTCTCCAAAAGACTTAGGGCGCGTTTGGAAATGATTCTGCGTTTCCGCACGTCTCAGAATCAATCACAACCGGGCCTTTATAAACATTTTTATACATTTGTATAGAAAACTGTTAAATGGGTTGTGATAATTTGTGTTGTTGATTTGTGTTCAGGGGTGGCGTCATTTCTAGGAAAGCGGTCAGTCTCGTTTTCGGGGATTGAATTGGGGGAAGAAGCTCATGGGGAAGATGACTTATCAGATGATGAGTCACAAGCAGGGGAGAAGAAGAGGAGGCTGAACATGGAGCAAGTGAAGACACTAGAGAAGAACTTTGAGTTGGGGAACAAGCTTGAGCCTGAGAGAAAAATGCAGCTGGCCAGGGCTCTTGGTTTGCAGCCAAGGCAGATTGCTATATGGTTTCAGAACAGGAGGGCAAGGTGGAAGACAAAGCAATTGGAGAAAGATTATGATGTTCTCAAGAGACAGTTTGAAGCCATCAAAGCTGACAATGATGCACTCCAATCTCAGAACCAAAAGCTCCAAGCAGAGGTATTAGTTCAATTGGCTCATGAATTTTAAAGCCACAATCTAATCTAAGCTAAACTATGGGAATTGAAGGAACTCTGCATTTTTATGCATATTTGGAGTTTAGAGAAATGATTCAAGTTTTTGCAAGGTTTGGAAATGAATGATCTCCTATTTCATCAAGAAAGATTTTGCTTTTTGGACTTTTGATTCTTGAATGATGATTTCCAGACCTTTATATGATTATATCTGTTTATTGGGGTCCCTGGAACCAATAATCTCTCATTACAAAGTTGCTTTTCCAACAAAGATGCAACTTTTTGATGCACTGATTAATTGGTCATAATTTAGGGCTAAAAGGCTAATCATTACTCCAAAAGTACAGATCTTTTTTACACATCTTGGGCAAACTCATGTAATCATACGCATGTATCTGTCCTATGGTTATGCCATATCCTTGTGGATAGAGAAGCTAATCTCGCTTATTCCTCAGGAATATTTAACATTGATTTGTCAATTTGATGGTTTCAGCTATTGGCACTAAAAAGCAGAGAACCAGCCGAATCTATCAACCTCAACAAAGACACAGAGGGGTCATGCAGCAACAGAAGTGATAACAACTCAGATATCAAGTTGGAGATGTCAAGAACACCACCAGCCATTGACAGCCCTCTATCTCCTCCTACTCATCATCCAAGTCAAATAACCAGCAGAACCCTCTTTGCATCCTCTCTAATCAGGCCTTCTGGGGTAGTAGCACAAGAACTCTTTCAACAAAACCCATCAAGGCCTGAAGTCATTCAATGCCAGAAGATGGATCAAATGGTCAAAGAAGAGAGCTTGACCAACATGTTCTGTGGGATTGATGATCAGTCTGCTGGGTTTTGGCCATGGTTGGAAACACATCAATTCAATTGAGCTGGAAAAAAAAACCCACCAAAAGTGTTAAATTTGAAAATACCAAGTTACCATGTTTTTCTATGAGTTTTTCATTAAGATTATTTATAAAATAGAACATATCAAGTTCAATTTTCAAGTGGGTTTGGGGAGAAATGTTTGTTTTGCCAGTTGCCTGATGGGGTAAAATTTCAAATTGCCAGGTGAAATTTATGTGCGGTGGGGCATGAAATAAAAAAGGATATTTTCTCTCTTTTACTGGTCTCTGTTTTTTTTTTCCTTCTTATTTTGGAATCATGTCTTTGTACTGTCGAAGAAAAAAAAAATGCTTGCAAGAAGTGCTTTGGAGAGAAGTAGTACTTGTAAAGTTGTAATAATATTAGCAGATTTCAATTCTCTAGTGCGGAGGAACTTAGATGTAAACGGGGATACATCTTCATATTTCTATCACTTACAATATCTCCGATCACATCTCAATTCTTTTTCTACCAATTAGTACCAAATGGTCAAGAAAATTTATTTTCCAGTTGAATGAAGAATATAAAAATAGGAGAGTATCTAGCACACATCCCAACATGAAATGAAGACAAGAAGATGGAAGAGTGGAGGAAAACAGAGTTGGACAAAGGTCGTTCTCGTGAAGGGGACGTTGGCAAGTTTCATGTACTGGCAGAGGATGAAAATGGACAAAAATCCAAGTCTGCCCTGTCCACACCACCGCCACCCCCACTCACCAGATTCATCTATTCATAATACCGTTCTCAAAACGGAACTTGCTCAAAATAGCGTCATTCCATGTACTTTCTGTAATTTTATAATTATGAATTAGATGTACAAGTTAAGGTTGTCCAATTGTATACCGTGGATCATGAGATGATTGTAAGTGTATATAAGAACTCTCTTTTCAACAAATCCGTTAATTAAGATTTCGTTCTATTTTTAATGTGATGGGTGTGCAGAGAGAAGAGAGTAGAAGTCATGTGGACTCACTGTCACCCACTCCCTAACATCCCACAGTCTCTTTTTCAACTTGCTTTTGAATTTATGTATACATCTGCCCTTTTCCAGTGCTGTAATGCTTTGTTTCCAACATATGTCCATTTTTGAACAGTTATTTTCAAGTGCTAGGAACAAATTCATTTATCCTCATCCTCGGTTGCACCTCTGTCTTCCACGATATTTTGAGCTCAAAAGCACTATTTGACATACGTATCCACAGTTGTGCATGTAAGGCTGGATGGATATTTAACTATCCACCGAATTGGTACGAAGTTTGAGCCATTTGTAATTGTTAGATTGACAAATTAATTTGAAGAATCCCATGATTCCTAAATGCCTCATCCAAATCTCCAGAAGCAGGGCTAGTAGATTTTACAGTTTTTTCTTGCAACTGTCATAACAGATAAACCAAGATTCTAACAGCCAATCATATTCACCCAACAGATAAACTAGCAAGTATTATAATGGTACGTTATAAACACAAACATGTGACAAAATCTTCAAAACCTTCTGAAATCTTCAAATTCAAAAGAAAATTAAGTTGACACTGAAGTAATTAGCTCAGCACGCCAAGAAATTATAAATGCGCCGTCGTTCTGCATGTTCATGTTGTGGTGTCAATTTTCAATTCATGGGATCATGTGGTGATCAAAAGAACCATAAATCATGTTTGGCAAGATGGAAAATTCGCAGCTCAGCAGCTGGAAATTTCGGCATTTTGCGATGCCAACTTATAATATTTGCTAGTGGCAAAATTTAAAAATTCCCCGTTGAGGAGAGATCGTTAAGTGGCCACGTGCCTTTGTGGCCTCACATTCACACCTTAATTAAACAGCAGTTGTTAATTAGGATTTGGAAATTCCCGGATTAAGATAATTAGGGAATATGAGAAGCCCTATAGCATGTTTGCCATTTTTGAGACCATGGGATGAGGAGAACATGTGCAGGGTGTTACAACTTACAATATAGGATCATGGGATTAAGATAATAAATGATGTACAATTTGTTTGTTTTTTAATTTGCTATAAGTTTGAAGCTCTGTCAACGGGTAACATAATAATTTCTTGAATGACTTTTCCTGGGTGGGGGCTAATAATTATGGAGCAATCATTTTTACCGGAGTTCGAAGTTGATTCTAATGATGATTTGGACAAAACAAACAATAGAATCTATCTATTTCTAGTGCTAAATACGCACGAGTTCACCGGCCACTTTGCTGCTACCCAGAAATATTGATTACTGCTTTTGGGCCTATTCTTATGCACAGACTATTCGGCTAAAATTTGATTTTGGCCCATTTTTTTATTTTGTGGCATTAGGCCTAGGAGTGGACACGGTGCGCTTTGGTTCACCTTCAGTCTTCAATCACGGATTAACTGTTGAGGACAATTTGTTTGATCTTGGAGAACAACAGTTATGACAACCAAACCAAACCAAACAAGCTCATATAGTTTAGTTTCACTGATTATCGGGCTTGCATTCCGCAACTATATTTGAGCAAACATCTAAGAACAGGCAGACAATCGCAAGGCTACATGCAAATTCAGTATCATGAAGAGTTGGGTCATGGGCTTCCATTTGAGACCCATTATACACATTCCTTGTTTTGATTTTGAAGGAAAAGGCGTGAGTAGGGCGTGTTTTTTTCTAGCATTTGATGTCATTTGAGAGTCTGAATCCACCATTTAACTATCTGATCTTGTTTTTTTACTACATTTGCAAGCTGAATTGTTTTGGACCAGTTTGGTTCGACCCGGTCTTGTTCGTTATTTACGCCCAACCAATCCAAAGCGTACAAGTGGTCCCTATTTTAAAACTCTCTGGCCAATGAAAACACCAAGAAAATCTGAAACACACAATTTCCTACAACCAACCATCCCCACCTAATCCATATTTGACACTCCTTCCCCCTACACCACCCTCTCTTTTCCTCCAATTTCAATTCCAAACGGATAAGCCCAATGGCTTCCACCCCCATTCTCTCACCCGCCGCCACCTCCGCCACCACGTCCGCCGCCCACCGCCGCCACCAATCTCTACTCATATCCTCCAAACTCCCCTTCCCCAACTCTCACACCAAACCAACTAGCACCACCACTCACACTAACAACAGACCACTCACCAGACTCCACGTGTCCACCCCAACCAACAAATCCAACACCACCACCAACACCACCCAGAAGAAACCCACGACGGAGACCATCTACTTCGACGGCGGCGCCCACTACGGCGACCTGGTGGCCAACCTTCTTCTGGGCTTCACCCTCCTCTGGCTGCCGTTAACTTTAGCCGCCGTTTTCAGGGCCTTCTTTTTGAGGTACAGGTTCACCAACCTGCGGGTGACGGTGATTTCGGGACTGACGGGCCAGGACCGGAGCGATTTCTCGTACAAGGTGATCAAGGACGTTCAGGTGGTGCCACGGTTCATCGGGGAGTGGGGTGATATTATCATTACCCTCAGAGATGGTACGAAAGTTGATCTCCGGAGTGTGCCCAAATTCAGAGAGATTGCGAAATATTGCCTCTCCATGGCTGACAAGCCTGCCGTTTTGAAAGAAACAGGAGCTAAAGGGTTTTAGAAGCTTCAATTTCATGGAAAACATTGTTTATTTTTCTGATATATATCATATAAAAATTCAGAGGTGTGAAATCATTTTTTGTAGATAACTTTTGGTATTTGATAAATTATCCTTGATTAGAAAGATTGCAAGGTCTAGTTATTATACTGTTTGACAAAGTATTATGATTCTTAACTTGGTCAAATGCAAATAGTGATCATTGGCACAGTATCATTGCTGACAAGTTCGAATTTCCATTTCTTGGACTGTTGAGCTATGATGTCCAAACGAGAAGGAAAACAAAAGATTGTGTTTTGGGCCTACAATGTCCAGCAGCAGGGTCAACATTAGTTGAACTCCAATGGGCTTGCAGTTGAGCCCGATATAGCCCAAGCATACTGTACCTTTTACCTCGTGTAATTTTTGGAGTAAAGAAACGGTAAATCCTATGCTTTTTTGACACATACTTTCCATTTGAGATAGTACAAAGTTGTATATAAATGTGATGTTATCAATTCATTCGTAGAAAAGACATATAACATTTGAACGTAATGTTACAAATCCAGAACATGGCAAACCTCCTAATAGAGACCCGCGGTCTCATTGTTGTCGACACCAAGCTGCCCAATTTTCCGGTGGCCCACCGAAATGCAGGTGTGGTCTACAGTGGCAGTAACGGGTCATCTTTGTCTGCGGAATCATATAAATGAATAAGCATTTCGCCCCAAATCTTATTGTGACTAACTTGTTGCAGGGTCACCATAGCATTAGGTTGAGAGGTCATATCACTTGAATATTTGTTTTTTTCTCTTTTAGAAAATAAAGGTGCGCTGGTTCTGTCACTCTCAATCTCAGGTATGCCGACTTTGCCTCTTGGTGTCCATGCATGCCAAGAACTAAAGTGTGTAATTGTAGGGTCAATCCCGGAATTTGCGTCATCTGAACCAGGAACCTGTGAGACTAAGAACACACGATTCAGGTGTCACATTATGCTGCCAGAAATTTGTTGATTTTTTTCATTAACATGTTCAGCAGGTGTGACTCGCACCGTGTGACTCGAGTTTTAAACATGCAGACATTTGATTGTACTACGAACTCACATAGAGACGGGGACTGCAAATCTCACTTCGGCTTCGCATACGCATGGCCTACACATGGACTGGTAAATGGAGCCCAAATACTCTGTCTAATAAACAAGGCCTGCCTGGATGTCAACATCCTTTAGCCCACCTGTAACTCAGCCTGTGGCTGTGGGCCAGTTTGCTTTTATTTAGCGTCGATTTTCCTGCTCCCTAATTAATATCTATTTTCAAATCTAGTTTCTCTTCTTTGTTCGACTTGAACTTATGAGCTAATACCAAAAAAAAGTTGCCTCTACACTTTTCTTAGCCAGCATATTTTGTTGTTGTTGTCATTTGAGGCTAGCATTACATAGGTGTGGCATAATGTGACACTTGAAAATATGTTCAGGTTTTCTGTTCAAGGAGGAAATAGCTAAACTTCTAGTAAATTCATGCAAGGTGTCTTACTTTCCGATATCAGGCCACTTTCTGATGAGTTCAAATTCCATGTTGGCAGCACTGTAATTGGATGAAGAAAAAATACATCAAAATGAGCTTGCAATGTGGTTCTGTGTGACTAGCTGGTGACATAGTTAGTGCTCCTTAGGGACCCATGGGGACTTTGTAAGGGAATCATTCATTTGATAGACATGAACTTCAGTTAAAAAACCTTTTAAAAGCTCAATCAAATAATTAATAATTATGTACACACAACATCTTATATATAGAGCTATATAGATTGAACTCCACAGGCTCTGACGAAAGTACATGTAAAAGTTCACTGCAAAAGTGAGTAATCATCCAACTCAACTCATCTTCCTAACCTAACTTTTTGTTTGAGCTTCGCCTGCAATAGTAACTGCTCCATCTTGTAACTGTGATAATATTCCCATCACGTCCGTGTCTTTCTACAATGTAGTGCAAATCTGTCTGGTGATTATCATTCTATATATTTTAAGGGAACAGTGAACTTGTTACTTGTTACATTTAATGGTCAAAATAATTTATATATTTTACTTTAAAAAGAAGGGATTCATGACAAACATTGAAATAATATTGTACATGATCAAACATGACATTGCATGATCAATTTGAAATTGCGACAGTGGAGGAGCGCATCACTCTTCACTACTCATGCCTTTGGTCTACCAATTAAGGTCCAAATTCCACGGCTACCAAACTAAAGCAATGCATAATGGCCCCTATAGTAACATCCAATGAGCACATCTTTAGTCCCATAGATATGTAATGGTTATATATAAAGAAATGCTCGGGCAGATAAAAAGAAAAGGCGAAAAATGGACCGACCTCGAGTCATGAAAGGATCACTGATCATGCATGAAGCAGCTCAGCTGGGGTTGTTTACTGCAATTCATTGAAAACTTTTGACCACATATAAATCTCACTGCTCTTTCTTTTTCTCTGCCATTTTTGTTAATTTGGTTTCCTCAAAATAAGCAATGACAGGTAGCTTGAGTGTGGCTTTGGGGGCCGAAGAGGGATCAGAATTCTGAAAATGTAGTGGTGGTGTCAAGTCACGAGGCAAAGAATGCTAAAGGAATAGACCCCTATTTATTAATTATCATGAGTCATCACATATATCGTGTTTAGTCGTCAGGTCCCCTTTAGCTCTTTTGCAGGTTTTGTTATGTGTCCAAACTTGACACTTTCCTTCTGGCCTCCGGCCCTCTCCATTTAACAAGCGATGCGATATGTTCGGGGCAATATATATAGAAATAGACGAGTTACAACCATAACTAAATATATAATATCGGACTATTAAAGTAACTGATTCTTATCATGTTCAGACCCATATTCAAATTAAAAAACTTAATATCCTAAGCATATAAAAATGAACAAGAAAGCACACGCACGCATGCACGCAAGGATTATTACTATTTAAATGAGATACTCATTAGTTTGGCAATCTAGTACCTCCAAGTTCCAAGCCACCTAGACCCATTACTCAAGTGTGTACATTATACTCTAGTACCACATTGTGGCGGGAAATTCAAGTAGTGGAGCCGTGGGCATGACTAGAGCTAATCCCTCTTTGATTAATAGGAATTAATTCATCTTAGATTACAATATCCTCACCATGGTCCCCCAGGAAGTCAAAATCAAGTTTGTCTTAATCTTTAGTTTACAACCTAATCTTAGGGGCTAGCTAGGTCCTCAACTTCGAGCTTCTCCATTATGAATCTCACAATTTATGTTAGAAAACAAGTTTGTTCACCAAATGATGTGTTCAGATTTCGTACATGTATCAAACTTGTAAATGAGATATATGGTACCAAACAAAAATTAGATATATATTAATTGACAGACCGATAAATTATATTCATGTTGCTATGTTCGTATCCTTCTAAGTGTAGTTGGGTGTCTGATGCAGCAACTGTACTCTGATGGCTGATTGTAACTTTTCTACTTGAGTAAATAGAAGTTCTGCCGCTTTCATCCAAAAAAAAGGTAAAGAGAATATCTGTTGTTCATTTCATTAACTAAAACGAAAGGAAACCCAATTCAGCGATTATAGTACATGGTACGTCGTATATAAACTTAACCAGCAAGAAACTAACTTGTTTAATCTCTATTGGGTATTGGACTGCGCACGCTAAGTCCATTATATAATTTGGGTCAAAGCGATCACTTTGACTGCCCATAACCCCATTGCCAATGTTTACGCGAACATATATTATATATTATATTAAATCAAATAGTTTGGTAAAAGAAGTTTTTAAAAGGAATCGATTATCAAGTCTTTCTACCATACAACAATTTACAATATACATTTTAGATTCATGAACAATTATTATCAATACGATTGTGGCTTGTTGCATTTAATTATCAAAAGAGTGATCATACATATGTCATACAATGTTGTATCTTACAGTATCCCCTGATACGATACAACAAAAGGAGGGTTAGGCATGGGAATCTTGTAATACGTACGAAAAGGGAGGAGAGCAATAAGAACCAAACAATGGGAATATGAGGGCATAGGATTCCCAAAACCTTTTTCTTTACAAGAAAGCATATAAATTGTGTTAAAGATATGGAGAGAAAGTGAGTGCAAGATAAAATCCAAAGGAGGCTCTTGAAAAGGTGGCTCTAATATCCAAAATGGAGGGTGCCCACAGCCCACAAGCATTGTAGGAATCCCAAGCAAAAAGAGAACCCCAACGCTCGCATAAAGCTAAAAATAGATACATTTTTCTTGCATAAGCTCCAACCCTTTTCTTCCACACGTGGGGCCTTTGCTCCTCTGGTTTTTTTACTTTTCTTTTTTACATGGGATCAGTCATCACTTATCAGTCAAGGAATAATTTGCCACCCACGAAACTATAAATGGACTTGGACAATATATACTGACTGTATCATCTTTTGTCATTTCAACAAAAGGAAAACCGAGAAGGTTAAGAAGCTATATATGTACGATTAGAAAGGAACGTGACTTTAACTGTCGAATGGAGGAATGTTAGTTGCCGACCTATTTATATTCCTAATCTGATTAGCGACTCCAACATGTCTAATCACCTTACAAAATGTAAATTTGTATGTACAATATAACATCTGTAAATGAGAATGGCAAAACACATCATCTGTTTGTGAGTGGTTCTGGAAGGCTTAAAAAAACTTTATAACAATAAAAAAAACATTTGTATTGAGAAAAACTTATAAGTGGTTTAACAGAATATGATTTTTAATTTTCTAAGGCATTGATAAGATACATAGTCTTAAATCTTTGATCAAAACTCGCTACATAGGATTCAAGAGCGTTCTTTGATGCATTCAAAGTTCAATCCGCGGCTCCTACTCATTACCAATTAGAGAAAGTAACACCAGTGCGAAAATTGACGTGAAATATCAGCTGGGGAAATATTTTGTCAAGAATCAAAGAGTGAAAACCTATAATTAAAGATGAAATTGTAAAAAGTTGTTTTGTACTCTTCCTTGTGCTTTTTGTTGATTATTAAGTGTTCAACATCGATCTTTAATTTTGTAGGGTAAATCGCCCTCTCTTTTTCAGCCTTCTTTTCGACCTTCTTGTCCTCTTTTTGATAAATCAAGCTTGATTTAGTGAAAAAAAAAAAGGATACAATGAGGATTAACGGAGCGCTTAAGCAAAAGCAAAAAATCCCAAAATGGGCCCTCTACACAAACAACGAGACAAATTAACATGCACTTAGCCAAAGATTAGGCAAAAATGTGCATTGTATTGAAAAGGCATATAACTTGAACAACATATCCCTAAAGTTGTTTTAGATAAATTACTTTCGGAAAACACGTAGACAAAGTGAAAAAAGGAAACATGATAATGTTTGAATACACAAAGATTTCCTCATGATGAAGGCCCTAAATGTTTAACTGTATTAACATATTCCATCACTCTATGTAATAGGGCTTGTTTCCGAGTATTCAGTTTTGGAGAAACATCTCTATTGTATTTCTTGGTACAATCTCTTACAATAAGCTAATAAGAACACACCTGCTTCTTAACATATGCAGTTATGGCCATCCTTGAATTGATTCGGAATATAATTTCATGTACATGATCGTTCCAACCTAGACAAACTTTTTTCTTTAACTTTTTTTCTTTCAAAATCCTTTTGCCTCTTTGTTTTCTTTTTGTTTCCGTTACTTTTTTTATTATTCTCGAGGACTAGCTAAAAGGATTGGCTACGGAATCTTTTCGAGGGAGATATGTAGAAATGCTTAATTAAAATGAAACTTTATCATCCGTAAAGGTTACTAGAAGAAGAATTATGCCGTGCACGAAACTACTAACAAATGAAAGCATGTAGCTCCATGTGTTTCACTTTTTTTAAAACTCTATTTAGTTTTACAAACACGTAATCACTTCTTCCCAACATTGAAAAAACTTTTCATATTTGAAACTCGTGAATCGCCGATGAGATTGACACCGATGAATATGTGTGAAATGAGGTCACTGTTTTAGTCCAGTGGTATACAGGCAGTGTAAGATAAGGCGAAAGCAAAAGTAAGGTATGATAAGGTCATTGAATATATTTAGCAGCTAATGATTCACTAATGCCCTTTTGGTGAGAATAGGGAGCCCTAATTTGGGCCATGTTTTTCATTTTCTAATTTTGCTTTGAGAAAAAAACTTTAAAGCAAAGAAAGGGAGAGCGGGGACAGTTGGCGCGTCGTAATTGATTGGGTGGCCGCTCGCCCGGCCTTGGCAAGTAAGTAGGGTTTGATGACTTGATGACCTGGTGCAGGGTGATGAGTATATGTATAAGCCCTAGCTAGTGTGCCCCACCCAATATCTACTCAGATATCAATCTCTTTGGGAACTTGGGCCTCCCCACTGCAGACAACATTATAACCTTACAACAATTTTGGTTTAGTGGAGTAAACATAATTGCATGGTAATTGAGAGAGTTTAGTCATTAGATTATCAACATTGTGGTCGGAAACATATGCCAAGGTGTATTCGGGAATTTTATCATTTAATGCGTGCCTCGCATTGATACTCTGATAATATAAAGACTAAGTGTTTTCTTGCGGGTCTTTGAGATTACGCAATTCATGATTGTTTATTTGGTTGATTAGGGTTGTGGAAAAAATGCTTAGACTTTGTCACATGATTAGTGCTTTCAAAATTAAGCCATGATCGTTATAGGTTGGCCACACATATAGTATTGATGCACATCGTTTGCAAGGGACCGCTTATTGCCTTGTGCAAATTAAAGTTTGAAAATCCTAACCAATTACCAATACACACATCTCCCATGACCAAATTTACTTTGATTCTTTCAAAATCAATATGAGTACTCTAGCTAAGCATATGTCACGCCTCTTGCATGTCCCTACTACTTCTCACTCAATAGTTAATCATAAACCTTCCGAGGATTTCTTGTAAGAACATTTATAAATTGTGTAGTACATGTGCTTTTATTAAGATATTCAGATAACTCTTGTAGGTAGTTGATAAATACTTTCAAACCGGCTTGATAAAATGATGCCTGTTGAATGACTAATTTGTCCTCCTTGCATGTCCCATGCATATGCCATATATGGGACCAAAAAGGGCCTAAATTCTGATGAAACCGCGTGAGATTTGTCAAAAGATGACGAATCGCTTACTAAAATTGATAATTGATTTTCAAACTCCTCGTAATAGAGAGCGTAGGGTAATTATAGAGAGTATAATTGAGTAGACCTAGCTAGCTAGCTAAGCGATAAAAAAAAGATAGAAAAACATTCAATCAAAGCTGAGAAAATGACAAAACAAAAGCATAATGGGTGGAGGTATGAGATGAAATGGAGGGAAGTTTCCTTTTTTGAATAATCTTAGGGCTTCACATGCATATGGCCATACGACTTGTACGTTATGTACGCACATATTTGTTTTTTTCTTGTTGCTCTCTTTAAAGTTCTACAAATTTACCATGGTGAAATCCCATTCCCACTGTTCACCTTTTTGTACCAATATGTTTGATTCCCCCCCTCAAAAGAGCATGTGTACACCAACTAAGGGTGGATGGAATTGATTATGTAATTTTGAATTCATAAATAAATACTCTTAATCAATTCAACTACGTATAACTTTTTATAAGCGGAAAATATAAATGTATGGTATAGGTTCCCGTCACATTCTCATTGCTGACTGTGATTGCATCATTCTTCAACAAAACAGTATGCAATGCATAATGGGTATGGCATGGGCTTTGTGAGTTTGTTTGCTTGAATCAATGGCTAGTTATTGGCGGGAGACTTCGCTGTCAAGAAAGAGACCATTGAGATGCCCTATTTCTGGTGATTTTGCCATTTGGAGGGCTCCACTACTTGGATATTCAAAAAGTTTAGATAGGATGACTATTTCACACTGGGCCACGTGGTGAATTAACGACTTGCACACCTGGCAATGCCAACGATTTAAAATCTTTTTGGTTAAAGTAGCAAAGTGAAACCTCAGTCTTTATAATATGGAAAAATATTCTTCTTCTTTGACCACCGGTACACATGCACTTTGCAAGAATACAATGCGGGAATGAGTTCCGACTGTTGCTAATCACAAGACAACATAACGTTTCAGAATTCCAGTATAATAATTGATGTCAGTATATTTTACATTTCAACTTGATTATGATTAATTAGTATCTTTCATGCTAATTAATTAGAAAAAGAGTTCTTAAGTATTGTATGGAAGTATATGAAACTTTCCGGTTTAATGTAATTTCCGGCAGTCCGTCGGCTAGTTTCAGACCCACATGGATAATCAATCAACAAAATTAGAATATATTCTTAATCGTTAGGTTTCTGTCACTTCGTTGAGAGAAATGTGGGGTTACGTTTTTTCCTGCTGGCTATTTTTCTGATTGGTACGTACACAAATGCTGAAAAAAATTTGAATTAATATTGACAATTAGTGTTTGTCCTAATTTATGTGGAGTATATAAAAGGGTCCATACAGCAACTTGCTGGCCTTTGGCTTTGATGAAGGCCCTTCCTCATTTTTCTTTTTGACTTTAATTGTTGGAGAGGTATAGCTTGCCCCTTCCAATTTTTAATAGGAAAATTCTAGATGCTCTCCCCTAAGCAACTCTTGGCTGCTGAATTGCTCCCAAACAGATTTCTTTACTTACGGGAGTCATGATCTAAACCGTTTATTTTCTTTATTATCAAGAAAAGATCAATTCTGCAAAAAATAAATAAAATCAGAGGTTGTTTAGTTAACTAATCAGCATGCAACAACTTCTTAGGGTGAATGGATCATATAATTTTCCTTTTTAACACTAATAATCTAAGCTACTTTGATTCATAGAAAGAAAGAATTCAAATAAAGATGAAAGAAGAGAGCACTCTGTTTTCCCTAACTTACATATTTTTCAATGATTTTTAATATATCTATAGGCTACAACCATAGTTGATAACTGCGCTCATGATTGATTATAATTCTAAATATTCGAAAGATGTATTTAATTTTGCTAAAGGGAGAGCACGGCTCTATTTAGTTAAACTTTTTGCAAAAGAAAATTTAATCGGGAGAAAGTTCTTAAGTAAGGAAAAAGAGTACCCGCAACATTCTAACACGATAGCTACATCCGAAGTCTGTAATGGGTCTAAATGTAAAATAAAGAGTTAAGTGACTCACAAGGGAACGTTTATCATTAGTGGTAAGTTAAGAAAGATCTAGTATTTACTACTTTAAAACGATTTCTTAGTAGTTAGCAAAAGAGACTAAACAACTAGTTGAATTACATTCCAAAAACTCATGAAACATGCATGCATACATACATTGTGCACAATGTCAAAAAATTCACATGAAAGTATAGGTACACAAAGCTCCAAATTTGAATTTTCAATTTTCTAAAACGAACTTGGCTTTTAATATATGAACGTGAAAGTAAAACCCGAGGAAGCTGCCAGAGAAGTGTGAATTCGAAGTAAACACCATCCAAATTTCCAACACATCTGTCACGTGCACGTGGAGATTAGATCCAATCCAATGGTAGCAGAAGGTTGCTGACACGCGTCAAGCCCAGTTGCCCGGACGGTGAACAAATTGAGGGGGGTGAAGAAAAAGAGCAAGATTTATGTGATGAAAATAATTAACCAAAAAAACGAGCATTGAATTGGAAAATGGAAAATATCTCAAATATTAGGATGTCTTTTTGAGTGATTGTGAATCAATGGGATGGTTAGGTCACGAAGTTTGTCACCTCCCCTTAAAACCCACAAATTGTACTTCAAAATTTTGAACCCACCAATAGACAAGAATTGTTTGAAAATCATCATTATATTCACATAAGTTGAATATGAATCTTCATCCGATTAAACGCTGATACAAAAGATTTACTCATTCGTATGTAAAAGAAGATGAGCATAACATTATTTGAGTCAAAATCATAAATTGACAACAACGGTTGTGATTCCTTATACATACAACCGCTAAAATTCAAAATGTTGATGTGATCGTATCAAAACCATATACAACAAAATACATGATGATGGACCATATTCTATACCAATATGGAAATAAATAAATAGTGTCTGTGGAGTGTGTGGCCCTGTAGTCTTAGTCTACTCCACCATCATCATCTCCATCCATCCATTAATTCCATCTCATGGATTTCAGCGTTATTTTTCAAACTTCCCCTCATACCCGCGCACTAAACTAAAGCCACCAAACAATCCGTTGGTTTTTATTTTATTTTTCTCACTAAAATAACATATATTTTCAGAACTTCGCAGTCCTTCCTTCTTAGTCATTGGTTGTAAAGACACAAAGAAAAGTTTGAAAAAGTTGCTCTCTTCTTCACACCTCCTCTGTTTCCTCTGTTCACTGCAGTCCCACCCCCAGACCCAATTGTTGTTTTCACCCTCAAAATCTCTGTAAGTTGTTGAAAACGGATACAAATACAAATACCCAGATCGAATCTAGTCTTTTTTTAACAAGTCTATACAGTATTTGAGCATATATTTGTGATGTAGTTATTGGGTCTAATGGCTTTTTCTCCTTTTTGATTCGTATGTGTTTCGGTGCAGGGGATATATAGACAGTGAAAACGGTGGAAAGGGAGACTCCAAAGGGCGGTTGGAAAGTTAGGATCCGAGGCAAAATCATCGGGTTATGGTTTCCGTTTGAACTCAACAGTATCTGTAAAGATTAGCGAAGAAAAGCGGAGGGCTTCTTTTGGGTTTTGCACAATTGTATTATATAGCTCTAAAAGGGTCTAGCTTTAGTGGGAATGCACAACTTGGTTTCGATAAAGCGATCGAGGAGCGTTTGGGAGAAACACGAGAGATTAACAAAGTGTGTTGAGTTTGTGAGGTGAGATAAAAAACCCCCCCAATGCCGCAGGAGGAATCAAGGAAGAAGATTGGGGATGAATACTCAAATTCCCAGAAGAAGGAGCGCCACATAGTTACTTGGTCTCAAGAGGTGGTTGTCTTTTCATTTTTTTACTCGTTGCTTTGGGTTCTTTTGAGTTATACTTTTGATCCCTATCCTCCAACAACTTCGCCGAGGAGTTAATCTCGCCTTATCCTCTGTATCGGTTTGCTGAATTGAGTTGGTGTTGTTGAGTTGCAGGAGGATGACATACTGAGGAATCAAATAAGTGCTCATGGAACAGACAAGTATGTTTCTTGATTTTCTGTCATGGGTTGGTTTTACTTTTACTTGTAATATTACCTTCTCTATGCTGCTGCTACATATTCATGTAGAAAAATGAATTAAAAGTTTTGCTTTGTGATCATTTTATATGCAGCTGGGCTATCATTGCATCGAAATTCAAGGATAAGACAACAAGACAGTGCAGGAGAAGGTAAATTTCTGAAACCCCAGTGGTAATGTTTGAGGCCAACTTTTATTAAGCTTTCTCTGTGTCTTTCCACTCAATAATTGAGGTCTATCTATCTGTTTTGACTTCTGATTTGGTTTTATATGAACATGACAATAATGTTGCAGATGGTACACATACTTGAATTCTGACTTCAAGAAGGGAGGATGGTCGCCAGAGGAAGACATGCTCTTATGCGAGGTAATTGATGGTATATATTTGTATTTAAAACTTCTGAACTGTATCCAAGGTCAGGTTCATGGAAAAAGGTATTTCTTCAGAACTTGATATGGGAGAAGTCCTAATCACTCTTTTTAATCTGATCAAGTAGGCCATACCTAGTAATTGCATTGGAAGTCCAACCACAGTTTGCTCAACGTTGAACATTATTGCCCTCATGATTAGATATGTAAACCAACTTAGTTACTCAAAGGTGATTTGATCTGCAGGCTCAAAAGATATTCGGTAACAGATGGACAGAAATTGCAAAGGTGGTTTCAGGAAGGTAAGCTTTCATTCCCCCAATCCCCACCCCCCTTGTGAAATAATGCTGGGTCATATTATAAATCGTTTTAGTATTCTGATTTTGAGTGATGTATGCAGAACTGATAATGCTGTGAAAAATCGGTTTTCCACCTTGTGCAAGAAGAGAGCAAAATATGAAGCCTTAGCAAAAGAGAATGCGACCTCATACATCAATCAAAATGCCAAAAGGGTTATAGTCCGAAGTGGCTTCCAAACAGATGGAACAAGAGAAACTACATCACCTTCTAAGAAGTTAAGGTAGAGTAAAACTTCTTTATGTACAAAACTGTTAAGAATGTTATTAGTACTTAATGTCAACATAGTAACAAAAATTCTTGTGCAACACGACAGGAGAGCTCACATTCCTAGTCTCGCCGAAAAATGCAACTCTGGGGACAGACTGCTCAAGATGAATCAGCATCTAAGACCTCCGTTTACTGTGTTGATTCAGAATACTAAGAATGGAGACAACCTTGTAGACCAAGATCCTGTGAACACTACGAAGGAAGCCTCTGGAAATGGTAATTCACCTCAAGCTAAAGCTTGTTCAACAACTCATCAGATTGCTGTCACAACTGTGAAGCATATTGCAGAAAATGTGTGAGGGCATAAGCAATGTGTTGTCTTTAGCCAACGGAATGTTGGCCTATTTATTAGTTGAAAGTTTAATCTCAGGTGATTTTATTTTATTTTGCAACTATAAAGCTTCAGGAGAATCTAATGATACTCTTGCTTTCGTTTATCAACAGATCAAAATAACAAGTTTCAAGGATCATTTCTCAAGAAGGATGATCCAAAGATAAGTGCTTTGATGCAACAAGCAGAGTTGCTCAGTTCATTAGCCCTAAAAGTTAACACAGAGAACACAGATCAGAGTCTGGAAAATGCCTGGAAGGTGAGATATAAATTATGGATCAGTGTGGACTCTTTTATCAACATTGAATTCCTTCTCTCCTGTAAATGGTCTACCAAGTAACTTAGTGCCAACATAATAAAATATCTAGGACTCGCATAGATAGTAACCATATGAGTACAGTGCCCAACATGAATCAACAGATGCCACCTTTGAGTAAGATAGTCAAGTCCCTTGCAATAGAGAGCAATATATATATATATATGGTTATTGTTGTTGATCTATAACTTTTGGATATCTAGCTTGCCTGGACCAACCATATGTAGCATCATATCTGATAAGCTGATGTTCTCTTAATACTTGAATTCCCTCCATATCTGATTAAGAAAATCGTTCACCTAGGGTGCAACACTGAGTCTGCATATCCTCTAACATATATCAAATGTGCGATACTCAGGTGCTCCAAGATTTCTTGAATCAAAGCAAAGAAAGTGACATCCTCAGTTATGGAATCAGTGATTTTGATTTCCAACTCGAAGATCTTAAATACTTGTTAGAGGACTTAAGGAGTACTAATGAGGGAAATCAACCATCCTGGCAGTAAGATGACCTAGACTCCCACTATTTTGATTTCAGCATGCTTAAATAACCTTACAGACTCTGATGGATGGCGTGTAATTGTAGGCAGCCTGATCTATACGATGAGTCTCCAGGAAGCTCGGAATATAGTACAGGGTCAACTCTCCTGTCCCAAACAGAATGTTATGTGGAACACAATGAAGTTGAAATAGGTACACTACTTCAGGAGATTCAACCTGGATCACAATCCATTCCTGTTGAAGGACAAAATGACGTTCCTGAATGTGAGAAAGGAATGATTGTTTCCAAAGGAACCAAACAGCAAGGTAATGGTTTATCAAGATAGGCAGATAGAAAATTATACTTGTGAATTATGGTATCCTACATATCAGATTCTGATAGCATATCTAATCTTATTTGTGCAGAGATATTTCCATCCTGTGATGAAGGAACAAAGGCTGATGCAGTTGTTTCTGTATCGTCAAGTACGGAGTTTGGTTCCCCTATTCATGTTATCCCATTGTTCAGATCCTTGGCAGCAGGAATTCCGAGCCCAAAATTTTCTGAAAGTGTAAGTTCCCTGCGAGTGCAACTCTATCAAACTTCATCATGTTAGCAACACTAGCAAGAATTTTGAGAAGTAGCCACTCTGTGAGTAAACTTGAAGTCACTTGTAGGCTTCTAGAATCACTCTACTGAAGCATTCATATGACTTCTAGTGAACTAAGCAAGAAGCTAATCGTGATTGTGGAGCAAGTGGTTTTTGAAATGATAGCCCTAGTGATTAGGAAAGACTACCCCTGCACAATTTGTACGCAGGAAACTTTTGAGTCGACTAATGATAACAGAGTTAGGACTGAACTCATCTTTAAATCAGGCCATTGGTAGTTGCAGAGCATGAGCAGAACTGGATTGTGTTTTTCTTCTGCATTTACTACAAGTGCATGAAATTATAGGATTCAAGACTTACCATTTATGTTGTTGGATTTTTCAGGAGAGGAGCTTCTTGCTCAAAACGCTTGGAATGGAGTCTCCTGCCCCCAATCCAAGCACCACTCCTTCACAACCTCCACCCTGCAAACGAGCCCTCCTCCAAAGTCTATAACCAGCCTTTTTTGCTATATATTTTGAAAGTTTTTCACGGTTTACATGCCCATGGAGTTCATGTTTTTATGAATTCCTTTCTTCTTAGGATTGCAGCCATTCCAGCCTGAAATTTTACCAAAAGGCAGGTTAAGATCTGCTTCCCAAACCCAGATCTAGAATGCTAGGGTGCATTCTAGCATTTTCGAAAGCATATAACATCGCTTTCAGCATTTTTTTGTCTCGAATCAGATTTACCACCCTCAGAGTTCCTAACCGGTACTCACATCCAGTGTGCTTTGTGTGTCATTCTTTAGTTTGTCTTTCTGAAATTTGTTCCCGAGCTTTCCATTTTTGGCCTTGATTTACCAGTACTTGTACAGAAACCTGCTATAAACAAGTCTATCAGAGTGTCAGACTGTAAGTATACAACGGCACCTCGCCTATATCTCCAGCTAGAGTATATGATGAAAGAAAACAAGAGAAAGAAAGAGATGGAAAAAAAAGAAAAAAAAGAGAGAGTAGAGGATTAACCAGTGGAAATGGATTCCTTGTTATCGTTTTTCAGTGTGCAAAGGGTATAGAATAAGTTCATTTTTTTCTTCTTTGCTTTGGTTCCCCACCTGATTTCTGATGTAACCAAACTTAATATAATTGGAGTGCAAAATGGTTTTCGTTTTGGTGTGCACTTCTCTGTGTCTATTTTACTTTCCTGAATCAAGACATTACCATAGGTGAATGCATGAGTTGCAAAACCAGGAATGATAAATCCGAAAATAAATTTGCATAAAAGTTCATGTCTAACCGTTTGAGAGGAAATTCATCTCTGCTCCCTTGTTGACTGAAAGGATTCCTGAGAGTTTTAACTTTGAAATCAGTACTTCACACATATAGAATAGAAGCTGAATTGTAAGTGGTTTACTTACAGCGGAAACTCCTCTTATTCTTCTCTTTTGAGAGTATGTTGATGTAGGGAAGAACCGAGGAAGGGTTCTGAGAAAGATGTGTTAATATTGAGTTTTCATGGTGGTTGTGGCGGTGGTGGAAGACAAGCATGATTGGGAAGAAGAGAAAAGCAGATGGTAAAGAGGGAGGGAACTCTCTACAAAATAAAGTTCCACTGATTTTTTTTTTTTTTGAAAAGAATAAAGTGCACTTATTGATACTTTTGACCTTCTAATTCCCCTATAAAGTTGTTTGACCTCAAGATATACCAATTCAATAGTTAAAGAAATTCTTCTTGAGGGTGTTCAATAGCATGACCTCTTGCTGTCTCTTCCTCTTCGATTTCTTTAATTCCCCTGTCCATTCCAGCAAAGTAACATGAGTTCTATTACCGTGGCGTATCTAGGAAGTATTGTCAGGAGAGTACTTTTACAAAGTAAAAAAAATTTTGAACAAAGTTACTAAAACATTATAATTTTATACAAAATAACAAGGAGATTTAAAACCTAATGTTGAAGTATCTCATATTGATATCTTCGGTACATTTAGATAGTACTCCTCAACGATCTTTTATCTTTTGAAATTGTTGCATAATTACTTCATTATCTAAACTATGAAAAATATTTTTCTTTATATATGCAACCAAACAATCATTCATCCATACATCACCAATTCGATTGTGTAATCGAGTCTTCATAATATTCATAGCTGAAAAAACTCGCTCCACACTCGCCGTTGCAACAGGTAATACTAGTGCTAATGTCAAAAGCACGTACACCAATGGATAAATTTGATCTTTTTTTTTTCTTTTTTTTTTTTTTCTCAACCATCTTTTGTGCTACATCACTAATCCCTTCCAAACCTGCAAACTCACTATCAGATTTCACATCCTAAATGTAATTCTCAAGTTGGCCTTTATTGCATAATACAAATCAAACATGAATGAAATTAAGTGAAAGAGCATAACACTAAAGCACTAAAGAAAAGAAGAAGAGGAAGGTTTGCAAACCTTAAAGTGTTAATCAATTGAATTGGTTGAACATTTGATTCAATTTTGAGTTAGGTTTTGTGAAGGGGGTGAGGAGAGAACAAAGGGAAAATAGATAAAGTAGATGAGCGGGAAAGAGAGAGTGAAAAGGTATGGATGAGGGTAAAATTTTGGATAGAATTTTAGGGGGTTATATTAAAAAGGAAACTCTTAAGACTTTTTAGGTATTTAAGTAATTTATCTTTAAAAAAAAAAAATATATATATATATATATATATATATATATATATATATATATATATATATATATTTCTTTGAAAAATCAGTGGGGGCCTCCCCACTCCCTCATGCCTTCTTCCCTCCGCCACTGTTCTATTAGGTACATGACAAGTTAAACACGCATGGACGAATACGATACTCTACAATTTCTACTATCTTAAAGATGCCCATAAGAGGATACAAAAGACCTATGGAAGTATTAGTTTCAATTTTGCCTATATTTTTTGTTAATTAACAAGAGGTCGTTTTGTTAACTTCTTACTAGCCATGTGGCACATGCAATGTATGTGTGTTTTACAAATTTTGATTTGTAATTATTCACCATGTAGATAATAGATTGTAAACTCAATAGAAAAAACGGAAATGTGTAAACGTAGAGGTTGTATTGGTCATGACGACATATGTGTCTTTTATTCATTAAGCTTAATAATATGTATTTATTTATGAGTTTACATAATTGTATTTATTAAATAATTAATTTTAGGGGCTCTTACCAAAAACTATCATATAGATGTTAGTATTACTAAAAACACTACACTATATTTTTTATGTCGGTATAGCCGGTACTTCTGCAGTTGTCACAGGTCAACCCTTCCACGTTTATTTTATCCCAAATTTGTCATTCAGCTTTCTCCTCTCTCTCTCTCTCTCTCTCTCTCTCTCTCTCTCTCTCTCTCTCTCTCTCGCTCAGACCAAGAAAAAAAAAGCTTTTCTCTCTTTCCCCCGCACCAAATGGAATCCACCGAGGACGAACTCGCCTGAGTCAACTCACTCCCCACCCCAACTCGACCTTGCCTCCACCACCAGCGACGACTCCCGCAGCACCACGAACTCCTCCGGCAAGGTCTACGGCACCACTACCTCCTCCGGCGAGATTTCGGCGATGCTGGCTCCGATTCTCGTCGACCTCGGCGAGGACCTCCGGATTGCGGTGGCGGGCCAGCCCAAGTGCTTCAAGAGGAACAACAAGCGCGTCGCGTGGGGGGTTCCAGGAATGACTCGTCGTTCTTCAGTATTTCCGCTGATGATCGGGAAGCAAAACCCCGCCGTCTTGCAGCGGTCTGAGAGCAGGCCATCAGGGAATCGTGTGGTTGCACCGTCGGATGTTGCCGTTCAAGCACTCCCCCAAATCGATCTCGAGAAACGTGTCCACCGCCGCTTGAACGTTGTCGCCGCTCGCCTCCACCGGAATGTCCTCGTACGCCTCGGAAGTTGATCTCGCCGCTGTCGCCGACGTCTTCTCCACTACTGACCTTTAGCTGATCGAGTTTCTAGGCGACGTTGTCGAACGGGTTTGGGCCCGGGTACGCCGGCGGTTGGGCTCGGAAGGCATATATACAATTCAATAGACGATGCAAGAGAAATCTTTAGTCAACAACTCTGTGGTCAAAGTATCATGCATATTTACATTTTCTTTAGAAGTTCAGAAGAGAAATCTTTATTATTTTACCATGTTTGATTTTTGACGTAACATCATGTTAAATTTGAAGGAAGTTGTTTTTGTTCCTTCAAATTGAAGGATGTGTTTTTTCAATTTCCAGAAAGACATCCTTCAATTTGAAGGAAGCTATTCATGTTCGTTCAATTTGTAGGAACACATCCTTCAATTTGAAAAAAGTCGTTCATGTTCTTGAAGGATGTGTTCCTTCAATTTGCAGGAACACATCATTCAATTTGAAGGAAGTCGTTCATGTTATTTCAATTTGAAGGAACTGTTCTTTCATATATGAAGCAGTTCCTTCATTTTGAATGAACAATTCCTTCAAAATTCAAATAGAATCCAGAATTTAAAAATAATGTTCCTTCATTTTTAAGGAAAACAAAGGAAAAAATAACCACACATTGCTTGATAATATACTAAAATTCCGATAAAATCTGAACTTGTTGAGTATTGCGATCTGGAAAATTATAAAGAAATTTTGGATGGAATATATTGGATGAAGAAAAGGACGAGAGAAAAGAAGAAAGATTTACGAAGAAATAATATTGGATGTACGAAAGGAGGAGGGAGAAGAAAAGGAGGACAGAGAAAAAAGAGAACAGAGAAAAAGGAGAAATAACGTTGAATGCAGAAAAGGAGGAGAGAGAGAAAGATGTGTTAACCTGATACATAATAATAGCCGGTCATAGTAGTACTATATTGTAATATTTAAAGTGTAATAGTATTTTTGGGTATTTTGATCTTCAAGTAGTATCAAAATGTAATTGTTTCTTAATTTTATCACATAATATATGCTCATAGGGGCACATGCGCATGCGTCTTTTTCTTTTTTTAAGCCCTCTTTGCAGTATAAGAATGTATATATTAGTGCTTAATTCAGGTGAAAAATACTAAATATATTAAGTGGAGAATGAAGGCAACAATGGTTTGTATGACCCCCAAATTCGTAAACTAGTAGTGATTCCAACAACATGTTAATTGGTGGCCACCATAGGATCAAAGATAATGGAGGCAAGTGGTGAATTTGGCGGAACTTCTTCAGGTGATGAGTTTCATAACTAGCAGTCATCATGGAAGGATAGGTGTGTTTGTACATTTTATGTCATCTATGTTTATCCAGTATATAGTGGGGTGCTTGTTCTTATTTGTAGAATGCTTGTTTTTTTTTATTTACCTGAACTTATATTATGTATTTTGACTTGTGATGTTTTAAATACTTATTTTAAACTTTGCTCTATTGTATGCCGATTGGCATGATACCCCTCACTCTATTTATCTACTATATATTTTGGGTTTGTACTACTGTACATAAGTGCCTTTTTGGTTTTTTTTTTTTTTTTTTTCTTTTTAGGCAGGTTTATTGAAGAACTTTACTTTGAATGAGCCATTAGCATGCGTCTAAAATGAGGCCAACATCCGGTAGGATGCGGAAGCATAGAACCAAAATTGGTATGGTTTCCACCCGGTATTGATGCTCACTTAATAACACTAGTAAGTTTGACGAGTTTATGGTTAATAATTGTTCAATAGAGAGCTCATCATGTAATTATCATTTTTTTTCTTCTTTATTAGAATAAGGTGAGGAGGTTTGCAACTTATTAGACAAGCATGTGCAAATAATCTCGATTAAGTTATTCAATTGGGTGTATTAACAATAATTTTTTGTTTTACACATCCAATACTCTTATCGGAGGTGTTAAGTAGAAGGGAGAGAAAGTCTCAGTCTTGGAGCAAAATGCCTCTATTGATGTAGAAAATGTAGCAAACTAGTTGTAGGTATATACTTAATCTTGATCATAGCATGCTTTTATTGATATAGTAAATTTAGCAATCTAGTTGTTGTATATACCTAATCTTGATCCACTACAAGAAAAAATGGATAATGTGACCAGATTTTTTGTGAGGCCCAAAAATTCGTCACAATAGAGACTTTAATGTGACGAATTTGTGCACTTGTCACTTATAGTTTAACTCCCAGATGAACGAGACCAAGGTCGTCACAATTCATTCGTTGTGGTCACAAATTGATCCCAAAAAAAAAAGCGGGACAAATTGCCGCTCAAACAAAAAAAATTTTGTTTGGGGAATCCCCAATTTTACCGCAACCCATATTTTAACGCAACTCTCCGCAACCCAACGCAACTCCCCACTCTTCCTCCGATGCCCCGCCTTCCTCCGACGCTACCGTGCCACAATCGACCGCTGTTTCCATCTGCTACCTCTACTCGAATCAGGTTTCTCGTTTTGATTTTGTTATTCACTTTTTCTTCATACACATCAATTTCTTAATTAGATTTTGGGGTTGTTGTTTCAAGAACTGAGAATGCATTCTTAATTTTGCTGGGTCTCTTCTTCAAGCGCTGTGGTTGAGTTTTCTATTTTAGGGCTCCTAAAGAACTTTCAATAGCAGAGGTTCGATCATCTGGATATATATGGACGAGGTAAGTTTAATTTATTTATTTTTTCAATTGCTTGGAAGTTCTAAGACAGGTTAGTGATTGGAGTTGATGTTTTATATTAACATCAGTTGAATCTTTTGTTCTTTTAAGTTGGGTCACTTCTTCAATTGAATCTTTTGTTCATGTTTTCTGTTTTATGCAGTAACAAGTTTTAATCATCTAGATATCGACTAAGGTAGTTGTTTATGTATTTGAATATATTGAGAGAATTATATAGACTTTTGGTGTATTCACGGAACTCTTGAATATTTGATTAGCTTGCTTGCTGTAAACTTTTGAATTTGACAGATTTCCTAGTGTCATTTAATCATCCTGGTGTTAACTGCTAGATATGAAGGGTTACTAGTGTACATCGTTTATGACCACTACATAGAAATTATCATTAAATCACTTTCACACATCCGTATTCAATTATTTTAGCTTTTGTGGGCTGCATCTTGTAAGTCAGTTTTGGGTATTCCAATTGGTAGTTTGAAAATAATCTATTAATTTAAGGCATATATTACAAAGCAAGGTATATTGTTTAGATGGTATCTATAATGCTTTTGTTTTGTATTCCAGTACTTATTCTTTACTCCATTCCCTTATTTAACTTAACCACTGTATTGTTATTTCACACTTTAGGGCTGCTTTTAAGGTTTTGTGGGATAGTAAGGTTCCAGAACAACTACTATCAGCAAGGTAATTCTGTCTAGCTATGATAGAATTGCTACAACAGATATACCAGAAAAAGTTATTGGCGCATTGATCAATAATTTGATATATCTATATGTTTCTCACTTTCTTGACAAACATATATGTATTAGTTAGTCATCTTTTAATCAGAAAGTATTAGTCTCTCTAGGCCTTGAGACTATGTATTGGCTAATTAACTTTGGTGGGTGGCTACTTATTCAGAAAAGATTGGAGAGCGCAAGTGCAAAAAGAACTTCCACAAAACCTTTGAAATCCAAGGCAACTAAAGCTGAAAGATGTGCCCTGCAGGAGCAACTTGCAAAAGTTGCTGCAAAATAGATAAGTTCCTCCCTATTTCCCTATGAGTTTTCACTTTCAATAGTGTGTCAATTTTTTCATGACCTTAATGTTTATTCATTGTGCTGAGTTACAGAATAGATAAGTTCAAATAGAAGATGTATTTGCGCATTACTTGATAATTTGATATATCTATGAGTTCACTTTCCTGAAAAATATGTTAATGTTTGCCTGGTTATGAGGTATTTCTGTAACTTCTGTTTTGATAAATGAAATCTGGGTTTGGTTGATGAATTTATGGGTTTATGGTTTACTGTACTGATGCTTGAAGAATAAGAAAACTTGAGAGAAAAGAGAGATGAGAGGAAATAACAAGAATAAGGAATGAATATTGTGCGAGCTTCTCTGCCAATAGCAGTAGTGCATTTTTCATTATATCATCAAATTTTTTTGGACCACTGTACACGTGTATCCATTACATAATCTGATTTCACCAACCCACATTTGGGATTACTATTCAAATATCTTTACTTCGATCATTTGGCACGTAGCACAAATGCATTTACATGTTTTCTCTAACACTTAGAACTATTTCTTCTTCTTTTCTTGAGTGTTACTTCAGCTGCACTCCACATTCTTCACTGCTGCACAGCTTCTGCATAGCCTGCACAATGGTTATATCACAACAAAATATAGGTATTAGTATTATGTGTTGATCTAGCTTTTATGACAGTGCACTCATTCTGCTAGATAATGGAATGGATAAGTTCAACTATGAGGTTCAACCAAGGATGGTGCTACAATCATCCATGTAATAAAGTTGAGTTGGTAAGGTTAGAAGGATAAACTATTCATGTATACTTTTTTATTTAATTTTTGTTATGTCCTTCCTAATTCATTCTGATTTGAAGCTTCGATAATGTAGTCTCTTCTTCTTGTGATCTGTTGTAGGTATCTTAGCAGTAAACGTCAGAGCATGCATTGCTTTTGTATGGATCCTCTGCTATAACGTAGGTATCTTAGCAGTAAACCTATATTAAGTTCTTAATTCAAGCACTCAATGCTTCATTATGGATATATTCTTTTCCCAGAATTAGTGAGAGCATGACATGCTTAATTTGTATTCTTTTAATAATCAGACCATGGAAAGCAGGGTTCGCACCTACAAATGTCTACCTTTGGTTGTTGGCAAATTGTCAGAAGTTTAGAGAAGTGTTGATCAAGTGAGACAGAGAACCTTTTGTACCACATAATAAATTATTCAATTCAATTGAGACAGTTGAAAGAACCATAAGTTTAGTTCTTTCAAAATTTGTACGAATTCGAATGTTCTACGTTTATATAATTATCTCATTCTAAATTCAATTTCTTATCTTTTAAGCTACTAGCAAAAGAAAATAGATCCCTGATTAGTTTCATATACACTTTCAATGTGAAAGAAAAACGATGAAGCATCATTGATTGTTTTGTGTGACCAATGATTAGGTGTCATATATAATGAAGGGTTATTATCATGAATGGTGCCTGAACTTTCATTAACAGGACTTCATGGTGCCTGAACTTTAAAAGTGATCAATTTGGTACCCAAACTTTTAAAAACCGGACTTCATAGTGCCTGAACTTTAAAATTGATCAATTTGGTACCCAAACTTTAAAAAAGAGGACTATATGGTACCCAGACTTTCAAAAAGAGGACTATGTGGTATTCTAGTCAATTTTTTGTAATCAAATTCCGTTAAAATGAAGGATAAAATGGTCTTTTAACATTAATTTTTATATAAAATATTTTTTTTACCTCTCAACTTCTATAAATATGTTTTATGGTGTTTTGAAAAAAATGAAAATGTCATATAGCTATTTTAGATAAATAAACAAATTGATTAATGAAAATATAGTTGAACGGTAGATTTTTTCTATCTTTTAATTTCTATTGGAAATAATTTTTAATGTTTGAGTATATTTTTATTTATCAATTTATCTATTACTTTTCAATAGTCATATGCATAAATGTTTTTTGAAACATCGTAAAACATATTTATATAGTGGTGAGGAATGACAGGGCATCACTATAGAGCATTAATGACGAATAATGGAGCATCACAAATCTCCAAATGTGACGGAATGGCAAGGGGTCACATATAGCTATTTGTGACGCTTTACTAGTTTGGTCACATTTGGTCTTTGGTGAGCTCGCATATGTGACGCCCTCTGTGACGACCAAATTTCCTCACAATAGAACTTTTGTGACTTCATTTTCTTCAATTGTGAGGAATGGTCTTCCTCACATTATCCATTTATTCTTGTAGTGATCATAGTTATTGACTAAGTCGTGATATTTTTCTTTTCCAACAACTTTAACTTAGTGCATGCAGCCAACATCAATACTTTGTAAATCTATAAGCCACATCACATAAGAGACCTTATTATATGAGAGGTCGAAATTTGGCCAACATCTGTGATCATGCATGAATATAAAGCACTATTATTGTAGATTTTAGTCGTAATCAATGACATTTGTGATCATCATGGTCAATCTGCCAATTTATGGTTGAATTTTGGATATATAATTCCTTACTGCATTGATTCGTTTATTTTTCTTTCTTATTATGTAAAGATGTAATTTACGAAATGTACAATGAAAGTATCAAGCTCATGCATTTTTTGTAGTTTATTATGTTAACCACTTTCATATCAATACATCTACATTTTCACTGCTTTATGTCATATTTCACTATAGAGCTAACCCCTAAACTAATACATAATGCAATTCTAATGAGTGCTTTGGGTGATCCATACACTGGTGGATACATCAAAGGTATTCAACTCTTCTATATCTCTCTCACTATGCTATATCCAATTCTTTTTTGTTTTTTTTTGCAACATATTTACTTTGATTGACAGTATTTCATGTGAGTGATTGCCAAATGAAATGCGATGATAGATTGGTGAACTTGTATCTCACTCTCTTAGAGGAACTTGAAAAATACAAGGAAAGTATTTTGGTACTTGTTCATAAAGAACCCAATCATGTTACTCGAATCAAGCTCGGGAGCATTTCATACCCTTGAAGTAAGTATATAGATCAACCGATATATGTTTACAAAATAGAACTTAATTTTTTTAACTAAGCATGCGCTTTTTCTTTAGACGGAGGCAAGGGAATTCCTAAACTTCCTTATAATTTAGCGGTATTAGGTGATATAAAATTTCTTCATAGAGTGAAGTTTACTTCAAAAGAAGAAGCACATAATGCATTTACAAAGTTTCGTCAAATCTACAAGGATTAAAAAAATGACATGACACAAGAGTTTGAAGGAATGATATGCACTTGGATTGATCAAGACACTTATGTTCATGCATAGCTTCCATCAAAGGAATTAGTTAGAAGCCTTTTAAGCTTTTAAGTAAGTATTCAAGCTGTGATTAAGGAAATTCGGATTTGGTCCGGATGACATCCTTTCTACAAATATTATTGGTGGATTTGAACATGATTTGACATATGGTTATGTTATTAGGTTTTTGTGGTTTAAGGATTTGGAGAACTTGCTACGTTTTTGGGAGACAGTGAATAAGAGAGAGGTGTATGTGAGGGTCCCTGGATTTTCTGGGAGGATCACTGGATTTTCTTTCTTTCGGCCAACAAAGGATACTCTAAAAACTCTTCTGCCCGATATGCTCACTTCCATCTCCTATATAAATGCACATGTTAATATAGTTTAACATGTAATTTATGCTGATTAGGTTTTAATGAATTTATGATTAGTTATCTGACCTGATATTCTCACTTCCACCTCTTATCAATAGTGTTTTATTGCTTTTGTTCATATAAATTGTGTTTTATTATTTAATTAGTTGACTGTCTATTAATTACTAAGTAATGTCATTTAGGAGAACATGTGGAGGAAAACCATGGAGAAGATTTCCCTTAAACTTGATTTTTAAGCCATAACTTCCAAACTCTGATGCGGCCTTGCTTACCTCTTCTCAAATGCTCCAAAACAGTCTTGGTGCAAGTAGAAAAACATTTCCCTCTATCATTGTAAACTCAATAGAAAAATGGTGAATGAGATATAAAGGCACAATATTTGTAGTTATTAGACTCATATCCACGTATTTTTTTTTTACAGAATAAAACTCAGGTTTTAATAGTTTTGCCACATAGGAGGTGAATTAGCAAATTAGTTCAATCTATTTACATATCTGCCCTTTTTTCATTAAAAAAAAAAAGAGTTATAAAGTAATACCTACCAGCTTTTTTTAAAAAGGAACCTAATATGATGAGGGCGAGCATTTAAACAAGTGGATTTCTCTTCATCACTTACAAATATGAACTTATTGACGTTTTTGAATTTGAATTAGGATTTTCCACCTAGACTTTTTTTTTTTACGGTTTACAATGTGAAGGTTTTAATATGTGGATATATTCATGTGTTTCCAATTTCAAGTAGATATGTTTAGGTTTTTTGCAATTTCAGGTAGATATGTTTAGGTACTTCCAATTTCACATGGATACGTTCAAGTGTTTCGAGATATTTGCGATGTTTTCTAATATCAAGTGGATATGTTTAGGTGTTTTCTAATTATATGTTTAGATATTTTTGGGATATTTGGTGGAATTCCTCAGATTGAGCCATTTGGTTGTTCTAATCTCTTGGTCTAGTTGATTTCTAGCCTCTTAGTCTCTTGGTCATTAGGTTTTTCTATATCATGAGACCATATGTGTCTTTTATTCATTAAACTTCATAATACATATTTATCAATCTACATAATTGTTCTCATTAAATAATTAATTTTATCACATAGTATATGCTCATAGGGATACATGCGCATGCGTCATTTTGTTTTTTTAAGCCCTCTTTGTACTATAAGAATATATAGATTAGTGCTTAATTCAAGTGAAAATACAGAATATGTGAAGTGGAGAATGAATGCAACAATAGTTTGAATGACCCTCGAATTTGTAAACTAGTGGTGATTCCAACCACTAAGTCAATTGGTGGCCACCATAGGATCAGAGGTAGTGAAAGCTAGTGGTGAATATGGGGGAACTTTTTCAAGTGATGAGTTTGATAACCATTAGTCATCATCAAATGATCGGTGTGTTTGTACATTTTATATTGTCTATGTACTGAAACTTTATCAAGTATGTAGTGGTGTGCTTGTTCTTATTTGTAACATGGTCAATCTACCAATTTATGTCTGCAGAAGAGTGCTCAAACTTAGGTCGTAGGAAGTTCCTAAAATCCTTTAGGTCCTGGACCTTCTTGTCAACAAATGCAGTGTCATATGGACTTTCCTCCTTCCCCTTAAAGTTACTGATCTTTAAGCAATTAGACAGTATACTGTAGTTGCGTTTGTCATCGAAACTAATGTGGGTATAATTGTTTTCATGGATTTGCTTTATTGTAATTAAAGCATCTCTGCATAAAACATCTGAAAACTTATTAAAAGATGGTTGTAAAAAAATAATACTCTACATATAGAAAAAGATGTACCTGATTGCGGTGCACCACTATGGATGTAAGGTATCTCTGGCAGATTTTATTGTCAAATGAGACTGTTTTCATGATTTGTAAGGTATCGCAGGCACCAACATAAAGTCGCTAATGCCTGGCTGGATCTAAACTCGCAATGGGCAAGGAGGAAAGGGTTTAACAGCCCTGGGAGCTCCAATTTAGAAGATGGCTTAAAAATCTTCCTTGCTTTTGATTCTTCTGTGAATTTTATAAAAAGAAGCATTGATGTCATCATCCTGATCATACTTAATTGACCCTTCATGTGAACTGTTGGCTTCATGGTATGAGAATTCTAGTTCAATCATGTTAGCTCTTGAAACTACCTGCATTATGATATATACATCAAATTCTATCTTCAGATTTTCAAGATAGAAAATATCATGGTAGCTTGAAACAAGCTTAAGTCAGATTGGACATTTTGAGTGTGTAACTTCCTAAGTTGGTACTTGGGCGGCTCACTCTCTGTTCTCAAACACATGGTACTTGACAATTTCATGAGATATTAAATGAGCACGACAGACTTTTACATATAGAAAATACACATGCACTTTTGAGGACCTGAATGGTGCTATAGGCTTTTTTACTCAATATACATGTAATCGCAATTCTACTTTAGCCCAAGAGTTGGTGCCTTTAAGTGTAAAGTGACTGATAGTATTATTATGTGGAACATCTTTCATATTTATTCTTGTAGTGAGGTTTCATCAAAGTTCTATTTATTTATCAAAGGCAATTCGTGGTGTATACATTGTTTCCATGTAACATAGATCTGATTTGGCTTATCATTATAGTTTGCTTTCCCAATTTACACTCGTTATTCAGCTCCCTTTCTTTTATTTTGCACCAACAAAATTGTCTCATTCTACCAGATCAGTGCATAACTTGAATTATGCTAAATAATATACTTCTCAAACCTAGAGAACTCCAAAGTTGTTAGAATCATCGTAGCACATTCTACGTGAAGCTTTCCAAAAGAAATGAGAATAAGTTAAAGAGCTTTCCAAAAGAAATGAGAATAAGTTAAAGGCATTCATTCGTTTCCTTTTCCTCCTTACTATAAAAAGATGTAATTTATGAAATGTATAATGAACGTATCAAGCTACACATTTTTTGCAGTTTATTATGTTAACCACTTACTCATATCAATACATCTACAATTTATTTCACAATAGAGCAAACTTATAAACTAATGCATAATGCAATTCTAATGAGTGTTCAATTATTCTATATCACTCTTACTATGCTATATCCATTTCAGTTTTTTTTTTTGGCAACATATTTATTTTGTTTTGACAGTATGTCATATGAGTGATTGCTAAATGAAATGCGATGATAAATTGGTGGACGTGTATCTCATTTTCTTAGATGAAGTTGAAAGAGACATGAAAAGTATTTTGGTATTTGTTCATAAAGAATCCAATTATGTTACTCGCACCAAGCTCGAGGAGCATTTGGTAGTCTTGAAGTAAGTATATTGAATAACCAGTATGTGTTTACATAGCAGAACTTATTTTTTTTTAATTAAGCATGCTTTTTTCTTTTGACAGCAGCAAGGGAATTCCTAAATTTCCTCATAGCTTAGCGGTATTAGGTGATACAAACTATCTTCACAGGGTGAAGTTTATGTCAAAAGTAGATGTGCGTAATGCATTTAAAAAGTTTCTTCAAATCTAAAAGGATTACAAAAATGACACGACATAATAGTTTGAAGGAATGATATGCACTTGAATTGATCAAGATACTTATGTTTATGTAAAACTTTCTTCGAAGGAGTTAGTTAGAAGACTTTTAAGTAGTTGTGATTCGAAGAGTACAAGCTTATCACCTTCCACGAATCTATGCTATATGCTGAAAGAATCCCAAAGAAAACAAAAAACTACGAAGGAAGGATGTAACATAATAGTCGTCATTTGGTATAGCTATTTTCTAAGTCGTGATATTTTTTTTTTCTGGCCACTTTAATTTAATGCACGCTGCCAACATCGACACTTTGTAAATCTGTGATCCACCTAACATATGAGAAACGTCGAAATTTAGTCAACATCTGTGATGATGCGGGAACATGAAGCAACATAATTGTGGATTTTAGCCGTAATCGATGACATTTGTAATCATCATGGTCAATTTGTCAATTTATGGTTAACTTTTGGATATATAATTTACTTTTGATTCCTTATTTATTTATGAAATGTACAATGAAAGTGTCAAGCTATGCATTTTTTGCAATTTATTATGTTAATCACTTTCTCATATCAATACACTTATAATTTATTTCACAATAGAGCAAATACCTAAGCTAATACATAATGCAATTCTAATGAGTGTTTTGGGTGATCCATACATTGGTGGATGCATCAAAGGTATTCAACTCCTCTATATCTCTCTCACTATGCTATATCCAATTCTTTATTTTTTTTGGTAACATATTTATTTTAAATGACAGTATTTCATGTGAGTGATTGCCAAATGAAATGCAATGATAGATTGGTGGATGTGTATCTCACTTTCCTAGACAGTATTTCATGTGAGTGATTGCCAAATGAAATGCAATGATAGATTGGTGGATGTGTATCTCACTTTCTTAGAGGAACTTGAAAAAGACAAGAAAAGTATTTTGGTATTTTTTCATAAATATAACTTAAACACTTTTTTTTTTACTAAGCATGCTTTTTTCTTTGGACAGCAACAAGGGAATTCTTAAACTTCCTCATAACTTAGCGGTATTAGGTGATACAAACTATATTCATATGGTGAAGTTTACGTCAAAAGAAGATGCGTGTAATGCATTTACACAGTTTCATCAAACCTACAAGGATTACAAAAATGACACGAAACAAGAGTTTGAAGGAATGATATACACTTGAATTGATCAAGACACTTATATTTATGCAAAACTTCTTTCGAAGAGTTTCCAAAGGATACAAGCTTATCAGCTTCTGCGAATCTATGCTATGCTGAACGAATTTGAAAAAAAAAAAAAAAAAACTACGAAGGGAGGAGGTAACATAATAGTTGTCACTCGGCATAGACATATTAGCTTAAATTTATTGAATTACCCACAAAATGTTCATATCAGATGTGTTATTTGAGAGGTAAAATGCACATGAAACCTACACCCTAATGCCTTTTCGTTGTTGTAGAAAACCTAATTGAAAGTAGTGTTCATGGTGAATATGATCCAGATGCGCCTGGACATTTTGAAATATTGCGTCCCATCGTCGTTGCCTTGCCCTACTATTGGTATTAAGATATTGCTCATGAAGTAGAACCTTATGAGCTCTGTCCATGAATTTTCTAGCTGATGGCTACTTGCAGTTTATTTTTCTAATTAAGTTCATTATCTTTGGTTTGTGAAGGACTTATCCTTACTTTGTTATGGATTTATCTTCGGTTCGTATTATATTTGAAGTAAACCTACTTAAATTTGTTTGTTAGTTGGGACATCTTTCCGGAGCTTTCTAGCCATGGTAATCTTGTTTACTCTCGAGCAAGTTTCAATATTTTTAATATGTTATGTCTTTGCAAACGAAATGGAAGTCAGAATTGCTTTCTAACACATACATAGAAAATTATGATCATAACTTACACTAGATAGTGATATTTATACCTCATTAATGCATAACCTCTACAAATACATAAAATTATTTCAACCCAATAACCTACAATTATAGAGGTTTTGCTGTAGTATCATAAATTATTAACTGGTAAAATCGTAACATAAAACAAGAATTGAGCACATAATCAACTTATAACATGAAAACAATTACGTAGCCCGCCTACTGTGAAGATTTTTTTAAATAGCCAAAAATTAAGATTTCTTGTTGATTGGGTCTATATCCAAAATTCTATAGCCCAAAAAAGAGAAACTCTTTAGGGCATTAATGTGGATAGTATAACAAGTGCCTGCATCAAATTTCTTTGCCTAAAAATGTAGTTCTTATTGAATGAGTGGTTGCTCCACATCAATGCACTACCTTGCACTCAACAAACTAATCACCAAAATCGTAATGATTAATATACAAGCAGACATGGAATGTGGGTCAAAGGACTTCAATTGAGATTACTCTTACGACAAGTGATTACTAATTAATCTAGATTCTACTTTTTTTCTAATCTAGGGACTAAAGTCTAGTATTTACTAATTCTTTATGGTAATTTTTGATGTACTACACAGCAGGGACGAAGAACATGTTGAACCAAGGGGGACATTAGCCCTCCACTTAATTTTCTAAAATTACAAAGTGACCTGACCCCCAAAGTTCTTAAAATTTACTATATCTTGACATAAAATTATAAATTGACTCCTAAATTTCTATTCATGTGACAATAACCCCTATGGACAAAATAGACTTGCTAATTCTACAATTGGCCACCAATTTTGAATGTTTACTTTTAAGGATAAAATAATGAGGACCACCGCTAATAGCCAAAGAAAATGCACACGCTAAAAAAACAACATGCGGGACCCACTTATAAAAAATCACACACACATAAATAGTTTGTGGCACACATAAATAATTTTTGCTAACACATAAACAGTTAACATATAAACAGTTCGTGTCTACACATAAATAGTTTGTGCCAATACATAAATAGTTGTGACGACACCATTGAGTTTCAATGGTGGTTCAAATGAGTTTTACAAAAATGAGATCAAAATTTAAAATGAATTGTGGGCATTATAGATCTTGAAGAAACAAGAAGATTGACACCCTACTTGACTTGGGGTGATCAGATTTGAACTGAATCGATCGATTTAGCCTGAAAATATCGAGAAGTTTCTATCTTGTTTTTCTTGTATAATAGTTTTAATGTTGTGATCTTAATATCAATAGAAAATATAGATCGATAAGAGTCTAATGCCACCAACTTTGTATCAATTGGACTCCGAATAAAAGATATATGATTCAAATAATTTTGTGAAAGTTTTTAGAAGAAAATAGATGAGAAACAGGGGAGGGAGGGGCTGACGAGCGTGAATGATTGAAAGTTTTTTGACCAATGTAATTTTGCCACATATTTTTTTGCCCTTGTATGAGATGATTTGAATTTCATGTCATAGGAAAGAAAATGAAGTTTGATATGTCCTCAGAAATACTTTTCTCCAAATATAACCCCCTTTTCAATTTCACCATGAAAATTCTATTCACAAAATATAACTCCTTTTCTCAATTTCATCCTGAAAAATTAGTAAATTCTTACTATATATTATCCTAAAATTACAAATTGACCCCCAAAATTCCTATCCATAAAAAATATAATCCCGTTTTCAATTTCACCATCAAAGTTCTACACCCAAAATGTAACTCCCTTTTCAGTTTAACTCTCAAAACTTTATTACAAATTGTAACTCTGGTTCTAAAAATGTAACCTCGGAGATGAAATCCTATTTATGTCACTGCTATACATCCAACTTTTCCTATATATCTTACCTAAAACCAAATTGTTTACCATGGACATGCGAAACACTAACCAAATCATTGCACTCGGCCTATCAGCTTTGGATGAGAGGAAATGATTGGTATTCATGCTGCTAAACAATAACACATGACTACTTCAATTAGGGCTGGGCAAAAGTCTTGAAACCGTTAGACTGTTCCAGACCATCCTTGTACCTTTCTGAAAATACACCAAATCGTTTTGGACCGGTTGAAAATAGGATTGGACCGGGTTTAGCACAAAATGTCCCTCCTGTCCCGGTTTCTAAAACTTTCATTTTCTGGCCTTTTTTTTAGGCCTAGTCCAATGTAAAAGCCCAAAGCCTTTTTTCTTTTTCTTGCTCTTTTCTCTCTCCTTTCTTTCTTCTCTGTGTTGTTTTCTTTGAAACTCTACGCCGCCAACCTTTATTGCTGTAGCTTTACATCCTTTCTCTCAATGTGTTCATCATTTTGCTCTATCCCCATCCTCAAATTCGGTTCTAAATCAAACCCCAACCCTCCAACATTCCCAACTGCAATTCTCCGAAACCCTAAATCCCCAAACTCTCAATTGAAACCAGTTGAACCTCTTCCTCCTCCACCAACCTCCATTCCTCCTCCAAATTGGTAAGTGTTCAAATAGGGTTGTTCAAATTAACGCATGTTTTCTTGAATTGGGTTGAATTTTTTTATGTTGATGGTAAATGGGATAACATGGTACCAGACTGGTTTGTCCGGGTTTCAAATGGGATAAAACCAACCACGGCCTCTATCCCGAAATGTTCCCGAACCGTTTTAGCTCACCGGGATTGGTACCCGGACTAATCGGATCCCGGACCGTGCCCAACCCTAACTTCAATTCTCATCTCATATTCTAAAGAGCCCATGACCTCTGAACATATAGTAGGGCTGGTCGAAGCCCAAATAGAGCAAGGCCGAGGCCTTAAGCTTGTTTACGACGTTTAAATCCCAACGCCTCATCAAAATTTCTATTAATGAAGAGCAAAATCGATGGATGAGAATAAACATTAGTTTGCAGTGCAACGTTGGCAAAATGAGGCTCAAATAATTCCGGAGGATTTTGGACCCAAACATTTTCATGTAATTATCAAACGGCAATTTGTGCTCTCCAAAATCCAAAAATCACAAAGTCCCAACTCCTTTGTGTACCTCTTGCCCTTAGGAACACTAATTTTCAATTATTATGGAACTATAGGTTTCCCAAAACTCCCAACTGTTTGTGTACCTCTTGCCCTTAGGAACACTAATTTTCAATTTATTATGGAACTATAGGTTTCTCAAACCTATAACAAACAAATTCATTTGAGATGGATGTACTGTATAAGAACAAGGAAATCACCTAGAGTGAGAATAATGCTCTCTCTTATCATTCTTACTTGAAACAATATCTAAAAAGTATTAGATTAGAGCCTTAATATCTAAAAAGTAAAAAACTTTATTGTAATATCCAAATAGTCCAAATTGTCAATGTGTCCGAATTTTATTTGTCAACTTTGATTTAGTTAAAACAATCGGCATAACAACTCATTTCTCTTTCTCTCTCATATTTTTCAATTTTTTTATTTCTCTAAATTAATCATAACTTTTAATAGAGAGGTCGTAATGAAAATTCGTTTTCACCAATGGATTCGTAGAAGTGAGATCTAAATTTTAAGATCCATATTGAATATGTTTTTCACAGAAAATATTTCATAAGTTTTGAATGCAGAGAGTTTTGTGTCTCTGCAGAGACACTTGACTGTCTTTGCAAAGACACACGACTGTCTCTGCATAGACAAATGATTGTCTCAATAGAGACAGATGAATGTCTCTGTAGAGACACGTGACTGTCTCTGTACAGACACTTAAATGTCTATGTATATTTTCTAGTTCTTTTTATTTAGTACTTCTAAATTTGGTGTCTCTGTAGAGGCACTTAATTGTCTCTGCATAGACACTTGATTGTCTCAGTACAGATATTTGACTATGACTGTGTATATAGAGACACATGACTGTGTCTACAGAGACACAAGACTGTGTCTGCATAGACACATGACTGTGTCTGCATAGACACATGACTGTGTCTGCAGAGACACATGATTATCTCTGCATAGACACTTGACTGTCTTTGCAGTGACACTTGATTGTCTCTGTAGTGTCTCTGCAAAGACACTTGACTGTCTCTGCATTCAAAACTTACGAAATTTTTTCTACGAAAAACATATTCAATATAGATCTTAAAATGTAAATCTCACTTGTAAGAATACATTTGTGAAAACAAATTTTCATTACGACTTCTATATCAAAAGTTATGATTAATTTAGTGAAACAAAAAAAATTAAAAAATAAGAAATATGAGAGAGAAAGATGACATCAGTGAATGAGAGTTAGTTACTTTTGCTGAGTTGGCATCAACTTTGAACTAGTTTTGGACTATATAGATATTTAATATCTTTTCTGTCTTTTTTAGATATTTAGGGTCTTATTTTGGACCTATAAGATATTAGCCCTTCTTACCTCTGGTTAGTAATTCTCACTTCTGGTTAGTAAACATGCCACTAAATGTACCATCACACATGAGATATAAATACATTCTTAGACCACTCAATTTTTTTCGTGCGCATATAATGGCGGTTTTAAAAAGGGCCTATCGCAGGAAGGTCTTCTCTCCAAACTAAGATATATTGTCCACAAATAAATCAATAAGTAGAAACGCACTGCCACAAGGTTTGGTGTTTCCACCCTAGTGGAGTGGGTTCTGAAGAACTCTTCTTAAGTGGCTACATGAGCATCACCAGCTAAGGGACACATGCATCTTAGTCTTGATGGGATTTTCTGTTGCTGCGACTTTAGTTCAAGAATAAAATGTGCAGAAAGAAAATGGGAAGACTAAGGACTTTAGCCCAAAGCATGGTCTTATTTAAGTTTTACTGCATTGAGCTGCAACACCTTGATATGTCTTACTTGGAATGGTCTTTTTAATGTCTCGTTATATGCAATTACTTGGTTTTCTCATCTCTTAAACACCAATACTTTTGAAAAAAAGAAGAGTTCTTGTGTAAGGTTATGACAATATTAAAGATAAAATCATTTTGTCATAAGGTTATAACAAAATAAAAAAATTTAAAAAATTTGCCCAAAAGTTACAAAATAAAAAATGCAAAATTTTGTCATACCCTAATCCCTATTACAAAATAAAAAAATTCAAAATTTTGTCATGAGGATATCACAAAATAAAAAAACAAAAAAAAAATTTGTCATAAGGTTATGACAAAATTTAAAAAAAATTCAAAATTTTATCATAAGGTTATGACTTAAAAAATTCTCACAATTTTTCATAAGGTTATGACAAAATTAAAAATTCAAAATTTTTTCATAAGATTATGACAAAATAAAAAAGAGATTATGCCCAAAAAGTCCTATAAAAATTAAAATGTTACCAAGATACCTATACTATTTTTTTTTTACCATTTTATCCTATTTAGTCCCAACACTTGACATGCGGGCCCACAAAGAGCGCCTGGGTTCCCACTTCAATCACAAGCGCGTGTATCATGCTTGCCCCCAATGAAAATAGGCAAAAATGCTTTGTTGGATGCCTCCATGTGGAATAGAACCTTAGACCTCCATGTCACAACTATTCATGCAACCACTACTCCAACTAAGCACCTAAATCAAACAAATTCAAAATTTCATCATAAGGTTATGACAAAATAAAAAAATTTAAAATTTTGTCGTAAGCTTATGACACTTCAAAAAACTAAAAAATTTTCCATAAGATTATGACGAAATTAAAAAAAATCAAAATTTTGCATTAAAGTTATGACAAAATAAAAAAACAAATTTAAATTTTATCATAAAGTTATGGCAAAATTAGGATTGGCTTTGAGGGTGTGCACGTGGTGCCACCGAACAGGGCCTCTGGTTTTTTGGCCCTAATTCTTTCAATCCCTAATTCTTTCTGTTTCTTAATGACTACCTAATTCCTAGAGTTCTGGTTACTGTGCTACATTATCAACTGCAGTAAAGGTTACTACTATGCTTGAATCCATATCTAAGCACATATCATACATCAAATAGTTTGTTATTGATAAGTATTTATAAAATTGAAAATCATAAGATTAATTGTCAAGAAGATTATTACAAAACTAAAACAAATAACTAACTTTATCACAAGATTACAACAAAATTAATTTTATCACAAACTTATGATAAAATCCTTCGCAATTGATTGGTCCAATTCCGCAATTACTCAGCCCATATTCTTTTGAGGGCCCAAATTGAAATGGTTGTAAATTAGAAAAGTTAAGGGTTTTTATCTAAAATAGGCAAACCGGCCTAAATCTATTCCAAAATAGGTAAGGGGCAGCGGGCTGTTCTTCAGTAGGCAAAATGCTACAATAACTTTGCAATTAAATCCCTGAGGTTATAATGCGGCCATAGTGCCTCATAGTGCACCCATAGTGCCTCATAGTCCCTAATAGTGCACCCATAGTGTCTCATAGTCCCTCTGCTTCTTCTCCGAACTCCACCGAAGACGTTTTCGTTTGCTAGTGGCAAACCGCTGGGAATTTGGGGTTGAAACTTTGGAGATATATTCTTGAGGTCGAGAGGGAACTTTTTGTAGTTGGGGTCGTTGTCAATCGGTAACCGGAAAACGTAGAACGGAGGGAGGTTTGTTGGACGGTTTTTGTCAAAAAAACAGATCAAAACGTTTTCGTTCGCCGGCGGGCAAACCGCTTGGAATTTGGGGTTGAAACTTCGTGGGAGTGTGCTCGTGGATGTTGGGAAGCTAGTCCAGGTTTTCCGAACGGAGAAAGTGGCCGGAAAATTAGCGACGGCGGCGAGAACTCCGGCGGCTTAGTTTTGCATTTGGTTTCACCGACGGCGTTCCACGCTGTCTTTGGCTCTGAAATTTTGGGGATATATTCTTGAGGTTGAGAGGGAATTTTTTGTAGTTCGGGTCGTCGTAGATCTATGGCCGAAAAAGAGAGAACGGAGGGAGGTTTGTCGGACGGCTTTTGGCAAAAAACAGAGAAAAAAGTTTTCGTTCGCCGACGGCAAACCGCTTGGGATTTGGGGTTGAAACTTCGGGGGAGTGTACTCGGGGATGTTGGGAAGCTATTCTAGGTGGTTCCGAACGGAGAAAGTGGCTGGAAAATTAGCGACGGTGGCGAGAACGGAAAGAGGTTTGTCGAATGGTGGGCTTCTCCTCCGCCGTTTCTTCTCTGTAAAAATCAAATTGTGAAGGGACTTCTCCTTTGCAATTAGGCAATCCTTTTGCCTAGTTTCAGAACAAATTTCCCTGCCCGTAGATTTTAGAATAGATTTAGGCCGGTTGACCTATTTTAGATAAAAACCCAAAAGTTAATTTAAAACAAAAGGTTTGTTATATTTTATGCTAGGTTGCCACTGTCACTGTAGTTGCCTCCTACGAAAATTCTAGTTGCCTGAAAACCGCAACAAGAAAGTGTATGGGGTTACAAGTTACAACCACATACTTTTTATAGAATATAGCCTATGAAGGGTTACATTACAAATTTGAGTACTGAACTATTAGCTTCAATGTATACAAAGATGATCTGACCAAAGAAGGAAACGCGAGAAGGAAAATTTTGGAAAGAGGAGGAAAAAAAAGTAAGGTTTGAATATCAGAGTTCAAAATTGTTGTTACATTGGCTTTCTTTTCTTCGGCAGTTTCTGCTTCCTCCACTTGTGGTAGATGTTGTACGACAACCCGGAAAAGACCATGGCAACAGACCCCCATTGCTTTGCTGAAAGAGCATTTCCACTCAGCACTGACGACACTACAATGCTTACAAACTTGCGGGTAGTGGTAATGGTGGTGTTCGCTAAGGAACCAAATCGACTAATTGTAAGGAAAATGAAGTTCTGCCCGACAGCACCACAGAGACAGTATAGAAGAATGTCCCAAGCTGCTTCCGGATGCTGCTTGCAGAATTGGACTGCCTCGAATCCGCTGCCTTGTGGCCAGCCAAACATGTAGATCATGTTGTATATTGTACCCCATAAATTCATGCCCAACATTATTTCCCAGGCGCTTGTTTTTGGGTATCTGAACAAAGATAAATGCAAGAAGACTTTAAGAAGTATGAATTCTAGATCGTTTACATGTAGCTAGATCGTCATATCCATTTCGAAAGATAATTAAGATTCATGTGAATAGATATCAGAAATCCAACCAGCATTTAAATGGAGCTGTTCTTAAGCATACCTTGCTTTTATTGAATCCTGGGTAGCATTTGTGAATCCATCAAAAGCAAGGTTAAGGAAACATAGTCCATATCCCAGGGGTACATTTGGGTGTGCCAACTTGCTAATAGTCTTTGAGCTAGTCTGCAATTGAACCAAGCATACATGAGAACTAACACAAGGATACCAACAAAAATGGCTAAATTCATTCATTTTGTATGACGATTCATTAAAGCCAAAATTATACAAGTACAAAGAATTTCGTTTATCTTCCAGTCTTAAGACAATGTTACATGCATACATACAGACGGCACCTCACCTTCAAGAGGGCAAACATAGATACACCTCCAGCAACAAGGAGAGTAGAAACATATTCAAGGAAGCTGTATCTTTTACCATATATAGCGCCCATCATCATCACTGCATACAAGTATAGTAACCATTTGTTGAGTGCTCCATTACAAGGAAAAATATTCTTGATAAAATAAAACTAGAATACGAAAGTCCACAGTTTTAACTTCCAAACTAAATTTCAAAATATTGATCCATGTAAGTACGTCATGCAAGAGTATCGAACTCGTAAGCATCTGACCTGGAATCATTTTTGAGGACTTTGCCAGGACCTGCAACCACAACGAATAGCTTTAATATCCATAATCTACAGCTCCATTCATTCGGTATTACTCATAAATCAAAATTCTCATCGTAACTTTAACAATCATCCAGCACCCGGATCAAGTAACCTTTAACTAACCATGAATCCAAAATGATTACGAGAATGACTACATATAGGCGTCCTTAAAACATACGACAATTCCGCCATTGAAATTTATCCACAGTAAACACAAGTTAAGACGCTACTTATACCCGAAAGAAGCTCAATTCCAGCAAACTATAACTAATAAGGAAAACCATTAAGCAGATGCACAATGCAAACAAGATCAATTCTCTCTATACCAAAGCTATCCTCATTTAGTACATGATCAAAAACCGAGTTCGAAATCGAACCTGAGCCGGGTAACTGATATACTTGAGAGCTTCAATCCCCATAGCCGGGCCAATCGTGTTAGTAATCCCTGCGCTCCAATACGTCCACAATGGCGCACCACCAACATTACCACCAGACCAGAGCTTTATCACTGTTTTAAACAAAGGCCACATCACAAAAATCAATACTTGGCATTTCTCTCAAGCTCAATAATAATTAATCCACATTAGCAAAGATTGAAACTTACTTATATATGACCAGATTAAACAGACCACATTTTGGGCCAGGTTCAAAAACGCAAGGTGCTCGAATCTGTGCTCATCTGGGCCGAACCGCTTCGTCGACCTGAAATCAAAAATTGGAAAAAAACACCAATTTTGACAATGTCAACGATTGAACTCAAATTTTTGAAGTAGGTGAAAATCCCCAAATTTTTTTTGTTCATGATCGAAGAAACTTACAGAGTTTCCTGAAGAACGCCTTGGTAAATGTAGGCGACCCAGATTCCGACGACGCAGAACCCGAACACCAGAACGCGTTGGAGACCCGACCCGCGAGCTTCCATTGGAGCTCCGATGGAATGTGGGCCGGAAAATAACCGGATCCGGCCTACCTCAACCTCTGTTTTCAAAATATTTTCCTTGTAATTTTGGGGTTTTCTAATTTCAATTGAATGAAGAGAAGGGAAGATATTTTGATTGGGATTGAAGCTACGAAGTGATTTTGATCTTAACTGCCATAGTTCTGGAAAGAAGAAGAAGACGGTTGATATAGGAGGGAGCGCCTACGTGGGTTTTTCTACGTGGAGGTTTTTGATTGGGGGGGCGACTCTGGGTTGCGATTCTGATTGGCTGCACAGACGCGGACCGTTCTCCTTCTCCCTGGCAGTTGGCACAAATATTACGTTTGGGTCCCTTACTTTTTTAGTGTGTGCGCAATTGCGCTACTTTGGTTGGTAAAAAATCCTTCCAAGTCTAAGTCTAATTCCACATGTTTGGCAAGTACTAGGCTAAGTGAATTTCAATTTGGTTCAAATTCAGTTTAAATTTTAAAGCTATAAATTTAGATATTTCAAATATTTTCTAAAACTAGTGAATTTTAATTCAGCCTAAGCTATTGACTTTGTTTCTCAACTTCGCGACTCCAAACCATCGTCGTCAACTTCGAGACCCAAAAGCCAGTCTCCGTTGCTGCCCTGAATCACCAATGTTCATCAGCACCCTTCATCACCAACATTCTCCGTCGCCCTCCATCACCAACGAATGAAAAATTTAAGTTGGTGAGTAGTACTAAGAGTTTTGTAACTCACTTGTTCAAAAAATGTTTATTCTTTTAACAGTTTAGTCACAGATTTGTAACTTTTGATTGGTTAAAAACTCTTCCAAATTCATTTAAATTGTGTTTATTTCTTAAAGAATGAAGAATTTAGGTTGGTGAGTTGCAAGAGTCTTGTAACTCATAACTCAGTTGTAAGTATTTATCATTTGGACGGTTTAGTTAGGAATCTGTAACTTTTGATGTATAGGGGCATAAAAAACCAACATATATGTGTACTATCATTGACAAGTGCAAAATTACAATTGACCTCGAGCTATAAATTTAACCTGAGTTGTTAATCAATTGATCTAACGTATATTATTTCGATTCCCCAACTAGTTCCTAAAACAGTTCATGCCAAAGAATATCCATTCTACATACCCATTATATGTGGCAAAAACAGCATAGCTTAAAGTGACCATACGATTACTAGGGGACTTGTAATTACGTTCACTGTACAAAGAATACAAATAGAGCAGTGGACTTCATTTATTTCAAATGTGGTAAAGTTGTTGTAATGGTAGAATCGTCAATGTCCTCCCGCTTTCTCATGAGTCCTTGCTGGTATTTTATTTAGCCCGCTACTTGAAGACGTACAATTTGTTATCAAATTCCTTTGGACCAAAATCGTAGCTAGGGAGACCAGTGGCTTTATGGCATCATTTTGTGAAGTTGAATTGTCCAACAACTTGGCTCCAAACAGAGAAGATTTTAGTATGGTCTCATTTTCGTACACGATGCACTACTATGGTGAGTCTAAGACGCCAATCAAAATGCGTCAGTATAGGTAAATTACCAATATGGGCACGATACTATGGTGAGTTAGAGTAAAAAATTTCTGCTTAATTGGTTTCCCCGTATAGCTAAACACAATATATATTAGTCAATTTAGGTTTTTTTTTTCTTTGTGCTTGTGGCTTTGGTGGAAAAGACTAATTGTGTGTGAGATTTATAACGAAGATCTTGAACTAAATTAAGTGTCCGATTCAAGGAAAACCATTTTTGACACTCTTTGTAGGGCACTTTCTACGGTTCGCCCAGGTGGATTGGTCCACCTACTTGTTTTTTTGTTTAAAAACATCATGTGCCTTGCACATGTTTTCCCCAAATTACTCTTAAAAAGCCCTGGCGGACCGGTACGCCTGGCGGACTGTAGAATTTTCCCTCTTTGTAGACCATTTGAATTTAGACATTTTCAATCGCTGTATTGGGAACTAAATTGGTGCATGATTATCAATCAAAGACTTGAGGTAGGTACGTATTTTCTGATCAATATACTGCTGGCAATTCCCTAAATTACTAGGATATGTAAATTTGTGGGTTCTTAAAAAAATCAGGGTTTTGAGCAATATTGCAGCCCAATTTAAAGATATCGAAGTTGAATAGGGCTTGAAACTAAAATAATTTTTAGTGGTAAAGGGATTCCTAACAGAGAATATTGGGTTCCATTTGCAAGCTTAGTCCAAATGACTAGTGTTTTGACTTATTTGTTCGTCCTAACCCCCTAACCCTACTCTTTTACCTTATAATTCTCTGCTTTGTTGTCCCATTTACCAAAATAGTAGGGAATTTCTTGTTTACCGCACCATCATACCTAAAAGAGAAGCCGCACAAAAAGAGGAATAAGAAATATTTTTGCTAACCACTCAAAAAGGGGTGGTGACCATTACCACCCCATAATGCACCATTGATTTGAGTGGGGCAATTTAAATCAATGGTGGATTATGGGGGGTAATGCTCACCACCCATTTTTGGTGGTTAGCAAAAATACACTCAGAGGAATATGGCAGTACCGGAAAGGCTAGGCGTACGTGGAGTGACCGCATAGCCTCGTAGTAGGTGATAGGTGAGGGGGTCAGCATATCATTTGGGGCCTTGGCTACGTAGCAACTCCATGTCCTTCATGTCCCGTGCATCGTAGACCGAACAACATGTACACACTGGTAGAAAAACGAGTATACACCACAGTTATCTGTGGTAGAAATCACTCAAAAGACCACGGAGGCCTGTGGTGTATGGGGGTTGGCCACAGATTGGCCACAGGACATGCGGTAGTGGTCTATGGGTAGTGTTGTTTTTTTAATTTAACCACGGCATAGGTCATCTGTGGCCAACATTTAAGCTGGGTCCCACCATTCTCCCACTTCCGTTGAACCTATTAATAAGTATTAAAATGGCACCACAGCCAAGTCTGAGTCTGTGGCCACCCTAGCCACTTTTTTTTAAAAAAATACAATAAATGATATTATACATAACAGCTAGCGGTTTGTACAGAATGCATACACATACCAAATATAGAATGCATCCGAACTGGGAGATTTCAATCAAAGACAGCAAGCAGGAATTAATGAATAAACAAAGTGAACAGAACAAGTCAAGCAAGCCATTTTCTATAATATCCAATTCCCTGACCACTTATTAATCTCCTGAAACAACCCATTTGCATCCGAACTGATCATTCTTGAACCACTCATCTGTATATAGAATGCATACACATACCAAATCAGTTCATAAAACCAGTAGAGCTTAGAAACTGAATCAAAAGGACATTAATCGACATTAAAAGCCTCTGTAGAATATACAAAATTATACTTGAACATGAGTGCTCTATTAGCCATAAATTAAACAACTTCCAGAATATAAAGAATATACCTTCCAGAAATTAAACAACTTCAAATACGAGTATGCCAAGAACTTCAAATAAAGAGCATTAACAAAACTAAAGAGCACATAACAACTAAAATGAAAGGAAACAAGATCTCAACATAATAGATTATAAACCTGCAAATTCTGCAAGCAGCAAACTAAATCAGCCGGGTTCTCCTTATCTTTCAGATGGATGTGTATATCTTCCTGTCAGAGAAAACACACAGTCAAACACTGCTGAATTTAAAAGACTGAAACTTAAAGTAGCCAAAAGTTTCAAACCATACATATAGAAATTTTCATCTATAGTTATATCTCACATTAGTCTAATCCGGATACATTAGTCGAATCCAAATACTTGAACGCCGTCAAGTCATATCTCCAAGTCATATACTCGGACTAAATAAGTAGAATGCTTATGGAAGAATTAGTAATAGGTAGTAAAGCAAAAGCATGTTGTCTCCAAACATAACATATCTATGCCAGCTCAATTAACAAGAACGAATAAATGGAAAAATGATGAAGGGATGTCAACACACCATCAACAAGGTTGCCACCTAATGCCAACAGAATGCATGGAATCATGGCTTCCCTGATAATCACCAACATTATTAGGATGTAACAAATAAACATTGAACTTTAATAGGAAATATTCTTATTGAAGATAACCATCAAATACTATCATCTACATTTAGCATAAGATTCAACTGAGCATACCCTAGAATAATGCAACTGTCAGTAAAGAAGAAAAGTGGACCATCGGCTGTAAAGATCGTTTTCTGTGTAAATGGTATCTATCCAAGTAGCATGGCCAGAATCTGCAGAAAATTTGTACAGACTATTTAGACTCTATTATGAGGTACTGCAAATGGGTAAAAGTCCAATTGGTTAAACTTTTTGATAAGTACAGTTTCAAATTAGCTGAGAAATATAGTAGACTTACATAAGCTATTATAGGGGGTTGAAGAAGTTGTTATCCCTTCATGGACAGACACAAAATTCACTCACCCCCACACACACATATGAAACCCGCTTATTAGTGCTATGAAATTGTGCTCCAAAACAACATACTTTCCAACTTTTTCTTCAAAGAATCTAAGTGTTTTGTATCTGGGTGTGAAGATCTTTGTGAAAAGATATACATGGTACAATATAGATGATTGAATTCATTCTCACCTTAAACTTTTCTGAAGCATTTGAGTTAGTTTCTGCAACAGCTGCAACCTTTTCTTCATAAATATCAATACTTTCAGCTTCTAACAGAAAATCCATTTCACTAATTGATGCGATTACGTTATAAACCAGTATACATCACAAGAAAAATGACATTACAAGCAAAACCCACAACCATTTCGACCAAATCGTCCAAGAATTGAAAGAAAACAACACCAACCTAATAAACGCAGCTTTATATGAAGAGAAGATGGGAGGAGAAAGGAAGCCGTAGTTGAAGAGAGTCGGAAGTCTGCAGAGAGACGGCAACGGTTCGAATCGCCGGCTGGAGAGGAGGAGACGAAGGCCGCTGGCTGAAGAGAAGAGGCCAGTCGAGTTGAGTCGTAGTCAGTGAGATTATAAGTTTGCAGATCTGAAATTTTATGAGTTGGAGTTGGGAGTTTTGAGATCTGAGGTCGGGAAAGGGGAAAAGAAATAAGAGCAAGAAAATGAGCAAATAGAAATTGAGTTGGAGTTGGAGTTGGAGTCTTCGAACCAACTCCAAAGAGAACTGTAGTCACTTTGGTATACTTCTTTTGGATACCGTCCATAAATGTATGTATACGATCCGAAAAAGATTGTATAAATTGAACTAACTCCACAGACGCATGGTTGACCGTGGCCATTTTGGTATACCGTCCAAAAAGATACGAATATAGCGTATAAATTGATAAAGTGTTGCCACGGACGTTGTTGTCTGTGGTCACTTTATTATACATCATTCAATTTGATAAAATATAGTAATAGGATTTCGGTCACATAGTGATAGTCTGTGGCCTATTTTGAGGTGGAGTGCGCACTTTCAAACGAACAAATCATCCAATTAAAAACTTTAATCACTTGACTTTCCAAATATGAACACATTCTTCTTCAGTGAAAAATTACAAAGGACACAAGAGATAAGGAGCAAGTTGCAGAGTTAATGAAAAATGGAAAGAGGCGGCTGAGATATAAGGAGAGAAGAAAAATAGGTAGGGTTCAAGGAGTGATTAAAAAAAATTAATGGACAAGATTAATGGATGAAAAAAATAAATGAATGGACAAGATTTACATGAAGAGAGAGAACAACATTATACATTTTTTTAAAGAAAAAGGAGCCACGGCAGCGTTTGCTGTGGCAACAATTACCAAATTATTGACATTTTTAATTAACGAAAACGTGTATATGATAAAGAGGAAGCCACAGTGAGATAGTCTGTGGTCCTTTTTTTTAATTACCAATGATATACTTCCTCGTCCTCTCAATTGATAATTACCAGTGCACTTTTACCAAGAAAATGAGGCCACGGCAATTTGATTGTGGCAGGTATTTAAATATTTTAATGGATTTGGGTGTCCACAGATTGACCATCTGTGGTTCCCTTTAATAATTTTAATATTAAACCGTAGATGAAGTAAAAAATAAATAATATTTTAAGAAAAAAGCTACAGTCGCTCCGTGGCCCCAGTTTTATGGCCTCTGACTGTGGCAATTTTGCTAAAAATAGCCACAGATGATGAAGCCGTGACAACAATGGTCCGTGGTGTATACTCACTTTTCTACCAGTGACAAGTCAAGTCATGACTTGACTTACTAGTCTACCAAACAAACCAGAGATGGTCGTTGTGTGGTTTTGTTTCGTATTCATGTCCACAAATAAGACTTGTTGATCAACTCTATGCATAGCTTATCTCATTTACCCCTCGATCAATTTGCGTGAGGTTGAGAATCCTGCCGTGTAATCGTCGGCAATACCCGCACACCAAATCTCGTTGCAGTCTTACGCCGTTTCATTCACCACCACATGTCGTATGGAGACATGAACGCTTGTCGTCGTTTTGACGGGTGAGAGGTACTGGCGTCGTTATTCCCTTGCACCTCACTCAACGATCACCACTAGACAGCTGACATCCTTCTTTTAATTTCCATGCTTTCTTCAAGAGAATTCTCAATCGAGGACCAAGTCTTGATTCTTGAATGCATGGATGCCTCTGGTGCACGAAAACTGTTGTGCCCTATACAGCTGTCCTAGTCGTCTATATATTTCTCTCCTCATGTACATATTTTTAAAAAAATGGTACTATGATCATCATCAAAGCCGTTTGAAGTATGTGGCTGCCTCAAAATTTGCTGAATGAAACACTTTAGTAACTCAATTTTGGTAAATGTTAAAAGAAATATAAAAGTAGATTAACAGTCAAAGGGAAACAAAAAAAAGAGGACACTCAATTGGTCCTCTCATTCAACTCAAGAGTCCAATAACACAATTTAAAGCATACAACTACGTGTTATTTGCATGATTCATATGCTAGAAATATATATTGGGACCTAATCTTTCGATTAGGAAATAGTTTCCCCAGCAAGTGTCATTCTCAAGACTGAATCCATCCTATCTTTGACAACAAACGTATCGAATTTGTCAAGTGTTGAAGCATCTGCAAATATCTCATGGATTTACAAATACCACTTTTTAATTTACAGAATACCACTTTTGTGAAACACCGAATCATTCACGTGATACGGTAATTGGAACCTTTCTGACCTAGAACAACTTTATGACTAATCCAGATAGACATGGGATAGAAGCCTAATTGGCACGGTCTGAAAACGGTTTGCGCATGCAAAGAATTCCGAGTCCAAGGTAAAAGTATATTAAATTCTACGCTGTGATATTTTTTCATTTCAATTTTTCCACATGCAACCTCAACGACTCCTTCCCCTTCTATTCCCTTCGGAAAATTAGCAAATAGCTCAGATGACGTACGCTTATCCCCATTCCCCAATATACCCTTCAGTGAGTTTGCAACACCCCTCAGTAGTACTACAAATTTACCGGAATCTATTTTCTAACTTCTTACCCGATTATCCTCATTGCCATATACAGATCAAAGTACAATTTATATACAAGGTAAAGATTGATGATACCCAAATTAGCAACCGCATATGCTACCATCATGCTGACATGTTGTATATGGTTTAGCTGATAACCACGAACTACTAGATAATCCATGAAAGTTAATCTCTTTTTTTAAAATCAATGTTCTTGAATCTCCGACAATTTATACCAAGTCGTAAGCATGCGTCTTTTTATTTTCTTCCCAGATGATTATTTGATCCGTAGTGGTGGGTGTCAATTCTATAACTAAAACAATAAAACCGCGAAAAGGAGCACTAAAGTTGTTTATGGACCTGATATAAAAGATGGTCACGAACCATTTCAGTCAACCGTTACCATTTTAGTCAACCAATCCTACTCATATAAGTTATGACACACACAAACCTAGTAATTAATTAACCATGTCCACGTTCGGCCTTGAAAGTGAAGATGTACATGATAATTTGATTTAGAAGAATTTCTTTTCAATATTAAAACAAATTTACAATGCCTTTAAATTACTTAAACTGAATGTCGCTTCTTAAAAACCTGAAAATACAGTTGTAAACACTCTCATTGGGATGTGCATATAGCACTATTGATGAATCGATTGAATTATTATTTAATCTGATAGCTTATTGTATACTTCACTTTCACTATCGACCCAAAAAGATTATTCTTTTTCTTCTTTGACTCTCGCAAAGTCGAGTAAAGAGAATCAAAAAATTTAAAGAGTTATCCACCAAATACAAGCCACTACAAAAAGCGCTCAACCACCCGTCATTGGAAATTCCATTGTGAATTATAGAATGACAAATGTAGTAACATATTAATGTGGACTGTATATATGTAGGTGCTTTTCATCATGGACGATCTCAATGCGGACTGTATATATGTAGGTGCTTTTCATCATGGACGTGACAAAAATGGTGCATTTTACTTCGTGCCCGTTTGGCATGTGCTTTTTTAGTGTCAAAAGCGCTTTTGATTTTTAGAAAGCACATCATAGGTGATTTTGCCAAAAGCGCTTTTCAATTAACTAGAATCAGTTATGCACACAAAATCATTCTTATTTATTTTAAATTATTTTTGCTCAAGTGAAAAGTACCTAGCATATGTTTCTAAAATTTTCAAAAGTGCTTTTGACACTAGAAAAGCATATGCCAAACAAGCCCTTCATAGTTTGCGATCTACCCGGAGAGTGCAATGGCAAGAGGCCAACTGCTAAGGGCTATTGGAATGTTAAAAATGAATTGAATGTGGACGCTATGGGAATATGGTAATATGCCTGAGTACAGTGTGCGCTTATTATAACAAAGATTCTTATATGAAGCATAAATATCGAGTTAAAAAGTGCATTAAATGTGGACTTTATGGGAATATGGTAATATGCCCTCTAGATGCATAGGCGTATGCGGATGACCTACACCGGCATAGCCTCATAGTCACATAGGTGAAAGATCAAAGTCAAAGTCAACATGTCATTGAGGCCTTGGCTAGTAGCAACTTCACGACCTTCATATCCCGTGTTGGATATCGGTGGTAATTCGTGTATTCAGGTTCAAAATAAGACGATTAATTGATTTGAATACAAATTGTAAATTTTTATGTAAATGAATTTTGAATCGTTATTCAATTTATTCGTATTCATTACCTCATCTGCCTTCATTATTGACTCAACTCCATTAGCTTACAAATTTATCGAATTGTGTTGTACTCATGTTTTTGTCAAACACGATCAACAAAAACTCCCTTTTTTTTTCATGTGGTGTAAATAGTTTTCCATCCCCCTATAATCACGACATAAAGTACCCCAGGTTGGGTTGATTTATATGCTGCTTTAACCGTCCCTGTTGGACTGTACCCACGCCAAGTCATTTCAGTCACATGCCGTTTCATTTGTAAGCACACGTCGTATGGACATACAAACGCTTGGCGTTTGACAGGTGAGATGAGAGGTTGTAAGGGGTTTTCTCCTAGTCACGTCATGTTTCTGTGGTACATCATGCACCAATCATCACTAGACATCTGACATTCCTCTTTACCTCTTATTAATTTCCGCAAATTTCGTTTAGTTTTTTTGACAATTCAGCACGAAGACCAATGCACGTCTTCGATTCATGAATGCTTGAACTCTTAGGTTACCCCGGAAAATGCTAACCCTACCATGGTCCGTGGCGATGTCGAGATCAGTCTTCTTTGCATTTTTCTTTTTCTCGTAACTTTAAAGGGACATTGAGGTAGAATAAAGCACTTCAGTACCCAACGCTGATCGGTTAAAGGAAAGAAGGGGAGGAAAGCCTATGTAAAAAGTAGTTTAGCAGTCAAAGCACACAAGAAACAGAATACATCTTTATGGTCCTCTCATTCAACTCAAAAGTTTTTTGTTTTTTGTTTTATAAAAAAAAAACACAATTTAAAATCATCCAACACTAGCATTATCAGTTTTGTGCTGTTATTCTTCGTTCAAGCGACATTCGGAATATGAAAAAAACTCAAACTTAGTTAATTGGAGCTACATTTCCCGTACAAAGGAATTTCCTATAACAAGTGTCTTCTCGATCCATCCCATCTTCCAGAAGAATTTCCTAAAGGATCGAATTTTTTGATAGATCCAATATCTTAGTTGAAGCCACATGAAAATATACAAAACATTAATTCTGTAGACACTTACTTGCATTATGGAATCTTTTGCCTCTTTCTGACTAATTCAGACAGAAGGTAGGCCCAGTGTGAAAACGGTTTGGGCATGCAAAGAATTCCATATAAATTTTCTGCGCGTTGATATTTTATTTCAATTGGTCCACTTGCTTTCCTCAATCTACTCCATTTTCGATTTGTTTGGCTAAACATGACATACTTATCCCATTACCAAATATACCCCTCAATGCGTTTGCAGTTACGATTAGCATACCCAAAAATGGATTATGCCAAAAAGAACGAAAACTAAAGATTATTAGATATTTCATGGAAGTTGTGGTCAATATTAATGAGTTTGTAATTGATAGTAGGCATGAGCCCTATTTACAGCTGGTGGGTATCAATCCTATAACCAAAACAATGAATCCATGAAAAGGAGAACCTAATAAAAATGATGGTCACGACCGTTTTAGTCAACCAATTCTAATCACATGACTTACAGAAACCTAGTAATTATTAATAGCGCCAAATTCAGATTTGGAAGTGAAGGTGCACATAATTATTCGGTTTAACAGTATTTCTTTTCTATTGTTGTAAAGTTCAAATTTCTCTACTTTTCAATATTGTTTTCATTATTATATATATTACACTATTGATGAATCAAATTACTCAAAATTAATTTGGCTTGTCATATATATATATATATATATATATATATATATATATATATATATATATATTATGCCTTCACTGTCGACCTAAAGGCTAAAAGGACTATTATTTTTTTCTTTGACTCTTGCAAAGTCGATTAGAAAAGAATCGAATTATTTAAGACTTTGTACACCAAATGCAAGCCATTAATACAAACAAGCACTCAGCCACCCGTCATTAGGCATTCCTCAGTGACATTAAAAAATGGCAAATGTAGCAAGACTTTATCATTCAACTTGCGGGTTTTGATTTTCTTCCCAAAGCGATCTAAAGCTTCGCCTAAGAAAAGTTATCAAATTTTTTCTAGTCAGTCCATAGGTGCATAAACGACCTTACTCTCATTGGGCGTGACCATTATAAGAAAATATAATTATCAAATTATTTGTGTGATAACATTTTTCATGTGCTTCTTCATTATCCCTCTATACTAATCAATGAGAGATGGTAAGCGGATTGTAGCTAATCTTTAATTAACCGCATGTATACTAACATCTGAGCTCCCAATTTCCCAACCACCAATGCCGCTTATAGAAATAAAGAACACATGAGAGAGGTGTTTTCACATACTATCTTCTCAAGTAATTTTATCAAGAAATATATCATTCTCCTGTAAGTGATTATGACCTTCCCAATTTAATTACTCGAATACTCAATTACCAACAGTTGACAAGCAAGAAAAAGACAATCATCTTTACTTTAGTCTACACGAATTAATTAAGTCTTATTGATGCTTGTGGTACAAGAACTTTTCTTCGGCTCTTCTTTAATCCTTCAATTAATTAATCCCTCGATAGAAAGATAAAAGACTAATCTCCGTCACAAAGTCCAATGGAGAGATACCCAAGCCAAGGGTAGCTCCGTCATTCTCATAAATAGCGCTCCATCATCAGACAAACTACAAGTCCACGGAGAGGCTATTACCGACAATTCACCAGCTATATAAGTGGTGAGCACGTCATGGGTGAGCTAGTCCCCACACGCATTTGTCGCGTCTCAAAAACCCAAAGGCACGAAGACAGACTTATTCTTCTCCGCTTGAGTTTCTTCCTCATTTCCCCACCTTCACCGCTGTTTCTTCTTCTCCCCCAAATATTTCTCACTTTTCTTCACAAAGTAGCTGAATCGGAGAAAACCCAGATTTATTTTTCATCAACTTTCTGATTGGTGACCAACGACAAAGTTTTGAGTTAGCTAAAGTAGTTGGTTGGTTCCTTTGTGGGGGGTTTGGAGTAGCAGAATTGATGGGCAACTGTTTGGATTCTTCAGCTAAAGTTGATACAGCACAGAGCTCCTTTGGTAATTGGGGTACTTCTTTTGGAGCTCTTTACTATGAAAAGTTACTTTAGTTGCTTCTATATTTTTGGTGGGTTTACTTTTTCTATTTATTGTTGCTATATTTTGATGTGTCTAAAGCATTGGAATTCAAGTGGGGTTAGTTTTTTTTTACTGAATTGGAAAGTGATTCTGTTTCTGGGTTTGGGGTAGTTGGGTTTAGTATGTTCATTAACATTTTTGGAGCAAATTTTGATGTGTATTAGATGAAGCCTCCCTCTTTGTTTTCATGTTTCATTGCCATTTTGAGGTTTTTTCATTTCTTTTAAGGTAATATTTCCTTTTGTGGAGAATATAATGTCATATGCCTTGTTATTATGTGGTAATGGGGAAGTTGGTACATTTTTGCTTTTGTCTTAAAATGAGGTCGAACTGTGAAAGTGATTTTGGCAATTATTTGAGTTTGCTGGAATGATCATGTGAAGCCTGAGCGTTAACAGCGCGTTAAACTGTCTAGAATCAGAGACTTTAGTAACAGCTGGGGCCTGAGAGGAAAATATGGTGGTCCTTGGTACGGAAACAGAGGTGTTTTTACGGTCCAAAAAAATTGCACTTCACCATTTTAGTGGTCACTGGAATGAGGATCGGATGCTTAGCTGATAGCGAAAGACTGCATCCTGATCTACAAATTTTAGTAGTTGTTCTATTCGAAATCCATATCAATGCTATACATACAGTTTTGTATATGAGTTTTTCTGTTTATGAATGCTCTGAGTTGGTTTAGATTAACTTTTTCCCTGTACACCGCGTGAGTGTTGATTATCAACTACTTCTCCTGTCAGGATCAGGGACTTCCAAAGTTTCTAGCAAAACCAGCCCTTCGTCAGTTCCCTCGACCTTCACCATTCCATCATCTAGTGAAAGGAACAGCAATGGTTCAAGTCTTCCAACGCCAAGGACTGAAGGTGAAATATTGGCATCTCCCCATTTGAAAGCCTTCTCATTCAACGAGCTAAAGAATGCCACCAGAAACTTTCGCCCTGACAGTCTTCTAGGTGAAGGAGGATTTGGATATGTTTTCAAAGGATGGCTTAATGAACACACATTTGCAGCTTCAAAACCAGGCTCCGGAATGGTTGTTGCTGTCAAGAAGCTCAAACCTGAAGGTTTTCAAGGCCACAAAGAGTGGCTGGTAGGTTTCTTCTATAACGATTTTGTGGATGTGCTTTGTGTTTGAAATATCCCCATTTACTTACTTACTGATTTCCAATAAATTTCCAGACAGAAGTAAATTATCTCGGCCAGCTCTACCATCCAAATCTGGTTAGACTAATCGGGTACTGCTTGGAGGGCGAGAACCGCCTTTTGGTGTATGAGTTCATGCCTAAAGGAAGCTTAGAGAATCATCTGTTTAGAAGTAAGTGATGTATTCCTAATGCTGAGCGGATGCATGATTCCTCCTACCCTCCGCTCGCAATTTCTTAAATTATCGTGAAGTTAACTCTTATGCTCATTTTGTTGCAAATTAACAGGAGCAGTAATTGTTAAACAAGGTTGCGTTTACGCAGTTGTTAAACTCTTTGTTTTTCAGTTTGAAAGCTTTATAATGTTGAACCTTAATGTTTGCATCACAGGAGGGCCGCAACCACTTGCATGGGCAACAAGAATGAAAGTGGCTATAGGTGCAGCCAGGGGACTCAGTTTTCTTCACGAGGCAGAATCACAAGTCATATATCGAGATTTTAAGGCTTCAAATATATTACTAGATTCAGTATGTTGACCAAAGAGGAAACTAGTTCATCACTTTTGCTGTCATGTCTAAGTATCTAATGATTAAATAGGATAAATCACTGACAGCAATGGACATTCTTGGTCCAGGAATTCAATGCTAAGCTTTCTGATTTTGGCTTGGCAAAGGCGGGTCCCACTGGTGACAGGACTCATGTGTCTACTCAAGTCATGGGTACTCAAGGATATGCAGCACCTGAATATGTTGCAACAGGTATGTTTTATTTCTATGCTAAAAAAGTCGGTGTATCAAATTTGTTATATGTAAGCTGTGATCACAGTATCTCAAACATCTCCAAGTAATAGCCTCTATCTTGTTGGGAGTAAACTGATCTTTTGAATGATGAAAGAGTCCGCTATGAGTATCGACTCTTAATACATGATGAAGTTTGCATTGAGGCATTTCCTTTTTGGCTGCTGTATCCGATTTCCCATAATTGGAGTGGTGAACAGTAATCTTTTGATAAGAGGTCCCAGTTAAGAATAAGTGGTCATTTAAAAACTTTCATTAGGATGAAGGGTTAGGGAATATCAAGTCTCTGGACTAATATATAATAGTGTGATTTTATGTTTGGAATTTGGCTATCTATTGATAAACTTTTGAGTTGCATCTGAAAGTTGGATGGTAGAAGTTCTAATTGTCTATCATCAGATTTCTTGAAGGTGCAACTTTTGTTAAAATGGGCTCATATGTAAGCCATTGTTGTAGATATACAATTGATGTGGTGTATCCGCGAGAATATCATACCATTTCTTAGGATCTCAAAGTACTTGGACTTTATGTGTTCACAACACATTGTAATGCTTCTGTAGACGGCTTACACCCATTTTCATTGTTTTAACAGGTAGGTTGACTGCTAAAAGTGATGTCTATAGTTTTGGCGTTGTATTACTGGAACTATTGTCTGGAAGGCGAGCTGTTGATAAAACAAAAGTTGGGGCAGAGCAAAATCTCGTTGACTGGACAAAACCATATTTGGGTGACAGAAGAAAACTGTTTCGGATTATGGATACCAAGTTGGAGGGCCAATATCCCCAGAAAGCAGCCTTCACAGCAGCTACTCTTGCTTCTCAATGCCTGTGCACAGAATCTAAACTCAGGCCTACAATGTCAGTAGTATTAGATACGCTCGAACAACTTGAAGCCCCTAAAACTGCCGCCAGAAACTCTCAATCAGAGCAGCAGTCACTTTCTGGTGCTCAGCGGAAGACCCCAATGCGACAACACCGTTCTCCTCTGAACATAACACCAAGCGCATCCCCATTGCCATCCCACCGGCAATCTCCACGTGTACGTTGACGTAAGGTTCTCTTTCTGTAATTTGCTTGATTCCATATTTTGTTTACATAGAATCAATTTGAGCTTGTAGTTTGAGTTATGCCACCTGTAATTCCTGAAGCTATGCAGCTAGGTTATATGCGAAATCTGCTCGATGCTAATAGTGTAAATAGTTAGCTATAGGTATAGGTATTCTGTATGACGGGCATTCTTCATGCTGTCACAAATGTTTGTGTCAAATTACCCCTTGCGAATCTAAGAAATTTCAAGTACATGCTATTCTCTTCTCTTTTGTTTGAGATTCCCATATCAGACTTTATGCTTGTATACAATGCCTGCTATCGTAATATATATGACCTTTAGATATTCAAGCAAAACCCGTTTCCCGTGCTTTCATTAGTGTTTGCTGGACACTGAAAATAGCCATCTCCCGGGGAAATTGATCAGTGACCTGTTTGGGAGGGATTATGGGAGGACCACAATTACTTCTGCGAGATGTTTCTCTATAAAATTACTTGAAACCCATTTTAGGTGATTTTATAAAGAAACACAAGGGAGATGCTTCTCCCTGGAAGTGATTATGAACACTAGGTATGAGGGGTGGCGATAAGGTGGGATTGTGTATTATTTAGGAAGGCAGCTTCTCTAAGCTTGACATGCATTTCGTCTAGGGTGGATACTTTTGTAAGGAGGGCATTGTGTAAACTTCCCAATCTGGGTTGGGGGCCGGTTGCTTCTTGTATTGCCTTGTAACTGCTCCAACTGAGCCACAACTTCAGTCATTGTTGGTCTGCTCTTGGGGTCTGATTCGAGGCACCGGTGTATGAGTTTAGCAAATTTGTGAGCTTCTTCCACCGGGAAGTTGTTTCCAAGTCTCTGGTCAATCACACGGTACAGTTCTAGCCTGTTGCTAAGATATGGCTCAGCCCACGTGGTAAGATCTCCGGCCATCCCATCCGAATACTTCTTTACAGCACACGAGCCTGAGAAAATCTCCAACAGCACAACGCCGAAGCTGTATACATCAGTTTTGAGAGTTACGTGTCCTGCAAAAATGAAGTACACATTAGCCCGGTTTAGGAGTTAAAGACTACGAAATGTCTGGCTTATAATGGGTGTATACAGTGTCCTCGAAGCAATTGTGAAGTAACGAGGGAGAAGTCGTATACGCTCATTGTACATGGTGACTGTACCTGTGCGTATGTATTCGGGTGCAATGTAGCCTTTGGTGCCAAGAATCCTTGTCATCACATGGTCCTGGTCACCTTGGGGGCCATATTTCGCCAAACCAAAATCTGACAACTTGGCGTTGAACTCCTGCAGTGTTAATACATCGGGTTAACTATATAGTTAGAAACACTGAGATTAACAGACGTTTGGGGTGCTCTCATCAGAATCCAAACTCACTTTATCCAACAGAACATTCGAAGCTTTGAGATCACGGTGAATCACTGGCGTCCCATGAGTGTGAAGAAATTCTAGAGCCTTCGCTGCCCCAAGTGCTACTTTCTTCCTTGTGCTCCAATCTAACTCTGTCGCATTTTCTGTTCATCCAAAACTACTAAGCTCATTTATCCGTTCTTATTTTTCTTCATACAAAGTCAAGTCTTAATCTTAATTCAGAAGCTAACCAGTTAAGTGTGTCTCCAAGCTTCCTCCGCTCATATATTCATAAACCAACATCCGATGCTCACCATCACAGCAGTACCCGATTAGCCTCACTATATTCGGATGATCTAACTTGCTCATGAATTTCCTTTCATTCTGCAGCCATAATACAAACATCACACAGACAAAGAGAGCGAAAGAGAGAGAAAGAAAGTAAGAAAAGAACAAATTCTGACCTCCCATTGTTCGTGGCCTTGCAGCCCTGTCCTTCTAAGCCTCTTGATAGCAATGGGAAAGCCATCACTCGGTTTTGCAGCAGAGTTCATGTTGCAGTAACTCACATATCCTTTGTAGACATCACCAAACCCACCTTGCCCGAGGAAATTCTTACTACTAAACCTGCGGGTGGCAGCTTTCAAGGCGCTGTAACAGAAGCAGTAGAGGTTGTAATCCCGGAACACTTCACATGCCTTGTTCACTCTCCCAACAGCCAAATTTTTTGGACTAGGAGTGTTTGTGTGAGTGTTACCATTCGTATTCCTACGACGCTTTTCTATACCTAAATACATCAACATAAGCACAAAAAACAAAGTTTCATATCTCCTGATTGGCAGAGTAAGGGATGAACTTGGTTTGGAATATATACACGTGTACTAATAACTATACCAATGTCGGTGTTTGAAGAGACATGTGAATTCCTCTCTTCAAGTGGTCGTCTTCGTTTTTCACGTCTACTATGATTTTCTGTATTGAGAGACAGATAATTAATTATCTTCGTTAAGGAATAAACACAAATTAGAGCAATTTTAAGCGACAAGAATTATATACAAAAATGTAGTCATCGCTCTACCAAAGAAACCTACCATCTTCTCCCACAAAACGATCAGGAGGACCTTAGCCCTTAACATAACGCCCCCAATATGTATCCCTCAAAATCTCTAAGCAGGCGGACATTGATAAGTAAGTACCTTGACCTTGAAAGGAAGTTATGGAAGCAGTTGGAGCTTTCTCTTCAACTAGTCTTCTAGTTCTCTTGGCAGGTAGAACAATCTGTATCCCAATGTCTCCTAATTCACCATATAAAACAAAATTTCAATTTGGAAGTCTCTAAGCCAAAAAAATTCATCTTCTCATCACATAAAAGACATGGTTAAACGATGAGCAAGACGATCTATTATATGCAAACCAATTGGAGGTGAATGATCATTCTCTTGGCCAACAATTGAGCCTGTCTCTCCGCGATGTTTCCTTAAGCAATTTCCCATGATCCCGGCGGTAGATGCAAACAACGTTATACGAAGAAGAAGAAGGACCGAAAGACATTAAGATTTAAGGTTGTAACGAAATTGTGTGCTTGAAGAAACTAAGGAGAGAGAGAGAGAGGGAGATTCTCTATGTTAAGCACGAGTTATTTATAAAATGAAAATTTAACGTAACCTAGAAAATGCTGATAATCAGGTGATATGAGCAAGGTGGCCAAAAAACTCAAGGTGGCCAAAAAACTAAGTTACGGAGTTTGAAGTAAAGCCAATAATCATGGACAATGCAACACTAACGCCGATGATTACTATGCGATCGATTTGGAATCTGTAAAATCTTTCTCTCGTCGGAATTACGGAATACATACAAAAAGTGGACGCTTGGTTGCTCTCTGTGCTTCTAGCAACTGCCAACAGCCTAGATGGATGATAGATATATATATCGATCTTTCTTAACTCCTAAGATGTCGGCTTTGCTGCTAATTGTATAATTAAGTAATTTTATATAGTGTTGGTGGACTTAATTGCATTGTTTAATGGTACGATTACAGCTGGAGGAGGTGGTCTAGCCGCAGCGTCTCAAGCTAGGGGTCAAGATGGAGACGGAAGAAGAAGACAAAAAGGCGATGAAGGTTATAATACATAAATAGTAGTACAGCAAACCGAAGTCTTCAAGACTTGATCTAATATAACTTTTCTCCATTTAATCCTGTGCTATAGCAGGATATATGATGCCCCAAGATTTAGGATTAGGTTGAAAACGTTAAAAACTTGTAACGAGGCAGATGTGAATATAAATGACGGGGATAATTCAGTCGATTGACACAAAAAATTTCGAAGTTGAATTAGTATTTTTTTTTATCAAAGAAAATATATATTGATTAAGTTTGGCACACACCAAACAAGGAGTACACAGAATTCGCAGTTATACCGGGGTCTTGTTACAATAACTCACAAAGAGGAAGAAGAGAACCCACCCCAACTCCTATAAGAACAGATTACAAATCAGTCAAAAATTCCAAACCCAACCAGCCCAACAGCAACAATCACCAGCAAGCCCAAGCCCAAACTCGGTGAAATTCCTGTAAAACCAAATCAGACGGAACAACTCCGTGGAGACGAAGAACGGTGATGGAGATGGAACCAATTGAAAGCCAACAGGATGCCGCTCCACCAAGCCCAGCCAAACATCTAACAAAACAAAGAACAAAATAGAGAAAACAACAACCAAAATGACAACATCCCAACACAAGGCACCGCCAACAATCAAACCCAAGAGATCGGTTTCGATGGCTCTCATGGAGGAGAGGACAAAGCTCTCATAGAAGAGAGGACAAAACTTCCATGGTGGAGAGAGGGGGCTACCACATAGGAAGGAGAAAATTAGCTCTCACCAGGAGAGACAAGGAGCAGAGCAACGGGGAGAAGGGAGAATATGGTGCGAAGTGGTCGGCCGACCCCAAGCAAAAGCAAGGGGCCGGCGGCAGTGCAGATCTGGTTTTGGGGTGGGTTTTAGAGAGAGGCGAGAGAGGGAGGCTAGGGAAGTCTCAGAAGTCTGTTTATGAAAGTGAGAAAGAAAGCTAACAATCGAAAAAAAATAGGGTTAATCTAGCTATACCAGGATGGGAGCTAGGTTCTTCCTGTAGCAGTAGTTGCTCGATCGATTTTTGAGAAATCATTAAATGACACCGGGAGTTCCCCCAAACACTTCAGCAGAGACTACCATACAATGCCCTCTTATTGAAGTATTCGGTGGAACTCTAGGGACACCTGATGCCATATATGCTGGTTACTTAAAGAGTATTAGATTTGATATTGCTTGAGTACATAGCTAGCTATTTATATAGTATATGCCCGTTGCATTTGGTCCGTACACCATGGCATATATGTTTGCCTTGGGCATATGTTGAAAGCTGGATGAGGTAGGCAGTGAACCTAGACACATTTCTGGGCAATGTTCATTCACCGGAACGATTCAACTCTCCGTCCGCAGAATCTTTGGCGTAAGCTGATAAGCACCAACACAATTGTACATATGGGAGGTAACATGTCTGCAATTGTACACGTTGAAGATTTTGTTTCGAATATGTATGACCTTGAACGTTTGAGGATCGATGAAAATGGCAGTGGCCCACTTATTAATTTGAACAATATTCCCACCCTCTGATTTTCCCCGTAATTCTGACCAGGTTCATCGTCAATTCTAGTACATGGTGGCGACTGCGCTATGTATGTACAACCACCGTATCTATAATTTTCCCTTTTCCTTAGTTCAATTTTGTTTTTTTTTGAAAGACTTCTATCTTAAGTCCATGTAGATGATACGTGCCCACTTTACAGATGCTTCTTGAGACTCCAAAGCATTTTAGATTTTTGAAAATTACATCTTAGTAAAATAAAATATTATTTGCTCCTGAAATTTAATGAATACACTTCATTTTGACTTTGCACAAATTACTAATCTAAGACAGACTTATAGCTAGTTTGGTATAGCTTATGGGTGATAAAAAGCACTTTAACTTTAAGTTGGAGAGTGTAAAAGTGTTTGGTAAGTCATCCTATGCTAGTTTTTTTAAAAAGCAGCTTTTACTAAAAGCTCCAAATGAACGTGAAGTGGAGAAATCCCCATTTTGAAGCTTTTTATTTAAGAACTCGAGCCTTCCCTCAAGCTTCAGAACTCGAGCCTTCCCTTCCCTTCCCTTGATATCCCTTCTTTTTTAGTTAATGTGGTTTTAGCTCTTAAAATGAGCTACTTTCAACAAAACCCCACTAATTTTTAACAAAACCACTAAATTTATATATATATATATATATATTTTTTTTATGATTTTCATTTGATTATTTTTCCACATGTGAAAATTTTCCATATTAGTCTTGACGAGTGACAAATTATTTGTTTTTGTTAAGTTGTTATATCTCCTCACATACGTACCCATGCTTGTCCTTTCATATTATTTCCTCTTTAAGTATCATTTACTCAAGATTGACTAATTTTATTACTAAATAATCATTAGTGCTGTTAATTGCTTGAAATCCATGTGTTTCCTTTATCCCAAATTTTCGTACCTGACATATAGGGTTTTGCTTTGCTAAGATTTTTTAGCTACCTATCAAGAAGGTTTTGATAACTGCTACGTGCCTCTCAAAGAGGTACAGTAATAATTGATAAACCTTATAGTAGAAGCCAAAACTCTAGGCTTTTTAATACCTGACGTCTAGGTATGCAATTTGATAGCTAAAGTCTTAATTTTTTACATTAGATAAAATAGAATTTGATATTTTCTATATATCAGGTATCATGTACATATGTTTTTAACCTATATATCAGATGATAATTTTGATTAAGTGCTTTCCATTTGAGTTTTATTTTCAGCTTTTTCATTCTGTTTTTTTTTTTCTTCATTTCATACCTGCCGTAGAAGTATTATTTTGTCAAAGAGTAAGGAAAGAGTTTTATCGTTCCTATAATTAAAGTAGAAAATTGCTATTTGATGTAAGAAAAACAAAATATTTTTCCAAAAGCCTCCCCAACTGCAGCATCCATTTTCTTCCTTGTTGGTGTAGATTTGCACCCCCATCCTACTACTTGTGAAAATCGAGGATTGTGTAATTATGGGCGAAATTAATTTTTAAAATGGTAGCCAGAAATAGTACCATCTGGCTGGAGTTATTCTAAAAAGGCACTATGCAATAATTTTTTAAAACTAGCGGGTTGAAATTAAATGATATGGATTTTAATTTTTTTTATTCATTCTAATTAGGATTATATGATGATGCTGACTATAACTTTATATTATAACATATAAAAAAGTTGATCATGAAAGTTGTGCTATGCAAAGGCTAAAATCAGAATGTCCCTATGTTTTTTGAACAACTTCTTTATTTTTATAATTGTTTTCTTGATTAGAGATGACCCTTGACTCATAATCCCATTCCATCAATATGCCCCTCTTCTAAGTTTCAAATGTTTTTGTGTGGTTAATATTCCCTGGAGGTTTCAGTAACCACAACGGATTATTTTAGATTAAATTTTCTTCAAACTTTGGAATATGGATTCTTGCCTATCTATTAAGAAGAGTTTTGAGACAGAGATTTGATTTGCATATAATATGATATTATAATGTCATCTGGGTTTGCATATATTACTCATGAATGCCCAACCCGTAATGAATATAACGCTTACTTAATCTCCCAATCAATAAGTATACATGATTAATTACAAACTTTAAAAATCTTAAAGCTAGCTATAGCTATTTTCTTGAAAACAATACACTAGCTATTTTATCTACGAAGATCCCAATTATACGCGCGCATTGGTGGTGTCGTATCCTATCACTAAGTCAAAAGCCGCAAAGGTGATGAGGAGAATAGTTTCTATGGTTGTTTAGCCACATCTTTGTCCCAAACTACTTAGAAACTAGTGGCCAAGACCAAAATATTTAGTGTAGGAAAATTTTTCTCGCTGAGGAGGGTGAGAGTGGGCTTAGAGGACATCGTCATGGTTGTGGAGAGTTGCATTGCTTGCACACAAGAGATATTGCATGAAAAATGAGTTAAGTGAAAAGGAGAGTTGTTTGCATGCAAGAGTAAGGGTGAAAAATCATCAAATGAAACTGGAAGTTCCTCCAAACACTTCAGTAGAGAGTGTCATACAATTAATGCCTTCCTAATGAAGTGTTCAGGGGAACTCAAGGGGACACCTCATGCCAGGTTTAACTGGCTTGAGTACATAACCAAATGCATGTTTGCTAGCAATGGCATGAAATGTATTATTCAAATACACATTTGATAAAAGATCGTTTGTCTATGATTCCATAGAATATAATAGATTTTTGGTTGGAAGTAGTGGATTAGGTAAGTTATTTTTAGATTTGGGTAAAAGATTGGATTGCATATATATGATAAATTTAAAATTTCTTACTGGGCTAAATTATAAATATAGAGGATTAAATAATAAATTTGGTCAAACTTTCACTGAGCTACAATCCACCTTAGCCTTGTGGGTAGTTCCGTCATTGCTCGCTAGCTAGTTATAGTACGTACACCAAAAATATGTTCGCCTTGGTATATGCTTAAATCTAGATGAGGTCGATAAAAAGTCAGTGAACCTAGACACAGGTGTGCGAAGGATTCCTTCACCTGAAAGATTGTCCAAATTGATGATCAATAGCAACAGAGAGACCCACCGTGGACCACAACAGAGAGATATCACCCACGGTGGACCACAACGATTCTTTCAACTCTCCGTCCACGGGATCTTGGAATAAGCTGATAAACACCAACACAAATTGTACATGTTTCGATTTGTCTGTCGTTGGTTGCAATTTGCAATTTGCAAGTTGATAAACAGAGCTAACATGTCTGCATGTCGTTGGTTTCGAATATATATGACCTTGAATTTGAGGATCGATCACTAGGAATGAGATCCTGCTGTTAGCAGAATTACATAACTGATCTGGGAAATTGTCAATCACAAGTTTTTCTTATCAAAATTACCACATAAAAAAAAAATTAAATTTTTCGATTATCAATAACGAAGTGGCCTCATCCAGTCCCTCCAGTACACTCTTGTGGCTGTTTTCATCCAATACAACTGACTTGACTGCTGAGCTAGAATTTCCACTTGCTTGAGTTTGCCACTGCATTGCCATTTGAATGTAAAAGACACGAGATTCGGGGCTCGTGCTTGAGTTACTCTAATAAGGCAAAGCACCATTTGCAAAGACTTGAGACTCTTGCTTATTATACGCAATGGCGACTTGCTTCTTATAGGACATGACGAGCCCCCCACGGACAAGCTGTGCAAGCTACACTTGGTTAACGAAAGGTGCTCGATGGAAACACAGCCTGAGATTAGTCTGGCGAGAGCATTGCCGGACCCAGAATCCTATCATTCAAAGATAGAAGGCTTATTAGGGGCTCAACTTCGTCCTTCATCCCCATACGTCTCAGCTTGAGGGCATTGTTGGATATGCAGTGGCCGGAAACTGATAAGACATTAATACACTAAGCTAGCTAGGGTTTTGTTGGATTTCTTACACAAGTAGGATTTTGTGGAGTTCTTTATACATGCGGGAATCCTATAGCTTATATAATTAGAAGCGCCCATCAAACAGTAATATTTGGAGGCAGGCTAGCTCTAATCAAGCACAGCAGATACTATATTGCTGATTAGACCAAAGTTCTGCACAACACCAGATAAAGATCGTGGTGAACTTTTATTCTTTCCGTCTGGTGCTATTATCGCGATCACCGTTTATTTTATAACTTAACTAGTAGAGATTTTTTTTTTCCCCAAAAATCAGTTAAATATGAAATTGTTTGGTGAAGTGGCTAAGAATAAGTCACTGTATTGCCCGATTTATTTTGAAGTGCCTACAAATTGAACATCTTGCATGCTCGATTTTGTATACAGTTTGGTCGTACGTTCTGAGATGTTGAAAACATCTTCTCTTTGTGATGTAATAATTAACTGACGTTTTTGCATTGTTTAATTTGTTTGTGTTGTTTACTTTTGGGTATGCAATATTGCACCTTTCTTTGTAGCCCTAAGTTCATCATAACATCGATGAAAAGTTCGTAATTACAACATTCAAGATTTCGAACTTGAGATTAGTAAAAATGAAAATTAATGAGAAAATCAAGAAACTTTTAAGTACATGTATTGAGTAAAGAAAAAAATTTCAATCAAGAAACTCAGATAATACATATTACTCATGATTTCCTTCCAATCAGTATTAAGGAGTAATTAAGGACATGTAATTACTTAATCCCAAAAAGGCGATTACAACTGGAGGAGGTGGTCGAGCCACAGCTTTTGAAGCTGGGTGGTCAAGATGAGAGTAACGGGGATATTTTTGTTGATAATCAACACAAATAATTTCAGAGTTAGATAGTTAAGTGAAAGTGAAATAGAAAATGAAAATAAAAATAAAAATGATAGCTATACCGGAATAGGAGCTAGCTTGTTCCTGTAGTAGTAGTAGTAGTAGTAGTAGTAGTAGTAGTAGTAGTAGCAGCTCCGATTGTTACGAATTTTGAGAAATCATCAAATGAGACCGGGAGTTCCCCCAAACACTTCAGTAGAGAGTGCCATACAATACCCTCCTAATGAAGTGTTCGGGGGAACTCTAGGGGACACTTGATGCATGATATCTTAGTTACTCCGGTCCGGAGTATACTAGTAGGTTTTTGATTGCTTGAGCATTTGCATGTTTGGCAGCTACATTTATAGTATGTGCCCGTCTACCTTAACTTGCATTTTTGGTTCGTACACCGTTTACACGTTTGCCTTAGGTCTATTAACAGACAGTGAACCTAGACAGATGTGTGGGCGAGATTCCTTCACCGGGAAGATATTGATGGACAGATCAATATAGCAACAGAGAGATATCACCCACAGTGGACCACAATGATTCCGTCCTCAAAATCTTTGGCGTCATTGCTGATTTTCCCACAATTCTGACCAGGTTCATCATTAATTCGAGTACATCGTACGAGGTCTGAAGAGTTTAGTTCAACAACACCAACTCACGTCTCTTTGGAGCCTAGAATCGGTTTCCTACGCCAATAAGGAAAGTTTAGTAGGTGTAACATATCTTAATCCTAAATACAAGTTTCGAAAAGAAAGTAGAGTCGGTTTCCTATGCAAATAAGGAAAATTCCACCAAGAAACTCAAACCTATTAATTAACCCCAAACCAATAAGGAAAACACCACCACTCTAAACCCATATATTATTCAGTTCCCTCGCAAGATTCATTATTACCAATCATCGCGGTTCTTGACATTATTTCTGATAATTAAGCTCTCTGTTTGTGCATTGATATGGAAAGAGACGGCCACTTGAAGATTCGCCGCGAGAAGTGTAAGCTAACGGTAGACAGTGAACAATTAAGAGCAAGGTCTGAACGATCAAGGGCAAGTGCCGACCAATTAAGGGCGCGTGCCCAACGATTCAGGGCACATTCCGACCAAGTCCTTAGGCCACTGGCCGACCAATTACATGAAAGGGAACAGCAATTAAGAACAGAGTCCGAAACATTAAGGAACAACAACGATACTCATAATATCCAAGCAAGTGAGTCATCGATCGCGAAGGTGCTGAAGAGGGTGAGTGTGGGTTCAGATGACGACATAAAAGAATTGTTATTGTCGTCATCAAATGACGTGGAGGAGGGAGGAGAGAGACCGGAAGGAAGGCAAATTATTATGAAAGATTTGTCATTTCCTCTTTTTTTATGTAACATGCGATTCATTTCTTAGCTAACTACGCAAGAACGTAATACGCTGATCTTGCCCACATCTTGTTGAATTTGGGAACTTTTATAAAACTATTACAATCTAGTTTCATTTTAATACCTTAACGTTCAAAACACTTATAATAAGACTCTAAATACTATTTGACACATGCCAGTTTTGAATTCACTATGTGACTTTTAATTATTAAATGAAACTAGGGCCCCTCAAGTACATAATTATTACGTAAGTACGCTCGCCACATAACGTGCGATTTAATTGAATTAGAATGAGTTGAGTCGTCCACGATTTGAATTTGAGAAATTTTATCTACATTTATCAATTTTATCACTACATCCATCATTTAATTGAATTACTAAATTAATATTAAATCCTCAAGAATTTTTCACTACACCCAACACCTTCAACACAACTCTAGCCTACACATATTCATTCAACTCGAATATAGACAACTTATTTAGTATAGCCAAAAAAGTCTTTGAGTATCGAAGACTGCACAATAATTCTGTAAATTTTTGGTTAATTGTTTGATTGGGTAAGTTAAATTTGGATAACTAGTCTGCGGAAGATTTTGAGAAATAGTGAAACAACTCTTTCATTTTAAATCCCTAATATTTGTTTGGTATAATTCTGTTTTCAGAGGCTGTAAAAATGTGGCTCAATCCTGTAAAGGATGGCTTCTAATATTGCCTGTAGAGTCAAACTTTGTAGATTCAAACTTAGTATACAGTATATGTAGCATTGCTTGTAAGACTCACCTTTGAAATCTTACAAGTGAAAAAAAATGAGACTGACCACATGGCGGCGCCAGTGGCAGAGGCTGCTAGCGGTATCTCTTTTTCAGGCTGCTAAGGTTAGTAAATTGGAGGTGGGGGTAGAAAATAAATTCATATTAAGGGTGATTTTTGAAACAAAAAAAAGGGCGTAAAGAGAAAGTTCAAAACTAACTAAAATTAGTAATTGATTTTGTTAGGAGATTTAGTATAACGATAAAATTGATAGATCTGTATCCTTTGATTTTATCGTCGGTTGATCATCCCCCTGTTCGGGATTTTCTTATTCTCGTTGAAGAAAGATAGGGCAATCAATATATCAATGCGAGATAAAAATGTTAATCCACGATTAATTGTTTCAATTTTAATTTCAAATAATATAGGACATGATGTCTTGAATAATCGATCCAGAAGAACTTCCGTCTCCTATGACTAAAAGGATGACTCCCCAATCAATAAGGAAACCACCCACCACCACATAACTTTATATATGGGACTACCCTAAAGCTAGCTAAACTTCTGATAGCTACAACACCAAAAGTTACTAGCTATTTCTTCTTTTGAGTTTTCCGGCCTCCATAATATATTTCATGGAACAATCCAGGGCACGGTCTGACCGATTGATGGAACGTTTGGACGAATTACTGGCACATGCTGACCAAGTAATTGCAAAGATAGAACAAGTCAGGGGACGGTCTGACCGATTGATGGAAAGTTTGGACGAATTAACGGCAAGGGATGCCCAAGTAAGTGCAGAGCTAGAACAATACAGGGCACAGGTAGAACAATTCATTGCCCGCAGTGCAGAGCTATTATTAATAAGAGAACATCCAGACCGAAGTGAGGGCATGGAGTCTGCGAGGGAGTCAACAATCTCGAAGGTGCTGAAGAGGGTGAGAGTGGGTGCAGCACATGATGACAAAGAAGAATCGGAGGAGGAGGAGGAGGAGGAGGAGGAGAATGAAGACGGCGGAGACAGGAAAAGGAGGAGGAAAATTAGAGTAAGTGAAAAGGGAGAGTTGCGCTGTTTGCATGGAAGAATTTACGATTGGACAAGAAGTGGCTTCCGTGCCGGCTTGCTCACATTTCTTTCACAACGAGTGCATTGTGACGTGGCTAAAATGAAGTCCTTCTTGTCCTCTTTGCCGCTCCGAGGTTTAGATTGTCTGGTTCATCATGAAAGTATAGTTCGGCAATTTTTCCTAGCTAGCTTAAGTTGATCATACGACTGTAATTGCTTGAATTATTGTTATAAATTGAAGTATATAGTTCGTTTATGTAAAAAAAACAGTATTTTACCAACATTATTACGTAGAAAATTTCGATCGCGAGCTTAGTATAATGAAAATAACAAAATAGAACAAGGATGCAATTTGTTCACATGCTATAGCTCCCCCACGAGAAAGACCTACATACATTAATTTTTTATTTTTTTATTCCAGTCACTAAGAAATCGATATGTGATGGACTTATGATAACTTTTGTATATGTGGTGATTTCGAATTGGCTTAGGACAATGATATGACAACAATTAGTTCATAAAAGTCCTTCTCTCCCACACTCACAAAAACATTATTGTTCGATCTCTTCTGGGACTAGGAGAGCTTTTGCATTTCTGCTCACAAGTATTTTGGTATCTTTGATATCGCTTGTATCAAAGAAATCATATGGACATAGCCAATTGATCATCATCACCAACAATGATCAAGTTTATAGAGAGTAAATGTCGGCACATGGGGCACGCCTTGTTGTCCGAATTCATGCGCCAGCGAAGGATGCATGGTTGGTGATACACATGAGAGCATGGCATCCGAATCGTCACACTTGATCTCCCACACGTGCCAGCCGAGAAATTCTCTCAGCATATACTGCACGGATCCTTGTCCGAATCGCAATTATGATCACTACTAGGACTACGACGTCTACCACTTCCAAGCAAGGCCCGTAGGTCAATGAAATCAGGAGGTGTTTGGCCTTCGTAAAGAATTGTGAGATGACTCAGCACATTGACTTTAGCTCTGATGCTGAATGGCCTCGATGCATTGTTCTTTGCTAAGTTAAGGGCAAGAGACCTAATGCGGGGGACCAATTCGTCGTAAAGGCCAACGTCCAGAGTGAGGCAAGGCGAGAGACTAGTGGCTATATAGGTGCAAAATTCATCAAGTGAGTACTGTGTTAGTGTTGGCGTGAGTCAATAATATCCTAGGTTGGTTAGGAGTTGTATTTTAGGATAGTTGCAATTAGTTTCATTTTAATGTTTGGGGACCCTCCCCGGTTACAAGTATTGGTGGAATAAGATTTTTTTTTATTTATTATTATTTTTTTATATATATTTGTGGATAACTGCTCTCGGATGATATGGCTTTATGTGATGAAAAATAAGAGTGATGTTAACTCAATATTTCAGGTGTTTGGTAAGATGATCAAGAAGCAATATTCTGTGGATTTCAAAGTACTTCATTCTAATAATGGTGGAGAACAGATTTATCACAGTTTCTACTGGCCACGACATTCTCCATGAGATGACTTGTCCTTAGACACCCCAACAAAGTGGTGTAGTTGAGCGCAAGCAGCGTCATATTTTAGAGACCACTCGAGTTGGCACCCCAATGTTATTGGCCCTATGCAGTAACCTATGATGTGTTCCTCATTAATCAGATGCCTTCTAGAAACCTTGAATTTCAAACACCATTGGAAGCTTTAGCATTACTTGGCGCTATGATTTCTCATCTAGACCTCACTCCAAGGATATTTGGTAGTGTCATTTTTGTTCACCTACAAAAGAATCAAAGAAGTAAGTTAGATTCTTGTGCACTTCGGTGTGTGTTCTTGGGATTTGCTTCGTTTCAGACTGGACATAGGTGTTACCATCCTTCTACAAAGAGATCCTATGTGACTATGGATGTGATATTTTAGAGTCTGAAATGTTCTTTCATACAGAGATATCCAACGCCGCTCTTCAGGGGAGAGTACAGATATTGAAGGCCCTCGTTGGATGGAGATTTTGTCAAATGATACTGGTAAAGTGACCGATATTGACGTAACCGATACTGATGTTGGAAATGTGAGAGTAGATGTCGAGAGTCCATAACATATAGAGAGTACGATTCCAGTCGAGTTGCAACATTCAGAGAATGGTATAACATCGGGGACACGTTGCACAATTTAGCGATAGTTATATCACCAGATGAGAAATTGATAACCCTAGTCGAAAACCCCTACTCTCACATGATGCAGCCACCAATGATTCCGTATATGATATCCTTGAGGAAGGTAATCTTGACTCCAAAACTGTTGTTATTCCTAACAAGGTTGATGTTAAAGTCTTATTAGTTGCCTCCTAAAGTAAATCGAGGAAAGATACCTAGGAGATGTACACAGCCGGCTCCTACAAAGAGAAAGACAACTAGATATCCCATTGCAAATTATGTCTCATCTCAGAGGTTATCACCTAATTATCAAGTCTTTTTCAACCAATTTGATTCCATAAAAATTCCGAGTAGAGTTGAAGAGGTATTGGCGAATTCAAAGTGGACTGAGGCAATGGATGTAGAAATGAAAACATTGTAAAAGAATGGGATATGGGATGTAGTACCATTACCTAAAGGGAAGAGAGACATGTTGGCTGTAAGTGGATATTCACCATAAAACAAAAACCTAATGGTACACTAGATAGGTATAAGGCGAGACTAATTGCTAAAAGGTTTACTCACACACGGTATTGATTACCAAGAAACTCTTGCACCGGTTGCAAAGATGAATACTATACATGTTCTTTTATCACTTGCAGCTAATTTAGATTGGTCCCTAAGACAATTTGATGTGAAGAATGCATTCCTGAATGGTGATTTAGATGAGAAGGTGTACATGAAATTCCCACCGGGCTATGGTGTAACAAGCAAGGCTAATGGGGTATGCAAATTGCGGAAAGCTCTTTACATGCTTAAACAATCACCGCGAGTATGGTTTGAAAGGTTTGCACATGCTATGAAGATGTATGGATATCACCAGAGTAACTATGATCATACTTTGTTCTTGAAGCACACGGGGCATGAGGTAACATGTTTGATTATTTACGTTGATGACATGAATTGGCAACGATACATAAGAGATGTGTAAGTTGCAGGGACAGTTGGCTACGAAATTCGAGATGAAGGATTTGGGTAGTATAAAATACTTCATAGGGATTGAAGTTGCCCGCTCTAAGAAAGGGATTTTCTTGGGAAGTATATACTTGACTTGTTGTCGGGAACAGGCATGTTGGGTTGTAAACCGGTGGAGACATCGATTGACGTGGGGTATAACTTGAGGTTGTATCCGGATCAAGTTCTAATGAACAAAGAAAGATATCAAAGGTTGGTTGGAATGTTAATATATTTGGCACATATGAGAGAAGATATTGCATATGTGGTAAGTGTTGTTAGTCAGTTTAGGCACTCACCAAGTGAGGATCATATGGCTCCGGTCATGCATATTATGAGTTATCTTAAGTCAGTACTAGGGAAAGGGTTGTTATTAGCATGGACACTTAGAGGTTGAGGGCTTCACTGATGTTGATTAGGCTGGAGATCGATCTGATAGGTGCTCTACATTTGGATCTTTTACTTTTGTTGGGGGTAATTTGGTTACTTGGAGGAGTAAGAAACAAAACGTTGTATCCAGGTCTGTAGCAGAAGCCGAGTATTGGGGAATGGTTTTGTCACAACTTTGTGAATTTTGTCACAACTTTGTCACAATCTGATGATATTTGGTTTTATCACAACCTAATTATGACAAATTTGGTTGTCACAACCTTGTGACAATTTGGTTGTCACAATCTTGTAACAAATTTGTCACAATGTTGCCTTATGACCTAAATTAATTTCGTCACAACATTGTCACAATCTTATGATAAAATTTGGTTGTCACAACTTTATGATAAAATTTGATTTTGTGACAAATTTGGTTTTGTAACAATCTTGTGACAAATTTAGTTTTGTCACAATCTTGTGACAAATTTGTCACAATGTTGCCTTATGACCAAAATTAATTTCGTCACAACATTGTCACAACTTTATGAAAAATTTGGTTTTGCAAAACCTTGTGACAAATTTGGTTGTCACAACATTGTGACAAATTTGGTTTTGTCACAATCTTGTTACAAGTTTGGTTTTGTCACAATCTTGTGATAAATATGGTCTTGTCACAACATTGTGACAAATTTGGTTTTGTCACAACATTGTGACAAATTTGGTTTTGTCACAATTGTGACAAGTTTGGTTTTGTCACAACCTTATGACAAAATTAGTTGTCACAATCTTGCGATAAAAATATGTGACAAATTTGGTTTTGTCACAAACTTGGATAGCGTCTTAGAAATTCTTAAGATTAAACTACTTCTTGTTCCACCGGAAAATATAAGCATCAACCACCAATCACTCCCTTCTAATATAGTACTTGCACGATAAGCATCTACTAATCACTTCCCTCTAGAAACATATGGGTGATAGCGTCTGAGAAATTCTCAAGAATAAACTACTTCTTGTCCCACCGGAAAACATAAGCATCAACCACCAATCACTCCCTTCTAATATAGTACTTGCACGATAAGCATCTACTAATCACTTCTTCCTAAGACAGTACATAAGCATATCTTTATACTTTTCGATTTTTTTCATTCTAGTATGACTCAAATCGAAAGAAAATCATGTCACAGTTGCTGCTGGCTTGATGTCCATGGACAGCATGTAACTTAGAAACTGCCTAGGCAACTCTTCCAAAAGACTTTCAACAACAGAAACCTAACTACCTGTTACAAGGGACGACCCGAAAGAATTAGCATCACCATCACCGGTACTATGTAAGATAGGAGAATGAAAATCTGAAAATATAAAGTTCTGGTAAAGATGTTATCGTACATACACACACCTCTAGGTATAGTGTGAATAAAATAGACAGAAATGGACGTCATGGATAATTTACTACGCACATCTCTCATAGGCACGAACTGTACAATATCTCGTGTAGCTCTATACGACCTGTAGAACTTTCTAATCGTTGTGTTGCTCGTTGTCAGTATCCAAGATCTGCCAAGTACAAGATTCAGACTACAAACTCATGATGTGCAAACTAAACTCTAGTGGGTGGAAATCAGAAAGATGACAAAGCATAACCTCCATTTGTTTTAAATCTGCATTACCCACTCCAACTATTAGGATGGATAGGGCAAGATTAGATGCCCTCACCAAAGCATTTTTGGTTTCTTGAATATCTGTGAGGATTCCGTCCTAGAAAAGAGAAACCACGAGGCAATGTACAAAAATTTCATCCTCCTCGTACCGTCATAATAAGCAAGGCGTGCCCCATGTGTCATCTGAGGATGACTGAGAGGCTTGTTCACCTCTTGTCTTAGACTTGCTAGCTTTGCTGGTAGCTGCTGTGCTATCTAAAGCTTCCTAAACCAGCTATATATAGAGGGACTGTTGTGCTTGCCTTGAGCTCAACTTCTTGTTTCTCTTCAAGATCATCGACACAGAGTAGCCATAACAGAGAAGTATTGTGAGTTAGTGAACCTGGACGTAAGTCCAGGCCAGATGGGAAGTTGGTAATGGTAAGGAATCGACTGCGAGTAGCCACATGTCGACCCATCTTCTTAAGTTGTGCTATCAATTTCATTTAAGATATGCTATGACAGACGGAGAAAAACGATATATCCATGTGATGGGGATGCGACAAGAAAAGTTTGTTCAAGTTGGCATCCATCTACTTTCCTCACCAGACATCAACTATGAACAACTCCTGGCATCTTCTGGGTTAACCATGTGGTGCTGATGAACCTGGGCATGAGCGTGTTTCTGGTGCGTCTGTGATCATCTCTGTCAAAAAGATTGAGGAGAGGATGCGCCTCGGAAATGCAAGATGCTTGCTGGAAGTGGATAGAAAGCTGAGATTGCTAGATAGCTAGTACTTTATTCTCTGCCATTCATTTTGCCTATGTTTCTGTCTAGATTCTAATTTCAACAACTTGACACGCTTTAATAGATGACTCCATTTTTAATTAGCAGAAGACTGTCTTAAGACCAACTGTTCACAACTGTTCACACTGACTAGTTAGGAGGATACACTAAAAGTAATTTATGATCTTATCCTTTAGTATTCTGACACTATTCATGTGAACCACTGTTCACACTGATTATTTGTTACGGAAACAAATAATTACACCTTGGCCACGTTTGTTGCCTGGCTAGGATGGGGTTGGATTAGATAACTCACTCGATCCAAAGGTACGTTAAAGAAATAAATGTGAACTTATCCTTTGGCTTGTCACTAGAAAATGGTTTATCTGGGTAGTTCTTGGAAGCCCCAGAGATGGTAATTAGAAGGGATAAATATTTCACACGACTAAGTCATCTTTTATTTTTTTTTTTTTTTTTTTTTTTTTTTTTTATAACTTCAACTCGGAAAAGCTTTTGAAATTGGATGGGCTCCAATTTGTCGTTCAACATACCTTGGATTGAATGAAATATGCAATCCAATCAAATCCTAGACTCAGAACAAGCTATAGGACCTCAAGAGACAAAGGCCCTATAGCTTGTTAACTTCTGATCAAGTGGTACAAGCTAGCTAACTTCTGAAACTTCCCAGTGTTCTCATTTTCCTTTTCTATTATCATGAAACACATTAACATTATCCTACGATCCCTAACAAGGGTTTTTACGTTATTAAAAGTTGTTCCACAGACATTACTTTTACAATCTTACATTGATATGCACAATTATACTTTAATCATACTCATTCAAAGGCACAACTACACCTACTCATTAATTCATCTTCAACTGATGGCATGCTTATTGTTTTGCTCATGAGCAATATTATAACATATACCGATATCAGGAACAAGAAGTAGGATCATCAAGTCTACCCTAACGAAATATTTCGATTATTTGTAGTAAACTAAGACAGCTATGTAAGCTATCCCTGACTTTTGCAATTTTACTGAGCTCACAAGGCCTACATTTATCTTTTAGATGTAATCAATCTAGTAAATGTAGGAATGCTACCTAGACTAGTCTATTAAGTTCATAATCTATGGACACATCTTATCTTTTTCGTTAGTCTGTGATCTCAATGAACATTTCCTCATAATGGAAGTCTGGTTTATTAAAAAGAAGAGTAGGGAAGCAATACTACTAATTAATTTTTTTACACTGTTAGCCAGAACTAATATAATAATTTTATTCTTCTTTGATATTAGTGCGTGGCGAGGGAAGCCTCAAGGTTAAACTAAGACTCTAATGACTTGAGAGAAAATGGCAACATAAGACCAATGCCTCATTCCCCTGAACAAGTTCAACACCTCCTAAAGGATGGCATCAGAGGACCGTTATGAACCAAATAAATTATTATTAACATCAGAGCATAGCTGATCTAGCTTTCTTGGAATCCAAATCAGGTGTCAACCAATAGTTCTCCTAAACACTTCATTAAGGATGCAGAATAGCCTCAAATGAGGTGATCAGAAGAACACTAGGAGACGGTTGAAAGACATATATCTTTTATCTGGAAAAGGGAATCCGAGCAAAGCAGTTACCCCAGCCATATATAGTGAAGGCGCCAATGAAGGTTATATATGTCCTTTGACGTGCACAAAATGGGAGGACCAGTAGTGAAAAGTGCACAAAATTCCAGAATTGAAGTTTTTGGAAATTGAACCTGGTCACAATTGTAGTCAGATGAAGGATAGAACAAAAGAGAAGCGAGAGTCCTGTGGCTGCAAGATCTGCCAAATCTATAACCTGTTCCTTTCATCAGTTTTCTTGAATAACATACTAGTAGCCAGAACACATAAGATTCCGAGTCCTGGCAACAATTTGATCGATTTCTCGGAGAATAAGTGTGGGCCAGATGATTGACAATGCCCCCCCACAACACATCAATTTTAAGCCTTCTGCTATTTTGTGACTATACCAGAATCTAGCCAGTACTGATGCAATTTCAATGCAAGAATTGAAAAGGCTGAAAGGGAAAATGCATGAGAGCAGAGGATAGAAAGGCACATGATAATTACCTCAAATATGATTCCCTTCTTCCATCTAGTCTCCAATGCTGCCCATGTTCATTGCGAAAGATCGATTTCCTCATCCGACTTCCCTCCTATTGAACAAGGACAAGAAATGAAGGACTATGCATGACATACATATACAAGTAGAGGCAGAGAGAGTCCCTCATGGTCACTATATATAGTAAGGCTGGTTTCAACTTCTAACCAACAAACTCAGACATTTAAGAGAAACCAAAAGAGAGGAAGAGGAATATTATCAGGTGTCACCTAGAGTTCCCTTGACCACTTCATAGGGAATAGTATTCGTAGCGACTATATCCTACTGAAGTGTTTGGGGGAACTCCCGGTGGCATTTGATCCTACAGTGAATCATCGAACTTAAAGGCTAACCTCCAACATTTGAGTCCTGGTAAAAATGTACTTATTGTCTATGAAGCTCTGATCATCTGGTATGCAACACTTCTCTTGTTCACAGCAAGTCATAAACTAATTGACTAATTAATATTCTGCTAGCTCCTTTAGCTTGGTAAGCTAGCTTTTAGTATTCATCATTCCACTGTTAGGATTGAGTACAAGTATATCGTTGTTTTGATGATTACTTAGCAGGCAATAATACCATGTTCGGGGGAACTGTGGTTGCCAACTAAGCCACAGATGTTTACTTAGCACCAAATTAATCTAATTGATTGTCATTATTTCAATTCTTAACAATCTTATTTTCCCTGCAGGCATCATGTTCTATATGTAATGCAACCTATGTTGGAAAGAATCCCACTGGCAAACTCATGACGCAGACAAAAAGCAATAACAACATAGGGAAAGAAAACACATTCAGACTGTTTGTGGCGTATCTGTGGCCAACTCCTCTTGGTTACTTGGGAATTGCGTAATCCTTGTTACTATATGGCAAAAATGAGTTACTGTGACTTACTGACTTATCTAAAGATGCAAGAGTTACTAAATGTATTCTTTTCATTTAGAATAAAGGAAACTAATAGGGGCTAGACCCCTTATTTATAGTTGAGTCTTTTTGTCTCAGATTTTTTGGCAAAATTTTATCATCTTACAAAAGATAAAAAGATTGTTTTTTTATTAAAAAAAAATATATTCTGTAGCCAAAACTTAATAACCTCAGGAAACTTCTTAAGATTTTCCGCAAGCAACTTGAGGGTGACTGGATCCTGCACAAAAAGTAAAAATTAATTGAAAGAGACAAAGCTTGATTTCATGTATAGTATTCCAGCCTTTATTGGCTGAATCAAAGCTGCATTCTTTATGGCGGGAAACCAAAAAGGAAAGAGATATTATTACCACATTTTCACCATAAAAAAACTTCTAAGCAGCCAATATACTATGTTGGCATGGGCAACGGGAAAAGGCAATACATAGATATTTGAATCTTTACCAGCATACCATCATTTCCATCTGCTATTTGCAGTCTGACATTACAAGAGGCACAAAGGCGCTCACTATCCTCCTCTTTGCTGCCATGCGGAACTCGTCTATTGAAAGTAAGTGACCAGTTATGATTAGCAGAACTTGGTTTAGGTGGGAGAATTCCTGATCATAAGAAGCAAAAAGTTAATTGTTAGAACCAAAAGACAAAACTGTATTTCAATATAAGGATTCACAACTGCCCCAAAACAAGTAGCAATAATAATGTTGAAATCAAAACCCTAAACTATGAAATAAGAACCGAGCTTTAGAAGTTCATACCTGTCACAAAACAAGTAGCAATAATAATGTTGAAATCAAACCCTAAAGTATGAATTAAGAACCGAGCTTCACAAGTTCATACTCATGCAATTGCGAAATTGTGAACAGGAATTGGAAGAAACGATCACAAGATCAACCTCCATAGCACCCTTTGACCTGACAAACAAACACATCAAGATTTGTCAATATCAGACATCTTTTTGGCATCCACAGGAAACCCAGAAAACAAAGAATCAACAAGTAGCCAAGTAATTTCAGATAAGCTCTTTACTCTAAGAAAACTAGGTACAAAACACTTAAAATTAAAGCTGGACTCAAGGAAAAGACCAGACAGAAATTTATGTGCTATATATAGTTACGGTGTTTATAGAACTATTCTATAACATATTCTGGAACTATAATATACTAAACGACCTTTAATAACGTGGGTAACTGGAGTGACTTTCCCCTTATATTCTACAGAAGGAGGATGTAGATTACCTTCTGATCAACTTGTGCTCTCTCAACAGCCTGATAGGTCCCTGCATTGCAAAAAACTGATAAGAACATCTGCCTCATTGGGACTTGGATGCCAGTTCTAAATAAATCCTGAAAAGTCAGTTTGTCTCTGGATTGGTTTTGGCTTACAGACTCTTATATGGATGCTTCTTTCTCCAACCTCGCTTTCTTCCATTTCCCTGTGCACTTCCTCCTCATGCCTCACCAAAATCTCTAAGTGAAAGTTTCCAGTTTTGTGAAATTCTCGGGCTCTGGTTTCGGTTGGATTTGCACTAAAAACAACAGAAGCCACTTTACTACCATTGTTGCAATTCCATGTGGTTTAAATATTAAAAAAATATAAGTCTCTGAACCAATCAATGGTATAAGGATATGGTTTTACCTTTGGAAACTCTAGCACTTTCTTCTTCCCATTGCTACTTTGGAGGCCCAACATTAGAAATGGATCCTTGGAGTCCTTGCCAACCTGCCATCATAGTAAGTTAAATTTATAGAAAAGACAAACCAGAACCTTCAAACAAGAACACTAGAGGGGCGTTACCCACATAACTTAACTACCTCTGATGCCTGCCTCTGATTCCTAGCATTGGTCAAATCATCAGCTCCAAGAAGAAAAAGGAAATAATCAAATGATTTTCCGACAAAAGAATATTAGTGCATAAAATCTTCCATCCATTAAGAGGTTGACAGCTTCAGGTTCAGCACTAAGCTGCAATGCAGAAGAAACCAAACCCAAAAGTTGTCCTATTTAACATTGTATAAAGTTTAGAGATTTCTGTTGGGAGCAGATGGCTTGAAGGCATCCGAAGGAGTAGTTCTGCATATAAACTTTGTTGCACAATGTATCATAATCCGCTTTAAGCCATATCATTAGGTATACTTGCATTTAACTACTTTCTGTCACACCTTTTATAATCCATTTCAGAATTTTCATTCCAACGGAACAGATAATACAAACTAAATCTCTGCTTAGAACGAAGTACAAAATTGCTGCTTAGAACCAAACAAAGAGGATACAAAGAGGACCCTCATTGGTGATTCACATCCCTAATTACAAAATGCATGTCCAGACTACCAAGAACTTATTCAATACACTAACTTCATCATAACCTAATTATACCGAAAAGAATCCAACACAGGCATATTAAGGATCTTACCTTCAAGTGAAAGCCACTTAGCATGGGTTTATAAGGTATTGGTTATCTAATAAATAATTGGGACTCCTTTTAAGTATTCAATAATTGGCATCTCTATATGACACCTGTAAAGCAATTGCACAACTGAGAAGAAATTAGTTAGTAAACTAGAATGAGTTTTACACATATCAATCTGAATTTCTGCAACACAAAATGCCTTTAAATGGGTGTAAAAAGCTCTGGCTTCAGCTCATTTGTTCTCCTAAATATGCAACACCAAATAGAAAAGAATTTCTAAATGTAAGGGAAGAAAAACTAATACTCATACTTCTGCTTCCACTCATTTATGTTTGTCCAATACAGATATCCGTTTCTATATACAAATGTACAACAAAATGTTAATCCTTAATCAACCTTGACTATATGTAAGAAAGATAACAACAGGCCTGCTAGAAATATCCCTTTTAAGAAAGATACAGTCATGTATATTTGAAACAAGCGCCAAATAGTAATAGATACTACTTAACGAGTATATACGAATTCTTCACTTCCAACTAGACACCACTAATTCACCATCGTTACTATATTGCATGAAGCAGCCTGCAAAAAGCTCGAATTCAGACAAAAAGATTGGCAAGCAAATGAGTGTCTAAGAATAACAGATAAAAAGGTTCAAGTAAAATAACTTGCATTAGGACAAATACTTTCATACCTTTTCAACTATGTCTAAAATCAAGTACTTTGCTTGCTCTTGAACAACACTCTCAGAAACACAGAATTTCGCATATTTTGTTTCCGTGCAAGAGTGAACAAAAATTGTAACAGAAAATTATGCAAAATTCTAATTGAATGAAACCTCTACCTCATATAGAAGTAACAATGAAAGATAAGTTAAATTGAAACACTTCCTACTTCAATGATATCAGTTGGAAGCCAGAAATATAATAAAGTTAGATAATTACAAGCACGAGTTCCCTTTTGGATACTTCTTCCTAGGTGTTGACTGTAAAGGAAAACAAAGTAGCACAAAAATGACAGATACGATCTGTATATGACTTTTCCTATATAAGAATGTCTACTAATTTGTATTTTGTTTGCTTCTGTGCTTCTCATCAACCAAAAAAAAGAAAAGAACAGACAAGATGAGAAACAACTTTAATACCTTGGGCACTGCTCCTGGTTGAATCTTGTTGATGGCTTTGCACAAGACCCAAAAAGCTGTCAAGCCACTCATCGGCTTGAAATCGCCTCCAAGCTGTGAAAGTTTACCAAATTCAGGAATAAAAGATCTAATAATGAAACACTTCTTGAAAAATCAACAACTATACACTATCAGGGAATTGAAACACCTTCCTTCCATCCTTTTGGGCTTTTCAGGGTCCAATATGACAAGCGAACCATCTTCTCCAATAAAATCTATGACTTTCCTGAAAGTCTTTATACACTCTTACTGTAATATTCAAAAGGCAAGGAAATAATGCACATAGGGTTTCCAGCCAAACAAAGTATTTCAGATGAAGCAATAAAATTTAATTACATGTACACAATAAATCAAAGAGTGAAGCAATAAAATTTGATTACACATACGCAATAAATCAAAGAGTTACTATGACATACTTACTTATCCATAGATGCAAGAGTTACTAAATACATGTAGCTTGCAAATTTATCCCAAATCTTCTGCCTAGATGTATTCTTTTCATTTAGAATAAAGGAGACTCAGAGGGGCAACACCCCACATTTTTAGTTGACTCTCTTTGTCTCAGATTTATTGGCATAATTGTATCATCTTATATGAAAATCTAATAAAGATTTTTTTTTAACCTAAGGAAAGTTTCCGCAAGCAACTTTTCATGATGTTTCTAAGGAGGCTGACTGGATCCTGCACATGAAAAGAAAAACTGGTTGAAAGTGACAAAGCTTGTTTTCATATAGAGTCTGTATCAAGCCTTTATTGTCTGAATCTAACTTACATTCTTTGTTGGGAAACAAAAAAGGAGGAAAGAGAGAGATATTATTACCACATTTCCATTTTGGTAGGAAGCAAGAAGGATGTCGTCAATGTTTTCCTTCACGTCAACCATCGAGTCAACAAGTAACTTCACAACAGATTCGGTTGAACCCACTGCCATCACAAACAACAGATTCGCATTAATTGTTTGATATTAAATACACAACCCAAATATATCCTCTAATGAAATCCTACTGTATCTGCTGCTACATCAATCAATGAGCTTCCAGATAAGTTATATATTAATTGTTTGATGTTAGAGTTTGCAATGAAGATATGAATATAATACTTGTCGTAACATATTTTCCAATCATATAAAGGATTTAAGTAACTATTGACAAACTTTCAAGTCTTTAATGTGCATAAGAATAAACAAAAGTGCCTATAATAGGCATTGCTAAAACATTTCAAGGAATAAAAAGCAAGAAAACCTTCAAGTTTCGGATTGTTACCCTCTGAAGGTGATGTCTCTCACATGCTGCAGACATATCTACATGCGTGCAAGAGTCTGGTGGGACTACAGCTGAGGACATCGAATTCATTCTATTCGCAGATATCGTAATTAATGGAGGTTTTCACACATTATGAAATCCATTCCCACTTCTCATATGCTTATACAGGCTAAAACGCAAATCAACAACCCTGGCACCCAATCCTGCCTCCACTAAAACATGGTTTCACATATAGGTGAAATGCCAAAAAGAATTAATATAAACATTATCCGACACATATATGACAGCTTCAAATCTCCAACAGCAACCAAAACGTTACGAACATTGTCACAGTATTTAATATGCAGGCAATGCTTCGGTGTTTGGCTCTCCACAACCTTAAAATAATTATAACATAAGAAGAATTAAGCAAAGTAGTACGAAATTGACAGATAAGCTTTTATATCTGAGTTTTCCTGTATAAGAAATTCCACCAAATAGTACTTTGTTGCTTTCTTCACTTCTCATCAACCTGAGAAAGGAAAAGAACAGAACAAATGAGAAACAACTGTAATACCTTGGGCACTGCTCCTGGTTGAATCTTCTTGATGGCTTTGCATAGGATCTGACCATTTCTCAAGCAAGAAATGAACTCTCTCTCCATTGGTTGGTTCAGTATACCCAGTGAAGAAGCTTGCGAGCCACTCAACGGCTTGGAATCACCTCTACGCTGTGAAATTTTAGCAAATTCAGAAATTAAGGATCTAATAATGGAAGAATTATGGAAAAATCAACAATCATACACTAAAATCAGCGCAAGATTCATAACTATCTACTACTTTTGAAATTTCTGAACCAATTGGGCCAAATCAAACACAAATTGCTTTAGTTAATGAAGTTTATTCAAATTCTAGAGACCCATGCTGGCATAATCAATACTAAACAAAATTTGAAATTCTTGTTTCGTCTAAAACTTACCAAGCAACCAAACAGACTCACTGCGAAGGTGAAATTCAAATGTTCAATACACCAAAGAACCTGGCTTCAGCTTTTCTTGAATATCGAGTGAAATCATGCAACCCAGTTTTTGAAGCGTCCTCCATTTCCTCTACCCTAGAAAACTTCAAAAATCACAAACAAAAACGAAACCACATTACATTCCAGTAAGAAACCACCCAAAATCTAGCGTAAAATTAACCAAACAAGCGATGAGAAAGAGAGAAAAAATCAGAGAAAATTTAATAACATACTCGACTTTTCAATCCAGGTTGTGGGTCTTTCTCAAATCCCAAAAGCCCACTATGTTTCTTGGCTTTTAGACAATACCCCAAAACTTATATATTGCTAGTCCTCGAGCAAAAAAAAGAAAAACAAAATCTAACTAGGACTCAAAAGACACAATCAGTTGAATAGTAACTTCCCAAATAAACTCAGAGAAAGCAACACATATTACCACCTCAATAAGTCAAATCCAATTCAAAGTTCAATAACATTCATGCTAAGAGTGTGTACCCATTTGATCAATAATAAAAACAATCGCATTTTCAGTCTATACACAACAAATCAAACTACCATTTGAAAGTGAGCATCAACTTCAAATCTCATTGGATATTTCACTCAGAATAAAAGTACTCAGAAATTGGGTAATTTTACGAAACATTTCACCCAGAGTAAAGGTACTCAGAAATTGGATAATTTTACACAACAATTTGTCTGCAAGAAATAAAACGAAACAGAACTGCTACGGAATTACCTATCTGACAAGAAGTTGCACACAAAGGAAAATGAAAAGCAAAACTTGCCTCAAATTTACTTGACAAAAGAGTCTGGAGATGCATGCTTCTTGGAAGATGCTGAACAAAAAATCAATTAACTAGTAAATTAATCTTTCCAGGAAAACTATTGGTATCAAGAAATCAAACGAGTTTTTAGAGTATCATAACATGTAGTCCAAGTGTCACCAGCATTCTTCATGATTGTGCAGAAACTCTTCATCCGCCTTCATGAGACTCCTCAGCCACAACACTCAGCTTTGTGTTCTTCTTCTTCTCCACTTGGGCCTGCTACAGGTCTGCACTTTATCTGAAGCTATAGCAAAGCCTTTCTTGCTGCTTGTAGCATCATGAATTATTTCCTTGTAAGGTTTATTTTGGAATGCCTGGGTTAGTGAACACTTCCTGATTTTGATAGATTATCAAGTGGTTTCTTGCCACCAAGGGCGCCTTTCCTTTGTGTTTTGAAGGCATCACCCGATCCAAAACAGAAGCTCCTGTTAATCATCTGTTAACTTCTTTCATGTTATTGAAATCTTGCAGACCAGAAAAAATCAAATAACATTGATAAAGCACTATGAAATCAATCCCTCTAGAAACATATGGGTGATAGATTCTTAAGATTAAACTACTTCTTGCCCCACCCGAAAACATAAGCATCAACTACCAATCACTCCCTTCTAATATAGCACTTCCACGATAAGCATCTACTAATCACTTCTTCCTAAGACAGTACGTAAGCATATCTTTATACTTTTCGATTTTTTTCGTTGTTCTGGTATGACTCAAATCGAAAGAAAATCATGTCACAGTTGCTGCTGGCTTGATGTCCATGACCGCATATAACTTACAAGGGATGACCCAAAAGAATTAGCATTACCGTCACCATGTAAAACAGGAGAATGAAATTCTAAAAATATAAAGTTCTGGTAAAGATATTATAGCTACATACACCTCCAGATATAGTGTGAATAAGATAGACAGAAATGGACGTCATGGATAATTCACTATGCACATCTCTCATAGGCACGAACTGTACAATATCTCGTGTAGCTCTATACGACCAGTAGAACTTTCCAATCGTTGTGTTGTTTGTTGTCAGTATCCAGGATCTGCCAAGTACAAGATTCAGACTACAAGCTCATGATGTACAAACTAAACTGTAGTGGGTGCAAATCAGAAAGATGACAAAGCATAACCTCCATTTGTTTTGAATCTGCATTACCCACTCCAACTATTAGGACAGATAGGGCAAGATCAGATACCCTCACCAAAGCAATTTTGGTTTCTTGAATATCTGTGAGGATTCCGTCCTAGAAAAGAGAAACCTACGTTATTGCTAGAATAAAGATTCCACAAGGCAATGCATAAAAATTTCATCCTCCTCTGTATCGTTATAATAAGCAACAAATAGTACTTGTTGTTGTGGGCTGGTAGAGCACTTCCAGCAATTTCCGCAGCTTTGTTCACCACTTGGCCAAACAAAGTGGGTCCTGACAGAGAAACAGGGTCCTGACATAGAAACAGTGTGTAGAGCATTTGTATAAGCAGCCATTATGCCTTCAACACCTTCAACCTTTTAGATAAACGAAACAAATGAGAACGACGTTTAAACGCAATGAAGATTTAGATGTACCGATACAGTGCCATTAACTACCCTCCAAAGTCAGTTGGACTTCCATTCAAGTTAAAGCAGTGTGATACAGTGCCATTAACTACCCTCCAAAGCCCCAAGCGGGAAAATGCTTATCAGCGTCATAAAACTAAATGACTTCCCCTACTTCTGTTATAGCCTGTAATTGATATCATTAACTTATCAGATAGCATGCAATCGATCGATAGGGTTTCTCTAAATATTGAACAGAATACTACCCATACCAAAAGCGTGAGAACAAAGGACCTAATTATGTACAAATTCAGTACGTATATGCATAGAAGTAATGTGATTAAGCTAGACCAACTAGCTATTGGTTCCTTTTATGTAACAAATTATGTACATTTTTGCATAGAAGTAATGTGATTAAGCTAGACCAACTAGCTATTGTTTCCTTTTATGTAAAAAACTTCAACAACCTACAGTTGGATGACTTTTGACAAACAACAGTTGATCTACAATAGTACTAAACATCAACAGACACTATCATTCCACCATTTACTAAATCTAAGAAGCCTAGTAGGGCACTTTACTAAAAATCCAGAGAAGTTCAAATTCATGGTTCATTTTGTTATTATATATTATACTGCATCTAGCACATTACCCGCTGGTAAGAATTCAATCGGCCATATGGATCAATATAGTGCAAAGAGGTAGGAATTCGAGGTCAAAGCATGAAACATACAAATCCTATAACATGAAAGTGAAAATTGAATAAATTTATATCAGACATGACTTACCCGTAAAATCAACAGCAACCATGAAGTTAAGCTCAAATCCACTAGAAATATTGTCGAGAAAGCTGAACAAAATTGACCCACAAATAGCTGGCCCTTCAAAACCTAGGTTGGGCATATCGTAAAGCAAAAGTGAGTACGTTGAATGAAATACTAAGTATATAGGACAGAAAGATAGAACCAATACCTTTTCATGGCCATTACGAGAAACTGGAAAGCAGAAAGATCACTTCAGACAACAGAGAACAGAACACCAGAATAAAGGAGCATAGACCTCAAACAAGGCTCTAACAAGTAAAAGCGTGTCAATTCTAACTAGTTGAGTTTAGTAAACCTACATAAAAACCAAGGCCATAGCAGCAAATCAACCTTAAACAGACCAGTTTTCAACCTCTAAAGATGAGAACACTAGGCAACCTGTTGCTGATAAGCTCAAAATTGCAAATATCCCCTGCTTTCGAATGATTTTAGTTTCTAAATGCAGGCCAAACTACAAGTCATAAAGATGATCCTTGTCCTAGGCATTCAATTCACCTGAAAGAAAGTTTCATATAAATGGACATGTAACCCTGGATGGTAAAACAATCGCCAGTCTTTTGAACAGACAGTTTCTGAGAAGTTAGTTAAGCATGCAAAATTTAAAATGATGCTCATAAAGGGTAACAATACATTGGGGCTGAAACTAAATATGATCAGTTGGTTACAAACGGCAATGCCGGTCAGATTATGAACAAACTGAAGGACAAGACAAAAATGGACAAGGCAATTTGAACCATAACTCAACGGCAAAGAATCATTACTTTCGTTCATCAATTTTGTATGTAAAATATTTATCTGAGTTAATAAACCAGCCAGAGTCAGGGAAAAGGACAATCCTTGATGCAATTCAAGAAACTTACCCAAGAATTCCACTCTCCAAACATTCAACGGGCACAACTGGGATCTTAGGCCAAGTAGATCAGTTGCAAATCATATTAGTATGCCGAGTGAAAAATGAAACCACATTACATTCCAGTAATGATTCAATAAACCAAAGAACCTGGCTTCAGCTTTTCTTGAATACAGAATGAAATCATGCAATGTCTTCTACCCTAGCAAACTTCAAAAATCACAAAGAAAAACGAAACCACATTACATTCCAGTTAGAACCCACCCAAAATCTAGCGTATCAAGAAATCAAACGAGTTTTTAGAGTATCGTACTTTGTAGTCCAAGTGTCATCAGCATTTTTCTGTGCCTTGATGCATTCTTCATGATTGTGCAGAAACCCTTCCTCCGCCTTCATGAGTCTCCTCAGTCACAACACTAAGCTTTGTGCTTTTCTTCTTCTTCTGCAGTTGGGCCTGCTACAACTTTGACTCAGGCTATAGAAAAGCCTTTCTTGCTGCTTGTAGCATCATGAATTATTTCCTTGTCAAGTTTGTTTTTGAATGCCTGGGTCAGCGAACGCTTCCCTGATTTTGATAGATCACCAAGTGGTTTCCTGCCACCAAGGCTGCCTTTCCTTTGTGTTTTGAAGGCATCACCCGACCCAAAACAGAAGCTCCTGTTAAAGAAAATTACAAAGGTAAGACCAAAATGACCTAAGAGGAAGAGAAAGGTAATTCACTTTAGTCTTCTGATATCTGTAGAAACAATAAACAAGAGACAAGGAAGGTAAAATTATGAAACATAATATTGCAGAAAATAGAGTATCAGAAGACTCATTATGCAAATATGATCACAGATGTGACCAAGTGGCCAATCACAATCAAATCCCTAAATTCCTAGCAAATACAACAATCTTCTTTTGCAAACGTGAAATCTAAATCAATTAAAAGATTGAATTTTTACAGCCCATTTCCTCATTCCTTTTATTTCTGCAAATTGTTCACTGAATGCAATATCAAATAGCCGAAATGTATTGAATCATCTTATGGGTAAACCGAACCCAAAAATTAAACTTAATTTTAAATCCCCAGAGGGGTCAGATTGAAAAGACCCTTCTGGTGAAACCCTAATTGAATCCAAGATTCAACCTTCCCAAAACCCTAATTGAATCCGACATTAACGACGACAAAAATAAAAATTGAAATTGAAAAGAAGATGAAAGAGTACCTGTGAGAAATAATTGAAGGAAGATCGAAGAACGCAAGTGGTTTCGCAGAAGAAGCGAAGAAGATCAAAAACAGAGACGAGAAAAGTTTTTTGAAATTTGGCAAGGAAGACGAAAGAGATCTCTTTTATAGGCACAATGGCGGTGGGTTCCAACGGTCACTTGGTGCTGATTTACACTAATGCCCATAGTTTGGGCAATTTATTACCGAAAGCCATAATCGTTTGTGTTCGTCCATCCAATTTAGGATAGTTGAATCCCCACCGTCACCTTTTTTCTAAGTCCACTTTTTCCCTAGTCCTTCACAATCTTGACCGTCAATGTGTGAATATTGTTGGATGTTAAAGGTTGGATGTGAAAAGAAAGATAAGCATCTTGCATATATATTAAATATCGACTTTGAGGAAGTCTTGACAATATTTGAAAAAGGTTGATTGCAAACTAACAGGTAACTTTCAGAGTAATATGTAGCTGCTTATGAAAAACACAAAGCATTCAAAACCAAAAAGAGCTCTACCTATTACCACATGAATAAGTTGCAAACTTGCACGAAGATTTAAGACCAAGATATAGCAATCAATCGCCAATAAACAGTAAATGAAGACTTCAAGTGCAAATTGAGAGAACAAATAGGTTATACATTGCAATGTATACCAATTTTGGTAAAATAAAGTTTTACGAGAGCACTACTTAGTGAATATCACCAAGTAACTATACAGAATGAATCACCTACACAAATATACATGCAATTTCCATGAAAAATGAAAAGAACCAATGAATTCTAAACTAGAGTAAAACAAATCACTGGACAACCAGCCGATGCCGGCACATGGGGCAGGTCGTCTTGTTCATGTCCTTCAACCATCGACCGATGCATTTACGGTGAAAGACGTGAGAGCACGGCATCGTATCGAGCTCACTGGGCCTCACACTGGACAATTCCTCCAAGCAAATACTGCATGGGCCCAGCTCAGCACCATCAATACTGATTCCAAGCGAACCCATTGAGTCGGACAAATCGTCGAACACTTGGTCGGCGTCATTGATGGACTCAATTTCAAGGCGAGCGTTGATGTGGAAGCCGCTGGAGGGATCAGGATAAGCCAATCTGAGGGCGAGGCATCGCACATGTGGGAGTAACGCTTCGTAGACGGCAGGGTCAAGGCGCTTGGAAGCAGAGAAAGCGCGTAATTGAGCGGCAAACTCGCATCGACTTCTCAGTTTGTCAGGAGCGAACCGGAGGTGGCCGTAGCAGACATCGAGACCGAGTGAAGACTCGTCGTGGCAGAGAAGAAGCTCGCCGACGAATTCGGACTGAGGATCTATCGGAATAGCGAAGCCCTGGATCGTGACGGTGGCCGAACGGTTCGACCGCCGGAATGAGAAGGACGATGTCTCGAGTTTCGGCATTCTCGTGTGTTTTTCGGTCGGCGAAATGGGAAAGCGATGTGAATTGCGGAGGTCAGAGTTTACTGTGACAATCCTGGTACGAGGTTTGATTGCTTCAGTACATATGAAATGAAACAACATATGCAGCAGCATGTTAGTTAGCTATTTATGTTGTCTTGATACTTGACCGTTCGGTCTCCTTTCCTATGACTAATTGGACAGTTTTCAAACTAAACAAACGCGTGGGTCGGATTAATTTATTATATTACTGAATCCCCAATCTATTAAGACAATATTACTCAATCCTCAATCAACAAGGAAACCGCCCACCGCCCCCATATATATATCTGAATTTTTTAAAAAAAAAAAATATGTATCCATATTATTATTAATTTAAAGATACAATAAAAAATACATATTTTGGATATTGAAAATATTATACGTAAATTATACACATATTGACATATTTTTTTTATGAATAATACACATAAGTTTTAGAAATTTAATAATAATACACACATTATTCACGTATTAAAAAATAAAAATTATAAAAAAATTTCTAGAGTCCTGAAATTCACTGAGAACATAAAGTTTAAGTAACTAGTGGAAATTTCAAAATTACAAAGTGAAAATTATGCTCATCAAATGAGTTTCTTGGATGACAGTCTACAGATTGGACAACAATCAAAATGTATTATTAATTAGAAATAATTAATGTATTATAAATGGCCAATTTTTCACTGTATTATTTGAAAAAATTTACCAAATAATACACATAAGTCATTTTATTACTCACATATTTAGATCCTTTTCCATTCCCTGTCCGAGTTTACAAAAAGAAAATTTCAGATAGCAATTTATCCATTCCGTCATTTTATTACTCACATTTTTCTCCAACTAGGAAACACCCAGTACTCCAGTCCCCAAATGGTAATTAATTGCTAATCCCAAACCAAATAGGAAACAACAACCCACACTCTATATAACGCGTGCTCATATTATTCACTCTCATCTCTACAACATTTTACGCACCTCGATCTGAAACCCTAAATTTCGCTTTTTTACAAATCAATTCAATTGCTTGCTCCGCCGTCTTCACCTCTTCGATTAAATTGCAGCCCATCAGATCTCGATTGGTTTCCATGGAGGAAGAAGTCGAATTTCACCACGAGCTGCCCCGACTCCGCTTCTCCGCCAAACCCCTGACCCCCGAATCGCTCGACGATTCCGATGATTATTCGGGCGTCGTGTTCGATTTCGAACTAAAGATCCGGTCCGGAATCAACCACCGGTACTACGACGTTCGATCCTCGGACGATGTCGGAACCCGCCGCCGATCCTTCGTTTTCCAATCGTACGAACAGGGCGAGAAAACGGTGTTTTTTGATCAGCGCATGTTGACGAGTGGCGACCGCAAGATTACGTACGAGATGCTTTCGAGTTATTTGAGGTCGTTTGGGATAACGAGGTCGGGTGGGACCGGGGATTTGCACGACCGGATCGTGGATGCGATTATCGACAAGGGTTCGGACCTCCGCCCGATGGAGGACCCGACCCGGACCCGAAAGGTGTTGGGTTTGTGCGTTGAGATTAGTGGGGACTATTTGAAGTACCGGTGCGAGGAGTGTAGGGATAGGATGACTGGGATGGTTCCGGCGAGCAGTTCGTCGATTAAGAAGGCGTTGAAGGCGGTGGTGGTTGGCCGGAAACGGGGGAGAGACTGCGAGGAAAGCGGTGGTGTGGAGGAGAGGAAGAGGAAGAGGGTTAATGATGTGGTTAGTGAAGGGGAGAGTTGCACTGTGTGTATGGAGGAGTTTAAGGGAGGGTCTAAAGTGGTGTGCATGCCTTGCAAACATGTTTTCCACGGCAACTGCATTGTCAAGTGGCTGAGACAAAGCCGGCATTGTCCGGTGTGCCGGTTCGGAGTTTCGGTTTGATTGAGTGAAGGTCTGGATTGGTTCTCTTGAAGTTCATCGATCATGAGTAACTAACTTGCTTGATTAATTGTGATTGAAAGTGGTCAACATGTGATTGACCAAAGTGCAAAACAGAACATCACAGATAACCAGTGATGTACGTTATGGATAGGGTTGGATTCACATATGAAGGAACAGATACTCTCTGATCAAAAGGTTCCGGTTGATTGATTGAAGATTTTGATCGGTTTTTGTAAAGTGTTCATCGAATTCGTTAATCGTTTGACTGTTGTTAATGTAATTAAACCACTTACTCTGTAATACAAGATTCAATCTCAGTACTTCTTTTTGCTCTAAATTCGTCATTGTAAGATTGATCAAAAGTTCAAAATTTTACAATTTCATCAGCATACATTGATACATTTGGAGGTTGAGTTTAGAGATGCGAAATGAAACAACAGATAATCAAATGATTAGGAGTCCCCTTACGTTTAACGACTACTAAACTGAAATTGTGTCCGTCCCCAGCCGTAACTGAAAAGAGAGCTTCAATCCAATTCCATATATGCTAAGTCAATGTACTGCAAAGATTAAACACTGAACATAGTTATTAGCTCACAAGAGTAATTAACATTTGCCATCATACACAATAAACAAAAAGTGCTGTGTGTGTATTTTCGACATTGAATGCTTCCCAGAAACTCAACCACTGCAGCCAGCATAGGTTAGCCTATTGGTTTCTTATGTGGAGATTGATTGATCAAATGGCACCAGGGGTTCCCCCAAACACTTCAGTGGAATTACAGAGTCCTCGGTTTCCCAATGAAGTGTTTGAGGGAGCTCTAGGGGCAATCTGAAGATAGTTGTTGCTTTGCTCGTGGCTGCCTTGATATTGAATGTTTCCAGACCCCGCTATTTACAGAGAGGTTCTTGTGCTTGCATTGAGCTGAATTTGTTGCTTCTATTCAAAGATCATAACAGAGCAGCCAGACCAGAGAAGTTATGTGATCTAGCTATATTGAACCTAGACGTAAGTCCGGGTTAGATGGGAAGTCGGTAATGGTAAGGAATCGACTCCGAGTAGTCACATGCCGACCTGTCAGCTTATGTAGAACTATCAATTTCACTTGAGATATGCTTTGACAGATGGTGAAAAAGACTCTTAATTGGCTCCTTCTAAGTATCATTTTAGCATATATGCTCTAATATTGGAATATGAGTTCACAACATTTAAGATGGGATTTCATATATATGTGATGGGGATGCTACTAGGAAAGTTAACTTGTTCAAGTTGATGAGTGCATGAGGGAAAAGTCCCCACCAGACACCACATGAAGTCTTCTGGCATTTCTGGGTTAATCATGTGGCGCTGATTTACCTGGGCTTGAACTTGTCCTCTGGTGCCTTTGGGTAATCATCTCTATCAAAAAGATTGAGGACAGATGCGCCTCGAAAATGAAATATGTGCTGGAAGTGGATAGAAAGCTGGGGGGGTAATATTCTCTGCCATTCATCTTACCTGTGTTTCTGTCTAGATTCCAATTTCAACAGCTTAATGGATTAATCTCTGTTCACACTCATTAATTGAAGGGCAAATTTCTCAACAATCTGGGACTTCATGCTTGAAACACCGCCATTGAAGTGCCAGTTGATTGAAGATCTTGATTGGTTCTCTTACAGTAAAAAGTTATCTAAAGTTGAATTGCGTTCATTTCTTTTAGCCCTAAGTTGAACGATCAATAGTTCGAAATGCAATGTTCACAAATCTTGATTGGGAGGTCGAATTGATGGAAATTGAGTTAATAAATAGATAAAATGAATAACGGATAATTAAAAGATTAGGAGATCCTTTTTTTATTTGATTAACACATAACCCAGTTTTCCAATCATCGAAGAAGCTAACAGAACCACAAATATGATGAAAGCCAGCTTTTCTTTAAGCCTTTTCTAGTACAATATCTTGTTTGACATGGGAAAGTAAATAAGCATTTCGTCATTGTCCGTCACCAGCCGTATCTGAAAAGAGAGCTTCAAGCCTTCAAAAGTAGTTCAATGTACTGCAGTCTGCAGAGATTAAAAACTCCATCACAGTTATTATCTGTCAGGAAAGGCTAATTAACAGCGTACAAAATTAACATTAGAAGTGTTATGATATATGCAATTACTGAACATATCTGATAGTGAAATGCAAGCAGGTGCTAGCTCATGTGATCCACACGGAGTATTTGACTATATGTAGATATATATTGATCAAATGACTCCAGGGGTTCCCCCAAACACTTCAGTAGATACAAAGGCAAAACAGAGTTCTCCATTTCCCAATGAAGTGTTTGAGGGAACTCTAGGGGCCATCTGAAGATGACTGAGGCTTGTTCACCTCTTTTCTTAGACTAGCTAGCTTTGCTGGTAGCTGCTGTGCTATCGAATGCTTCCTAAACCGGCTATTTATAGAGGGACTGTAGTGCTTGAATTGAGCTGAACTTCTTGTTTCTATTCAAGATCATCAACACAGAGCAGCCATAACGCAGAAGTATTGTGAGTTAGTGAACCTGGACATAAGTCCAGGCCAGATGGGACGTTGGTAATGGGAAGGAATCGACTGCGAGTAGCCACATGCCGACCAAAATTCTTTAAGTACCTATCAATTTCATTTAAGATATGCTATGACAGACAGAGAAAACGATATATCCATGTGATGGGGATGCTACAAGAAAAGTTTATTCAAGTTGGCATCCATCTACTTTCCTCACCAGACATCATCAACTATGAACAACTCCTGGCATCTTCTGGGTTAACCATGTGGTGCTGATGAACCTGGGCTTGAGCGTGTTTTCTGGTGCGTCTGTGATCACCTCTATCAAAAAGATTGAGGAGAGGATGCGCCTCGGAAATGCAAGATGCTTGCTGGAAGTAGATGGAAAGCTGAGATTGCTAGATATCTAGTACTTTATTCTCTACCATTCATCTTGCCTATGTTTCTGTCTAAATTCTAATTTCAACAACTTGGCACGCTTTAATGGATGACTCCATTTTTAATTAGCAGACGACTGTCTTAAGACCAACCGTTCACACTGATTAATTAGGAGGATACACTAAAAGTAATTTATGATCTTATCCTTTAGTATACTGACACTTTTCATGTGAACAAAGATCTGTTCTTAGAGCATCTCCAATGGAGATGTCAATTCCTATGTGGAGTGCTGAGTGGGATAAAAATGACATTGAAACTCCTCCAACCGATGCTTCAAAAGTCTATGTGGAATAACTTGATGCCAAAATTGACATCAACTAAAGGAGATGTTATTTTCCATTTTTGTTTGTGGGCCCTACAATATTACTATAGGTTTGTGTTGATTGCATTTAATTATTTACCAAAAGTAGAAATTTTTTTGGCATATCGGTTGGGGCAAAAAATTTAAAAAATTGTCATATTGCCATATCAACATAACATTGAAATTTGACTTAAAAAATTTGACATCTCCATTGGAGATGCTCTTAATTACCTGATAAAATGGGTTTACACTCGGAAACAAATAATTACACCTTGGCCACGTTTGTTGCCTGGCTAGGATGGAATTGGATTAGATAACTCACTCGATCCAAAGGTACATTGAAGTAAGAAATGAATGTGAACTTATCCTTTGACTTGTCACTAGAAATGGTTATCTGGGTAGTTCTTGGAAGCCCCAGAGATGGTAATTCGAAGGGATAAATACTTCTCACGCCTAAGCCATCATTTTCTAACTTCAACTCGGAAAAGCTTTTGAAATTGGATGCGCTCCAATTCGTCGTTCAACATACCTTGGATAGAATGAAATATGCAATCCAATCAAATCCTAGAATCAGAACATGACCTCAAGAAGGCCCTATAGCTAAACTCAGACCAAGTGGAACAAGCTAGCTAACTTCTGAAACTTCCCAGTGTTCCCATTTTCCTTTTCTATTATCTGGGACATGGGTCAGTTATTAGCTTGCCTACATGAAATACATTAGCATGATCCTACGATCCCTAACAAGGGTTTTTACATTATTAAAAGTTGTTCCACAGACATTACTTTTACAATCTTACATTGATACGCACCATTATACTTTAATCATACTCACTTCAGAGGCATAACTACACCTACTCATTAATTCATCACTGATGGCATAGTTTGCTTATTGTTTTGCTCATGCGCAATGTTATAACATATACAGATATTAGGAACAAAAAGTAGGATCACCAAGTCTACCATAACAGGAGATTACGATTATTTGTAGTAATCTAAGACAGCTATATAAGCTAACCATGGCTTTTGCAATTTTACTGAGCTCACAAGGCCTACATTTATCTTTTAGGTGTAATCAATCTAGTATATGTAGGAATGCTACCTAGACTGGTCTATTAAGTTCATGATCTATGGACGTATCCTGTCATTTTCGTTAGTCCGTGATCTCAATGAACACTTTCTCAGAATGGAGGTCTGGTTTATTAAGAAGAGTAGGGAAGCAATTCTACTAATTAACTTAAACAAGTCTTAAGTTTCTCAATCTTCATTTTTACACTGTTAGCCAACACTAATATAATAATTTTATTCTTCTTTGATACTTGTCCGTGATGAGGGAAGCCTCAAGGTTAAACTAAGACTCCAATGACTTGAGAGAAAATGGCAACATAAGACCAAAGCCTCATTCCCCTGAACAAGTTCAATACCTCCTAAAGGATAGCATCAGAGTAACGTTATGAACCGAAACAAATTATTATTAACATCAGAGCATAGCTGATCTAGCTTTCTTGGAATCCAAATCAGGTGTCAACCAATAGTTCTCCCAAACATTTCATTAAGGGTGCAGAATAGCCTCAAATGAGGTGATTAGAAGAACACTAGAAGATGACTGACAGACATATATAGCCTTTTCTGGAAAAGGACAGACATATAACGCAGTTACTCAGCCATATATAGTTAAGGCACCAATGAAGGTCATATATGTCGTTTGATGCAGATGGGAGGACCAGTAGAGAAAAGTACACAAAAATCCAGAATTAAAGTTTTTGGAAATTGAACCTGGTCACAATTGTAGTCAGATGAAGGAGAGAACAAAAGAGGAGCGAATGTCCTGTGGCTGCAAGATCTGCCAAATCTATAACCTGTTCCTTTCAGCACTTTTATTGAAGAACATACTAGTAGCCAGCACATAAGATTCTGAGTCCTGGCAAAAATTTGATCGATTGCCCGGAGAATAAGTGTGGGCCAGATGATTAACAATGCCCACAACACATCATTTTTAAGCCTTCCGCTATTTTGTGTATATACCGGAATCTAGCTAGTACTGATGCAATTTCAATACAAGAATTGAAAAGGCTGAAAGGGAAAATGCATGAGAGCAGAGAATAGAAAGGCACATGACAATCACCTCAAATATGATTCCCCTCTTCCATCTAGTCTCCAATGCTGTCTAGGTTCATTGCGAAAGATCAATTTCCTCATCCAACTTCCCTCGTAATGAACAAGGACAAGAAATGAAGAACTATGCATGACATACATATACAAGTAGATGCAGAGAGAGTCCCTCATGGTCTCTATATATAGTAAGGCTGGTTTCAACAATTCACTAACAAACTCATACAATTTTTAAGAGAAACCAAAAGAAAGCAAGAGGAATATTATCAGGCCTCACCTAGAGTTCCCTTGACCACTTCATAGGGAATAGTAGCAACTATATCCTACTGAAGTGTTTGGGGGAACTCCCGGTGGCATTTGATCCTACAGTGAATCATCGAACTTACCTCCAACATTTGAGTCCTGGTAAAAATGTACTTATTGTGTATGAAGCTCTGATAATCTGGTATGCAACATTTGGCTTGTTTGCAGCAAGTCATAAACTAATTGACTAATTATTATTCTGCTACCTCCTTTAGCTTGGTAAGTTATGCTTTTATTATTCATCATTCTACTGTTAGGATTGCGTACAAGTATATCGTTGTTTTGATGATTACTTAGCAGGCAATAGTACCATGTTCGGGGAACTGTGGTTGCCAACTAAGCCACAGATGATTACTTAGCACCAAATTAATCTAATCGATTGTCATTATTTCAGTTCTTAACAATCTTATTTTCCCTGCAGGCATCATGTTCTATATGTAATGCGATGTATGTTGGAAAGAATCTCACTGGCAAATTCATGACGCAGACAAAGAGCAATGACAACATAGGGAAAGAAAACACATTCAGACTGTCTGTGGCATATCTGTGGCCAACTCCTTTGGGTTACTTGGGATTTGTGTAATCAGCATGAATCTAACTCATGGCCGCGATATTGCCCAGTTCTCTAATAGTGATTTATATCTCAATAGGTCAAGTTGACATCGTGGAGCAAGTGAGGGCAGCTTCCTTCAATCCAGAAAGGTTTTTGACCAAAAGTGGCCTTGCATTGCACACATCATATACTACTATATTTGGACTAATAATGTAGGGAAAGGATGGGCTCTAAATATTTTAATCCACAATCTTGGTGTTTGAATACTGTGTTTTTTAGGCTTGATGCTTATAATATGCTCTTTTATCAAACTTTATGCTCTTTTATCAAACTTTTGACCATAGTTTGATAAAAGATCGTACGTAATCAAATTAGTCCCACAAACATTCCTTGTACAGAAGGGATCGGCCACTGGATTAATACTGTTACTTTTCAAGGCAACCACATGTACCCATTGGTTATTTTCAACTGATGGCACAATTGGCTTTAATCTCTAGTTCATGAGCGATGTTCTAATACACATCTCAATCATATAGGAAACAAGAAGTAGATTACAAGTTTGATAATGTACGTAGTCAGTAGGATATCCCAGTACTTAACCTTGAGTTCTTTAATCATACACTGACCTTGGTTCACACATTATAAATAATTAATAAAACTGGCAGACCTCATAGGGTTTACATTGATCTTTTCCATGAATTTGCTTTTGTAAACAGAACTTTCTTTCTCATCTTTATACTTTTTGAAACAGATTTCATTCAAATTTTCAGATTCTAGTGTTGCCCAATCTAAGGATGATAGTCTTCGCTGGGTCTTACTTGCTAGGGCTCCTGTGATTTAGAGAGGAAATGTCGATCAGTGTAAACATAATATTTTGCAGGCAACATGAGATCAAAAGCACCATTCCCCCGAACAAGTTCAACACCACGTATAGAAAGATAATGCAGAGAGAAGCATTATGAAGTCATTAAATGCAAATAAACACAAGAGTAACAAGAGTAAGAGTTCTTCTTTCAATTAAAGTCAGGTGGTAACCAAGAGTTCCCCCAAACACTTCATTAATGATGCAGAATAAATAACCACAGAGGAGGTGATCAGGAGAACTCTAGAAGATAACTGACAGACTTATATCTCCTCTTTTCAACATAAGGGAAACCAAGCAACTCAGTTACCCCCTATATTTATTGAAGGCATCTATCATCAAGGTTAATCATGTCCTTTGTAATAGGAAACAAACGGTGGGATTGATCAAGATGGGAGGACCAGTAGAGTAAAGAAGTTCAAATGCTAGAGTTGAAGTTACTGAAAATTGAACCTGGTCAGAATTGAAGTCAGATGAAGCCGAGAACAAAAGTGAAGTCGAGTGTCCTGTGGCCATAAGCTGTGCCAAGTCCTAAATTCCCAACCCTCTTTTTTGTTTCTTATCCCGACCTGTTGCTTTCAGCATTTTTCTTGGTGCAAAAGCATACATTCGAGAAGCAGGTCATAGCACGTAGTCCAGTCCACAACAGATGTGAGGTTCCGAGTCCTGACAGCAATTTGATCAATCTCATTAAGAATTAGGGATAACCAGGAAAGGCTGAAAAGGATAGAAAGGCCCAAGACAAACACCGCAATATTCTCCCTTCTTCCATCTAGACTCCACTGCTGTCTAGGTTCATTGCGAAAAGATTTTCCTATTGAACAAAGACAAGGAATTCAGAACTATCCATGACATATATATGCAAGTAAATGCAGATGGAGGAGTCCTCATCAGTCACTATATATAGAAGGGAAGGTAGAGCAATTCCGAACCCACAAACCAAAACATGTATTAGATGAAACAGATAGAAAAAAAGAGGAATGTTATCAGGTGTCACCTAGAGTTCCCTCGACCACTTCATGGGGAAATAGTGTCTTATAACTACTATATGCCACTGAAGTGTTTGGGGGAACTCCTGGCGGCATTTGATCTTAGAATGAATCAAAGGGCTTACAGGCTAGCCTCCAACAGTCTCATCCCCATTCCTACCACCATAAATTCCTGGTTTGAGTCCGCACCACACTGCAACTGCTTTTGAAGCTCTAATAGTTTTCTAGTTTCCTAAACTTCGCTTCTTGCAGTTACACCATGAACTAATTGATGAAGTTTCCTCTTTTTTATAGTCGGGTAAGTTATGCTTCATTTAGTGACCAGTCTGCTATATGCATATTGACACAAACTTAGCATGCTCTCTTTCTTCAAGAGTTGATTAGCAGACAATATTGCCATGCAGGCAGTGTTGTGGCAGCAGCAGTGCAACAAAGAACAATTACTTCTTAGCAATGTCATACAACTAAAGCGGTTCTTTCATTGGCTGCAATGGCAGCACAACAACAAACCAACTGAAAAATCAATGCTTGTGCCTAAAACAAGGGATTGAGGACAAAAATGCTTCTTTCTTAACTCATCACTAATTAGTGTTTTCTCCCCTTTGTTAATTGTGGATATCATTGTTTTCATGAATTGATTAGCAGGAAATAGTACTTGTACAGCTCTGTGGAAGCAACAGCAGCACAACAAGCAACGGTATCGTCTGCAACGTTATACGAATTAATCCCATAAAGCAAGGATTGAGGACCATAGGACTTCTCTGCTGCGACCTTTGTAATTTGTATAATGCTTACTTGTCAGGCCAAGAGGTTGCATCCAATTTAATTAACCTTAGAGTCCTACAAAACAGTAGATATAACATTGAAATGTGAGCCATTGGAAATACAGAGAACAAGGAAAATTGATGAATCCAATTCATATATTTAAGTTCCACATTATCAACAAGGAACCAAAAATATGTAACTTTATAGTAAAAGTTTATATGAAATGTTTTTTTTTTTTTTTTTTTTCTGTTAAAGTTGTTACCACATTTTTGAGTTGGACAATAAGTAATTAACTTGCTAACATTAAAATTGATATGTTTAACTGTTCTTGTACGGATACAGTACTTTAGATATATGCAAATTTAGTTAAAGAATAACAAAATTAAATATTAATATTTTAGTCGTACCTCTATTAAGGAATAATTTTATTGTGCTTCATTTGTTCATGATTATACAGTAGGATTTAAATTGTTTACAATGAGAAATTACTTTGACTACAATTAAATGTGAGTAAGTAACTAAAGTATAGTCTCATTTAAGACCCAAGGTTCCAATTGCATTAGATGGGCCTGTTGTGCTATTTCAGTTACAAACCCGACAGGACTCGTAGAATCTTTTACGTTTCTATTGGGCTAACTGCACGTGCTTTCTTTGGGGTTTTTGTTTTTTGTATTTTTTTTGCCAGACTTTGAGGTTTTGTGTTCTAAGGTTTTCTCGGGGTTTTTGTGATCTAAACATTTCTTTGGGATTGGTAAAACGTAACTTCTCTTGTTAAAACGCATCATTAATGTACTCATTGAGAAAATTGAGAAAAAAAAAAATTTAATTGAGAAAAACAGTGAAGTTTGATTAACCAAAGAACAAAATGTGGACTATAAAAACTGAGTAGAGATCCACCAGTTCAAATAGAACTGAACTAAATTATTAAATGATTATGCATTAGTTAAGAAAAATTTTCTTCAATACACATACACATACATCTAATGAGTGCCATTCATCTAATGGTAGTTACGGTGAAAATTCTTGAAACCGTTGTGGTGGCCAATCCCCGCGCCGACGACAATGAGCCAACGCCGCCGCAACGACGACGAGCACACGCCGCGCACAAACCAGACCTCCGTCGACGTCTTTCCATGGCATTTGGGGTGAGCGTACAAATGTAATCTCTCTCTAATTTTCTTCACCAGCTCTTTCTCTCTCTAGAATTCGCGGTCCAAATGTGATTGAGTCTTTTGAAGCTGGATCTAAATTCTGAAAATTTAAATGATTTAGATTTTCCGTTTGGCTGCTGAGGCATTTCGATTTTTTTGATTCGGGGGTTCGGTTAGAATGGTTAACTTCGATTCTTTTGCTACGCTCCTTGAATCTGCTGTTGCCTAGAAATCAAGTGTTTTTTGATGTTTTTATTGCAAGGAGATTGCTTTAATGTAATTTCTGCATGATTAAGCTGTGAGTTTTGACTGCAAGTGTCAATGTGAAATGTTTGATGACTGAAGGTTGGGCCATGTTGTTTTCTTTGATCAATCATTTGAGCTTGCTTTCATAGCTATTCTAAGTGTCAGCTAATGTGTCCTTATGGCTAAGACACGCAATACATTGGACCAATACCAGCGTACAAACATTTGGTTTCATTAGTATGATAGTAGTTTCGCACTCGGACTGCTCTAAAGTTTACAACTTTACTTGTTGTCTTTTGAAATGATTTACTGCAATTGATTATCCCGGGATGCATACGATAAACGTTTCCATTTGAGACTTTAACGATATAAGAATGCACAAATAGCTTTCGAGTGGCCTCTTCCTGAATTCAACTAATCTTGGTTTAATCAATTTAATGTTACTGCCAAGACATGGTTGAATGCTGATTTGGAGCAAGATTCTAATAATTTTTTCTGTTCACATTATGTTCAGGGACTGATGATGGAAGGAGGTTTGGGTGGGTTTTTTTTTTCCCTACTATGCAATTCTTATTATTCTCTTAGTCTTCTTGCCTTAGTGCATGTAAGTTTCTGGTTCATTCTTGCATTTGAGGTATCAAACAGAGAAAATGGAGAAAGAGAAGCTCCTCAAGTTTTGGGTACACTGAACTTTTTAAATAAACTCATATTTTATGACAGGTACATGTTATTATGTACAGATTACTGGTCTCTTCCCTAGAAATACACAAATCTTCTTGCGCTTGTCTTTGTGTTTGAGCCTTATATTTGCAAGGGATTGGGCTTTGTCAGTTTCTCTGGTCTTTTTCCTATATATGTTTTAAAAACTGCTATTTGTAAAGAGTTAAGTTGTATGTTATTTTCTGCAGACTCAATCATTCTCAACAAATGTAAAATCTGTCTATAGTGGAAGAGTTAATTTCAATTATATTTGCTGCATATCCAATCATTCTGAGTTGGCGTCCCCTCCATTGCTACTTAAGCTTTTCACTTGCTCACTGGCTGAATGTATTTATGAAAAACACCAGTCTGGTGATCTTGTGGCTGATTCCACTATATCTGTCTGGCTAGTTTTCCAAAATGACATTTGTTCAAGAAGAGTAAGTTTGACATCAGGTCAAAGTGAACTGGACCCTCACTATATTTGTCTCGGATTGTTTGGATTTTTGGTATGTGTGTGATTTTCCAGAGAAACACTCATATTAGTTATGTTTATATTGCAGATGAAGCTATGTAACAGATGCAATTATAGAGACCACTTTCTGCACTGTCAGGCATTCTGATTTTTCTGTAGGAAGAAGAGAAGATGGGAATTTCCAAAAAACGGGTGATATCTTACTATGTACAACTTGAGTATGATATTTCTCTTATAGTATTTTGATGTAGTTGAATGTGTGAAAGATCCAAGGGAATATACAATTAACATACAATACTATCGTTAGAAAATTGTACAAAAAGTGAGAATAAATGAGTTTGCAACACTGATGACATTTGCAGAAATGGAGGCCTCCTATTTTTCTGGCCTAAACTCCATTATGTCGCCTTTTATCCTGTTCTTTCTTTTTCTGCTATTCAGGCCTTATTTTCTCGTTGGGGATAGCTAGTATTTCGCCTGTGTGGTTGCATTTGTTAGTTAGTTAAGCAGTAGGTAAGTTTCTTTCTTGGATCTTTTTTTCCAGGTTTATTACTTTTCGAAAATGCTTCTGTCCATTATATAATCTGCTTATCCCTGTGTTTAGGTTAGCTTATATAAAACATGCTATGCTAACCACTCTTCAGTCCTGTATTATCCCTAGCTGCTATGAGTTTGATGTTCAAAGTTTGTTACTTTGCAAGTCTTCATCTTTATGAATTTTCCAGTTACAATTGTGTACATTGGGGCAAAATGCCTTAATCATAGACTGGCTGTCATGATTCTTAGTTAGTTTTGCAGTTTATTCATGTTCATGAATTGAAAATTCAACATTAGGAAAACCCCAGTTATGATTTGTGCACTGGGGACTTGGGAATACATAAAATATGGTCATTGTGATTTTGTTACTTTGCAATTTTGTCATGTTCAAGAATTGAAAAGACAACCAGTTATGATCTGTACATTTGGGAATGCATTATACGTGGTGGGCTGCAGAGCCCGTTGTGGTGGTGACCTGCGGTAATAGAGAGATTGGGTTTGTGATTTCAAGGCATGTCGATTTTAATTCAATTATTTGTTCCCTCTTTTTTGTTTTGCAGATAAATAAGGCAGCTTTTAATTTCAATCAGGCGTCTCGGTTGCGGCTACGAGGTGACTTACTTTGCTGCTAAAGATCCCAGTGTCTACTAATCTAAATCTAAATTGAGTTGTTCTGGCTTTTGAATTCTTTTTTCTTATACTTTGTATGAATTCATCTGCATCTTTGTCATGATGAACTAACTGGTGTAAAGATTACATACTTTGAGGAGTATCCTGAGAATTGTAATGTTCATCAACTGCCACCAATTTTAATTTCTGTTCTTTTTTCTGGCAGAACGTTATATTTAACTGTTTGAACTATTGAAGATGGAGAATTGAAAGCTATTGAAGATTATCGAGTAGGTAATGTACAAAATATGTATTATGATTTTTATCTAATTGGTATTTGTTATCTGTTTTATGATGTGCGTTTGCTGATTGACATTCTTTCAATTGTTGTGATGGGAGTTGCATTTGTACTAATGAGTTTGAAAGACTTGCATTTTTGGAGAACCATAGAAGATTATTACATTGTTATAATTTCAAATTAATGTTCCAGGATATGGAAAGATGCATAAGTGTATATAGGAGAATCTTCTCTGGGATTTATATTTGTTTTTTGATATCAGCAAATGCACAATATGAATACTCTCTTGTTAAATTTCTCCTTTGTAGGCATTGCTTGGCCTTGGCTGTGCTGCCTCAAGGGTGGGCATCCATAAAGAGATTTGATCCTTTCGAGGCCATGATTTCTGAACATTTACAAGTAGTATAAGATAAATGAAATTTTCTTCAGGTTATTGAGATCATGGAATTGAACTAGAGGCGACAAGTATGCGACATTTTTAATAGTGGTGAGGTGACGAGTATGCGGAATTGCTAATAGTAGTGTATTTGGAATGTATGTTTGATGTAATATTCAAATTTGGAGCTTTTTGGTGTAAATTGAAGATTGATTGAAACGAAAAAAATAAAAATAAAAAGAGAAATAAGTGTCACCTAGAGTTCCCTTGACCACTTCACTGGGAAACAGTCGTCTTATAAATACTATATGCTACTGAAGTGTTTGGGGAACTCCTGGGGGATTTACGAGGAATCAAAGGTTTAGTGTGGCTGAACCCCAGTTATTAAACGAAAGAACTGACATGGGAATTAGAAGTAGCAAAAGCAGGAAAACGTGTAACATGTTAGCTTATGTAATTTGATCATTCAAGTGGCGAAAGCAGGTAAACATATAAGTGGCGAAAGCAGGTAAACTTTTAACTTATGTAATTTGATCATACAAGTGGCGAAAGCAGGTAAACATATAACATGTTAACTGTGCTAGTAAAAGAAAGAACCAACATGGGACTAGAAGACAATGGTGGCATTCACACAGTTACTTGCAGCAGTTGCCCTACAACGAACAAGTCTCCTAAGCAATGCTGTACAACTAAACTAGCTCTTTCATTGGTAGCGATCGCTCGCAATGCAACACTACACTTACTTAACGGCTGGCGCGGAACTGAGAAAAACAGTGAAGTTTGATTAACCAAAACTAAAAATTTCAGGTTTTTGGAACGCAAGTACGTACATATTGCGCCATGGAATTAAAGAACAAATGTGGACAATAAAAATTGAGTAAATTGCATTCCAAAAATTAGGAGACAAGGCCAGTAATTGTTATCGCGATTATCCAGCAATTTCGAGACTTTACATGGCCGTGTTTCCTTTCCTCTCCTTTTACAATGTTTGAGGTTTGTTATACGTTTATGATGTTTGTTTTCCGATTACTAGAGTAGAGAATCAGTAGTTCAAATAGAAATGAACTAAGTTATTAGGTGATTGTGTGTCGTAGATACAGTGAGAGTTTCACATAGATGGGTATCCACTGATGTGCCACGTTAGCATACATGAAAGGGATACATGGAAATCGGGGACAGACGATCCGCTGCCCTTTAACAGGCTGTGTATCGCGTGATTGCAGACAGCAGGGGCGAGGACGTACTACGGGCTGCTCAGCATGAAATTTGTACTACTATTTCAGCCTCCACCATTTTTTGCTCAGCTCACTTCACCATTTTTTGCTCAGCTCACTCTCTCTAATCCTCCACACAAACACACAGCAGCAAGAGAAAGATGAAGAATATTGGAGGAGTTGCTGCTGCCTTGAAGAAGCGGGGACAGTTTTTCGAATCTTTGGCCAACCGTTTCCGCTGTTGGGGAGGTGCCGGGAACGGGGTTGGAGCTAGGAACGGAGGTATTGGTAATGGTGGTGGAGCCGGGAATGGGAATGGAAGTAGAGGAAACGATGGTGGAGCCGGGAATGGGGGGGGGGGGGGGGGTGGTATCGGCGGTGGTGGTGGCCATGGTGGTGGGAATAATGGTGGTGAGAATGGCATGTTTTCAAGGTTGACTAGCAGAATCAACCAAGCCGGTGACTTGTTGGTGGTCACCGGCTTTGCAAGCCATTTGATTACTATGGCTGGTTTCATACGTTCTTGCCATGTGAGAGGAATTCCTCTCACCATTAGGATTTTAAATGAGAGAGAGAAATCATATTGGGAAAAGATGGAGGACCAGCTCAAGAAGAGTGAGGAGGAGAAGGCTAGACAAGTGAAAGAGAAAGGTGCAAGTTCCGGTTCTGGTTCGGCAGCTCTGGTCACCGCGGTTGATGATTGTTGCTTTACTGCTAATGACCGCAAGAGTTTGGCCCGCATTGAACGGCTGATGGAAAGGTATTTAGAACTCAAACTTGAAGAGACCGGCAAAGGAGGTACCGTCTCGGAGGAGCATGCCAATGGTGGTGGTGATGACCACAACGGCGATGGCAGCAACGACAACGACGGTACCGGTGCGGATTGATGAGAAGGAAGTGAAGAGATTCTAGAGGTTGGTAAGTGTGGATTGATGCCTTAAGTATGGATTTTATTTTGTTTCATGTATGGTTTATGTAAGCCTTTAATTATGGATTTTATTTCATTTGAACTGGTTTATGTAAGCCTTATATCTATATGCCTTGTTTCATGTATGGACTTATATCTATTTGTCTTGTTTCAACTGAGGTTTATGCACGTATTGATGTTGATATGTCTGTATCCTTTATATTTATATGCTTCTAAAGATTCATGTGTTAAAAATGAATTCGATCTTGGTATTGATTTTGAAAGTTGGGTTTTAGGCAGTTGCTTTTCCATGAATCACTACAACATATTTGGCCTTTTACGGTGCACAATGCACGCCGTAGTTGATTATTCACGGCGCACATGCGCAAGCCATTAAAGCCCACGTGCTAAGCCGTAAAAGAAGCTTTGAAAGCACGCCGTAAACTACAAATACGGCGTTAATGTTGCGTCGCTATAAACATCATATAAAACGTGTAATGGACGCCGTAATATATAGAGACAAATACGGCGTGAATTGCATGTCGTGAATGAGTACCGCGACTATCATTTACGACGCACGTAAAACGCCATTATTGATTTTATTTTTATTTTTAAATAAACCAATAATTCACTAATTTTTCCTACAATTCTCATTTTACAAATCTTTACCAAAACTCACATAAGCAAGATCATCCAAACTATTCCAAAGGAAGACAATAGACAATGTAAAGAAAGAGAAGAATAATGAACTTGCTAAATTGATTCCATACAATTAGATTAAGATTGTCAAATACAATTGCCATCTAGTTTCATTGTCAAATCTACATTCTTCTTCTCTAACCATAATGCCTGAAGAAATGAGGTTGGCAGAGACAACATAAAGAGGAGGACAGAAACATAATGAGGTTTGTGACCCCTACCATGTCGGTAAAATCCTCTTGCCAGGTTGCTCAAGGATGACCTCCTAGCCCTTGGAGCAGTCCAGTGAAGTGGCTTCCTTCTTTAAAATTCAGAACATAAGTACACCAATGTCAGGGAAGAAATATAACTGAACTTGCATACAGTAAAACTTTGAAAGTGTGTACATTTTCTATGACACAGCTGACTCGAATATAGAATTCTGATTCTCAAAAATCAATGTTCTAACGTTTGATGTTCCATTAGACCAACTCAGAAAAATTACAGTTAGAGAGAGTTAGGAAGAGAAAACCTGTTGGGAGTTTTGCTCGCTTCCATTGTAGTTCCTTCTTCATTTCCATCTCCATAGGAGAATATACGAACTATGTTGCTAAGGAAAGACAAGAAACAGTTATAACAATTGGGCAAAAACTAGCAAGCACAAGTTGAAAACTTTGATTAGTAATGACGAGCACTTCCTCTCACAAGGACATACCTATAAGATCCAGCTGCAAAGTGAAGTCCATCTCCACTGAAGCAGCAGCCAAATTTATCAAATATGAGATCCACCAGATGTTGCACACCATCTTACTTTGTTGATCTTCTCTTCAATTTCCATGCTCTTTAAGTAGTCAAACTGAGTAAAACATAGTCACATGAGTATATGATCTTCCACATTGCACAAACAGAACAATACATAACAGATTGCACTATTAGAAAAAGTTCTATGACGCACCTCAGGTTCATGACTCTAAAACTCAGTCTTAAACTCAGTCTTGGCAAATAATCTCAAATCAGTAACCAAAGAAGCAGATAGATAAACTTACTGTTTTGCTTATATGCACGATATAGGTTCATAAGCATGAGATGATCTCCATCAATACGCCCAAACCTAGCTTTTGCTTTATGGGCAGCTTCTCGAGCCTCCTTAGGCTGGACAAAGCAATTGGGTACTAATTAAGAAATAAACTAATTAGCACACACAAGGCATATTGATTTAGCAGATTTATTTCCCTACATTCTCTAACTAACCAAACGAATCTAATCAGTATCTGTTAGCTAATGTTTATGTTTGGTTTTACATGAACATGTAAAAGAAGCAGATAGATAAACTTACTGTTTTGCTTATATGCACGATATAGGTTCATAAGCATGAGATGATCTCCATCAATACGCCCAAACCTAGCTTTTGCTTTATGGGCAGCTTCTCGAGCCTCCTTAGGCTGGACAAAGCAATTGGGTACTAATTAAGAAATAAACTAATTAGCACACACAAGGCATATTGATTTAGCAGATTTATTTCCCTACATTCTCTAACTAACCAAACGAATCTAATCAGTATCTGTTAGCTAATGTTTATGTTTGGTTTTACATGAACATGTAAAATAGGACATATATGTTTGGTTCATGACTTCATACGCAGCTCAAGTTAGCAGGCTTTGTTCTCAGTCCCCATGTATGAGCTATCATTTCCATACAATGCAGGTTTTGCTAAAAATAGATAGCATAATGCAAAGTTTTGTGCTTAGTGTCTGCCTTCTATGCATATCACCTTAACAAAAGAACAAAGAAATAGCACTCCATCGCAACTTTAGGGAGATGAAAACTTACTAAGGTTGTCAACAGAGCATTAAAAGACTCGACTTCAGGCTGTAAATTCATTTCCTATTTCAAGTACAAGCAAAGAAGCTCAACTTGTTCAAACAATCCATTGGTAGCCATCACTTTAATCATATCAGGATAGAGTGAAACCTGTGGCTTGTACCAGTATTTCTTTCGAATATCTTCGAACACCTGAAACAAGCAGTGAAGCAATGACATCACAGCAAGAACAGTCACTCCAGTAACATTTCAGCAATCACAACAACCATACACTGAAACACTGAATCAATCTTTACAACAAAGCACAAAAACATGACAGTAGTCAATGCAAATTAGCAGCAAAAATGTAGTTTTTTGCATCAAATTCAAATTGAATACGCATAAAAATCAGTGAAGATATGATTACCACAATAATTTACAACAATAACAAACTGAAAAACTGATAAATAAACTCACGTTCATAAGCTTGAGATGATCTTTATGCCCAAATCTAGCTTTTGCTTCATCGGCAGCTTCTCGAGCCTCCTTAGGCTGGACAAAGCAATTGGGTAATAACTACGAAATAAACTAATTAGCACATACTAAGGCATAAGAACAAAATTGTAAGAACAAACCAAAACAAAAACAACTGCTGCAGTTACCAGGTGATTAACACAATCGAGACAATCGGTACCTCACAACGCAAGCCCGGTTCGAAACCCCGCAGTACCGGCACACGTGTTCTGTGAAATCCCCGCAGTAGTTAGCCCGGTATGAATAATTTCCAATACTAAATTGGAAGCCCATAAGAAATTAAACTCACTATAAAGGAAAGAATTAGCAAATTAAGAGAAGAACCCAAAGCAATTGGTTCAAAACTAATATAGAAAACAGAGGAGAGAAATGGAATTTGGTATAGAAAGATGTATTCCAACACAGAACAAGAGAAATTGGTTCAAAATTGAAAGAATTAGTAGAAGAAAATCTCAAACCGGAAGAATTCTCGGAAGAAATTTGGCCCTCTAGTTCCCGAGCTTCTGTTAACATGTGGGGAGAGAAGGACTTTGGTTTAGAATTTGCAGCGAAATTCAAACATGAGGGAACAGTACAGTTCAAATTTAAGAGAAATTGAAAGGATTTGTAGAAGAAATTCTCAAACCTAAAAGAAATTGCAGAACAATTGCCGGTTCTCCTTCTCGAGCTTCAGTAGAGAGAGAGAGAGAGAGAGAGAGAGAGAGAGCGTTTTTGAGTCTCGAGGTTCAGCGGAGCATTGGAGTTCTAAAATTTGGGCGGTTCTCAAAAATTACAAAGAGACCGCCCGCGCTAAAGAAATATCAGAAGTGCTCAGATACGACGTTCGGTAGCTGAAGTCGTGTTTGGAACCACTATTAACGACGCGCACGTACTGAACGCCGTAAACTCAAAACTACTAACGACGCAAAATATTAAACGCCGTAAAAATGGATCACGTGCAAATTAAAACGCCGTAAATAATAAATGTTGCATAACAAATACGACGCGTGAAATTAGAACGTCGTGAATAAGATTATTTACGACGTGCATGCAATGCACGCCGTAAAGTTGCAAACTGCGGAAGCCCCAATATGGTGTAGTGAATGTTCATTAGTTATTGTATGCAGGCTAGGTATGGTGGTCAGGTCTATTGGACTGGGGTGGGGTGGGGTGAATTCATAAAAGAATGAAGCTTTTAGACCTGTCAAGTTCAAATCTTCAAAAATTCAGAAGATGATTTTGATTTGAGGGGTTTTATACATAAAGTGGGTTATATCTATATGTCTTGAGGGGTTTTGGACATAAACTAAGGTTTATATCTATACTAGCAAGAAGACCCGCGGCAATGATGCCGCGGGGTTTGTATAAAAGTGAAAGAGAGCTGTTTGATGTGCGGAAAAATATATTTCACTATGTGAAGGAAAAAGATTTCAGTACAGCTGTTAACATTGTTTTACATACAGGCATTAGATGCCAAAAAAAAAAAAAGAGTTTATTGCAGGTGTTTGATGGGGGGAAAAGGAAGATGATCAGCTGTAGACTATAGCTATTACAAAATTTCCAATAATAAGATATTAAAAGATGGCTATGTCTGGTGAAAGTGTTGTAGCTGGTGGGTGATTTTGCAGAATCGCTGTACAACATTGGTAGAAGAACTTGCAAAGAAGGGAAGAAGAAAGATATAGTAATGCCATTAAAACATAGCGCTAGCACAAAGTTGTGTAGGCTTGAGGCAGTCAGCAAATGCTATACAATCATTGGAAGAACAGTTTGCAAACTCATGTATTCTTTATGACCTGGGAAAAGAAGATTCTGTCATGAAGAACATAAGTAGAATGAGGATACAAAACACCTTCCTGTATTAAGTCCAACTCAATCGCTTCAAAGCCACATTAGGGTTCAAATAGAATTGGGGTTCAAAGCTTAAGTCTACTCAGTATGGAACTAAAAAATGAAGCTTTAAGACTCAGTTTGATCCTAATGTCAACCAAATCACCACCGGAAAAGCAAGAGTATTGAAAAAGGTAGTGGCATCACCAAAGATTTAAATACAGTTGCTCATGGATTCGCACTGTTCAAATACTTAAGGGATTTCTTTAACAGTATCAGTGAGAATATTAAAGTTTTGATTGAGTTTACAAAGTAAAAATGATTACTTTAACTGAAAATGAAGGTCAAATTAGGATCAAAACTATACCAAGTGGTTGACTTTGCTGCTCCTGTTACTTGAAAATCTTTTACAATCCAATAGGTCTTCTCAATTTTCTGTAAAAACCCAAATCACTAAACACTCAAACTTCAATCCAACTGTACTTAATTTCAGACCAAAAGTGAAATGATTAATAGAAAATGCATACATAAGTGAAATTTTTCAAAAAAACAATTGCCGGCTGAGATGGAAGACTTGACTTCTCTTATTATGGGAACACATCAACACCCAGAATTTTCACTTTCTTTAAGGTTTTTGACATTTCATGACAATTCTTTTCCAAGGTAATTAGCAGATCAACATACCTTGATGTACAACCATAGTTGATAACCAAGGTAATCAACATATAAATTCATTGACATGCATAAGAAAAAAATTCATTTCACTCAATTCTTATCCAAAACAGAACTGAAGGCGACAAAAATAACTCACCTTTCACATGTGTTCAAGTCCAACAGACATCATTTGTAGGAACAATGAGCTTTGTTGTTGGTAAAGAGAAACTCAGGCTTCTGCAGCAGAAGCAAGTTATTTGAAACTTATAACTATGATAAAAACACATAACCAAGTGGCAGTAATCAAAATAAAGGGATGGCTAGTCATATCCCTATGTACAATATTCAATGACCAAGATATAAAACTTCAGCTCCCCCCAACGTCGTTTATCTATGTCACATTTCAGCAAATGATAACAAACCTTCATGAGTATTTGGATAAATCACTTCTCCTAGAAAAAAAGGCAATATCATGATGATTTCGAAATTTTAGCTTTCCAAACCAATTTTGTTAAGTTTAACCGGAACATGTATTCAACTGGATCCTAATGGAATCATAAACATGCGCTAGTTTCTTATATAAATATTTACAACTTGATAACTTAAATCTTGTATCCCTCTCCCTCTCTTAGCCTCATACACCCACGCACACATTAAGGATTTAGAAATACTGACCGAGTTTCTAGATGAAAGGAAAGATGATAGACTCAGCATAGAAGAGATTTCAAATAAATCTATAGAAGTTGGCAATTTCTTCCTGCAGGATGTATTCAGAATTGTAATTAGACAATGAATTAATATTCCCCACAATTGTATTGGAATCTGAATACATCACAACAAAATAGATACACTAAATTTTTGTATTGTGCTACATGATCATTAGATTAGCAGAATATGCTACTCATGCAAACATGAGATTGTGTGTTACCTTAGTGTAATTTGCTAGCCCAAGCACCCATGTCTGAAAGCACATAAGAAATAAACTGTTGTGAGAAATGAACAACCAAACCAGTGTTTTTTATCATATGTGTTTAGCTCTGTAAGAGTGAGGTGGGCATATACCATTCAGATCCAATTAAGTGTGCATTAGAAAGATCGAAGAGCGACATGTAGTCATAGTTATGTCATTTGCATCACATAGCTAATCAACTTTAGTAGCAGTGACATACCTGAAATATGTGTCTACTTACACTTATGACTTCATACCAACCATTTAAGAGAAACACAGGGGGGTGTGAATTACAAAAACTTTCTTAAGAAGGTGAGGTATGCATCAAAATGTACCAACCTGGAAGATTAAACGCAAAGCCAAAATTGCATGGGTGGGTATCATTAAGCTACTTCTGAATGCCTGTAAAAAGCAACTGAAGATCTTCAAATTTTTGGATGAAAGGAAAAATTCAAGAATTGCACAAACATTATAAGTAGAAGACATTAGTTTTCCGTCTAAACCGGGAACTAGGCAAGCATCTAAAGTAAAATTGTAGATACATGCTCACCTGAGGCATTAAACTTGCTGCCAATATAGAACCAACATAGTTTAGCAGAAGAACCAATATAGAACCTGCAACATTTGTGTCCACTGGCGACCAAACTTGGAGAAATCAGAGAAGTTTTGGGTGAACAATGGAAAATTTTGGGAAGAAGAAAAACCGGACGTGAGAGATGAAAAAGTGAGGTCGCATGAGACGGGAATTCATAGTATAGATAATTTCAGAACTTCTTGCATTGCGTCGGAAGTGCCGCGTAATAGATTTTGATGGGGTTACTCATTTAAAAATAAATTTGAAGCAAATTGAAATGGAAGCAAAGCTGCTGGTAAGACTAAATGTGAGATTTCGAGACATTCTGACAATTTTCAAGGACACATATTTAAGCCATTTGAACAACAGTCGCAAGTTTTATAACTGAATACAGCAAACGACACAAAGAAAGAGCGCAGAAAATGTTGAGTACGCAATACAGAACTATTACATGATACCCAAATAAACTGTACGAAAAGGTTTCGGCAACATCGGCCCACCAGATATTGCATCTTCTTGCCTACTGAATCACAATGATTCCACCCTGAGCAAGCTATTGTTGTGGACCTTCAATTTGGAGCGGAACTAGTGGAAGTGGACCCTTTTTTTTGCATCAAACTCCAGTGAGATGCCACAATGTTCTTCTAAAAGGCGGCGAAACAACCGACTATATATAGTAACTATCACTCCCTTGATATAGTGTAGTTGCTGGGCAAGAGAGAGTCAGCAAGAGATTTTCATACAAAACATTAGCTCGGCTAATTACGTTGTTGCATTCTTGCGAAGTTAAATATTAATGTCAAGGAATGATGTTTTCTAAGTAAATCATAGCGCCTAGCGCCTTTTCTCAGGCAACCAAGTTGAGCAATAATAGCAATGCAGAAAGCAAATGAATATAGTAGAATGTTCAAAAGTGTGCCTACCTCAACTGCAGTCCCAAGAGGAAATGGTTCACAATGTAATACATATTCATTTTAATATTCATCTGTTACGACATCTGAATAAGAAAAAGTCTTATAAAGGCCACCGGGCAATCTCACCCTAACCTCCTCGGGGGCATTAGGATATAATAGAAACAGAAACAGTCAGATGATTGTTGCACTGCAGTAATACATACAAGAAAGTCCATAAACGAAACCGAGCTAGTGATCCGTGAGGAATGCAATACACATTGCTCACAATCACTTTTCTTTTAAGACAACAAAACAAACACACCACAACAATAACAGTGAGGTGACATTTGAGCTCAATTATAAAAAGAAAATATAGCTACTTGCCCTAAATATTAGTTCTATAGAGAGATGATATAGCTACCTGTGCGAAAGAGTATGTACTCCTCAATTAGCAGGTTTTGCCACAAATGACAACCACTCTTTGCTTACAGTAAAGCAATGGTATTGCTCATTCAATCAATTAAGCATATTAGAAGAAACTAAATCAAGAATTTGGATAACTGAAGTGAAAGAGACTAAGAGAAGCAATCAGAATCGCAAAATCAAATCAAGAGACCAATGAATCCGTAGACTAATCAATAGATACCAACCCTCAGCCAATATAATATTTCCTGATCAAAATTAGAGAAGGAAACCTGAGGAAGTAATGAATGAAACACAAATTCTAACTGCCTCTATATATCTACTGAAGCATCTTCATAACCTTGCTACATGAGAAATACAAAATAAACACACACATGAGACTGAAATAACAAATGAAAAAACGGAAAATCAGTAACTAGATGTAAAACAGAACAATACTAATTCTGTGAGCTCCATACTAAACAGAACACACATGGGTACTAATTATGTGAGCTTCCTTTGATGTCTGAGACTGACTCCGTTCTGAATTTCAGAGAGAGCCTTGGCATCCTGCCTCACATCTGCTTCAAACTTTTCGTGTTGCGCTTCGGTAGGTTCAGCATCAGCTGCTAGTTCATGAAACCCTGTTTTGACAATGCTCTACAGCTCTTCTGACAGCAACAAAGTTCTCATCTTTACCTTCCAAAAGTCATAGTTTTCTCCTCCCAAGATTGGAAGAAGAAAATACGAAACTGATGCTCCTTCAGTACCGCCAGATGACATCGTGCAGAGTTAAGTAGAACACCCAGATATGAAAGAACCAAGCTCTAATACCAGTTTGTTATATATATATATATATATATATATATATATATAAATAGGGACTTTATATATGACAGCGAGCTCTCCAGAAAATTAACTCCAAGGAAAACTTAAAGACTTAACCTAGGATTAATTAGATTGCCTACTACAATAACGGAGGTAACTAAAGATAGGTACAGCTGTAACTAAGCATGGCTACTGCCATTAAGTACAAAAATCTAGAAAACAAGTAAGTGCATAAATTCCAACACTCCCTCCAAAATGTATCTAAATAATGATTACACAGTATGAACGTTAACGTAGGGGTCCCTTAAGACAACACGCAGACTATATAAGAAAATCCTAACTTCAGTCAATAACCAGAGAAACAAAGAAACTGAAAGTTTAAGGACACTAATATAATTAAGCCAAATGTTGAGTACACAATACAGAACAATTACATGATTCTTAAATAAAATGTAAGAAAAGGTTTTGGCAACATCAGCCCATTACATATTGCATCTGCTTGCCTACTGAGCAAGCCATAGTTGTGAGCCTTCAATTTGGAACCGAACTAGTGGAAGGCGGCCCTTTTTTTGCATCAAACTCCAGTGACATGCCACAACGTTCTTTTAAAAGGCGACGAAACCGTCGACTATTCTCACTATCACCCCCTTCGCATAGAGTATCCTGCCAGGCAAGAGAGGGTCAGATGCATACACAACAAGACAAAAGTTGAATCTAAAGATAAATGACAAGCAATGATGTTTTTCCAACTAAATCATAGCACCTTTTTTTTTTTTTTTTGGAAAAGTTGAATCATAGAGCGCCTTTTCTTAGGCAAACAAGTTGAGCGATAATAGCAATGCACAAAGCAAATGAATCGAGTAGAAAATTCACAATTGTGCCTACCTCAACGGCAAAACCAAGAAGTTTCTTGCACTTAGTTGCCGGACCATACTGAAACATATATTCATTTTGAAATTCTTCTGTTTCGAGATCTGAATAAGAAAAAGTCTTGTAAAGGCCACCCGCAGATCTCACCCTAACCTCGTTGGGGGCATTAGGATCTAATAGAAATAGATATAGTCAGATGATTGTTGCATTGCAGTAGCACATACAAGAAATTCCATAAACCAAACCGAGCCAGTGACCAGTGAGGAATGCAATACACATTGTTCACAATCACTTTTTTTTTAAGACGACAAAACAAACACTCTACAACAATATTAATGAGGTAACATTTGAGCTCAATTATAAAAGAAAATAACCTTTAGCGTTTGGTTTATAACTTGCGCGGCCAGAGGAAGACGACTTGGAGGAGGATTTGTACCCTGCAAAATTAAGCAACAGAAGCAGTTGCCTTCAATGTCAGACTATCATGGTGAATATATGGCAGTTAAATTTCCGAATTCCCAAAATTCTATCATATTTTCGCTGTTTGTGCACAAAATTAAGAACCCAATTGCAAGAGAACCCACGAAATCAAGTACAATTGGAAACGGATATTAGGAGGACCGGGTAATGATTTGGAGGTAAAGAGAAAAGAAAGACCAGGAGGAGAAAACAGCGATTAATATAAGCATCCTTACCTCCGGAACCGGAGCGATAACCGCCACCGCCACCTCCACCGCCACCGCCAACGCCACGAGGCATATCGTGCCTACTGTTTTTGATCGGAGGAACTCGTGCGAAGGATTCAGGCCAGGGTTTTACGCTGCCCCACGAAGAAGGAAGCAGTTAAAAATATTTGGGAATTCACCAGAGGATGTTTCACCGTGGATTCTCACATGTTTGTTTATAAGAAAAGATAATATATGGAAATTAAATTATTCTGATTTTCTTTTATATAATCTAATATATTTAGGAATAAAATTTTAATGAGACACCATAAAATTAGAAATCATTCTTAGTAAGTAAACATTTATTTGTGCTGATCATGAATCTGCTTGTGGCTACTTTTCTAGTAATGATTCGCACTTACTCATGGCGCCCAACGAGAATTATCAAACCAATGTGTGAATGAAATTAGGTGATGTCATCATATCACATAACTTCCTTCAACCCAAACAGCTTTTTTGAAATAAGTTATGTAAAAATTTGTAACTGTATGTAAAACTTTGTAACTCGTATTGTTGCCGGGTAAGCAGCTGAAGCACAGTCACTTTTACAGACCAAAAGTTTGCACACACAAATCACATGTATACCATACTTCAACAAATATTAAACCCCAACTTTTTTGGCTAACTATATGCACCATTTCAAAGCTCTTCAGTTCTCCAAGTTTATCTTAGCTAGGGTAAAATGAAGGTAAAATTTGACCTACTAATTAGGCATCTTCAATCCTCATTAATTACTTATACATTCAACAAGAACCCCCTCAACAGAACTTCTAATAACTTTCTCTTACACTTAACTTTTTTTAGCTAGGTGGTGCAAATCGTGCTTCCGAAAATTTCAAATGATGTGCGAACTTATCCTTTTCAATTAGTATACCAGACCATATGAATTTAACAACCAGGAATTGCAAAAGGAAATTCGTTAATGTCAGTTGTGGTTGGTATAGAATCTGGAGTAGACAAGTTAATAGGCTAGTTATGAACTTTTGAAGAAGGTTATGCATACATAGTTAAGGTTTGGTAGATTGCCAATACAGACTTCCCATTAACTTCAGTTTAAGTAGACCCATCACCAAATACATCCATTCTTATATCCAATCCTTCAATAGTAGAAAACTGCAAAAGATCTATATAGTAATAAAACAATGGTCGATTCCAAAGGAGAAGCACTGAGAAAATAGTCATTTGCCAATAACAGTTTCCGCTCGAAGTACTAGTTTGCTCGTTGTGCTCATATATCGTCCTTTAGCAAGAGGGAGTACCATTCACCAGCCATGGCTTATGTACACACTCTGGATTTCCATGCCGCCATCAAAGTGGTAGTCATGGCGTTAAGTTCATTGACAGTTCTTAATACAACATCCGCCCTTGTAAGTTCTATATTTTTAATGAAGCTTTTGTTTTGCAGAATGACCAGTATGTAATTGATGGCTTTACTCTTAAGCAGTGGCGGATGTAAGGGTGGTCCTCGGTGGTACCGGGACCACCCAAACATCCACAAAACCTCCATGAATTGCCTTTCCGAAGAAGGAGGACTGGAAAAAAAAAGAAGAGGCACGGTCCAAGAAGGACCACCCAAAGTTTTCAAAACTTCCATGGATAGGAAGAAGGAAGAGCGCGGCGGCGATGGACGAAGAAGTGGCCAGGGACGCGGCTGTCAGGCTTTTTTTTTTTCTTCAGAAGGTTTGGAGAAGAAGAAGTTTTTTGGGCTGAAAAGTTGCAGTCGAATACGACATGACGCACATATAAAAAAAAAAATACGACATGACACTGACTCATGACTTTGGCCATGACTTTTCTTTTATTTTTTTATTTTTTTGAGAGGATGGCCCATGAAGTTAAAAACAAGAAGAGTTTTATAATAAAAAAGGAACCAATTGCCCCAAATTGCCGTGTGAGTTTTCGATTTTTCCTTGGCTTTATGCTCTCTGCCGTCCCCTTTCTATCGCCCACATACAATCAAATTTTTCTGTAAGTTGCAAAGTTCATTATACTTTTTGTAATTTTTATTCACGATTATTTTGTTGATTGGATGATTAATTGAGCATAATTTTTGTGTTAGTAGTATAGCTTAATTGTTTATATTGAAAAAATTGTTTTCTATTTGTATTGAAAATGAAGCCATAATGCAATATTTTCAAAATATATCGAATCTTCGATGCCCTTATGTTTCTTATAGGCTATTATGTATTTGATTTTGAACTACTGTATCATCTTTCAATTCTAAAAGGTATTTTTGATTAAAAAAAATTTATGGCCAAGGCAAATTAGGACCACCCAACACTTTGGTCCTGGATCCGCCACTGCTCTTAAGTGCTGGTATGTGGGTTTTCAGTGGTTAAACCATGGGGTAATATTACCAACAGGGGAATTTCTAATCAACCCAAGGACTGTGCTAAACATGAGGCTTGAATGGTCTTTTTTCGCTGGTAAAGATATATGGCCACCCCTAGCTGATGGAAGAGTCCATTTTCCATCATGGAATGGATATCTGTATGCAGTGAATGCATTCACTGGTGGGTTGATATGGATGCAGGACCTTGAATTAACAGTCTTCAATGGAACAGGAGTGACTTTCAACGTCACTGTTGATCTAGTAACATTTTACTCAACTGCTTCTGTAAACTCATCTGAAATTCACTGGTGGGTTGATGTGGATGCAGAACCTTGGTGAATTAACAGGCTTCAATGGAACAGGAGTGACTTTCAACGTCACTGTTTCAAGATCAACCCCAACTGTAGCTGGTGACCTCTTGACTTGATCATCGGAATTTATGGATGTGCTCTTGTGCTTGCGCTGGTTCGATCCAGGGATGCTTGTTTGGTCTACTTGACACACGTCCTAGAGTTGTCATCACTATGTCTAGAACCGAACTCTTCGGGTTAACCAGACCAGAAGACCTACCATCCTGATGAGTGCATAGGTCCAGACGTCAACTTTAATTCGGTTCTGGCTTTGGATACTGATTCTGGGAGGGTTGTGTGGTCTAAGCAACTAGGTGGATATGATATTTCTATTTCGCTTGTTTGGTACCAAACAATCCTCTCCGTCCTCCGGGACTGCCGACATCGGGGAGGCACCCATGCTGCTTTACCATACGGTCAAATGGAACAAGGCGATGAGTTGACATTGCGGTGACCGTGCAAAAAAGTGGGTTCGCGTGGGAGTTAGACAGGCACTGGAAATATAGGCTTTTTTGGTCAAGCACTGGAAACATAGTCTGGTTTAAGGTAAATGAGTAACTAAAGGAGTTAGTTTCTGTGTTTTGAACTACTAGGTAGGTTTGCTGTGTTGAGAATGTGGTGTGAAGAGTCCCACATTGGCTAGTTAAGGGACCTTGGTGGTATTCATAAAGGATTGGGCTACTCCCTCCATTACCAATTGGTTTTGGGGTGGAACCTCAATTTCCTTCATGGTATCAGAGCAAGGTTGCTCACGTGTTGGCGTAACGGCCGCACGTGTTCACAGTCCCCAGTGTGTGTTGTTCACGCGTTGGCTTGAGAGTCGCCACGCGTGAGGGGGCGTGTTGAGAATGTGGTGTGAAGAGTCCCACATTGGCTAGTTAAGGGACCTTGGTGGTATTCATAAAGGATTGGGCTACTCCCTCCATTACCAATTGGTTTTGGGGTGGAACCTCAATTTCCTTCATGCTGAATCTTGTAGTTGGCAAGACCTGGTGGCTTAGGAGTAGGGACATGAGGTGCAACCATAGATGGGAGGAAGGTATACACTAACATTTTTAACGGCAGCTGACAGAACTTACTGCAGATTCTGGGTCTAAGCACCTGTCACAGTTGCTAATGGAGTTGTTTTGCTGGGTCTGTAGCCTCGAATGGTCACTGGAAGAATTCAGTGGATTTACAATACATATGCTACAGTATATGGTATTTCAACAAGCTACGATTGCATATACATAGGGAATGTGTATACAAATAGCACGGCGAGGATTCACCCTAATTGGACACCTGGGATTTCAGTGTATGCTTTCTGCGTCTTATGAGCGAAACATCTTCCTCAAGGGATTTTAGAAATGTGAAACCATTGCCATTAGATCTAGGCTTCAGTTGAGATGTAAAAATCTTGCATGTCAACCTCTATGAAAAAAGTTTACTGGCAATAATAAAAACCATTGCAATGGACTACCTAGTAACTTCAGCTGCTAAAGTGTTACCATCTTGCACTTCTCAAGTTTAAATTTCAACTTCCAACAGAAAGCTCAAGTATTTAACATGCAACAGGAAATCAAAGACTTAGAGCCATCTCACATTTGTACATAGTTTTGATGAAACAGAATCTCATAAACGTCAAACCTCAAATGCAGTTTCCAAACACCGAGACATATCAAAGCCGCTCATGCTAAGAAGACAAAAACTACGCACTTAAAAAACACTGGTTACACGACAAATCAATCTTGGTCAACTATATCTTTGTCACAACATCAATCAAACCTGAAACTGCAAATGCATTCATGTACTCTGTTTCCCTGCCCTCGACATATTTCCATGGAATAATACCACGTCGAAAATCACCTCCTCCACTCAGGTTGGATCGCCTTTTCTGAAATTGATGACAGACAACAAGCAAGGTAGAGAATGACTTCTGACAGTTTGGCCTAAACTTAAGCAGAGTAGTAAACATAAAAATTCAAGGCAAGCATCACGGAAGTATATCTACCTCATTTATTCATGTTATGCCCAACTATTTATCTACATAAAAATACTGAGACCAAAAAACAGTGTATATTGTTTTAAGTATCCTAACTTACACTAGAACGAGCAAATATATTCTTCAACAGAGGATGTTCTATTTATGTATAGATTAGCAGGCATGTGTACAAGAGATCTTCAAAATTTGTTGGAGAACGAAGGGAATGAAAGTGAAAAAAAGTGTAAAGTAGGCATGCAACTGAAAAGCACATGGTGGAATTCCTCAAGATCACAACTCACCAAAACCATCCCTTGAAGATGATAAAGATCTGTCAGTTCTGATTGCTCCTTTACCAGCTGATTGAACCAGTCCTTGTGCTCGTGGGGAAGGAGAGCTTAGTTTGGTGTTGGTCGAAGCCGACAAAGAATGCCGCCTGGTTATAACATTCTTCTCAACCATATCTCGCTCAAACCTGGGGGAGCCCTGTCCTTTCAGCCTAGCTTTAGCTGATGCAGTTGGTGCCATATAACTTGGCACTCTTGGTGAGTTATGAACACCATTCTCCTGAAGATCGAACTTCATCGGTAAAGAGGCCCTACTGTGGCTGGTTTTCTTAACCTCATTTATAATTAAGTGGTCCCCAGAGTTTGGCACCTCATTTATTGCTGGAACTTCTTCATTGGTGACATTGTTCTCCATATGGTGCATATCCTCAGAAGGATGGACATCTAACTTTTCTGTTGCTTTATCTACTGATGGCAGTTCCACACTTCCTTCTATATCAGAGTGTATCGAGTCTTTTGGCACTGCAACTCCCATATGTTTCAATTTCTCCGAAATTTCATTAGTGCCCTGCTCTGACTCACTAGGTGCAGCAGAAGCAAAACTCTTGACCGTACTTCGATCTTGTCTCCCATCATCAACCACTGACCGGTCCAAAACATCCTTGGGTTCAGAAGATTTTCTTTTGTTACTTTTAACCTTATCAACTCCATTTTGTTGATGTTCCTGAACTGAGTTTGCTGGACGACTAGAAACTTTCCTCAAACTGCGTTTAGTTTTTTCAGAATCTGGAGTTAAACGATTTGACCCATTTTCAACAGTTGAATTGGACAGTCTACGGGCACATCTTTTTGGCCTGGCTTTTTCAGTTTCTATCGTTTGACCCTTCTCATGCTTCCTACGAGACCTTGAATCGAGATTTTCTTTGTCTGTAAAACCGGTTCCCAAAAGCATGACCTGGTCCACCTCTCAAGCCAGACCCAGGCTGAGTTAGGTTCCCCTGGACCATACTGCAGACGCAGAGGAAGAGCAGTAGGCAATGAAGCCAGCAGCTGAAAGTGAAAGTTTATAGTCAGTTTGAGACAGTATAAAAGTGCCAGAGAGTAGACACGGATCATGTATCACGTTCTCCTTTTAAAATTACCACTTTAACTGGTATTTTGGAGCCACAAGATGCGTTTTCCTTATTAGTCTCAGGACAGTATTTATAGTTCCCTACATGACAATAGTAAATTGAAAAGCATTCTATGGCTTTCCTTATTAGTTTCAGGACACAATTGTTACTTCCCTACATGACAGTCTAAATTGAAAAGCAACTTTTGACAGTCTAAATTGAAAAAAACTTTATGACAGGTAATACAAGCAATAAGGTACCATAGGATTCCCCCATATCTAGGTGTGAAATAAATGCAAAGAGCTGTAATTATTAGTGAGAAGAAAAACGCCATCTGTCATAGATAATATGTTACCTTTATGAACTTAAGCTAATTTCAGTATATTTATGAACCTCAAATAAGTGAAATAGTCATATCTAGGACAATACCAAAGTAAGTCTCACCTTTTGAACAAAAGCAACTTTTGACAGCCTCTCCACTTGGGAAGACGCACTAGCTCCAGAGAAATTAGCATCCTGATTCAAACAACAGAATTCATATTGTCTTATTGGTTAATGGTATTTTCTTTGCATATGAATTTAGGAATGAAATAAAATACAAACAGGCTAGTGGGCAAACATGAAGAAATGAGCTCGTGTTTAATCCCTGTGGAATTGGAAAAGTAACCAGCAATTACCAGATGAGTTTTATACACATTAACCCCAATCTCAGATTGTCTAGCAAGTTGACCACGTATCAGAGCCTGCAACTTAACAATCCCCTGGACACAGAATAATGTGGATACAGCCTGTCTTCTAACCAAGTGGCCACGAATAAGTGCTTGCAGCCTTACGATTCCCTTAAGGGTTCGATATGCACGCCGAGCCTTCAAAGACAATTAGTTACCATTAGTGGTTGGAAGGCTCCCCAAAAACAATACATCAGTTGCTACATGAAATTGCAAAGTATAACAGAAAAGGGTGATGATATGCTATTCATCATAAATATCAAGAAAAGGCAGAACAAGAAATGTACCACATAACCCCTGTAAGTACTTTGCGCCTTTGTGGCGGCTTGTTCTTGCTTAATTATCTCAGAATCTTCCTGAGAAGTCGAATTAGAGATAGCTTGTGTATGACCATCTTCCTTCACATATGAAAGAACATTCCCATCATTTGGCAATGTGGCAGGTGCACTTATCTCTGAGTCCAGTTCATTGCTACCACCAGTCCCAATAAATGTTTGTGAAACCAATGGTGCTGATATCACCGGATGACTCACAGTTAACTCGGGAACAGTCAACTTTGAAGAGACCAGTGCCTCCCCTTTACTCGGGAACAGTCATCCTTTTTCGTTACTCTAAAATAAACATACCATTGTGAACAAAAGTAGGTGATATTAAGACACATTCACACAAATTTCAGAATCCTAGCAGGTATCTGAGCCAATAATTAGATCATACTACAAACTAATCTACAACGAAACCATTAATAGCACCAGAGCTCCCAATGGACAAACTAATCCTAGCAGGTATCTGAGCCAATATTCACTGATTTATTACCGTTGAATTTGCAATGTAAGTGACATCAATTTAAGAACACACCTGGTAACGGAGCTTTTGAGGCCAAGATGTAAACATTGAGCACGTTCAAGATCATAGACACAATGTAATTGACATAAGTACATAAACATGTTTACCTTTAGATCCGGCCATGATTAGTGAATTGGCAAAGGTCTTCTATGACAACTATCACCTCAAAGCTCTCTTCTCTATGGGGCAAAGATATTGAGAACGGTGTAGTGCATAGGGACCTAAGCATCATATATATAGAGGTTGATTAGGTCAGTTATAGTCCTCCCATAAAAGACTATAACGCCCTAATCACCTTACTTGTGCTTTAAGTAAGTCCTAATAGGACTAGGCTTGTGGCGGCCCTATATCAATGTGATCTTGTATTTGACTCAGAATCCTAATCAAATACACCTTAATCATAAGTAAGATATGGACTATAACTCAATTACTTGGTCCATAAGTAATGTTCGGTTTACATGTCATCAGTGTACAAAAGTCCACTGCTTACATTCTCCCACTTGGACTAAACACTGATTCATCCAGTAAACACAAACATCGGTTGACCTAGTAAACATAAGTGCTAGCAAGAGTTATAACCTATTCTTTGATCACATTTACATGTTCTAAGCACATGTCCATTTGAAACAGAACAAAGGAAAGAGTAGCATTGCAATAATGCAGTCCATCCAGTGCTACCAGAGACAATTGAACAAATTCCCAGAACACATTAGGACTTGAGTATGTACTGAGACCTAAACGATCTGATAACATGAGTGTCTCATAAGTACATGGTCCAATCATCTTAATGCAGCAACATAATTGCATTAAGATGTCATTACATAAGTCTTTGGACTAAATCCAATCTGCATATAAATAGCTATTTCATAAACACAATAACAATACATACATCTGTAAAGCTGCAGCAAGATAAAATCGAACTGTTAAACATAAAATGAGTAAGAATTTGAACTTGAAACTTCATACCATGGTTTTATTGATCAACTGGAAAACATATTTGGGAATGTGAGTTCTGCACGCGCAGCTGCAGAACTCCCACTCAACTTAACAAAACTGCATAAACATAAAAAACTGTAAAACACAAGTCAGCTAGCCAAAACTCCCACTAATCCTCCCACTTAACCTAGCTATCGAAATCTGGCAATAATCCCATATTTGTGACATGCTTCTGAAACTCTTTTGGCACCAAGGCTTTGGTAAACGGATCTGCAAGTTGATCTAGAGTCCCAATCTGCAGAATATCGATATGTCCTTCTTTAACTCTATCTCTGACATTGAGATACTTCAAATCAATGTGCTTTGAATCAGCTGTCATCTTGTGATTCTTGGTGAAGCATATGGCAGCTGAATTGTCACAGTAAAGGGCAATAGGTTTTGAAATGGAATCAACAATGCATGTCTGTATCAGAAAGTTTCTGAGCTAGACAGCTTGACATGTTCCCACATAGATAGCTATGTACTCAGAATGCATTGTAGAGGTGCATGTGAGAGTTTGTTTGGTGCTTTTCCAAGAGATAGCACCTCCTGCTAACATAAACACAAAACCAGATACTGATTTGCCAGTAGAAGGGTACTGACCAGCTAAACCAGCATCTGAGTAGCCTACTACTTCAAGTTTGTCAATTCTCCTATATACCAGCAAGTGATCTCTGGTCTTCTTCATGTATCTGAGCACTTTCTTTCCTGCATTCCAATGATCTCTTCCAGGATTTGATTGAAACCTCGATAAAATCCCAATTGCAAAAGCTAAGTCAGGCCTGGTGCAGACCTGAGCATACATGATGCTTCCAATCATCCTGGCGTAGGGAAACTCTTTCATTTCTAGCCTTTCTTTATCAGTCTTGGGAGCTTGGTCTTTGTTCAGTTTGTCACCTTTTGACATAGGAGCATCTCCTGGATTGCACTTGCTCATATCAAACCTTTTCAGCACTTTATTGATGTAGTTCTTCTGTGAAAGTCCAAGTAGTCTCCTCTTCCTGTTCCTTATGATTTCCAAGCCTAGAACATAAGCTGCTTCCCCCATGTCCTTCATTTCGAAGTTCTTAGACAAGAACTGCTTGGTTTTGTGCAGTAGGCTGATGCTGCTGCTTGCCAGCAGTATGTCATCAACATACAACACAAGGAATATAAAGCCCTCCTTAGTGATCTTCTGATAAACACATTGATCCACTACATTAGCCTTAAAACCATCAGAGAGTATGACTGATTCAAACTTCAAGTACCACTGTCTTGAAGCTTGTTTCAAGCCATAAATCGATTTCTTCAACTTACACACCAGATGCTCATTTCCAGGTTGTATAAAACCCTCAGGCTGCTTCATGTAGATATCCTCATCCAAGTCTCCATTCAAGAATGTTGTCTTCACATCCATCTGGTGCAATTCCAAATCAAAATGAGCCACAAGGGCCATGACTATTCTGAAACTATCTTTGCTGGATACTGGGGAGAAGGTTTCAGTGTAGTCAATGCCTTCTTTCTGTGTAAATCCTTTTGCAACCAGTCGAGCCTTGTATCTTTCAATACTACCATCTGCATTTCTCTTGGTTTTGAACACCCATTTGCATCCAATAGCCTTCTGGTTCTTACTTGGCTCAGCTAGTTCCCAAACTTGGTTATCATCCATAGACTTCATCTCAGTATGCATGGCTTCCATCCATGACTGACTGTTGTGGCTTGACATTGCTTGATTGAAGCTTGCAGGATCATCATCTTCCCCCCAATCGAATTCAACTGAGTAGGCATAGATGGGATCCTGGTTTAGTTTTGGTGTCCTAGTAGATCTTTTGGGATGTTCTATAGGAACTGGTTCTTCAACAGTGGCTTGTTGAAGAGTAGGATCTTCATGAATATCAGGTTCATGATGATCATAAGCTGGATCAGGGAGCTGGATTTGATTGTCTTGATCAGGCAAGCTATGATCAAGTATATCAGGAGTAGGTGCAGGAGTAGGATTTTCAGCTGGAATAGTGGGGATTGTGATTTCAGAAATGGTTGCAGAGGTTGTAGGAGTAGGATTTTCTTCAAAAGTATAACTTGAGTCATCTGCAGGACCATTGGGAACCATTTCATGAAAGAACTTAGCCTTGTTGGTCTCAATGATACGCAGACTATGGTTAGGGCAGTAAAAACGATATCCTTTTGAGTTTTCTGCATAACCAATGAAGTAAGAGCTCACTGTCTTCTCGTCCAACTTCTTCTCTAAAGGATTGTATGGCCTGGCTTCTGCTTTGCATCCCCAAACATGCAAATGTGCAAGACTTGGCTTCTTTCCATACCAGAGTTCATGTGGGGTTTTGCTAACTGACTTACTAGGAGTCCTATTGGTCAAATAGTTAGCAGTTTTTAAGGCTTCCCCTCACAGAAACTTTGGTAGGCTAGTTGTACTCATCATGCTCCTAACCATGTTCAAATAAGTCCTATTCCTTCTTTCTGCAACGCCATTTTGCTCAGGAGTGCCTGGAGTTGTGTACTGCCTTGTGATGCCTTATGATTCAAGAAACTGAGCAAATGGTCCTTTGTGTTGTCCAGCTTCATCATACTTGCCGTAAAACTCCCCTCCTCTATCTGATCTCACCACTTTGATGACTTTCCCCAAATATTTCTCTGATTCAGCCTTAAAGATCTTAAAAGTTTCTAAGGATTGAGATTTTTCAGAAATCAGAAAAATTCTGCAGAATCTGGAAAAATCATCGATGAAGGTGATGAAATAGTAGTTCCCACAGATAGTTCTGTTCTGAAAAGGACCACAAATATCTGTGTGAATGAGTTCAAGCAGGTTTGAACTTCGAACAGACCCCTTTTTCCTAGAATTGGTCATTTTACCCTTAGTACATTCTCTGCAGTCTGATAAATCTGAGCAGTCAAGTTCATGATTTATCAGTTTCTCTTTGACCATTTTCTGCAAACGTTCTTTAGATATATGCCCCAATCTCCTATGCCATAAGTCAGCTGAGTTTTCATCAAGCCTATCCCTTTTATTCCCCACAAGTTCAACATCAAACACTTCTGTAAAATAACTGCAATTTAACTTCCAGTGACCAAGAATAAGATTTGCAGTAGCAATAAGCTGGAAATTTTTATTAAAAATCTTCATACAATACTTATCACCAGTAAAAGTATTGTCATCTTGAACCAAACAAGACATGGAAATCAAATTTCTCCTCATAGAGGGGATACAAAAAACATTATCTAACTGGATATTGAATCCTACTTCTAGAGCTAGTCTAACTTGTCCAATAGCTTTGACTGCAACTCTAGATCCATTCCCAGCAGCTACATTCTGCTCCTCCTTATTTGGTGTTCTCCTTCCAAGCAACTCCTGTGAAGTATTAATGATGTGAATGGGTGATCCAGTGTCTAACCACCAAGAATTTGGTGAAATATTTACCAAATTTACTTCAATAATGTAAGGGATAATAGGGATAACTATAGGGGTACCTCGTTTTGCTAACCACTCTTTGAACTGTCTGCAGTCCTTCTTAATATGTCCAACCTTATCACAGTGGAAGCATCTATTAGATTTCGGATCCTTCTCCTTGTCCTTGTTCTGTGGTTTAGGGTTGGGGTTTGGCTTCTGTTTCTTAAATCCTTCTTAATAGAAGACTTGTCAGTCTTTTTGAACTTGTCTTTGCTGGAAACTCCATGCTTCTTAAACTGAGGTTTGTTGGCAGTGGTCATCAAATTGACCTGAGTAGTAGCAGCAGTCATCTTGCCCTCCTTCTTGTTGATGGTTTCCTCAGCAACAGCAGTAGCAATGAGATGATTAACATCCCATTTTTCTCCAACAGCAACATAATTGGACTTCAGTTTGCTGAAAGCTGGTGGCAACTTCCCCAAAACGTGGCAGACAACAAATTTGTCATCTAACCTCATTCTGAGATCCCTCAGTTTGGCTACATACTCCAACTTCTTCATTATGTAGTCTCTCACACCAGTTCCATCATATTCCAACTCCATCATCTCCTCAAGCAGCTCCACACTCCTTCCATTTGGAGATTCCACATACCTCTCTGTGATGTTCTCCATGTATTCAACTGCACTGGAAGAAGGGTCAATTCCATCTACAATGGAGTCTTCAATTTTGCTCTTCATGAACAGAAGAGCCATCTTGTTGGCGTGCATCCACTTTTTGTATTCATCCTTCTGCTCTTTTGTGCTTTCCTCAGTAGGTTTGGCAGGTTTTGGTTCGTTAAAGGCTATGTCGAACTCATCAAAGGCTAGGGCATACTCTATCTCACGTTTCCATTTCTTAAAGTTTGTGCCATTTAGGGGAACTATGGAGGATTGGCTGGTAGCTGAAAACAAAAGAAAATTTTGCTAAGTTTACTATCAAAACTTTTTAATGGGAGCTTAAGTGTAAAAACCAGTATACTTAGCAAACACCACACAAACGAAATTTGGTTTTCTTTTGTTTTTAAATTAACCCCATACTGCATAAATTATCATATCAGACATATCGCAACAGAATATGATATCCTTCAGTTCATATAACCAACTTTAACTAATTATGCAGCATTCATGTATGATCACACCTAGAGATATGAAAATCAGACAATGAATCTTAACGCACACCAGTTATTGTCATTATATGCTACTCACAAAACCATTCTAAGACACAATGAGTCTCATATAGTAGAGATAAATTCAAAGTAACTAATGGGTTGTGAATACAGGTTTTTGGTTCTGAATCCTGATGAACCAGCAGGAGTAACCTTTTGACGTTTGCTGAGGCAAAATTTGCAAAAGACCTCCTCACTGATTCCAGAAACCAAAATGAGACTGAATCCTCACATTCATGACCGAGCAAAGCTCTTGGTCATGAATCAGCCTCAAAACCAACAGATAAAATTCTGCAGGTTTACATAATTTGGGAGATATTTTAAGTTTGTTATTATAGCAATCGTCACTGATGTATTCTAACACACAAACGTCATAAAAACTTAAACAATCATCAAAACAGCATGCTAGAATAACATCACAATATCAATCAATCATCAAATTTCCAGAAAATAGTTCAACATGCATTCAGGGCCATCCGAACTAAAATTAACGATTCAGACCTATGCGCACCCCCTGAAAGAACGCTCTAACAATTCTATATGGTCTAAAAATATAAATTTGATTGATATTCAACTTTAGGATTTCGAAAACTTATCTGGTGTCCATAGCAAGCATCTTTAGCATCAGCGGAAGCAATTAAACTCATAAACAGGTTACAACAAGACCGAATTTGCTATTTTAAGTGAAAACCCCAGACGAATTCGAACAATTAACTAGTAATTTAAATCAATTTTAATCAATTTTGGCAGCGGAAAGACGTTAGAACCCTAAGCCCCAATTCAATTGCCCAGAAAAATTTGACCGTTGTTTTATCAATACCAAAACGCGCGTTTCTCACATGCCGGGTAAAACTGTGACCCGCGTGTTTCTAACCGGGTTGTCATGTGTCTGTATTCGGGTCTTGCCCGCCCCTTTACGATTTTAAAACGGGTTTTAACTTTTACCAAAAGGTTTTAACATCACATAAACCCTAATTGAAAACTTTGTGCTAAATTAACACAATCCGAATTTTGTTTTCAAAATCTAACAATTGATCTATGTCTCACTAAACGTTAGGCTCTGATACCACATGTAAACATTGAGCACGTTCAAGATCATAGACACAATGTAATTGACATAAGTACATAAACATGTTTACCTTTAGATCCGGCCATGATTAGTGAATTGGTAAAGGTCTTCTATGACAACTATCACCTCAAAGCTCTCTTCTCTATGGGGCAAAGATATTGAGAACGGTGTAGTGCATAGGGACCTAAGCATCATATATATAGAGGTTGATTAGGTCAGTTATAGTCCTCCCATAAAAGACTATAACGCCCTAATCACCTTACTTGTGCTTTAAGTAAGTCCTAATAGGACTAGGCTTGTGGCCGGCCCTATATCAATGTGATCTTGTATTTGACTCAGAATCCTAATCAAATACATCTTAATCATAAGTAAGATATGGACTATAACTCAATTACTTGGTCCATAAGTAATGTTCGGTTTACATGTCATCAGTGTACAAAAGTCCACTGCTTACACAAGGGGCAGAAAAGGCTCTTTTGAAACCTTGCTTGATTTCAGCTGGAGTTGAAGTCACACCTGCACGATGATCATTTGGATTTCAATTTCGCAATTTGAATGAGAAATCGCAGAATTGAGGTTGAAGACGAACCGTAATTGGATCCAATGGAAGCGTAAACCTCTTCGACCGGCTTTGCCAACTGCAACAGAGTACCGCCGGCGTCCAACAGCAATGCGTCGTAGGCCTTGCGATACTCCTCCGCCGGAGCGGGTGGAAATGGAAGAGCAACGGATGGAGTTCCGGCGAAGGTTTGAACCACCGTTAACAAAGTTGGAAATTGGGGGTTAATTGGGTATCAACTTATGTGCCACGTTGGCAGGACATGAAAGGGATACACGGAAATCGGGGACAGACGATCCGCGGCCCCCCTTTTGAACAGGCTGTGTATCGCGTGATTGCAGAGAGCAGGCGAGGACGTACTACGGGGCTGCTCAGCATGAAATTTGTACTACTAATTCAGCCTTCACCATTTTTTGCTCAGCTCATTCTCTCTAATCCTCCACACAAACACACAGCAGCAAGAGAAAGATGAAGAATATTGGAGGAGTTGCTGCTGCCTTGAAGAAGCGGGGACAGTTTTTCGAATCTTTGGCCAACCGTTTCCGCCGTTGGGGAGGTGCCGGTAATGGAGGTAGAGGAAACAACGGTGGAGCCGGGAATGGGGGTGGTGGTAACGGCGGTGGTGGTGACCATTGTGGTGGGAATGGGGGCGGTGGGAATAGTGGTGGTGAGAATGGCATGTTTACAAGGTTGACCAGCAGAATCAACCAAGCCGGTGACTTGTTGGTGGTCACCGGCTTTGCAAGCCATTTGATTTCTTTGGCTGGTTTCATCTGGTCTTGCCATGTAAGAGGAATTCCTCTCACTATTAGAATTTTGAATGACAGAGAGAAATTATATTGGCAAAAGATGGAGGAGCAGCTGAAGAAGAGCGAGGAGGAGAAAGCTAAACAAGTGAAGGAGAAAGGTGCAAGTTCTGCTTCCGGTTCGGCGGCTCCGGTCACGGTGGTTGACGAATGTTGCTTTACTGCTAGTGACCGCAACAAGTTGGTCCGCATTGAAGAGCTTATGGATGGGATAAGATTCAGACTCAAATCTTTACAACCGCAAGAGACCGGCAAAGGAAGTACCGACTCGGAGGAGCATGCCAATGGTGGTGATGACCACAAATGGTGGTGATGACCACAACGGCGATAGCAGCAACGACGGTACCGGTGCGGATTGATGAGAAGGTAGTGAAGAGATTCTAGAGGCTGGTAAGTGCGGATTCATGCCTTTAGTTATGGATTTTATTTTGTTTCATGTATGGTTTATGTAAGCCTTTAATTATGGATTTGATCTCACTTGAAGTGGTTTATGTAAGCCTTTAATTATGGATTTGGTTTCGTTTTACTCATGGTTTATATTTATATGCTTCTAAAGATTCATATGTGTTAAAAATGGATTCGATCTTGGTATTGAATAGCAAATGAATAGAGTAGAAAGCAAATGAATAGAGTAGAAAGTTCAAAAGTGTGTCTGCCTCAACGGCAGTCCCAAGAGGACTCTTGCAGTGAGCAAACGGTTCACAATGTAATACATACCGTTTTATAGGTGTATATTTGATAATAATATTAGAAAGATTATTATTAGAATAGGTATTAGTACATAAATTAAAAAAAAATACAACATAAACTAAAACGGTGCGTTGCACCTATCGTCTTCCCCAACAGTGAGATTTCCGATTTTCTTTCGGCGGGTTCTTGGCCTCCTGTCAGCGGCGGTGCCGCACTCCCAATCATCGTCGTCGCACTCCCAGCCGTCGTCGCCTTCGTCGGCGTTGTCACTCCGGCCTCGACTGCAGGCGTCGCTCCCGGCCTCGACTGCAGGCGTCGCTCCCGGCCTCGACTGCAGGCATCGCTTCCGGCCTCGACTCCAGGGCGTCATCGTCGGCGTCTGGGCGCCGAAGTCGTCGTCGTCCGGCTTCTGGGCGTCGTCGGCGTTTGGAGTTCGGTGGAGATTTGGGCGTCGGCGTCGTCGGTGAGGATGATGGCAAAAAGTTGTAAATTAAAATGTTCATAAGGGTTAAAATTGGAAAAAAAAAAGTTTCATTAAAAATTTTGGTAATTCCCAGCGTGTCCCAAATGAAAGCTGCTTTCGAAAGTTACTCCTAATCTGCTTTCGATAATCTGCTTTCGCGAAAGCAACTTTGGACCGAAAGTACTTTCGTTTGCATTTACCAAACGTTTTTTTTGGTCGAAAACTTTCGCGAAAGTACTTTCGGGCCATAAGTACTTTCGCGAAAGCAATGCCAAACGCAGCCTAAGTAACAAATGCAACTGACAGAATTTTTTGTTTGTACTAAGTTAAGTTGACAGGCTTTTAAAGATTCAAACTTCTTAATTGTGCTCAATTTTTAATTCCAACTGATAAGGGAACTCAGAGTGAAAACCTGCAGATCTCTAAAATTGAAACTAATATTGATGAAGTTCATCCTTTTATGATTGGTACCTGTTCTGGTTCTCCATTTTACCTTTGATAGTTGTGGAAATTATGTGGCCGGTTGGATTGTTTCCGTCTACAACAGGAGCAGAAATTTGCTGCACAACATATCAAGTTAGAGCTGGAAGGAAACTAATTTTCCATACAACATACGAAAATCTCCAGTTTAATTCACTGATCAGCAGTCATTAGCAACCCGCAAAAGCCCAGTGCACATTGAAAAAAACGTAACAGATGGGTAGCAAAATAGAAAATAGAGCCCAAATCACCCAAAAGCTCCTGACTCTAATCAACTACACCAAGCAAATATCAAAGTGATCTAAACTTACACCAAGCCGAATATTTACACCAAGAAAGTTATAAGCGAGAATAGTAAATTATAGGAATTTTATGAAGATAAGGACAGCATGTTCCATTGCACAGATTTAATTCATTATAACCATGGTCTACCAAACATTGCCTCGCAATTCCAGGGAACTTTTTTAAAGACAGTAGTCATATATTTTTTGGGCATATATTCTCAAGGCATCCCCATCATTATGTCAATCTCATTTCTTATACTCCATAGCCTGAATCAAAAGCATTGCCACTGAAAACTAATAGGGAGATTATGGAAGTAACAATCAGAAGCTGCCTTTATTTACAATCAAAACATAAAGCAGACTTAGAGTTAATACATTATACACATGTAGGCATATTTCGAATCCAATTGGTCAAAAGTGCAAGGTATAGAATACGGGTTTTAGATGGTTCACTTAAGCACTAATTTCACCAACTCACTTTACTTTCTTCCTACATGGTGCCCTACACAACGAAGTATAATACATATGTTTATCCTAAATGCCTAATTGAAATGACAATCAAAGACTACTAACATAATTAAGCAAAATAGAATCTTATTGGCCGTATAGGATCACTTATCACAAAATGTGCTAGATTCTATTATTCCAATAACACTCATGTCAAAGTCATTAGGGCAACGAATATAATCATGGTTATGAGATTTGGTAGTTCTCTAAACTCAAAATATTATAAACTCTCTTATCACTGGGCATAGGTGATTAATGGAAAACATCAAGCAGACATCAACAGAAAGTTTGATGTAGGACAATGTCCCCATCAAAGTTTACATCAAGCAGGTGATAAGTGAAAATAATAGTTTTTTTGCAATTTAATGAGGATTAGAACCGCATAGATGTGTCAGGTAAGGAATGTTCGTAAAACATGAACTCCATTTTCTAGTCAGCGTCATAAACCATTGAAAATGCTCATTGGAATTTCATGATGATCAAGCATGCTTACACTAAAATCATAATACGTCGATGATAACTGTAAAGAAGCATGACTAGTTACAAACTTCGGCAGAACTAAAGACTTTCTTTCAGAGGAAATAAATTCCACAAAAAGAAACATATATTTAAAAAAAAATATTTAAAAGCCTCATTTCAGTTCAATCAATGGAAGAGTAGTCACTATGCATATTATTGCTTTGAGAAAAAAAAGAATAAAAGGGAAGGACAGAGAATTGATATACCTGTCAATACTTTTTGAAGTAAATGGTACATCAACAAATTCTCGTGCCCAAACAACTTCGGCAGCTGTGCTCACCAAACCAAAAAGAGGAATCAAGTAAGAAAGACAATCGGTGCTCATCAAACCCAAATGAAAAAACCCTAGAGTCAACAGAAATCTAGCTTATGAAATGAGGGAACAATTAAAATCCAAATCATATATAAACTCATAAATCAGTATTCTATTGTGCTCAAGAACTACAGTAGTTAAAGTCAGAATTTTCCTAGAGAACTAAACTCATCAGATCTAAATAGAGACCACAAACTAAATTCTACAAGAATCTACAAAGATCACCAGAAAAATCTATTGTTTAATGAAGGCAAAGGAAACAGAGAAGCAGCAAAATAACAAATGAAACCTAAATCACCCAAAAACTGCTGCGTTTAATCAAACCCACCAAGCTAATATCACTATTTTCACAAAGACAAAGAGGCCTCTGCAAAGGCCAAAGAGAAATGCTCAAGTCTCGTGCAATCTCCCCCAGAGGTCGATGGCCTTTACCATCAAACATGTATCTCTCTGTCTGATCACCAAACTTTTTTTGGACTTCAGTGAGTCAAGCTGAAAAAGGATATTCAGACTAAGGATTATCAATCGCCTAACTTCCTAGCTTTCAATAGAATATGAAGTTTTAAGGAACCTAAGAAGCAGTACATAATTGCAATGAGATAGCGGAATAGTACAGCTACTTTAAGGCAAGCTGCTTGCCCTAAATATTAGTTATCTAGAGAGAAAATTTAGCTACCTGTGCAAAAGAGTATGTACCTCAATTAGCAAGTTTCGCCACAAATGACAACCACTCTTTGCTTACAGCAAAGCAATGGTATCGTTCATTCTATCAATTATATTAGAAGAAACCAAATCAAGAATTTGGATAACCGAAGTGAAAGAGACGATGAGAAGCAATCAGAATCGCAAAATCAAATTGAGAGACCAATGAAACCACAGACTAATCAATAGATACCAACCCTCACCCAATATAATATTTCCTGATCAAAATTAGAGAAGAAAACGTGATGAAGTAATGAATGAAACACAAATTCTAACTGTCTCTGTATATCTACTAAAGCATCTTCATAACCTTGCTACATTAGAAATACAAAATAAACACAGCCATGAGACTGAAGTCTCAAATGATAAAAAAGGAAAATCACTAACTAAATGTAAAACAGAACAGTACAAATTCTGTGAGCTCCATACTAAAATAGAACACACATGGATACTAATTCTGTGAGCTTCCTTTGATGTTTTACAAAAACCATAAGGATTGTTTCCAGCCATGAGTTCCTATATGACATAAGCGCTCTTGTTTTAGCTCTAGTTATTCTTGGAAATATATCGAGACTTGACTCCATTCTGAATTTTGGAGAGAGCCTTGGCATCCTGCGTCACATCTGCTTCAAACTTTTCTTGTTGCACTTCGGTAAGTTCAGCATCAGCTGCTGGTTCTTGAAACCCTGTTTCAACAATGCTCCACAGCCAGTAGCGGATCCAAGGGTGGTCCTAGGTGGTTCCGGGACCACCCAAGCTCCATAGAGCTTCCATGAATATGAGGAGAAGAAAGAGGCGGGGAAGAAGGAAAAGAGAGCGTGAGGGAAAGCAGGACCACCCAAACTTCCAGGGGGTGGTGGAAGGAAGAAGAGCGTGGAGGGACAAGGAAGGAGCGCGGCTATGAAAGAATCAGCGAGCAACGGTAATTGCAGATTTCTCACTGAGGAAGATGACCAATCTTCTACAAACGCTGCCGTTTTGAATGTTGATTAAGATCTGAGAAAAATTTGAAACCCGGCATGCACACCGTTTCCACTCGTAGCCCCTATGTTGGGCCCAATAACTGAACTGTGCGTGCGAATCTGTTGCACCATGTACCCCACCACATAACTTTTTTTTTTTTGGATGAATCCACTACATAACTATTCTTATTATGGTTGTACAAAACGCAAGCTCATGTTGAAAAAAAAAAGGTTTCAATTTCCAATTAGTTTTATGTTATTATCATTTGGCTACACTAATGTATAATATTAGGTAAATGCAAAAATAATTTTGAACCGGTAAGAGCCCTACTTATTTTTAATATATTTTAGTAAATAAAATGTCAGCCTAACTGAATTATGTAGTTAAATTTCAATAGTATCATTCGTAATCGACATATATTTTATCATGTGAATACTATTTTAGGAAGTTTATTAGTCTTTAACGTGCATTGTTGGATGACTTAACATTTTTTGAAGTTTCATTCAAAATTTCTAACTTTTAAAGCTCATTTCCATTATTTTCTTTTACATCGACATATTCGTAATTTGAACTATCAATATGTTCGTAATTTGGGCTATCATTTTCTCTTGTATTGAAAATGAAGCTCAAATGCAAGGTTTTCAAAATATATCATTTTGCCGGTGCATTTTTGAGTAGCTTGTAAATTATATATCATGTACCTGATTTATGAACTATTGCATTATCTTTGAAATATTTTGATCGAAATTTTTTAGTGATATTTTACATTAGGACCACCCAACTTATGAGTCCTGGATCCGCCACTGTCCACAGCCCTTCTGACAGCGACAAAGTTCTCATCTTTACCTTCATGTATGAATTTCTGGAAATCTAAGTTGCTACAGCAGAACACTCTTTATCATTTCGTAGAATGAGCTTTCATCAGTACAATAGGGACTTAATGTCTGACACGAGCTCTCCAGAAAATGAACTCCAAGGAAAACTTAAAGACTTACCTAGAATTAATTAGATTGTCTACTACAATAAAGAAGGTAAGTAAAGACAGCTTCAGCTGTAACTAAGCATGGCTACTGCCATTAAGTACAAAATTCTAGAAAATCAGTAAGTGCATTAATTCCAACACTCCCTCCAAAATGTATCTAAATAATGATTACACCGTAACATAGGGGGTCCCTTAAGACAATACGCAGACTAAATAAGAAAATCCTAACTTCAGTCAATCACCAGAGAAACAAAGAAACTGAAAGTTTACAGACACTAATATAATTAAAGCCTTATGTTGAGTACGCAATACAGATCAATTACATGAATCCCAAATAAACTATAAGAAAAGGTTTCAGCAACATCAGCCCATTACATATTGCATCTGCTTGCCTACTGAGCAAGCCATAGTTGTGAACCTTCAATTTGGAACCGAACTAATGGAAGGCGGCCCTTTTTTTGCATCAAACTCCAGTGACATGCCACAATGTTCTTTTAAAAGACCACGAAACCATCGACCATCCTCACTATCGCCCCCTTCGCATAGAGTATACTGCTAGGCAAGAGAGATTCAGATGCATGCACCACAAGACAAAAGTTGAATCTAAGGAATGATGTTTTCCAACTAAATCATAGCATCTTTTTCTTGTTTTTTTTTTTTTTTTTGGAAATGTTGAATCATAGAGCGCCTTTTCTTAGGCAAACAAGTTGAGCAATGATAGAAGTGCAGAAAGCAAATGAATCGATTAGAGAATTCAAAATTGTGCCTACCTTAACGGCATAACCAAGAAGTTTCCTGCAGCTAGGAGCCGGGTCATGATGAAACACATATTCATTTTGATATTCTTCTGTTTGAAGATCTGAATAAGAAAAAGTCTTGTAAAGGCCACCGCAGATCTCACCCTAACCTCGTTAGGGGCATTAGGATCTAATAGAAATACATATAGTTAGATGATTGTTGCATTGCAGTAGCACATACAAGAAATTCCATAAACGAAACGAAACCGAGCCAGTGATCAGTGAGGAATGCAGTACACATTGTTCACAATCACTTCGTTTTTTTTTTTTTTTGAGAAGCAATCACTTTTCTTTTAAGACGACAAAACAAACACTCTACAACAATAACAATGAGGTAACATTTGAGCTCAATTATAAAAGAAAATAACCTTTAGCGTTTACTTTATAATAACTTCTGCCGCCAGAGGACTTGGAGGAGGAAGACGTCTTGGAGGAGGATTTGTACCCTGCAAAATTAAGCAACAGAAGCAGTTACCTTCAATGTCAGACTATCATGATAAATATATGGCAGTTAAATTTCCAGATTCCCAAAATTCTATCATATTTCGCTGTTTGTGCACAAAATTAAGAACCCAATTGCCACCGCCACCTCCGGAACCGGAGCGATAGGATCGGGCGTAGACCAGGAGAAGAAAACAGCGATTAATATAAGCATCCTTACCTCCGGAACCGGAGCGATAACCGCCACCGCCAACGCCACGAGGCATATCGTGCCTACTGTTTTTGATCGGAGGAACTCGTGCGAAGGATTCAGGCCAGGGTTTTACGTTGCCCCACGAAGAAGGAAGCAGTTAAAAATATTTGGGAATTCACCAAAGCATGTTTCACCGCGGATGGGCCACCCACCCCTAATAAATAAATACCACGTCAAAAACAAACGTGTTCTTTACCATATTTTTCATAAATAATCATCTTGGGAACTGACTTTGAGACGTTTTGCACATCCTAGCTTTATTTTTATTTTTATTTTTGTTTTTATTTTTATTTCTATTTTTAACTGCACAATTGAATAATTATAAAATAATTAACACAATACATGTGGATTCTCACATGTTTGTTCATAAGAAAAGATAATATATGGAAATTAAATTATTCTGATTTTCTTTTACATAATCTAATATATTTAGGAATAAAATTTTAATGAGACTCGCCATAAAATTAGAAATCATTCTTGGTAAGTAAACATTTATTTGTGCTGATCATGAATCTGCTTGTGGCTACTTTTCTAGTAATGATTCGCACTTACTGATGGCGCCCAACGAGAGTTATCAAACCAATGTGTGAATGAAATTAGGTGATGTCATCATATCACATAACTGCCTTCAATCCAAACAGCTTTTTTGAAATAAGTTTTGTAAAACTTTGTAACTGTATTGCCGGGTGTAAAACTTTGTAACTCGTACTGTTGCCGGGTAAGCAGCTGAAGCACAGTCACTTTTGCAGACCAAAAGTTTGCACACACAAATCACATGTATACCATACTTCAACAAATATTAAACCCCAACTTTTTTGGCTAACTATATGCACCATTTCAAAGCTTCAGTTCTCCAAGTTTATCTTAGCTAGGGTAAAATGAAGGTAAAATTTCACCTACTAATCAGGCATCTTCAATCCTCATTAATTACTTATACATTCAGCAAGAACCCCTTCAACACAACTTCTAATAACTTTCTCTCACACTTACTTTTTTTAGCTAGGTGGTGCAAATCGTGCTTCCGAAAATTTCAAATGATGTGCGAACTTATCCTTTTCAATTAGTATACCAGACCATATGAATTTAACAACCAGGAATTGCAAAAGGAAATTCGTGTTGGTCTCAAAATCCGTCAAGGGATCTTAGGACTCCTTTTGTCCTTCTTGATTGTGCGGGCGTGCCAACTCACGGTCTAGGGGCCAGCGAGTAATATTGATGTGTGAGTGCTGCGCGTGAATCTGACTTCTTTCAAACGATTGTGGACCGAGGAAGGAACACGTCTCGGTCAAGGGTTCGCCGTGCCTTGGCTGCAAGGACTTTAAAGACGGCGTTATTCGACAATAGGTCTGGCGATGCTGTAGGTGAACTCGAAAGTTCGGGTGATTGGTGATCGATCGATGGGGTGAAGGTATTCGGATGTGATGGTGAAGATGAATGTGTAGTGAATTTGGTGATCAATGTGGCGGTACGTGATATGTGTATGAACCGTGAATCTCATCAAACTTTAACGAAACAGTTCGCAAAGATTGAATCGACACGGATTGCAAAAACTTAACTAAAGACAAAAATTACGCGAAATTAAAAGACATGGATAGAAGTGCGTGAAGTAAATAGGCAGTAAAGCGAGAAGACATGAATAAACGTAAAGAGATAAGAGTTGCGTAAAATTAAAGGTGTGATAACGAAAGTGCTGAAAAGTTGAATCTATATTATCAAATCGAAAGTACTAGCATGAACAAACTAAGAACAGAAGATAAACCCTACCTAGAATAGAGTAAAGAACGATGATAGTGTGTAAAATGTGTAATTGGTTCGGGACAAATGATCTAGATGGTCTTATTTATACTAGTTGTAAAGAAGGCGTTCACGTTATGATCGCGCATATTTTCTGCAGCCTTGATTTCATCTGTTATGCCTTCACTTTCCATCTCGACGTTCTCTGATTGAAGGTTTGAAAATCGTTTCCTTCTTGGGCGAGGAGACTTCCCAGCGTTGCTTGATTCGTCAATTAATTTACTTGATCGCGCCAAGTTGACTTTGGGGAAATTCAAATCGTCATCCTCTCGATCAACGCTCAAGTCATACCCCAAGATAAACTAACACTTGATTTCGGCTGGGTCCTGATGGGCTGTTTGGTGGAGATGATCTTGCCGATAAAAAGTTTTGGGCTTTCGGGTGTTGGTCATTGTAAACACGATACAAGGCAAACCCATATTTTCCATGGCGCGTAAACAATGACCTCGGTAACCTAACGTTTGTTCGCGGAACACCAAATTGATGGCATACCAAGTTATGGTTACGGCTTGGTCATGATGACCTACTCCTATACCAAGTTGGATTGCAAAGGTGTAGGAAGTAACTTGGGCACGGTTACCACGCGGTCATGTATACCTTGCGCGGTTATGTATTCCTTGCGCGGTCATGTGTATTCCTCGCGCGGTCATGTATTCCTCGTACGGTCATGTGTATTCCTCGCGCGGTCATGTATACCTCGTACGGTCATGTATTTCTCGTGCGGTCATGTATACCTCGTACGGTCATGTATTCCTCGCGCGGTCATGTATTCTTGTTCCAAACAAGATTTCATGTATTCCTCGCGCGGTCATGTGTATTCCTCGCGCGGTCATGTATTCCTGTTCCAAGCAGGATTTCATGCATTCCTCGCGCGGTCATGTGTATTCCTCGCGCGGTCATGTATCCCTCGCGCGGTCATGTATTCCTCGCGAGGTCATGATGTATTCCTCACGCGATCATGATGTATTCCTCGCGAGGTCATGTATTCCTCGCGCGGTCATGTATTCCTGTTTCAAGCAGGATTTCAAAGACGCGCGACTTGGTAAGCCGTATTGTAAGGTATGTTCTTTACCAAGTAGGATTACAAAATTGGGTCCAAACAATTCGTTAATGTCAGTTATGGTTGGTATAGAATCTGGAGTAGACAAGTTAATAGGTTAGTTATGAACTTTTGAAGAAGGTTATGCATACATAGTTAGGATTTGGTGGATTGCCAATACAGACTTCCCATTAACTTCAGTTTAAGTAGACCCATCACCAAATACCTCCATTCTTATATCCAATCCTCCAATAGTAGAAAACTGCAAAAGAGCTATATAGTAATAAAACAATGGTCGATTCCAGAGGAGAAGCACTGAGAAAATAGTCATGGTGTATAGAGTTGCCAATAACAGTTTCTGCTCGGAGTACTAGTTTGCTCGTTGTGCTCATATATCATCATTTAGCAAGAGGGAGTACCATTCACCAGCCATGGCTTATGTACACACTCTGGATTTCCATGCCGCCATCAAAGTGGTAGTCATGGTGTTAAGTTCATTGACAGTTCTTAATACAACATCTGCCCTTGTAAGTTCTATATTTTTAATGAAGCTTTTGTTTTGCAGAATGACTAGTATGTAATTGATGGCTTTACTCTAAGTGCTGGTATGTGGATTTTCAGTGGTTAAACCATGGGGTAATATTACCAACAGGGGAATTTCTAATCAACCCAAGGACTCTGCTGAACATGAGGTTTGAGTGGTCTTTTTTCGCTGGTAAAGATATATGGCCACCCCTAGCTGATGGTAGAGTCCATTTTCCATCATGGGATGGATATCTGTAAGCAGTGAATGCATTCACTGGTGGGTTGATATGGATGCAGGACATTGAATTAACAGGCTTCAATGGAACAGGAGTGACTTTCAAAGTCACTGTTTCAAGATCAACCCCAACTGTAGCTGGTGACCTCTTGATTTGATCATCGGAATTTATGGATGTGCTCTTGTGCTTGCGCTGGTTCGATCCAGGGATGCTTGTTTGGTCTACTTGACACACGTCCTAGAGTTGTCATCACTATGTCTGGAACCGAACTCTTCGGGTTAACCAGACCAGAAGACCTACCATCCTGATGAGTGCATAGGTCCAGATGTCAACTTTAATTCGGTTCTGGCTTTGGATACTGATTCTGGGAGGGTTGTGTGGTCTAAGCAACTAGGTGGATATGATATTTCTATTTTCGCTTGTTCGGTACCAAACAATCTTGTCCGTCCTCCGGGACTGCCGACATCGGGGAGGCACCCATGCTGCTTTACCATACGGTCGAATGGAACAAGGCAATGAGTTGACATTGTGGTGGCCGTGCAAAAAAGTGGGTTCGCGTGGGCGTTAGACCCAGGCACTGGAAATATAGGCTTTTTTGGTCAAACACTGGAAACATAGTCTGGTTTAAGGTAAATGAGTAACTAAAGGAGTTAGGTTGTGTTTTGAACTACTAGGTAAGTTTGCTGAAACTTGTAGTTGGCAAGACCCGGTGTAAGAGAGATGATTTGTATTGCAATGGCTTGAAGATTTACATTCTGTTCAACCGATGATGTGGAGATGTATCTGGAGATGTATGTGGTGGGTTGAGAGTGGAGGTGGAATCAAGAAGAGGCACGGCTGAATTTGGCAGAGAATTGCTTGTGTTGGTCGATGGAGAAGAAGAAGCCGTGGGCTGAAGGGAATTGGGAGATAAAGTGGCTGCACAGAAAGTTGGGTCAGTGGGAAAGAGTTGGGTGGTTGGGCCGGATGGGGTAAGAGAAACGGGCCAGGAATGCTGAGTAAATTTGGAGAATCTGTTGACATTGAATACACCCTCGAAGCATGTGTAGCAATGGTCTCTTTAAATGGAAAGCAGTTTTCATCAAATATAACGTGGCGTGATAGGAAAATGCGATTAGTGGAAAGATTTAAGCATCGATAGCCTTGGTGATTTAAAGAATAACCAAGAAAAACACATTTGACAGATTTGAATTGCATTTTATTGGTATTGTAAGGAGTAAGATAAGGGAAGCATGCACACCCGAAGACTTTTAAAAAAGAATAATTGGGAGATTGATTAAATAATTTTTGAAAAGGAGAAATGGAATCAAGGACTTTAGTAGGAAGACGATTAATTAGATAAACCGATGTGTGCATGGCTTCGGCCCAATAGGATTTAGGCATGGAGGCATGGGCCAAAAGAGTAAGTCCAGTTTCGGTAATATGACGAATCTTACGCTCGGCAAAGGCCATTTTGCTTAGGATGATGAGGGCATGAAAGGCGTTGATGAATACCATTTTTGGTGAGAAAAGCTTTGAAAGCATTACCTGTGAATTCTCCTCCACCGTCGGATTGAAGAGACTTAATGGTGGTGGAGAACATATTCTCAACAAGTGATTTAAAATTAGGGGTATTAACCAATTTGCCCCCTCAACTTGTACCCTACTTTTGATTTACCCCCTTAACTTACACTTTGAAAAATTAACCCCCTTAACTTGCATTTTTAGCCAATTTGCCCCCTTTCCGTCTAAATTAACTAACGGCCAGTAATTTAGCCGTCAAAAAAACACATGACTTGCACGTGAGGGGCATTTTCATCAAAATAATGCTTCTTCTCCTTTTTGCTCCTTTTGTTTCTCAGAAAAATGGGGGCTTCGTCCATTGGCGGATGCAAGGGTGGTCCTCGGTGGTACCGGGACCACCCAAACATCTGAAAAGCCTCCATGAATGCCGTTAGGAAGAAGGGGGCGAGGAAGAGAAGAAGGAGGCACTATGCAAGTAGGACCACCCAAAGTTCTCAAAATCTCCAAGGATAGGAAGAAGAAGGAGCGGCGGCGATGGAAGAACACAAGCGGCCATGATGAAGGAGACCGCTGCTGGGCTATTCTGTTTAATTTTTTAAAGCTTCGGAGAAGATGGTGGCGTTTTGGGCTGAAAAGTTTTGAGGGCTGCTATGTACACCCAGATTTTCTCTTTGGACATCCTTAAATTTTTTATGAGATATAATTACTTTTGTATCCTTGTATTAAATTTCAATTAAGGGCTTGAACAGATCTCAAGAGTCTCCGCCGCTCCTCGGCAGCGTTTCTGCAATTTGATGCGGTGTCATAAGTGGAGACTGATGCTATTGATGCTTCTGCTGCTGCTGATGATGAAATCCAATCAAACTCGAATGGGTGAAGCTCTCGTCATATGAGGGTGGTGGGCACCAATCCACCAAAGCATCTAACGCTTTCAGTCGAAACTACCCAGATCACAAAAAAAAAGAAAAGCAAAAAGCTACCCCAAATCAACTCAAACTCAAATACCCAGATGATCAAATCTCCTAAATATCGCCAACCAATGATCAAAATCCAATTCCAATCTGAAGTTGCTGTCAAAGAAAGCAAAGACCTTTCGTCCAAACCCCAAAAAACAAGAAGTTTCAATTCCTCCATGTATTAAATAACCATACGCACAAGCTAATTTGCATTCTATATAAACTAACATAATCGATTGTTACAGAAGCAACTGACATAATAATTTCAATAATCTCGGCTCACATCACATTTGAAGCTTAATAATTTTCACACTTTGCTGTAAACTATCGAACTAGAAAAGAGAAGATGCGCTCGGCGTTCTGAATATTGAGTTTGCTGGCAATCAACATCCGACTTCATTCTATTTACTTTCTAGGCAATCAAACAACCCACTCCAGATCAACCCGCATACAAAAAAATCAAACTAATCGAGCTACAGTTCCTATTACCCAACCGAAACAACACAACACGGCTTGCTTAGTCGATCACTCAGTTCAGACAATATAAATCAAATTCAAAATAAGACGAATGAAGCTCACCTCACGGCTTGCTTATCAACAAGCTTTGTGACTGACCTATGCTGGCAACTTGGAGCTGGCCATGGATGGGGCTTGGATATGGATGGATTAAGAAATTTTTTTAAGGGTATATATGGAAAATTATAACCAAATTAAGGTGTCCAAAGAAATTTCAAAAATTAATATGGGTGTCCAAAAAATTAAGGGTGTGCAAAGAACAAATCTGGGTGTACATAGCAGCCCTCAAAGTTTTTAACACCTATTGGTTTGAAAACCATATCATAGCTGACTCATAGCAAACCTTTCATATCACTTCATTACTTAGCAGATTTTTATAATAGAAAAAATAAAGAACAAAAGCCCATGGCCCGTGTGTGTCTTCAACAAACATAACCACAAAAAAGCCAAAAATTCTGAACCCCATAAAAAGCCAATTGAAAGGGATGAAAATAGTGGAGAAAAGGCTTCGTAAAATATATAGCTATGTCTACTTGTTATTTACATTAGCATACCGATTGCAACTATATTAATAAACAGAGTATTTTCTACTATAAATATTGTAAAAACTCAATTTTGTAACAAAATGAGAGATCAATGGCTTAGTCATAGCTTAGTGGTTTTACATAAAAAAAATATTTTCACTTGTAGGTTATTATATATATATATGATTTTGAACTATTGTATTATCTTTAAATTTGACAGGGATTTTTGATCAAAAAAATTTATAGACATTATAGTATACATTAGGACCACCCAGCTTTTGAGTCCTGGATCCGCCACTGGCTTCGTCACCATTTTCGATGAACAAAATAGAAACAAACCCTTCCTTGCAAGTTCTTTGTGAAGGGCAGTCCCAACTTGCAAATTAGATCTTTTGATTTAGACATAAAATTAGCAGAGCAAATTAGATCTTTGCGATTCTCTTCCTCGGTCTGCTCGCCGATGAGCCGCTTGGCGTCGAAGACGGTTTTCTAGGGGTTCATGGCCACCTGGTTCTTGGCGGCGTCGCCAATCAAACGCTCGGTGGAGGCGACATAGGAAGGGGTGGTCTGGTTGCCTTGGTTGTTGGCGATGCTCTCAACGCGGTCGTTCTACCACACGCCGACGCAGCTGTAGGTGGTGCCGAGGTCGATGTCGATGGCCTTGCCTTGTGTCTTTGCAACCATTGGAACTCAATAGAATGCACACCAACTGTTTGATAAAACGCTTGAGAGAAATTTGAAGAAGAAGAAAGAACAAATAGAGCGAAAGAGCTAATTGGGTTTTTGAATTTGATAGCTTGATTGAATGCTTTATGAAATCTGTTTGTGCATTTGGTATGCAAAAGCTAAAGATCGAAACTTTGGAATCTCTGGCTATATTTGTTAGTACCCAGTCTGTAATTTCATTGAAATCTGAGTCTGTTTGCTCTAATTTCTGAATTTATATATTGTTTTATTGAACTCAGGCGGTTTCCGGTGGTAGAGAAGCGGTGGAGGGCGGCTTGCAAGGCCGAGCGTGATGTTGATTCCGGTGTAGTTGCTTCAGTTCCTGGTGATTCAGAGTTAGCTGCTGCGTTTGTTGGCAGAAGGCAAAGGTCAGTTTAGAAATGATTGAAAATTTATATTTGCTTTGTTTCTTCTTTCTCTTGTTTTGTTTGTAAATTGAGTTTCTTCTTGTTGATATGTATGTATAATCAAGTTTTACTCATGCATCATTTTGACGAAGATTGACGAATGCCCCATTTTTCTGAGAAACAAAAGGAGCAGAATGGAGAAGAAGCATCATTTTGATGAAAATGCCCCTCACGTGTAGGTCATGTGTTTTTTTGACGGCCAAATTGCTAGACGTCAGTCAATTTAGACGGAAATGAATTGACTAAAAATGCAAGTTAAGGGGGTTAATTTTTCAAAATGTAAGTTAAGGGGGTAAATCAAAAGTAGGGTACAAGTTAAGGGAGCAAATTGGCCAATACCCCTTAAAATTAAGAAAGTGAGAAAAGACTTCAGATTTGAGATGCATTGGATAAAGCCATGTGTAACGAGAAAAATCGTCAATAAAAATAACAAAATATTTAAAGGAAAAATTACATTTTGATACTACTTGAAAATTAAAATACCCAAAAACACTACTACACTTTAAACATTACAATATACTACTACTTTGACACATGTTGATTTATAATTGGGTTGTACACTTTACTAACAACTTTTAACTCCACGCGCGCTGCAAAATACGCTCAATCTCTTCTTCGACTTCCCTGCTCCGTAATCCACGCGAGAAATCTCCCTACTAACTTCAAAACACTCTTTTACCCATAACTTTCTCATCCGGACTTCGTTTGACACGAAATCAATTGGGTTGGATTCGTCTCGTCGCCCTCTTTCCATAGACACCAAAATTATAACCCCAGACCCACTGTAGAGAGATATCAGAACCGTAACATCTTCACGTTTTCCGGCGAGATTCTCCGATTCCGGCGACAAATGGGACAAACCACCACCCAAAACTTTATCCTCTCATCATTCTAGACACAGCCCAACCAATATTGTGCTTTAGTTTGTAGCGGATCATCGCCGGTGAGCCTCACATATTGGTTGAAACTTTCCGGTGAGTTTCCGGCCAAGGTAGTCTTTGAAACTAGTCTAGAAAGCTTTGTTGGGTTGTTTAGATGAAGATTGATATAAAAATCATATGAATTGATGGTGAATCAACACAACTATTCTTTCTTCTTCATTTTGAAGGACTTCCTTCAATTTGAAGGATCACATCCTTCAATTTGAAGGAGCACATCCTTCAATTTGAAGGAAGTGCTCCTTCAGATCTGCAGGAAACTGTCCTTCACATTTTTTAAGGAGCACTTCCTTCAATTTGAAGGATCACATCCTATAATTTGAAGGATCACATCCTTCAATTTGAAGGAGCACATCCTTCAATTTGAAGGAAGCGCTCCTTCAGATCTACAAGAACCTGTCCTTCAGATTTTTGAATGATCACATTTTTCAGATTTTGGAGGACTTCCTTCATTTTGAAGGAACACTTCCTTCATTTTGAAGGAAGTCCTCATTCCTCACAAACTTCAAAACACTCTTTTATCCATAACTTTCTCATCCGAACTCCGTTTGACACGAAATCAATTGGGTTGGATTCGTCTCGTCGCCCTCTTTCCATAGACACCAATATTGTAATCCCAGACCCACTGTAGAGAGAGACCGAAGCAGCAACATCTTCACGTTTTTTGGTGAGGCGCGTGAGTCTCACGCTCACGTGAGTTGTAGTGGGCTTTTTAGTGTATTTTTGGGAAAGTAATAGTATTTTGTAATAATTTTATTGTGGTAGTGTTTTTGGGCATAATAAAAGTGTGATAGTAGTTTTTGGGTAGAAGCCCATATTTAAATCCAGAAATAGAAACATGAGATGCAGTCCAAACATCAGAATGAATTAACTCAAGAGGAGCAGTGCTAGTAGAGGAAGAAAAAATAAACGGTAATTTCATACTTTTGCCCATAGGACAAGAATGACACATAAAATTAGAAGTAGTCTTTTTGCCCGACAAGGCTAATTGATTATGAGAAAACAAAGAATCTAAAATGGAGGTTGATGGATGCCCAAGGCGAGAATGCCAAATGTTTCCACTAGCACGCACACCAACACATGCCACGGGTTTATTTGATGAATTCTTATTGGATGAAGGTGAAAACGGGTAAAGACCATTGCTACTCTTGCCCCAAAAAAGGATCTTCTGTGTCACCAATCCTGCACAAAATAAGAATCAGGGAAAAAGGTAAAGAAGCAATTATTGTCACGGGCAAATTTGTTAACGGAAATTAATTGAGTGGATGCACTAGGACAATGTAGCACATCATTAAGAGAATATGGCAGATTATGGAAAGTAATATAGGCTCGGCCAATATGACTAATAGGCAAACCTGCTCAGCCAAGGACACCACCCTCGTTGTCTTGACCATGATACTCTCGGGCAAAGGACAAGTTGTTTACATCGGGAGTAACATGAGCGTTGGCACCAGTATCAAAAACCCAATTGGGAGAGCGACCCTTAGCAGCATATTAAGTGGCATAAGCGGTGAGACGATGTGGGGGGACTCGTCCTTCATAAGCAAGATTGAGGCGGTTGTAGCAATCAAGAGCACTGTGATTGGGCCTATGACAAATTTGGCAGACAAGAGAAGGCCCAGCAGAAGAGCTAGAACCAGCAGCTCCATTGAAAACATTCGGACACGGCCCATTAGGACGAGGCCCAATGAGACCAGCAGAGGAGGAGTTTCCTCCTTGAAAGCCGCTGCCACGCCCATTTCCAGAAAAGGAGCCTCCGCGAGAACTACCACCAGAGAAAACATTAGTAGAACCAGATTGAAAATTACCACGAGCGGTACCTGATCCGGGACCACCACGGCCACGACCTCGATGGAAGTCGCGACCGCGATTGGCCGAGAGAGCCGTGACAGGTGCTTCGGGAACCTCAACCCGTTGAAGACGCTGTTCGGCAGAGAGAAGCAGCGCCTCCAAATCTGAATATGTGATTAGCGTTTTACGAGCTTGTGTTGTCGCCACTGTATTCTCATATGCAGCCCCAACATTGTTCATGATGACAGTGAGCAAATCCGCATCGAAGACAGGTGCACCAGAGAGGGCAAGGTTGTCGGCAATGGCATTGACTTTGTCGAGGTAATCGGAGATGCTAAGGTCGCCTCGGATCGTACGGAAGAGCTGGCTTCGGAGTTGCAGAAGCCGATTTTGATTTGGGGAGGCAAATCGGTTTTCGAGAGCGACCCAAACGGCACGGGCCGTATCCAAGCGAGCGACGGTGGACACAATCTTGTTGCTGAGAGAGTTGTTGATGAGAGAGAGGACGAATTGGTCCTTTTGAACCCAAGTATCGTACTCTGGGTTGGGAGCGGCAATGGCAGCAGGGTCGGTGGTGGTATCGACTGGGAGAGTTTTGGGTGGACAGATGGCAAATCCATGGACGAAGGAGAGAAGACGGTAGCTTCGGATAACTGGGAGAATTTGGGCAAGCCAGATATGGTAATTGTTGGTGTCGAGTTTGGTTGGGAGGTTTTGGGTGAGATTGGGAAGAGTGGAGGAAGAGGCAGCAAAACCAACTGAAGCCATGGGATGATTTGAAAAATAGATGACGGCGAGTCAGAAGGCTAAGCTGATACCATGTAAGAGAGATGATTTGTATTGCAATGGCTTGAAGATTTACATTCTGTTCAACCGAATATATATACAAGTGCAAAGTTGACTTCTAGCTAATCCTATAAGGTAAGACAGTAAATACATATTACAATTGAATGTTTAATGGATGCTGAGAAATGGGGATATGCGGAATCACTGAGATGGTGTCTTTATGCTTTGCTGATTTGCAGATGGTGTCTTTATGCTTTGCTGATTTGCAGGGATTGAGGATTGACTTCTAACACCCGGTGGCGTAGGAGTAGGGACATGAGTTGCAACCATAGATGGGAGGAAGGTATACACTAACATTTTTAACGGCAGCCGACAGAATTTACTGCAGATTCTGGGTCTAAGCACCTGTCACAGTTGCTAATGGAGTTGTTTTGCTGGGTCTGTAGCCTCGAATGGTCACTGGAAGAATTCAGTGGATTTACAATACAGGTGCTACAGTATATGGTATTTCAACAAGCTCCGAGTGCATATACATAGGGAATGTGTATACAGATAGCATGGCAAGGATTCACCCTAATTGGACACCTGGGATTTCACTGTATGCTTGATTGACACATGAAGGAACAGATACTCTGTGATCAAAAGGGTCCGGTTGATTGATTGAAGATTTTGATCGGTTTTTGTAAAGTGTTCATCGAATTCTTTAATTGTTTGATTGTTGTTACTGTAACTAAACCACGTACTCTGTTATACAAGGTTCAATCTCAGTACTTCTTTTAGCTCTAAATTCGTCATCGTAAGATTGATCAAAAGTTCAAAATTTTACAATTTCATCAGCATACATTGATATATTTGGAGGTTGAGTTTAGAGATATCAAATGAAACAACAGATAATCAAATGATTAGGAGTCCCTTATGTTTAACGACTACTAAACTGAATTTGTGTCCGTCACCAGCCGCAACTGAAAAGAGAGCTTCAATCCAATTCCATATATGCTAAGTCAATGTACTTCAAAGATTCAACACTGAACATTGTTATTAGCTCACAATAGTATAGTTATTAGCTCACAAGAGTAATTAACATTGGGGATCATACACAAAAAACAAGAAGTGTTGTGTGTGTATTTTGGACATTGAATGCATCCCAGAAACTCAATCCCTGCAGCCAGCATGGATAAGCCTATTGCTTTCTTATGTGGGGATTGATTGATCAAATGGCACCGGGGGTTCCCCCAAACACTTCAGTGGAATTACAGAGTCCTCGGTTTCCCAATGAAGTGTTTGAGGGAACTCTAGGGGCAATCTGAAGATAATTGTTGCTTGTTCACCTCTTCCTAAGCTTGCTAGCTTTGCTCGTAGCTGCCTGGATATCGAATGTTTCCTGACCCCGCTATTTATAGAGAGACTGTTGTGCTTGCATTGGGCTGAATTTGTTGCTTCTATTCAAAGATCATCACAGAGCAGCCAGACCAGAGAAGTTATGTGATCTAGCTATTGAACCTAGACGTAAGTCCGGCCTAGATGGGAAGTCGGTAATGGTAAGGAATCGACTTCGAGTAGCCTCATGCCGACCTGTCAGCTTATGTACAACTGTCAATTTCATTTGAGATGTGCTTTAACATATGGTGAAAAAGACTCTTAATTGGGTCATTCTAAGTGGAAACAATTTACACTTAGGCCGGCCACGTTTGGTATTAGGATTTGGAAACAATTTACACTTAGGCCGGCTACATTTGGTGCCTGGCTAGGATGGAATTGGTCACCCCATCAAAAGTATTTTGAAGTAAGAAATAGACGTCAACTTCCAATTCGTTTCTTAATTAGTTGAAGAAATATATGGCAGGTTTAAGGATATTTTTAAGCTGCTCAAGGTTGAGCAGCCTTGGCTGCTCAACTCCCCATTTTCACACTTTCTCGCAAATGTTTTGCATGATCGGAACCGTTCACTTTATTCATTAACATGTCAAGATCATTCCTACAAAATTTCAATCAAAACGGAGATCGTTTGGTTATCTAACTGTATGAACTATATGAACGGTATAATTAGGCATTAAACGAACCGTCGATATGTTTTACAAAGTTAGATAACCAAACGATCTCCGTTTTGATTGAATGATCTTGACATGTTAATGAATAAAGTGAACGGTTCCGATCATGAAAACAATTTGCGAGAAAGTGTGAAAATAGGGAGTTGAGCAGCCAAGGGCTGCTCAACCTTGAGCAGCGTAAAAATATCCCAGGTTTAATAATTCGGAGTTGGAGTGAGAAGGAATTAGAGTGAGTACAATGAACAGGGATTGGAGAGAAACACTTTCATTGAATCGTTTACCAATTGTTCAGAATCAGAGTAAAATTTAAGTTAATTTTCATTAAATTGCTTGCAAATTTTCTGGAATATATGTAAAAATCAATTATATTACTAAAAGACTCTCAATACAAAGATCTAGCTTTTTTAAACATTAAATTTATAGGGTTAAGTTAGACATAAATTTTCATTCTTGATGGAGTCAATTTTCAGTAATCATAATACCACATCAACCAATGTAGTCTCACTCCTTGAAAATCAGGACTGTTTGTTGATCCCACTATAAATTTGATTTTCAAATTTTTAGTAAATGTATTAATATTTTCATTCTCACTCCTGATTAATACGCACATCAATAAATTAGTGTGGAAAGAACTTATCAATCATCACGAAATGGTAGGATTGTAAACGAAATATTTTATCTCATGACTAATCCATCTTTTTCTACCTTCAACTTGGAAAAGTTTGGTAGCTGGCCTTCCTTTCTATCTTCAACATATTCGCATTTTCCATAACCAAAATCAGGAACACGGGTCACTTAGTTGCACACTCATCTAGTTAACACTCATAACAATTGTTACATAAATAAAAGTTGTTCCACAAACATTGCTTGTGTAAGCATCTGCACTTCTGATCTTTAAATTTTCACAGACGGCAAATCATATAAGGAATAGTTCCCATTGGCTTGGTTTCTACTTTGCCTTGGTCTATTATAGTCACCTAATAATTGAGAGTAGATCTTTGAACGAGTTATGTGGAGCTAGCATTCATCTTTTGTTTCATGATTTAGTCCCGAACGTGAGGTTTCTTAGTCGAGACTAGTTGAAATGTGCCTTCATATGATTGACGGGGTAATTATTTGGTCAGGTTTTCTGGTTGAGTTTTAAACTTAGAGGTGATAACTAAAACATAGGCATTTAAGTTGCTTGATAAGGTTCAATTTCTCATCAATCTGGGGCTTCATGCTTGAAACACCGCCATTAAAGTGCCATTTGATTGAAGATCTTGTTTGGTTCTCTTTACATGGTTATATAAAGTTGAATTGCGTTCATTTCTTTTAGCCCTAAGTTGAATGATCAATAGTTCGAAATGCAATGTTCACAAATCTTGATTGGGAGGTCGAATTGATGGAAATTGAGTTAATAAATAGATAAAATGAATAACGGATAATTAAAAGATTAGAATATCCTTTTTATTAACGTATAACCCAGTTTTCCAATCATTGAAGAAAGCTAACAGAACCACAAATATGATAAAATCCAGCTTTTCTTTAAGCCTTTTCTTGTACAATATCTGAGAAGAGAGCTTGACATGGGAAAGTAAATGAGCATTTCGTCATTGTCCGTCACCAGCTGTATCTGAAAAGAGAGCTTCAAGCCTTCAAAAGTAGTTCAATGTACTGCAGAGATTAAAAACTTCATCACAGTTATTATCTGTCAGGAAAGACTAATTAACAGCGTACAAAATTAACATTAGAAGTGTTATGATATATGCAATTACTGAACACATCTAATAGTGAAATGCAAGCAGTGCTAGCTCATGTGATCCACACGGGGTATTTGACTATATGATCAAATGACTCCAGGGGTTCCCCCAAACACTTCAGTAGATACAGAGAAAAAACAGAGTCCTCCATTTCCCAATGAAGTGTTTGAGGGAACTCTAGGGGCCATCTGAAGATGCTGAGGCTTGTTCACCTCTTGTCTTAGACTAGCTAGCTTTGCTGGTAGCTGCTGTGCTATCAAATGCTCCCTAAACCGGCTATATATATAGGGACTGTTGAGCTTGCATTGAGCTCAACTTCTTGTTTCTATTCAAGATCATCAACACAAAGCAGCCATACCAGAGAAGTATTGTGAGTTAGTGAACCTGGACGTAAGTCCAGGTCAGATGGGAAGTTGGTAATGGTAAGGAATCGACTGCGATTAGCCACATGCTGACCAATCTTCTTAAGTACCTATCAAGGTCATTTAAGATATGCTTTGACAGACAGAGAAAACGATATATCCATGTGATGGGGATGCTACAAGAAAAGTTTGTTCAAGTTGGCATCCATCTACTTTCCTCACCAGACATCATCAACTATGAACAACTCCTGGCATCTTCTGGGTTAACCATGTGGTGCTGGTGAACCTGGGCATGAATGTGTTTTCTGGTGCGTCTGTGATCATCTCTATCAAAAAGATTGAGGAGAGGACGCGCCTCAGAAATGCAAGATGCTTGCTGGAAGTGGATAGAAAGCTGAGATTGCTAGATATCTAGTACTTTATTCTCTGCCATTCATCTTGCCTATGTTTCTGTCTAGATTCTAATTTCAACAACTTGACACGCTTTAATGGATGACTCCATTTTTAATTAGCAGACGACTGTCTTAAGACCAACCGTTCACACAGATTAATTAGGAGGATACACTAAAAGTAATTTATGATCTTATCCTTTAGTATTCTGACACTTTTCATGTGAACAAAGATCTGTTCTTAATTACCTGGTAATATGGGTTACGGAAACAAATAATTACACCTTGGCCACGTTTGTTGCCTGGCTAGGATGGAGTTGGATTAGATAACTCACTCGATCCAAAGGTACATTGAAGTAAGAAATGAATGTGAACTTATACTTTGGCTTGTCACTAGAAATGGTTTATCTGGTAGTTCTTGGAAGCCCCAGAGATGGTAATTAGAAGGGATAAATATTTCTCACGCCTAAGCCATCTTTTTCTAACTTCAGTAACTTCAACTCGGAAAAGCTATTGAAATTGGATGGGCTCCAATTCGTCGTTCAACATACCTTGGATAGAATGAAATATGCAATCCAATCAAATCCTAGACTCAGAACGTGACCTCAAGAGAGCCCTATAGCTAAACTCAGACCAAGTGGTACAAGCTAGCTAACTTCTGAAACTTCCCATTTTCCTTTTCTATTATCTGGGACATGGGTCAGTTATTATAACCTTGCCTACATGAAACACATTAGCATGATCCTACGATCCCTAACAAGGGTTTTTACATTATTAAAAGTGTTCCACAGACATTACTTTTACAATCATACATTGATATGCACCATTATACTTTAATCACACTCACTTCAAAGGCACAACTACACCAACTCATTAATTCATCATTTCAACTGATGGCAGAGTTTGCTTATTGTTTTGCTCATGAGCAATGTTATAACATATACAGATATCAGGAACAAGAAGTAGGATCATCAAGTCTACCATAACACGAGATTACGATTATTTGTAGTAATCTAGGACAGCTACATAAGCTAACCATGACTTTTGCAATTTTACTGAGCTCACAAGGCCCACATTTATCTTTTCACTTCAAAAAAAAGAGCTTGAGAGCACAATCCATTATTTGTGCTTTTTAGCTTAGAGGGCACAATTAATTGTGCCATTTATTATTGGGCACAGTGCAAGCACGGTTTTTATAAAAGTGCTCTTAATCGGCGTGCCCAATTTGAGTACGTTTTAGCCTTTTGTGGCTGATATTAATGGGCACAAAAAGGGTTCAATTCATGCCCCCAATGCCCCCAATTCTGACAAGATCCCACTTGTATAGGAGAGCTGCCACGTGAGTTCATCAATGAGCACGAAAGAAGAAATTGTGTCCCTTTTGGAGTATTTTTGAAAAAAAAATAAAAACCGAAACTGACTAATATACCAATAAAAAACTATTGCTATTTATTTATACTCTTGAGTATACAGTATATGCAATATAAGACTAAAGCCTCATTCCCCTGAACAAGTTCAACACCTCCTAAAGGATGGCATCAGAGTAACGTTATGAACCGAAACAAATTATTATTAACATCAGAGCATAGCTGATCTAGCTTTCTCGGAATCCAAATCAGGTGTCAACCAATAGTTCTCCCAAACATTTCATTAAGGGTGCAGAATAGCCTCAAATGAGGTGATCAGAAGAACACTAGGAGACGACTGACAGACATATATAGCCTTTTCTGGAAAAGGGAATCCGAGCAAGGCAGTTACCCCAGCCATATATAGTTAAGGCACCAATGAAGGTTATATATGTCCTTTGATGCGGATGGGAGGACCAGTAGAGAAAAGTACACAAAAATCCAGAATTGAAGTTTTTGGAAGTTGAACCTGGTCACAATTGTAGTCAGATGAAGGAGCGAATGTCCTGTGGCCGCAAGATCTGCCAAATCTATAACCTGTTCCTTTCAGCACTTTTCTTGAAGAACATACTAGTAGCCAGCACACATAAGATTCTGAGTCCTGGCGACAATTTGATCGATTTCCCGGAGAATAAGTGTGGGCCAGATGATTAACAATGCCCACAACACATCATTTTTAAGCCTTCTGCTATTTTGTGTATATACCAGAATCTAGCTAGTACTGATGAAATTTCAATACAAGGAGTGAAAAGGCTGAAAGGTAAAATGCATGAGAGCAGACAATAGAAAGGCACATGACAATCACCTCAAATATGATTCTCTTCTTCCATCTAGTCTCCAATGCTGTCTAGGTTCATTGCGAAAGATCGATTTCCTCATCCGACTTCCCTCCTAATGAACAAGGACAAGAAATTAAGGACTATGCATGACATACATATACAAGTAGATCCAGAGAGTCCCTCATGGTCACTATATATTGTAAGGTTGGTTTCAACTACTAACAAATTCACTCATACAATTTTTAAGAGAAACCAAAAGAGAGCAAGAGGAATATTATCAGGTGTCACCTAGAGTTCCCTTGACCACTTCATGGGGGATAGTCTTCGTAGCAACTATATCCTACTGAAGTGTTTGGGGGAACTCCCGGTGGCATTTGATCCTACAGTGAATCATCGAACTTACAGGCTAACCTCCAACAGTTGAGTCCTGGTAAAAATGCAATTGTGTATGAAGCTCTGATCATCTGGTATGCAACATTTCTCTTGTTTGCAGCAAGTCATAAACTAACTGACTAATTAATATTCTGCTAGCTCCTTTAGCCTGGTAAGTTACGCTTTTAGTATTCATTATTCGACTGTTAGGATTGCATTCAAGTATATCGTTGTTTTGATGATTACTTAGCAATAGTACCATGTTCGGGGGAACTGTGGTTGCCAACTAAGCCACAGATGATTACTTAGCACCAAATTAATCTAATTGATTGTCATTATTTCAGTTCTTAACAATCTTATTTTCCCTGAAGGCATCATGTTCTATATGTAGTGCAACCTATGTTGGCAAGAATCTCACTGGTGAACTCAGGACACAGACAAAGAGCAATAACAGCATAGGGAAAGAAAACACATTCAGACGGTCTGTGGCGTAGTTGTGGCCAACTCCTTTGGGTTACTTGGGATTTGTGTAATCTTTGTTACTATAGGGCACCAGCACGAATCTAACTCATGGCCGCGATATTGTCCAATTCTCTAGTAGTGGTTTATATCTCAATAGGCCAAGTTGACATCATGGAGCAAGTGAGGGCAGCTTCCTTCAATCCAGAAAGCTTTTTGACCAAAAGTGGCCTTGCACACATCATATACTATATTTGGACTAATAATGTAGAGAAATGATGGGCTCTAAATTTTTTAATCCACAATCTGTTGCAAACTTTATGCAGCATTTCAATGAACTACTACTTTAGTTTTCCAACTCTATTTGCTATGGTAAAATACCAAGAGACTCAATCACATACTAATAGAAGCACTTAGTTACCAATTCTAGTCTCACCAAGAGCATTAAGGTCTGTTAACTCGTATAATTTCTGACACCTAGCTTATGATTACGATTAAATGGCACTCTACACCCAATTTAACAGCAGAAACTGGAGTAGAAAACTGGGTAGAGCTAGTTTTCGTGGGTAAAGATAGAGAAGCTAATAGGTCAGCTTGATTTTGAAGGGGGCAACTTTGAGTATGGGCCATGTATGTTTAGGGCGTGGTAGACTGTGAATGAAAAGTTGAGCATGCGTAGGCAGAAGGTTGGCATAGACGGCAAGTAACTAGGTTGAAAGAGAGCCAACACCCAATAATTTAATGTTCTAAATCGCAAGTCGCAAGCCACAAAAACAAAGACTTCATGGTTACCAATTTGGAGTGACAATTATCAGAAAATGACTCTGCTGCAATTTCTTATATATATCATCCCTTAGCCAAAGAGAGAACCATTGCACCAGCCATGGCTCATATACACGATCAGAAATGCCATGTCACCATCAAAATGGTAGTTATGGTGTTATATTCATATACAGTTCTTGACACCACTCATGCCTCTGTAAGTACTAATTACTAACGAAACTTAATTAAGTACACATTATGTACTGGTTTGATTAACTTTTGATACTTTTTCAGTGGTTGAATCATGGAGGTGACATTACTAACAGAAGGAATGCTGTTGGTGAAGTGCTCATCAACACAAGGTCGGTATTGAACATGCGGTTTAGGTGGTCATTTTTCACCGGAAAAGACATATCGGCAACCCCTGCAGTAGCGGAAGGAAAGGTCTATTTTCCATCATGGAATGGAAATCTGTATGCAGTGAATGCCCTCACTGGAAGGTTGATATGGAAGCAGAACCTTGGTGAGTTAACTGGACTCAATGGAACAGGAGTCATTGTTAACGTCACCGCTTCAAGGGCAACACCAACAGTAGCTGGTAACCTCTTGATCGTCGGAATAAATGGCCCGGCTGTTATAATTGCAGTTGATAGATCGAATGGGAGGCTTGTATGGTCAACTCAACTTGATCCCCGTCCCAGAGTTCTCATAACCATGTCTGGTACCGTACACTTGGGGTTAGTAGAACACTTGTCTTATGCTTTTCCTAAGATTGTCACACGATGAGACAAATATACACATAAATGATATAATGTATGTTCCAATCATGTAGGTCATTTTATGTTGGGGTATCATCTTTGCAAGAAGGGTTACCAGCTGCACAATGTTGCAACTTTCGTGGCAGCGTAGCAAAGCTCGACCTTAGGTCAGGGGAGGTCTTATGGCGGACTTATATGCTGCCTGATAATGGCGGAAGATTAGATGGTTACTCTGGAGCTGCTGTATGGGGAAGCAGCCCCGCCATTGATATATTGAGGAGACATGTGTATGTGGCTACTGGAAACCTCTACACAGCTCCGCCAAATGTGACTGAATGTCAAGAGAGGCAGAATAACCAGACTGGAAGGCCTACCCAACCTGATCAGTGCATTGGTCCAGATATCAACTTCAATTCAATTCTGGCTTTGGATATTGATTCTGGGAGGGTTGTGTGGTCTAGGCAACTGGGAGGATATGATCTTTTCTATTTTGCTTGTTTGGTACCAAACAACCCTGATTGCCCACCGGGGCTTAACCTGGATGCTGACTTCGGAGAGGCACCCATGCTCCTTACCATAAGGCCTAATGGAACAAGATCGCTTGACGTGGTGGTGGCTGTGCAGAAAAGCGGCTTCGCATGGGCACTAGACCGCAATACTGGAAATATAGTCTGGTTTAAGGTAAACTGAGTACCTAAAGAAGCTATGGTACATTATTGAGACCTCGTTTGGAACTGCTTCAAGGAGACTCAAAAGTTTATGAATTTGTAAGAAGCACATACCAACACAGAGAAAATTGCTATCAATGGGTAGGAAGCATATAAAGATGTGCTGCTTACAAATTGAAAAGTGCTTCAAGTTTCAGAAAAGAAGTTCCAAATGAGCCCTCAATTAGTGTATGAAATACTGAAAGGCTACTGAGTTTGCTGAATTTTGTAGTTGGCAGGACCTGGTGCCAACGAAGGAGGGGGGATATGGGGTGCAGCCACAGATGGAAGAAGGGTCTACACAAACATTGCCAACGGTGACCAAAAGAACTTCACTCTTGCACCTTCAAGCTTGACAACAACTGCCGGAGCATGGGTGGCTCTTGATGCAAACACTGGGAACATTTTGTGGACAACTGCAAACCCTAGCAATGACACTGCCCAAGCACCTGTGATGGTTGCTAATGGAGTTGTTTTTGCTGGGTCTGTAGCCTCGAAAGGTCCCCTATATGCCATGGATGCCAGCACTGGAAAAATTCTGTGGTCATACAATACAGGTGCTACAGTATATGGTGGTATTTCGGCAAGCTACGGGTGTATATACGTTGGGAGTGGATATTCAGTTGGCTTGGCCAGGTTTCACCCTACTTGGACAGCTGGGACTTCAGTGTATGCTTTCTGCGTCATGTGAGGGAAACCTCTTTAGGAGGACATCTAGAAATGAAAAAGTTTGCACTTCAACCTCTATCAAGTTATTATCAAATATAAAACCATTGGAAAAGCAATGGACTTCGTTGTAACTTCAGTTGGTAAATGCTATTACCATTCTTAACTTTTAAAGCAAAAGAACATCAGAGGCTTCAAGCCTTCTTGCACTTGACCATAGTTTGATAAAAGAGCATATTATAAGCATCAAGCCTAAAAAACACAGTATTCAAACACCAAGACCTATAAACAAACTGTTAATGCTAAATAAGAACCGAAACTAGGCACTTAAAATTACTGATTACGCATGACAGATAGATCGTACGTAATCAAATTAGTCCCACAAACATTCCTCGTACAGAAGGGATCGGCCACTGGATTAATACTGTTACTTTTCAAGGCAACCACATGTACCCATTGGTTATTTTCAACTGATGGCACAATTGGCTTTAATCTCTAGTTCATGAGCAATGTTCTAATACACATCTCAATCATATAGGAAACAAGAAGTAGATTACAAGTTTGACAATGTACGTAGTCAGTAGGATATCCCAGTACTTAACCTTGAGTTCTTTAATCTTACACTGATCTTGGTTCACACATAAATAAATAATAAAACTGGCAGACCTCATAGGGTTTACATTGATCTTTTCCATGAATTTGCTTTTGTAAACAGAACTTTCTTTCTCATCTTTATACTTTTTGAAACAGATTTCATTTAATCAAATTTTCAGATTCTAGTGTTGCCCAATCCAAGGATGATAGTCTGCGCTGGGTTTTACTAGCTAGGGCTCCAATGATTTAGAGAAGAAATGTCGATCAGTGTAAACATAATATTTTGCAGGCAACATAAGATCAAAAGCACCATTCCCCCGAACAAGTTCAACACCACGTATAGAAAGATAATGCAGAGAGAAGCATTATGAAGTCATTAAATACAAATAAACACAAGAGTAACAAGAGTAAGAGTTCTTCTTTCAATTAAAGTCAGGTGGTAACCAAGAGTTCCCCCAAACACTTCATTAATGATGCAGAATAAATAACCACAGACGAGGTGATCAGGAGAACTCTAGAAGATAACTGACAGACTTATATCTCCTCTTTTCAACATAAGGGAAACCAAGCAACTCAGTTACCCCCTATATTTATTGAAGGCATCTATCATCAAGGTTAATCATGGCCTTTTGTAATAGGAAACAAACAGTGGGATTGATCAAGATGGGAGGACCAGTAGAGTAAAGAAGTTCAAATGCTAGAGTTGAATTTACTGAAAATTGAACCTGGTAAGAATTGAAGTCAGATGAAGCCGAGAACAAAAGTGAAGTCGAGTGTCCTGTGGCCATAAGCTGTGCCAAGTCCTAAATTCCCAACCCTCTCTTTTGTTTCTTATCCCGACCTGTTGCTTTCAGCATTTTTCTTGGTGCAAAAGCATACATTCGAGAAGCAGGTCATAGCACGTAGTCCACAACAGATGTGAGGTTCCGAGTCCTGACAGCAATTTGATCAATCTCATTAAGAATTAGGGATAACCAGGAAAGGCTGAAAAGGATAGAAAGGCACAAGACAAACACCGCAATATTCTCCCTTCTTCCATCTAGACTCCACTGCTGTCTAGGTTCATTGCGAAAAGATTTTCCTATTGAACAAAGACAAGGAATTCAAAACTATCCATGACATAAATATGCAAGTAAATGCAGATGGAGGAGTCCTCAGCAGTCACTATATATAGAAGGGAAGGTAGAACGATTCCGAACCCACAAACCAAAACATGTATTAGATGAAACAGAAAGAAAAAACAGAGGAATGTTATCAGGTGTCACCTAGAGTTCCCTCGACCACTTCATGGGGAAATAGTGTCTTATAACTACTATATTCCACTGAAGTGTTTGGGGGAACTCCTGGCGGCATTTGATCTTAGAATGAATCAAAGGGCTTACAGGCTAGCCTCCAACAGTCTCATCCCCATTCCTACCACCATAAATTCCTGGTTCGAGTTCGCACCACACTGCAACTACTTTTGAAGCTCTCATAGTTTTTTAGTTTTCTAGTTTCCTAAACTTCGCGTCTTGCAGCTAGACCAGGAACTAATTGATGAAGTTTCCTCTTCTTTATAGTTGGGTAAGTTATGCTTCATTTAGTGGCCATTCTGCTATATACATATTAACACAATCTTAGCATGCTCTCTTTGTTCATGAGTTGATTAGGCCATGCAGACAGTGTTGTGGCAGCAGCAGTGCAACAAAGAACAATTACTTCTTAGCAATGTCATACAACTAAAGCGGTTCTTTCATTGGCACCAATGGCAGCACAACAACAAACCAACTGAAAAATCAATGCTTGTGCCTAAAACCAGGAATTTAGGACAAAAAAGCTTCTTTCTTTACTCATAACTAATTACTGTTTCCTCCCCCTTTGTTAATTAAAGATATAATTGTTTTCATGAATTTATTAGCATAAAAAAGTACCTGTAAAGCTCTGTGGAATCAGCAGCAGCAGCAGCAGTAGCACAACAAGCAACGGTATCATCTGCAACGTCGCGAATTAATCCCATAAAGCAAGGGTTGAGGACAATAGGACTTCTCTGCTTCGACCGTTGTAATTTGTATAATGCCATATAGTCCATTACTTCTCAGGCCAAGAACTTGGTTGCATTCAATTCAATTAACCTTGAGTCCTACAAAACAGTAGATATAAAATTGAAATGTCAGCATTGGAACTACAGAAAACAAGGAAAATTAATGAATCTAATTCATATATTTAAGTTTCACATTGTCAACGAAATTACTGACAGCTGCAAGGAACCAAAAATATGTAACTTTACAGTAAAAGGTTATATGGAATGTTTTTTTTCTTCAAAGTTGTTGCCACAATTTTGAACTTGTCAGTAAGTAATAAATTATTAACATTAAAATTGATTTGTTTAAATATTTTTTTACGTAGCACATTAGGTCTGCAAGTTTCATTTAATGAATAATAAAATTAAAGATTAATATTTTTAGATGTATCTCTATTAAGGAATAACTTCTATATAATCATAAAATTGAGTTCGGCCCAACTGTATGATGACTATAAAGGTTTTACTGTATTTCATTTGTTCATGATTACATAGGATTTAAATTGTGTATAATGAGAAATTACTTTGGCTATAGTTAAATGTAAGTAACTAAAGTATACTCTCATTTAAGATCTAAAATCCAATTGCAGTAGATGGGCCTTTGTGCTCTTTCAGTTACAAGCCCGATATTACTCTAGTCAGCTGTAGTAGAATCTTATACTTTTCGATAGGGTAACTGCACGTGCTTTCTTTGAGGTTTTTTTTTTTTTTTTTTGCCAAACTTTGAGGTTTTCTGATCTAATGCTTTTCTCGGGGTTTTTGAAATCTAAACATTTATTTGGGGTTGGTAAAACGTAGCTTCTCTTGTTAAAATGCATCATTATGTACGCATAACATATCTTGTTAGTGTATGGGAAGAAAATTTTAACTGAAGAAAACAATGAAGTTTGGTTAACCAAGATTAAAAACATCAAGTTCTCGTAAGGCAAGTACGTACACATCGCGCCACGGAATTAAAGAACAAATGCGGACTATAAGAAAATTGCATTCCAAAAATTAGGAGACAACGTCAATAATTGATCGAGATTGTCCAGCAATTTAGAGACTTGACATGGCTTTGTTTCCTTTCCTCTCCCTTTACAATATGTGAGGTTTGTTATACGTTTGTTTTCCGATCACTAGAGTAGAGAATCACTAACTAAACTAAGTTATTAGGTGATATTGTGTCATACAGTGAAAGTTTCACATGGATGTCGTCTTTCTTTAAAAAGGAAAGGCAGAAAGAAATGGGAGAAAGCATGCATTGTTTGAAGCCTATCAAACTGAAAAAAGCATGCTGGTCTATCTGATGTACTACAAAATATGTTTGTTTCTCATCCTCATATATTATTTTGTTGTTTTATCAATTCCTATATGTCCTTTGCTCATTTCGTTTTATAGGAAAAAGAAGATTTTGGTCAATTTTTTTTTAACTTTTTGTGCAAGGGTAGTTTTATGCTAGATTATTACTTCTAGTGCAATCCTAGTAACTTGATATTGGTTAATTTAAGTTTTTTTGAAAGGAAAAAAAATACTGTGAAGGTTAAGTTGGCTGGTTGGTTATGTTCAACCAAAAGAAAAATGGGTTTGACGTGACATAAAACACTAACCCGACTTAATAATCACATGTATATAGGAGAAGGGAGTCAACTGTCAATAACATAAAGGAGGGTTAACTGATCACGTGATCCAAAAGAAAGACAGCTTTGTTTTGAGTTGCAAGAATTGACATTGTTTGTTTATAATTCCCCTCGTGTTTGTTTTCTAGGTATTGATCCATCATTGTTCACTAGGAATAATAATGTTTATGTATCCCAAAAAAGACTTTACACTTTTGGGTGCGTAGTGGGATTGCTCACTGATATTACCTTTGCACGTGATACCTTTGTTTTGGCCCTCGTGATTAAGAATTTTATTTTTATTACATTTTTTATAATAAAAAAATACTGTGATAAAATTGATAAGATAGAATCATAGAAGCACGTCAATGATCAAAAAGACCAAATCACAAATTCATTTTGAACTCGATATAATCCCCGATTTCTCAACCCTTCACTAGACATTATCAAGATCGCTATGTGTTGGTACACTTATAATCCATGTTAACTTTATTTACCAACTCATTCATACCATGCAAAGAACTAACTCAAAAGTTTCAAATTTATAATAAATAATTAATTAAGAACGTTAAATTACGTACGAGGGGTTGTTGAGCCACCAATGAGGGAGGGGATGAGTCCTAATATTTGTTTGTCCAAGGATAGTATGGGGAATCCTGATAGTGGTCATTCGTCCAATTTTGAGTCCAACAAATTCTCCCTTTTTTCTTTAGTTTTTTGCCTACTTTTCCATGGAAAAAATGAACTGTGATATTTCCCCAAACATATTTATCCTAAAAAATTACCATGAATTCGGATCTTGAAGAAAAATAGTCAATACACCTCAAATTGTAGAACTCATCTCCACGAATTCATAGAACAAAACGGTTCATCGATCCGACCTTTAGAGCATAACTTATGACTGCAAGCATATTGGGGAAGTTTTTGGGAGAGAGGAAAGAAACAAAAATGTTCAAAGTCAGAATCTGTCTTTGTGCCGTTGAACCCCTCTTAATTCCAGCTATACGTTTCATCCTTCATGATATCACCAAAATAACCTAAACTTGTGTGATGTCACCTAACATGCAATTGTCATGCCAAATTAGTGTATATCCTATCCCCATATGTATTTTTATTTGAAATTGAAGATTTTACTTTCTCTTTTGTTTTTATTTCAAACAATAGCTTTTATATATGTGCATTTTAAACTTTCACCTTAACTTAACATACCTGTGGCTAGTCTTATCTATTTTCACCGTTAGTCTAGCCGTAGTAACTTGCACTACCAGAAAAATGTCAATAGACAACACAAGTTTTACAACGGATAACGATGAAAACCGTTGTATTAAGAATGTTCGCAACGGTTATCGAAAAGCTGTTGTAAAACACCCCTTTATACAACAGATATATGAACAGCAATTTTCCTTAAATGCATTTACAACAGTTTTTTTGTTGTTTCTGTTGTCTAACCCAAAAATAAGTGGCGCTCGATTTTGCCGCTTGCGCGTTCGAAATTTTTTTTGCTGTGTAAAAGAGGCGCGCGATTTCCCGCTTGCGCGTTCCAAATTTTTTTGCTGTGTTTCTTTTCAGTTTTCCCTTGGGTTCTGAAACACTTAAACAAAATTAAAACAACTTTCCCTTTCTTCTCTTCCCTCCCTCTTTCTTTGCTACCCTCGTTCGCCATCGTTGCTCGCCGTCGCCACCCACCGTTTGCCATCTTCAAGCAGAGTACTACCGGCAAGCCCCTGGGTCACGCTCCAGAGCCCGGTCAGTTGCCCAAGTGTCGTGACCCGACGAGTTCATCTTCTGGCATCAAACGGCGGTGGCGCTGCAGTCGCCGACAATCAAGCACATGGTTGAGGACGACGCCGACTTCGTCAAGGTTGACATGGCAACGCGTTGCTAAAACCCTAACTCAATTGTTGAATTTTTATTCTGTTTTCGTAAACTTCTCGATTGAATTTTGGATTGGGGATTTTAGGGTTTCTGGAATTTCGCCGAAGTGTTTGTTCGTGCTTGCTTTTGTTGGTATAATTAAGTTTACTTGGGAATGCTCAGAGGTTCAACCCAGCAACACCACCATTGACTCCCCACTCATCGGTTTCTTTGACAACTGGGAGGTCCTAAACGACGCTGACTTCGTTTTCATGGATCTGTGTAAGTAGTTATTCCCCTGGGCTCTTGATTTCTAGGGTTTGCGGCTTACTTTAGTATTCGTTTCTTCTCTATTTGTTTAATTGTGTTCAAATTCTCATTATTTTGGTTTGTGGGGGTTGGTTTGTGGGTGTCAGGGAAGATGGAGAAAAGAAGAGAAGAGAGAAGGAGTGAGAGAACCCAGGTGAAAGCGATGAGGAATGACGACGACACGGTGAAGAAGACGGTGATTGCGAAGCTGACGAGGTATGATTGTCGAAAATCCGATGAGTTTTAGGGTTGTGTATTGGAATTAAGAGCTGTTAGGATTTGATTTTGGGTCAATTATGGTGCTTTTTGGGAGATTTATGGATTCCAGTATGGAGATTCCAGTATTGACTAATTATAGGTGTCGATTCTTACAAGTTTTATACTCTATTCTCTGAAGAACTTGTTAGTAGACACATGTCATAGTGGAAGGAGGTTCTGGTGTTAATCTATATGCAGTTCATTACAAATCAGGCAGAGCTAGCGGTTTCAAAATTTACAGGAATGAGTTCGAGATTTATTACTTCCAATTGCATGACTGAGTTGAGATGAAACTAAATGATATATGCTTTCTTTCATGGCAATTAACGTGCATATTGTATGCCTGCATATGGAAATGTCCCCAAATTGTAACTTGCCAAAGACAAGAATGGGTTGAGTAGCTGTTTTGTCGCTTGAAAATGCAATATGATTGCTGTTTTACTTATAAGTTACTAATTGTGTCATGTTCTTTTAATAGATGGACAGCTCAGATATAGACTTTGTGTTGGTTCGAATCTTGAAATTAGAGACAAAGGAGGTACTCAATTCAGTCTGTGATTCATCTTTGTTTAATTTGATATTATGGTTTACTGTAATTTCAAGTTCTCACTTCCTTGAAGTTCCTGTTTCCCAGCGCATATATAAAATTTTCAGTTTGGGGTTTTAGTTTGTTACAGATTATAAGATATGATAGCTGTATTTTTTAGTGAATTACCGTAGAAGTTAAGTAGGAAGTCTGACTTTTGAATCGCAGCTATCATAATGGAATTAGGTGTTAAACTTTTGAGCCAATACATAACAAGATTAATCACCACATTTCATGTCTATGCATAAATTAAACGTCATAGTACGGTTAATAGTATGGTTTCTGTTTCTTATTTGTTTATGGAATGATTCTCACAATTTTGTATTGCATCACCACCATTTGCATAAACAACTTTGTGTAATGTGCTTATTGACCTTTGATCTACAGCATGTTTGTGTCTATTGTGAAGCGGATGCGTGTGCTGAAGAACTCTCAACTTTCTGCACTTTGTCGTGAGTTCATACTTTAATCATCTCACAGATTCTAAGTGAAATTATTGAGTTTTGTGAAGTATAGATGAGGTTAAAGGTTGTTTAATTGTTGTTTTGATCTTTAGAAATTGTTTTGGTTGGCTAAAATCCATTAGAGCAAAAACTTGTAATTGAAAGTGCAAGTTCATGTAATTTTCGCAGGGTTCATGTAATTCAATGCGTGAGGATGTCCTCGTAATGGATATGGTTGGAGGATTTCTTACTAGTGCTATGACGGAATCTGGACACAATTGACATACACGCAGTTGGAGATTGATGAAGTGAGAAGCGAATAGGCAAACTTTTTGCAAAACTTTGTTGAACCTTAGTTTGGAAGATATGATATGTTACTAAGTCTAGGCTATGGTAGTTTTTGCATCTTTTGACTGCCCAGAATCTTGGTTTTTTGTATATTGGAGTTGATGAATGAGATTATGAAAAAACATGTTTAAATGCTGATTCAAACAACTGATGTTATGGAAATTGTTGTCAAGAAACCAAATATACAACAGTTTTTACTAGACTCAATGTGAACAATATAAAGACTCACTAAACATTGTGGAACAGCCATATACACGGCATATTTTCAACAAAATATGTTGTACACGTACATTAAAGACAACATAAACTTTAGAAAAACTGTTGTAAAAAGGATATACTAACAACAGTTTGTAAAATGACTGTTGTAAAACAAGTGTTCGCACAACGGATTTTATCCGTTGTCTGAAAGGGGTCAAAGCACAACAGGGGATTTAACAACAGATGATACCCCCCATTTTACAACGGGTTTTATCCGTTGTAAAACGCCATTTTTCTGGTAGTGAGAGTCATGGTACTGGCCTTGTTGTCCTATTAGTATTCTACAACTTTCTTGTTTTTAGTCTGCTTTTGTTTCATTCCCAATGAAGACTTAGATTAGATAGAATTGGACCATAATTTCCAAACCTTAGTAAACGGCCCGAAAATCACAAGTTCAAAATCGAGAGAAAATATATTCAAATACACCTCAAATCGTGCAGCTCGTGTTTACGAAGCAATAGAAGAAATGGGTTCATTGATCTGACCTCTACTGCATAACTTATGACTAAAAGAATATTGGAGAAATGTTTTTAAAATTTAGAGCAGAAAGAAAGAAAGTTCATTTATTACGAATGAGAACCCGCCACGTATAAAATGTTTTACCATTAGTGTGGAGCACATGCACCCTTGTTGGCCTATTTCAGCCGTTGGATGTGATTACCTCAATAAAATCTGTTGGCTCTACTTATATTTTGGAAAAAAGGCAAGAAATAAAGTAAAAATTGGATTTTACTAGGGTTTGAACAGCATGTGTATGGCGTGGTAGGAGAGAACAGTGCCGAAGACGTATGATGGGTTGCTGAACAAAAAATTTGTACTACTTAATTCATTTCAGCCTTCACCATTTTTTGCAGTCGGCTCACTCTCTGTAGTCCCTCTTATTCTCTTCCACACACAAATAGACAAAAAACATAATCCACAAAGTGCAAGATGAAGAATTGGGGAGCAGTTGCTGCTGCCTAAAGAAGTTAGGGACAATTAGTGGACTCTTTGGTTAACCCCCTAGTACAAATGCTTGAATATGCATCTATCATATACAACGAGACTAAATTGATCGCTTGTAGTTTACGTATGAAAAAATTGTATTGGCAGACAGATCTTGGTGATATCTCTCTAAACGAGACTAATATCAAATATATGATTAAACATGTTTTATTATTTGATTGTCGATACAAGAGGATCTCTAGTACTTTCTTATATCCATTGTCTGGTTAATTGGGGAGGCACACATTGTAGCATTATATTACTCAAGAGGAACATTATTTAGGATGGACACATTAAAAAAAAAAAAAAAGCAAATTGAACATTATAAATGTCTATTGTAGTTATTGCAACCAAAAAAAAAACCCCCTTTGTCTTTTTTTGGGTCAAATGTTTTCTGTCACAACAATCTCATTTTCCCAGCTTCACGCCCAGGCCCCTAATGGTTGTCCCCTCTTTCACTTTCACGCGGGTCGAGACACTGATGGCCGTCCCCTCTTGCCTCTGAAAGCCCTTCCTCCCTTCGCGCCCAACTCATATGCGCCCAGTAGGTGACTGATTCTCGTTTTGTGCTTTACAAGGTAAGTCAAAGTTTCGATTTTGTCTTTCGATGTTTAGTGTTATATATTTCTTTTGTTCAAATCATGAGTAACTCATGTTTGTTTTTACTTTTAGATGGACCAGCACCTGAGGTTAGACTAATGGTGAAAATAGATAAAATTGGGCACATGTATATTAAGTTAAGGTGAAAGTTTAAAATGCACAAATATAAAGCTACTTAGACTAATGGTGAAAATAGATTAGATTGGGCACACGTATGTTAAGTTAAGGTGAAAGTTTAAAATGCACAAATATAAAGCTACTGTTTCAAATAAAAACAAAAGAGAAAGTAAAATCTTCAATTTTAAAAAAATAAATAAAAACATGGGGATAAGGTAGACACAAGTTTCTCATTACAATAGCATGTTAAGTGACATCGTACAAGTTTATGTTATATTTGTGATATCATGAAGCATGAAACATATAGCTGGAATTAAGAAGGATATTATAGAAGCATTGATCAATCAAGAGAACCTCTATCGCCCAATCGTTGAAATTATTGATGCAAAAGGCCTTGGTGGACTTGATAGTCCTTAACATTTGGCGGCCTACCTCTTGAACCCGTATTACTTTTTCAAAAATGATAGCATATAACACGACATACTTGTCATAGATGAGGTACTTAAATATGTTGAGATGTTCTTCAAAAATGACCTTGAGCGCAAATGAAGTGATAAACGTAGAGTTGTTGAAGTATAAGAGAAAAGAGGGTAACTTTGGAAACCTATAGCTAAGATGGGATGTGTTAATGACACTTTTGATCCGGGTATGAATATTTACTCTTCATTATTACTTTTGTTACTAATTAATAATTTCCTTCACTAATATGGTACATGTACGGATTGATGAGAACCAATAAGATAGTGCAACAAGATATTGTAGTTGTGGATTTCAATAGAAGTTGGTAAGCGCGTCTTATATCTTGGTGCCTTTAATTATGGATTTGATTTCGTGTCAACTATGGTTTACAGATTCTGTTATGTATTTATATTGGTATTGATGTGTATGGTTTATATCTCTATGTCTTGTTTCAAATTATGGTTATGTATTCAGTTACAATACTAGTATTCATATATGTATGGTTAATATCAATATGCCGCTCAAGTTTCATTTTTGTTAAACATGGGTTCGGTCTTGGTATTTAATTGAAATTTGGGTTTAAAGCAATGCTTTTCTATGAATGTTCATTAGTGATTGTCTGCATCCAAGGTGCATGGCAATAGTTTAGGTCTATTGTACTGGGTTGGGGTGGATTCATGAAGGACTATTAACTTAAGTCTTCAAGAAATCAGATGATGATTTTGGATAGAGGGGTTTTGTATATACAGCATGTAATAGAGATAAGGAGGAAACCAAATACCATAATATGCTTTCGTAATATAAATAAATATTTTTATCTTCAATTTCTTCGTTCCAAGTTTAACTGATTCTGTATAGTATACTATATTGCACTCTGACATATTATTAACAGTGTTCAGGCAAGTGACCAGAAAACTAAGTTTTACAACTTGAATACATTATGCGAAAAAAGCATGTTGATCTGTCTGATGTACTATGAAATTTGTTTGTTTCTCATTCCCATATATTGTTTTGTTGTTTTATCAATTTCTATATATCTATCGTTCGTTTCATTTTATAGGAAAAAGAATATTTTGGTCATTTTTTTAAACTTTTTTATGCAATGGTAGTTTTATGCTAGATTATAACTTCTAATGCAATCCTAGTAGCTTGATGTTAGTTAACTTTGGTTTAAAAAAAAATATATGTTGTGAAGGTTAAGTTGGGTGGTTGGTTGTGTTCAACCAAAAGAAAAATGGGTTTGATGTGACATGAACACTAACCCGAGTTAATAATCACATGAGATATACGGGAGGAGGGAGTCAAATGTCAATAACATAAAGGAGGATTGACTGATCACATGATCCAAAAAAAGACAAAGCTTGTTTTGAGTTGCTAGAATTGACATTGTAGGTTTATAATTCCCTTAGCGTTTGTTTTTTTGGCATTGATCCATGATTGTTCACTGGGAATAATAATGTTTATATATCCAGAAAATACTTTACACTTTTTGGTGGGCAGTGGGATTGCTCACTGATTTAACCTTCCACGTGATAACTTTGTTTTGGCCCTTTTGATTAGGAATTTTATTTCGATTACATTCTTGATAAAAAAACAAAATAAACACTGTAATAAAATTGACAACAAAGAAGAACATCAATGATCAAAAAGACTAAATCACGAGTTCATTTTGAACTCATATAATCCCCAATTCCTCGATCCGTCACTAGACATTATCAAGATCATTATGTACTACACTTATAGTCCATGTTAACTTTATGTACCAACTCATTCATACCATGCAAAGAATTAACTCGAAGTTGCAAGTATATAATAAAAAACTAATTAAGAAATTTGAATTATGTACAAGGGGTTGTTGACCTACCAATGAGGGAGGGGATAAATCCTTACATTTGTTTGTCCAAAGATGATAGTGGGACGTACGACGGGTTGCTGAACATAAAATGTGTACTATTTAATTCATTTCAACCTTCACAATTTTTTGCACTTAGCTCACTCTCACAAAGAGAAAGATGAAGAATTGAGGAGTAGTTGCTACTGTCTTGAAGAGGCGGGGATAATTATTGGACTTTTTGGCCAATAGTTTAAGCTATTGGGCCGGTGACAGGAACGAGGGTGGTTGTAAAGGCAATGGTGCTAGTAACGGGGTGTTGGAAATAGCAATGGTGCCGGGAACGGCGGTGGAGCCAGGAAAGGCAGTATAACTGGGAACGGCAGTGGAGCCGGGAATGGGGGAGTGCATGAGTCTAGATGATCCTGCACTTAAAGAACTCTGAGATTGTATTTTGGTAATTTTTAACTTGTTCTTCATATTGTTAATTTTGTGAACTCTGTGAGATTGTGCATTGATTCATTGACGTGCTTCTAGTTATCCTTTATAAAGAAATCATGGAGTGTTTTTTTCAGGTGTGTTCTTTCTGAATTTTTATTATTATGTTTGTGGATGTTGGAATCACAAGTAGCGCTGTGGGAAGCTTATTTGATGGAGTTGCAATTTTGCATGTTTGATATAGTCCATGTATGTTTGTAGAATGAAATATGTTTCTTGAACAACCCCTCATTTACATCAATTTTGGGTCACCTCAGGGGCAGTTTGTGCTTTGTACTTGATTGAGCAGCAGCCAGGACTATTTGCTTAGAGCATGGAGATTGAAGAGCAGCTCTGAAGATATCTCCTTACTAGTTCACATTTATTTCGGTTGTTAGGAATTTATATTACACACTAATTGATTGTAAATTGACGTTTGTAAGATACTACGATTTAATTTCAATATATGTTATGTTGTTTCAATGATTCAATTAACTTAGTTTTCTTGTTTCATAATCTTGTTTGATTTGAATGGAAAAACCAAATCTGAAAAATTTAAGCCATCTGGGAGGAAATTTGTACCATCTGCGACGAAAAATTTCGTCGCTAAAAGTCCCGAGCAGCTGAATTTTGCCATAGCGAGGAATGTAAAATTTTCCTCGCAGAAAGCTACTACAAAGGACATTCAACAAGGAATGGGGCGATGAACAAGTTTCTTTGCAAAAAACCTATAGCGAGGAATTTTGAGCCTTTTGCGAGGAAACATGTTCCTCGCTGAAGCACGTTTGTGTTGTAGTGGGGTGTTGGTAATGGTGGTGAAGCAAGGAATGGAGGTAGAGGAAATGGCCGTGGAGCCGGGAATGGGGGTGGTGGTAACGGCGGTGGTGGTGGGAATGGGGGCGGTAGTAATGATAGTGGAGGGAATAGTGGTCATGGTGGTGAGGAAGGTGGTGGTAGTGACGGAGGCTCTAGTGGGAAGACGTTCCCGCATTTCGTGTTTTTCGCCGACCCTGACCACCACATAGAGGAGGTGCTAGTGACTATGCACCCACAAAGGCATAAAGAGACAACGAAGCTTATCTTATCCTTGGAGGATGGTGTGTTACTTTACTGTTTTGCCTCCCACATCTTAATATTGTTGATTTTTCGTCTCGAGCATGGGTGATTGAGTTTCAAATGGTAATTGTGGGGTTTTTATTTATCGTGATGATATTTTCTTTCTATATTTATTTGTAAAGTTCTAATTTTACAAATTTACTCACTTTTTAAAAATCTATTTTTGTATTGTTCTTTAAAATCATAGATAATTTTGGTATTTTTGAATGTTTCACCATTTGGTAACTGCTCAAACCCCATCCCCTTAATATTTAGATTTATTTTGTTGTTAAATAAAAAAACATCCTTTTAATTGATCGCTTGTAATTTACATATCATTTTGAATTAGTTCTTACACTAGTATGTATAAGAAAATTGTATTGGCAGACAGGTCTTGGTGATATCTCTATAAATGAGACTAATATCAAATATATGATTAAACATGTTTTATTATTTGATTGTCGATACAAGAGGATCACTAGTACTTTCTTGTATCCTCTGTCAGGTTAATTGGGGAGGCACACACTGTAGCATTATATTACTCAAGAGAAACATTATTTAGGATGGACACATTTAAAAAAAAACAAAGTGAACATTATAAATGTCTATTGTAGTTATTGCAACCCAAAAAAAAAAATTTCTCTTTTTTTTGGGTCAGGTAAGTCAAAGTTTCGATTTTGTCTTTTGATGTTTATTGTTATATATTTCTTTTTTCAAATCATGAGTAACTCATGTTTGTTTTTACTTTTAGATGGACCAGCACCTGAGGTTAGACTGATGGTGAAAATAGGTAAGATTGTGCACATGTATATTAAGTTAAGGTGAAAGTTTAAAATGCACAAATATAAAGCTACTTAGACTAATGGTGAAAATGGATAAGATTGGGCACAAGTATGTTAAGTTAAGGTGAAAGTTTAAAATGCACAAATATAAAGCTACTGTTTCAAATAAAAACAAAAGAGAAAGTAAAATCTTCAATTTTTAAAAAATAAAAAAAAATAAAAAAAAAACATATGGGGATTAGGTAGACACAAGTTTCTCATTACAATAGCATGTTAGGTCATATTGGTGATATCATGAAGCATGAAACATATAGCTGGAATTAAGAAGGATACTATAGAAGCATTGATCAATCAAGAGAACCTCTATCGCCCAATCGTTGAAATTATTGATGCAAAAGGCCTTGGTGGACTTGATAGTCCTTTACATTTGGCGGCCTACCTCTTGAACCCTTATTACTTTTTCAAAAGTGATAGCATATAACACGACATACTTGTTATGGATGAGGTACTTAAATATGTTGAGAAATTCTTCCAAAATGACCTTGAAGTGCAAAATGAAGTGATAAACGTAAAGTTGTTGAAGTATAAGAGAAAAGAGGGTAACTTTGGAAAACCTATAGCTAAGATGGGATGCGTTAATGATACTTTTGATCCGGGTATGAATATTTACTCTTCATTATTACTTTTGTTACTAATTAATAATTTCCTTCACTAATATTGTGCATTTTTTTTAGTTGGTTGGTGGTCCAATTTTGGAATTTGTCTACCAAATTTGCAAACAATGTCTAGAAGGATTCTCTCATTAACTAGAGCTTCATCTGAGTGTGACAGAAACTGGAACACTTTTGAGGGGATACACACAAAGAAAAGGAATAGACTAAATGCAACAACATTAAACAATTTAGTCTATATCCAATTCAATGCCAAGCTCATCAATAGAAGGAAAAGGTAGAAGAGGATGAGAAGAGATGTATTATTTGCTAATGAAGCTAATAAGGCTCAAGGATGGATTGTAGATGATGAAGAAGTTGAGCCCGAGGAAATGGTTGGAGAGGCATTGGAAGTAAGAGAACTTCATGAAGTAGATTTTGTATCCGATGATTCGGAAGATGAAGGAGGAGAACAAGAAGATGTCGAGTTTGAATTTGATACGGAGGGAATTTGGATGGACATGGAGAAGAAGAGTTAGAGGCCTAGCCTTTCAACTTTGAAGTTTTTCTTTATGTCAACTTGAACTTTGAAGTTTGAAACTATCTTTTTTCATTGTAGTTTTTTTATGCCAACTTGACTTTTTTCCTCATGTTTTTCAATCAATTGTGGTACTTTGTTATTTATATCTTTCAATTTTGCATGTTTATATTTGCCAATACAACTATACAAGTGTATTTTTTATTTTAAGTAGTCCCCCGACCATGCACCCACAAAGGCTTTGAAGAGAACGAAGTTTATCCGATTCTTGGAGAAGGGCATACTTTCAAGGCTGAATAGAAAAATCAACCAAGCCGGTGAACTTACTGGTGGTCACCGGATTTGCAAGTCATGAGATAACGCTAGCTGGTTTCACTCGCTCTTGACAAGTAAAAGGAATTCCTCTTACCATTAAAATATTGAATGAGAGAGAAAAACTGTTTTGGCAAAAGATGGAGGAGCAGCTGAAGAAGAATGAGGAGCAAAATGCTGGAGAAGGGAATGAAAATTATTGAAGTTCCGCTTCCGCTTCTAGTTTGGCAAATCTGCTCACGCTGATTGATGAGAATTGTTGCTTGGACCGACTTAAGGAAAAGATAAGTTAAGGAACTTTCTTATGGAGCCCGACGAGAATTATCAAACCAATGTGTGAAAGAAATTAGATGACATCACAAAGCTTCCTTCAATCCAGAAAGCTTTTTTGACATAAGTTTTGTAAAATTTTGTAAGTCTTATTGCCGGGTAAGCAGCTGAAGCACAGTCACTTTGACAGACCAAAAGTTTGCACACACAAATCACATATAAACCATACTTGAACTAATATTATAAACCCCAACTTTTTTGGCTAACTATATGCACCATTGCAATGAACTTCAGTTCTCCAAGTTTATCTTAGCTAGGGTAAAATGATGGTAAAATTTGACCTACTAATTTGAAATATTCAGTCCTCAATAATTACTTACACATTCAACAAGAACCCCTTCAACACAACTTCTAGTAACTTTCTCTTACACTTACTTTTTTCAGCTAGGTGGTGCAAATCGTGCTTCCGAAAATTTCTGATGATGTGCGAACTTATCTTTTTCAATTAGTATACCAGACCATATGAATTTAACCAGGAATTGCAAAAGGAAATTCGTTAATGTCAGTTATGGTTGGTATAGAATCTAGAGTAGACAAGTTAATCGGTTTAGTTTTGAACTTTTAATGAAGGTTATGCATACATAGATAGGTAGGATTTGGTAGATTGTCAATACAGACTTCCCACTAAGTTCAGTTTAAGTAGAGCCACCACCAAATATATCCAATCTTATTTCCAACCCTACAAAAGTAGAAAACTGCAAACGAGCTAATAGTAATAAAACAATGGTCAATTCGAGAGGAGAAGCACCGAGAAAACAGTCACGGTGTACAGAGTGGCCAGTTTCCACTCGAAATACAAATTTGCTCGTCGTGCTCATATATCATCCTTAGCAAGAGGGAGTACCATTCACAAGCCATGGCTTATGTACACAATCTGAAATTCCATGCCGCCATCAAAATGGTAGTCATGGTGTTAAGTTCATTGACAGTTCTTAATACATCTGCCCTTGTAAGTTCTATGTTTTTAATGAAGCTTTTGTTGTGCAGAATGACTAGTATGTAAGTGATGGCTTTACTCGAAGTTTTGGTATGTAGCTTTTCAGTGGTTAAACCATGGAGTGATATTGCCAACAGGGGAATTTCTAATCAACCCAAGGACGATGCTAAACATGAGGCTTGGAATGGATATCGGCCATTTAATTTCTAACCATGTAATTTCTAACTTTGTAATTTCGCTGGTAAAGACATATCGGCCACCCCTAGCTGATGGAAGAGTCCATTTCCCATCATGGAATGGATATCTGTATGCAGTGAATGCATTCACTGGTAGGCTGATATGGATGCAGAACCTTGGTGAATTAACAGGCTTCAATGGAACAGGAATGACTTTCAACGTCACCGTTTCCAGATCAACCCCAACTGTAGCTGGTGACCTCTTGACTTGGTCGTCGGAATTTATGGATGTGCTCCTGTGCTTGCGCTCGTTCGATCCAGGGATGCCTGTTTGGTCTACTCGACCCACGTCCTAGAGTTGTCATCACTATCTGGAGCCAAACTCTTCGGGTTAGTCAAAGCATAGTGATATTCATACTCTTAGTTTTTGTTTCTGCACTCTTCGGTTAGTCTCTTGATTCTCCTTCATGTCAATCCTAACACAAAAAGGGCAAGTGGAGGGTGATCTTATGGCAGACTTATATGCTGCCCAACAATGGTGGTTGATTGGGAGGTTACTCGGGAGCTGCCATGTGGGGAAGCAGCTTCGCCATAGAATATATTCAGAAGACATGTCTGTGTGGCTACCGGGAACCTCTACACGGCTCCGCTTCAGGTGACTGTATCAAGAGAAGCAGAATAACCAGAACAGATCTGCTCATCCTGATGAGTGCATAGGTCCAGCGGTCAACTTCAATTTGATTCTGGCTTTGGATATTGATTCTGGGAGGGTTGTGTGGTCTAGGCAACTATCTGCTTCAGGTGACTGAACATCAAGAGAGGCAGAATAACCAGACCAGAAGACCTGCCATCCTGATAAGTGCATAGGTCCAGATGTCAACTTCAATTCGATTCTGGCTTTGGATACTGATTCTGGGACGGTTGTGTGGTCTAGAGTAAGGTTCTGTGTTTTGAACTACTAGGTAATCAGTTTGCTGACTCTCGTAGTTGCAAGACTTGCTGGCTTAGGAGTAGGGATATGCGGAGCAACCATAGATGGGAGGAAGGTATACACTAACATTATTAATGGCAACCGACAGAACTTACTGCAGATTCTGGCCACATTCTGTGTCAACTACAAACCCTAGCAACGAGACTGTCTAAGCGCCTGTCACAGTTGCTAATGGAGTTGTTTTGCTGGGTCTGTAGCCTCGAATGGTCACTGGAAGGATTCCGTGGATTTACAATACAGGTGCTACAGTATATGGTGGTATTTCAACAAGCTACGAGTGCATATACATAGGCAATGTGTATACAGATAGTGCTATACAGATAGTGCGGCGAGGATTCACCCTAATTGGACACCTGGGATTTCACTGTATGCTTTCTGCGTCTCATGAGCAAAACCTCTTCCTCAAGGGATTTTAGAAATGTGAAACTACTGCCATTAGATCTAGGCTTAAGTTGAGATGTAAAAATCTTGCATGTCAACCTCTAAGACAAAAATTTACCGGCAATTAAAAAAAAAAAAAAAAAAAAAAAAAAAAAAAAAAAAACCATTGCAATGGACTACCTAGTTAACTTCAGCTGCTAAAGTGTTACCATCTTGCACTTTTCAAGTTTAAATATCAACTTCCAACAGAAAGCTCAAGTATTTAACATGCAACAGGAAATCAAAGACTTAGAGCCATCTCACATTTGTACATAGTTTTGATGAAACAGAATCTCATAAACATCAAGCCTGAAATGCAGTTTCCAAACACTGAGATCTATCAAAAACTGCTCATTTTAAGAAGACAAAAACTACGCACTTAAAAAACACTGATTACACAACAAACCAATCTTGGTCAACTATATCTTAGTCACAACATCAATCAAACCTGAAACTACAAATGCGTTCATGTACTCTGTTTCCCTGCCCTTGACATATTTCCATGGAGCAATACCTCGTCCAAAAATCACCTCCTCCACTCAGGTTGGATCGCCTTTTCTGAAATTGGCGACAGAAAACAAGCAAATTAGAGAATGACATCTGACAGTTTGGCCTAAATTTCAGCAGAATAGAAAAGTAGTAAACATAAAAATTCAAGGCAAGCATCAAGCAAGTATATCTACCTCATTTATTCATGTTAAGCCCAACTATTTAGTATACATAGAGATACTGAGACCAAAAAACAGTGTATATTGTTTTAAGTATCCTAACTTACACTAGAATGAGCAAATATATGCTTGGACAGAGGATGTTCTATTTATGTACAGATTAGCAGGCATGTGTACAAGAGATCTTCAAATTTGTTGGAGTACGAAGGGAATGAAAGTGAAAAAAAGTGTAAAGCAGGCATGCAACTGAAAAGCACATGGTGGAATTCCTCAAGATCACAACTCACCAAAACCATCCCTTGAAGATGATAAAGATCTGTCAGTTCTGATTGCTCCTTTACCAGCTGATTGAACCAGTCCTTGTGCTCGTGGGGAAGGAGAGCTTAGTTTGGCGTTGGTCGAAGCTGACAAAGAATGCCTCCTGGTTATAACATTCTTCTCAACCATATCTCGCTCAAACCTGGGGGAGCCCTGTCCTTTCAGCCTAGCTTTAGCTGATGCAGTGGGTGCCATATAACTTGGCACTCTTGGTGAGTTATGAACACCATTCTCCTGAAGATCAAACTTCATAGGTAAAGAGGCCCTTCTGTGGCTGGTTTTCTTAACCTCATTTATAATTAAGTGGTCCCCAGAGTCTGGCACCTCATTTATTGCTGGAACTTCTTCATTGGTAACATTGTTCTCCATATGGTGCATCTCCTCAGAAGGATGGTCATCTAACTTTTCTGTTGGTTTATCTACTGATGGAAGTTCCACACTTCCTTCTAGATCAGAGTGTTTCGAGTCTTTTGGCACTGCAACTCCCATATGTTTCATTTTCTCCGAAATTTCACTAGTGCCCTGCTCGGACTCACTAGGTACAGCAGAAGCAAAACTCTTGACCATACCGAGGTCTTGTCTCCCATCATCAACCACTGACAGGTCCAAAACCTCCTTGGGTTCAGAAGATTTTCTTTTATTACTTTTAACCTTATCAACTCCATTTTGTTGATGTTCCTGAACTGAGTTTGTTGGACGACTAGAAACTTTCCTCAAACTGCGTTTAGTTTTTTCAGAATCTGGAGTTAAGCGATTTGACCCATTTTCAACAGTTGAATTGGACAGTCTACGGGCACTTCTTTTTGGCCTGGCTTTTTCAGTTTCTATTGTTTGACCCTTACCATGCTTCCTACGAGACCTTGAATCGAGATTTTTCTTCATCTGTAAAACCGGTTCCCAAAAGCATGACTTGGTCCACCTCTCAAGCCAGACCCAGGTTGAGTTAGGTTCACCAGGACCATACTGCAGACGCAGAGGAAGAGCAGCAGGCAATGAAGCCAGCAGCTGAAAGTGAAAGTTTATAGTCAGTTTGAGACAGTAGAAAAATGCCAGAGAGAAGTAGACACGGATCATGTATCATGTTGTCCTTTTTAACATTACCACTTTAACTGGTATTTTGGAGCCACAAGATGCGTTTTCCTTATTAGTCTCAGGACAGTATTGTTATTTCCCTACATGACAATAGTAAATTGAAAAGCATTCTATGGCTGTCCTTATTAGTTTCAGGACACAATTTTTACTTCCCTACATGACAGTCTAAATTGAAAAAACTTTATGACAGGTAATACAAGCAATAAGGTACCATAGGATTCCCCCATATCTAGGTGTGCAACAAATGCAAAGAGCTGTAATTATTAGTGAGAAGAAAAAGCCATCTGTCATAGATCATATGTTACCTTTATGAACTTAAGCTAATTTCAGTATATTTATGAACCTCAAATAAGTGAAATAGTCATATCTTGGGCAATACCAAAGTAAGTCTCACCTTTTGAACAAAAGCAACTTTTGACAGCCTCTCCACCTGGGAAGATGCACTAGCTCCAGAGAAATTAACATCCTGATTCAAACAACAGACTTCATATTGTCATATTGGTTGCAACCATAATGGTATTTTCGTCGCATACATATTTAGGAATGATATAAAAGACAAACAGGCTTTTACTCTAGTGGGAGAACATGAAAAAATAAGCTAGTTTTTAATCCCTGTGGAATTGGAAAAGTAACCAGCAATTACCAGATGAGTTTTATACACATTAACCCCAATCTCAGATTGTCTAGCAAGTTGACCACGTATCAGAGCCTGCAACTTAACAATCCCCTGGACACAGAATAATGTGGATACAGCCTGTCTTCTAACCAAGTGGCCACGAATAAGTGCTTGCAGCCTCACGATTCCCTTAAGGGTTCGATATGCACGGCGAGCCTTCAAAGACAATTAGCTACCATTAGTGGTTGGAAGGCTCACCGAAAACAATACATCAGTTGCTACATGAAATTGCAAAGTATAACAGAAAAGGGTGACGATATGCTATTCATCATAAATATCAAGAAAAGGCAGAACAAGAAATGTACCACATAACCCCTGTAAGCACTTTGCGCCTTTGTGGCAGCTTGTTCTTGCTTAATTATCTCAGAATCTTCCTGAGAAGTCGAATTAGAGATAGTTTGTGTTTGACCATCTTCCTTCACAGATGAAAGAACATTCCCATCATTTGGCAATGTGGCAGCTACTCTTATCTCTGAGTCCAGTTCATTGCTACCACCAGTCTCAACAAATGTTTGTGAAACCAATGGTGCTGATATCACCGGATGACTCACAGTTAACTCGGGAACAGACAACTTTGAAGAGACCAGTGCCTCCCCTTTATTCGCAGATTTCTGCACCAATAACATCAAGATCTGGAAATCAGAACTATATGACCAATAATATGTAAGAAAAGTTACATATAAGTTCTGTCTACGCAATAATTTTTACAAACTATAAAACTAAACTAACAAACTAGTAACACAATCCAACCATCGTAAAGGCCACCAAAACGTAAATTCCGAGTCTACTCTCATCAAGCTTAAGTAACAACTGCAAATGACAGAATTTTTTGTTTCTCCTAAGTTAAGTTGACAGGCTTTTATAGATTTAAACTTTTTAACTGTCTGCTATTTAATCAAAACAACAATCAATTTGCAATCGTAGCAATACCTCTCTTCCTTTCGACAAATTAGACTTGGATGACTTCTTCCCAAGAAGCAGATTCTTGATCCATTTTCCGGGTGTTTTTCCCATTGCGAAAAGTCAAAGACAGGCCGCCACACTCAATCCACAGAGACCTGAATGCATACATACACAAGTTGATCAATCATGGTAGCTTATCACCAATCAACAGCACATATTAAAAGCTAAAGTGCATTATCCATTCAGAAAAACAAATTATTGGGTTTTTCAACAACATGGGTCTCTTTAACTAATCAACTTAAACTCAAACATTACAATAATAAAAAAAATAATAATAATTTTGAAAGCTAAACAAGCTAAAATGTAAAACCCAGAACTTGAAATGGCAAAAAGATTGAAACTTTCGAACAAAATCATACCCAACCTCTAAACATAAACACAATGCAACAAAAGCTACAACTTTGAAAACCCAATATCAAAGCTAATGCAAGACAATGTTCATTCGGTCGAAGCATTCATACTTAGAAACCCTAATCCTCCGGCCACACCCCAGAGAAAAGAAAAATGAGGAACGAAGAGTGAGTACCGTAAAACGAAGAAGAAGACGAGGGCTTTTTGGGTATTGCGCTTCAGTTACAGAGCCGCCGACCGGCTGTGAGCTGAAGGTGTCTGCTGCTTTCACTGTTGAAATTTCACCTGAAGTTGAAATTTTTTGGCTAAATTGGAACGTTGGGGAATCTATTAAGGCTACGAGAAATGGAAAATAAATAAATAATAAATATCCACCAAACGAAAGGGAAACAAAACCGACGGCATTTAGTTGGGTTCACTTTTGTTTATCAAGACCTTGGGCCCAAAATCATGGCCCAAATTTTATTTCAACCCAAATCTCCATTAGATAAAAAATAAAAAAAAAAAGTCCTTTTTTGGGTATTGGGAAGAGAATTACGTATTGGGAGATACGGAGGAAGGGGTTTCGACTTCGGTCGAGGTCCCTAGGGAGTAGTCGCGTAAGGCTTCAGCTCCGGCGGTTTAGAACTTGTTCGATCTAGAGGAAACCGGTGTAGCTTCCGGTCTTGTTCGGTTTGCTCATTTTGGTGTATGTTCTGTCCTCAGTCTTGCGATTCTACCGCCAGGAGTTTATTTCAGCTTTTTGTTTCGGTTTTCTCTTTAGTTTTTGTGTTCCAGAGGTGCCTTTTTTTGTTTGGTTGTAGTAGGTCTTTTATGACGGGTTCTTTGGAGTCCAATTTCTTTCGGTGAAGCTATTAGCTATTGTTTACCGATCGAAGGTCCTTGTCAATGTTGGGGTTTGCTCAGTATCCTAAGTGAGTATATTTCTTCTATTGTTAGGATTGTTTACACTTGCCTAGTTGCAGAGTTTCATGGGTTTGACCCTCTAGGAGTATAGGTTTCTCATGTTCCATCGAGATCCAATTTGTTGTACTCTTTTGTTTGGTGAGCCAAACATTTATCAATATATTTTCTTTGATAAAAAAAAATGTGATCAAACGAGGCGAGTCTATTTTTTTTTTCTGTTTATTATGATTAAGTTTAGTGAGACTACATCTTCATCTTATGTTATGCAGAGCTTTAGTCGTTGGATAACAAACACGGCGTATTAGTCTGTAACTGATTTTGAGAACATAACATGTATATCTCTCATACATGCATCACTCTTTTTCTTTTATTGTATTATTTTAAAAAGATACATCAGTACTCTTTTGAACTTTGCTTGACGCTCAAACGTCTCTCTCAGCATCTAATTGATTGTAAGTGTAGTTGTTGCATTTAGGTTGGGAAGTGAGAAGAAAAGGGAGTTCAATAATTGTAAGTCTGATTTGAGGGATGATAAGATTTTTTTTAATTCAGAATGCAAACCTAATTTCTTTATTTGGCAATAGATATCAAATCTTCTGAACCACCCAACTAATTTCTTTAGTTGAATCTAGAATCTTTTACTCAAAGTGGAATATTGTAGCACCAAGATAGGCTTGTTTTTAGGTGTGTGCACTTTCCTACAAGTTGAAGTGAACGGTTAATTATACTTTTTTTTATTTCACAAAGGAATATAAGTTCCTTCTCAAAACGACATTATAAAACTAAGCATAACCTAGTAGCCAACTTATGATAAGTTGAACATAAAATAAAGCCTGCTCTAAAGGGTCACTGGAGATGCGATGCTAACAACTAAATCGTTGTTTTGGCAATTAGCAAGAAAGCTTGTTTTCCATTAGAAAGAACAAAACACGTAAACACAGGTAGATAAAGACAAATGTCAGGCTGGCTGCAGGAAGGAACAACAACCCCGCATCTCAGTGCTTAATTCATTTAGTTTATGAACCAGTGAAAAAGGATTAGGTGAAACTAACACCTTGAGTAATCTAATCAAGTTTTGTTCGTACACACCGACACAAGCCTCACCAAGAAGGCAAATTATAAACGACCTAAATATGCAGAAAGCGACATTACCTATTCGTCATTCCACTTGTTAGGAGGGTTTTGGTCACGTCCGGATCATAAATGCTGCTCACATATCTTCTTAGCAATTATTTGAAACTTTGTCAATTAATTGGACCCAGTTAGAAAATACTTGAGGGGTCCCTTTGCCTTTGTTCTTTTCATTCATCGGACACCGATAACTTGGCACCGCATATTGTTGATATCATATAGGTGAGTCGAACAAATACCAATAGTCGGAGTGGTCCACAACTTCATCATATGAGCTTCTACAAACTGTTGATGAGTCGCAATGTCACAAATACCAAGACCTCCTTATTAGTGAGATGTTGTGAATTGTTAACATAGTAAGTAGCGGATGAGTCGCACGTGTGTACCGACATGCATTCACAATTTACATGGTGTCTTGTTCATTGATGCATGACAGACATTGCACACCATTAATACACTCTTTCATAGGGATCCTTCTACCTTGTCTCCTTTTCTATTTTTGATCATTTTTTTCAACTTCGGATGTCTTTATTTTTTGGGTAGGTTGATTATTGCATTTCCTTTCATTTTCTGTTCTTGTGTTGGAGTCTCCTTCCGCACTCTTTTAGTGTGGTAGTATTTGTTATTTTAGATCAAGAAAAAAAAAATACTTTTTTTTACTATTCCTCATAACTTTTTTACCAAGTCTCCATGTGCAAGGTCCTGTGATTTCACACAAGAATAAAGAAAAGGCTGGCATTCACGAACCCCACGTGCCTCTGGCGCGCGAGTAAAACATTACTCTTCGTATTACCAAACTCAACGTGGTCAACATCATCAAGGTTGCATTGCAAGCGTTTGAATCAGAGCCCCAGGTTGACTAAATCCAAGCAACAAGCAGAGATGGTAGAAAGTTAGCAACTTTGAAAGATGTAAACTTGAATTTAATACGTTACTTTAATTATTGCGTAGCGTAGGATCAGGGGATGGGGGCTTGGTTGGCTCTTGCGTTTGTTTATTTCTGTACTTGGAATGAAATTAACTCCCGACTACTGACTCCACCACACCACTTATACTGTCTCCTGCTTGCTTCCATTCTCTTCATTCAATCTCTGAAATTCCAATCCTTTGACATCCTGCATTCTCTTGCTGAAATTTGAGCCCCCACAAACTTTCTTGGGACAATGTTTTCTTGGGAAAATCTCTGTTTTTAATCGTTGTACGACATCATGCACTGAAGTTGTTTTGGCGAGTTTCACTTCAAAGTCTGAAGTTTCTGTCTTTTCAGATCTTTCCCTGCATTTTTGCTCAGATTTGAGTGCCCACAAACTCCCTCTGGGTTCTCTGTTTCTTGAAGTTATCGTTTTCATTTTATCTGTATGAATTCATACGCTTAAGTTGCTTGATGAATAATCTCAACCTTTTCATTTGCTTTCATTAATTGGGAGGAATTGGGTCTAGTTCTTTTCTTCAGTACAATACCACGTTAGGCTGGTTTAGCTCCTCAGTGAACGTCACAAACCACAAGTGTTGGACTATTTAGCTTTCAGAAAAATGAAGAATTTCTGGGTTTCTTTCTCTTCGTTGCTTGTGATTCTAGCCGTTCTCACCCCAATTTCAATTGCTCAATTGACTCCAAGTGAAACCAGAGTTCTCTGGCAAGTTCAAAAGCTGCTTGAATATCCAGAAGCTCTTCAAAAATGGACAAACTGGACCAACTTCTGCTACCTCCCTGCTTCCCCTTCCCTCACCATTGTCTGCACAAACAACCGCCTAACCGAATTATCAATCACCGGAAACCGAACCTCCCCATCTCACACCACAAAGCCATATTCAGGACCAGGCCTATCCAAATCCTTCTCCATGGATTCTTTCTTTACAACAATCACCAAGCTTTCCAACCTCAAAGTGCTGTCTTTGGTGTCACTGGGCCTGTGGGGCCCACTGCCAGACAAGATCAACAGGTTCTGGTCACTTGAGCAGCTCAACCTCAGCTCAAACTACATCTCTGGTGGAATTCCAAGTTCCGTTGCTTCAATGAAGAATCTGAAATCCATTGTTTTGGCTGACAATTTGTTCAATGGGAGTGTCCCAGATCTCAAGGCCTTAACTTTGCTTCAAGAAATAAACTTGGGAAACAACCATTTGGGATTTGGATTTCCCTCATTGGGGAACAAGCTTGTAAAGATCAGTTTGAGAAACAATTCTCTGAGATCTGAGATTCCCACAACTTTGAGGAACTTTGATCAGCTTCAGCAACTTGACATCTCTTCAAACAAATTTGTGGGACCAATCCCATCTTTCTTGTTCTCTTTGCCTTCAGTTTTATACCTTAACTTGGCTCAAAACCAGCTGAGTGGAGCTATTTCAACCAATGCAACTTGCAGTACAAAACTCCAATCTGTTGACATTTCACACAACCTCTTGATTGGGAAACTGCCCTCCTGCATTGGATCAAAGCATTTAAACAGGACAGTTTTCGACTCGTGGAACTGTTTGTCTGGTGGGAACTCAAAGTACCAGCATCCATATAATTTTTGTCAGAAGGAAGCACTTGCTGTTAAGCCCCCAGCAAAAAATCACGAAGAGCAGAAGCCCAAAACAAAGATAGGCCTTCTACTTGGTATCATTGCGGGAGTTGCCGGTGCTGTTTTAGTCATCGGGCTGCTGGTTTTGATTATTGTCATGAGGGCAGGAAAAAGAAACTCAGAAGATCAGTTCGACGGATCTGTGGCTGGAAAAATGTCTGTCCGAAACTCCCCTAAGCCGAACCTTGATACAAGTAAGAACCTTTTGTTCCTTCTTCAAATTGTCTAAAATTATGGACTGGAAAACACGAGAACTGCATTAAGATACAAGCTTTATAAATTTCTCGATATAATTAATGCATAGAGGATTAGGCTAGATTAATGCCTTAGTGAACATGAAGCACTGAAGCCAAGTGTTATCGATTTTACAGGGCGTGTGCCCCAGATGACGAGGCTGCCAACACTTGGACTCCCACCATATCGAGTATTTACATTGGAAGAAATTGAAGATGCAACGAATAATTTCGATGCTGCAAATTTGATGGGGGAAGGATCAAAAGGCCAGGTACTACAATGAATTTGAACTACTCATTGGCTTTGAATGCAATTTTGATGAAGCCAACATAAATTGTTTGGTTTGCAACATCTACAGGTCTACAAAGGTTGGCTTAGAGATGGTTCAATGGTGCTAGTGAAATGTGTGAAATTGAAACAGAAGCAGTTGCCCCAAAACTTGAACCAGAGCCTGGAAGCCTTGTCTAAGCTGAGGCACCGGCATTTGGTCAGCCTTCTCGGACACTGCACTGTCACTTACCAGGATCACCCCACCACAGCTAACACTGTATTTATTGTTCTTGAAAACAATTCAAACGGGTCGTTGATGGACCACCTAATCGGTAAGTTCTGCTAAAAACTATTACTGGCACTCCAAAACCCTGCACTTCACTCCAGAGTTATTGAAAGTTTCGTTGAATGACTATTTCCCATTGGTAATAACAGTCCCAAAAGAAAAGTTTAATTTGAATACTTCAATCTAATTAAATACACTTTGGTTTGGCAGATTGGAGAAAGAAGGACTGGCTGAAATGGCCACAAAGAATGGCTGTTACCATTGGCATTGCAAGGGGAGTCCAGTACTTGCACACTGGGGTGGCGCCCGGCATCTATGGAAACAATTTGAAGATAGAGAATATACTGTTAGATGAGAGTGTTTCTGCCAAGATCAGTAACTATAATCTTCAGGTAAAATTACATTGAAATATGTTATATGGATAGATATTTGGCATGGAGCATGAGGAAAGTGATGTATCCTAGCTCTTGACAATTGTTCAATTTACAGATTGATGGTTTAGAGAGTCCTCTTGCCAGTAATCCTCACTTAAACAGGTATCAATCTTCTTCTTCAACATCTTAAATTCCACTGCGTCGTCCAGATTATTTTATAACATTACTAATCATTCGGATTATCTGATAACATTCATGACTTGTAACATTCTTAAAATCGCAGTGCCGAAGCAGAGAAGGAAGATATTTACCAGCTGGGCATTATTCTACTTCAAGTTCTTACTGGAAGATTGGTCAAATCAGCTAGAGAAGTCGATGAGCTAAAGATTCAGGTAAGCCCCATTTTTTTTTTTTTGTGTTTGCTTTTTCATCTTTCTCGAGACCCTGGTTGATTGGATTCTGTGTTCTTTTTTATTGACAGCTAGAAAAGGGCTTAATAGACGGGCCGTCAAGGTTAAGAGGAGTCATCGATCCCTCGATCCAGGGTAGTTTCGCATACCAGTCTTTGAAGACAGCAATTGAAATCACCGTCAATTGTCTCAGCAGAGATCCAACTAAACGTCCTTCAATCGATAACGTCCTCTGGAACTTGCAGTACTCAATTCAAGTTCAAGAGGGATGGACTAGCAGCGGCAACCTCAGCACACAGATGTAGTTTAGCATTCATTTGAGTTACTTGTGCTGTAAGGCACCCTGTCCATATGAACAAATGTAAACGCAACTCGTATTTACTGTTAAAAGTTCATATCTTGCCAGTTTCAGCAATAGTATGTTACCACCAATCTTCCTCTGATCGGATGAGTCCTCGTACTTTTTATATTCTGTTCTGATCAGCAGAAGATTACTCAGTTTGTATGATCATACATCACCGAGTCATGTGCTGATTGAAGTTGCAGACAAGACTTTCTCCAACCAGAGGATAGAATAACTTAAAGCATTTATGCAGGTGACGGAAGAAAACTGCAAAAGCAGATGGTCCAACATGTAGTTATACGCGGCCTAATGCCATTGAATAAAGCCGAAACAAACATTTCACAAGACCAGAGAAGTCAAATTCACAACACAATGGTTTTCATGTTTCAGAGTTATTTAAACATGCTGTTCTGACTTTTCAGAGCCCTCCGTCAGGAATAGTTAATCAGCAGTCCAACTCTGCTCCACAATCTCCCGGACTCTCCTGTTGTATTCCCGCTTGTTCTCGCTAAACATCCGTGCAGCTTCTGAATTTGCTGGAGAGTTTGGGTTTGGATCGCACAACAATGACTGCAGTAAGAAAACAATACAAGTTAAACATGAGGTGATATCTCAAAGAAAAGGCCATTGAAAACGGTGGACTCCCTCCAAACTTATATTGATTAAACGACATAGATCAACATGCATTCATGCATTCATGCACACATATCTACTGAGTCAGTGAGTCTGACAATATGAAGGAACATGAATGTGGTTGCCAAGAGTTGAGAGAGGCGAAGTAAGAAAAGTTTGATTGTCTAAATGCATCTACCATTCTGGTTCTGTGGAAGGAAAGATGAAGCAGAATGGGATACATTTCTTGAAAGAAGTACTAGACAACAATAGGTCTGAAGTTGTTGCAATTCGATGCATTGGTAAGATGGTTGAAAGAAAACAGAGTAATTGGAATATTTTCTTAGAATCGTAAGAATATGAATTAGTACAACTTAATGCTGACTTGGTTCTACAGTTCTGAAATGATGCTACGAAGTAAACTTACAGATTAAAATGAACAATATGGGGCAGTTGGATTTACAAAGAGCACGTTTGTGTGTCTCCAAGATAGTAAAATATGATTTCAGACATAGTATATTACAAGCACAGCCAACGATGCACTTGGACCATAGATTCTCAAATAAATCAAACCAAACAACAAATAGAACATAACCAATACCTGGATGGAGGTTAGTATAGCTGCAACATCATAGATAGGGCTCCACTGGTTCTGTAGGATGTCCAAGCAAATGCTTCCATCTGCATAAACTGAAAAGAGGCAAAGCACAGGCATAACTCAAAACTTGCAACAACTGGAATATTTCAACGTAATTGCATTTCATGAGTTGTTAACACATGCACAGGTATGTGAATTAAATACTGCGAAAGCAGAAAACAAACAAGCTGTGAAAGTAAAGATGATGAGTTATTCAATAGCAGGTGTTTGAGTGCTAAAAAACAAATCCAAAAAGTTTCCTTGCTTAGATCTGTTTTCAACATTAGAAGCAAGTTTGGCTCAGTAAGTAGATGTATAAGACTACAAAGATACATGGCAAGACCTATTTTTCTTCCAAAACAAAAAATTCAATGACCAGATATGATGGAGAAGAAGAATAAGTCCAGCTAAAAGCACAATACAAGACAGAAACTGTACCGTAAGTATATATGCACAAACCAAGATATCCTTTATGATAGGTGAAAATACATGATCCCTAGTGGAGACTAAGAAAATTGACTCCTCCTAGCACCTTGAACTCCTTTACTCTATGCTGCATGGATAGGGGTGCGGGTATGGGGATACGATACGGCAAGATACGTGGATACGGCAAATTTTAAAAAACTAGGATACGATACGGCGTGGATACGGCATCTAAAATAAAAAATAAATTTAATAATACCTATTATAATATACTTAGCATTAAGAGTTTTTGTCTGTGAGCCTTTAATTTAGTGGAGTAATATAATGTAAATTGATCACAAGACTTTCAACCGATGCATAGTGGAAACGCACAGTTTCATTAAAGCTTAAATTGACCACAAACGGCAGCGTTTGGCTCTCTATAGGCTTCAATGTTGTCTTCTTCGTTGAGATGAAACCCGAATCGGCGCCATCTTGCCAGGATTCGAAGTAAAAGCCATGATTTTGTAAAATTAAACCCATACCCATAGCATTTTCAAGCCACTTTTGATCGTACCCACACAGATCTTATGGGTTGACTCTATGGATCCGTGTCCGAGCGTATCGTGGCGTATCCCATCGAATCCCCGTATCCGGCACGGGATTCGCCACCAGAGTGCCGTATTTATGCAACATAGCCTTTACTAAACCATTGAAGATGACAAGTGTGGTTCTGTGTACAGGACTACGTATGTACGAATAAAGTAGAAACACGATATTTGTGTGTGTGTGTGTGTGGAGTTTCAAATTTTGAACTTACTATTTGGATGAAACATCCGAGAGACAAAACGCACTGTTGGTGGCTTATTCGGATAATCCTCTGTGAATTGAAGGGTCAATTTGAACGTACCTGGAAAACACAAAGTATCTTAAAAGATGTCTCTAGAACACTACACATGAAAGAAAAAATATCCAGCTGCAATATGAAGTTCTCAGTATTTTACCTCCATCCCATGGGGTGTCATCAGGCCTGTAATTCAAACAAAGAAGCACATAAATTAGATTGTACGGTATTTCAAGAAAAATCATCAAAATTACGATAAACTGAAGTAGGCAACGAAATGTTCTTCTTCAACGACGTACCCAAATATAACAGCATTCCACAGCATGACATTATTGTCTTGAGGAGCACCACTTATACCAGCAGGGGGATCCTGCTGCAACCTCTTGAAATCTCTCATCAGCCTCTTCCTTGAAGGAGTCGTCATCCTCACCGCCTATATATCGGGCCAACCAAAAAACAACACCCGCTGTCAGTAAGAGATTATTTCCAAAGCAACATGCTTTAGGCAGAGAATCAACATAACTGTGGTTGAGCCACACTGAACCTAAAAACGAACAAAGACCCAAAACACTTGATTCCGAAAAGCTCGCCTCTACAATCTTAACCCAATCAAAGCCCAAGTCTTGGCAGCTCCAGTTATGCAGTACAAAATAGCATTGATACCATGAACTAAGGACTAAACTTTGATGCTCATAAGCTGTGCACTCAATTCAACACTATTTCGGATCCAAAATTACAGTACTATAGACCCCAGAATTATAGTCAACACACAAATTCGAGCAATCAAAACCCTAGATCCACATCCCAATTTGGGAATCGCATGAACCTTATAAGATTCTCAATTAACTAAAAAAATAAAACTTTTTAGGGTTTATTTTCTTGGGTCGCAATTAAGAAATTAGATCTTTTTCGAATTGATACTCCATACAGAAACCAAATCGCAAAAACTCAAGCTGAAAATTAAGAATACCTGTTAGCCGACGGCGAGAGAAATTGATTATCGGAGATAAAAATCCAGAACCGCGGGAACGAAAGGGAAAATTGGTAGGTTGAGAAATTAGGGATTTTCCCGGGAAACAAACAGCAAGTTTGTTACAAGAGAATTTTCATGGGCGATCTAAGGAGAAAAAGAAAGGAGGAGGAAGAGAGGAGAAGGAGAGATTGGTTTTTAGGTTAAAAAAGTTTAATTTTGAGTTTGGAATGATTTGATGTATATTCGGGGAAAAAATAGTATTTGAGGAGGAAGTCTGTCAGGTCAGGGGCACATTCGAGTGTCTTTTTCGGCTGTTGCTGCTGCCGACTCGCTAAATGACAACATTAACTCATCATCTTGTCATAAGCTAGATTTCATAATGAACATCAAATCGTTTATGAAAATTCAATTTGGTACTACATCTACATCATATTTCTTTTGTGCATTTAGTATGTTGAGTTAATATTCTTTTGTGCATTTTCGAGACTGGAATGTAACTTAATCGAGTTTAGGTCTACATCATATTTCTTTTGTGCATTTAGTATGTTGAGTTAATATTCTTTTGTGCATTTTCGAGACTGGAATATAACTTAATCGAGTTTAGGTCAACTACATGGAAATTGAAGAATTCGAATTATACAATCAAATAATTGCAATTAGTGCAACGATATGTAAATATCATCAGATCATGCAGTCATATAAGATATATGGAAGTTAATCTCCTTACATACGAGTTATATGTGATAACATTTTCTTGGAAAATGAGCTTCGCAAGTTAACAAAAATATTTGTGAGTAGATGGTATGACCATTCGCTCACATACAAATGTGTGATTCTGGTTATTGTTGCACTACAATCAACGATAAGAAATAACTCATATGCATGTATTAAGTATAAACTCAAATAATTCTCAGAATCATTTTACTTTTTGACATAGAGAAGATAGTTAAAAAGCAACTTGATTGATGATGGTACCTATCAAAACTTTCAAACTTGATTGATGATGGTACCTATCAAAACTTTCAAGTACTCTAGTATGAAAGGAATAAATTAGAATGAACTAGCTAAGGGAAAAAGATTGAAATCGTCTCAAGAGATAACTTGGGAATCTGCTTGATATATTTGTTTCTTCACCAATGGCTTTGTGGTCTATTTCAAGTGAGAGCTAGCTAAGGGAAAAACGCTTCGGCCATAAAACGATAAGGAAATAATGGAGGCTTTCTGTAAAGAAAAGATTCTTGCAGAAACATCTACACTATAGAATATGCAATCCACTAGATTTTTGTTGGCTCAAATTGATTATATGACAAGTTTTGGATATAAAAACACCTCCCTGAATTCCTTCAAGCCCTTGATGATTGATTAAGAAGACTAGGTTAAGACATACAATAAACTACACGAGTATTATAGTATTTTGAGAGCCACTGCTGCCTCGTAAGTGATAAGGCATGAATATATCAATTAAACTTTTATCACATGAAAGTGTAAAATAATATCGAAGTTCAATAAAAAAATTACTAGAAACACGCTCTCTTTTGTTTTGTGGGACAACATTCGATGTGCCAACTCAACGCGTTACATTGGTGATAATAGCCCTTATCACCATGACTCTCAATTCTCTTATCAAACATGACCAGTGATAGAAGTTGCTAGGAAGTTCCAGTACAAATTAATGCAACCATTTGGCACGTCATTACCAATATTTGATTCTCTCGTATCCCCCCCCCCCCCCCCACCTGCTGTACTCCTGTCGGCTGAGCCAAAGATATCTTTATTAGACTCAACCTGTGGGTTGGCCCTACTGGATCCTAACCCAGTCCAATCCCATTCAATCCAGATCCAGTTTCCGGAAAGTGTAGGACAATACTTTCATGCACCGGGTATATGCTGAGAGCATTTTCACCCATAAGGGCGAGGACGAGGACGAGGACGAGGACGAGGGCGAGGGCGAAAGAGGGTGTTTTCGCACATGAGTGATGAATAGTGTTTCATCCTCGCCCTTCGCCCACGTAGCTTCCACTCATGGAAGGCGAGGGCGAGGGTGAAACATAATCTATAACATTTTATTATATAAATTTTGTGGATTATCAAGTTGGATATGGTTGAATATATTGTACAAAGAAGAAAAATAGGATTAGGGTTTCTGATATAGGTTCGGCAGCCATTGCCGAACAGGGCAGCACCCCAAACCAGAGTTCGGAGGCCGCCACTGAACGTTGCACTACACCTCGAGCCGAAGCCGTGAGCAGCGCTGGTGCTCCGCCACAGCCTCCGATGTCTTGGCACGTCGAATACAACCCGTTCGACAAGCTCAAACGCGATATGGAGGAGCCCGAGCTCAAACCCGTTTCGGATCCGGAGACGTCGTTCGTCGTTTCGAGCTCGTGAACAACGGCTCGTAGCTCTCCACCGCCTTAATCAGGTCACCACTGGCCTCGCTGTACACCGATGATTGGAAGAAGAAAGCTAAAAAAAGGGTCGAGTCTGTGATGTCACCTCCGACATCATTGCCCGCGGGCGCAGGCACGGGGCGAGCATTACCCTCGTCCTCGCCCTCTGACGTTTCGCTCGCCAATCGTCTTCGGTTTTTTTGACCGGTGGAGTCAAGTTTTCGTTGGGCACGGGGGTTCCGGCACCTTCGCCCTCGGTTTCGCCTATCAGGTGGAACTGCTCTTATGCATCGACCTCTTTTTCACGAAATTTTTACTACATAGATGGCATAATCCTAAGGATTTTATGTTTTACATCACTGTAAAGCATTCAATATCTTATGCAACTAATGGCATCTAGCACCTCACAATAAAAGTACAACAATGCTTAAGAGACGACTACGACTAATGTTCAAATGTGGCGCAGAGCGTTCATGATGATGCAAAAAGAGCTTTTCAATTTGCTTCTAGCGTCTGACTATAAATAGTATAATAGTGCTTAAAAGACGACTACGATCAATGTTTAACTGCGACGCAATGCGTCCGTAATGCAAAAAGAGTCTCTCGCAGATGCGATAATGCGTCCGATGAGGATAATGTAACTAACGAATATTTATTGTATAAACGTTTAATTAGAATTTGAAGCATATGCATTAATTGAATAGATAATCATACAATCATCTTAATTGTTTCCAAAATTATCACTTTACTTGATACACCAAAACGCTATCAATTATGTGCCTTTTCGTTTAGTAAAGATTTTTTTTTGGGACAACATTCGTTTAGTAAAGATTGGTTGATCTACGTCGACACGAAGGACAATGAACAGCCCATAAATCATAAAATGTGTGGTGATGCGATCTATCTATTTCAAAACCAACCCATGAAGCGCGAAATAGCGAGACTAGTTGCAGATGGGTTATACAAAGAAGCTCTGGGCTTCTACGCTCGACAACACTCTGCTTCTCTGCGTCCTCACAAATTCACTTTCCCGCCTCTTTTCAAAGCCTCCGGGAAGCTCCAATCGTCCCGACATGCCCGAATTCTACACACCCATCTCATCAAAACTGGGTTTTCGGCCGATGTTTACTCGGCCACGGCTCTCACCGACGCCTACATGAAACTTCATTTTATTGAGGATGCAGTCAAGGTGTTCGACGAAATGCCTGAACGAAACTTGGCTTCCCTGAATGCGGTGATTACCGGGTTTTTGCAAAATGGGTACTCCAGTGAGGGTTTGAGGCTGTTTAAGAACGTGGGCATTGGAGGGTTCAAGCCCAATTCGGTTACTGTGGCTACGATGATATCGGCGTGTGAAACCGAGAAACACGGCATGGAAATGCATTGCTTGGCGGTGAAGCTAGGGGTTCAGAGTGATGTTTATGTTGCAACCTCGGTGCTGACTATGTACTCGAACTGGGGAGGGCTGGTTTCGGCTGCAAAAGTGTTTGAAGAGATGCCAATCAAGAATGTTGTGAGCTATAACGCCTTCATTTCAGGGCTGTTGCAGAATGGGGTTTTTCGTGTTGTGTTGGATGTGTTTAAGGAGATGAGATCATGTTTAGGTGAAAATCCCAACTCAGTTACGTTGGTTGCTGTTCTTTCCGCCTGTGCTAGGCTTTTGTATCTCCAGTTCGGCAAGCAGGTTCACGGCTTGATCATGAAGATTGAAGTGGAACTTGATGCTATGCTTGGGACAGCTCTTGTGGACATGTATTCCAAGTGTGGTTGTTGGCAGCTGGGATATGACACTTTCAGAGAATTAGATAAAGTCAGGAATTTGTTTACATGGAACACCATGATTGCCGGAATGATGTTGAGTGGGAAGAGTGACAATGCTGTTGAGCTATTAAAACAGTTGGAGTCCGAAGGATTTGAACCTGATTCGGTGACTTGGAATTCATTAATCAGTGGGTTCTCACAGCTAGGGAAGGGGACTGAAGCTTTCAACTATTTTAGGAGCATGCAATCAGCTGGTGTAGTCCCAAGTTTAAAATCTATCACAAGCCTTTTACCAGCCTGTGCAGATTTATTTGCTCTGCGATGTGGAATAGAGATTCATGGGCATGCAATTAGGACCTTCATTAGCAATGACTTATTCATTTCCACTGCTCTTATCGACATGTACATGAAATGTGGCCAGTATTCTTGGGCAAGAAGAATTTTTGATGGGTTTGAGGTGAAACCCGACGATCCACCATTTTGGAATGCAATCATATCTGGCTACGGAAGAAATGGAGAAAATGAAGCTGCATTTGAGATCTTTACCCAGATGCTGGAAGAAAAAGTACGGCCAGATGCGACGACTTTCACCAGTCTTCTGTCTATGTGTAGTCACACTGGTTTAGTAGACAAAGGATGGCAAGTTTTTAGGATGATGGACAAAGATTTTGGACTAAAACCTAATACAGAACATTTTGCTTGCATGATCGATATTTTGGGTCGATCTGGCAGGTTGGACGATGCCGAAGAGTTGATACAAGAATTATCAGAGCCTTCTGCATCAGTTTTGGCGTCTTTGCTAGGTGCTTGTGAGTGTCATTTAGATTCCGAATTGGGAGAAAAAATCGCTATTAAACTTTCAGAGTTAGAGCCAGAGAACCCAACACCTTTCGTAATCCTGTCTAAGATATATGCTGGGCTTGGCAGGTGGGAAGATGCAGAAAGCATTAGAGGAATGATTAATAGCAAAACATTAAGTAAGCTCCCTGGCTTTAGTTTATTAAGGCTGCATGAAAAGTAGATTATGCAACAAACAAGTGCAACTCAAATGTCAGCTGTTAATGGCCGCAAACCAAAATTTTGGGACTGTCTAGACATAGATCTCACTGATTCAACATCTTCTTCACTGCAATCCCCATCTCGTCATCCAAGTGGTTTGCTGGTTCATATATGAAGCAAGAGATTACATCTCTGAGTGTAATGATTCCAACAACTTCGTCTAGCTCCCCAGCTACTACATGGATCCTATGAACGGACTTGGAAGCCAGAGTTTCAATCACATTACCAAGAGTCGAATCCAGATTGCATGTGATTGGTTGGATAATTTTTCCAACTTCGTCGGTTGCTGAAATGGTGCTTATGAAGTCCCTAACAGTAAGCTTCCTGGAAGAAAGAGGCACACAAAGTAAGTACTATCAGGACTGAATTGAAAGATTTCTACTTAGAGAAGCAAGGAGGTGATTGCATATGTCGAGTTATCAGAGCAAACAGTGCATTTCTTTGCCTTAAATAGGTGCAAGGGATTACTTCATATTCACAACTCGATGAGCTCAATTTACTATGTATGTTCTCTTCATTATCAAAGAAGAAGGTGGAGCATCCAATGAAAAATGTTAGATCCTTGAAGATGAGAAGAATAAAGCACTCTACAATTAATAGCTGTGGACCCAGAACAAAATGCAATTTGTTCAAAGGTTGGGTGGTGTAAATGGTTCATAGTTTGCCTTCAATTACCTGAAATGGGTGAAGAGCTCAGGCTTGAGCAACAAGTATCTGATATCTCTCATGCTAACATTACCAACTGTCCTTTTCTTCGGCCCCTCCACTACTGGAAGCCCACTTATTTCATTATCTTTCATCCTCTTGAAAGCTTCCAGTATAAGCTCATCACTCAGGACACTAATGACCTGGCCAAGAAAACAAAGGAACAGTAATATTGAGACTCCTACCTCCCTGGCCAGAAGAAACATGTTTCGATGAGTGGGCAACTTTACCTTATCAGAGGTCATAAAAGGAAGTCCGACATCAGAGATAGGCTGTTCGGCTATACAGTCAAACCAGTCCTTCCCTTTGCATCTCTCAAGACCCTGAACAACTGCTGATTGTGTAATGTAGTTCTGAATATTGGGTTCGCCAGCTTCTATTACAGGTACATTCCTCAACCCATATTTCGAAAGTAGTAGCATAACACTCAACATAGAACTATCTGTTCTTACTGGGATGAATGGTGCACAGCGGTAGGATTTAAGTATTGACCTTACCTGAAACATTAAGGTACATATCATATACAGTTCATTCGGTAAGATGATTTAAATGAGTACAAGAGAAACAGCCACTATTCATGTAGTTGCTTTAAAACACATACATGGTATTCTGCAGTATATAGTTGCGGCAATATGATGGTCTATTTTTATGAGAAACCAAACCAAATGTCTCAGAAAGTATAGGTGGCAACCAATACTCTACACAATCTTCTTGTTAGAAATGGGCTTACTGTGGTAGACTTGAAGGGTTCATCTTGCAGTATAATTTTGTAAAAGTCCTTTCCTAATTCATCAGCAGCTGTGGGAGCGTCTTTGCCCATCCCTTTTTCTGCAGCCACGCCACCAGCCACAGCAGCCCCAACTGCAGCAGCTGTGAGCCCTGCAATTGCAACTGGACCAGTAACACCCAAAGCTAATGCCCCTGCTGCGCCCACTGCCCCTGCTCCGACTCCAGCCGCTGTTGCCGAAGTAGCTGATAGAGCAACTGCAGCTAGTTCTGCGCTCTCCAACACCCAAAGAATAATGGCAGGGTAATCTACGATTCCAAGGTACCTCTGTCTCCAATCTGAACTGGTTTCTGCTTCTGGGTTTTTCACAGGAGCTGACAGAATGTTGTGTTCAGACAGAATCTTAACGGCATCAGCAATAGATGTCTCTGCTTGAATCTCAATGACTGCAAATAAGAATATAACACGGCATTGATTTTAGCTAATCGTTTACATCATATAAAGAATGTTAATTACTCCCAAGTTTTATACTGAAGGGAATTGTTTTTAGCTAACCATCTATCTCGTTCAATTCATATTTAGTCAGTAAACAAGCTAGTAATGAAGTCATGGATTGATTATTTCTTGCTGTTACCTTTGCCTCCAGGTACACCTGGGAAAGATGACACTGGAATTTTCAAAAATGCAGACGTCAAAACCTCTTGTAGAGAATGGGGTAGTTTCTTCCTTGATTGAATGTTCTCAAAATAGGCATCGCAGCTTGAAATTTTAGATCCTTCCTTGACCTCTTGTGCTTCTGCTTGTGCCATGTATATGCTACAGGCAGAAATTGAATCTTTACTCAATGGACAAGAAACCGTAGAATCAATGGAATAAATTTATAGAATTCCCTTAATCTAGTTGAACTTTGAAGTTATCATAATATGCTCATAAACCAGAATTTTTCGATTTCAATAAATGGTATTTCAACTTCTGAACTTAGAAGAAAAAGATCTAATTTGATATCAATGATCTTAGATGATGATAATTAACAAGGAAATATAAGTAAATAGCTAAAAAATCATACCAAAAAAAAAAAAAATTACATTTCCATCCTATGTTTTTGAAATTTTTTGCCAGTATAATGCATAAATTGTTGATAGAGAGACGATGATTGGCCGGAACTGGATACCTCGAGGTGTGTGCTTCCGATCGAGAAACTGCTGTTGTTTTCTGGTGTATGGAAATTCTGATGATTGCTCTTCCCAGAAACAGTTACCTTGGCTTCTGCATGCATTCTTGAGCCTAGCTTTTGCCATTTATAGGCGTAGAATACGTGTGCGACACTTAACTCACCACTTGTCATGGCAGTGAGCTGCCGACTAAATGTAGAACTGGGCCTGGCCCAGGAAACTTGAATCACTTATTGCAGGTACACTACAGACGATACACTGCTCCAGTTTTGTTTGCTTTTCCATTTCTTGGGGGTTTAGATTCTCTAATTATGAACTTATAGAATTTGTGTTTCTTTCTTTTTCATGAGTTGTATAATCTGTCCATTAACAGATGTAGCAGAATCTACATCTGATAGCGCGACCTAATTCAACCTGCTTAACAAAGGGGTTACACTAATTATGTCCTGTTTATCATTAGTTCGTATTATAACTTTGATGTGCATATTGAGTATGTCGTAAACAATCATGATCAGTATAAACAACTTAGGCCATAAATTATTATTTTGATACTATAAATCTATAAAATTGTACAACCTCCCTTACTGTTTAGAGTACTGGTATTTATCACCAAACAAGTAATACATAGAACCTTTAACATTCCTCACCCCAAAACTTTTCCCATTCTGTCCAAGCATTAGAGGAATGATGAACGGTAAAATATAGAAGAGAGCTCCTTGGTTTTAGATCAATAGCAAACAGGTGTCTCACTGCTTAATTATCTGCTTCACAGCAAATCTCAAGTAGGGATCAAAGTGATTGGGAGGTTCAGAAACGAAGCAAGAAATCACATCTCTCAGTGTAATGACACCAATAACTTGGCTTTCCTCCTCATCGACCACATAGATCCTATGAACCGACTTGGAAGCAAGACTTTGAATCACATTACCGAGAGTTGACTGGAGATTGCATGTAATTGGTAAGATATCTCTTTCCTGGTTTTCCGATATGGTGGTCATGAAGTCTTTAACAGTGAGATTCCTGACAAAGAAGCAAACAACTTAAGTTCATTTAATTTGTAGTTGTCGTTGCCGATTGTTAAAACCAACCAATGCATTTTTCTTTTGGACAGAAACCAGTGTATGCATGCAGATGATGAGCACTTCAATTTCATGGTAACTTGTGAAAACAGATGGGTTTGTGCAAAGCAAATGGTCCAAAGTTTGCTTTTGATACCTGAAATTAGAGAAGAGCTCAGGTTTAATCAAAGAGTATCTGATATCACTTATGCTCACATTTCCAACGAACTTCTTGTTTGTCCCCTCAACAACTGGAAGACCACCAATTTGGTTCTCTCTCATTTTCTTGAAAGTTTCTAGTATGGGATCATTAATATGGGCACTAACAACCTACCCATGAATACGCAGCAATATCAATATTCAAACTCCAAGTTCTCTGTCACCCAGAGCCAGAAGAACATTTATGCAACCAGTCAAGCTTACCTCATTAGATGACATAAAAGGAAGACCCAGATCAGAGATACGCTGTGCAGCAATGCAGTCGAACCATTGCATTCCTTTACATCCGTCAAGACCATGAAGAATTGCTGATTGTGTAATGAAATTCTTGATATGGGGTTGGCCTGGTTCAATTACAGGTACATTCCTTAACCTATATTTTGAGAGTAGTAGCAATACGCTTAACATAGAACTATCCGTCGCAACTGGAAGGAATGGTGCCCAGCGGAAGGATTTAATTACTGACCGTACCTGAAAAATTCAAGTAATTATTGCATATTATATAATTCATTCATTCACATATGATGCGATTACTGCAGGGATGTTTTTGTCAATCCTGAAGAAGAGGAATAAGTGAATCTTCATGGTAGAGATTAACATACTGGGGTAGACTTGAAGGGTTCATTTTGTAGTATAGCGTTGTCATGAATTTTGTCCAATTTATAGGCATCTGTGGGAGATTCTTTGCCCTCTGCATTGTCACAAGCTGCACCCGTTATAGAATATGAACAATAGGACAAAAACTCAAGTGGCTACACAAGCCATTTTAAGCTGGACTCATATAAGAATGCCAGAGATAAATGAATCACCTATTTTGCCAACGGCAGTAGCAGCTACAGCAGAACAGACTGCAGCAGCAGTTAGACCTGCAACTGCAGCAGGACCAGTGACACCCAATGCCACTGCTCCAATGGCTCCCATAGCTCCTGCTCCAACTGCAGCAGTTGCTGCACAAGATGATGGAGATGCACTAGTCTCCAACACCCAAAGAATAATAGCAGAGTAATCTACAATTCCTAGGTACTTATCACTCCAATCAGAACTTGTTCCTGCTTCCGGGTTTCTCACAGGGGCTGACAATATGTGGTGTTGTGACAGAATCTTGACTGCATCAGCTATAGAGGTATCTGCCTGAATCTCAATTACTGCTAATCATATGTTAGACAGCGTTGTTTAATGAGAAATGCTAGCGAGAATTGCTCAAAATTAAGTTCCTACACGGACTCAAGAGTTATTGCTAACCTTGACCCAGTTTACACATACACAATAACCACGATGTGGCCACAAGTTCATATAGGAACTTTCTTTTGAGCAACTCCAGTGAACATTTCTCTTTAATTATAGTCAATCATCTCAATTGAAGTAGATAATCGTTGCTACCTATCATGTACCTTTGCCTCCAGGAACTCCTTGGAAAGATGAAACTGGAACTTTTGAAAATGCAAACGTTAAAGTTTCTTGAAGCGTACATGTTATTTTTTTCCTCGACTGGACTCTTTCAAAGTAGGTGTCGTAGCTTGAAAGTTTAGGACTTGCATCCTTCACCTCTTGTTCTTGTGATTTTGCCTCTGCTTGTGCCATATCTACACTAGAGGCAACAATTGGAATGTTCAATCTCAAATCATAGATCTAACTAATAGAAAGTACATATTCAAAGAATAGAAAGTACATATTCAAAGATATTAGAAGCGTTCCCTTTTTCGTCCTGTAATTTTGCTGCTTTTTTTTTATAATGGACCACAGAGAAGCACATTGTTGAGCAGCTAAAGAAGATCAAGAATAATATTGCAGGATTGGTGGGAATACCTCAAATTTATGCTTCCAATGGACTCAGAAATTGGTGTTTCGATTCTCAGATCATTCTTCACTCAAAAGCAGTTCCATGTTCCCCTGTTTTTGTTGTTGCAATGTGTAGGGATACGTGTTGAGCTTGTAATACATCACCAGTTTTATTCGGAATTCATTGAGTTGGTCACTACAAGAATTCATTTGGGCCTACTGGGCTCATCGGGGCTCCCCATAATACACTAGTAGGGATTTGATTATAAGGAAATTATGGAGTCGCAATGGTATCTTGTGGCCTAACATACTACATAATTACTAATCGATATGTGCGGAATGCCACAACTGGAGGAGAAAATGGTTGGAAACTAAGATGTGAATTCTACAAAAAGTTTACAATCTCAACCTGCATAGTTCTATACCAATATGTGTATGTAGTAGCAGTTTAATTCCAGTTAATTTACACCATCAGCTGCCTGTTTTTGAACCTCGCTATAGACACAACTAGATAGTAACTCGAGAAAGACATTTTGACTCAATCATGAAGATTTGTTCAGGAAATTTGAAGCACATCCTACTCCACTTTGGTTTGGTGGGTAGATTGAATTTGATGCTAAGGACTCACCCCACTTCAAATTCACCGCAGAAGTAGTACTTTCTGTAGTGGAACTTCCACTTTGATGATTTTCTCCGATCCCATTGCCAACAAAAGACGTGAGCGCCGCGGCTAAAGCCGATTGGAATTTCGGGTTTGATGTGATTGCTTTAGTAGCAGTGGCAATCGTCTCCGTCAACATCTGCTGCTGCTGAGGAGGCGGAAGAGAAGAACCTTTAATCTGATTTTGCATGTAGGATTGGTACAAATTGGGGTCTTGGAACATTGGTTGCTTGCCAATGTTGTGTATAGATGACCCGATTTGGTTTAATCTATTTTGGGATTGTAGCATTGTCCCATAATTGATGTAGCTTGGAGTTTCATGAATGTTGGTGTAAGGTGATGAGGAAAAGTTGAGACTTGTTGAGGAATATCTAGCGTTTGGAAATGTTCCGAAATGAGGCCGGGATGGGGTGGTAAGGTCGAGAGTGATGGTGGGGTGGGAGTTGTTGGTGGAGATTGAGCTGTTAGGGAAGTAGAAGTTTTGTTGTGGTAGTCTAGAGTTTTGGGAGAGATTTGTACTAGTGTTGAAGTTTAGTCCGTGGAGGTTCGTGGAGGAGGAGATGGAGGCGGTGGTGGTGGGGTTGACAAGGCCTTGTTGGGAGGTGGAGGAGTGAGCCTGAAGCATGGAAGCGGCGGCGGAGGTGGTGGAGGCCATGGCGGTGGCTGACATGGGAAGTGGGTGGTTGTGGTTACCTTCGTAGGTTGTGATTAGTATGGACGTGTCCTCAGCACACCTTTGCACCTAAACATTGAACAAGACATCCGATTAATCTTTAGAAACAAAACCTTTGAAATTAATCAAGAAAGTCAGAAGAAGATGACGTGGCATGTGTACATTACCTGTTTTCTCACAGGGCAAGAAGATGAGATTGTACAACGGTAGTATGCTCTTGGCCATGGGTTTCCTTTTGCTATTTTCTGTCCATATTTCCTCCATTGGCACCCATCATGCATCTGTAAAACGACATCGGAGCCGTTATTGACACTTTTAGATAGATATTATGCACTTCACCCACCTATAATTGTCTGTAGCAACGAATTAACAATGTGTTTTTGTCATATAATATTATGTTATCAGACTGTGAATCTGAATCATTGATCAAGTTGATTCTTATCTGAACGTGTAATTCTGCTATTAGAACAGTCTATATCTATAACAGAGCGCAACAACATAATCACCAGCATATATATAACATGAGTTCACTGAATCAAAAACTAATTACTGTACTGTAAAGTTCATGGTTAAAAGGTTAAAACTAATATACTTACTGTTGGAGCATCACATCTAACTCTTATAGAAACCCTAGCTTTTTTCAAATGGGTTTGCTGTGCAACCTCATCATCTCCACTACTTCTTGCTGTCTTCAATGTCTTACTCAGCGACCACACCTCACTCCGGTCTTCTTTCTTCAGGTCTCCAGAGCAATTATCAGAGCTCGAATTCTTCATAACAGCTTCCCTTGATTGATCAGCAGCTGGCTCAAACTTGCACCCCAACTCCAAAGAAAGTCCATCTCCATCCAGCCCTCCATCATCGTCAACGTCAACGTCATCTTTGCAATTACTAGTACTCGAATTGTTAGTCTTTTTTATGTGATCACTTGTAGTACTACTCGAAGTTCTCCCAAGGCAAAGGGAAACAAGTTCATCAGCGCCTTCACAATTACTGTCCATAGATTTCTTAGCTGTTTCTTCTTTTCGAAGAATGTCGACAAAATGCATCTGTAGAGACTGGTATTCCCTCACAATTCGGGCTAATAACAGCTTCAGCCTTTCGTTTTCTTCTCTAACTTCTCCCATTTCAGCTTTAGCTGATTGCAGCTCATCATCCTCCTGGGGCAATAATAAAATAATCAGCGGAGAAGAAATAGATTGGACTAACGATATTTTCGGGTAATTCTCTTCCTTAATCTTGAACAGCTCCCATGTATGTTCAAATCCCCTCGGCCTCCAATATTGTTTGTGTCACAGAAAACAGAAAGTAAATATATAGAGATTGGATTAAACAATGGTCAAGGTATCTATAGGCACATGCATGTAAAGTATTGAAATGATGAATACGGATAAATTAACATTGGATCACAATTTTCATTAATGGAAATGAAAAATGAAAAAAAAGATACGATCCGATCGATATCAGATTGAATCTATGACGACTTTAAGCATACATTCACTTAGTAGGCCTGTCTGGAAATTAAGATTATGATGAACTTAAAGTCATAGGTGTAGAGATAATTCAAATGTATAAAACGATTAAAATCTCACTACTAATGAAAGACGGCAACAGCTACTGATGTCACGAAGACAACAGACAAAACACTAGCTTATGTCCTTCATTCTTTTTCATCCTTCTTTCTTTCGTAATTTTGTTACCTGTGTCATGAGATCTCCATCTTTTCCGGGAAAAGAAAGCGGCTTCAAACTGTATGATTCGTCCCGTGTATCATTCTTTGTTGATGAAGACTAAGAGATTAACAAAAACAAAATTCAAAACCTTCATCAATCTAGCTTAAAGATTTCGTAAGCTTAACTCAAGAAATAACCACTTGTAACAATATCATAATATAACAAAATCGATAGAATGGACTGAATTTAGGATTTGAGATTAAAGTTTCATAGTTGGATTGCGGATTCATATGAGGTTAATTACCTTGCTTATCTCCATGGAAGTAGAGTCTGCAAGATGGAGAATTTCAGCTTTCATCTTTTTGTCTTCCACAACTACCACTGTATTGGCAAGGGAAGACTTCTCCTCAGAATTATTAGTCTCCATTTCTTTTGGCATTTCCACTATAGCTGCATGTTTTCCTTCTTGCAAATATATGTAGGGAGAGATATTAGAATTTAGAGCCTCTTGATTTTGACTTCACGCTTGGATCTATTCAATATCTATAGTGTATATACTATATCCACCGGTGCTTATCTTAACATGAATATACACATAAATATCTGTTACTAGCTAGGTCATTGAAAATTGTCAAACAACCCAATCACAGGTTTTAAAAAAAGAGCCAGGTACTAGCCAAGAAGCAATTCAATATTTTAAGTTTGAAATCAATTAACTATAATGTTAGTCTGGTAGATCATGTAGTAGTATTTTCTCATCTTTATAATTTTTTAAGAGTCAGATTTTAAAAAACTAAGATATTAATCTAGTGATATTTGTGATTTCAAGTTCAAATCTCCTCATCTATACTGTCGATTGTATGTATTAACAAAAAAAAAATATGTGCCGTTTGGACCATTTTCTTTTTAGCAACATGGAGAGCTGAACATTGAATAAGATACTATATAATATACATGTCTAAAAAACTTAAACAACTTAACCTTCAAACTTAAGACGTCTGACAAAACAACAAGGGGCTCACGCACAACTCAAATGCATCTAAAGCTCAAAAATCATCAAGTCCATCAACAGCCACGTTACTTCCCCTACCCTCCAAGTTTGGACCATTTACTTATTAGTTATACGAGACTATTAATTAAGGGTGAGGATCAAGGGACACACCATTTTCAAAAACACCCTTTCTTGGCCGTTGGATCGGCAACTTTTTGTGGGACCCATTGATAATGGGTCCAATCCAACGGCCAAGAAAGGGGTGTTTTTGAAATGGTGTGTCCCTTGAACCGGACCCATTAATTAATGTCTAAAACAGCCGTAAGTAGCGATTTCAACGTTGTTGAGAGAAGAGGATAGGTAGAGGACCATTAGTTTAAAAGACTCGATCCGACCAATCAGCTTCAAGATTTTGGGTCAAACACACCGGTGCCGTGCCTATAGACTATATTTGGGTCAAACCTCATCGATCCGCCGTCATCAGCATTTGACTCCGGTGACTTCTTTCGTAGTATAGGCCGACCATTCAGATTTTCGGTGCATTTTGCGGTGTGATTTTTAATCAATTTTTCACACCCTTATGGCCTCATTTGTTTGAAAGTTTTTCCGAAACCGGAGGGAATAATTCAAATTTTTTATGTTTAAAAATCAAATTTGTCACAACTTCTGTACAGTGTGCTGGCTGGCCCATGCCATATATTTGACATTTGTCATGGTATGTGATTTGGTGATATATTCTCTTGTGCTAGTCAAATTCAAAATGGCAAGCCAATTAGTCATCGTGTGGAAATTGAAGTATTATGTAATGGTTTTATATGTTTTATATGTCTACATATGTGTGCAAGCACTAGTGTTTCAATTTATTGTGGTCAACTAAGACAGTTGGATCGGTGTAATTTCTTATAAACATAAAATTTCCCTAAGAGAAGAAATAGCCAACATCAAGTTATCCCAAGCAAAAGTGAATGGCACCGGTTCTAAGAAATAAGCTAATCAAACAACCAAAAACAATTTGATGTTTATTTTGAAGTGTTTTTGGGAAAATATGTAATGGATATGATATTGGGATAATTTGTTATGATTTTGATGTGAATTTGAAAGAGTTTGTAATGGATATGATGTTGAAATCATTTGGAGTGCGTAGTTACATTTTATCATTTTTCTAGACAAGTTTTGTTATTAAATTTTTTAATTTAAAAAAGTAATTAAAAAGAAAGTGAACATTTAAAATTTTAGGTGGGCCTTGTAAGTTTCTTTACAAACCAATAAAAAAGTGATATGGGACATAAATTAACGGAATTCTAACCTAGGAAGTAACGGGAGATAATAGAGTCAATGGCATAGGGCTAAGTAAGTCATTTTAACCTACATGAGCCAAAATGAGATTAACAGTATGTGGCTGTGGTCATTTGCATAAAGAAGTGAATTTCAATATGATACATGTACTTTTTCTTGCATTTCAGTACCCTGTACTTTCAAATCCTTACAATTCTGTTCCACTCTTTGTAGAATCGTCAACTTTCGGCTGTTCAGTGATGATGTGGACTCTATAAGGCCCACATATTCACTCTTCCCTATCATCTGTGATCTACAACAGGTGGTGCAAGTACATCGAGTAGTTTTGAGCCATTGGAGAATGTGGCATTTGGCAGTTTCCGGCACCGTTGCTTTTACTTCAGATACACAACCCATTTACACCAGCTAATCAAATTCACAAAGTCCACATCATCATTGAACAACCAAAAATTGATGATTCTACAAAAAATGGAACATAATTGCAAGGATTTAAAAGTATAAGGTACTAAAATGTAAGAAAAAAATATATATGTATCGTATTAAAATTTAACCCAAACCACATGATACTTAATTATAATTTGCCTTTTTTTTAGACTAGCAGAGTTTGTGCAATATAGAAGACAAACTCAAGGGAATAGAGAAAAAGATATTAAACAAAAACAAATTGGAAGAAGAAAGCACAATAATCTCCGTATGCTTGTTATAGTTATAACTAGCTGATAATAATCTAGTTGTATTTCTCTTCCCAATAATGAAAGAGGCTCAGATTCTTATCCTGCAATTGAAGTTGTAATCTTGTGTTATAGCTAATCTTGATCATTACTCGGACTTGTCAAACTTAGCATCTAATCTGCAACGTGCCAACATCAATAAACTTGGGTTGCATAAATTAATTCCATCGCTAATTCGATAATCAACCAAACAAGAGCAAAAGAAAATAGAACACAATCTGTCCTTTCGAAAGCCACCGTTGTCATATACTTACGAAAATTGTTTTGTCAACTTGGAGCATGAAAACACATTAAGCTCCAACAACTAATTTTGTTTCCATTTTCAAGTCATTTGTTTGCTTAAAAATATTGAAAGTCTTTGGCGCATATTGAAACAAAGATGACATTACTGAAAATAATATGGCGAAAGGGTGGATGCTGCTTCTTAATTAACAAGTAGGACGGCTGTCAGAAGGAGAAAATTAGAGAATTAAGCATAACTAATTCATTTTAAATTAGGGTTGAGAGACTCTGATGAGACTCTTCTCTTAATCTATTTGAACCGTACGTATTATGTCATTACGTGTAGATTTTGGTAATCAAATTTAGTGGGATAGTTAAACATTAGTTTAGTATTAATTATGAATAGTCCAACACTGTAGCTTTCGTTGCAGAGAAGACGAAGTACGAGCAAATGACGATATGCACGAAGTTATCTAGTTGCAATATTTTAGTTTCAGCAGCCAACATGTCTTAAAGACTCTTAATTACAAATTTTAATCTGTTTTGATGACCATCTTCCGTTACGTAGATGCAATATGACAAGTGCTTTTGAATCATAAAAGAGCTTTCTGATGTACTTCTTACTCTCAAGATTTTCATAAAAAATTTCTACGTATATCTAATAAAAATAATTTTGATGTAAGAACTTATGAGCATAAGTGCTTCTTATAAAAACGCTTTCAATCGGCCCATGAACGTACAACTTGTTCAACTATTGATGGGAACTTAACCAAATCTAACTTGTAATTAACACTGTATAGCCATTAATCTTATTTCAACTTAGCACTACTCTACTACCGAACATGTTTAGAAAACTAATCTAGCTAGGTATAAGAAGACGACTCGTTATTTATTTACTAAATATGGGGTCAAGGGTTTTTGTACATGTTGACAGCTCAAACGAACGGTATGAGCTTTTCAGATGCACATGTTCAGGAAGCCACTCCATACTTTCGGTTGTCAACTCTGTGATTAGGAAGCCACACTTAATTAATACTCTTGAATCTTAACAGCCTTGAAAATTTTCTCATTCTCTTTTTAATATGAGAGTTCTTTCCGTTTAAACATAGTGGTCGTTATTATATAAGCCTAAGTCAATCTCGATGTTGATTCAAGTATATGAAACTATATCTGCTCATTGGATAAATTAATAGCTTGCGAGATTGACCTCAGGTGTAATGTACTATCTTTTCATAGCAATTGGATCAGTATTCTTGATTAGTGTCATGGATCACCACTTTTGCTGTGTAAATTAGATTAGTTAAATCTTAATCTAGCAGATTTCCACAACTGTATTTTAAAAGACGAGTTTAGATTAGGATGAAACTGGTCCTGTCGATTTTCGGACCAGTCAGCGTGTACTTGGAAATATTCAAATATATGGCATACAACTGCACTTAATAGTATGAGGGCAGTATGGTATTACAATTTTTTGTTGTAACACAGTTTTGTGGTTTATATATCTTAGAACTAAAAAAATATCAACTGAGTAACCGAGTATTACTTGGTCTTTTGATAATCACTTCTCTCTAGTTAATAATCAAGCTGATTAGCCACCGGATTAAAATAAATAAATAGCAACGAAACGGTTTGTCTTCCATGCCGAATGAAATATTGCATAATAGCATGACGTTTTGGGCAGCACTATAGATTACAAGAATAGATTAGTCAATCCTGTTAGATCATGCATGAGAATACAGCCAACAACTAAATATATGTTGTACAGCAACTCATGGGTACATATAGATAAACAAAATGGCCATTGTTTATTCATTTTTGCTACTAATTTGACAATTCTTGTAAGAAACATCAGTAGGACGAAAGGCTGACCCCCCATTAATGTCACACAGCACGGCAATGCACTCTTTAACTTTTGCGTGTTGAATCCCAAAAGTTTCAGCACCAGTTGGCGTTCCCTTATAAGACCCAGTTTTCCCTTAGCATGTAGCTAAAAGAAGAAAATGAAAGATGCTTGTACTTCAACTAAGCAAGAACACTCATCTCTACAGTTGGGATTTTGTGTTTGAATCTCCCATTATAAGGTGAATGATGTGTGTAAAAAGGCGAGCTAAATGGAACTCGTGTTAAGGGTTAACCTGCAATTTGACATTTGGCCAAACCTCTCGATGCATGGGCCTTGGACTTCCACAAGACAAGGAACAGTGTGATGAAATGGAAATCTATGGGCTGGGAAAAAATACCATGATCAGCTACTTCATTCGTTCTTCAATCTGCACTACATTTTCCGTGATGACATACATATTACATAGCCAAAATTTGGGGACTTGTTTAATAACAGGACAGATACAACATAAATGATTAACATCATTTGCACTTGAGAGTTTCCTCAATGTTTACTACCGGCTCCATTCATAGTCTCCTCCATACCTAGTATTAGAGTTACTGGCACGGCTCGAATCTTCAGGTTTTATAGAGTTTGCATATGCATGCCAACCTAAAATGTACGGCAAGATAAACTGAAAAAAAACAGAAATATATGAGTTCTGACCGTTAAGAATTCAACTAATTCAGGGGTCTTATGCATGCATCTCTAGTGGGTGGGAGGGTATGTCTGAGAGACAGAGAGAATCATACATTGAAAGCTGACTTGAGAACAGCAAACTCCGCTCTGGTGATAGGAATATAAATGCTCTCGTCCAAGTTGATAAGCTTGTTTTGAACACCTTGAATATTGCCATGACGACAGTAGAAACAAGATATAGGTTAATAAATTGCGTGCCGTACAATAAGTAAATGGCTTACATACAGTATTGTCGATTTTAACACAATCTATACATCACAAACAAAGTCGCCTCTAAAAGCTCTAACACTTTAATTCTTTCAAGTATTGCACATTTGCACATCCATTGTTTGCCCAATAGTCAAAGTACATCAAGTGCTTGCCCAATAGTCAAAGTCTATAGGTTGATAAAAACATCAAAAAGTTCGGCTAAAGCTTTGATGCACCAAGTTACCAACAATATATGACTATACTCTAAGATGTTGATTGAGAACCAAGATACGCGATACAACAAATCACGCAGTGGCATAAAAAGTGAAAATTGTCAAATCATCCATAAAGATTTCAAGGGAAAGAGGATTACTGAGGTTAAAGAAATGGCCAGAACCATCTGGAAGAGGCTCCACCTTCAGCACCTTCCTGACTTTGCCCTCATCACTGAAAACAAAACAATTTTCTGCATGTTTATATTACTCGCTTTGTGTAATCTTCTAGTTAATAGAAATATGATCGTACATGGACATCAGCTAAATATTGTGAGGGCTACGATATCAAGTTTATTGCAGTCATAACGAATCATTAAGGTGATCCTTTCTGGCTGTCTAGATATATTCATGCATACCAAAAGAAAGAATGACAAGATGAGATTTGTACTCAATTTATGTTTACAGATTTGTATGCAACGCAGATGATTTCGATTGCACAGATTCATGCATTCAATTTATGCTGAGTGTATATCCACAGAGAAACAATACAATACGGGAAAACGAGGGAGCGAGTGAGGGAGTTCAAACTTGCATTCTTTATTTTGAAATGAAGTAGAAGAGTGGATAGCATGGTACCTTTTCCCCTTAAAAGGATCATGGAAAAATTCAATGGACTCTTTTGAACCAAGGCAAACCAGGCTTCCAATTTCTGTCACAGATAGTGAGAACACCTACACAGACCAAATTGTCACTTTGTGTATTCTAATTCATAACTCCAATTATGGTAAGTTGAGTAACCCCACACAATTACTCAAAGGTTTGTCAATGCCAAGTGGTAGCCATGCACTTAATGTCTTCCAATGGAATTATTATGAAATGACAAGGGACCAACCAAAATTATAGGATTCCATAGTTTAGAAATAGAGGTTGCTACGGAATGACATTAACTCAAAGATTTCAATTCTCAAAATTCTAGTAAAAACCCACGCATTTTCAGTATGCATAATAACAAAAGCATCTTGGCTCACCTGCTTTCTACTCCAATCATATACGCGAACACCTGCTGCTGGGGCAAACTGAAGTAGCACAAAGCCTTCCCGGGAAAGTTTGAATGCCCCTGACTAGTGTACACCCCAAAACCATCATAGAAGAACACACATTCCTAACAATAAGTACAAAGAAAAAAAAATTGAAACATACATCAAAATCAAATTACACATACATCTAAAGCAGTGAACTCTGGAGCTTTGGGCTCTACTGTAAGAGCTGCTTTTCCTTTGTATATCGAGTGCCCCACGAAAAACCTAGGCGAAGACGGAGTTGCTACCCACACAAACCAAATAAACACATTTATCAATTCCACTATATAATAGAATTGAGTATAACATGTTGAGAATTCAAAATTCAACCAAAAGGTTTACGCTTTACAATTTGTTTTCATTCTAATTGAACTCATAAGCAGGATAAAAAAAAGGTTTAAACTTTAAGTTTAGTTTTCAACCAGCAACCAAACAGTCCCTTAACTCTATCCATTTCCAAATCAATCTTCAAACCCAGCAAACAGATAAAATGGTGTAAAAAGCAGGGATATTTACCTCCGGCGACGGCGGCGGCTGGAGGTTGGGGAGCCGGCGAGGGCTTGTTCGGGGCGGAGGTGGCGGTGAAGCGCTGCTGGTCGAAGTAGTCGGACTGGCGGCATTTGAAGGAGAGTCGCTTCCGCGACGAGGTCGAGTTGGGAGCGAAGCCGAAGGTGTTGGTGCTGAAAACCCTAGCTCTGCTGGAGGCGAAGTGCGAAGAGAGGAGTTGGTGGTTAGGGTTTTGGGAAGCCATTGGAGAAGATAAAGAGTCGAGCTTCAGCATTTTCGACACTGCCTTTGCTTTCTCTCTCTCTCTGCCCCTTCTCTGTGTCTGCCGCTTCTGTCTCTTCCCCGGCTAAATGGTTTTAAGTGATGGCGGGCCACATTTTGGGCTGACCGATGGGGTAATTGTGTCAAAAGTTTCGGCCCAAGACTATTAAAAACAAGAGTAGTGCTATATGGTGAACTTAAAATGGTGAACTAAATGATGAACTCTCATCTAAAGGCTGAGATCTTCTGATAAAATGGAATTGGGTGTATGTGATTACTAAACAAACTAACCCCTCTAACAAACGGCAAAAGCCTTAGTTATCGTTTCCCCTGCGAAAAATAGAAGCCTCCTCCTGCTCAAAACTTCCCCGAGCTCTGCAACGCTTCCTTTAAGATGTACGAAAATCTCACCAAAATTGTTTATGCCTCAAATTCCCGCTGATATCCGAATGTAGTCGATGTAGATCCTTTTCTGTTGTTCGGAGTTTGATTTCGTTGCTTTTCATGTTACTTAATCTTCTGTCTACCAAATCACTAATGTTATTTACATGCAGGCAAGCAAGTCCAGCACATATATCGCAATTGGTAATGTGAGATGAGTTTTATAAAGGGTCTATTTTTTGTGAACTGAATTTTAAGTTTAGATGATAATGGTTGCCTTGTGGTTCAGGTGAGTCTGCTGAAATAACGTATGCAAGTGGATCAATTTCTGGTTTCTTCAGTGAAGACAATGTTCAAGTTGGAGATTTCGTCGTCAAAGATCAAGTCAGTTTTGCTTTCATCTGTTCTTTTTTTCATTTTAAGATTCAGTTCCGATCATGGCTGCAACATTGGTGATGCTTTAACCTTTGTGAAATCACTTTGTTAATTCAGGCTTTCATTAAGGCCACAAGAGAAGGCAGTCTCACATTCCTTATTGCAAAGTTTGATGGACTTCGTGGCCTCTGATTTCAGGAAATCTCTGTTGGGAATGTTCACCCATTCTGGTATTAACTTTGTTTCAAATCTGCATTTTGTTTCCTCAGAGTAAAGCTTTGGAAATTTTGTTCATTCATTCTAACATTTACAGGCAAACCATGTCGGAACAAGGTCTTCTAAATGTAGATGTCTTCTCATTCTGGCTTAACCGAGACACAGATGCAGAAGTAGGAGGTGAACTTGTTTTTGGTGGTGTTGACTCAAGCCATTACATAGGGAAGCATACCTATGTTCCGGTTACTGAAAAAGGTTACTGGCAGGTGACTGACAATCAAAAAGTTATATGTCTGGATTGTCTACATCTTAGTTTCTGTGTATTCTGGGAGGGAGATTAAAAGTCTCTAACAAGTTCAGAATTTCTTCTTCATGCTCAGTTCGAAATGGGTGATCTTACAATCGGGAACCAGTCAACAGGCGATTCACTAGCACTTTAAACATAGAAATGTTTGTTACCTTGTTTGATCATTGAGTACTCCTAACATGAACCATGGGGTAAACAAATATATTGTCCTTGGGTGTCCCCTATTCTTTACAAAGTATGAAACTTTTAAAGGAAGCAATAGCCAATGACTACAAACTTTATGAAACTATTAAAGTTATGATTCACAGGTGTTTGTGAGGGGGGTTGTGCTGCTATCGTGGATTCAGGAACGTCCTTGCTAGCCGGTCCAATAGTATGTGCTTCCAACCTTTCTATTATTGTTTTATTTCCAACAGGGATCCATGTTTCATTTGGATTGGCTACTTTTTCAGACTGTTATTACTCTAGTTAATCATGCTATTGGTGCTGAAGGAGTAGTGAGTGTAGAGTGCAAGGAAGTTGTGTCTCAATATGGAGACATGATATGGGATTTACTAATATCAGGGGTGAGTAGTTTTCTGATGTTAACCAAACTTCGAGCTTTCTTTTCAACTTAACAAAGTCAGCACCAGATTTGAGGGTAATCCATGGTCTGCAATCTGCAGGTACAACCAGACCAAGTATGCACACAGCTCGGTCTATGTGCACACAGCTCGGTATGTAAGGTTAGGATAGCACACCAGAAATGTTGTGTATTTTGAATATCATGAATCAGCGCATATCCTTTTTGTTTGTTTGTTTTTTTTTTTTTTTTTTTTTTTTCTGTTCATCCTAAAAATCATTGTGATACAATTCATTTTCTGATACTAAACTCAATTCTGGCGCAGTACTGGGATTGAAACAGTGGTCGAGAAGAAAAGCCATGAGGGATCATCAGCTGGCGACAGTGCTCTCTGCACTGCTTGTGAAATGGCTGTTGTCTGGGCTCAAAATCAACTGAAACATTCAGGAACAAAGGAAAATGTACTTAGCTACATCAGTGAGGTGAGTTACTATCTTACTACCCCTGGCCTGTGTTAAGAAGCCAAAACTGAAAGTTTTATTGAGTATTTTCCTTGGTACCAAACTTGAACATTTGTGTGATAGCCTCCCAAGTCCCCAAGGAGAATCACTTGTCGACTGCAGCAGCATTTCGAGCTTGCCAAACATTAACTTCACCATCGGAGATAAACCTGTCACTCTCACTGGAGAACAGGTTGGATTCTGACGTTATAGACTCTTCTTCTAGTTGATGACACTTTTTTTTTGGACGGATGGTGACACTTACTTTTGCATAACTAATTATCATGTTTGATTCTGAAACCCGTTTTGTCAAATTCTTCTCCAGTATGTTCTGAAAACCGGGGAAGGCATCGCTGAAATCTGTATCAGTGGGTTCACAGCTTATGATATTCCTCCTCCAGCTGGTCCTCTGTGGTAACTTATCCTAACCTACACTAGTTCCATGTAACAAGGACTAATGGACTGCACTCAACCTTTGGTGCAATCTGTGTTATGGTTTCTCTTAGCTGACACCATTTGCATACGCAGGATTCTTGGGGACGTATTCATGGGGACGTACCACACGGTGTTTGACTTCGGTAAGCTTCAACTGGGATTTGCCGAAGCTGCTTAACAGCCTTGGCATTCTGGTTGTGTGTAGTCTATCTAGTGATCTTCAGAACCTTTTTAAGATGGAGATTCTATGGTTCAGATAAAATGTTGTATCATATCTGACTTTATTGTATAATAAGAGGACTCAAAACATTATAGCTGGTTTCTACCACTTTGATAGCAATTTGACATAACTTTTATTCATAGGAGCAATTGATATCTTCATAGACAATACTCCTCAACTTATCATAATAAATAATCTTTACAAAACCAACCATTCATATGCATCGACTGATTCATACACCTATATACACGATTCGCATATCGTGCATCACAGCAACATTTGGCTTCTTCCCCGCGCTACCAAACGAGATCTGTAAAATGAGAGGAAAGTACCAATATGTTAGAGGACAAATTTGCATCAATTAGAGCTTACTGCCTTAATATTGAGTGTTAGAATCCAATTGTCAACAGCTAGCATGTCCAACAAATTGCCTAGACAAAAGAGTTTCAGCGTGTAGAGGTGCCACCTTCGGAAGAAAACCCAAATTTCAAAGCCTTCCGCTGATCCTGGTCAGCAAGCGTAGTAGCATTTGTCAGTTCAGTGGAAACTGGAGCAGATACAGATTCTTCTTGTTGCTGTTGTAGCTGCTGCTGCTGCTGCTTTTGTGTACGAGAGTCCGCACTACATGGAATTAGAAAGAAAGAAGTGATACAAAATGAGGTTACAGGGAAACAGATTAACGAAATGAATCATGTATGAACCAGGGAAGGGAAAATGAGAACAATACATCTGAAGAAATTTCGCCATTTCCTTCTCCTCACGCTGCTGCTCTCGTTTTCGGCGATAATCAAAATTTACAGCACCACAATGTACATCTTCAGTACAGTTTCCTATACCAAGGTAGCCACCATGTCAGACGCCCACATATAACATGTAATTGAATGTTAATAATGTGAAGTACTTCTCTTTACTTCCTCAATATACAAATATTCAAACGCTATTGACAAACGGAATGGCATACCTACACGACACAGCTTCTGCTACTTGGCGACTCAATGATTCAGCCGATCGAACTCCTCCATAAGCGAATCATGTTGACAAGGCTGGGTTTCCTGGGCAGAGTGGATTCAGCATCCTTCTTCTAGCGACTCCCAACTGACAATCCTACCGAAAAACCAAACAACCCAAATCCACTCAGCTAAGAAACCGTAGCCTAGCATATAAATTTGAAGAACATAAACTATCTAAAATTGCAAAAGCAGAACCAATCAGCATATAAAGTTGAAGAACACAAACTACCTATAACTACAGAGAGTTTAGCACCCAATTGATAAACTATATCAATTTGAAAAATCATATTCAATCCCAAACCCCAAATCCCAAATCTAAGTTCTAACAAAACCCGAAAGAACATCAAATTCTTCAATACGATGAAACCAGTAAACAATTTTGCTCAATTCCGGATTCTTGTACCTGGTGAATTAGGACAGAGATGTCAAATTGAACGAGGAAGAGCCGATCTAGAGAGGAGCTCGTCGGCCGGCTCGAACTTCGACGTGCAAAGTAGGTGAAGAGTGTCAGGGTGGTGGCGGAGGTCTCCAGATTGACGCGGCGAGTTAAGGAAACAGAAATCGCCGATTCTCTTTCCCTGGGTTCTCCTTGGTCGTCGGAGCGAGAGAGAGAGAGAGAGAGAGAGAGAGAGAGAGGGAGCAGGCTTAGAAAATTGCGGCGTTTTCTCGAACACCGGGAGCAGGCGGAAAAAGAAAATTGCGTTGGCGCAAATTTTTTCTAGTTTCAAACACGCGGGACTTCTCCTTTTTTGGAGGGATAAGTTGCCGCTTTTTTTTTTTAGAGTTATACTCTTTACTGTGAGGGTTTAGAGATTACTGTGAGGGTTTAGGGTATAGGGTTTATATTCCACCAACTTTATATTTCTACAATATTTTAAAACAAAATAAAATAAAATAAATTATACACGTGTCAACTCTTGAGTTATTGATTGAATTTTAAAATATAGCACATCCGTTCAGATATTGACATGTATTTAGTGACAATTTTAATTTCTCTATTTTAATCAAATAAATTTCATTTTATTAGCTTTTCGCTCTTGAAAATTACCTCCACTACTAAAAAAAAACAACTAAGCGCTTCTTGTCATATGGGCATCACTCACCCAAAGCGGTGTTATAAACAGACATACTTAAATGCAAAAATGACCCGCTATAAAAACGTTGCAATTTTTAAAAAAACATAGATAAGGACTCTATAATTACCCCGAAAATTACTAACTGCCAATTCGAACTACTTGAGTACTATACTAACCTATTTTATTCATTTGGACACCAAATGGCTGAGTCAATTCGTAAATTTGAGAAATATCAAACCTAATGTAACCTTTGGTGTGTAGTTTGTGATAGAAACTCTCACTCTATTTTTTGAGATTTAGCCAATCTTTTCAATTCAAAATTTGTATGGACCATTAGTTGATTGCGTTAATGTATATAGTCAATTCTCGACACTAAACATAACTTGTGAGCTTTGTTACCTGCTATTTTCGATCTTTAAATTATTTTATTCTTATGTGAACAAGCAAAAATAATAAGAAAACCATTACGATGTAAATGTTGGAAACAACATTCAATGGCCAGGACTACACAAATTTTTGTGAGATTTCAGTTTTTTTTGCCTGATTTTTTAAACTTACATTTATATTTTTAATATTTTAAACCAAAAAATAAATTTAAACTTTAAAATAAAAAGGAGTATTTCATGTTTTATTTTTTTTTTTATGTATGTTATGTCCTCGAACCGGCAAAGATTTTGTCTACAAAAACTGCACTACCATTTGTTCAAGAGCTTCATTGTTAGTACTATTATTACAGATTTGGAGTAATGTAATTGAAAGTCTTGCATGATATGTAACATTGCTATTCCTCATATGCCCGTACTCAGTGGTGGAGCCATGAATGCTAAACAGGGGTTGCCAAATTGTAAGCTCTTCTTCGTTGCCAAACTGTCTATCATCTATAGTCAAAAACTCTTTTCTCAATGTATGCAACTAAGCAACCATTCATCCATTCTTCATAGTCATAATTCACAATTGATGGATAAATATTTGGAGTTTAGATCACTAATTGAGTGAAAGCTTGAGAATGAACTAGCGCTTGTGAGGTGAAGAGAAGAATTGGCGGGAGGAATGAGACACTTGACTAGCACTTGTAATAGAAATTCTTGAGTATTTGGCATAAACTTATTAATAATATCAAGAGGTACAAATCCAGTGTGATTAACAGTCTTCAACTATAGTTACCATAAGTTACATGACTTTGATATTACACAGAACACACAACAAGGCTAGCAATTACAGAAAATAGATCCCAACCCAAGTGCTAGAAGAAGCTATCATGTATCATCAAAGATAAAGATGTATGCAGAAAATGCCAAATGAAAAGAGATTGCAACAACATGATGAGGATAAAATATGTTGAATGGAAGTGATCATAAATCAATTTAAACATAACTCAATTTAAGCTCAATATTAATATACTGCTTTCTTGACTCTCTATTGCTGAACTGCAACATGGTTAGCCTATAAATATTTAAATTACTACAAACCCCACAAAGCCAAGTTTACCCAAATCAAACACCAACTAGCTCAGGTTCATCAAGCACAGTTTCCATTTTATCTTAAAACAAAATCATAATCAATTCCAAGCAGAGAAACAAAGTAATCAAAACAACCCAATGGTTTTTCAGAGTATGCCCAAGCGGCACCTCCGCCCCTGCCCGTACTGTTGGATATGTGAAATAATCTTATGCAGTTTATACATTTCAGATGAATTCGATTCAAGTAGCCAAAACCAAATACTTAATTTCTCTAGACGTGAATCATCAACAACTAGAACCTTGTTTCCATTTATAAAAGGGTAAAAAACTAGCAAAATGTCACAGTATGAAAGGAACTGCAGCCTCTCGTACTTCTAGATCCTTGCTAGAGGCAAGATGCAACATTATGCGTGGAAATCCTAGCTTCTCCTAGCTTGGTTACACTGTCACAGTCAGACCTATTCTCGTTCAGCAGGAACTGAATCAAGTTCAAAGCTTTCCTGAAAAAAGGATGATTATCATGAGAATTCATTGTTGATGACTTCAATATACAAACTATTCTATATAGCCTCAGGGAAAATGAAAACTAAAGACATACTTAAACCTTTGTAGCACACCATTACCTCTGGAATCTCACGTTATCAGAAGGCATTTCCCATCTCTCAAGGCCGCATAAGCATTTGCTCGACGGAATGTAGTGATACCAGGTTTATTATGCCGGATTAAAGCTGTAGAGTCGATTCATTTGGAAATCAAAAGCTACATCAATACCATTTCAGGACAGCGCAAGAACTTAAGAACACAAGAACTAGCAAGACTAACCAGCAAAACCAGTTAATCAAAACACTAAAACCAATACTTACAGGAAATCGCACCGAGAGCCTTGATCCAAACAGTCACATCAGAATCCGATGTGAGATCATTATACAGATACTCCAAGCCATTTGCGTCCATTACCATCTGCTGGCTTTTGGGGTTGTTCTGGACAATCGTGGTCACAACCTCTGCAGCCTTTGCACTAATATTGGCATGGGAATTCTTCAAGTATCCAAGAAGCGGAACCAAACCGCCAATCGAATGAAGATCTATAACGCATACAATGTAACAATCACATTTTTGGACCAAAACCAAATACCAATTTGCAAAAGAGTTCAATCAAAAGAGTAAGAAATTTTACCATTGGCCATGTCAATGGATTCAACATGCTCCTGCAACTCATCCAACAAATCCGCCACAAACCCAAAAGAGTTCAATCAAAAGTGTCTATTGGACAGCTGATGCTGCTTTGCAATTTCATAGTCTTTTCTGCAATTAAAACATGCTGGACTTTTTGATTGCTTGTATCGTAGTTTATTCAATATTATTACTTTTTCTTGCAGTAGATGGTTCCTTCAGTTTTTCCATTGAACGATTTTGCAAGGACTTCTATATACTCAAAGTCGCAGCAGATGAAGGTAAGCTACTTGAGTTTTGTATGGATTTATGTCAAGTATGTTGCTGACTAAACATAATATGCAACTAAAAAAACTGCAGAACTCATAAATGAATGTTTCAGCATTGGGGAAATTTTTTTTGTATGATCATTGCTAATGAAATTAGATACAAGCTCGATTAATGTGATTCTTTCAATAATAGTAAGCTATTTTCTGCGATCTGAGTTTGAATGCTTTTGAACCAATGCCTAAGTTGAATTATATATCTGCAACTTCGGTTTCTGTGATAGTACCAACAAATTAACACCTAATCAATCAAAAGGATCAAAAAATTTGGTGTAAAAATTACCTTCAATATCAGCAGCAGTAACTCCTTGCTCTTCCAAAACCTGCTCAGGAGTTTGCATTACAAGCGTAATCTCCTTCATTCGCTTCACAACATCAATGCTCTGCGATTGCACTGCCTCCATGAACCACCTCCGGTCCTCCTCGCTACACCCAAAAACCAATCAAATTCGATCTCAGCCGTTCAAAATACATGTATTTCAGCACATGAAGACTAGAAAAAGCTGCGAACTTTGTGAAAATTACCTCAATTCGCGATTGGGGCGAGTGCCGTCGGAGTGGGCGAGGCTCCATTTGAGCAGTCCTTCCCAGTTGCGTCCGTCTTTCGCCATTGCTGCTTCGTTCTTGAGCAAAAATCAACCCTAAAAACCTCTGCTTTTCTGTTCTCTGCCAATCGATGAACAAGCGAGAAATTATAAGGAAGCGATTAAATGCAGCAGAGAAGTTTATATACGAATCGTCAAATTTGCAGCAGTGCTCGACGTTCAAGTTCCCGAAGCGGCTTGAGAGTTCTGGAATTCTTCAGAGAGGAAAAGCGAGGAAGAGGACGCCGTCCATCTCCATATTTTGTTCCGTCGGGTGAGGTAGCGAATCATCATTTTTCTACTGTAAGCTTGCACAATCTCTGCCGTCAATTCCCAATCGTGTGGCTCTCGTATGGTGTACTCTTTAGTGCATTCTGCTGATTCACCGTATAGAAAACTCGTAAAAACAACTCATCGAGGTTAAGCATGGCCCATTTTGGCCGAAAAACCGAATAGAGAAGTGATTTGCACACTACTCTTTTTTCTGCTATTTTTCGAGCTTTAGGAACCAGTCTGGCAGAAGTGGGGGTTGAGTATAGAAAGAGGAACTGGTTAAGCAAGTCACTATCTAATACAAATTTGTTTGAATGCAACCAAAAAATTCTTGATCTGAATCAATTCATATTGAAGTCAATCCATCTAAAAAACTTTTGTATTTTTAGATAAAAAAGCGTTGTATTCATGAAATCTAATTGATTTTACGCATGAGTTTTAACTTAATTGTTAGTAAGTCGACTATTTGAAAGGTATATACAAAAACTACAAAGTGATATTGTGATGAAATCCAAAAGCTAGAAACTCAGTCAAAAATCAAATGTAATATAACTTACATAGAATCTCAAGTTCTAATCGAGTCAAACCAAATCAAATCAAACCGAATAATGTCAAATTACTAAGTGGGGGTTTGGTAGGGCTTAACTTAAAAAAAAAACACTTTTATAATAAGTTTTGCGTTTGGTAAGTGAGGAAAAGCCGCTTCTTTTAGAAGTTGGCTTTTTTTTTTTTAAAGCCGAATTAACGAAGGATACGAGAGGCAGTGAAAACTTGCTTCTCGCTGGGCTTCTGCTTATTTTCAATTCACCATTTTCTCGATCTTCTTTGTGGGTGTGGGTATGGGTCGCGACAGATGGTCATGACCGAAGACGATGGTGGGCGGGCGATGGCGGGTGATGGCAGATGACGGGCCACCCAGCGCCGATGGCAGGTGAAGATGGCGACAGACGATGCTACCGGGAGACGACGACGGGGCCAAGCGAGCGACGGCAGTCTTGGGCTCTGCGAGTTGTCCGGCCTCATCGGCTTCTCCCCGTCGACGCACTGGAGGCGACGCACAATCGGCTGGGTCAGACGAGGCGATCGGCGGCTGGGTCAGGAGAGACGACACGATGGCTGGGTCGGGAGAGATGACGCATGATCGGCAGAGGGCCGATTGCTTTCCCTTTCGCTGATATGTTTTGCTGTTTATCCAGTCCACTTCTATGACTTTCTAAAATTGTTGGTAGCAATTCCATATTGATTGTGATGCTGAATTTAGATGAGATGATTGTGCTGCTGAAGGCTCAAATTTGTGCTTCATAAACCTGCAAGTTTTTTTGCAGTTTGTATATGGGTTTTTTTTCTGGGTGTATATTGGTGAATTTGGTTGCTTTTGTTTAACAATATTAAAGATGCCAAACAAAGCAAAAAAGCCCTACCAAAATTACCAAACGCTTCCCGGCTTATTTTTTCAGCTGCTTATTCTCGTAGCAGAAACAGCTTTAAAAATAAATTTAGGGATTATGCCCAAAAACTACTATTCCACTTTTATTATACCCAAAAACACTACCTCATTTTTTTTCTTACAATTTACTACTACTATTATAATTTAATACCAAAGCAAAATTAAAAGCCCACTACCGTGCATATGCGTGAGGCTCACGCTCACGCTCACGCACCCGACATTTACCCACACCCCACATTTACCCGAATCACACCCACTCCTCCGTCAATGCACGCCAAGACCGGTTCGGAGGTGACAAGCCTCGCGCCGTCGTCGCCAACCAGATCTCCCGACCCATAGTTGGCAAATTTTTAATCTTTGTTGTTGAAATCATGTGGGGATTTGAACAGGGGTTGATTTTTAATTTTTTTTTTGTTGAAATCGTGCGGGGATTTGAACAAGGTTGATTTTTAATCTTTGTTGTTGAAATTGTGTGGGGATTTGAACAGGGGTTGATTCTTCTGTGGACGGTGGAGATGCGGCAGATTTGCTGGAGGCGGTGAAAGTTTTCGACTTGAACGGAATTGGGATTCCGATTTCGGATTTGTGGAAAGATAATATAGCTGTCATCGCGTTTGCGCGCCATTTTGGGTAATTTTCTATTGATAATTGAACTAGTATTTTGAGTAATCAAGTTCTTATTCGCCATGGTTAATCTATGTTTGTTGAAAGTTCGAAGTGTTGTTCATTTTTCAGATGCGTATTTTGTTGAAAGGGGGCCGACTATCTTGCATCAAAGAAGGTTAATTACAGCAAGTTTACATGCATTGCTTGTTTCCGTTAGCTAGTCAATTTGCACAAGGCATTTCCTGAAGTTCCTTACTGTGATAGCTTGGCATTTACTTGTTTAGAGTACCCTTTCTCTCTGGTAACAAAGCTGTAACACATTTCGTATTTTGTCAGGATGTAATGGATGCATCTGGTGTGGCACTTGTCTTGATTGGACCTGGTAACATTGATCAAGTTTGGCTTGAGAAAGCATATACAACTACTAATAAAAAAGCATGTCAGCTTAACTTAATTCATCTGTGAAGGAACTTGTTTGTTGTCCATCCCATTTATTACTTTATACTGGAGGCAGCAAACTGATGGAACATTTCCATTTCATGCGCTATATATAATTGTACTTATGTTTAAAATGTTAAGTATAAACGTATACTCTAGCACCTATATATGTTAGCAGTTGAACTGCTCTTGAATGTTGTATTTGAAAACAAGGTGACCATTTCATGCTGTATATACATAATTGTGCTTATGTTTAAATTGTTAAGTATAAACGTATACCTCTAGCACCTATATATGTTAGCAGTTGACCTGTTCTTGAATGTTGTATTCGAAGATAAATATATTCCTTCATTTTATTTTGAAGGAACAAATCCTTGAATTTGAATGAACTGTTCCTTCAAATTGGAAAGTTCCTTCATTAACATATCCTTCAATTTGAAGGAACACATCTTTCATTTTGAAGGAACACATCCTTCAATTTGAAATAACACATCCTTCAATTTGAAGGAACATGAAAGATCTGTTCTTTCATTTTGAAGGAACGCATCCTTCATTTTGAAGGAACACATCACTGTTCTGTTTCCTTCAAATTGGAAGATGTTCATTTTATTTTGAAGGAACACATCCTTCAATTTGAAGGAACTGTAACTTCATTAACACATCCTTCAATTTGAAGGAACACATCCTTCAATTTGAAGGAACACATCTTTCATTTTGAAGGAATACATCCTTCACATTTAATCACAAGAATTTTGAAGAAACACATCCTTCATTTTGAAGGAATACATCCTTCAATTTGAAAGAGCACATCCTTCAATTTGAAGGAACACATCCTTCAATTTTGAAGGAACTGTTCCTCCAAATTGGAAGTTGTTCCTTCATTAACACATTCTTCAATTTGAATGAATACATCCTTCAATTTGAAGGAACAGTTCCTTCATCTTGAGTTTTAAAACTAACTCTTTCCCTACAAGTCATATCTTTCACTTTCTCCAATCAGTAGAAACACAATACCACTCTCGTAGCGTAACTATAACTACAATTGATCGACCCACGTGCTACTGGAAATCAAAGATGCTTCCTTTACAATGCCACAACCCCAATGCTTGTTTTCGACACTCAAACTAACCAATCTTGTATGCGAAAAAAACTCGAAATCATTGTAAATGACATGTCTTGACAATTGCTTCAAGAAAAAAGCTCATACTACTACAAATACCAAAACTAATAACAACGTTTTTACATTTCTCACTAGCTACAGATATTTATCGCTTTTTATCACACAAAATTTTTCAATCTTTAGAGAACTAAAGAGCAAAGATACAAACAATTTTCCGAATTGACTTGCATGTCCCAAATTTTCTGAGTAACCAAACAGATCGAATAATAGAATGTAGAAACAGAATTACAGCAAACATTGAGGCTATGACACAAATGTGAGAAAATCAATGGCGGATACGAAGAGCCCGATGGGCCAATCGAAGCTTCGGAATAGCCCAAGCTGACGGGCCGAAGCATCGCCGTTCGGACCCTGCTCCTGGCAACGAACGGAAAAGAGCATGGCGGTCGGCGCTCCAGGAAGCGCAAGATGCTCGTGAAGCACAGCTTCGGCACGATCCGCTAGTCTTCAACGAAAACCGCGGTGTCGGGGTCACTGTGAGCTTGCTGGGAACCGAGTCGGTATGGGGGCGTCTGGCTTGATTTCACAAAGCCGGCGTTGTTGGCGGAGCAAACCGATTGGGGCAACAACTACGTCGCCGGACTCGGACGACGATACAACATCTCTCACAGGCATTTCGTCGAACAGTTTGTGTGCAACCACAAAGCTGCCCATTTTGAAGTATATATCCATGAGCGAATTCCTCACAAACAAAATCGATTCGCAATTTCGCAACGATGCAATCAACCTTTTCTCCTTCGATCAATCGGGCAACGCCGACGCAGGTCTTGAGCACCGAAGTGAACGTGTACTCGTCCAGCGGCGGAGCCTCCGACGAATATGTTGGGGCGGAGGCGATGTGGTGGTTGAAGACGAGGTCGGCGTGATGGGAGCGTGCGGCGGCGTCGATGGAGTCGGAGCGAAGGAGGCAGTACTGGGAGCGTGCGGCAGATGCTTCAAAGGTGTCTGGTTCGGAGAGAGGAGTTCTGTTAGTGTGTTTTGGAGAGAGAAAGTTGTTTGGGGAGAGAGAGAAATGGGAGGTGCGATGGGGTAAGGACGTAGCGCGTGGGTGTGAGATTACTATTAAAAATTTACAAACCAATTACAAATCAACATGTATTAAAATAGTAGTATATTGTAATATATGGAGTGTAGTAATGTTTTTAGGTATTTTAATATTTAAATAGTATGAAAATGTAATTGTTTCATAAATTTAACCCTACCAAACTAGCCCAGTCCAATACATAGCATGTCACGCGGACAAAGGGAGCGAAAAGGCGCGACCGCCTGTCTCCATTTCAACCACACATACATAGTCTCCTTCGCTCCCCTGTTTCGTATCCAAACTGTGCACAAAGCTTCAACATTTTTTCATGTCAAAATGTCGTCGCTGTGCTCCATAGGACTCGCACCGCAATGGCGGCACAACAGCCTCCGCTTCTTCACCAGCAGAAGCACTAATTTCGCGCCCAGAGTCACTTCCTCTTCAACCGACGACGACAACGTTTCATCTCCCAAACCAGCACAGGTAACCTCTTTTCTTCAAATTTCTCAACTTTTTTTTTTCTTGCAAAAAACATATTCTGCATTTCGTTTGATTAATGGTGCCTTTTGGATTGTAATTGCAGCTGGGGTATGACCCATCAGAGGATTTCTTCGGGCTGGAGGCCAATCTCAAACCCAGGTGAGTTAAAATTTGTTACTTTTCCGAGTTTTTATGCTGTCATTTGTTTAATAGAATTTCAATTTTGAATCTTTAGCATTTTTATCTGCATTGATGTTGTATATAGGATGCATGAGATGATAGTGTGAGTACGTTGTATTGGATGGAAGGCATGCTAATGTAGTAGTATGTTAATGTTTAGGAATGCTATTTTGGGTGCCCGAAAACCGAGGTCCTGGTTCGGTCCCAATGGTCAGTATATCAGAGAGCTACCTTGCCCAAGTTGCCGGGGCAGGGGCTATACTCCATGTTCTGAGTGTGGCATAGAAAGGTCCAGATCAGATTGTTCACAGTGTATTGGGAAGGTACATATATGCTCTTCCCGTCTTGAATCTATGTTCAGTATAGTGCATAATGATTACGAAGGAACAACGTATTCGTTTTCAAGAAAAGTTTAACCTTCCTGTGATTGTAATAGGGCATAATGACTTGTCGTCAGTGCTCGGGAGATTGTGTCATATGGGAAGAGTCGATTGATGAACGGCCATGGGAGAAAGCCCGCTCCATGTAACCTCTTAACTTTCCTACTTCATCCTACACTCTTGTTTTTCACTTGTATTCATCATCTAATATGTAACATTTCAACCACTGCCTTTCTTATCTGGTCATATACTGATTGTATAGACGTCCAGATGAAGTGAATAACTCTTTCGTGTTTGACTACTTTGCTCTGATATTCTAAACCTAAAGAGTGACTTGCATATATATGCTCACATACAACTATTGAAATTTTAGGTTCCTTGAACCTTTACTTGGAATGCATGGAAAGAATTAATCTACCAGGTTTCACAATCACAGAATATGCATATAACATCCAAACTATGGTGTTAAAGTGAGGCCGCGTTGCACATGGCGTATACAATCTTTGTTGATGCACAGTGGTCTTAGAGCTTTTCTTTCATTAACTCTTTCCCCTTTTCCCCCTCCAGTTCTCCACTCAAAGTGAAGGAAGATGATGAAGTTGACAATTTAGTCATAAAGCTGGATGCGAAGAAAAAATCAAAGCGAGTATACCAGTCACCACCTCCTGAAGTTGGACTGAAGATCAGCCGGTCTCTCAAAGTTAGCTTCAACCTTACCTGACATGATGCATGTACCTTGACATGAACATTGTTCTTTAAGTGTTTCTTTTGTTGTCTTGATACTCAGTGTGCATTTGCATAGATTTGGTCTTTAATTGTTCTGGTGAAGGACAAAAGCGCCAACTCTTAACAGCCGTATCATGAATTTAATCTTCTTTATCTAGTGTGATGATTGCAGATTCTGAATGCCAGAACTGGTCTGTTTAGTAAGAGAATGAAGATCATCCATCGTGATCCTATGCTTCATGCTCAAAGAGTGGCTGCAATTAAGGTATGGACTTTGAATGGATTAAAATATGTTGGAATTTTCCTTTATTTTATTCTTTTGCTTCAGCCCAGCATGCAGGGAAAGTTAAGTAATAGAAGAAGCAGAACTGGAATTTTTATTCGTGTATCATATAATCGACAAAAACTTATGAAACAGATTAAGCAATGACATACCATATAGTTTGTAGTAGTGAAACAGAAAAAAAAAAAAAAAAAAGTTAAGGGGGGGTTGGGCAGACCCCTTTCCCCCTCCCCAAACCAAACCCCACCCCTACCCAACACCCCCCCCCCCAAAAAAAAAAAAAAAAAACCCAACCACCGCCCCCCAAAAAAAAAAAAAAAAAAAGAGAACAAGAAAAAAAAAAAACGCCCCTAAAAAAACAAAAAAACCCTCCCAAAAAAAAAAAAAAAAAAAAAAAAAAACACCCCCAAGCAAAGACGCACGCCCCCCCCCCCCCCCACCCGCACACCACCCACAACCCACTTTCTATTTTTTTTTCCCTTTTTCAATTTTTTTCTCTTTTTTTTTATTTGTACAAATAAGAATCCCCTTCGTTACATGATTTCTTCTTCATATAGATAGATATAGGATCTATGGAGCAATTACTTAGAAGTACATTTTGTGCAACAGCCCTTCCTATCTGATAGAAAAGGATCCTCTTCATTGCTGCCTTTAGTGTTACTTTGTCCATGTTAAATGAGGAAATCTATAGTCACTTATGTTTTCCTGCTTTCTCGGAGGGAGAAAAAGGAAAAATAAAAAAAATTTAGCCCCGTTTTTTTTTTTTTTTTTGATGCAGGAGAAAAAAAATACCACCAAAACCACGCGCGGGGGGGGGGAAGAAGAAACACCCCCCAAAAAAAAAAGGAAAAAAAAAGAGAGGAAACGGGGGGGGGGGGGGGGAAAAGGGGAAAAAAAAAAAAAAAACAAAAAAAAAAAAAAAGGAGAACAAAAAAAAAAGGAAAAAAAAACACCACCGCAGCAGAAGACGACGCCAAAACCGCAACAACCACCGGGGGGGGGGGGGGGGGGGGGGGGGGGGGGAAGAGAAAAAAAAAAAAGAAAGGCCAACACAGCGCGGGGAAGAGAAGGAAAAAAAAAGTGCAAGTTGTGCCAAGAAAGTGGTCATAATAGTAGGACATGTCCTAATGGAAATGTATCTTCCTGAAAGATTGGTCTTCGTTCGTTAATCTGAAGAAGGAAATCAATTACAAGCATTACCACGTTATAGCCGATTTTGCTATGCATTCACGATCTGAAATATTGAAAAATAAAAAAAACACAGAAAGAAGAGAAGAGGATAAAAAGGAAAATAATTGATTTTCTTTCTCTGTTTGGCTTAAGTCTTGTTCAAACAAACTTGTATTGCCCATACTAAGGAGAGAAATTATGTATCAATACATGATGTAACTCTTTATAATTTCATAGCACCATCATCTTTTCTCGCCATCATCTTTTCTTTCTCTTTGACACTTGAAAAGATGAATGGTTAAGATGAGTTGAATTTTTATGCCAAATTTTTCCCCATTCACATTAGAAAATCATGTATTTTTTCCTTTCAATTTTTTTCACTCAATTTTTTTTCCCAATATTGTTTTTGCTCTTAATGGGCCTAAGTAAGGCACGAGGGCTGATTCACATTATCAATCCGTATGTTATTTTTGATGGATTGACGAACCACGTCCCCAGCCGTGGAAAAAAGGTCAAAGGCAAGTGTGATACGACGTCGCACAACGAAAAAAGTGCAGCTTCCGCAGCATCTGGGAAAAGGTCGTCTTCACCCACCTGCTCTCCAAACCCCCAATTTTCGCCTCCGTCCTCCGCTCTCCACACCCTCTCTCTTTCTCTCTCCTAGGGCTTCCGATCACCGCCATACAAACACCGCCATGGCCATGCAAAGCGGAATTGGGTTTTCCAAGATCTTGATCTTAGCTGGTGCAGGTAAACTCAATCGATCATTTTTTCCACTTAATTTTTTCACTGATTTTGCGTCCTTGTGTAAATTTACTTGTGTTCCATCTGAGTGATTAAATTTTTCACAGGGTATACCAGCACGATTCTTCTTAAGAACGGTAAATTATCAGACTTGCTCGGTGAACTTCAGGTACTGTATTTCAAAGCAGTCAATTTTAATTTTTTTTTTCATTGTATTTGATGGGTTTTATTCGTTTTAATGCGTACTGGACGTGAATTTGCGTTTGTCTGCTGAGAAAAATTGATGGGTTTGTGTTTATTGTTGATGGGTTTGTGTTTGTTTGTGCTTTTGCTGGTAGGCTTTGTTGAATGGGCCTGGGGAGCAATCAGACGGTGACTTTGATGCCATTGCATCACAGGTATTGTGGAAAGTTTTGGTTTCAATTAGTGTTGAAGTGATGGTTTTTGATAAGCCTGTATATTTGGATATGAATTTTTTTTGCCGGTAATGTCGTTTAGGTGCGTCGATTGGCGGCTGAGGTGCGGCAGCTGGGCTCTTCGCGCCAGATTACTGTCCTGAATGGGAATGGTGGCAATGGTATCTCACTTTTCGCTTATGTGTTCGAAAATGTTTTAATACCTTTTGGTTATGTTTGTTTAAACTTGCTATACATTATGCATAATGCGAAAGAAGCAAGTTCTAATTGATTCTCCTTTTTTCCATTGGAATTATTGTTTGTTGGTAGGTAACTTGACATCAATGATTGTGCCAGCAGCTACCTTGGGGGCAGTGGGTTATGGTTACATGTGGTGGAAGGTACCCAGATGATGTAGATATACTGGATTTTAATCTATGAAATGAAACTTTCTTATTAATGTAATCTAATAATTTCCTTTTCAATGAATAGGGTTTAAAATTCTCAGATCTTATGTATGTGACAAAGCGTAGTATGAGTACTGCTGTAACAAGCTTGCATAAGCATCTGGAGACCGTGACAGAGGTTATCGAGGTAAATTTGCTTTCTGTTGTGTAAAGCTTTCTTTCCAAGACCATGGTTGTTTCTGTAATCAGCTACAACTGCACTATTCTTTGATATTATCAATGGAACTCTTATAACCAGTCATCTGTTTTTGACATTTTTGTGCACGACAGAAAACAAAGAAGCACCTGACCCAGAGAGTTGAGAATCTGGATCATAAGATGGTGGAGCAAACTCAACTCTCAAAGACAATCAAAGAAAATGTATGTCCTTTTCCTCTTTTTATGAGCTTTTAATGTTTAAGTTTTAAATGATGAGAGGTTTCCATAAATTAGTGCAGAATAAAAAACTTTTTCTGATGAAAGTTATAAATTGTACAGCTGGTTTTTGGGTTTGTTATAGGCATCCACTATTCGTGTAGTTTGTGGCAGTATAATATTGACATGGGTGTATTGTTCAGTATTCTCACAAGAATTTCTTTGGATATTTTACTTAATAAGTGTAATATATCTTCTTTACCGGCTTCATCTCTAAATTTGGTTAGAATTTTTGAAACAGGTTGGTAAAGTCCAAAATTCTGTGAATGGCCTTGACAATGAGTTGAAATGGTTGCAGAGCATGGTTTGTGGTCTGGTGAGTTCTTCGGAAACATTGTGTCAGTCAGGCCTACTATGCCACTTGACCAGTTTTTGTTCCCTAAAGATGGAATTCCTTTTTATTTTTACATTAGATGGTCTTTTATGTACCAATGCCCTTTGCATCTGTCACACTTATTTTTCTTGGAATGTATAGTAACTTATTTCCCTTTTTCCTTTCTCAGGATGGTAAAATCGACAGTCTTGAACAAAAGCAGGTAAAACAGCCTTGCTTATATTTGTATTGAGAGGCCATAATTAGTTCACAATGACGGACTTTATAAGGGTAGTATGCTTCATGTACATATGCGCTCTGATATTTTATCACTCTGTAAGACTGACATAAATACTTCATGCAGGATCTTGCGAATATTGGTGTTGCCTACCTGGTCAGTTTTGTGGATGGAAAGAGACTTGAAATGCCCAAAGATCTGCAGGTTTGTCAGTAATAATAGACTTTAAATGTCATAATGTCTTTTTTATTGCGAGAAAATTAAATAAAAAAATAAGAAATGTGTTGATTTTGTCAAAGTTACCTGGAATTAAGGTAGGTAAACATAATCAATGCCATAAACTTCCTTGCAAGCCAGTCATAGTTGGTTGGTTTCAAAGTGGTGTCAGGGTCATCTGATATTGCTGATCTACTTATTTTTAAAACAATGTAAATTATTAGTTGATATTTTCTGCAAAACAGCAGTCATTACCATCTTATTCTTTTTCCTCTTTATGTTCTTTACCTTTAACCGATGTCATGAATCTAGTCCCTGTCCTTATCTAGAAGATCTTTTATATAGATGATCACTGATCTAATTACTTTATGTACTTGCAGAAGCAACTGAAACATAGTGTGAAATCGCGTGGTCGTTTACTTTCAGGACCTCCCAGCCTGATGGTTTGTTTCTAAGAACCCTTTTTTTTTCTCATTCTTGAAATTATCGTAATTGTGATTATCGAGAAGAGGGCTTCATCTTTAACTGTTGTGATTATATGATCATCATGCTTCATCTCCTGCATTCCTTTTGTTTCTGAATCATTTACACCATGACATTGGGGGAGAGGAGATTATCTTGCCTTTCAATCTATTCCTGACTGTTTTTCTTCCAAAGCAAGAGACTTGGGCAATATTCCTCTATATAAGGGTTTCCTTCGCTGCTTTACCTCTAGTTTGTGATTTTGTGGTTTTTATATAGGGTCCTATTACTATTTTGTCTGCCACTAAAATTTTTGTAGTTATAATGATTAAAATCTGCTACTTAATCATAATTCGTGCCACTCTCTTGCAGGGTCTTAAAGATATTGCAGATGATTTGGATGGAATGTTTAATGAGCCAATTGATGCACCTGTGCAATATGATATTGATAGGCCGGCAAGGTCTAAGAGGAACAACCTACCAAGGTCTGAATTGAAACCTTTTATGTTTTGCCAACTCCATGAATGTCAGTCAGCTTTTGTATATTCATATCAAATGCAATCTGCTGAGGATACCAAGCAATATGTGTCTTGTACCTTTTGCAGGATCTACTCGCTTTATATCTATAAGCTAAGTTAAATTAATGATCCCAAGCTGTTGCATACCACTCATGGTTATACTGTTGATTGATAAGTTCATAGGTCTCATTTAAGAAAGTCATGTTGCATACCACTCATGGTTATATGATCCCAAGCTGTAGCATACCACTCATGGTTATACTGTTGATTGATAAGTTCATAGGTCTCATTTAAGAAAGTCATGCATGACTCATCTCACCGTCAATACTACTGTCTAGGGAATTATTTGTAAAATGTACACTTCTTTCGTTTTCATCGTGCTTAACCTGGATTTTTTTTGCAGGTCGCCGTCAAACAAGTGTTGACTGCAATATTCTGGCGAAGATGGCTGCATCAGTGTATTTTTATCTTATGTAGGGTATAACGTATAAGACAGCTAGCTTTATTGGGTTAGATTATTCAAGTTTGGATGTTACAGAGTCTCAGTAACTACTGAGTTGTTTTGATGTATGTATTTACGTGTTTTACAGTTTCTGATTATGGTGACGTGAAGTAAATATTACTATGGAGCTTATAGCATGATTTCATGGCATGAAATGTAGGGACATGCTGTTGAGTACTCACTGTAGAATTGTTTTCAAAATATTTCGGTTATAATCATAATCTGGAATAAGTACTCTTTGGCAATCCTTTTCCCATTCCTTTCTGTCATTCCAGTCAAAAATAGACTCAACTTCCGGCTCAAATAGTCCGTAACCTACATAGCAATGGCAGAAAACGACCTCTCATATTGTACTGTAAACCACCAAAGAGCAAACGAAGAATGTCCATCCGACAATTCCGACAATGGTGGATCTGATTAGTAATAAAAGGAAAGGCGTCACCCTTATATATTGCCGAAGGAGATAAAATGCTTGCATTCTTTAATCTTCTTGATGTAACCACTAAGAACTAATCCCTTTATTCTTTTCATTCCAAGCGCATCTGCTTAATTTGGAAATCCAGGGAGTTATTAACATCAACTGCTTCTAACAGTCAGAAGAAGAGAAAACAAAAGGATATTCAAGCTGCAGTATACAACTAAACTAAACTGACTTCAATTCAAGTTAAACTCAGGGGTACTAAACATGTTTATGGCACCATTCCAGAGCGATTTCCCCCTCGAATCGCACAATGGTAGTAGGCTCTCCTCCTGTGAGTTCAAAGCAGGCAATGTGCCGGAGTTGGATGAGCATGCAAAAGGGTTATTTCGCATTCCACTCAACAAAATCCTCTTGAGATTGTCACTGCTTGTCTGCACTGGAACAAGGTTCGTGTCATCCTTTATGCTTTCTTCATCATCTCCTTTTAAGTTCTTCTCGACCAGCTCTTTAAACATTGAAGACTGCAAGAGGAGGCCAAGAGCGGTTGGGGAAGATGATGACTTGGTGCAAGGACTAATAGGCATAGTCTGCTGTTGCTGCTGCTGCAGCCTTTGGAAAACGTCACGATTTCTTGAGTTGTCAATGTCGTTTACAGAAAAAGAGTTGGATTGGAAAATAGACATCTGGCTTCCTTCTTTGCTGGGAACGGTGTTAGGGGAAGGTGTCATGGGCAGAGACTCTGTGTTCACCTTTGGTTCTTGGGGAGCAAGAGAATTGTTGGCTCCTGGCCTCAACCATCTGATGTATGTGCTCAAGTCAAAGTTGGTCACTGCATTGATGCCTCTGTATTCTATTGCTGCAATGTCGTAGGCATGAGCAGCCTCTTCCTGGGTACCTGTGATGAAACGAAAGAAGCCTTGTAAGGGCACTTCAAAAATAAGTTTCTCATTATGGTTCTTTTTAGTCAAACACTAAAAGCACCAGAACAACCCGGCACGCAACTGTTATTGTAACTTACATTAACAACTGATAGGTGACTTGATTCTTTCCTACCGTTATACTTGGGGTGTTTTTACCTTACAGTAAAAGTTTCCGGTTGACTTCATTGATTAAGTGAGGAAAGAAATGGATTCAAAACTTGAATTCAAACTCACCATAAGTACCCAGGTAGAGGTACTTGTTTCCAAACACTCTCCCTATCCTTGCTTCCCATCTCCCATTGTGATGGTGCCTTGCAACTCCTCTGTATTTGGATACACCTCTTGAAAATCCACTGCTCCTTCTGTAAACAAAACAATGGGATCATTAAAATGAACATTTTTCGTAAAGGGTTTTTAGAGGAATGGTAACAACTGGGAGATGAATTACCTTCTCAAAGAAGCTAAATATTCTTCTTTAGTTAGCGTGTTCATTATCTCAATTTCACTCTCATACTCCGGAACCTGAAAAGAAAAGCATTGAACAAGATTAAGAAGATGCTCATCTTAATCTTTGCCTCTAAAAACCACAGAACTTCCAAGTCATGTCCAAACTGTACCGGAAAATTGGTAAAAGTTGATGTCCCCCAGTACTTTAGTGCTGCCAAATCATAAGCTCTTGCAGCAGATTCTTCTTCGTCATAAGCTCCTGTTGAATATTTGAGCAAATATATTAAATTTCAACCTAAATTGTGACCAAGGGTAGTTCATACCACTGCATCCGTGGCCTCCCCACATCAATGTCGTTGAATAAAAATACGGTTTTGATCTAACCACTTACCTAAATAAACTTGCTTTCCCTTCTTCCTTTGTGTTGGATTCCAAGACCCTTTGTCCCATAAATGAGCTTCATATCTTCCAGTCCACCTATGCCTGCATATATATCATATCTCAAGTTTAGTCTTCACGGTAGTCGGTGGTGGTAGTAGTGACAACATAAACTGAACGTATCAAACCTGCTAACTCCTCGAAATCTTGAACTTCTCTTCACGGTAGTGGTGGTAGTAGTGACAGTTTGACCCTGCTGCTGTGGCCTCTGATCACCTCCTTGTCGATCATTATTGCCTGCGGGTGCACCAGCAGCCACAGCAGCAGACGAATCTCTGCGCCGTCTCTTGACGCACTTGTTAACCAAGGAATCTACTTCTATCATGCACAAGGGCCGCCTTCCGGGGCTCAATTCAGATTTTACACTGGCCAAATCCATGCCCCCTTATCTTTTTCTTTGTCTATTTCAGCAAACAGCAAAAGACAAATTGGTTTTTTCGAGTGTTTGTTGTTGGAAAACAGAGTGCAAGTGCTTAAGTACATGTTCTGTTTCTTGTTTTTTCGGTTGGTTTGGTTTTTTGATCGATGATTTCGGTGTGGTTGGGGACAAATATGAGTGTCTTCATGCTAGCAGCAGCTCTGGCCAATTCGGCTCTGGTGAAGGCATCACTAAAATCCCTTTTTTAACTCCATTCTGTAGCTCTGTTGGGGCAGAAAATTGACACTGATTGCAATTCCCACACTCTTAATTTCTCGGATAGAGGACTGAGTCCATTCGTTCTTCGGCATAATCTAGGCTTACATTGATTAAACAAATGTATATTCCAGCCATTCAAGAAGTTGAAAACCTTAATAAAGTTGACTATGTCTAATTTCAAAATTGTGTGTGACAAAATGTAATTTATGCCAAGAAAAATCTCAAACGTAGACTACAATGTTTGACTTCTTTGTGTCGAGTAATATATACAATGTAATTTATGACATCAAAAAACTGTTACTTAATATTCAACCATCTTTATGCCTCAATTCAAGATCAAGAGTACTATTTCGATTTCAAGTAAATAAATTTATCATAAGTTATAAGTATATATATAATTTTTATTTCGAGATATTTGATGTCTTCGAAATGAATATGTATATCCCAATACTCCCAGAAAATACGGACATAAAAAACTTTTCTGATGAAAACATAGTGGTGTAGTTTTTTGGAGGATCAATATGGACAATTAGCAGTCGAGACAGAATAGTTTTGTCTTGTAGGGGATAAGAAAATATCTGAAGCGCCCAGTGTTTTGTTTTCTGGGAAAACGAGGTAATGACAAACTTGTCGCACGTGTGGCTAGACGCCAACGTTACGATGCGCGTTTTGTTTGTTGTGGTTTTAGCTTTGTTTTCTTCGTCCAATAAATTAACCACTTTTTCAAGTTTGTGAATTAATTCACTTGTAAATGGATTAAAGAAGGTAATCAAAATTTGGAGTTGCTGTCCATGCACCACATTACCGTTGATTCCTATGCACTGCGGAATCGAATTATCGAACCTTATATGATGCTTCCATACTACATACAGAATATTACTCAAACAAAAAATAGTTGTAGCCTTTCAGTTGGTATCGAATTTTCACATAAAATTGACATAATTGAATTTGAACATTTTCTATATCATCCTTCGAAGATCTTCATTATGGTACATTCCATAACTAAAACAAACCAAAACAAAAAGTTTAAGAGATCGTACGTGTACAAAAATGATAGCAAACGAAGTTAGTTTCAATTTTCTGATTAATCCATGTAACCAAAATTTCTGTACACGCACAGAAACCAGAGATAAAGGCTAGCAAGGTTTGCCTACCACGCACTCCAGAGCACCGGCAAACTTTGTGAGCTTTGTCACAAAGGTTCCTGGCTTGAAGGGCATCAAGTCCAACTTCGTCGGGGCTTTCGCTCCGACTCCGGATTCAATGAAGAACGCTCCGTTCATCATCAAATCGCCCTCCGATCTCCACACCCAGTTCTTCCACTCCTTTTCTGGCGTATACTCCCTCTTGGTCACCTGATTACCAAGTCAGAACCGATACCATGTCAGATGATCAGTTGAGATGGTACAAACAAACAGTATTACTATAGTGCATGCACACACTTAATTGGAATGGATTCATATTTACGTAAGTACCTCTTTGGTGGCAACACTTAGACCGGCGATGAACCGGTTACCTTGGCTGATGATGGTAGGGTTCATGCTACCACCGATGGCGTACATGAGCCAATGGGTATAGTCGTTGTTGACGACGTGGAAGAATCCGTGGCGGCACCTTGGCATCCTCTGCACCAATCCTTTGCCAAAGTGGTTGAAGGCCACTGTGATTTGCATGATCTTGTCTTGAGTGTAGCTGTTGCTAGCGCCGAACAACATCACCTGCATGCATCAACTGTTTAGTTCTGCTCGACTAATTCTCTGTTGCTCTTACATATTTATTGTTAGCAACAAGGTAAACATTGGTAGGTTAATTAAGTACCTCATTGTGGTCAGTGAAGTGGGAGTTGGAGATGGTTATGGCGGTGGAACCCATGATGGCATCGATGAGCCCGTCTTCGCACCTAGCCATGGAAACGTGGTCAATCCAGATGTTGGAAGAGCCGAAAATGGAGATACCATCACCGTCACTCTTGGTCCTCAGACCGATATGGTCAACGGAGTCTCTGATGATCCCACCGGATTTGGAAACAATCTTCTTGATGTGAAGGTTGGTGATGATCACATTCTTCACAAACTGAAGGGTAATGCCAGCGCCATCGACGATGTGGACATTGGCACCCCTAGCGTCAATGGTCTTGTCACTATTCACCATCAGCTCCTGCTGTAGCCTGATGACCATGCTCCGCGCAAAGATGATCCAAAGAGGTCCTTTCTGGATCACAGCGTGACGCAGGGTTCCAGGTTTAGGATTTGCAATGTCGTTGTCCGAGGCATCGGTCACCGTGTAGATAGGGCCACCCTTGCCTCCGGTTGTCTGCTTGCCAAAGCCTTGGGCACAGCCCGCGAGGCGCTGGCGGTTCTTGGCCCAGTTGGGGTCACACCTCCAGCATGCATCAATAGGATTTGTGACCGTGCATGGACCATTGTAATGTTTTTGACCCCTCAAGTTCCTTCTTGTCGTCTTGTTTCCCTCCTTGGACAAAAGCCTACGTAATGAAAATACACCTTCATTTATACAATAACGTTATTGAGAAACTTTCAGGCTATCTAATAAGAGAATATAAATAAATTTTATATAAAATATATTTATTTCATGTCAAATTTACACGTATAAATTCAGAGAGTAATCATTTTTATTTACGGTTTCTCTTCACATCATGATAAGATAATATAATCTCTATATTACTTACTCGCCAACGTTAGTATTGAACTCGTCGGTGACAAGCTCGGGATCGGTCTGAAAAGAGTCCATGGCCTCCTTTTCGGCCTCTTCCGCTCGTTGTTTCCAGTACTCATCTAACACGAGTGGCTGCTCTGATTCGTTCGCAATTATACTTACGGCAAAGGCCAAGAAAACGACTCCGAAAAGGAAATACAACGAGTTCAACTTTCCAGCTGCCATTTTATTCTTTCTCTTCCGCCCCAACACGTACACACTGGCTGCCCGACTCCGACGGCGAGGCAAGGTTTGCTCGAGGGCGCTGAAGCAGAACCGAGCCACGCAAAGCCAACGGAGTGAACCGGTCCCGAGAGGGTCGACGACCGGATTCGTTTGCTTGGGGTGGCCTCGTGATGTGAGATAAGGCGCGCTTTTATACGAGGGAGGAAGCTAATAAAAGCTTGCAAGATAAAATTTGGCGGGAAGTGAGGGCAGCCGCTCCCCATGAGGTGGTTGACAGTTAAAATTAGGCGGGTTTGACTTGTTTCTCGTGACGCTATTACTAATTAATTAATCTGGGTCTTGTATACATGTTAGGGGATAAGGGATAAGGGAAGAAGTCTTTTTTAACCTTTGTGGGGTTGTAATTAAGTAATAGATATTACTTTTTTTTTAAGTTAGGGTCTAAGTTTATCGACCATACGAGCTCTTACTACGTATTTGCGTTGTCTCTCAATCTGCCCATTCTTTCTCACATAATTTGCCATAGTTTTGCCTTTGTCTCAATTTGCCCTTTCATATTCTACAACTTATCGGTGCAGACGAAATTTATTATGCTATTACATTCAATCAATGTAATTATTAACTTTTTTCTCATTAAATGTAGTTCATGTTACATTTTTTGGGTTGATTGTGATGGATACGTTTCCACTTAAAATTGAATGTTCTATTTGCAATTCTTCTTCTTTTTTTTTTCTGCGATGGTGCTGTGATGTCATAAGAATCATCTTTAAATTATCTCACTATATAGACTGGTAATCGGAAAACTATGATCAGAAGTCACCTGAAGTTGGTTTTGGTTCTTTATAGTATTGGATCACATCACAAGTTGACCATGTCATGCGTACACTTTCGGCATAACTAAGACTCTTCCATTTTTGATGATCATGTCATGTGTACACTTTCGGCATAACTAAGACTCTTCAATAAGTTCAATTGATTGAACTAAGACTCTTCAATTGATTGAACATCTCTATTGAAAGTAATAAGGAGATTATCCACACTAATTTATCTTAGTTCACTCTATCTTCTTAAAAAACTCCTCACCTATTTTAGTTAGTTTGAATTTTTTCCTTGCACCCATTTTATGTTTCAAAAAACCTCTTAATCAAATATTGAATTTTCTCCTTGTGCCCATCACTACTCTAACATATGCAAATTAACAAGAAAATATATTTAATTCCGCTGATTTATATTTTTGACACAATAAAACCATCAACATCATGAAATTTCACGAGATATGAAGCCAACATTCTTTGCAAGTTCCGGTGTGGTGGTGGTAGCATCAAAAGATATAAAGTCAACACATCATTTTAATAAAAAAAACTCAAGTATATATCAAACAATATAATCTGTTTCAAGTTGATTGAATGATAAATATTAATTAACCAAATTTTGGTACAAATCTTCAATGAGTTGCTAAAAAACATTAATAACAGAAATTAAAGCGGATCAAAATAAAAGGAATTCAATCATCCAATACATTCAATCCTCATATGGTCCTTATAACAAGTTGAAATCATCTTCACCATCACTGAAAATGTACTTGAAGGGTTGTGTGAGAATTTTTTTTTTCTTTTTGAGAATGCGTTGTGTGAGGTTGCATTTGAGATGTTGGATGTGGTGAGAAAACTTTTCTTTTATTTTATATTTTTTGGGTCTTTAAGTGTCATTATACATAAGGATAAAAAAAAAGTAATTTAATAATTCAAATGAATGATGGATGTGGTAAGAGAATTGTTGGATGTAGATAAAAATTTCTGCAAACATATTAATACCTCTTTGAGGTAAGCGAATGATGTGGGACGGAGGGAAATACAGGAATAAGATATATTTATCCATTTGCCTCATGCCATTCTACTTCAGTCTCAGTTTGCCTCCTGTAACTCCAGTTGTCTCAATTTACCTCCTGCCATTCTACTTCAGTCTCAGTTTGCCTCCTGCAACTCCAGTTGTCTCAATTTGCCTCCTGCCACTCTATTTCAGTCTCAGTTTACCTTGACAGTAGTTAATTATGACTTAACAGATTTGGATTGCAGGAGGCAAATTGAGACTGAAACAGAGTGGCAGGAGGCAAATTGAGACTGAAATAGAGTGGCAGGAGGCAAATTGAGACAACTGGAGTTACAGGAGGCAAACTGAGACTGAAGTAGAGTGGCAGGAGGCAAATTGATATATAAGTGTAAGATAAATCTCTTATACATGCTGACTATGACTAATAATATATAAAATACTGACTGAACAAGAGAGAGTTGAACATAAAAGTTGTCATATCCATTGGACTAATTGATCTCAGCCATTAAAATGGGTAAATCTAATGGTCCACAAAGTGCATTAACACGTATCTTTTTTTTGTGCCCTTGCACCTATAACTTTTTTAATGCAATTATTTAATAAAAGTGTTTGACAAACGGCCAAACCAACTAAAATGCAACATCATGTGTCTCATTAAAAACCTCACAGTATACTAACAAAAGAGTTTCAGGTACACCTACATGAAACAAAAGCATTCAGAAAAAGTAGACCTGAATATATCACTTATTAATTAATTTGAAACCTGCCTTTTTTCCCTACGGCAAAGGCATCAAGAAAAGAAGACGGGAACCTATCCGACCTCCTTACTACCTAACCATAAGAGGAAATTAGGCACATATCAAGATCAATATCCAATCCACTAAAATACAAACCAACAAAAAAACTCTGCAAGCCTGATGAAATGTCCAAAAGCATGACATCAAACAAAACGATAATTGAAAAAAACACATCAAATCACGAATAGAAAGAGAAAGAGCAAAAGGTGGAGTAGAGTCACACCAAGTAAAGCCTGAAGAAGAAGTCCCAAAATTAGCCAAAGAGTCGGCAACCTGATTACCCTCGCGAAAAATATGAGAAGAATGAAATTGCATTTGCAAGATACGATACAGATAATTCCTCCACTCCTCCCGAAATTGCCATGGCATAAGATGAGCAGAGTGAATAAAATCAAGAACTAGAAAAGAGTCAATCTTTAACAAAATATGCTTCCAATCCCTTACCCAATCCAACTCAATAGCTTGAATAACTGCCATCACTTCAGCTACCAGTGAACTTGGGATATCCAAGTTGGAGGAAAAAGCATCAAGAGCCAATCTCTTATAATCACGGATAACATCTCCAAACCGACCTTTTTCAATAGAACTCTTCAAAGCACCATCATTATTAACCTTAATAAAACCAAAAGGGAAGCATGCCAATATACCACAATAATTTAGGAGGCTGGGGATGACAACGAACATTTTTGAGGGACTTCCCTCGTCTCTTGTCTATATGTCTTGCTTGTCCTTCAATTTGCTCTAAAGAATTTACGGTATTACCTCTGCGCTACGTACACTACATATTGCTACAGTACCGCGCCACAATGCAATTCGAAATCTCAGTTCACATTCCGCCGTCTCCTCCTCCTCCGCCGCCGCTGCCGCCTTCATTCCACGGCAGCTGATAAGGCATCGAAAAACCAATTCCGCCAGGAGTAGTACTAGTACTGTACAACTGATTCGGATGATCCACCTCCCTTCTCTGTTGATGAGCCACCATATTGGGCACCGCACTCAGCTGAGGAGGAGGAGGCGAAACCGAGGCGGTGGCAATCTCATTGCATGCAAAGCGGATGAGGTCGGCATTGGTGGCGTCGAGCTCGTTCTGGAGCCGCTGGACTTGTCTCTGGAGGCAGGAAATGGTGCCAACGCAGCCGTAGACGGGGTCCCTGAGGCGAGCCTCTGCCTCATACGCCAGGGAGTTGACGGCATCCTCACGTTGATGAGGAAGGAGCTCGTTGAGGAGCTTGCTGACGTTGCTGGCGCCGAAGATCTTGTGGACGTTGGCGAACTTGTACGGCTCCTCGGGCGGGAAGTACGGGGCGAAGATGCACCTCGGCATGCATTTCCGGCGGAGGAACTTGCAAGCGGCGCACGGCGAGTTGTAGGACACGCTGGAGGATGAGGCCATTCTCGCAAATTCACTGCACAACAAATTTAGCTATAATTCTCTAAACAAATGATTTCTTTGTTTTTCTTTGGAACATTTTGTTAATTAAGACAAGTTGTGCATAGAAAAGTTTCCTAAAGAAAATAAACTAGATTATACTTCTTTTTCTAATTAATCTCTAAATAACTGTTTTGCGAATGTACACTTCATTATTGTCGGAGGCATGATGATTTTGATGAGTTTTGAAAGATTTAAACAAGCGGAGACGCGCATGCACGCACACATATACAGATACATATGTTCATATATATACACATAAATTATTAGTAACTTACTAATTAGTTTAGAACCTTTCCAGATGACATTCACTCTCTAACACAAATTAAGACATATAAGTAGTATACATATATGTTAGCTAGGTCTCTTGGATATGGAAATTCTTGCTTATTAATTAAGGATACTGTTGGCTCTCAGCTCGTCTTTTCTTTTCCAACATTATTTCTGATTAAATGTGCTAGTTGCTTCTTCGATCGATTTCATTACCTGCATGATCCTGAATTTGAGTTTCCAATTGTATCTTTTTTCTAAATGTTTGAACTGAAATGCATGAATTATAGCAAATTTGTGTGTATAAGCAAATCTCATCATGAATATTCCAGCTTTTCAAGCCACCAGGTCTAATTAAGACCAGGAATTAAGGTCTAATTCAAGCTCTAAAAGTTAAAGGAATCTAGTTGTGATAAAAAAAGATCGAAAAGAAACCAGAGAGGAATTAATAGAAGAATTATAGAATAATTTAACATAGAGAGGAGAATGAATTAACCTATATATCACATGCATGTTGATTTACCTGTTAGGGATTGATCCGATGAAAGATACGAAAAAAAGGAGAAAATTATACCTTTTTTTTTGTTTTCGCCTGTGGAAGGAGAGCTCTTGCAAGTAATTAAAGAGCTCTGCTTCTTTGCCTTGTCCAAACCCTAATTGGAGGGGGAGAGAAGGAACTAGAGGAGCTGAAAAGTTGAGGTAATGGGGGAGGAGGAGAAATGATGAGGAGGAGGCTATATTATAGCTAGGGAAAGATAGAGTATTTTGTGGAAGGGGGGAGAGAGAAGTATAGAGTGAGTAAAGTAAAGAAAGAGAATGAAGAAGGCAAAAGACAAAATAATAAATGGTGAGTACACTTACTACTACTACTACTACTGCATGATATGAAGGAAAAGGATGACTATGACCCTGCACCTTATAATAATAACAATAAATTCATTTCAAGGAGATATATATATGTGACCTTGTCTCCCTTCCCTCCCATGTCTCTAATTACATTTGGAGATCAAATTAAAAATTAGTGTAACTTTTTTGGAGACAAACACGTACAGTAGAGTACAATAATGGAGCCCGACAAAATGGTTTTTGTAAGCAACAGGCCATTCCCTCTGCAAATAATTATATTTTGGCCACTTCATATCCCAAGTCATCTCATAGCCACCTCCTTTTTGTAAACAAAACATACTAAATATACATACAATCAACTCAACTGTTTATAACTGTTTCGTTTTTCGCTTTTAGTTTTACATAATTATATATGCAAATGCCTTTCTGTAATTCCATATTGGATCTCACTTTGGCCCATGTAATTTAAAATGACTTATTTTACTTTCTTCCACTTAAGTCGGTATCTCCCATTAAAAAATCAAATATGAGCCACTCACATTTATTAAAATAGCCAGTAAGCGATAGCGGAAGACACCAACTTAAATGACATAGAATATGGGGGCAAAGTAAGACTCAAATGGAGTGACAGAATATTTACAAAAGTGTTTTTGTGTTCGAAGTTCGAACATTAACATTCTTGGAAGTCCTCCAGGAATTCTAAACAATGATAATCATTCTCAAAGAATCGGACCCGATCATATGGCTTTACAATAACTTTTCCGGTAACAATGCTTAAATCAAGTTAAGCTTATTCACCAAAACAAAAAGAATAAATGAATAAAACTATTATAGTATTGCATATATATATTCTCACCAGATGCATCGATCCACATTTTGGTGACAACGGACGTGACCATCGACATGATGTGACCAGTACGTACTACAACAGCAACAAATTAGCCCAATCTAATTAATTTCTAGCTAGCTCAACAAAAACCCTTAGGGTAAAGTTGTGTATATATATGATGTACGACAAATATAAAATATTAGTCAGATAGATTAACTATTTTAAATCAGTATTATGAGAATATGAAATGAACATACCACATGACACGTCAACTGAATATATCATTTTCTACCTTATTAAGTGGTTTAAAATAAAGTTGCATTTATATAACGGTTCTTTCTTTCAAATGAAACTTTATTGTGTGCTTTCATGATTAGAGAATACCATTTTATGCATCATGCCTATAATTACTAAAAGAAGAAATCTTCTTGCTGACTTTCATGAGCCCTATAGTGCTCCCTCGAGATCTCTCTGGTAGGTAAAAACATAGATAGATATAGGGTAAAAACCTGCATCTAAAAGTTATTTCTCACAATAAATTAACCAACGGTGGGAACGAAACTATAAGCAGGGAACCCAATTGCAAGACTTCTAGTTGGTCTGATCGGAAATCACCCGAAAAAGGAGAGCTGCTATGTGAACTATGTTTACTTCTCTAGATATTCGTGTTTTTCTGCATGCCCATTTTAAATTTTTCAATGGTCTTTAGACATCTAAATTAGATGCTGAACTTTCAAATATATTATTCATTTAATTAAATTTAATAAAGATTTATAACATATCTCTTCCATCAAAATCATAAATTCTCACCTCATCGGCAGTCAAAATTGATGGAGGTAGTGGTGGAAGGGTTGGTTGCGGTTGCCATTCCTTGTTTTGTTGGGTTGCAAAGAATTTTTTGGTGTTTGGGTATAAGTCAAAGCTAATTACAAAAGGAACACTAAAAAATTAATCATATTTTTCATAGTTCGTTTGATGTGGAGTTACATGTGGGTAAAAAGATAATTTTACTTTAGAAAAAATGGCGGAGTGTCCAAAGAAGAAAACATGATGTACATAGCAGCTCTCTAAAGAAAACCCACATGTATGGAGGGGTTTTAGCTTCTTCAAGTTGAAAGTGAATTTTTTTTCTTGGTCGAATATAGAATGTTTACGATTTACAACGAGTGTATAGCCTACCCATAACAGGCCATAATGGCCCACAATGTAATATCGACTCCACTGAAAATATCCTCGATCTCGCCACCACTGTGAGTCGAACTTGAGACTTCCACAACTAAAGGTTCGACCTCACTGAAAGTATATCTTATTTTTGCCATTACTATGAGTCGAAGCTGAGCCCTCCTCCACCAAAGTGGATAGGAAATTCCGCTAAACCAAATGGTCATGTGGAGTGAATTGTTTTTTTGAACTGTTCTTTTCTTAATTAGTCGTCAATCACTCCCAGCCATTTCATGTCCAAGCCATTCCATGTCTCCGATATTAATTCTCGAGTGCAAATATAAACACTGTTAATTAATTCAATTTCATCGATCTGACTTTTTTTTTCTAAAGAATTCTGAAGACTGACTACTACCCGCTTTTGAAAGCCTGCCGGATTTCTCTAAACATAAACACAAACCATGTGGGGGATGGGGCCAACGGAAGAGGTATGATACCTAACTTGGACGTTTTTGTGTTTAGTTTATGGAACCCTAATCATTAGACAGCCAATAATTACTCTTTTATCAATATTTTAGTTATTAAATTATAGAGTTAAATACTATGCATGATATATATATATAGCAGAAAAATACTATTTTGGTCCATGTACCCAACACTTTTAAGTTTTGAATTGGGAACGATCGATCGAGATTTCTGAAAATCATCAACAAATTGATTTGATCAAAACACTATTTTGGTCCATGAACCAATTCCCTTTTTGAGTTTTGAATTGGGAACGATCGAGATTTCAGAAAATCATCAACAAATTGAATTTGGTCAAAATGAAGAAAGAAGCAATCCTTTTTAAGCTTTGAATTGGGAACGATGGATGGAGATTTCTGAAAATCATCAACAACTTGATTTGGTCAAAATGAAGAAAGTAGCAAATTAGCAATCAAAGTAGGGTTTGCATTCAGTTCACAATGATAGAAGAATGTGTTTAATTTCAACTAAAGCCTAATTTTAGTTATTTTTTTTGGTATAGGTGCATGCATATGACTATTATAAAGGCTTAAGTTCGTTATTGTTTTAGCTTTAGAATACTAATAATTAACAAAAATCATCTTACAACATATTTACTTACGTCAATGGGTTGAATTTCAAAGTAAATCAGCAACGGACCGAAAGAAAAGTAATCTAATATTGATATTGATTTAAACTAAAAGCATCGATGTGATAGAGTGATTTCACTCAGTATGAACTGTATTGTATTGTGACATCAGAAAATCTCAATGTGAGATATTCATGTTTTAACACAAAGAGTCGGCAATACATGAAAGAGTACTTTCAAAGAGCACATGAAGCAAACCCTTGCAAAAGTTTTGTAGGGTGAGAATGTCGGTTGTTTACCCCTGGCTATTGGAATGATCACTGATTTCTATGCAAAAGAATCAGATAAGGACCGTGAGTGCCTAGTAACAAGGCAGGCCTTTTCAGAAACTTTTTTTAGTAAACTATGTAGAGCTGCAGGCCATGAACCCTCAGGCTATAAGCTTGTACAGTTTTACTTCTGTGAAAGGGTCAAAAGAACATTGCAATCTATGCATGTCATGTGACCATAAAGTTCAGGCTAGTTTTGGAGTCTGCAAGTTTGGGCTTCAGTAAGAACCACGCAACATACCGGCCCATAAAGTCGAATCCAATGTCAGGTTACGAGCACAAAGTTTGTAGCTCAAAAGTAAAGAACATTTATTCATGTGTTTGATGTTTATATATTCGAATTTCCCTCACACAACATAATTTGTATCGAAAAAGCAGAGCATGTCAATGGTTATGAATGTGACGCTTCAATTCTAGTGTTAATGTTAAACTTGAATCCTACATGCATCCCTATCTTAATAATCTTTGTCCTTGCCTTAAATATAAATGAGTCAATCGGCAGCATAAATTCTCATATTCCTTGATTTCATATCCAAAATGTGTAGAATTTTGTTCTGATGTAAAGCATGAAAAACAATCTCCTTGCCAAATGCCATACAAACCTCATCAACTATCACATCGTACACATCTATTAAAATCACAAAGCAACATCAAATAGCATCTTGAGACTCTTGATCAAACTAATTTGGATGCTCTTGTGAAATCCGTCACCTTGATTGCTCTCTTTGACACATTCTAAACAGTCTGTATATATAGCTACCTTTCTCATATGAATATGAGGAAAACAGTTTGTACAAAACGATATGACTAGTTCAGATACCAGTGAAGCAGAGATGGCAGAAAATATCAATTTCGAACATAACAAAGACGGTGCAGCATCAGCTTCTCTTTCAACTACAGAATTGGACTCATGCTATGGAGATTTACCTCATTATCTTCAAAACTGTTTGATGTATTGTTCCATCCTCCCTCAGAGGTATGAAATTCCGAAAGGGAAACTCATTCGGTTACTTGTGGCCCAAGGATTGGTACAAGAGAAAGCAGGGCGGATTACAGAAGATAGGGCCGGGCAAAAGTCCCGAAATTGTTGGACTGTTTCAGACTATTTCGGAACCATTCCGAAAATACACCAAACAGTTCGGAACAAGCGGTTTACATCCCGGACCAGTTGAAAATAGGACAGGACCAGTTTAGCACAAAATGTCTCGCCCCGTCCCTTTTATCCCCATTTCTAAAAATTTCTAACCCTTTTTTCTAGGCCTAGCCCAATGTAAAAGCGCAAAGTCCTTTTTCTTGCTCTTTTCTCTCTCCCAGTGCACAATATAGGTCTACACTTGAACATAGAGAATCATAATTCTCTTGGAGTAAAAGTCACACTCATTTCTACATGACACTTTCTACTCTCCTCTCTTCTTCACAGAACACGCAACCTTCTTCTTCTTCGCCGCCAAACCCAACTCCCAGTCGATCTCCATCTCTCAATCATTTATCACCATACTTCCATCAAAACCCAACTCTGCAATAAACCATTAGTCCCCAAATCATCTTTGATGCTTTTAAATCTCAATTGCCCAATTTCAAACTCCGAATCCTAAATCCTAAAGTTTTCAATTGAAGCCATAATATATCACCTCTGAAGCCATAATCTAGCACCTATAAAGCCATAAATATGAGTATCGATGGCCGGAGTTGTTTGAGAAGATGAAGTTCGCAACTGTTGATAGACACCATTAATGGCGCTTCGCGCCTACAGAAGAACTATAAGAACAATAGCTCGTTTATTACTAGTAATTGGGATAGCATTTGATGTTTCAATAGGTAAATTGAAGATAATGTTTTGTTCTGTTGATGAATTTGGTAATTTGGTGCCTGTTTTGTTTTGTTTTTAGTTTTTTTTTTCCTTCTCTTGATTATCGATGTTTCAATTGGGGTTTTACTGGGCATAGAGGAAGAATTGATTTAGGATTGCAAACTTGGAGGAAAAACTCAGGGTGAAATGGGATTGTCGCGGACCATGTAGTTCTCTGTACTTTGCTCCATTTGATTTGATAATCCCCGCAAAGAGAGTGCAATATGAACAAAGGGACCAAGTCAAACCACCATGAGTTCTGAGGAACAAAAAACAAAATTTGACTCAACAGTAACAAAAAGATTGACAAATTTAATACATTTCCTAATCATCCACTCCTTAAATGCAGGACAATGCTTGCTAATATGCTTAGTGGACTAATAGTGAAAGCATTTCTTCATGTTGGTTTTGGTAACCTTGAGATCATAATTTGTGGAACCATGAGCATTTTTAGCAAATCCACCAGAATTATTGGCATTTTTCTTAGATTTGGAACTATAACATGGTTCGGATTCACCTCCTTTGTTAAAGTTTCTTGATGTTGTGGACTTATTGGAGAAAGCAGGCTTCTTTCCTTTGCCTTTTCTAGTGCTCATGAGGTTGACAGATTCAGTCTTTTCTTCCTTCATTCGCTCCTCCTTCTCCTCACAGCAGATTGGAATCATGTCAATCATAGTCCATGCATCCTTCTGAGTGCTAAAGTTGGATTTTACATGCTCAAAAGTATCAGGAAGTGACTTAAGAGTAGTTGCAAACTAACATTCGATCATCCACCACCATGCCAGAACTGGTGAGTTTGTTTGCAGCATTGACCAGCTTGTACTACCCCCTCGACACTTCTATTTCCATCAAACTTTGTGTTCATCATGACTCCCATCTCATAGCTAATCTCAACCTTTGAAGATCGTTGAAACTTTTCTGCAACAACATTTAGATATTCACTTGTCAGCTCACATTCTTAGATTCCTCCTCTGATATGATCCTCTATTGGCCTTATAAGGTTTCTTCTCTTCATTAGTTGCATAATATGGTAGTTCATCAAGCCTTGGTTGCTTGAAGATGAAATTTAACTCCAATAGTACCAAATTTGTAACAATCTAACACTTCCAGGACTTGTAGTTCGTACAATTCAGATGATCAACATTGATGAGATTCAACAAGTTAAAACATGCCACTGAGAATAGCACAAACATGATTAAAGCAGAATAATGCCTTGTCATTCAATACTGTAGAATGTGATAACACCTTTTGAGCAAGATGTCATTCTATATATTTAGTGGACTACAAATTGCATAGCAAAGTATAAAAGGCTAAAAATTAGCACAAATTCAACACCTTTGGGCAAAATGAATCAATATTAATCCATGATCCATACTCATTTGTTCATAAACAACAAACGATTAACTCTTTGGAAATAACATTCACCTATAATGCCTATAAACGACAATCTGAGTTTTAGTAGTAACTTTTATAGTGTGTTTAATCAGGTAAACCACTTTGGCAGTTTAGCTATATGAGTTCTACATAAAATAACTCAGAATTAACAACATATTGGACAAATCAAAAGAGCAAGTTATGATTTCCAAGTTCACTGGCTTTACACAGAAAACAATTACCAGCATTCATATAAATCCCAAATGTATAAAACATCAGAATTCACACGACCTCTTCAGAAGTTACAGATCTATATCTACAGTTTATAATATTTTCTGATATATGAAAATTGTAACATAACACATAAATTATGCAGAAGACTTGTTGAAAAGACAGTTCTAATACGATTAATCAAAATTCAACAAGTATATGTAACTATCAACAGATATAAATCATCGACTAAAACTACAAAACTGTTATAGATTCATAACAAGGAAACCATAAAAAATAAAGCAGTGGAAACTTAACTTCAGATCTATAACAATGAATCATCACTATTAGTGAGTTTATGACCTAATTAGAGACTCAGATACCACATGTTAGAATTGTCTAGATGTTATTAGCCCTAGATCGAATTAGGTCACTAAACCAAACTGACATCTATGTGCAACTCTGCAGGGAACGTGTAGAATTGCGAGTGCTTGCAAAACAAGGAAACAGAATAGACTAAGCATTGCCTACCACTGTTGCAGATCACGTCTTCGTTTCTCAATATCGGGAATTCGAAGTCTCTCAATAGGACATGCTCTGTGATTTGGGAGGTGATATGACAATGGGGAACCCTGATATCATAATTTATAGAAGCAGCAATTGATGCGGTGCACCTTGAGAGTTACCATAATCCAATAAACATAATTCCAAGGGGAATGAATGAAGACCAAGGAGAATGGAAGATGACCCATCAAGTCCTGAGGCACATATTATATCTATTTACTATTCTTAGTCGTTGTCAAACTATAAGTATTATACAATAAAGTGTTGGAAGGGGAGTTGAGTTTATTAAGTATTGTTCTTTGTGAACCTTGTCATCTCTGTATCTCTTTGACTAGTTCATTGAGCGGTGAGTGTATTTTACTCTGTATCCCGTATTATTTTTTTTTATCAACAGAAATATATTATAAAAGCGTTTGGCAAAACCAAACAAAGGAGTACAAATCAGACATCGACCGAACAGGGAATGCCTATACTCCTAACAGGACCCATAACTTCACTGCAACTAGTTAGCAAGAGCAAGCCAACTCGCTAGAGAAGACATCAGTACAACCAGAAAAGATAAACTTGACCGATTAACTACATCTTTTACAAGGACAACTAAACTACTAAAAACCAACTTAACAACTAAACTGGCAAAGGAATCTGAATCCAACAACTGCACAAGCCGCCACTAGCTTGGATTAAGCAGACAACCGACCAAGCATGGTAGAACGGAAACCTGAAACTGCACAAGCTGCCACTAGATCTCACCTACTGCACAAGCGGCCACTGGATCGAGTGAGATCTGAACCTGCTGAACCCAAAGCCTGAAAAAACACCGGCCAAGCAAAGCAAATATCGAGATCCGATGCCTATCAAAACAATTGGAAAGTAGAAAATAACACCAGCCGCCACTCGATGGAAACCATCACAACAAGCCAATCAAAATGAAATAAGCTGACGATTATTGAACTCAACACTACTATTATTCAACCGATAAATTAATCGATAAAAATCATCAAACTGGCAAAAGCCCACAGCACGGGGGTGCGCCAAAGCCAAGGAAACTCCTCAAAAGCACCACACCCAAAACCCCAAGCAGATCCCAATTCAGATGAATCGAGATCCAAAAAGGGGGAAGGTTGGTGGTGGCCAGCGGCATAAAACAAGACAGATCAGCGAAGGCAGCACCACAACGCCAATGGATCAAATCGACGAAGCATCCTTGAGTAGAGCGGCAGCAACGGCGTCGCCGGCGGCGGCTGGGAAAACTTTTGGGTGGTTTGGGTTTTTTTGGAGAGGGGGTGGCTAGGTTTTTTGGAGAGGGAGGATGTGCCAGATGTTTCCGGGAGAATAGTTTGTGTTAGACAGGAAGAAGAGGGTTTCTGTTTGATGTTGAAAATCTGTATCCCGTATTAGAGTTCATAGGCTGGTGATATAATGTATCCCTTTGATATAATATTGGGTGGTGAGTTTTACGTCCTTTTGTTTTCATAATTTCAAATCTGAAACGGCATCAGCAGTACTCCCTATCAAAGTCGTAAACTACCATCGGCATTCTGCCCACTAATCCATCTGTTTCCATTTAGTCTTAATTCAATATAAAACGCTTCATGTTTTGCTAATTACAAATGTTGCTCTATTTGCATACTTAAATCAATATCATAGTATATAAATTGGACCGACTCACATACAAGCAAATTCTAACATGAGATACAACAGAACACAACGATACCGTGTATATAATTGTTAGCTCGTATCTAACTGAGCTTAACCGAAACTAATTATTCTTTAATCACAAAACTGATGAGCTCTGTCTATAATCAGAAAACTCTACACTTCTTCAGTTTCCGCTTTTGACCCCTCAAACTCCTTGTGCTGGGTTTTGCTCCGCTACAAGCCTGCACATACATATATGTCATTTATTGTTTACCCCAAAATTTTCAATAACAAAATCAATATATGCGCAAAGCATTTTCGGTGAGAGGATCTGATGCGTAGTTTTGCTCCCCTAATTCTCTGTGACATAGATCATAATAAATATTAAGTGAAACACAATACAAAAATTACGAACACCTACTCGCCAACTTGATTATTGAAATCAGCGGTGACTTGGTCAGGATGCGGATCGTAAGATGCCTTGGTGGTTTTTTCGGCTTCCTCGGCTCGTTGTTTCCAGTACGGATCGAATGGTTGTGGAGTTTCGCCGTCGCTGGCCATAACTATTACGGCAAAGGACAAAGCAAAGAGGAAGACAAGGATATACGAAGACGTTTTCGCCATTTTTTATTTGTTCCTTGTGTGATTAATATGGTGCTTAGACACGATCGAGGTGATCAGAGGTTAATGGCGATTCTTTATCGATCGGAATGCTGTAGCGACGAGAGATATATGGCGGGAAGCTTGGCGAACCACACTTCCAAAGTTAAGGTTGGCAGTTAAAAGCGGTAACTATTGCTTCGAACCTACGTAATTAGTCGTTAGTTATTATAAAGTAAAGATATTATGTGATGACTTACCGCGTTTCTACATTTGTCGACCACGTGGTGATTCGAAATGTGGCAAACACAAATTGACAAAGACAAATATATAACGAAAGTAACATTGCCACGCAGAGGTGGAACATCAATTTCCTATATATTATCAACTTCAGGTTGCTCACGAGTTGGTATAACAGCCACACATGCTCCGCATCATCAATGTGTTGTTCATGTGTTGACTTGAGCATTGACACACGTGAAAGCGCATGTGAAAAGTAGAGGTGTGTGTGGTAGAAGTTGATATTGGCTATTGAAAGGACCAAACTGTTATTCATAAGAAGTTGAGTTACTTTCCCATTGCCAATTATTTTACAGGTGGAACCTTCCTTCAAAAAGGCTTCTTATCATCATGTGATTGTAGTTTATCATCAACTACATAGACAGTAATGTTTGGTGGTGCATTTTGGTCACCTTTTCAAGTTCATATACGATTTACAATTTAGTGCAGAAAAGCTGATTAGATCAATGTGTAAAAGAAACTTGAAATTCTACTTTCTGGATGTAATTCTTATTTTTCCAGAGTGAAGACTGGGAGGGATGCATCTCATGAATCATCAAATTCGAACCCTCTTTATTTATTTATACTTACTGTTAACACATGCCATGTTGACCGCCAAAAAATGAAGTTGCATTTATAAAGAAATTAAACTTCCAAAAGATAAACTCTCTCATGTTCTTCCTAGTAGCTAGTTCTCTCTAATTGAAGAAAGACGCCTTGTAATTCAAGGAAGATTCGTACGTCTTTCCCCAACAAACCGAAAGACAAAATCGAATTGGCATGTATACATTTTCCTATCTTCCTTTTCTTTGTTGGTTAAGAGTGTTTTGAATCTCTGATCATCGATCGATCTTCCTAATGCTCCTGCGTGCATCCATTCTTTAATGTCTTTGTGTTTAGGCACTTTCTCTTCATTTCGTATCGAAAAATTGGAAAATGATTCTAACAGGGTTTGCCAACAACGCAATCAAGAGCGCCCGAAAATTTAGTGAGGCTTGTGACGAAGGTGCCCGGCTTGAACGGAATCATGTCGAGCCTGTCTTGTTGCATAGGGGCTACTCCTTTCCCGGATTCGATAAAGAAGGCTCCGTTCATCATCAAATCTCCCTCCGATTTCCAAACCCAGTTCTTCCACTCCAACTCCGGCGTGTACTCCCTCTTCGTCACCTAATCATTTATAAATTCACAACCAATAGTCAATCGCGTAAAGAATACGTTTGTTTTATAATACTCCAACTATCCATGTCAAACATTACCTCTTTAGTGGCCATGCCTTGACCAGCGATGAACCTGTTACCCTGGCTAATGATGGTAGGGTTCATGTTGCCACCAATGGCGTACATGAGCCAGTGAGTGTAATCGTTGTTGACAACGTGAAAGAATCCGTGGCGGCACCTTGGCATCCTCTGCACTAATCCCTTGCCAAAATGGTTGAAGGCCAATGTTATTTGCATCATCTTGTCTTGAGTGTAGCTGTTACTGGCACCAAACAACATCACCTGTAATAATATAACACATTGATAAGTCAACTTCATGTATCTGGACATTGTGTGTTGAGAAAAATACTAATATATATATATATATATATATATATATATATATATATATATATATATATAGTTTACTGAAACAAATAATATATGTATGCATACATCATTGTGGTCAGTGAAGTGGGAGTTGGAGATGGTGATAGCGGTGGAACCCATGATGACGTCGATGAGCCCATCCTCGCACCTGGCCATGGAAACGTGGTCAATCCAAATGTTGGAGGAGCCGAAGATGGAGATGCCATCACCATCGCTCTTTGTCCTCTGACCGATATGGTCAACGGAGTCCCTAATGATCCCGCCGGGTTTTGAAACAACCTTCTTGATGTGAAGGTTTGTGATGATCACATTCTTCACAAACTGCAGGGTGATGCCAGCACCGTCTGTGATAACGACGTTGGCTCCCCTAGCATCGATGGTCTTGTCACTAGTCACCATCAGCTCCTGCTTCGGTCGAATCACCATGTTGCGTGCAAATGTGATCCAGAGAGGTCCTTTTTGGATCACAGCGTGACGCAAGGTTCCAGGTTTAGGATTTGCAACGTCATCATCTGATGGATCAATGACCTCATAAAAAGGACCGTCTCTACCGCCCGTGGTCTTGCGGCCAAAGCCTTGGGGGCAAGAGGCGAGTTTCTTGCGGTTTTTGGCCCAATTAGCATCGCACCTCCAACACGCGTCCATCGGGTTGGTGGCCATGCATGGACCAGTATATTTCTTTTGGCCCCTCAAGTTCCTTCTTGTGTTATTGTTTTCCTTCGAAAGAAGCCTGCATTATACTCACATACATATGTCAGTGATAATGTAATTCTCTGTTAGCCTGATTCTCTGCTGCCCTCGCTATCAAATGAAAATGCACATACATGCACAGTTGTAAAACAACAAAGAAGTAAGAAGACCTACTCGCCAACATGAGCATTGAACTCGTTGGTGACTTCCTCAGGATGTGACTCATATGATGCCTCGGTTATTTTTTCGGCTTCCTCAGCTCTTTCTTTCCAGTATTCATCGAGTACCGGCTCAATATCCTCGGTATCCGCCACAACTAGGGCAAATGACAAGACAAATAAGAAGATAAAGAAGTATGAAGAACTAAACACTTTCTTCATTGTGTTTTGTTTTGTTTTGTTTTGTTTTGTTTTATTTGTCGAAATACTTTCCTTTTCTTCTTGGTTTTTCTGTCTCGTCTCCCCTTGCGATGATCAAACTGTGCTTGGGATAAAGGCCAAGCCAACAGATTGAACACACAAGAGAATCACTGGTTTGATTCAGATATTTTGTCTTGGTTTTGCGGCTGGGGAGTTTATTGCTTCAATGTTGGAGCTGGTGTTTTCTTATATACAATGCAGCTAAAGGTGAAATTGGGAGGTGAGGAGAGATATGGCGGGAAGCTCGGATGACCACTTTCCGGGCTACGGTTGACAGTTAAAAGCGGGCTGACTTTAGAAATTGCCTTTAATTTTTCTTGTGCTGTGAGATTTCTTGGCTTAATATAGCAATTAATTATCTATAGTCCAACTCAGGAAAAGGATTGATACGATTCCAAACCACAATGATTATTTTTACTGTTCTGTATTTACTTTGACAGTCAAAAAGATAGTTACTGTTTTACAAGTTAGTTGCGGGCAGCGGTGTTGGGAAACAGATTTTCTGTTCCAGTTTTGTTGCAAAGGCTAAAAAGTGGGTTTTTTTTTCTTAATTTGAAATCAGGGATGAATAGTTGTTTTTTGCCCTTTGGAACAAAACTGTAACAGGATTTCTGGAAGAGACAATCCGTGTTCGTGGTGTTGTGCCAGTTTGTAGCGCATTACAATTACAGATTTACTATATAGAGAGTAGTATTCTTCTCTGTATGTCAGACTTGAAATATGAATTGAATCGTCTTTGGAGCTCTGCTCCTTCTTCCCCAATTCTCTATCTCCTTATTCTTCTCTATCACCTCTTAATCCCTTCTTATCCCAATCTCTTATCCCTCCCCAAATCAGTCCTATCAAGGATCAGAGAAACACACCCTGTTTTTCCTAAGGGAGTCTAATCGAGGACTTAGGTTCCTTCTAATTGGTCTAAGCAGTCCAATCATTAGACCCCTCTTGTGTAGTTTCGCCGGGTCTTTAGAGAAAAAGTAAAATAAAAAAACGAAGGTCAAAACAGAACCAGTTAACGCTGCCCAACTCAAACAACGAAGTTTACGTAAGTTATATAAGCATCATTTTAGTAATCAATGAACAATGACTTGTTTACACATTCCACAGAAAAAGGTGGAAGGTAGAATGAATACACACTAGATGACCAGAACATGTTTTGTGCAAGGGCATCTGATAATATATGAGGCAACACTGGCGTTTTGAACCTGATATGATGCTCCGCATTTATCCACCAACGATTTTGTACTGCTGAAGTAGGTGCATGGCAAAGAGATCCGTGGAGAAGTACATTATTCTATCTTGGTGGCATCCTCTGAATTGCTTAGATGTACAATAAGGGAACGTCCTTATTGAATCATCCTGTAGTAATCTTTATATACTAATAGTTACATACACGGCTGCAGAAAAACTTATGATGCTTCCCAAACCCTGTAGTCTCCTCCCTCACAGCATTGTGACCATTTTTGTCCACTTGAGGGTTCATAATGACCTGGTCCGATTTTCATTGCAACCTTTTCATCAATTATGGCCGCATACACGTCTCTTTCAGCCTTGGTAATTTTAACCTAAAATTGTAAAGTCAAATGATTCATGCTTTAGTCATATGCTCCACAAAAGAAATACAGTCATCTATTTCATATTGCCTAATAAATGAAACCTGCAACTTGATTATTGGTACTTACTCTACTCCGACAGTTGATTTTGTTCCGGTTTCTCACAGAGATCAGTGCTGCAATTTCAGGTTGGAAGTGAGAGAAGAGGTGGTCATAGAAAACTGTTGGAGTTCCTGGATGAGTCAGAATGTAAGCGTATCCTTGCATTTCCTTATTATGTGGAAATCTCCAATGACCCTTCAAAGGGAAAGCATAGAAGTCAGTTTGTAGCTACATGCTTCTAAAATATAAAAACCAGCAGGAACACTATATAAAGAGGTCAAAGAGTCTCTAATCTGCTTTCCTGATAAATGTGAAGGAGCAAGATAAATGATGTACATCGCGATTCATCTATATCAAAGAGAGAATATCATCCCCCTGGGAAGAAATCTTATAGAAGGGCCCATCTGGGGTTTCCAAACCTGGCAATGAACTTTAAGTTGTCTAGCAAACAGCTAATCATGAAAGTATCTACAGACTTTTCATGCATGTCGGTCAAAATTAGAAGTTGTCCATTCATTAAGGAGAGCAACTCACAAAGTGAAAATGTGTCATTCTCAGTTCTACTGTGTCATTTTAATAGGTAAACTAAAACTTCAAATCAATGCCCTACCCCTTGACGGGAGGCAGATTTTACCCCCAATTCAAAAGGAACAGATCAATATCCTACTTGGCTATAGAGGGAACTTGAGATCAAAGAAGTTATAACCTGAGTGGAACCAGTATCGTGATTCTCTATAAATGTGACAGCACGAGATGGCCACCATCCAAGAACCCCTGGAGGCTTTCCTTTCTGATCTGATAATCGCCAATACTCGCATTTTTCCAGTGCCTATATAGTAAATTCATGTGAGTAAAGAGTATCATTAACTACAGGAACCTGAAAAGCAAATAACTACAGGTTTTAGGCAATGGCTACTGTAAGGAAAGCATCATTCTTGAGAACTGTGAGTAAGCCTCTTGACTGGAAGTCGAAAAAAATCAGATTCTAAAACCATGTCTACAATATAGAGTAAAGAAAAAAAAAACTAACGGATTCTACAAATCTATCAAAAGATTTATTTGATGCCAGCGTACCATAAAGACCAATGAGAGCAATATTGACTGCTGCAATCTAAGAATTCACAAAGATGACCACTTACTCCATGGAGAATCCCTTTTGTAGTGACATCAAATGCCCCAGAAGATCCATTTGTAGCATTGATCCAATCAACAATTCTCTGCCTGTGTGCATCTTGATTGTGATCCATTTCACCATATGTATAACTTAGGGAATCCCAATACTCGCCTACAGAAAAGTAAGGCTCAGTAGCCTCTATGTAGTCCTTGACATAACCACCCCAAAATCCTCTAACAAAATCAAGCCTCCATCCGTCATACCCAATTTCATGCCTGTAATGACCACGCACAGAATTATATCAAAATGCTAGAGTAAACTTTCACAAACAATGCAGCATAAGGGAAATGCATCTCGATAGGATAAAATCAATCATAACCATAATTTAAGGTCCGTCCATAAACACTACACACACACAGAACTGGTTCAACTCAGTGTTCTTGAATGGTGACATCTCATGCTGGTTCCACTCACGAGATGGCCAAAGTATTCTGTGCATTTAGTTTGTGCTGAATGTCTCTCCTTTCAACGTGGCTATTGCACGCTTTCTAGTGAACCGGTTTCAGAATATGTGACCGCTTGTTGAAAACCCAAAGACAATTCACTAGAAACCATAGAAAAATCACATTGAAAGAAAAGACACTCAGTACAAATGAGATGTGCAGAATGCTTTGGCCAGAATAACAATGCAAGACGCCTTCAACATGCTGCCTTAAACTTAGAAGACAGTCATGACGCTGCTCAAGAAGGCATCTTTGCAATTACTCAAAACAACCAATGGCCCCAAGGGAAGATGAAAGTAATACTTGGCTCTATGGAAACCCCGAAGTATGTGGCATCCCAAGGTATGACCTCAACTCCAATTTCCTTTGTACAAAAACTCAAGTCTATGCGGAGGTTCCTGCACTTGCACATTTGCGCTATAAGTGCAAGATGATCTAGCTTGAGGTTCTGCTTTAAAGTTTCTAGGATGTGCTTTGCTCTCGTACATAGAGGATATGTGCATAGACAGTGTGACACCAAACAGAAGTGAACTCTCATAAAATAAGAAAAAATATTTAGGAAATAGAGTAAATAGTCCAGACTATTAACCTTAGCCAATTTAACCATTCTTTGATATCCTTCCTCACAAAATCTTGTGAATGATCAATGTTAGGAGCAGCATGAAAACATTCTCCACTACTTTTGTTGCCCCTACCCTGTATAACAGAAAGAAAGGTAATTCAAATTTTCACAAGTCTAAAAGCATACATATATATATGTCATTTCTCCACACTTATAGTACTGGATAAGTTTCTACAATACAAATCCAGTTCTACATCATAGCAATGAGAAAGGTTGACACTTTTCTTTTCTTCTCTTCAGTAATAGTACTCTATACTGTATACGCATATCAAACCTGGAACTAAGTAGTTTATACTTGCCACGTATTACATGTATCTGTTTTTCTTAGAGAAACCAGTACAGATAAAGAAGAGTTTCCAAAATTAGTAATCAATCTGAAGAGCAGACCTAGGCAGTTAGGTTTATAAATTCCATGAAGAAAAGTATGCTGATGAAGATATTAATCTAAAATTAAGTAGTATGCTGCGCCAAAGATTTAATCTCCATACTGGTATTACTCTCAATGAAACACCAATGTAGATACAATTTGGTCGATTCGGACCGTGAATGCACTATGTTAGGGGTCGCATGACAGGGAATCCCTCATAATTGTAAGTACTACCCTTGAATGATCCACAAACGAAATTTAGGTTTATTTCTATGTTGTCACAAGCTAACAATGTCATCAACAATATCACATGGAAAGTTGCAAACATGTGTGCACATGAAGGAAACTGCAGTATCACCTGCTAAAAAGTTCATAATCTACAATACCATAAACGCACATGCGACATGATATAAGCCAAATACAATGTCTGGCATATGCATGGCCAATTCAGAAGGGCACAGCAAGTTATATACCTGAAAATGTGGATCGTCTGCAACAATTGCACGATCATCCCAATTTAAACGACCACCATATAAATTCCACACGCCATTCTCATTTTGGCGTTGTGCACAACGGTGATTTAGCACAGCATCTCCAAGTACTTTTAAACCAACTTTGTGGAATTCCCTCACAGTCTCCTTCAGTTCGTCAATATTTCCATATCTGATTAGTGTGAGATAACAGTAATCAATATATCAACTGTAATAATACTAGTTATATGTCATATATGGCAGTTCAATATCAGAACTAACGAAGAAACCCGCACAAACAACCGTAAAGGATATAACTACATTCCATTAAATGATAGAGTCTAAATAAAAAAACCTGAAGGTTCAACAAATGAAGGCTACAGCTGATCACAATGTCCATAAACTAAGCAAGCAGGATTAAGCCAAACTAGTTGTTTATTTTGTTTTCACAGAAAGTTATGGAATTAGGCATTTAAAGAAAGGTAGCAATCTAAAATTATCCAATTTATTTGTAGCGAACTGACTAAATTATAATGTGATTCTTTTTTAGTTTATGATATGGTACCTCGAGTTCAGATTATATAGATCCGTCGGCATGTACCCTTCAGGTGACACAGAGTCTGTAGGGGGTGGTAACCAAACCACAGTAAAACCTAGTGAAGACAATTCTGCAGCTTTGCTTTGGAGCTCCTTGTACCATCTTCCGGATTTATGAGATTCCCAGTTAAAACCTTGGCACATTATTTCAAAACCTGTGCCAGTCCCTGAACATATTTTGACTGCTGGAAGTAGTTCTTGAGTTTCTGAAATGGCTTCTTCTGTGAAACTTGGAGTGCTGCTTCTGAACATACTATATGCTTCAGCAGCCAATTTTTCTATTTCTTGTAGAATGCTTTCTTGTGCTTCTTTGGATTTGGTCTTTCCACTCTTCTCAGTGGAAATGCCACTCACCAAGTTCCTTATTTCATCGATTATTCCATTGGTATATGCAGCAAAAGAACTTTCTTGAGTTGTTTCAGCACTTGTCTCAGGCACCCGAGCAACTTCAGATTGATCCTTTCTTGGTAGAGCAACTGAGTTATCAGGCACCCGAGCAACTTCAGATTGATCCATTCTTGGTAGAGCAACTGAGTTATTAGAGCTTGCAAGGGGAATGTAGAAGTCATTTCCCCCACATTTCAACCACGCACTTTCATTTAGTTTGAAAACAAAAAGAAATCCTGTGAGTCCTTCTTCTAAAGTAAACAATGCCCAACGTCCATTTCCACCCTCTTTTTGCTGCAGACAGGATGCCCAGGAGAACTCAGAAAACAAATCATTCTTGAGGATAAATAGAAAATTCTTAAGTAGGCCACAGCTAAGAAACCTTGTTTAAAGTTTGTCTAGACAATAGCAGAACGAAAACAACCATGAATTCACTATTTCTCTACCATGTATAGTATATGTACCCCCATACAAAATTCTAGCAAAATCCTCCAATAGAGTATCAATATTGTGATGGTATCTGAAAGGGCTATACATTATTACATATATCCAGTGTATATAACACTAGAGAGAATGACCAAGTAAGAGATATCAAGGAGAGGAGATGGAATAGCACAAGAAAAGGTTATACAGACCTGTAGTCGAGTGCGCAGAGCCTTGTCCTTGAATACTACTGTTTCTGGCGGATGTGGGGCAGCTGGAATTTCCCATCTGTTCGCATCATCTCTGCAAACTCCCCAGTGAACAACAACATGATCAGGCAGATCTGTTTCTAAGGATAGAAGATTCTTGGCTGTCTCTGGGCACTTCCTAACAGAAACAGTTACTGAATTACTGATAGCAATCTCTTTTGCAATTGGCAGCTCTTCGTAGAACCCTTCTAGACTCCTAGCTTTCTGTTGGGAGTCTTTGGATTCACTGCTGCTATCTTGGTCTTTAGATTGTGATGGTTTTCCTTTCATGAACACATTGGATAGCTTACCCAAAGCTCCTAGAATTGGTAAGGAGACGATCAATTTTCATTAGTTCAAGCTGGACAACCATGCAGAAAATAGAAGATCAAACCAACGACCCAGAACCCACCTCTTCCACAGCCAAAAAGGAGTTGGTATGAGTGGGTTATTAAGCTGTGACTGAAGTAGCCACTTGCCTCAACTATTATGTGAATACAAACTCACACCAGATAAATTCCAGAAGGAAAAATAAATAGAAAATTTCATACTACTTAGCAGTTTATGTTCCATTTCAGAAATTTTCTGATCTAAGCGTCCTCCCAAAGGGCACTTATACATATTCACCTTAATAGTCTGCTTAAAAAATTGGTATCATTCCTCTCTGAGTGAAATACCCTGATCTTTGATTAGGATAGTCATCACTCCTCTGTACACGATTTCTTGGTAAATCACATATGGGTTTAGTCAGACTCTGAAAATCGTTGTAAAGTGAAAATGACCCAACAGTACTGGAAACAAAATAATTCAAGTGAACTAGAGCAAAGAATGGTTTTGACAACCTGGCCATATATCCAAGCCGTTTTTCGCTCCAACTACATTGCCATCCTCTTGCAGGTAGCCCACAACAGGCACTTTAAAATCTCTCCCTCTATGCTGATACCAAGCACCAGTTTCTTCATCCTGCTCACCAAATTCCCCCAACAAGGACAAAACTTTTCACTAACAGATGCAGAACAATACATTGCCCCCACATATCTAAAAGGGCCGAAATTCTCAACTGTTAATAGTTGAAAATCACTACCTTGAGAACGAAATTGATCGCCGCAATCGTGCTGTTGAGTTCAAACTCGATCTTCACTTCATAAGATTCATCCCCTCCAACCGGTGACGATGGTTTCTTCAACGGGGTCTCCACTGCATAGTCCTGAAAATGCACACGTCCTTCGAATTCATATACACACACAAAATGGCAGCTGTTTAATCAGATTTAATCAGATTTTACGAAACCGAAAAACACATGTACCTTGATTGGAATTGAATCAGGTGGTCTCATTTCACTAGGGGGCTGATCCCATTCACTACAAACACCATAAAGATACATTCTTTAACTCACTAATACAAAATTCCAACACCATAGACAACAACAACAAAAAAATCAAAAATCAAAAATCAAGCCCAAAAAGCTTCACCTGCCGACGTCATCCAAATGAGAAACTCCCCAGTGAAGAACCCATTTCCCGGGAAGATTGCATCCAACGGTCAAAACCCAATTCTTCTCATTCTTCCCCTGCTCCAATCTCACAAAGATCTTCCCCTCCGCCTGAAATTTCGCAAACAAACCAAAATCAAACACCCATCAAATTCATAAAAATTACCAACACACCCAACTTTCTGTTTGGTTGCCGATAAAACAAAAAAGGGAAAATTCAAACACGAACCATTTCAGTTCGCTTGAGAGGGAAGGTCCCCTTGAAGAAGGGGCCGGCGGTGGATTCAGAGGTCTCCACTGTAGCTGTGTCGCTTGAGGAAGCGCGGGGAGTAATGGCCACCGGAGGGTTGAAGTTGCAGAAGCTCCGGCCATTGGAGACCAAGAGCTTGGCCGGAAAATAAGCGAAAGTGCTGTGCTTTAACGGCAGACGACGGTGTCGGGATTGTAGTCTCTGGTAGTGGTGGTGGCGAAGAGGCTCTATTCTAATAGTCGACATGGCTGGAGAGCAAGCAACGGCCAGACTGACCAAAATGGAAATCAAATCAAACTTATGTACTACAAAAAACAAATGGGTGGACCAACCTTTGAATCATTCTACCACTTTCTTCTATTTGTATTCACGGTTGAATTAGAATATAGTAAACTAACTTTTCACTGTTCTAACAAAATTTGCCTACTCTAAATGAATAGAAGTTCTTACTGTATTATTTTTATCCTCTCAATTTTACAATGTTATATTAGAATCAGAATCGTTCATCTCGTAAATTATTTCGTAAAGATTATTTCCTCAAAAAATCCATCAAATCAGAGATCATTTAGCTATTTAACTATACCAAAACATACAGACAGACATCTCTTGATTAAAAAAAAAACATACAGACAACTTGTCTGGTCACATCATTATACCGTTCAATTGCTTTACTCGGTTAGATAACTAAATGATGTCCGATTTTAATTGATTTTTTGAGAAAATGATCATTACTAGATAAGTTACAAAATAAATTGTATAATATCGTAAGATGAATAACAAAATAGAGTAAAAGCACCATGATCGGATTGATGGTGAAAAGTTTTAACATTTAGAGTAAGGAAGTGTTGTCCTTTTTTTATTAAAGTTCTTGATGTCATGTTTTTTTTGTTGATGGTGAAACTATATCCAACATTGATGTTTGGCAAATGGAAAGTTAAATCAGTGGAATACAGTTAGATGAAGGAGAGAATACAGCTATGTAAACAAATCATGAATTTTTTTACCCAAAAAAAAAAAAAACTAATTATGAAGTTGCATGATGAACATTCATTACTTGAAAAGGAGTGGATGCAAAGCTAGTCGACCTAAAAAATCGTCTGCAAGCAAAACACTGTTGTTCTTTGTTTTATGGCCCCTCAAATGGCAAGCCGACTTCGAAGACGAGTGATGGGGAGGTTATGCAGTCATAACGGGTGGGCCTTTTGTTGCCCTCTTTACTGTGAAGAGAATTATTAAAGCCAAAAGTTGAAAGGCGTACGATTTTTCGGAACTTTCTGGCAGCACTTTGAGAACATGGTTTAAAAGTGCAAAAATTGAGAGAGCACACACAACATGTGAACTCAAATTTCCTGAAATTACCAAATGCCACTGGATTGTTTGTCGACTTGGTCGACAAAATAACGTAAGACGAGTTTACTTTCTCCGTAACTAAAGACGTCAAGAATTGGTAACTTCAGGTAGAAATGTCATATTTTTTTCGGTTATCTTTCCAGGTACATTACCCGCCAAAAAGACACTATAATTTGTTAATTGTAAAGACATCTCAGATAAAGACCACATTAGATATTATCAGACAGACCACATGATATTTATCCGCCGAAGAAATGGATTATTGTATTATGAACAATTTACGTTCACGCAAAAGGCATCTTCGGATATCCTTAATATTTTATTTACTTCACTAAGGTCCCTTAGAAGCTTCTATGTCCACGTAGTAGCTTTATTTATACTTGCTTTCGGACTAATAAGATAAAATTTAAGAGACAGATCGTCTTTGCTTAGAAATCTGGAAAACCGAAACTGAAGATCTCAAAAAAGGATGAAACAGCACCGCTTGGGTACCATACAAGCAACACGTTAACAGAAAGAGCACCCCTGCATCAAATTGATCCGAAATGTGCGACAATATTGCATTAGATCCAATGAGAAATGTTAAAAAGATACAGAGAAGAAAACTTTGGGATGCTCAAATCGATACCAGAGCTTACAGCCTCCGACATTGGGATAGACAGAAGTTCAAAAGGATGGCATTGGTTCGTGCCCATTATTTTTTACAAATCCATTACCACCAAGATATGAAGAAAACCAATAGCTACGGAGTAAAGCACCACAAGTTCATCAAAGAAAATTTCCGGTATATCTACCTACCCTTATTGCCTTCCATCATGCAAAAACAGATCCAACATGCCATTTGTGCCAGATGCCCTCTTAGGCTATGGCTTGAGTGCCAAGGCCAAACCAATTTTTGCACTCTTTTCAATTGCCCTGGTATCAACCTCTCCTGAGATAGTGAAGAATGACTTGGGACGCCACTCGTGTTGGATGAGAGCACTTGCCCTTCCAAAGTTGTTCACCCGAGCTTTCACAGTGGTCAGGGGGTCAAGTGCGTGCGCTGTGCCGATTGTGAGACTGTTTTCGTTGCTAGAAAAGCTATGCGACAGCTCTGCACCAACAGCAGTGTTGGTGAGTGGGCTTACAGTGTGGTAGTAAGAAGCAGTAACAGTGTCAGCTTTGTCATTCCTGTATCCATCAACGAAATCAAATATCAGACATATGAGCACAACTCATCTTTAAATTTTACATAATTATCTCTTATATGACTTTTTTTTCTTTGTCAGGAAACTAAGAACTCACAGTATCAGGGAAGCAATGAGGTCTGTATGGGTGAAATTCAACCCTGCATTCACTTTGGTGAAGTTCCCAGAGGCGGTGTCAAAGGACACATCTGTTCCAAGAGAGACAACATTGTTCCCGACTACACCAGAAAAGTTCACAATTGGGTTCGCAGTCAATCCAATGCTAGTACTTATTCCAGCATACTCATGCTGATACTGGAGTTCCACCTGTTTACAAAATTTCCAAAGTTCAGTCCAAATCAAGGACACTTTTCCATATCAAGCTTAACATGACATGCAATCAATTGAGCAGAAGAGATCCCATCCTCAAAAACATTGACTAACAAGTCAGTAAATGGAAACCATATTTCTTACCTTTCCAGATCTCTGGTCAGGTACAATAAAGCTAAAGATTGCCTTCAGACCAGGTGCAGGCTCATCAATAGTGACGGTCGTGAGAAGCTGCGTAGTAACATGCAATTATTAGTGAACATACTGAACCATAAGCTTCATACTCAAGTTACGCACATCATTACATGAACTTTACACAGGCAAAAAGGAGAATACTAGCATTTAACCACAGCCCTGACTAGAAGAAAGAATAGAATATTAGAACATACATTTAACGAGTAATGCATAATAAAGTTTCTAATAGTCCTGAACCGTAGGGTTGCACCAACACCATCAAATTTACTTGGTAGATCCAGTAAAGCAAACTCAGCTAGAAGGATTGGACATTTGTATGCTTCTGATATTTAATATCCCACAAGTTCAATGCTTGATATATATGGAGCAAGTTTGTAGGAACCAACACAAATTTGAAAACATAATTTGTGAAAACCCGGAAATTCATTTGGATCATCTATACCAACAAGTGACCCAGCCAGAAGTCAGTACGCTGTGGTTAACCCATTGACTCATTCACAAAGGAAAAAGGGTAACAAAGCGGGGGAAAATAAATGGAATTATGATTAGCTTCTTCAACTTACATTGGAGTTTGTGTCAACTTTCACATCTGTTGTGATGTTCTTGTTCTTCAGCTGAGTGCTCACATCCCCCAGATACAGATCACCCTTCTTAATTCCAGTTGAAGTGATCCCCTACAGAAGTGTAATGACATCCCAGCACATAACCGAGTCAGGTAACAAAGCTATTGTAACAAACGGAGTCCGATACAACAAAGATATAAAACTCAGTTGTAAAGCATACACTACAAGCATCCAATCCAACATACACTAAAGGCCTGCCCACATCTACGAATGCCAACCAAAATACTTTTGAAATCAAAATTATACGGCGACGTGTACATAACTGTGATACAGGAGACAGCAAAACAAAGCCATCGTTGCAAGATTAACCATGATACTTGAGCTATACCGGGTTGTCCATCAATCCATTCATCTAATCTAAAACCAACGAAACTCGGGTTGACTATCAATCAACAATTTTAGTTTCAAATTTTTCGAAACTCAGCTTCTTCCACATAACCCAAGCTTCTCTATACATAACCAGAAAAATGTAACAATATTGGTACACAATGACCTCATATTTTTCCTATTCACGATCACATTCAGCTTTCTAGTCACTAATCAGCTTTCGAACACTTCCTCAGCAACCAAATTTCAAAAAAAAAAAAACAGAGATGCACTATTTCATTCGCGAATTAAATTTTTTTTAAAAAAAATAATAATAAAAAAATCTAAACCCAAAACCCTAAAAAATTGAAAAGAAGCGAGAAGCTTACAACACCGGAAGAAGTGTAGGTGGTGACGGTGAACTTGTGGTCGCTCTGATAATCCCTGTAAAGAAGATCTGTGCAAAAAAATTACAAAATTAATTACTGAAAAATTGGAAATAATAATAAATAAATAAAAAGACGAACAGAAGAATAGAAAAGAGAAATGGACCTCTGGCTTTCTTGCCGATGTCCAAGTAGAGACCGGGACCCTTCGCCATGATTGTTTCTCGGGAAAATTCTCAATGGAAAATCTACAGAGAAAATGAGAGCGTTGGTTTCGTTTAGCAGCTCACAAAAGACTACGAAAATGAAACCCTAGAATTGGTGTTTGTTGAGGGGACGGGGGTTTGGGCCGTTGGATCCTGTGTTGGGTAGAGGTGCGTTTGATGGGGGCCGTTGATTTGGAAGAGAGGTCGCGGTGGTTTATGGCTTCGAGAATCGCACCTCATAGGTGTTGCTGGGCATATTCGCTCTTTTGGTGCTGTTTTGTGCCACGTTGGTGGAAATAGAAAATTGTTTTTTTTTTTAATTCAAGTGCTATTTTCTTTTGTTGAGTTTTAATCAAAAAGAATATATATATAGGGATATTGCATATAAAAACTAAAATATTTCGTTAACACTTGGCCTTTAATTTGATGGTCGGTGGCTAATTATATTAGGGCTGGGCACGATCTGGTTCAGGTGAAAAAATCCTTGACCCATAGCCTGATTCGTAATTATTCATACGGTCTGGTTCGGAATGAATGTTGACATATATAAATTTGGCCTGAATCGGATCAGTCCATTTAAAATTAAAAACGGTCCGGACCTAATTTTTGAGCCAATTCATTCCAATATACGAAAAATTAAAATCTTGTTAATATTCAACAAAATAAAAAAAATTCATAATTGTTAATTCATATTACATTCATATGACAAATAAATTAGTTACACAACCATAAAAAGAATGGTATATTGAAGACCACTGCACTATAAGAATTATATGTTAAAGAAACTGCACATTTCCTATCTAACAACACAAAGCTCAAACTCAATTGCAGAACTCCTATACATTGAGAGAGCTTGCAACTCATCATTTAGAGGAATGGCATATAACGTCTCAACTTCCTGTGCCTGGACCACTTCTTGTCCATTAATTGATTGAAAGGGAACAATAAAATCTTTTGAAAACATTGCAGCACAAACACACACATAAAGGCTTAATAAGAAATAAGAAAATGAACCACAGAGTATTTAACACTGCCATCTTCATATAACTATAAGCTGCTGTATCTGCTTAAATTAATGGCCGATTAATTACGAAATCCATTATCTGCGAAAACAGTTAAGACTAGATGTAAAAATGCATTCAAATGTATGTTAACAATTCCACAATCAATTACGTGTTCAGTAAATTAGTACCACTTGAGACAGCGGCATAAAACAATCATCCACAATCCAATCCAATTCAATCTAATTCAATTCAATCCAATCCAATCTAATTCAATCCATTTCATTCCAATCCAATCCAATTACTTACCATGTCTAAATCTGTTGAAGCTTCAAATTTGGAACTTGGGTTTTGTTTGTGAAGCGGGTTGAGGTTGGAAGAGGTCGTGTTTCAGAGCTTCAGGGAGTCAGCTTTGGATGCCCTCGCTGACATTGCCATCAGATTTGCGAAGCTGTCGAGCAAGCTAATGAAGAAGATGGTTTTGTAAGATCCCACATCGACCAACAAAGAGGAGGTGATGTGCCTTATATGTACATGCTCACCTCCATCTAGCACGAGGCCTTTTGGGAGCTCACCGGCTTCGGAGTCATAGGAACTCCGAAGTTAAGCGAGTTGAGCTTAGAGCAATCCCAGGATGGGTGACCCCTTGGAAAGTTGCTCGTGAGTTCCCAGAAATAAAACTTTGAGGGCCAAAGAGGAGAGTGCCCAAAGCGGACAATATCGTGCTACGGAGGAGCCAGTCCCGGGATGTTACAATTTGGTATCAGAGCCCCACTCTGCCGTGTGGTGCGAGTATGCTGACGAGGACGTCGAGCCCCTAAGGGGGGTGGATTGTAAGATCCCACATCGATCAATGGAGAGGGGGTGATGTGCCTCATATGTACATGCCCACCTCCATCTAGCACGAGGCCTTTTGGAAACTCACAGGCTTCGGATTCATAGGAACTCCGAAGTTAAGCGAGTTGAGCTTAGGGCAATCCCAGGATTGGTGACCCCCTGGGAAGTTGCTCGTGAGTTCCCAAAAACAAAATCGTGAGGGCCAGAGAGGAGAGTGCTCAAAGAGGACAATATTGTGCTACGGCGGAGCTGATCCCGGGATGTGACAGGTTTCGAGGGCGAGAAGAGCATTGGGGTTTCAGGCGTTTCGGGGCCGGTGAACAAGAGACGACGCTTCTATGGTTTCGGGGGCGGCGAAGAAGAGACGCTGCTTCGGGGGCAACGAAGAAGAGACACTGCTTCTATGGTTTCGCGGGCGAGGAGGCAATTTACTAGAAGAAGATGGATGCGCCATACGGTTCAGAAATGGAATGCCCAGGCTTAGTTTAGGAAGAAATGGACTGGACTTTCACTACACAAATAATTGGACAGCCCACATATCTTAATCAAAAGGGCCAAATGGGCCAATCGTGTATAAAAATTAGAGGACCACAAACCGGACCGTAATTATTCATGCGGGCCGGAACAGATTAGGTTTCCTCATAAAATTTAATGGCCCGGACCAATTCCTCTTATTTCGGAATGGAACAGTGCAAATATTTCGAGTTTCGGCCATTCGAGCGGCCCGTGCCCAGCCCTAAATTATATAGTCGAATTCCTACTGCTTCTACAAAAAGTGAAACCTTAAAAACATGAGAGCATTGTCAATCATCATAGCTTTCACGTGGCAATGTATGGGTTGACGAGTAAGTATACACTTTCGAGGAATTTACCCCCAAAAAAATTTACATTTCAAGAGGCTAAACAGATCAAAAGATTGAACACATTTAGAAATCGAAACACTCAATGTAGACTTCAAACATCACATCACCTATAAGTTTCAAGGCCAAATATCAACAAGCATAGGAACTTCACCTTTACATTTGATACTTAATATGTCAAAATAACATATTAACAATACTCTTATAGACCCTATACCACACCAAACTTGAGTCTTGCTCCATAGCTAGCTAACAACTGGGGGAAGCTTAAAGATGTCACGCCTCCAAATTTGTACCATGTAACTCCCTTACACGTGAGCTGAATTTCCTTGAAGCAGGCCATCTCTGATCTGCGAACAGACGTCTTTCACAGCACCAGGTCCATGTGGGATGAACACCGAATTGGACTTTGAAGATGCACCAATATCTTTCATTGTGTCAAAATACTGGGTTACCAGAACCAAGTCCATCACTTCCTTTGAAGATGTGCCGGGTACATTCTCAGAGAAGGCCAGTACACTGTCTCTCAGCCCGTCCACAATGGCCTGGCGTTGCCTTGCTATCCCAAGTCCAGACAGATATTTCGACTCTGCTTCTCCCTCAGCCCGCTTAATCTGCAATATCTTCTCTGCTTCAGCTTTCTCGGTAGCAGCCAACCTCAATCTTGCAGCTATTAGTCATTGGAAAACATGCATATATTAGTCAGACCTGCAGCTGTAAATTCCAGCAAACTTAACTACTCAAAGCAACACATTTTACGACAAATGCTATTGTCCAAGAAAATTTTCCTAATCCTTTTTGTTACCAGAAAATTTGAAGTCTAAAGTTTCAGTCAAGACAAAAACTAGAAAAACGAGGAACCAGCAGAATTTCACCTCCACATGACATGAACCTTTTCCAGGGCATACACAATGAAACAGGGTTCAATTTTTGTTAGCAATTGGTAGATTTATTCAATAAATGGATCATTAATTGAGATAGAATGTGAAACAACGAGTCTACGGGAAAGAAAAAGAGCAGAATTCAACGGATCGCATATACTTAAAAATAATATACCTGCATTTATCTCATTCATAGCTCTTTTGACATGCTCATCTGGTTCGATATCCACAATCAGTGTTTGAACAATCTCATACCCGTAATGTGACATGGCCTGCATATACACAACACATTACTAAGCATGATAGATAATTCGCAGTTGAACTCTAAACCGAAGAAGGCAGACAGAACCATACCTTTTCAAGTTCTTCTTCCACAGCTTTGGCAATATCATTCTTCTGCTCAAAGGTCGAATCCAAGTCCAACTTTGGAACACTTGCCCTGATAACTGGAAAAGAAAAAAAAAAATAGAACTCTGTTACTTTTATATGCAAGCTACAAAGACATATAACCCATATACCCTCTCAAAGTTACCATTATATACCCTCTCAAAGTTACCATGAACTGAGAAAAGTAATTAGCTATATCTTCTAAACAAAACCTCATGCCTGAAAAATATTCTACCCTGAAATTAAAATTTTAAAAGCGCAAAAAACAACAGATTCTTTTAATCTTTCCATCTTCAGTTCAAAGAGAAGAATGTCTTATTCTGATGGATAATAGGTCCACCTCTAAATAGTTCAACATCAGATTCATTGAGAAACTAAAAGAAAACCCCACCTAAAATTAGTGTTTATGATAATCGTTTACAAGCTGCACTATTAACTATTTACTAGCCTGGGATAAAAGATAAAATATCACAAAGCTGAATAGGTATGAATGGACATATTGTTAGAAACCAAACAATAACCACCAAAAACACCAGAAGTATTGGTAGGAAATCCACACCATCAAAGACATAAGATTGGATCTGTCCTCTGGTATTGCTGAGCTTGTAAAAAGCATCTGAAGCTTTGTCAGCCAAAGCTCGGTATTGAATAGAAGCAACCACGGTCACAAAAACATTATCCTGAAGAAAACCCATAGATCAGAAGTTGAAGCTAGATTGCAGTTCAAATGCCTACTTTATTAATGTAGATTAAGTGATCGGAATTTACAGATGGATATGCAGATATAGCAGCTGTTGCAGTGCAGTATTTTCCCTAATTTACTAATGTAGCAGTAAGAGATTCTCCTAGAGTGCAGCTGCGTTGCTTCATGCGTATATTTACAAGGTATGGAATCAATTTGTTACACAAAACAAACCTTTGTTTTTGTTTCACAGCGAACATCCAATTGCTGAACACGTAAAGAAAGATGACCAGCTACAGCACTACCAAAACACCAAGGCATGCAGTGACAACCAGGTTCAAGCACTTCATCAAACTTCCCGAAAGTTTCTCTGATAGCAACAGTAGACTGGTCCACTTGTATACAACCGAGAACTTGTCCCATTTTCTGATTCTGCTAAAAACAGTAGCGACAATGGTAAGCAAATGCTAATTTGTACTGCAGTTTCTGAATTAGTTGTCAATAAGTACTTAAGATGCATTTATAGGCCTCACAGAAGGCTGGTCCATAAACTTTGAATGCTTCAAAGAAACACGTGGCTTGAAAATAAAATTTCATCAATAAAAAAAATACATGCATTTCACAGCCCCATCTTTGCACCAGAATGACCTACAGCATTTTAAATCAAACTAAAGTAGTACTGTATTACCCCATATATTCAACCACAAACATATTTCAGCTCTGGAAGAAAAAGACTAAACTAACTGACAAGAAACATATTCTTCTTCACACTTTAAGAAGAAAGTCACTTGTATTGCAATCATAATATCTAGAAAGAATTTCAAACCTGTTTTTCAAAAAGCTCGTCACATTTTTAATACAATTCGAACTATAAAATACCAATCAGAAGCTGACACATTGTTAAAACATATATAGATATGTGTAGTGTGTGCGGATGATGTCGTATGACAGAACCTCTACAAGCAATTAGATTAGAGACCTAGTGGGAACAGCTGGTGAAGAGTGATCAACAACGATTTCCAGATAGTCTCTTCCCAAGTAACCACACGACCATAATACTTTGAACCTTTTGACCCAAAGATTAGGGAGCAAACCAAGCATGGCAGCTCAAATCGTTTCCGCCAATATCTACTTTATAGGCCATAGTCAGAGTTAAAAACTAAATTTTCGTTTAGTCAAAATCCCTTCTAATAACACCTCCCAACTAAAGAAGGTTTGTACGGCCAATGCCAGCGCAGGATAAACATAAATGGCGATAACCGGTACCTATTACACCATGTAATACTGTATCCAAACTTTGACAAGTGCACAAGCAACTAGATAACACACAAATATGATCAAACCGGTCGTGTAGGCTGTATTCGTTTAAACTGCCAAATGGAACAACTGACTAACTCGTTCCACACTGAACAGGTCAAGCCGAGCTCGATTCGTTTAAACTTAACCCTCAAACAACTCCATTCTACAAATAATTATCTGTAACTTAATAGTCTTAATCTCGTTTTCAATGGATGTATAATTTAACTCATCCAAAGGTTTTGAAGCAGGCACTGTGGATATGTATGTATACAGAGAACAACATAAAAGTATCGCATAATTTAAAGTCACGAAGAATAAAGAAAAAAATTTTATCAAAAAAAGAGAACAAAGAAAACAATCACACAAGATGATAAAAAACGAATTAATTAAAGCGTTAATAGCGACCTCCATGATTAAACTAACATTAATCTCAGTAAATCAAGGCAAAAATCATAAAGAACCCTCGATTCCAAGATAAACATCACAAAAAATAAACAAATTTTCAAAAACACGAAAAATAAAGGAAAATTTCTCAATCGGCAAATTTCTATCGGCAATTTCAGCAAACGAAGAAGACGAAAAGCAAAATTAACGCAGCGAAATCGAGAAAAATTACAGTAACAAGAGCTATAGAGGAGTAGAAAATTACAGTGGAAAATTGCTGCTACGAAGCTGGGATGATGATTCTGGAAAGCCGCGTGTGCAAATTGGGAGGAGGAAGTTGCGAAGGAGCGGGTAATTTATATTGGAGAGGTAATTTCACGGCTCCGGGCTCGCGGAGAAGTTGCGGGTCGCTTTCGCGGACAGCGCTTTGCGGAGAATTTTCCGAGGTGCGCGGAATGTTGTTGTTGTCGTTGTTTTGTTTGGGGGATAAGTCACGAGGTGCTTGTGGGGAGTGGTGGGGAAGCGTACCGGATCAATTTAGTAGTTTAGCAGCGTAGATTCGCGTGAGCACTGATTTTCAACTCACAATAGAGAACCAACTTGATTAGTATTATTGCATTTGAGTTATTTCAAGGAGATTATTCTTTTGGTGGTTGGAAGATTGTGGCTATTGAACATTAGCAACAATCTGTTTTCTTATTGGTTAGGTATATATATATTCATTAAGGGTATTTTTGGTAAGGACCGTACAGGTATTAAGGAATTTGACAAAAAATATTCTGGTTATTTCACTTATGCGTCTCTACATATTAATTTTTTTAATCTGATAAACTCTAATTTCTGAGAGTATACTACATACGATCTTTTTCCAATTCTTACTAAACTATGGTATAGATTTTCTATGTATTAGAACGGATAAGTTGATTAAATGAAATGTAATATGCTTTTAAAGTAGATGAAAATAAGAGCGTCCAAATGAGTGGAAATATACATTTGTTTTTGTAATTTCACCTTTCACTTGACCAATAGTATGAAACGTGTTACACAAAAGTGCAGCGCACTACTTGCACTACTTATTGCTCGGAAGTTTCTCTTCGATCATTGATCATTTATGGGAAGTTGGATTCGACCATGTCGCTTGTTTAGGACACTTTGCATATTGCATTTTGGAAAGGTTAATGCTTTAATTGTTCATATTTGACTTATGCTTTTAAACCATCAACCACTATAAATATTTTTTAAATTAAACATATCCTCCTAATCCAACCGGTACAAGAATGACACCTCAGCAAATGCAACAAATGAGTGGATAAGTAAATGCAGAGGCTCATGGTCCATTTTGAGAATATGAACACTGAGTAGCCCAATATATAATATAAAGAGTAGATTTAGCCACATCGACTCTGCAAGTGGGGACGTGGACTTGTAATACTAGTCTATAGTTCTTATCCTTATCCTCCAAACGTCAACATTGACACATAAACGCCATTCGGGACTTATCCAATTCCTAAATGAAATCTTCCTACTCAATTTCGTGTCAGTTTTACGACCAAAAAACACATGACCAGCCACATCGTCTTACATTCTCAATGTGTAGCATGGATTCAAGGTGGATAAACTTTAACAAATATTTCTTCTCTTTGCTAATGTCTAAGCATTTGTCGAGTTTAGCATTTTCTAGCAAAATTGAAGTTGATCTCAATAGATATATGAAATTGTATTATAAGTATATACGAGCATAGATAATGCAATACGTTAGATGACAAGGGAATGCCGTAAGATAGAGAGTATGCTGCTCGCAATTAAGAAGGGGGAAACTCATAAAAGGTAACCGAGTAATGTCAAATATTCTAACCTAGTAATGTCAAATATTCTAGTACCAATGATCCATGTGACTTTAAATTCTCATTGAGAGGAATCATGCTACTTCAGTACGAGTTCTATGCAAATGTATCGTTTCCTTAGTTGATTCTACCACCATTTATCAGAATCAAATATATAAGTCTCAAATATTTAATGATATTAGCGATTAAGTTAACAGAAAGAAGTAAACACTAAGGCCATCTCCAACCATAAAGGGATTACATGTAGCCCCAAATATTGGGCTACATTTTGTCATATTTGGTCATATCGGGCTATATTCTTACCTTATCAATACTTTATTAGTTTGTAATGTACTATTTAAATATATTGTAATTAAATTAGTACTTATACCTTAATGAAAATATAATTAAAACTAAAAAAGAATTTCATATATCATTTTTCAATACGTATGTAATTTCTCAAAAATTTCTAGAAAAGATTGATACGCTCTCATGAAAGAAACCGTTATCTACCTAATGATCTTGTTCACATCTGTAGAACAAATGAGGCCAAGAGATCTGAGGGCTTTGTAGAGCTTTGACCTTATGTTTTAGTCTTTATTGTTATCTAATAATTGACAATATCTTGTCAAATTGTTGTGTGGCTTGTGTTGTTTTGTATTTGTTATATAATTTGTAGTATTTTGTGTAGCTTGTAAATTTTGAATTAACTTACCTATTTGAAGGTTGATTTAGGCAGCGTTCGGTAACCTTTTTACAGCCCGTTTTTCGTTTTCCCACCCGGAAAAGGGCCAAAAATGCGTTCGGTGGCGTCGAGTGAAAACAGCTGCTGAAACGGCGGAAATGCCGCTCCTTTTCATTTCCGCCAATTTGCAAAGAAAACGCTAAAATGTCAAATTGACGTTTTCGCTCAGCCCAACAAAAACAACCGAACACCATCACCCACGACGAGGAGGAGAAGAGCGATGACGACGCCAGCGAATCAGAAGGATGATGACGGCGGCGAACCAGAAGGACGACGACGACGCCGACGTACCCAGAAGGACGACGACGCCGCCAAACCCAGAACGACGACGAGCCTAGAACATCGCCGAACCCAGAACGACGACGACAAACGAGCCCGAACGACGAACCCAGAATGACGATGACGACGAGCATCGAACGATGACGACGATGAACCCAAAACGACGACGACGACGAACCCAGAACGACGACGATGAATCACACAAGATGATAAAAAAAAACAAATTAATTAAAGCGTTCAAAGCGACCTCCATGATTAAACTAACATTAATCTCAGGAATCAAGGCAAAAAGCATAAAGAACCCTCGATTCCAAGATAAACATCACAAAAAATAAACAAATTTTCAAAAACACGAAAAATAAAGGAAAATTTCTCAATCGGCAAATTTCTATCGGCAATTTCAGCAAACGAAGAAGACGAAAAGCAAAATTAACGCAGCGAAATCGAGAAAAATTACAGTAACAAGAGCTATAGAGGAGTAGAAAATTACAATGGAAAATTGCTGCTACGAAGCTGGGATGATGATTCTGGAAAGCCGCGTGTGCAAATTGGGCGGAGGAAGTTGCGAAGGAGTGGGTAATTTATATTGGAGAGGTAATTTCACGGCTCCGGGCTCGCGGAGAAGTTTCGGGTGGCTTTCGCGGACAGCTCTTTGCGGAGAATTTTCCGAGGTGAGCGAAATGTTGTTGTTGTAGTTGTTTTGTTTGGGGGATAAGTACCAGTTTGGTATAGCTTTTAGGTGAAAATAAGCACGTAATTTCAAAGCTCAGTGGCAAAAAGGCGTTTGGTGACAAAAAACTGAGCTGCTTTTTTCTAAAGCAGCTTTCAAAAAAAGCCCGGCTACAACACAAATCTCAAAAGCTCCCAAAATGGAGCTTCTGATTTCAACTTCTTTTCACCGCAACAATTATAAAGGAAAGTTCTCATTTGGACAAAGATGGCCTTTACTTTTTCTCCTATTTACGTTGAATGCCCATCTATTCTGGGTTTAGAAATATGAACGCGGTTGATTTTCCGGACTTGGAGGAACCAAATGAGCTCTGAAGGTGAAAGAAGATCCGAACCGTTTGTGCTTGTATCTGCGCCTACAAATAGCTCTCTCTTTTCTTCTTTGGTTTGCTTATTTGCGGTTATGGTGAAGATAAATCTGAAAATGTGAAAACCCGGTAATCTGAATGTTTGGAGTGTGAAGTGTTGTGTTGAGAAAGATGAGGAATTGAATAAGTACAGGGACAAGGTGTGAATTTTCATGGAGCTACTGTTGAAACATGGAATGTTATAATCGCCAGAATTGGTTGAGCAATGGGTTTTTCTTGGTTTGTTGATTTCAATTGAAGTATGAGTTAAATTTCATCTTGGGGCAAATGTTGTGATGGGTAGTGAAGAAATTATACAAGTATGATGGAATTGGTTAAAAAATGAAAGAAGACATAGCCACCACCGGCGTCGAATTTTAAGGTGGTAGCTTGGGGTGGGTGTGGAAGGATGATAGATTGGGTTGCTCATGTTGGTCATTGTAAACATCTATAATAATTTTAAGGTTTTTTTGTACCAGAGGTCCATGTGCTGTGTCACTTTCCATTTTTTTCAGCCCCTTGCCTTCTAGTGTGTCTCAGGAGGTCCCTTGCCTCTGGTGAGGCAATGACAGAGGATATGACCTCCCTTGAGACACATTAGAGGCACATGCCCTAGCTTGAGAACACACTAGAGCACAGGAACCTCTCGTGAGACACATTAGAGTACATGGACTAAACCTAGACATGTGACAGAGCCATAGCAACTATAGCTACAAAAAAGCCTAATTTTAACAAAAAGTTTACCAAACACTTCTCTTTAGCTTTTTTGACTTAAAGCACTTTTATAAAATTAGTTTACCAAACACTTCACAGCTTTTTTTCAAAGCAGCTTATTCTCAAAGTATACACAGCTTATTTTCAAAGTAGCTTTAAAGATAAGTTCAGTCATACCAAACTAGCCCTAAGTCACGACGTATTAGAGCTTTCAATGTGAAGTTTAGTAGGGTAGATTCATGTGATCACTGATTATTAGGCTATAAATACGTTTAAAGATGGAACTTGAGTTCCCATCATGAGATGAGGCTGATTTGATTTTCAACCCACATTAGAGAACCAACTTGATTAGTGTTTATTGCGTTTGAGTTATTTTCAAGGAGATTATTCTTTGGGCTGTTATCCTGAATGTACAAAATAACACCATAAATATCTAAAAAATACATAAAAATATTAAATATTTATATAGTCCAAAACTAATATCAATTTAGCAAAAGTAATTAACTCTCATTAATAGAAATCATATTTTTCTCTCATATTCTTTATTTTTTCAATTTTTTTATTTTTCTAAATTAATTATAACTTTTGATATAAAAATCGTAATGAAAATTTTTTTTCACCAATTTATTTGTAAAAGTGAGATATACAGGTATTTCGGCCGAAATTTTGAACCTTGGTTGCCATAGATGGATAGATGAAAATAAGAGCGTCCAAATGAGTGGAAATGTACATTTGTTTTTGTAATTTCACCTTTCACTTGACCAATAGTATGAAACGTGTTACACAAAAGTGCAGCGCACTACTTGCACTACATATTGCTTGGAAGTTTCTCTTCGATCATTTATGAGAAGTTGGATTCGATCATGTCACTTGTTTAAGACACTTTGCATATTGCATTTTGGAAAGGTTATTGCTTTAACGCAACCATTATGTACTTTGAGAATATGAACACTGAGTAGCCCAATACAAAGAGAAGATTTGACCACATTGACTCAGCAAGTGGGGATGTGGATTTTCTAATACTAATCAATACTTCTTATCCTTGTTCTCGAACGTCAACATTCACACATAAACGCCATTCGTAACTTATCCAATTCCTAAATGAAATCTTCCTACACAATTTCATGTCAGTTTTGCAACCAAAAAACACACGAGTATATCTGGCATTAAAAACACAAGCCCAGCCACATTGTGTTACATTCTCAAAGTGTAGCATGGATTCAAGGTTAGCATTTAACAAATATTTAACAAATATTTCTTCTCTTTGTTACTATCTAAGCATTTCTCAAGGTTAGCATTTTCTAACGTAATTGAAGTTAATCTCAATAGACATAAAATCGTATAGGCTATGAATCACTATTTTCAAGGGCTAAAGTTCTTTAAATTCATTTTATGATACAAATATTATAAAACTGTTCTTTAAATTCAAAATGGGAAATTCAATTTGGTAAATTCAAGATTTGAGAACACATTTGGTAGTATAATTAAAAAACAATTTTTTAAGAACCAAAACACTAAAAACATGTTTGGTTCTAATATTCTAGAATGACAAAAACAATGAAAATATGTTTGGCAACCACTTTACTAGAATTTGCAGCACATCATCATCATATGAAGAAACCAACTACTCCTTCAGATTGGATCACTATCACAAATGGTTCTTACATATTTGAAACAATAACAAATGAAATTATCATAGTAAACAAACAATTGAAAGTATCAATTTAGCAGATAAATATCAAAGCAAGCATATAGAAATTGTTCATGAAACCATAAAGTCAAGCAAATTAAAATCACAACTGGAAGGAATTCTAGGGGACCCTATGATATAACACTCTCTAAAGGCTATTTATCCAAACTCTCCTCTTCGGCTCTGACATGGTTAGGAAAAGCCTCCTCCATTCAACAACTACCATTTTAGCCATCAAGTTGATAAATTGGTTGTCTTCAATGTCATCCATGGCCTCTACAATCTGCATGCATTCCTCAATTGAATACTTCTCTTTACTTTCCTCAGCAAACTTTTCTTTTTGCCTTGCTAATTTTTGGCTCATCACTTCACTACAAACATCCAAATAAGCTTCCATCTTCTCCCATTTCTTTGGACGACGCTCCGATGTTGAAGGAATATCCATACATTTTCTCTTCCCAGTAGTAGCATCCTCATCAATATTGATGTGAACTCCAGAAGTAAGAAATTTCTTCTCTAACTCACGTTCATCATCGGAGGTAGGGGGCAGCTGGCTAGATGAGTAATGCAATTGACCTGTTGCCGTAGTAGTGTTGAATATTTCCCCTAAAATACGATAATGCTCTAAGCCTTTCTTACAATACGGCTTCACTCCAGGTACTTTCTGCAAACCAAATAGAATTAGTATATATTAAAAGCAAAAAGAAATTCACCTGATAACAAAGAAAACAATATGAAGACAAAGTTGTACCTTAATATAGCTAGCCCAAGTTTCCTCTGATGCAGTCACCGTGTTTGCAACAGGATCCACCCAAATCTAGTATGCTCAATTAAGTCTGAAAATTCACGATGGCATTTGCATAATCTGTTGAATTTAGATTTAAGCTGTGGAACCAAGTATCTTTTGGTAGTTTCAGCAAACAACTGGTCACCCATTTCTGTCCAGATCTTGGGTTTAAAAGTCGAAGTTTGCATGTCTCCTTTCTTCACGTGCTCATGCAATATACGGATGAACACACCCACATTTTGTTTAGACCAATCAGCTTTATCATCAAACTCCATTTCATTGGAGCCCATCTCCCTAAAATATATACATAGATTACTAACCCAAAAAAATTTACATTCAAATCAACCAACATATACATAAATGACAAGCATAATTGGGTATATACCAAGCTACTAACCCAGAAAGATTTATATTCAAATCAACCAACATATGCATGAATCACAAGCGTCTTGGCATCGTAGCACTACTTATAGAGAGCAAACAAATAACCAAATGGCTAACAGACTACAGAAGTATGGATACACACAGTCTAGAGAAAGCGCATGCGTAAATAATGCTTGATTACACACACAACAGACAGCACATCAATATATATATATATATATATATATATATAGAAGAAAGTGAAAAGAAAGCTAACCTGATTGAGCAAAAGGGAGGCACAGAATGAAGCAACAGATGCAGAAAGCGCCTGTCCACAAATGCAGAGAACAAATTTTAGCATACAAAACGAACAAAGCAAATACAAACAACTTTTTCAGCGGCTGGAAAAAGCAGAAAACAACAATGGAGAAGTAAGCATGCCAAAAACAGTAGCTAAGTACATAGAAAGTAGGCAAGGAAAACATGCTGAGGAAATTAAAAACAAATACTAATAGAACATGTAGAAATATATAGTCAGTAAACCAAGCAGAAAGGAGAATCGATAGCAGCGAAATTGGAGTAACGAACCAACAAATTTCATTGCATAGAGATCTTGCAACAACACGACATAACCACTTCGAATGACACATCCATATGAAAACGCAAAATGCAGAACAGAAGATGTCAACATGCATTAAACCAAGGGATCTCATTACTTCCAGTAACCAAAGTTCTCCGTCAATTGGCAAAATGGCTAAAGAGTTAATTGTCTATTGCAACTAATGCTAGCAGTTAGAGTATTATAAACCAACCAATCACCGATGTTTGCACCAACAAAGGCGACATTAACTCAATTTCTAACTTACAGAACATCTAAGGGGAAATCAAAATCAGCTCTCGTTTAAATGATAACGTTTGATACACAACATCTGGAAAAAGAACAACAATTCAAGTAGGTTCCCAAGCTTTCGAATTTGTTCCTGGTACCGTCAACAGGTAAGTGATTCGACATGAAAACAACCTTAATTAACGAGTTTCCTCTGCATCATCAACTATATTCTCAAGTACAACACAACCATAAACTCTAATTTTCGGAAACGAACATAATCCCCAGTAAAGCTCCAAGCTTGGCAAAACCTCGTTCAGATTATAAACCCCAAAAACGCCAAGAAACCAAGAAATTAGAAAACCCTCCTTTATGGACCAGGCTTGACGAAGAATGAATACAGAGTGGAAAGCTTTATGGAAGCCAGGCGCCGCAAAGAGTTAATTCAAATATGCCGAGACAAAACAAAGGGGGGATAGAGGAAGGAAAAAGAAACAAATTTGCAGCAAATAGCATAAATCCATAGGAGATGAAACAAATTCACTCTCACCTGGTTCACGAAGCGACGGAAGAACTCGATTTGCCGGAGAAGAACAAAGAGCCCAGATTTTGATAGAGATGAAATTGAAGACATAATTGGACTCTTATACAATAAATTCTTGGCGCCCATCAAAAAAATTTCCATAGAAATCCCGCGCCTCGAACCCGCGCTTTCCTCCGCGGGATGTTTTTCGCGAGAGAAAAATTCGCCGTATCCCATATTTCCTCTCAATTCCGGATTCTATTCTTCAAATATAGTGAATACGCTCTTAAATTGTTTTGTACTAACTAGGCTTAATTTTAGGGACAATGACCCCTAAGGCCAAAAAACACCTCCCATTTCTATGTAAGGACAACTATTTTAAATAATTTCATATAAGGACAAAATAATAATTGGACCAATAAAAAATTTGCATGTGAACAGTGATATGCAAACAGTACCACGCGCGCGTGAATAGTACCGCGCTTGAATAGTAACACAGAAACAGTTCTTTCTATCAAACACAGAAACAGTTAACTGTTTCTGCCAAACACAGAAACAGTTCTTATTAACCCAGAAACAAGAACTGTTTCTGTCAAATACAGAAACAGTTCTTGTTTCTGCCCAACACAGAAACAGTTATGAAAAACACAGAAAAAATTGCGAAAAACACATAAACAGTTATGAAAAAAACAAAAACAATTGTGAAAAAACACATAAACAGTTATGAAAACTACAGAAACAGTTGTGAAAAACACAGAAACAGTTATGAAAATACAAAAATAATTATGAAAAACATAGAAACAGTTATGAAAAACACAGAAACAGTTGTGAAAAACATAGAAACAGTTATGGAAACACAAAAACAATTGTGAAAAACACAGAAACAGTTATGAAAAACACAGAAACAGTTGGGAAAAACACAGAAACAATTGTGAAAAACACAGAAAAAGTTATGAAAACACAGAAACAATTGTGAAAAACACAGAAACAGTTATGAAAAACACAGAAACAGTTGTGAAAAACACAGAAACAGTTAATCTATTCCACATAAACAATTAAATATTTTACAGAAACAGTTCATACAAGAAACACAAAAACAGTTCATCCAAACACAAAAACAGTTCATGCAACACAGAAACAGTTCATGCAAACACAAAAAATTCATACCAACACATAAACAGTTCATGCTAACACAAAAACATTTAATGAAAACACAGAAACAGTTCACGTCATACAAAAACTATTTATGTAATTACAAAAACAATACCAAATAGTACTAAAATATGCCAAAATAATCAATGTATTTGCAGTAAAAAAACCAACAAGAGCAATTGAAATGAAATAAAGCTTTCCCTACCTCTACATTGATCTACTAACAATTAACTCTAATAAAAAAAAATAATAAGCATCAAAAGCAGCACACACAAGCACTGCAACAAACTTAGAATCATATCTAAAAAAAGAAACATATTCTGCCTCGTCTGAATCAGAGCTCCCTTACTACGTTTGATTATAACTCCCAAGCCCAATCTCAACCCCTGCGCCCACGCTCGATTCTCCTGCCCAGCCGCCAAAAAGACCTTACCCGCCGTAAAAATATAAAAATTTAATCAAACCCGGACGATCTTGGCGGCCTTGACCACGGGAATTTCCCTCCCAATGGCCTCACAACCTGCAGCCTTGTAGTCGTAGCCTGAGCAGCAGTTTAACACACGGACCAATCCAGAGCAGCAGCCCAAGCTCGGCGATTCTTCCGATCTCGCGATCTTGGTCGCTGCCATTTTCAGGCTAGTCTTCGGAGCCGACTTGGCTGTGAAGATGAAGAGTTTGGATCTGAGACTCTGCTCGCCGGGAAACTTCAGATGAGGAGATGAGGAGAATGAGATTGACGGTTGCGATGACGAAGATGAAGCTACTCTCACTGGTTATGTCCTCACGAATACATTTTTTGTCTTGAAGTCTAGGTAGACGACTCCAAGGCGGACCTCGGTGGCAAAAAAGCACACGGCGGAGATGAGGGGGCAGTGAGGGGCTGTTTGAGGAGGAGCTGGTGGAGATCGCTATTGGAGCAATACGAAGTGTCTGACGTCGATGTATGATTGGTTCATTTCACAAAGAAGAAGCGCGTGAAGAAGGATGGGTTGGACTGCCATTGTTTATTTGCCAAGTGTGCTTTTGTCCTTAGAGGAGATAATTCAAATTTTATGTCCTATCATAGAATGAGGTATGTTTCTTTGTCCTTATGAGTCATTAATCCTTAATTTTATCCCGTTTTCTAAATTCTATTTTCAGTCATTTTTAAAAATATTAATGCCAAACACGTTTTATCCTATTTGAATTTGTAAAGCAAAAATCAGTATTGTAAAACAATACCAAACGCCACCTAAATTTTCTACCTATTTATTGGCCTGACTAGTCATCAAGTTACATAGCTATTAGCTTCACGGAAAATTTTAGAGTCCGCCTGGAGGACCAGTCCGCCAGGTTTTTTTAAAGAGTAATTTGGGAAAGTATGTGTAAGGCACATGATATTTTTAACAAAAAATTAGTGAGCGGATCAATCCGCCTGACGGACTGTAGAAAGTGCCTTAGCTTCACACTCTTCTTTATTTTTTGTTTGCCAGTTCTTATTTGCCCATCTCTCATTATTATCCAAAGATGTCCAAAGATGTCATGGCGGGTGGGACCGGTTAGTGATCGAGAGTTAATTTGACTATATTTTGAGTTGCATGCAAATTTCAAATCCATGGACGTTAAACAGTACTGTAGGGGCCATCTCAATTCTGATATCGTATTGATCTAGAGCTTGCCAATTTTATTTCATTGCTGAAATTATTCTCACAAATACAGCAAAATCAAATAATTCTTACAACACGACTGAAATTAAGTGATTATTGTAACAACGCACAAAAGACCTAGCTATATCTAGCTAGGCCATCACACTTGGGTTTACGGAAGCATAGGTCAGCAGCTCCGCGTTGCTTTCGAAGCGGTCCATGGTCTCCGGACTCATCGTAACCCATGCTTCAATTCCCTTGCAGTCGCTCTTGTCCAGCAAAACAACCAGATTCTTAACCCCCACGTTACGAATGCTTACCCATGCCGGCCTTCCCCACCCAAAATCAGCTTCGTAGAACGGAAACCTGCAAAAGCTTGTGACGTTAAAGTGGTCCCTGTCCACATCTCTGCTTACCAAGTTTCCATATTCTTTGCTCCTTCTGTACTCGTCATCGGAATCGAATGGCGGTTCTGCGGTAGCGTAAGTTTCGTTCACTTTCTCAATCCCTTCCCTGAATTTCGCCACCAAGTCCTGGTCGTCATTAGACGATGTTTCGATGAGGACATGACTCACCAAATTCCCGGCCAAGTTTTGTAGCTCCGGGGGCGATATACTTTTACGCAGATCCACTGTTAGACGGATTGTAGACGGCCTTATTATTGACGGTTTGGAAGACGATGACGCCTCCATTGCACATTTCAAAATGAGTGTTGAAACTGCCACTTCCCGTGTCGGCCCCTGACTTGCTGGAGAGCTAACAGCGCCGGCCAGTTTTTCTTGGAGAGCCGTAATCTTGGACGCATCAAACACAAACCTCTTCATTGTGCACGCTACTTTCGGGAAAGAGCGAGGAGTTGGTGGCAGCTTTGAGAAATCTAGTGGTGGAAAATATGACGCGCCGTCGAATTTCGGAAGCATTGTCACCATGTCGTCGTTATCTTCGAGTGCTGTTTTGGCCCAGAGGTTGATGAGCGAGACATACGTGGACATGTCAGCAATCGTGTGTGAGAGCTTCAGCCCAATGGCCACTCCGCCACAGTCGAACAGGTTTACTTGGACAACAAGCAAAGGAAGGCTTGATGCGTCCTTTTCCTTCTCAACAATTATTGTTGGGAGTAGGCTTGTTAGGGTCTCCGGATCGGGGTTTTGCAAAATCGGTGATAAGGAACATAGGGCTCGGGCCGTCACGAGCTCAGCTCCGTCGTCGTTGCATTGGATGACGGTGTTGTCTTTGCTTAGCCGTCCCGCAAAAGGGTAGAAGTGGGTGAGAACTTTGGCTAACGAGAGAGTTAAGCGCTGACAGACTGTTTCGTCGGTCGCCGCGGTGTTGGAATAGTAGAGGATTGTTGGCAAGTAAACTGCTGGCATTATCTGGTCTATAGCAGAAAGATTTAGAGTGGTGGAGTGAAGAGGAGTTGGGGAGGATGGTTTCACAGCTCGCCTCTCAATGATTTCAACCTTGATCAATTCTTTGAAAGCCATGATTTCTTTTGTGTTGTTTTGGTACCTTACTGAGCATGGAGAGGGGAGAGACATGGCCTGCTGCTTTATATGTGTTTGATGTTAGCTAGCATGGAGTGCTTGCCAGCTGCGTATCTTTATCTTCACCAACCTCTGGCATTTGAGAAAAATATGTGTATTAGATAGCCGGATTTTTTTTATGTATGCTTTATATCTATACGGCTCGGTGATTTATAAACAAAAAGGATCCTCACATTTTCAAAAGTGCACTTGTAGTTTTTATTAATTTAGATGGCCCGCTGCTTTCTGTACAATAATAAATTAAGCAATAGTTTAGACGAGACAAGTGGGTGGACTAGTCATACATATTTAACTAGCATGCTAAACATGACTAGTTTATTATTATAAGCCCCGTTTTTAAAAGATCTAGATCACAAACTTAACGAGAGATTCTTTTCTTGGAACTCTCAGTAACGTGACCAGTTAGTCAGTGGGCATTAGGAGGCGGGCAATATTAGCGGGTACTGAGTCTTGAACGGAACCGGCTCCTCTGCAGAGCTCCTCTCTGCAGAGTCGGTGCAGATCCGGCCAAATGGCCGTCTTCCACGGCTATAAATAGTGATCCGAACCGTTGAGTTTGTAACTAATATAGTAAAGATCATCTCCACAAAAAATGAATCAATTCCGACTTCGTTTGATCACCTAATTGTATGAAACATATACCAACTATATGGACGGTCAAATTGAGTGACTATACTAGCCGTCCATATATTTGGTATATGTTTCACACAATTAGGTGATTAAACAATGTCGGAATTGATTCAATTTTTATAGAAATCATCTTTACTATATTAGTTACAAACTCAACGGTTCAGATCACTGTTCATTACCGTGAAAGGCGGCCGTTTGACCAGATCTGCACCGGCTCTGCAGAGAGGAGCTCTGTTAGAGAAGCCGAGCCCGTCTTGAACGTGGCCAACAATTAAGTCAGCGGTCATTCAGCATCATGTATTGACCATCACCAATTATTTATTTACTTTTTTATATGATATCTTTATTATATTTGAGGCTTTTAGCAAAAATTACTATATGGATCATTCTCTTACCAAAAATATTACATTACTTTTTTTTATAATAATTTACTACTATTTTTACTAGGGGTGGGCACAGTCCACCCATGCAACCCGCAACCCGCATTTTTTAGACCGAACCGTCCCGCAATCGAGCGAATAGGGACAGGTCCAAAATATTTTTATGTAAACCCGTCCCGGACCGTCCCGCAAGAGAAATTGTGGGTCGGGCCGCGGATCTAGTAATTTCAAACCCATACTACCCACTTGACCCGCAACTAAATCAACCCAAGGCCATAGAAATTGAAGTCTCCGCTTGCCCAAAGCCTTCCTCGTCTAATGTTGCTCAAGATATGTCTACGGCAAGTTCCAAAGTGAGTAGCACTAGCAATAGAACTTTAGGTTCTATGACAAAGGAAAAGGCAAAGAGGAATATGCATTGAACTCTCTTTAAAATTGTGTAACTATTTTTGTTGGTTGTTTTTTCATATGACTTTAATATGTAAGATGAATTGCCTAAGTTATTTTTATTTGTGTAATGTTGGTAATAATCATATTAATTTATGTATGTTTGTGTATGAAATTGACCATGGTCGCGAGTAGTCCCGCAACCCGCAATTTAGGACCGGACCGTCCCGCAATAAAATGGGTTAGGTCCGGTCCGGTCCTAATAATTTATATACAAAACTCGGACCGAAAAAAATTGTGGATCGGGCCATGGATTTATACTTTTTTGGATCGGATCGGTTCGCGCCCAGCCCTAATTTTTACTATTTAATAACAAACCAAAACCAACAAGCCCACCACAGCTCACGTGCATGGGGCTCACTCGCTCCACATACTTGAATTGAAAAAAATTGATTTGAAATAAAAAATAATTTGAAGGAACAGATCTTTCAAATTGAAGGACGTGGTCCTTTCAATTTTGAATTCAAATTTGAAGGAGCTGTCCCTTCAATTTTGTAGGTGTTCCTTCAAATTTGTAGGTGTTCATTTCAAATTTGAATTCAAATTTAAAGGAGTTGTTCCTTCAATTCGAAGGATGTGTTTCTTCAATTCAAAGGGTGTGTTCCTTCAAATTTGTAGGATGGTCATTTCAAATTTGAATTCAAATTTGAAGGAATACATCATTCAAATTGAAATTTGAAGGAACACATCATTCAGATTTATGCAACTATTCCAACAATTGAAGGAACACATCCTTCAACATCCTTCAAATTGAAATTTGAAGGAACATATCCTTCAAATTGAAGAAACACATCATTCAGATTTATGCAACTAAGCGCGTGTGTTTGTAAAGTTGTTATTAAAAGTATACAAACAAATTAAAAATTAACATGTGTCAAAGTAGTATTGAATTGTAATATTTAAAGTGAGGTAGTGTTTTTGGGTATTTTGCTCTTAAAGTAGTAGTGAATTATAATTGTTTCATTATATTTGTGTAAATCTTCCTAATATTCGATTTTGCCACCTCCACTTAACCTTAGTGAAACGTTACCCCCTTTTAAAATTTAGCAACATGTATATAGCTAACCCATAGTCAACTAATTATATTTAGCTATTTTGAAAAAGAGCATTGTGACTTTAGGAGGAGTATACGAAAGTGTACTCACTTGACCTTAATGTACTCTTTTTCCCCTAGCACAGGTTAACTTTTTCCCACTGGGTTTTGTTGCCTGGCAAAGTTTTTAATGAGGCACCCGTGTTGGGTTGGTCATACCTCTGACTGCTTAAGTGTCGACATGCGCATGCTCACTTTTTCCCTTCTCTTTGGTTTTTTCCCACTGGGTTTTCCTTAGCAAGGTTTTGGTGTTAGTGTATCCCTGAATGGATCCCTTTTGGACATACATATTCCCGAGTGCCTACTACATTGACTTCATCAGCAGCCTATGAAGATCTGATGCGACTACTTCTTGAGTTCTACTGGAATACAGTATACAACACTCTTCATACTGGAATACAGTTTACAACACTCCTAACCAATCTTTTGATTCCTAATGAAATCATCTCCAATCTATTAAAAAGAAATGGAAAAAAACCAGATCTCCTATAGCAATGAAAATAAAAACGAATATATCATAGACTAACAAGATCACTTTCTAACTATCTGACCAAAAACCTTTCTATGACCAAGATCATATTTACATATTATTGTACTACACTTGCAACAGTTTGATATGTTTTGCTACTAAAGATTAGAATAACACCATAGTCTAGAACAAATGAATTGCTCCTGGTAAATTATCTTCCTTAAAAGACTCTGCCTCTCTATCTTCGACGAATAACATCAACTTATTAATATTAGCAAACAAACGAAGTGCCATAAGATTATGATATTGACATGATAATTTCTATACTTCATATTGTGTTCTTAAAATCCATTTACTTTCCCAATTTCCTTCCATGGCCATGTTAGAATCTAGCCACACTATGTGAAAATTCAAGTAAGATTCTTATATAGTTGTATTACTTAATTGTAAAGTATTGTATCCCGATATGTATCCTCCGATGTGAGATACACATAATTTAACGGAGATATTTAATCTTTAAAGAGCGGACATTTTTAGTTTAGTAATGACAACGCTGTACTTTGCAAACCAAGTAAAAGGCAATGCACCATTAGATAGAGAGAGCATACTGCTCGCAATTTTTTTAGATCCAAGAGAAATATATTTTAAGGACTGGAATTTCACCAACCAAGTAGAGTACAACATAACCTGAGATCGTAAAAAACGACCCCAATTCTCCCAAGTGAGAACCATTTCAAACAACGACAACAAAGTGACAAGCACTTTTGCAACCTTTCGGTCATGAACGACTAGAATACCGGAGAGACCGGCGCTAGACGTAGAGTTCCGATTTCCTGGCACCTGAACAACTTTATTTCTGGATACACCAGAGATACTGCTCGCAATTAAGAAAGGGGAAACTCATAAAAGGTAACTGAGTGTGTCAAATATTCTATTACCCCGTGATCCATGTGACTTTAAATTCTCATAGAGAGGAATCATGCTACTTCAGTACGAGTTCTATGCAAGTGTATCGTTTCGTTAGTTGATTCTACCACCATTTATCGGAATCAAATATATGAGTCTTAAACATTTACAAAAAGAAGTAAATACTAAGGCCATATCCAGCTATAAAGGGCTACAAGTTGCCCCCAATATTGGGCTACATTTTGCCATCTTTAGTCATACCCGGGCTACATTCTTACGTATGTAATTTCTCGAGAATTTCTACAAAATATTGATACGCTCTCGTGAAAGAAACCGTGATGATCTTGTTCACATCTGCAGAACAAATGAGACCAAGAGATTTGGGGGCTTTGTGGAGCTTTGACCTTATGTTTTAGTCTTTATTGTTATCTAATAATTGACAACATCTAGTCAAATTGTTGTGTGGCTTGTGTTGTTTTGTATTTGTTGTATGATTTGTAGTATTTTGTGTAGCTTGTAAATTTTGAATTAACTTGTATCTGAAGGTTGATTTTTTGTTGTTAAAATAAGTAAATGGAAATTATGTTTCGTGAATTCTAGCTCGGGAAATTTTACAAAAGAGCCTCTTTCATAGCAACTTAATGATTTTAACCCATTTTTTAAAATTCATATTTCTAACCCAAAACTTGTGCAAATAGACTTGGGTACCCTTCTCAGCTGTAATTGCTTCCACCCAACACCACCAAGGGCGGAGGTACATTGGGGGGAGGTGCCGCTTGGGCATACTCTGAAATTTTTTATTTGGGTGAACTTGGCTTTGTGGGGTTGGTACTAATTTAAATATTTATAGGCTATACATGTTGCAGTTCAGCAACAGAGTCAAGAAAGCAGTATATTATTATTGAGCTTAAATTGAGTTATGTTTAAATTGATTTATGATCACTTCTATTCAACATATTTTATCCTCATCATGTTGTTGCAATCTCTTTTCATTTGGCATTTTCTGCAAACATCTTTATCTTTGATGATACATGATAGCTTCTTCTGGCACTTGGGTTGGGATCTGTTTTTTGTAATTGCTAGCTTTGTTGCGTGTTCTGTGTAATATCAAAGTCATGTAACTATGGTAACTGAAGTTAAAGACTATTAATCACACTGGATTTGTACATCTTGATATTATTAATAATTTTATGCCAAATACCCAAGAATTCCTATTACAAGTGCTAGTTAAGTGTCTCATTCCTCCTACACAATTCTTCTCTTCACCTCACAAGCGCTAGTTCATTCTCAAGCTTTCACTCAATAAGTGATCTAACCTCCAATTATTAATCCATCGGTTGTGAAATATGGCTCTAATGAATGGATGAATGGTTGCTTAGCTGCATACATTGAGAAAAGAGTTTTTGACAGTATAGATGATATACAGTTTGGCAACATTTTGGCAACGAAGAAGAGCTTACAATTTGGCAACCTCTGGTTAGCATTCCTGGTTCCGCCACTGAACACGACCACCACTTGTTCTTGCCGCTAAAGCTCGGTAAGATTGGCACCACCATCCTCACCATTGGTAATAATTCATTCTACTATCACTTCATTGTTCATTGGATAAAGCTCAATACTTTTGTTCAACTTTACAGATTGATTTATACATGAAGAATTGTAAGTTGGCTTGGTTTGGTTGGTGCTTTTGGGTCTTTTTGTTTCATTTCGCAGCGTCATGTGGATCAAATTGTCATTGTTATACATTTTGCTTATGGGAGTGATCCTTATAGGGTTCAATGTGGCGATTTAGATACAAGAACATATGTCGGGGGTCAAGACAAAGTAAATGGGGATTTGAGGTTTGAGGTGTGAATGTTGCTTTTTGTGGGTCGATGTTTTGCTAGTGGTGCTGGAAGAACCCTAACTTGGGAAATTAATTTAATAAAAAATACAAGCAATTAGCAAAACCCAAAAGAAGAAAATGTGATGGCTTTAGCGGGTAAAGCGATGGCGGTGGATTGGTGAACATGTTGGCCATCGAGTTGATGAGCTTCGGAACGACAGCGGAGGCAGCGTCGGAAAAAACAGTGAGAGCGGAGGAGGGGTTAACAGCGTTGAAGGGTACTCAAGTCTATCTACACAAGATTTAGGCTCGAAATATGAATTTTGAAAAAAAGGGCCAAAAGTCATTAAGTTGATATGAAAGAGGGTACTTTGTAAAATTTCCCTTCTGGCTCAGGCAGTCTCCAAAGGGCTCTTTTTGGCACGTCCAGAAACCCCCTATAGCCCTTTTCTTTTTTGTAGCCCACTTTTCAGCCCTCTTTCCTATGTGGGCAGCCCTCCAACCCACGGCTGAAGATGAGTTTTTATCAAAAATATACAAAAATTGACCCCCAATTTCAAAAATGTTACTTTCTTATAAAACTTTCAATTCTACACAAATTGTCACTTAAATTGACTTAAATGTCATTCTTTTAATTCAAACCATCTAGTCATTTTTATCTTGCAGTGGCCATATAGGTGTGATGGGCTAGTGCGTTTGCGTTGCCAAAGGAGGTGCAGAGATTCTCAAATTCAACGTGGCTTTGATTTTATTCCCGGTGTGCCGGAACACGATTACGTGGCTCCAAAACAGTAAGAAGAAATGAAGGAGCAATTATGGTGCTCACGTGAGGGGAATAGAAATAAAAAGGACTTGCAGATCCACGTATGTGTACTGACTCGCAGAACCTTATACCTTATGGTGCTCCCATCTCTTTCCCTGAAACTCACTGGGCGTTGTTGTCCCCTTCTACGATAATTTGAACTTCCACAAGGTACCAAAATTGAATAACAACTGAATTATTCATTTTGAGAACTCAAGTTGGTCTTCAGAAGTTAAAGTCTTGAGTTGATCATCATGCAGGTCATTGTAGTTGGAATCATTGTTGGGGTTGGGCTGCACGCGGGCGCGCATTTAACGTGTGATTTCCCACGGATCCTTGCTGCAACGGAAGAAGAGTACGAGCCCCTGGAACCATACTTTGGCAAAGAACAGCCGCCAAGTTACCTTTTTCCAAGCGTGGCTTCTTCGCCCATATAAAACTCCAGACAGTGAATATTGTTTCGACTTCCATTGAACATAAACTTTCATTTCATGCTTTCTCAAGTCCAAAAATTGACAGGCAATTGAAACCAAATGATCAACCTAGAAATTGTTTTATTCATTAAAACCAATAACATCCCTTATATTTAAGAGTAAAAAGGTACACAATCAAATTAAAAGTTACAATGTAGGATGAAGTGCACCTGGACTAGTGCAACGTTGACGATAGTGACCAGTTAAACCGCATCTTGAACATTTCCGAGTTGCAGGAACTTCTACACAAGACGGGAGTCTCTTTTCCTTTCGCCTACCATACTTTCTTCGTGTAGCTGGTGGTAGGACAATTCTATCTCGTATATCATCAGGAACCACCCAGTCCTTTTTATCTCCCACTGGCCATATAGGTTCAGCATACGCAATGACCAAAGCGTTTGCACTGTAATACTGAGAGCACATAGAGTAACATGAAATTTGTCGGATTCTACATACAGCACAAGCATGTGCGCATGGTAGCTGATCAAGGTCAAACTCTCGGCATGTGCAAGACTTCTCCTCTAAATTTACAACCTCAGTACGAGTTCCATCACGTACATTAAATGATAATCTCTCAATAGGAAATATCTGCATGATAAAAAATAAAAAAAAACTAAGGAATATTACGAGTGTGAAATATCGTCATTCATATACCTTCCTCAAACAACTGAACAAAGCAGAAAAACTCACATAAAATGAATTTGTGAAGAAAATTAATTAACTTTCCTGAATGTATCATAACAAAAGTCGACAATGTTGATTTTCCTATAGATATAGAATCCATGACAAATATACAGTTCTATATATTATATGTACTTCAAGTTTGGTAAAAAAAAAAATTCATTCTAATAATATATTGTATATTAAGATGAATACCTGAAAAGTTAATCCTTTCGAGTTGTTGTCGCGCACCAACTTCTCAGTCCAATCCGTCAATTGAGTATTCATCTTGGATGCCTCAGTTCGACGGTCATAAAACCATTTTTGAAGTATATGCATCCTTAAATACTCAAGAAAATTGGTGATAGGCATTTTTCGAGCATCTCTGGTGATGGAGTTCAAACATTCAGCAATATTTATTGTCATGATGTTATACCGTGTTCCATTAAAGTGCGCACAAGTCCACCTTTCAACTCCAGCCTCAACAAGATAATTACCCACTTCAGAGTCTACCTTGTATATTTCCACCATAAGACGATTAAATTCAGAAACACGATATTCCTTGGCAGCTTTATAAAACAATGAATGTGCACTCTCATGGTGGAAAGTACTCTTGATGTTCTGAGCTATACATGATGGGAAATTAGACATTCACCTTCTGAAGTAATTAAGAAAAGAAGGAAATCAGTAAACATACAGATTGAATATGCCTCCACCAAAGAGATTAATTAGGATATTTCAAAACATAAATAGAACTCCATCTGATCCTTTTATGACCTAAAATTCAAAGACCAGACTAAATAAAACTAGGACACAAAAATTTAATTTGGAATGGGTAGACATCTATCTGTATGTTTATGGACTACGACCACATTATGGTGGACTACGACCATACTATGGTGGACTATGATTACACTACGGTGGACTACGACCACACTTTGGGTACCCAGAAATTTAATTGCAAATTGTGAATAATTCATTTTTTGAAATAGACTACGACCACACTATGATGAACTACGATTATACTACGATGGGCTACGGTCACACTATGATGGACTACGACCACACTATAGTGGATTGCGGCCACACTAAGTACCTAGAGATTTGATTGTAAATTGTAAATAGTAATTCATTTTTTTAAATGGATTACGACCACACTATAGTGGACTACGATCACACTACGGCTAACTACGAACGCACTATAGTGGACTACGACCATACTTTGGCTACTCAGGAATTTAATTGCAAAATACTATTCACATTTTACCTAGTGTAGAATTGCCCGCTGCCCACTGCCTATTTTGGAAAACAGATTTTCCTATCAGCCTATTTTGGAAAATAGATTTCCCTATCAGCCTATTTTGAATAAAACCCCAAATAAGTAAATGGAACTTACGTGAATTCTAGCCCAGGCAGTCCAAAGGGCTCTTTTTAGCACGTCCAGAAGCCCCCTAGCCCTTTTCTTTTTTGTAGCCCACTTTTGAGCCCTTTTTTGTGAGATGGTTTTCAGTGAAAAAGAGCTAGAATTCCTATTAGGCAGCCCTCCAACCCACGGCTGAAGATGGTCAGTGAAGTCCAGGTGGAGAGAGTGCAGCTAAGCGCGAAGCACACGCACGCAAGCATCAACAGAAGAAGAAGAACAGAACAGAAGCCAAATCAAACAAATATTAATTCTGATCCAAAACTTGAGGAAGACGGATGAGATTGTCCAGAATGCTGTCCGCCAAAATTTCTTCTTCATCTCTTTGCTCTTTCACTCCAGCCCGACCCGACATCATCAATCCCAACAAGCCTGTCTCCCGTAATTTCATTTCCCTCACTAGAAGATCATCAGTTCCGACAACATATTCGATATCCGCCGGCATGAAAAATCTCTCCACCGTTGCCGCCTCCAAATCCGACAATGGATCGCATGATTCTCCTTTCCAGGTGATGCTAATTTTACTTTTGTTTATTGTTTGTGATTGTACAGTTTGATGAATACATATGTACACATACTTTATCAGTGCATGTTGGCTACAGTCATATCGACACATTATCATGTGGCATCAATTATATTTCCATATGGTTCGATGTTTATTAAAAACCGGACATTCTGTACGGGTCTGCTCTCTGTTGTTATATTTAGATGGGACTGTCTGTTTTATTATTGCAGGGAGCTGAATCATTTTTCAGGGGAGTGTTGGCAAGTATGGAGGGTGTCTACTTAAGTAGGAACCCGACAGCGAAAGCGGTTTTGGAGCTTGTTGGATCCAATGTCGACGAGCAAATTTGCTATGATCATTTCGCTTTTAGGACGTTCGGGGTAATTCCTCATTCCAATGGCACTCAGTAAATGATGTGCATTAATCTTCATTGATCAAGTTAGCATTGTTATTGTATTAAAGTTTGGTTTTTATTTTGGAACAATAAGTAGGTGAATGGTTATGGGATTGACTCCATGGCGAAATTCTTCTTGGATTTCGGGTACACTCAACGGGAGGAGTTAAGATTCCCAGCTAAGAAACTGAGAGCATTGTGGTTTGCTCCTCCCAGTATTCCCAATCCTCATGGTGGCAGTGGTGTGAATGGGCCTTTGCCGAGAGTTTTTATATCTGAGCTTCTTGTAGATCAGATGAGTCCACAAACTCAGGTATATATGCATCTGAGTGTGTTTATCTGCAAATATGTTCGATGATAAATTTCATTTAGTTGAAACTATTCTTTTTGACATTCAGGATATAATCAGAAAGTACATTGAGATATCTGGCTCTGGAAATAAATATGCTGCTCTAGCAAGTGCACTGGGATCTCTACCATGGGAGAAGCCATTGCATTCTGAATTTCAGCAATTGGCTAAGTACTTTGATCCTCGTTATTTATCTATCTACATTTCTTGTCGGTGTCATAGGAAAATTTCCTTATCTATATGTGCGTATCTTCTTGCATCCTATATCGTTATTTCTTAGAAATTTAGTATTTTGAGATAAGTCTTCTTGCTTAAATTAAGAGCTTCTGTATAAGACTTGTATCTTATTTATGGATATGTAGGGAAAGCGAATATGCTGCCTGGACCCTTGTCAATGGATATGCATTAAACCATGCCACTATCTCCACTCATCAGTTGAAATCTAGCTTGAGGGATATTGAAAGCCTCAATCAGTTCATTGAGAAGAATGGTTTCAGGTTGAATTCTGAAGGGGGAATTCTGAAAGGTTTGTTGCTTGATCTATAGAATAACAAATATGTCAGGAACGATGTTGGGGTTAATTTTGATGATGTTTAATATTTGTGTCTGATATAATCTACGATTGCGCTTACTACCATGTTCAATTTCTTGTACCTAGATCGGTCATTCTCTGGAAGAACATAGAGTACGGTTAGAAAATCATATAGGACCTGTCTTTCACTGAAAATGTCTTATGATTAGTATTCTGAAGCTGAGCTTCCTTCTTCTGTTAACAGTGAGCCCCGATGGTCTTCTTCTGCAAAGTTCGACTGTTGCAGATTCAATTCGCTTCCAATTTTCTGATGGTAAAACTGAATCTGTTCCCTGCTGCTATATTGAGTTTGCCGAGCGCCTGGTTCTGCCTCAATACAGTAATCTACCCCTTGACAAGGTTTGTCTCCTACTATTTTTCGAGTTTGCAAGTTCTCTTTGTGTCAATTATAAACAATTTGAACTCCTGACATATGCAGATTAAAGAGCATCACAGGAGAGATGGATTCGAGGTTGGAAATGCTGACAAAATCTTTGAAAGTACATCTAAGGAGCAGCTAACCAGGAAGGCTGCATGAAATGATCATTGTTCACAATCAATGAAGTGGATTTCGCTCTTGAAGGAATATAACCTGCCAAAAAAAGGAACAGAATAAAACCTCTTCAAGGATTATGGATCTGGTACATCTAGCAAAGTGGTCTTCAAATGTAAATGTAATACATCTGTGCCCTAGGGAGGTTGAATCATGTATATAATATTTGTATTTTCCAGATAAATAATGAAAGAAAGGGCCGGTCTTATGGGTTCTTCAATGCAAAGTACCTCTTAGAGTCACAAGCACAACAGTGAGAATGTGAAATTCGTATTTGCCACTCCATCAATTAACAGTTAAACTAACACGTGATGAGACGAGGTTTGAGTTTTGATTGCAACTAAAACACACAAGTTTGAGTCTAAGATTGCAACGTTTAAATCTTGTCTTCCACTATTTTGCGCCTTCTTAATCTACAAGTAGATATCGATCAGTTGACCAAAAAAAAATCTACCAGTGGATGATTTGGCCACCATAATAGGTGATGCAGCTTAGTGTTCTTTTGACTCTTAGCTGTACCTGATGTAGAACAAGATGCTGATGATGCTTTTATTCAATTTGAGATTTGATTCCCTTTTCCTTATCTTATGCTATATTGGTATCTGATGGTGATCCCATTGACTAGAAACCAATACCTGATAAATCATTCCGGTTCATTCGGAGTATGACAACAAAACAATAACTTTGTTAATCCCAAGGAATATGATGACAGATGATACAATGTAAGGCGAGGTCAAATCTTGATAATTTCTAACCAATATGACATTACACAATTTGCTCAAGAAGCTTCACCTGCCCTTACATTCTCGTCTACCGGGCGGTCACCACTCTAAACATAACATCAAGCAAACATGTTTCTCTGTTGCTTTTTTGGCTGTCCAAGAACAATGCCTTCACGGACGATACATCTATACCGAGGAAGAGAAAAAAAGAAAAGGAAAATAAATGCTGACAGGGGGTGGGAATTGATACAGACAGCTGTCAACCCTACCTTAAGGTTTGTCCTTAGGTTTTGGTGATTGATGAGGATATTGATGGTGATATGGAGAAGCATGGGAACCATTTGGTATCGAAAGGCTCCTCTGCTGATGATGCCCATTTCTTGTAAGCAATAATCCTCCCTGTGTTCTGACACCATTTCTTGTATTTGGACTGGACCCGACTCGGTCAGCTTGCATGGTCTGGAAATAATATGATGAGCTAGCCATATCCTTGAGGTTTGGCAGCGGCTTTAAGGCTTCAACAACTTCACTCATCAGAGGCCTGGCTTTTGGATCTCGACTAAGGCAATGAGCAGCTAATTGTGCAGCTTTTTGGACACCTTTGATTGAAAAGTGGCCTTCGAGCCGAGGATCTATTAATCGGTAGAATCTTCTTCTCTCTCCTAGATGCGGCCGTGCCCATTCCACAAGGTTATGTTCACCATTAGGTCGGTTTTTATCCATAGATCTTCTGCCAGTCAACATCTCAAGCAAAACCACACCAAAACTATAGACATCACTCCTGGATGTAAGATGTCCTGCAACAAAACAGAAAAGAAACTACTTAGACTTACTTGCATTAATTGTATCTACCATCTTAGTACCTAGCTAATGTAAAACAATACCACATCAGGGAGTATAACTTCTATATGTTCAAGCCATGAAATTTGAATAAACAATTGACCAAACTAGGTAAGGTGAGAGACACAAATTGTGGAATTATATCAATTCCTTGAAACTCGGTCTTGATGGAGGCAAATACGTATGTATTCACAAATTGCAGGCATTATATACTTTAACAATAAAAGACTGAGGTTACCGTACTCACCAGTCATTACGTACTCCGGAGCTGCATAACCATAAGTTCCCATCACACGAGTGGAGACATGAGTTTTATCACCCTCAGGACCATCTTTGGCAAGTCCAAAGTCAGAAAGTTTGGCATTGTAATCCTGAGATGACAATTTGTTAGAAAGATGAATCATATTAGGGGGAAATATGTAATTCGTCAAAGTTTAAAGTACATACCGCATCCAATAATATGTTCGAGGTTTTAAAGTCACGGTAAATCACAGGTCTTTCTGCTTCCTCGTGAAGAAAAGCAAGACCTTTTGCAGCACCTAATGCAATTTTCATTCTAATAGACCATGGAAGAGGCAAGGACCCTGCATATGGAAGATTTTATCAGATAATGTGAAAGGAAAATTTCTCCTGAATTGGTGCACTGAACAAAAATTAGATTTTCAGAAAGGCAGTTACATACTCCTAAATAGATGGTTCTCCAAACTTCCTCGAGGCATGAACTCATAGACAAGCAGCCTTTGATCATCTTCAATGCAGTATCCTATAAGTTTAACTAAGTTTGGATGCACAAGGTCACCAAGGAAATTTACTTCAGCCTGACAAGTAGAAAGCCAAACAAAAATCAAAAGCTGAATACAAAATAGGCAGGGCACACCAAAAGAAAATAGTAAAAAAAGTTTAAAGCAAATCAGGAAAGTTCCCTACTAGCCATTCTTTATGCCCCTGAAGTCCATCATGGTTAAGAGTTTTAACAGCAACAGTAAGCCCTGTGCCAGGTTTCACTGGAGCAGTTCCATTTTCTTCTATCCATCCCTTGAACACACAACCAAAACCACCTTCACCAAGAAGACTTTCAGGTCTGAAATTTCTTGTTGCCAACTTAAGATCATTAAATCCAAACTTTCGTAACCGTGAAGCAACTTTAAGTTCCTCTTCGAGTTTGGAAGTGGATGCGTTACTTTCTGTGTTACTAGTGGTTGAGGAAGGCACTACAGTCGCAGTTGGTTGGTCTATGCTTGTATCATTTATAGATTTAGTTTCTGCAAACCCCAAAAAGACAACCCAAAACATAAGACTAATGTTACAACAGAATTCATAATCACCAAGCTGAAAACATGTTGCCCCTAATAAAATTAAGCTGAACCATATATAGGTTTTGACATCAATAACTTATTTTAAAATAAAACACACAAGCAAAAGCACATGAAAACATACAAGCTTGTCTAATGGATATCAGTATCAGGTTTCGAACAATAATAATCTTAATCAGAGTGATCTAACTATCATATCAATCAATAAGTGTTGATAGGGAATTAGAAAGCTATCTAAACTAGACACCCTTCCCTCAGAAAAGATTTATGTTTCCTTCTTTGTATTATAGAAGTTTCTTTTCCTTAAGGTGTGCGGGCAAGCAAGGGACTGAGCTCTAACTGATATGGTATACCAAACTCCATGTTATATATAGAACTACTGCATATCTATCTCGGTAAAATAGAAGTTTTGCCTCAGGAAAATGTTCCTATAGCCAGAAAAAAAGCGCTATCCTCTAACGAGACAAGTCTTATGGGTTCTTTTTCTGTGCCAGCATGATATATTCACACCACCTGCTACCACAATTTTATCTCTATGTTTCTAATCCTTGCCCATCCTGCACACCCACTGTCCTAACTCATAACGGAAGGCATGTATCCACCAAGGAACATTAACTAATCTGCGTGTTTCAGTTTGAATACAACACATTGAGCATAGCAGGTTGCGAATTTTCATTTCCTTCCACGCCTTTTATGACACACTTCATCTGTTGGTCCACAATCCTCACACAGATTAATTTTACACAAAGCAATACACAAAGGAGTGAAGAAAGTGAAAATTTTTAGGAATCCTGAATTTTCATGCTTAGATTATAATCGATCATACCAAGGTCATTCAATTGACCATGCTAATAATGCAGCCAACTTATGGCTTATATTTGGTTGCAAACAATGACTACAACCCCGAAAATCATGCCCGTATGGCTAAAAAAAGGAAGAACTGCACATAATACATAAGCTAAAACACAAACAAACAACAGAACAAGCCTAAAAAAAGCAATTAATCAACAAGCAAACTTGAACCTTGTATGAGTTAGTGAAAGAAATGATTCCAAGAGCAACAGAAAGTTACCACAGTGAGTACTGGTCCCACTGGTTGAGCTATCAACTTTGGATCTTGAAGAAATGCAGCTCCCAAAGAACCTCAGCCTAACCCAGCACCCAGTCTCCTCATCCTCAACACCATCATTATCCACATCCTCATCTTTCTCCTTCCTCCTCCTCGCTTTCGATTTCCACATGTCCCAAGACTCCACCTTACCATTCTCAGCACCCAAACCCATTTTTCACAAACCCTAAACAAACAGAAATCCAAACACCATCAAACTACCCACCCACCCAAAACCTTCCACCCCACCAAAAACCAGTCAAAACTGGACACAACCCATGTAAAAACCCACCGAAAAGCTCCGAAATTTCCACACTTTTCTCAAAACCCAAGTGAATTTGATGGAGAAAAACGACGACCCAGTTGAGAAAAAGAGATAGATCACACGGAAAGCAGATCAAACTCGGCAAACCAGTTGAACTTGAAGCCCAAAATTCACCAGCTTGTTAGGGGAAAAACATGAAGCAAAGCACCCAAGAGAGTAGAAAAGTGTCCGTTTTACAACAGATAAAAGAACAGACCAAATTTCAGTTTAGCCCAGAAATGTCTGCTCAAAGATACATAAATCTCAGAAACACAAGCTGACCAGTTTAAAGTTGGTAAAAAAAAAAAAAAAAAAAAGATAAACAAACAAATATTTGCCGAAATTTCGTTATAAAACTCCTAAATTATCGATTCTCTCTCTTTTTTGAATATTTTCCAATTTAACCCATGTCAAGGAAAAAGCCCATCGAGCTTGCCCGGATACAGCGGGCAGGGAGCCGGGTGCCCGGTATGTTTGCCGACCGTACGAGGTGGAAGGGCATTTCGGTCAAAATAAAATGAAGAAGTGGAAAAATGGGGACAGCGCGGGCAGGAGAGAGAAAGAGAACGGCGGGGCCCACTGAGGATGGTTACGTGTCTAGTTTGGGTGGGCGGATTGATATTTTCACCACTTAAGTCTAAGTAGCAGCCTGCAAGTGCAATTCATGCCTCTAATCTCATCTCTATTTTGAATTTAGTGAAAAATTGTAAAGTCTCTTCCCACAAAATTTCTTCCAGTTCCATTTCCATTTCGGATTTAAAAGCCGACACTTTTTCTTTCATCTATTTTTTGAGAAAATATGACGGATTATTGTCTCAGATTTATTGCACAAATTTTTTACGTATATCTCTCTATTGTTTATACTACTCTTAGCACACACACACGAAGACATCTCGATTACAATGATGTATGAAATTGAATTTTAAGTAACAAATTACTAAAAATGTTCTCACTTAAATGGTGGTTTGTCTTTTGTAAAAACAACGGTTGCAAAGTTTATGTAATATCTACTGCAAATGGCATTTGGGAAGGAAACCAATCTTGGGAGTAAAAAGGTCGGTCTTGCAAGATCTTTTTTCTAGTTCTGCACTGGTGATGGGTGATCAATAATGGAAGGGGATTGAAGGCATGGGAAGTGGATAACTTAAGAATAGCACGTACAAGATTTCTTTCTATTTATTCTTTGTTTATAGGGATTATGGCCTCTTTTTCTATAGTTTGATCCTTAAAGCGTCTGTCTCCAACATTAACTGTTGTCTGGTAAACTGCACTAATAAACTAGATAATACCATGCATGCAAACATAGCAATACAATGATGGCTTGGGATATTCTGCACTTGGATAATGGCGATGACCGGAGCTTAATCGTGATTACCTACCTTTTCCGTTTACGATGTCTAATTTTTCTTCATTTGCTTTTATCTAGATATTCGATGTTATAATTAGTTCACGTAACACACGCTTAAACATACAAAGAGAACTAGTTCACACACGCGTTATAACTATTCAAGTACAGAAACCATATCCAAAGATAGAGATTGCAACACTCCGGAAGTACCTTTTCCACTTTATACCTAATTCTAACACGTTTGACATGAAGATAAATTACAGAACGACATCTTATGATTGGTATTTGGTACCCAAATAAAATAATTAGGAGAGATAGGCCACCCTGTCCAAAATCAGACAATAACGTTACAATTCGATACTTGCATTGCACCCAGTCAATTTCACCTGCCTGCATTTTCAGATATTGCCATTATTTTATGTACCATATTCTATTCTATAGGTTTTGATCACATCTCTTCATCATCAAGAAAATAAATTTAGTTTAAAGAGAAGACTATGGACCTTGCGCACTGAAAATCAGAATCTCGAATATACGGATTAAACAAAAAAATCAAAAATTTGAACAAAAAGAGAGTCGAAATATTCGTGTGTGTAACTTGAATAAGAACCTACATAACATTTTGTGTATAAATGTTTACATCTCTCACACAAGCAGTATCATCTAAAGAGAATATAGTCTCCCATTGAGGGGGTATCGTAACAATCCCCATAGTCATACCACGATTTACAACACACAGGGAACTTGTATTTCTAAAACGCATTGACCTGAAAATTCCAACTAAACAAATGAAAGTGATACCTTGGTGCCAGATGTTAAGAGCTGGATGCTGGATGACACCATACAAGTGATGGCTCAAAATTCTTCTCCAGCTCAGTTAAAAATATGTAAACAAATGCATGCTGGAGGAGAAATTTCCTAAATGATCCCCGTAGAAATGCTGGAAGTCGCATTAATCTTAAGCGAGTACTCAGGTATGTAGGTGAGACCTGTTATGACAGAAAATGATATTCCATCAGAACAACAAATTCTATGGTTAGGTCTTTGGATTAACCAAAGATAACCCTCAGAAAGATGTAAAATTGTCTTCTGCAATACTAATTTATAAATTCTTTACTGATTAGATTTACATCTCAATAGAACCCACTGAATAAGGATGCATGAAAAAGGAAAGGCATGATAGAAATAAGTGACGGTAACCTTTTTCCTTGACATCAATTTGTAGAGTATCCAGTGTAATTATTCCATCAGTTAATGGAAGTAGCTCAAGCTTGATCGTAGCCATAGACTGAGAGGGGACAAGTCTGATGGGACATAGCAAATTTTATTAGTCGAAATAAACATGAACATGAAATAAAAATTGGAGAAAGGATGGACATAATACCCTAGTGGAACTCTACTCTGAAGCCACAGATGCGTACAACACAATCCAGTACTGGGAATGGCATTCGATATTGGAGAAG